>CM027844.1:29597449-31028360 GCA_016097545.1 Eucalyptus victrix
TTTGAAAACTCAAATCCTCAAGTGGGAATGATGTTTAAAAAAAAAAGTCAGACTAAAAAAAGATGGATAGGATCCCACATAGAGGAATATGCAAGGAAATTAAAATGAGTTATATTCAAGCAAGCCTGCATCCATTCCCCTTAATGGTCCTTCGTCGATAGTGCCCATGAAAAAATCTTTGAACTAGTCATAGATCATGCCCTTTTGTGCTTCTTGCTTCGTAAATGTTGGATTATCCATATTTCTCCACCTGTCGAGGACAATGCTCTGATGATTGTCATAGAAATTCTAGAGGATTGAGTAATTACATAGTAGTCCAATTTACCACTCGACTGACCTAAGGTGTCAATGATTGCCTATTCTCCATGCACCTTTTTAGCGTATTTAGGGAACATCATACAAGTGCTATATACCATGAGGAGGTCATCTTTGCCATAACATAGCCACAGAGAGCGGAATATGAATACCCTAGCATCTAGAGATCCTGAATCTTGTCTTTTAGAACTATATAGCTATTTAGTGAGTGCCCCAACTCCCTCAAATGATAGTTAAAATACTTGGATGGATCATAGTCAATGAAGTACTCAGGAGTAGGGAATTTTAGCTCCCTAGAGATTGTTATGTGTTCTAGGAAGATAAGGAAGATAGTGGCTATCGATTTAGGAAGTGGCAAATATGGTCATGTGTTGCCTGGGGAATAGGGTAGTTGAACTCCCTACCATGTCATGTCAATAAGGTCTTCTTCATTTGTTTTAACAGCTAGCTCTCTATTGTGATGAGAAAGGAATGCACTGGCAACTTGAGTGAAATTCTCTATCATTTGGTGTACCGTCTTGTATAGTTCATCAACTTGATATCAAAGTTTCTCAAACAAAAAGTTATCGTCCATTCCTTCTAGTTGTTCTTCCTCAATGACACCTGCAAAAGCTCTTCGAATATGGTGGTCATATCTTCCTCCTTTGCAAATGTCGGCTAAGTGATATCCCCCTACCCAGTGTTCAAGTAAATAAGGAGGTTTGACTGTTCATGACATAACAGTCTCGAGGAGTTGATTATTCCTTCCTTCTCATGCATGATCTATACTGGGCTTAGGAAAGTTTCTTTGAGGTAGGGAAGTACAAGGCCGATTTTCGTCTTTGTATTTTCCTCGGGCATTGTTCTTTTCCTTTGCAATATCCTAAACCAATAGTGCAAAGTCTTCCTAGTGCTTTAATAGGTTCCTGGATGCTGTGGCCTACATCAAAATTGAATACCGCGTTTACTTTGTCAGCAAGTTGATCATTCTAGACATTTAACTTGGTGGTTTGGAATGAGAAGGCTTTAGTGTTGAGCAAGTTTTTGATTCAACTCCTAAGGGTGAAGCACTCATCAATTGAGTGCCCTACTTCATCCATGTGGTAATTGCACGTCTTGGATGAGTTGTAGTTGGAAAAATTTTCGGTGTTGGGTAGCTTCGGCTTGGTCGAAAGTAAGTTCTTTTTCTAGAGGATTGCCAATACTTGCGATGGTGAGTCGAGGAGCATAATGAACTATCTCCTATTGTTTTGTCACTAGGACAATTGACGATTGGCGGTCTATTGTTGTCTCGCACCTATCTGAATTGTTGGGGGATGACTATAGGTGGCATTGACGTCCATCAGGGGTTATTTATCTTTCTTCATGCCGAGCCTCTTACTGGCAAGAGCAAGCTCGGTGAACCAACCAGCCCTTATTCCTATCTCATAGGGGAGAGTTTTAATGAACAATTTCCTCAACTCAAAATCAATCAGTTCATGATTGATTTGGGTGGCCAAATTCCTCCATCCGATGGCATATCCCTTGAATGACTTAGAATTTTTCTTCTCAATGCACTCAAGATCCTTACAAGAAGAGGTAATGTCTATTATGAACTTATGCTGCTTGAGGAATGCCTCGCTCACCTAACTCCATGTTTCAAGGAGGTTGACATTCTTTGTGATGTACCATCTCAAGGCAGGGCCTACCAGACTTGATTCAAACAACTAGATCATCAAGGGTGCATTATTGATGCATTGGGTCATTCAAACCAAGTACATTTGCAAATGAACCCTCAGACAAGTTGTGCCATCATACTTCTCAAACTCAAGCATTTTGATTTTTTCTGGCATTATGATCTTGGAATAGATGGAGGTCCATCAGAGTAGGATCTTGGAGGCTTTGCAATTGTTTCAGCCTCTTCTCGAGCTTCTCTAGGCATTTGTCATGCTCGGTCTTAAACAGACTGCCAGGCTTAGATCCATCAATCGTGATTAGGTGTGGATCATTCTCCAATTCGAGCATATCATCATCAGTATCTCTACCTTGCTCACCCTTGGTAGATGATTGTGGCAACAATACTTCAATTGAAGTTAGGGCGGGAGTAAGTTTGCTTTGAATGTAGTCCATCTTCTTCGAGAGTTATTGAAGCACATTGAAGACTTGCTTCATTTCATTTTCCATGACCACTACACAGCTTGCTACATTATTTTCAACCATTCTTGCTCTCGCTTTTGAGTGACTTTGGATCAATGAACGTTGACGTTCCATGATTACCTAGTCATGAATAAACAAGCATGTGTAAACCCGAGACATAAATAAGGAGTCAATCCATGATGACAACCTAACCCCATCCCTTTTGTTTAATCACGAAAAATTTGTACATGGAGGGGATTTCCTAAGGATGGACTAGGAAAATAAAGATATTTGGCATGTTAGCATGGACTGAAAAGACGTCAAATTTAAAATAGAAAAACTGGAGATGATAGAGGCGTGAGTTGAAAACAAATTCTCTAAAGTTTTCTTCAATATTCCTTTGAAAGCAATGAGAAATTCCTTGGGTGAAAGATTATAGCATGCTTGAGAAAACAAAGGCATGAACTAAAGTAGAAATTTTTGCAAAAGTTTCCCTCCTTACTCTTTTCAAACTGGATCGTTACCCATATAAGTAGTAACAATATGCTCGGATTCATATTGTTTACTGCTCATACCATGTCAAAGTTTACTTGTTAATATCATTCAGTATTTCAGTGGACAGCAACTCTTTTGGAGTCTACTTTCAAATCTCCCATATGTGATTTGCCTAATTATGCAGTTATATTTCAAGTTTGTCAATGCCCTATCAATAGATTAGGACCACGGCCATAAAGGTAGCTGAATCATATTCATAATTCCATTGCATTTTTCAATAGATTGTACATCTTTTTATCATGATGATTGATATCCTTTACGTGTAGATATTCATGTTGATACTCTCTCTCTCTCTCTCTCTCTCTCTCTCTCTCTCTCTCACACACACACACACACACACACATACACCCCTTATGTTCAGCTCTAAACTAATTGGATTCTGTTGTTAATTATGACTCGTTCTATGACTCGATGGTTGTTGTTTGTGTTAGAGAAAACTTCCTTATTTGTTTTGAAGCTGACAAAACGTTTCCATCAGTCTAATCTGAAGATTTGCAGACTCTTCCGTCAAAGTATGAAGATCACCAGACCGCCAGACTCAAGATTTAAAGTCTGCCCTCATTGACAGTTTCTAGACCGACGAAGAAGACCAATCGAGTATTTCTTTAAGGATTTGATTTGAGCGGCTAAAGAAGTTCTCACAACTGGAGATAGCATCTCAAGATCTATTATTTGTTTTGAAATCAATACGAGCAAATTGGATCCATTGATTGGCGAAGTATACTTGGAAGGTTTTACTTATGGAAACCTAGATCCTAATTGTATGGGCGAGCAAGATTTGTGGGCTATCATCACATTCCTTAAGTAACTCGAGATCTCCCTAATCAATTCTGTCCAACAGGTAGATTGGAATAACTCCTTTGGAAGATGCCAACAGATATGAAGGCATGAAAGAGTATATAAGGAAGATGCTCTAGTTATTCGAGTGTGTGCACGATAGATAAATTTCAAAATCTGAAGCTCTTTGTTCTTTGCTGATTCATTTGTTAAGCAAAAATTTGTACTCAAAGAGAGTTTAGGCATTTGTGAGGCCTTGAGAAAGTGTAGCAAAATCTCTACACTATGGAATCAAGGACATGATACTGTAACAACTCTTTTTTATTCATAGTGAAATCTAACTTATGGCCCGTCAGTGTGGAAGAGTGGACGTAGGCTTGGATTAAGCCGAACTACTATAAACCTTTCGTTCTTATTCTCTTCCCTGAACTCTTTTATTTTGCCCGCAATTCTATTTAATTGTTAGAGTTTAATTTTCTCTTAATTTTCTCTACAAAGTCTATTGTCAACCAGACTCAGGTTAAAAGTAAAGTTTTATACTATATTTTGCAAAAGTTGTTTGTGCACCTATTCACCCCCCGTCTAGGTGCTCATACTAACACTATCAATTGGTATTAGAGCATGTGTACTCATTTAAATTGAAGTGTTTTTACTTCAGAGTTAAAGATCTATGACTAATATGTTGGCTCCAGGTTTGGTTGAAGGGCAAAGCAACACTAGACCGCCTTATTTTGATGGAAATGAATACAGCATATGGAAAAACAAGATGAAAGCATTCCTAATATCGAAAGATCCTCTAGAATGAGATGTGGTAGACAAAAGAATCATTCATAAAGTTACAACAGTCTCAAAAAGGGGAAAAGAAATTGCAAAGGCTAGCAAGATGACTCAATAAGAGATAACCAAGAGATAAGCACTTGATGCAAAAGCAATTTACTCCTTATATTGTGCATTATCTCCAACTGAATATAACAGAATATCTTCTTGTGAAACAGCTAAAGAAGTCTGGGATAGGCTGCACATTACGTATGAAGGGACTGATCGAGCGAAAGAAACCAGAATCAATATTCTGCTCGGTCAATATGAAGCATTCAAAATGAAGTTAGGAGAATCTATCACTGACATGTTTAGTCATTTTACAAAAATCGTGAATGGTCTTGTGTATCAAGGTCAACCAATCTCAAGACCCATGAAGGTTAACAAATTGTTGCGTGGACTTTCTAAATATTGGAATCATGTAAAAACATCAATAAGGGAGACACAAAGGATCATGACACTCTCCGTTGACGAATTGGTTGGCACTCTTTAGTTTTATGAAGTGAAGCAAATTAATGAAGATGAAGATCCCAAAGATTAAAAAAAAAAAAATCTATTGCTTTAAAATCTAATGATGATTCCGATGTTACAAATTTTGAAGACGATATGGACGATGAAGAGCTTGCTCTCATGATAAGAAAGTTTAGAAAACTGAACAAAAAAGGAAGAAGATTCAATTAAAAGAAACAAAGCTTTCAAAAGTTTCAAAATAAATCATCTAAGGACGATGAATCCACTAAAGATGTGATTTATTTTAAATGCAATAAAAAGGGACACATCAAACCCAACTGTCCCTTGCTGAAGAAAAAGAAAGGAAAAACTAAAAAATACAGAAAGACACTCAAAGCAGAGACTTGGAGTGATATCCAATGCGAAGAGAGTAATGATGATTATGCTAATATTTGTTTAATGGTAAAATCAGAATCAGATTCAGACTCTGAGACAGATACAAACTCAGACTCAGACAGTGAAATTGAGGTAAATAATTTAAAAATTCCTACTAAAGTCTCTAAATATATTGATGAACTGTGTCTTAGTCTCAAAACCTCTCTCAAGAGAATTTCCGAGCTAAAAAGAGAAAATTCTACACTTAAGCAATAGGAGATTGTTTGGAAAGAAAAGTTCGAAAATCTAGATAAAAGTTTTATTACTTTGAGAGAAAATACAGACTCTCTTTAAAAAGAAAATACACTTTTGAAAAATGATATTTCAAGTATCTCAAAAAGGTTTTCTATAGGATCTGAAAAATTGGAAAATATTTTTTTAGCACAAAGACCTTACTTTAACAAATCAAGCTTGGGAATGACTTTTGAAACCATTATTCTAATTGATTTTCCAAAAGTAAAGGTAATAATCAAACAAAGACCTACAAATGCCTTTTATAGAAATCATTTTCAAAAAATCTTTGTAAAACCTATTGGCCGTAGTGCTCTTAAATGTTCTAAGTACAACAGCTCAGAACACTTTGAGAAAAAATGTCTCATGGTTTGGAAACCTGTTAAGAATGATTGGGTAAAGACCGTATATTGCACTAACTCCATTGGACCCAAGAAACTGTGGGTACCAAAGAAAGCTTAAGTTTCTTTTTTAAATGCAAGTCACTATCAAGAAAAATGTCAAATGGTACTTAGATAGTGGATACTCAAGACATATGATATGAGATTCAAGTTGTTTCATAAAGCTTATGCAAGTTAATAGTGGAAAAGTTTCCTTTGGTGAAAATAGCAAAGGAAGAATTGTCAGATGTGGAACAATAAAAATTGGAAGTCTCACAATCAACAACGTCTCCTTAGTAGAAGGATTCAATTACAATTTGCTAAGTATCAGTCAACTGTGTGACACAGGGTTCAAAATCAATTTTCAAAAAGGAATATGTTCATGAACCACTAAAGACTTCTCTCAGACTTTCACTAAGCAAAGACATGGGAACATCTATCTCTTGGACATCAAACTAGAAAAATCTCAATATCTAATTTCAATTCAAGAGGAAGCTAATCTCTGGCATCGAAAACTTAGCCATATCAATATGAAGCAAATTGGCAAGATCTCTGCAAAAAAGTTTGTTCGTGAGCTACCCAACCTAACATACCAAAAATCTGAATTATGCACACCTTGTGTGTTGGGAAAATAGGTTAAAAGTTCTTTCAAACCAATAAATCAAGTTTTAATTAATCGTGTGCTACAGCTCCTGCATATGGATCTCTTTAGACTAACTATAACTCAAAACATTGGTGGAAAGAAATATTACCTAGTAATAGTGGATGATTATTCACGATTTACTTGGGTATACTTTCTTGCAAGTAAGTCTAAAACCTTCTCTTATTTTTTAAAGTTTGCTAAGAAAGTACAGAATGAGAAAGAGTATGTTATTTCAAGTATACAGACAGATCATAGAGATGGGTTTGAAAATCAAGACTTTGCTAAATTCTGTGATGAATCTGGTTTTCAACATATGTTATCCTCTCCATACACTCTAGAATAGAATGGAGTTATGGAAAAGAAGAATAGATCATTGCAAGAAATGGCTAGAACACTTTTAATTGAAAGTAATATTTCTTCTTGTTTTTGGGCTGAAGCAGTTTCTACAGCATATTATATCATTAACAGAGTTTTCTTAAGGCCGATTTTGGAAGAACTCCCTATGAGTTGTTTAAAGGAAAGAAGCCAATTGTTTCATATTTTAATGTGTTTGGTTGCAAATTTTTTGTATTGAAAAATGCAAATGATCAAATTAGTAAGCTAGAAGAAAAATTAGACGAATGCATCTTCCTTGGATATTCAACCACTAGCAAAGCTTACAGAGTATACAACAAGAAGACTCAAATTGTGGAAAAATCGATGAATGTTAAATTTCAAGACTTTATGCAAAATCAATCAATCCAAACTCAACCTGAAGAATCTGAACCTGCTTCAGACTCTACAAAGTCTAATTCCCCCGAAGCAGCTCAGACTACAAAAGGTCAACAACAAACGAATTTTGAAGAATCAAATGAAGAAAAAGATCAGCAAAGACTCGTGGCCAAAGGATATACGCAAGAATAAAGGTAGACTATGATGAGACTTACGCACCAGTAACAAGGTTAGAAGCAATTAGATTATTACTTGATTTTACTTGTTATAAGAATTTCAGGTTATTCCAAATGGACGTCAAAAGTACATTCCTGAATGGATTTATCCAAAAGGAAGTCTATGTGGAACAACCTCCCAATTTTGAAGACCCAAGGAAACCAGACTCTGTATTAAGACTGAGAGAGGCGTTATATGGTTTAAAGCAAGCACCTCGAGCTTGGTACAACAGGTTAAGTAAATTTTTAATCCAAAATGGCTTTGTTAAAAGTAAAGTAGACACTACTCTGTTTATTAAGAAAGAAAGTAAAAACTTTCTACTTGTTCAAATTTATGTTGATATTATTTTTGGATCACTAAACGAAAATCTGTGCAAGAAATTCTTTAAGTCTATGCAAGATGAATTCGAGATAAGCATGATGGGTGAACTATCATTCTTTCTTGGACTACAAGTGAAACAATTGAAAGAATGAATTTTCATTCACTAAGAAAAATATGCGAAAGAACTTGTTAAAAAATTCGGTTTGAAAAATTGCAAAAAGACTGATATACCAATGTCAAGTTCTTCGAAGCTGGACAAAGATGAAGGAGGAAAAATAGTTGACCAGAATCTATGCAAGAGTATCGTTAATTCACTTCTTTATCTTACTGCCTCTAGACTTGACGTTTTGTTTAGTGTTTGCATTTGTGCTAGATTTCAATCAAATCCCAAAGAATTTCATCTAAGTGCTGCGAAACACATCATCAAATACGTTGCAACAACCTCTAAGTTAGGTCTATGATATCCTAAAGAAGGAGACCTTACTCTTCTTGGATACTCAGACACAGATCTAGTAGGATGCAGAGTTGATAGAAAGAGCACCTCGGACACTTGTCAATTATTTGGAAACAGAACAGTATCTTGGTTCTCAAGGAAGCAAAGTACTATAACTCTCTCAACAGTAAAAGCAGAGTATGTGGCTCTTGGAAGTTATTGTTCTCAAATCTTATGGATAAAATAACAGCTAAGAGACTTCGGAAAGACTCATGCACTGAGATTAAATATGACAACACAAGCGCAATTAATCTCACCAAGAATCCAATTCTTCACTCAAGAGCAAAGCATATAGAGATTCGACATCACTTTATTAGAGACCATGTTCAAAATGGAGAAGTTTTGATTCAATTCATTGACTCAAAGAATCAGCTGGCGGACATTTTTACAAAGTCACTGGAGAAAAGTCAATTTGAGTCTATTCGATCCAGACTTAATATCTTAAAGTCTGAAGAAACTCAAACTTGAGAATAAAAGTCTAAAGATGCTCAGACTCAGAAGATCAAGTAACACAACTGTAAGTTATTTCAATTTTAGAAATTTATCTTTCAAACAAAACCTCGAAAAGGTACGGTTGTTTATTAATCTACAATTGATTGATGTTATCTTCCCAAGTTTTTGTAATTGTAGCAATCATTACTTTTCGAAAAAGAAGTTATCTTTTTGACAATTATCTATTTTCAAAAATGCAGTTATTTTTAAAAGGCATTTTTTATTTTTCCATTTATGACAATCCGTATACCCCGTTTTGATTGCTTTATATACTGTTTGTCTTCTTCTTTTTTACTCACAAACCCTAGAAGCACTAAACATCACCTTCTTACTTTTTCTCTCTAGTTTAATCCTTAAAGTTTTCATCTTTATCGTGAATCGAGTTCGGAAACTCTCAAAGACTGTGAGAATGTCTTTCCAAAAAAAGTCTTCAATGATTACAAGCAGGGGACCACAACATATATGTGAGGGTCCTACACACTTTGCCCTTATCGAGGAAGAATAATCTCCAAGCAAACAGTAGAGCCCACAACATTCTCAACCGCGCCATTCTCCTCAAGCTAGACCACAGAATGTTCAACAACATCAAGCGGAGGAAGAAATTATTGAGTATGTCAAACCTGTAAGAACTCAAAAGCCTGCTTTGAACTTCAAACTCTACTCTGCCTTAAAGGATGGATGTTCTCCAATAACCTTTATTGATGAATTTTTGAAAGAAAAAGGGTACTGAAATAAAACCCACTTTTTACAAACGATGGAACGTTTGGGGATTGCTCACACTGGCTCGGCAAAAAGGGTTTTTGCGAATTTCCCAAGTGATCCACATGTTGGAGGATTTAGTCAACCTGATAGAAATAATGATGAAAAGACGTTCACTCATTTTAAGCATAAAATGGGTGTTGCTACGAACATTCGAGGAAAAAGGGCAGATCTGTTTCGTTCTGATGAACATAAACGAACTTATTCTAAGTTGCTGAAGCGAGGGGTGATGAACCCAAGGAGTGTGGATTTTGATTTTCTCGATTCTCTGAACGTGAAGTTGCGGGAGAAATTTACTTTACTTCAACTTGAACGATTTTGCTCTAAAACTACTGTAGCCCATCCAAAACTTACTGCATATTTCTATTCCAATCTAAGCTTTTTGGCTACGAATAGAGGTTCTTTCAATGTTAGAGACCAGGATTATGTGGTTGATATGGACACTCTGACTGATGTGATTGGAGTAGAAAGAGGAATGTTCCAATCAATTAGTATGTCTATTGGTTGTGCAACTGTGGAGCTTGTTCGAGATGGAATGGCAGAAGGCCGAATTTCATATTTGAGGATGAGTGCCTCAAATGTCTTGCTTCACAAGATTGTGATTAACTATCTTAGACCCAAATCCACATCAAAGACTGGCGTCTCCAATTCAGAAGCAAAGCTAATGTATGCTATCAATGTTGGTAAAAAGTTCTCTTTGCCGCACACTATCATGTTTCACATGTATAGATCAATGGTAAAGGACAAGGGTCAACTTCCTTATTCAGCACTTGTTACTCAGCTATTCAGACACTTTAACATTCAGCCTCCCAAAATTCTATGTGTTCGAACCTGTGATCAAATGGTAGTGGGACTGAAGATGGTTTCAAAGATGCGTCTGAAGGAGCTAAACAAGGCTTTAGAGAAATTTAAGGAGAAGACTCCTATCAAGACTCGTCAAGACTCTATGGCTGCAAAATGGAAAGGCAAGGAGCCCATAACAGCTCCATCTAAAAGAAGAAGAGCATTCATCTTGCAGGATGAAGAAAATGAGGATGACGTTGCCATTTCCGCTCTTGCCTTAAGAAACTTACAGCGTTTTGTTCCAGAAATAGAGGATAGAGAGGACCAAGAGGAAACAGAGCAGAGGAGTGAAGAGAGGGAATCGTTGGGGAAAGAAGCAAAGGAAGAAAGAATTGCAGAAGAAGAGCAAAAAGGAGAACAAGGTCATCCTGTCACTGAAGAAGAAGCAGAGCATAAAGAGTACTTCTCTCCACCTGAAGGCACTGAAACAGGGAGAGCTATTGAAAAAAAAAAGGTCCTTCTTCACTTGCTTTTACTAGTGATGTCAGTCATTCTCCTGCCAATCCAGAAGATGTATATGCTTCTCAATTTCCTGAAGAAGGTCATGAGATTTCATCTCCGAGTCTGGGTGCTCATGCTGAAATGCCATCATCTGCCAATACTCCACAAACTAATCGTGCCGAAGCAAGCACTCAAGCTGACAACTCAACAGACTTTAGAAGATTGCTTGATGTTCTTATGGAGATGCGAGGTCAAATTTATGCCTTGGGATGCAAATTTCATAATGTTTAGAATGCTAATCAAGCCTCTTTAGTTTCCTTAATCTTCAAGTTCAAGCAACTGTCAAGGGTGAGGAAATAGCGCAACTAAAGGAGGATCTGAGAAAGCTGGAGGAGACTATCTAGTCGATGGGAGATTTCCAGCTTGTTCGCATTCCAAACAATCTTAATCCAATTCTCTTTTTCATCTCTACCTTTTTAATGCTGACAAAAAGGGGGAGAAGTTGGTGCATAATTGATTTGTTCTTTTTGGATTTAACTTTGATTTTTGTTTGGTTGTGACTGGTTTGGATGGTTTGAATTTGTGTTTTGATCATTTAAATGCTTGCAGTATCTTAAGCATTGTTGGTATTCATGGCAAAGATAGTTGTTTTTACAGGACTAACTTATTTCCTGCAAATGCAGGTTTGATACTATCTTTATCCTAACTCATTTATCTTTTATGAGATATCCTTGTTTGCTTGAGTATTGTCTTGCAGGTCAAAAGTTTTCAAATCTGCAGGAAAGTTTTATCACCATCAAAAATGGGGAGATTGTTGGAGAAAACTTTATTATTTGTTTTGAAGCTGACAAAACGTTTCCATCAGTCTAGTCTGAAGATTTGCAGACTCTTCCATCAAAGTCTGAAGATCGTCAGACCGCCAGACTCAAGATTTAAAGTCTGCCATCATTGACAGTTTCTAGACCGACAAAGAAGACTTATCCAGGATCGAGTATTTCTTTAAGATTTTGATTCGAGCGGCTAAAGAAGTTATCACGGCTGGAGATAGCATCTCAAGATCTATTATTCGTTTTGAAATCAATATGAGTAAATTGGATCTGTTGATTGGCGAAGTATACTTGAAAGGTTTTACTTATGGAAACCTAGATCTTGATTGTATAGGTGAATAGGATTGATAGGCTATCATCACATTCCTTAAGTAACTCAAGATCTCTCTAATTGATTCTATCCAACGGGTAGATTGAAAGAACTCCTTTGGAATGTGCCAACGGATATGAAGGCATGGAGGAGTATATAAGGAAGATGCTCTAGTTATTTGAGTGTGTTCACGATAGATAAATTCCAAAGTCTGAAGCTCCTTGTTCTTTGCTAATTCATTTGTTGAGCAAAAATTTGTACTCAAAAAAGAGTTTAGACTTTTGTGAGGCCTTGAGGAAGTGTAGCAGAATCTCTACACTATGGAATTAAGGACGTGATACTGTAACAACTCTTTTTTATTCATAGTGAAATCCAATCGGTGGGGTGTCGATGCGGGAGAGTGGACGTAGGCTTGGATTAAGCCGAACCACTATAAACCTTTTATTCTTATCCTCTTTCCTGAACTCTTTTATTTTGCTCGCAACTCTATTTAATTGTTAGAGTCTAATTTTCTCTACAAAGTCTCTTGTCAACCAGACTCAAGTTAAAAATAAAATTTTATACTATATTTTGCAAAAGTTGTTTGTGCACCTATTCAGCCCCCATCTAGATGCTCATATTAGCACTATCGGTTTGTTACTAGGCAATCTACTTAGTATCATACACCTCTCACATTCAACTCTAAACTAATTAGATTCTATTGTTAATTATGACTAGTTCTATGACTCAATGGCTGTTGTTTGTTACTAGGCAATCTACTTAGTACCATGTTTGTAATGGAATGTGTTGGAGAAGACTCATTAATTGTTTTGAAGTTGACAAAATCTTTCCAAAGTCTAGTCTGAAGACTTATAGACTTTAATGTCAAAGTTTGAAGACAGTCAGAGTTTAGGTTCAAAGTTTGTCAACATCGACAGTTTTCAGACTGAAAAATGAAGATTTATCCAGATGCGAGATTATCTTTATTTCTTCAAGGATTCGATTCGTATAATTTATGGATGACCTTATGGCTAGATTTAGCACCTACATGATTGATTATCCTTATTGGAATCAATTCTGATATTCAAATCTCTTGAAAGGCAAGTAAACTTGGAAAGTTCTACTTTTAGAAACCAAGATTCTAATTGTATGGACAAACAGAATTAATGGGCTTTTATCATAAATCTTCAAACAACTTAAGATCTCCTTGATTGATTATGTCCAACGGGTAGATTGGAAAATTTCCTTTGGAAAGTGCCAACGATCGTGAAGGCATGAATGAGTATATAAGGTAGACTCTCCAATTGTTCAAAAAGAGTGTGTGAAAGAAAATTTTCAAAATATGAAACTTCCTAGTTTCTTGTTATTTCATTCATTGAGCTCAAAATTGTATACAAAAGAAAGAAGCTCATAGTGAGACTTTGTAAAAGATCAGTAGAGACTCTTTACTGAGAAGTCGAGATCGCAAAACTGTAAAATATCTTTTGTTTCTTAGTGAAATCCAACCAGTAGGCTATCAGCATAGAAGGGTGGACGTAGGCTTGATCTAAGCCGAACCACTATAAATCTTGTGTTCTTATTCTCTTCCCTTAACTCCTTATTTTGACTCGTAGCTTTGATTAACTGTTTAAGTTTAAACTTCTTTATTTTGTTTAAAGTTTATCTAATTGCTAAAGTCTAAATTCGTCTATGATTTTCTATAAGCAAATTACTTCTACTAAACTTTGCGAGAATTTTTGTTAACACTTATTCACACCCCTCTAGGTGTTATTACTAACCCATTCAGAATGAAATCGAAAGTGACTAGTTAAAATGGGTTGGATGGGCAGTAGAGTGCAAGAGGGCGAGGCATGATATTCCATTTATCTGTCGCATACACATTGATTACCCATTCATGGTTGTAATCGGACTCTTTTGGTGTTCGTTCTAAGAAGGTCAAAGTGTTCACTTTGTGCATGGAGAATTCAAAACTGCACCTTTGAATTGGATTAGTAGTAATGTTGCTAGCCGTATAAATCTAAGCTTTTTCTTCCAACACATTACCATGTTTTTTCTTCTTCTTCTTCTTCTTTTCTGTAGATTGAACAATTGATTGGTTGATATTGACGCATTGAAACTGTCCTTATTCAACAACTCTGCCATATCTGCCCAATGTAAAGCAAGCGACTTCACCAGATGTATTTTGTGCATTGGCTCGTAACTTTTGTACTTTCTGGTTTGTTTCATATATCCATCTCAATTGTGGTCGTCATGGGCGAGTATCTTACAAGATGGCTATGTCAAATGACAATGGCACTTGGAGAAATCTACACATAAGAGAGTAGAGTTTCAAAATATAAACTTAATTGGAATGCATATTGAATGGACAATGAAATTGATCGGTTATGGCCCCTCCTAACTGTTGAGCTAGGGTCATCACAGCCAAGTAAGCCATCAGTTTAATACATTTCTTTTTGAATTTTCTTTCATTTTTTTGAGAGAATTACAATTTAGTTATCATGTATTTTTATTGATGACAGTTGGCATCATTTTATAATAATTTTATTCATCTTACATTGTTCGATATTAATTTCAAATGTGATTTTTTTTAGGATAAAATATTGTCTCATTATTCAAACTTTTCTCACGTAAGTAGAGTAATGCAAAGTCAACAATGGGGCAAATTAATTGATGGTTGATAACAAAAGAATATTGGATCTGAGCAGGTCTTAAAAAGGCTCAAGGGGAAAAAACAGGCGGGAGATCCGCCTTGAGGTAGAAGACCTTGCAATGTTACCCCCATATTCCCTCTCTATTGAGAAGACAAAGATAGACAGGGGATTAGGGGGCCTTACGATGGTGAAGGTAGACACCACGTCAGGATAAAAGTCTCAACTACTGCCGGGTAGGCAGGTATAGTGGCCTCCCACACCTGGCATGAGTGAGGGTGGATGAGAAGCTTCTATGCCTTACAGCAGTATACTCAAGTGTAGGCTAACTCTGTACCCCCGGCACAAGGTTAATGTAGAGTCAACAATGGGACAAATTAATTGATAGTTGATAACAAAAGGATAGGATACACAAATTGAGAGAGTAAGGAGAGGTGCTTACCTTCCTTGGGTTTCCTTCTTCAATACTTTTGTAATGAATTTTTTATTTATAGCTTTTAACATACCATAGCACTTTTATTGAAATTTTTTATTTTTCCTTGTCTCATAATATGTCACCGAACCAGGTGAACGAAGAAGAAAGAGCCGAAGATCGTAGGGAAGAAAATATTTGAGAGAAGGAATGTCTTACTTCATTGATTGTATCTTTTGTACAAAGATGTATATAATACAAAAGAAATAATAATAATAATAATAGCAAGTTTATATTTCCTGAATATCCTATGATCTTTCTAATCCTAATATAGACACAAACAATATCAATTTACAAATTATCTCGATCTTGCAGATCATATCTTCCAACACTCCCCCTCAAGCTGGTGGCTTGTATATGTCCAAGACGCCCAGCTTGCTTAGAAGATATGTGTGTTGTCTATGACATAGAGGTTTAGTGAACATGTCCGTCGGTTGCTCCGTGGTTCTGATTCCTCTAGTCTGGATAACTCCTTCTTGAATCTTCTCTCTAGTAAAATGGCAATCCACCTCTATGTGTTTTGTCCTTTCATGAACTATGGGATTTGTTGCAAGCTTGAGTGCTGAATCGTTGTCACAGAAGAGTGTAGTAGGTCCCTTAATTTGTGCCCCGAGATCCATAAGCAAACCTCTTAACCAAACTATTTCACAAATAGTTTTGGCCATAGATCGATACTCGGCTTCAGTTGAAGATAAGGACACAATTGATTGTTTCTTCGTCTTCCATGAGAGTAATGATTCCCCAAATTTGATACAGAAACCAGTAATAGATCTTCTACTCATGGGACATGTAGCATAATCCGCATTGAATAGGCTGTCATTTCCATGTTGCATTTCCGAGAAAGAAGTATTCCCAATCCTGGGCATGTCTTCAAATATCTCACAATTTTCAAAGCTGCATTCATGTGAGATTGTTTTGGACTATGCATGAATTGGCTGAGAGTCTGAACTGCATAGCAGATGTCCGGCCTCGTCATGGTAAGATAGATAAGTTTCCCTACAAGTCTCTGATATCCGGATGGATCTTTCAATAATGGATCATCATAAGAAGATACTTCAGCATCATAGTCAACGGAAGTCAGCTTGACATTTTGCTCGATGGGAATAATGGCAGGTTTGCTACCTGACAATCCTACTTCTGATATAATCTTCATTATGAATTTCCGCTGGCTGAGTGAAATTCCCTGATCTAAACGAGCTATCTCAATTCCGAGAAAATACTTAGGCGAGCCTATATCTTTGATATGGAAAGTGGAATGCAAATATTCTTTCAGATTCTTGACAGCTAAGTCATCATTGCCCATGATGAGTATGTCATCAACATAAATGATCAAATAAATAGACGACATACCTTTCTTCCAAGTGAACAATGCATAGTCGTATTTAGATTGTTTGAATCCAGCAGCAACAAGAGCACTAGTAAATTTGGCATACCATTGACGGGAAGCTTGTTTCAATCCATACAGAGATTTGCGGAGACGGCATACCTTAGAACATACCTTAGACTCCCCCTGTCTCCGTAATCCTGGTGGAAGATCTATGTAGATTTCTTCATCCAAATCGCCATGTAAGAAGGCGTTATGTACATCCATTTGATGTAATGGCCAGTCTCGAAAGGCAGCAACTGACAGGAAGGCACGAACGGTGACATCTTTGGCTACTGGGGAGAAGGTTTCGTGATAGTCAAAACCTTCTCGTTGTGTGAAACCTTTGGCCACGAGTCGAGCCTTATATTTCTCTATAGAACCATCTGCTCGATACTTAATTTTATATACCCACTTACACCCAATAGGTTTTCTATGAGTGGGTAATGGCACAATATCCCAATTATGATTTTCCACTAAAGCCTGTAATTCTATCTCCATAGCCTTTTGCCAACGTGGATCATGCATTGCTTCATTATAACTAGATGGTTCTTGCCCCTCAGAAATATGGCTCATGCAACATAAATGTTCTGTCGATAACCTATCAAATGAAATATAGGATGAGATAGGATATCGAGTACCTGGAGATCTTGATGAAGCACATACATAGTCCTTCGTCCAGATAGGTGGACGACTAACTCGACCAGATCGCCGAGATTCTTCATGCTGAATAAAAGTCGAGTCTTCATTAGTACTCGATTCTGGAAGAGCTGTAAGATGAGAATCTCTTCCTTGGAGGTCCTTGTCAATTGAATGATCCATATTGGCCTCAGTAGACATCGAGGATTGTGCAGCAGTGGATTCTGAATTTTTGGGAGGAGGAATAATAATGTAAGATTCTCCAGAAGATGGCTCCTCCTCTGATAAAGATCGATTAATGCCTGGCCCTTCCTTTTGAGGTATATGAAGAGCATCTTTGAAAGGAAAAATGTCTTCATAGAAAACCACATCTCTGCTCACAAAGAACTTCTCTATGGATGGTTCATAAACACGATATCCTTTCTTCAGATTTGAATATCCCATGAATATACACTGTCTTGCACGAGGTTCCATCTTATCCCTGTGCCCTACCGTGGTTACATAGCATAGGCACCCAAAGACTGAGATGACTCAAATCCGGTTTCTTCCCATACAATATTTCAAAAGGAGTTTTTCCTTTAAGAATGTGTGATGGCATACGATTGATCAGGTATGCTGCTGTGACTACACAATCTCCCCAAAAAATTTCAGGAATAGAAGCCTGAAACTTAAGAGCCCGTGCTACTTCCAATAAGTGGCAATGCTTTCTTTCAACCACTCCATTTTGCTGTGGAGTATATGTACAAGAGCTTTCATGCAAAATTCCATTTAAGGAAAGAAAAGAAGCACATTCCCCATTAAAGAATTCTTTACCATTGTCAGTACGTATACAACGAATTGATTTCCCAAATTGATTTTTGGACAAAGCAAGGAAAGTTTTCAGGTGAGAAAGGACCTGAGCCTTTGATTGCATGAGGAATATCCATGTTGCACGTGAAAAATCATCTATGATTGTCAGGAAAAACCGGGACCCATCATGATTCAAAGTGTGATAGGGTCCCTAGACATCAGCATGAATTAATGAGAATATTTCATTGACTTGGGAAGTGCTATTTGGGAAAGGAGGACGTGTCTGTTTTGCTAATGGACAAACAGGACACTGAAGACAAGGAAATAAAGCAGTATGACCCGATCTTTGATGATAAAGAAGATTCTTATCATTGATAGTAGTATTACACAATGATTTATTGGAAGATAATTGAAAATTCATCCAGAAATATAGCCCTTGAAAGACTCTACCCAAGCCCATTAGTTTCCCAGTCGAAAGAGCCTGAAAGAAACATTTATCAGATTTGAATAAGATACGACAGGAATTTTCTTCGCAAGCTCGAGATACTGACATGAGATTGAACTGGAAATTAGGAATGTAAAGCACATTTCGAAGTGTAAAATGAGAACTAAGATTCACAGTGCCAATCATTTCAACTTGGATCATGCTTCCATTTGGGAGCTGAACAAATTTGGGAAAGGACAATTTTTTGATATTTGAAAGCAAGCTCATATCACAAACAATATGGTCACTGGCACCTGAATCAATAATCCATGCATTTTTCGAAATTGTATTTACCAGGCAATAAGAAGTACCTGTGAAACTTCCAGATTTATTAGAGGTGTCCAACTTCCTCAGAGCCTCCATAAGTCCCTGATAGTCATCATGACTAATTGTTTTCTCCACTGGTTGTCCTGATACCTGAAAAATCTGGGAAAATTTTCCTTTTTCTTTTTCTCCAGGTTTCCCATGCAATTTCCAGCAATTCTCTACTGTGTGATGTGGATGTTTACAATAGTCACAGTATATTTTACCTTTGCCTTTGGAGGTAAAATTTCTCGGGCCTAAATGATTCCTATTCGTAGGCTGTGAGATTTGGGCCAAAGTCGGCCCATACGACCCTTTTGCTCCACCGGATAAGTCTCCGCGCGTGATTTCTGGCCCATGAATGCCCCGCGGCCCATCTGGGCCGGTCCAACCGTAAACATTTCGCAGCCTGTCTGGGCCAACTGCGCGGCTTCCTCCTGGACCGTCCGATCTACTCGCTGCCAGGAACGAACGAGAGCTGTCCGATCGCCCTATATATTCGAGATTGCTAGGGTTCTCCTCGAGAAACCCTAGTTCCGCCCCTTTCGATCCTCTCTCTCCTTCGCTCCTCAACAAAGATCGAGCTAGGGTTTTCGCCGCCAACGCCATTCCATCTTCGCCTCTGTTGTAATCTGCTGTTCTCTGTTGATTCTCTTCTTGCACGGCTAGTTGATAGATTCGGCCGATGCTCGGTAGGGGCTCCACAGTCAAGATCTAGGAACGAAACGAGAGGTAAGTCTCGTTGAGTATGAGGAGAAATCTCGTCGCCTTTTCCCTTTCGCGCATCTGTTTGTATTGTTGCAAAATCGGCTCGGGCCAGTCAAACCTTTCTTCGGCTGCCTCGAGTTCATTCCATAATGCCGAAAGTTTATTGTATACGGCTGCAATGGACATGTTTCCCTGTTTAAGCTCTGAGATTTGTAGTGTTAACGAAAAAATCTTGACTTGATCAAGTTTTCCAAACATCTCTTTGATGTTCTCCCACATCTGTTTTGAATCCTCCGTCGGAGGGAGTCCGGTCGCGACTTCGGTTGTTGTGCAATTTCCAATCCATGTTCTAACTAACTGGTTGCATTTTCTCCGAAAACGTGCCATCTTTTCGTCGGTTATGATCGGTATTGTCCCGTCGAGAAATCCATCTTTATCTTTTGTTACCAGTGCCCGTCGAAATTCTCGCAACCAGCTCGAGTAATTGTCAGCACCGGTCAATTGCTGGCTGATAAGCTTCAATTTCGGTCCGTCGGCATTAGTCGTGTGAAGCGGGTCGCCTGGTTCCGGTCGGGCATTGGCAACAAAAAATTGATAAGGAAAAATTCCGGGTCCGAGATTCAGTCAGGTTCCTTGACCCACATAACCTGCATGACCCGTATTGAGGAAGGTCGGGTAAGGGTTTCCTCCCATGCCCGATCTAGGTGTGCCGCTCGTCTGCTCTGTTCCGATGGTTACGCTTGCCCCTTCGCCGGTTGGTAGGCCTCCATCAGAACCAACGTTGCTTTGGTAGCCTCCAGGCAGTGATGCATTTGAGTTTTGCCCAAGGAACCATGGATATGGTATCCACTGGTATGGATGGCCCATAAACGGCTGCCCCAGATTGGACTGAGCCTGGAACGGTTGCCATTGCACGTGTTGTGCTTGTTGATGCGCCTGACTGAGTTGTTCTGGAGCTGAAGTCACGACAGAGGGGTCTTGGGTTTGCGAGGTTTTTGGTGGTGTTGCAGTTTTATCACTTGAAGGAGAGGTAAGGTCTTGTGTTTTAGGCATGATGAAAAAATTTCTTCCCTAAAGAAAATAACGATTCCTATGGCAACCCCTTTGCAGATTGGAGTTCCGTGAGGCAATCGAAACGGAAGCAATGAAAGATTCAGAACTTCAAGAAGGCTCTGATACCATGTCACCGAACCAGGTGAACGAAGAAGAAAGAGCCGAAGATCGTAGGGAAGAAAATATTCGAGAGAAGGAATGTCTTACTTCATTGATTGTATCTTCTGTACAAAGATGTATATAATACAGAAGAAATAATAATAAAAGCAAGTTTATATTTCCTGAATATCCTATGATCTTTCTAATCCTAATATAGACACAAACAATATCAATTTACAAATTATCTCGATCTTGCAGATCATATCTTCCAACATAATACAGTCCAGCCATATCAAAATAATAAACTTCTCCCATGGAGATGATCATCGAGGGTACCGGAGTCAAGTCAAGTCAACTCAAGCTCTACCAAGTCATGTATGTCCGGCTTTACAAGTGATTAATCTTGATTAGGTTTGCCGAAAATAGTTATTCTGACCTATTTGATGCTAGTGGTCTTAAGTCGATGCATAATTTGCTAGGCTGGTGATGAGGTCTAATCTCCCCATGGAGGCAACGTTAGCAACATGCCAACTAGTTAAGAACTATTTTTAGCTTACTTTTGGGTCAGTGAAAAGGATAAAATTGAAGGGAAATCAAAATGTGGATATTTCTTAGGTTGAGGAATAAGCTAACATATAAGAATATAAATAGATGTGACATAAGGAATGGATTATAAGCAACCCATACCTCCCCCCAAAGTATATAAATATGCAAATTTCCCAAGCGAATGCAATGACGTCTGAGAGGGAGGCATTCCCTTTTCTTCCGCGAAATCAAATCTAAAGTTAGTCAATTAGTCAAGATTCATATCCAACCACAACTGGCCAACGCATCTAAAGAGACGAGAAGACATCGTTCTTAAAAGCTGTCTAGGGATTCCATTCAGATTTCAACAGTTCGTGACATCCACGCCACGCCTGAAAGAGCCCTTCCGACATATTTGACCTGCACGGTCTTGAATGGATGTATAAGTTATTAGATCCGTAATAAGATTTAATCTCCCCGTACGGTAATGTCAGCAGTACGCCAACAAGTTAACAATTGTATTTCCCAAAGTATGTACACATGCAATTTCCCAAAAAAGAATACAAAGACGTGTCAAATGAGGATTTCCCTCGCATTTTTCTCCGAACCAAATCTAGAAAGTCAATTAGCCAAGATTCAACTCCAATCACGGGTGGCAAATACATCCGAAAGAAACATTATTCTCAAAAGCTTTGTGCGGGTTGGTTTGGATTTCAAAAAGAACCCTGTGGGCGGGGGCCGGCGCCGCCCACTGAACCAGATCGGGTTCTCCATAAATGATGGTTCGTACGTTTATGTTTTTTCAACACGCTCGATTTGAGCATACTATTCAAGTGGGCCCAATAAAGAGCATTTTTCACATTGGCAAAAGTCCACTTTTGAGAATTCACCTGGTTCCTCGTACAAACTCAGGTTCACGACTTCGACTTCTCCTAATTTCCTATCCTACTTTCAGTTCTCATTTGATTCACTGCGAATTTAAATTAGTCGAAGAATGAGAATCTTACTAGATTATCTGGAATTCAATCTTGCATACATGAGGGTAGTACGATGTTTGTCCCTTAAGTTACTCATTCACCATGAGAAAAACAAAAAATAATGAGGCGTCAATTGATACATTCATTTTGGTGTCTTTGTTCTATATTTGAGATTAAACCAGATTTATCCAAAATAATGTCAAACAAATTTCAAAATTTCACAACAATTCTACGTACACTTCCCATCCAAAGGCATTTGGTTTTTCCGTTCTTTATTGGAGAGTGAACTTTTTTTCTAATGCCAAGCATGATATACCACTTACATTTAGTCAATGTGATTAAAAAAGAGAAATATTTTTTAAAATTTTCAAGAACAATGGACTTACATGTAGCCAATTTGAATCCCTAAGAAAAGTGTAGATACTCATTGGAATTACATGAGCTTGACATCAGCAAAAAACTAACTATACACTTCAAGATGTGGTTGTTAGAGATCGGTAATTATACAAATTTTTTGATGAAGGGTTTCTCAGAAATCGGTAGCTATGATATCCCCAAAAAGAAAATATAAATTTTAACCTAATTTTTTAAGTAGTTATTTATTACGACACTACTTAACTAAGATAAAAATATTTGTTGTTAGAATTGTGCCGTGACATTCTCTTGACCATAAAAGGGGCCATCAAGAGAGCAATTTAAGAGAATGATTTCTTTTTCTCTGAATTTCAAGAAAAAGCGAAATGATTTACGTTAGTTTTCAGACATATCTTCCTTCCAGTCTTTTCGTAGTGTTTTTTCTTTACTTTTCAAGAGTAATCACAGATATATAAATTCGTAAACAAGCGATGGCAATACTTTAATCATGATAGCAAAACAACCATCAAATGTTTGTACAATATAAAAAGAAAACATAAGTGTATTTCATGGCGATGAATGTCTTAATTTCTAAGTCGTTATTTTTAATGTGTATACTGCTTTTCACTATTATTATCGAATATTAATTATCGAAACCAAAACAGTTAAGGCCACAAAAATTATATAAAAGTGGAGAATTTGTACGAGGCAATGAGCTCCGTCTGGGGTTGACGTAAACCCGGTTGAAGCGTCACAAATCAGGCCTAATGAGGACAATATATTATAACCCAATTACATCTTTTGATGAAGACATTCACCGAAAGTGGAAAGTGGAAATTTGACTATCTTGTACTGGAAAAAAAAAAGGACAGGAAAAAAGAAAGGAATCATAGGATTTATAGAATGATTTGTAATGGATAATAATGATGAACAGAACTTCAAGCTTCCACAGTCTTGCTTGCTGCTTGAGAAAATTAGGTGGATCCAAAAGGAAAATGTAAGTATGTCTTTGTTCCTCATTTATCTTTATTTTGCCTTTTTCTCGGTTTTTTCAAACCTACTGGCTGTGTCTAGAAAACGATATCTACAACTAATTTCTTGGCTTCGGAGATGGTTGAGGCACCAGTTGCTATATATTATTGATTGATGAAAAGAAATGAAAGACAAAGTAAGAAGTGAGGAAGTTCTTAAGTTGAGTGCGCAGTTGATTTCTTAAGAAGTAGGAAATGATATATAAGAAAATCATACAAATGGTACTTAAACTTTGACCCCTATATGCAATGTCATTTCTAAACTTCTAATTTGTCTCAATGTGGTTCCTGAATAATTGGCAAATGTTCAATGTGATCTTTTTGTTTGCTCAAACGACAAATCCGAAGTTATTTGATGACATAAATTATTACATTCTAATTTGGATTTTTAAAAATGACAAGTCAACATGTCTATCTTTTTATCCACCTACTTTTGAAAAGGAAAAAAAAAAAAAAACATTAACACATCCACCATTATTTGATAACAAAAATTATTATATCTTGATTTGGTATGAATATCTTACTTGGATAACCCTCATCCGTCATTCAAACTTAAGGAATTGAAAGCTATATCAACAAATTCCATTAACTCGAATTAAGAGAGGATGACGTTAAACATTTTCATATAGTTTATGGACTATATTGAATATTTACGAATAATTTAGAGAAAACATTGTACAAATTAAAAGTTCGGGGATAACAATGCACATTGACCAAAATTCAGGTACTATTTGTGTCATTTTTCCAAGATATATTTCAAATGTTTGCCAGTCATCATAATTTCAATGGAAGTAAAGTAAACGAAATGGCTTTGGTGGAAGAACTAACAACAGTTTAGAAGTAGTCTTTTGGAAAATTGACTGAAATACATGTTATTCTTAACCAAATTATACGTAACTTACTGATCCAGGGTAAACTAGAACCAGCATCGATGCCTCAACTGAATCAAAATTTTGTGCCAACAATAATTAATCCTCCACGAGTCAGCTATACCGTGTGATTAAAGATGACTGGAAAATGCGGCAGAAGGTTGAAACATTTCAGGAACTATTCATCATTTAACATACTGAAATTGCATGGAATTGAACTTGGTCCAGCTAGCATGACAGCGATGGTTCACGCTCACTTAAATGGTACTAGAATTTTTTATGATTCGATGTGGTATTGTCACAATTAAAAAAAACCCTAGAGGTGTTTTAGCAAAACTCCATGTGAAAGAGTAGGATTGGTAGTGCGTCTCCTGACTCCTTTGGTCCGTCCACAACCATTATTCTTGAATCACAAATCGGGGACATCTGGCCAAAACCGGTTTCCTTCTTTTGTGCCGTAACCGACCTGCCCACTCAGCCCAAAATTGGGTTCATGAATTAAAGAAACAGAAGGAGCTGCAATGTACATTGGTCGAGAATCCTATATACATAGGGAGAAATCGATCAGTTGATCAGAAAAATGAAGACGTTTCTAGGCCTTTTGAGCCACTTAATTTTGGAGTAGAATGTCCACCTGATATCATGTTCCTCTTCGATTTAAGAAAAGATTTTGTAGACTTATTTGTGGACGATGTGATTGTTAGAATCATCATAACGTCATACACACTAAGGAAGGTATCCTTCTTTTGTGGAACCAAAAGAAATTGGAATCTATTACTTTTCAATGTCATTGGTTTGACCAAGTTCGACAAGTTGTGAAAACAATACTTTTAATTTATAAAGCGATATCTACCCTTGCAAAATTTCATCCGTTAGACTTTTAGAGAAAATGGGTGGTACATAATAGGATTTTTTTATTTTTTTATTTTGGGTTAAACCCACAAAAGGATAGTCAATCCCATATTGCATGGTTATTCATGGTTGCAAAGCATAGCCAATGAACTTACTAATTTCGTAGTTCCTAGATATAAGTTTTTCATAGAACTGAGTTTAACAATGCATATTTTTTTAAAAACAAAAATTGTCCAAAAAGTCATAAATCCATTACACTTTTGCCAAATCAATCTTAAACCTTTCAACTTTACCAACAAACATTTTCACACTTTATCAATTGAGTCCATTTGGCCAATTTTGACTATAAATTATTGACATGGATGTCAACTATCTTATGTTATACAGATTGACGCCGACATAAATAATTTTTAATAATATTTTAATATTTTTTATTTTTTTATTTTTATTTTCCATTTTTTCTTTGCTCTTTTTTAAATATTCTTTTTTTGTGTTGGCAAGGACTACCTCACCCTTGGCTGATGAGGCTGCAAATTCCCTAGGTGACGCAATAGTGGCCTTGCCAGCCATGGCTGAGGGTCTTCATAGCTACATCGGCCATGGGCGAGGCTATCCTTACCCAAATATGGCGAGGGCCTTCACACCCTCAATTGCAATCGATGGGGCTACAAAGGCCCTCTCCTACAACTTGCAGCTAGCAAGGCTGCGATTTGGTGAGGGCCATTGTAACCATGGCTTGCAAGGCCAAGAAGGCCCTTGCCAATGGCCACAATGCCCTCCCCCAGATGGTCGGCAAGGGTTGCCGGTGACCTTTGCAAGCACAAAAAATAACCAAAAAAAGGAAATTAAAAATTTTAAAATAGAAAAATGATAACTCGAAAATATATTAAAATATTATTAAAATGTCAATGTTAGCACTAGCCATATCACATAGGATGGCCTATATCTACGTCAGCAATTTCTAACAAAAAATTGACTAGATTGACTCAATTGACAAAGTGTGAGAAGTTTTGGCACTCAATTGGCAAAATGAGAGGTTTAGAATTAAATTGGTAAAAGTGCAATTAAGTTTCGGATTTTATAGAAAATTTTCTCTTAGTGTTTGGTGATGCTCAATACTTGGAATTTTAAATGAATTGGGCTTCCTTTCATGATCTTCCCCTATGAGATTGCAATTCCCCAAAGAAGTGATTATCTTGTCCATAATTGAGAAGATGATTCTCAATACAATGTTAATAGAACAAGCAAATTTTAGTATCAAACCCAACTTTGGACAAAGTAAATCAAAACATATGACAGTTTTGTCTCATCGCAGTAGCTATGAAATCAATCTAATTTTTCAATTAAAGAGCATTTATAAAATTATAAACATCTAAGAAGGAGCGTCTTAAGAAGCATGTAATAATTGTATCGGTAGAGAACACAAATTAGAATTCTTGCTGGCTTGTGTTTCCATTTCTAATAATTTCTCTCTCCAATTAGACAAGGAATTCTAAGAATGATTAATGAGATAAATTTTATGAAATAATAAAAATTTGTAGATTTTAATATATTGCTTTTCTTGTTTTATGTACAATCAATACTTTGAAAATATAATGAACAAGTATATTCGGAGTACTCATTGCAATAAAATGGATATCCTGATAATGTGATATACTTTCATATTTTAGGTTTTTTGGCCGGAAGATGCACTTTTATTAATTAAGTGGTGAATGTGACACATTTATGTTTAGGACCACCTATGACCAAATCACTCAGCACATCAATTTTGTACATCAAATCCTTAGAGTCCTAGTAGAGCCGTGGTCGCATCATTGTTCTATCTATCGGGCTATATATACTTCTGCTGTGAAGTCTTGTACCTGGAGCGTTTACATGTTTTGAGCTCACAGGACTTTGATGCTGAGTGAGGGTAGCGATGAAACTGCGGCTGTGAAACGTATGGCCATTGCTCGTTTCTCGTATCACTTGGTGTATCGTCGTCGACAAAACCGCGTAGATTTCACCATCGGGTGCAAGGGTTTGAAAAAGACAGAGCCATCAGTTCACTCGTCTTGGTCTCCTCTCTCTTGCTTTCTCTCCTTCAGAAACTCCAGATCATCTCAACACTCTCCTCCTGCCCTCGATCCCCTATATATACATGATTTACTTGCTAAGTCAAATATCTTACCGCACCCTACTAAAACTTTATCTTCTTCACCGTGTTCAACGACATAGAATTTTTCAGTATTGATCCAACTCGAATCCCCAGGACACAAAATAATCTTAAACATTTTAGTTTTGCCAATTAAGTCATAAACATTTTCACACTTTGTCAATTAACTTTGTTAGACCAATTTTAGCATGGTTAATGTTAATGTAAACAATTTTTAAAAATATATTAATATTTTTTCAATTTTTTTTCCATTTTTCTCATTTTTTCTTGTTTTTTTTTTGTGCTGACGAGGACTACCTCACCCTCAACCAACGGGGCCATGGATGCCCTAGGCAAGGCCATCATAGCCTTGCTGGCCATGGATGAGAGACTTGACAACCCTATCAGTCACAAATAAAGCAACTTTTGCCCAAACCTGGCAAGGGCCTTCACACCCTCACCCGCAATTGACAACGATACGGAGGCCCTCGGCAAATCTAGGTGAAGGCCACTAAACCCATGGCTAGCAAGGCCATAAAGGCCCTTGCTAGTGGCCACTTATGGCCTTGCCCAAGGACTTTGCAACCGATGAGGGTCGCCAATGACTCTTGCCAATAATAATAATAATAATAATAATAATAATAATAATAATAATAATAATAATAATAAATAAAAGAAATTCAACATATATTAGATTATTATTAAAAAAATTGTCAACGTTAACGCTTGATATACCATGCAAGATGACCAATGTTTACGTCAACAATTTCTAACAAAATATGACAAGATGAATTCAATTAGCAAAATTAAAACGTTTAGAATAAAAATTTTGGACAATTTCTCCCCATTGATGCTCAATATTTGGGATTTTAAATGAACTAGGCTTCCTTTCATGATCGCCCCCTATGCGGGTTGCCATTCCCAAAAGATATAATTACCTTGTCCACAATTGGGAAGATTATTCTCAATACAATGTTAGTAGGACAAGCAAATTTTAGTATTAAACCCAACTTTTGACGCAGTAAATCAAAGCACGTGTCACTTTTGTCAAATCGCATTGGCTATCAAATCAATCTAATTTTTCAATGAAAGAGCATTTATAAAAATATAAACAACTATAAAGAAGCATCTTTCAGGGTCATGTAATAATTGCATTGGTAGAGAACATCAAGTAGAATTCTTGCTGGCTTCCATTTCTATTTCTTTAATTCCTTTCTCTAAAAATGACCATTGAGATCATTTTTATGAAAGTAAAACTCAAATTAATAATAAAAATTTATAGTATTTAATATAATGCTTTTCTAGTGTTACGTACAATTAATGTTTTGAAAATATACTGAACAAGTATATTGGGAGTACTTCTCACAAGACACTTATAAAGTTGATGCCGTGACAATGCGACGTAATTATTTATAGGACCATTATCACGTGACGAGATTACTTAGCATATAAATATTGTACAGTGTCGTTCTTGACATTAGCGCGTTGACACGTTATCACTTCACTCGTCTTGGTCTCCTCTCTCCTGCCGTCTCTCCTCCAGAAACCCTAGATCATCTCAACACACTCTCCTCCTGCGTGGATCCCCACATATCCTTGATTTACTTGCTAAATCAAACGTCTCACCACACCCTACTAAATCTTTATCTTCTTCACTGTTTTCAACAACATAAAATCTTTCGCCACTGATCCAATTCGAATCCTTAGGACACAAAACAGCCAGATATGGAGGAGTATCCCACAGGTTTCAGGTTCTATCCGACTGAAGAAGAACTGATTTCTTTTTATTTGCACAACCAGCTTCACGGCCTTAAGCAAGACAAGATTCACCGCGTCATCCCCGTCCTTGATATTTTCGACACTGAGCCATGGAATCTCCCACGTAAAACACAATCCGCTGCTTGATGCAATCCTTTCACATCCCCTTCTTTAATTGAATTGTGCCCTAAACAGGGTTCTTGAAAATTTCAAAAGTTGTAGCGCATTACCGGTAAACTTTCTTTTCCCCATTTTTTATTAGGTGAATTTGTGCTGTAGAGCTTGCGGGAGAGCTGTGCAGAGAAGACAGAGAGCAGTGGTTCTTCTTTGCGCCCATTCAGGAGAGGGAGGCCAGAGGAGGGCGGCCCAGCCGGAGCATGGCCACCGGCTACTGGAAGGCCACCGGGTCTTCTGGGTACGTCTACTCGTCTGACAACAAGGTGATCGGCGTGAAAAATTCAATGGTTTTCTACTTGGGAAAACCTCCCACAGGAAGAAAAACCCAATGGAAATTGAACACGTATAGGGCGATTGAAGTCCCGCCGACCCTCAATTCCACAAGCAGTTCCATTCCTAAGGTGAACGTGCTATCAAGAAATTCGGACCTTTATTTCAATTTTCTAGAGATAGAAAGGATAAAATAACTTCGCGTGCATGACACCTAGGTTGTCCAATCTTCACTTTGAATAATTGTTCTTGTATTGGATTTCTACTGAGTATTTATTGGCGTTGTGCTGTTGGAGACTACTGAATTTTTGTCTCTAGTTTAGTTCCAACTTGGACTTTTATAGAAAAATGCAACAAACATTTTACTCTGTGTTGATTTTCTGGAAATAATACACTTTCAGCTAAGCCGTGAATTCACGTTGTGCCGAGTGTATGTGGTATCCGGGTGCTCTCGAGCATTTGATCGCCGGCCACCGGACACAATGGCTGGAGAGACAACAATCCAAGGTGGCGACAATGCTGCTAGCAGTGGAGGTGCTAAATGCGGAGATGCATCATCATTGGGACAAGTAGTAGCCAATGCAAGAAGTTCCCATCCATGGGAGACGACAAGTTTGGAAGAACCAATTTGGGACTGGGAGCAACTGGATTGGCTCTAATTTCATGTAGAGGTACTCTGATGTTGTAGTTTTCTGGTAGTCGATGCAATATATATATCTATGAGTATGAAGACATTATGCTTGATATTATGCTTGATACCTGATCAATAGGTAGGCCGAACATGATATTCAGCCTAAATGTTGGAAATGAATCCTAAGCATCTATGTTGGAAATGGGAGGTGGCGAGTTTGGAAGAACCAATTTGGGATTGGGAGCTACTGGATCGGCTCTAATTTGATGTAGAGGTACTCTGATGATGTAGTTTTCTGGTTATCAATGCAATCACATATATATCTATGAGTATAAAGACATTGTGCTTGATACCTAATCAATAGGTAGGCAGAACATGATACCCAGACTAAATGTTGGAAATGAATCATAAGCATCTATAATTTTTCAAATAATATTGACTGGGTCTATGTGGTCAAACTCGATAGACTAGGTTCAAAAGGAAATTAATATGCTTTTTCAGGCAGGTAAAACGAACCTCGATACCTAATTAGCAAAAAAAAGATATCCATTGGTAAGCTTCTCCATATATCAATCTTTTTAAATTTAATGGTTGATGTGTCCAAGAACTCGTGCTTCATGGTTTATTTGATCAAAATTGTCACGGTCGATCAACATCTAGCAAATTAGGGCTAGTAAAATGTTGGAGTATATTGTAAAATAACAAATAAAACTGAGATATCTTCAATTATACAATATATAATCCCGTTGTATTTGTACAATGTACTACATCTCTTTAAAAAAAATTATCGATTAAAACTAATTGTATTGGCGTCAAATACTAACTGATTTAACTTAAAAGATAAATGATTTTTTATTAGAAGGACGTGTGTTTATATCAATATTCATAAAGAGTAACTAAGCAAACTACATTGCACAACTTAAGTGCGAAAGATATTCTTTCCATCTCATAATATAGCTTTACATGTTTTCTTATCAAAATTATTAATGAATTATAAGTTCCTTATATTTATTAACTCATGCACGTCTTTTTGAAAATCTGTTATACGGTACCCTGTATCTTTATGCAACGTTCTCCGCAAAAATCTTAGATTATGATGGCTCATATTGCATCATGTCTGGAAGTGTAATTAGATATTGTTTAAAGATTTCTTTCATGAAAGTGCTGCTTCTTGAATAAATAAGGAGAAGTACACAAGCGAAGAAATAATTCCTGATAAATAGACTGTGATTGTTTTTTCAAACAACCCTCCCCCATTAATTAACTACTCAAATTGAAGATTTAAAGCTAACTTGTGTAAATAAAAAATAAAAAAAATTGCACGACCTTTGTACCTTATATATGTCCATATTCTCACATAGTTCATATGATTTAGGCATCACCTTGCCCAATAATCTATATAAAGCATCATAACTATATGTTTTATCGTTGAATAAGATCTACTTATCACAACCATTTATTAATTATTAAATTATAGAAGTCTAAAATTATAGAAGTCTAAGGTATTCTAAACAAGTTTATATTATGATGACAGTTAGTGCCGTAAAAGTTGCAATAATTTCTTATTTAGTTATTTAACAAGTGCCTTAAGGATACTTTTCAACAGAACCTATTAAATATGTAAACCATAGGATCTCAGAGGCATAAATGAGACCAATAATTGATTTTATTTATCAAATTGCAAGGAGAGTTGCGCTTCTCCCTTTCATTTCATCCACTATAAATGCACGAGGAGCAACAAATATATTCCAATTTTACTGTTGATAAGATAAAGTCTCTACTATCTAAATTATCTTCAAATGCCTTATCTAAAAATTATTTATTAAATGAAGAAAAAATGAGAATGCCCTGTATCATATATATTCTTGTGCATTAATTTCTGGATGGATCATCTAGCTTGTGTGACTTGTTCTATATAATTGTCACTTAATGAATAAAGTTGGATTTAAGGTTTGGGAAAATAGCAATAACAATGCCGTTACTATTTGGGTGATCAAGTAAGTCCCATTTGAAGGGGAAAAAAAGTTCACTTGAATGACCTCGATGACTTCCCTTACTTGAAAATCCGGCATAGAATTAATTTAATACAAAATATCCAACATGACTCAGAAAATGGTGAGTCAAGCGTATAGAAACGACGTCGGATACCTTTCCATGCTCCAAATTGACAATTTGGGACTAAAATAGGTTACAGTCAACCTACAGAACAAGCATTTATCTAGACCAAACAGCAAAAGTGATGTTCTGACATCAACTCAAAGAGAACCTTTCGTTGCTAAACCATATTTTTGGTCTGAATGCAATGCCCTTTCTTCACATTGTCTTTGTCTTCTCTCTCGAGTCGCCCCCTACTTTCTCGTCCATACAATACAGAAAGGGATTATATGGATCGAGAATAGTGAATTTCAGAGGGATAAACTTTTCCCAAAATAAGATGGACGGCTGATTTGCTGAGTTATTATTGGTTTTGATTTATTTATGACAATACATATACATTTGGCTTATATGCAATTTACTTTTGGTAAGAAAACCGTCGTCTCATGGTTTTGTCTTGGATCATTGGAGATTATTATTATCATTATTTTATTCGGATATTGGCGTGAGAAATTGATGCGTGTGTAGTTTACATCTGGAATCATTTCGTAATCAATTTAATTAGCTGCAGAAACGTTAATTGGTATAACTTCATTTTGTGAGAAATAGTTTTTTCACAACAAAGATACGAATAATACCTGTATGTTCCTGCCTTCTTACTATCCACAATCGATGTTCACTTGGGCAATATTTAATCTTAGTCACACACACCAGCGACCTCTAATAGCCACGTTTGTTGGATTTTAACTCGTGGGGACTTGGTTAGATAATTAGAGATTAAAAAAATGGAAACTACAAAAAGTTTGATTAGAAATGTGGTGAAAGTATAATGATGAAAAATAATATATTATATATATATATATATATATATATATATATATATATATATATATATATATATATATATGATGACTTTCTTAGGCCTAGCCTAGCATGGCAAAGTCCAATCTGGGCCATTCGGGTGTGATTTATACTCCTTACCAATAGGAAGGCACGAGAGTCTTGCTTCTAGGTGAACGAATGGGAATCTAGGAACCATCTTGACTAGGGTTGTGGGGCAACACCTCTTAGCTGTCAAAGGGCCTTTATAGGTTAAGCCCATGCTTTATTAGTAATTTGAGCTTGGGACCATTAACAACTATTGAGTATATATAATCTTTTTCTCTAATAATTTAGGGATGTGACAGAGAGAGAGGCGATGTGTTAATTATAGTAAAATCCTCCACTGAATGTAGCCCTATTTTAAGGATTAACCAAGATGAAAACCTTATATCCAAATTCTCTTTCTTGCTTTTATTTTTTATTTCTTTGTGATAGTGTGCCAAATCCTAACATGGGCCACCACTTGAGTTGCCAAAATCATTTTTTGTCGATCTTGATAAATAGGAAACAAGTTTAGGCTAGAGTTCTATTTTCTTAACTTTTTTGCCCTTTCTTTGTGAACTTAAACGAAGCTTTTATGTTGGAATATGTTGGAATCATTGCACCTCAAGTATTATGTTCGTCAAAAGGACTTCATCAGGGTACTTTTTGAAAAAGACATTTGGAATTGAAAGATCTATGACATAATTATTCGTGTATAAATTTAAGCATTTTTAGTATACTTTTCTCTATTCATAACTATGCATATATGAATAATTGATAACCTAACTTTTTTTTTTTTTTTTTGCATGAAAGTAAGAATTTATTAAATAATATCTACTCTACCCCTCTTATCATAAAGAAAACAAAATGTAAATCTTGAGAAATGCGTTGTGGTTGATCTTATCGCTCATTCTAGCTTTACGATATTTCTAGCAATGGACAGAATTCCAGTCCAAACTGATCTAAAATTATGTCTTAATCCTGGAAACTTCCTTCTCTTCCCAATTAAGTATATCAATCAATTAGATGTTTTCAAAGGATTAGCTCACGCTTTTATTCTTTCGTTCTTGATAAGAGTGCATCTTCAAATAGGCCCATCATTTCTCTCTGACTTTACCAGCAACAACTCTCAACACCTGAAGGCTTCCGTGGAGAAAGCACTTGGAAGCTTTTTCTCTGGCTGAAAAATTCGCCACTAACTCAAATTAGAAGTCATGTAACGTCATGATCTCGGATGACATGGGAAAATATTGTTCAAAATTTATAAATTTATTGTGCTATTACCAATTTAGTCATAAATTTGTTAATTGTGTCAATTGAGTTATAAATATTTTTATATTTTGCCAATCGAGTCCATCAAGTCAATTTTGATAGAAAATTGTTGACGTGGTGCTAGCTATTGTCGCGACCCACCCCTCAAATGATATAATAGGTTTAGGGCTATTGTTTAAAAAATGACCTAACGGCCCATGATTTAAAGGCAAACCCTTCTAAACCCGTACCTTGCGTGATGTTAGATTTCAAATTGACTCTAAAAGAATTTTCTAAAAAAGAAGTTAATATTAGCCTCTTAAAGTCGGCTAGAAACCAACTAAGTTATGAGAGTATACCTCACTTTCTACACAATTAAAGAATCCAAGGTCAGGAACTTGATTACTCTAATTAACCAATTAATACCCCTTCGTTACCTAATCTTGTTCATTTTAAAAGAAAAAAAAATTATCAAGTAGTCTGGATTGATTTTATACCTATTCACTAATATGTTAGGCGATCATGCGAGTGTATAATCATTAACGTAACAATCGGCAACCAAGGAAAGCATTAAATACATTTCATGGGATAGCAAAGACTTAATGCTACAAAAAAGATAAATGATAATCCTAACTAGATTAGAGGGAAGCCAAAATCAACGTATCAATATTGCGCAATCAAGAGGGTTTGTTTCTAAGGACAATTGAAACTTAAAGTAGAGCCTTAAGGATTTGGTTAACCATGAGCATAATATTAAATCGAAAGACTTCTACTTTTTAGGAGTAAATAATCCAAAAGGTTAATTTTAACCTTTACGATGACTTTTGAAATTTTTTCTTTTAGAATTTTTTTCAGGTTTTTTGGAAAAATTGAATTTTCGAATTTTCAAAAAAAAATCTAGATTTTTTAATCCTTTTGGATTTTTTTTCCTAATTACTACTGAAATTTTTAAAAATTTTCCAATTTTGGAATATTTTGAAAATTTTTGAAATTTAAAATATTTTTGAATTTTTTAAAAGCAAAAAATCCAAAATTTTTAATATTTTCTCAAATTTTTTGAATTTTCGGAAATTTTTTTAGTTTTTATTTTTTTCATTTTTCGGAAATTTTTTAATTTTGAATTTTAATTTTAATTTTTTTTAATATTTAATATTATTAAGCCGGTTCAGACCGAGTAAACCGATCCTACTCGCTGACCCGACCAAAAACCGGATCCGACGAGCCAGTCGGATAAAACAGAGTAACTTTTTCTATTTCTTTACTTTATATTCCTTCTTTCTTTTTTCTCTTTTTATCTTTTCCCTATTTTGTCCTATTCCCTGCACCTTTTGCTCGACAACTCCTTCGACTTTTGTTTTCTATTTCTCTATTTTTTCACTTTTTCTGCATTTTTTATTCTTTTTCTTTTTTCTTTTGTTTTTCTCTTTTGTCTTTTCCTCACTCCATCCTTTTCACCTGCCCTCCTTCAACTCGGCATCATCTTCCATCTCTTGCCCCCTCCTTCAACGAGATCGAAGGTCCCCATAAGGCCTGAGCGCACCAAACTACTTTTCTCTCTCTTTTTTTTTTTTTTTTTGGATGATTTGGGAATCGCCATACAGTTAATAACCGGCTATGTAAATCTGGGGCGACATTAACGCGCAGGGACCCATCTTCCACGATACTGCACATAAATTGCGCAAACTTGTCCACCTACCTAGCTTCTTCTTTAATATCCAAAAAAACAAAAAAAATTAACGATTCAAAGGATTAAAAGAAACTAAGCTTAATTAAAATAATTTAAGCTTCTAGCAAACTATACTACCCCGCAACTACCACTCACGGCAACAAACCCCATCTTTCAAGTTCACGAGTCGAGAAATGGTTATCCGGAAACATGCCGTACATACAAAAACATTGAAACAAGAACATACGAAACGGAGGGTAGCAGCGAGAACCTATTAAAGCTCTCATTTGACAAGCCAAGAATCCAGAAACGACGAAATACTAAGAACATATGTATGTATTTCTGCCAGACATTTTGTCGAATACACGGAGGGCGTTGGCTAAATGAAAGCTTCATATTTATTAGAGACATGAAATTAGACTAGAATCAGCAAGCGAGGTTCGACTTCGATGTGGAAACAACTGATTATACTTAGTGCAAACAAAATAACAACAAGCATCGGACACAAAGAAGACCAAATACGGGCATCTAGCCGGGGCATTTTATCAAGCATATGTCGTGCACTAAAGAAACAAGAGACTCTAGCCGGGGCATTTTATCAAGCATATGTCGTGCACTAAAGAAATAAGAGACTTTTGCCTTGACCGAGACTCAAACGCGAGCCTAGGTTCCAAACCGAACATGCCAGCACACACAGGAATATCCATGTAGGATCGGTAGGACCAGAGCCCGTGCGAACTGGTCAGTTGCGAGCTCCAGCTCGACACCTCCCAAATGGGGCACCTACGGTTCGGAAGACTTACCTAGTTCGGGGCAATGAGCAATGGGTGGACCTCGGGCAACGGCGTGGCTCGCCCTCAGAACTTTCTTGAGCTCCCTCTCTCTCTCTCTCTCTCTCGGCCAAAAACCCCCCATGAACAAGCCCCCTCCTCTCCCTTTTAAAGGTGAGCGGCAAGCGCGCATGGCTTTTGTCGCTGCCAGCTTGTCGGTCAAACCTGATCCTCGACGCTGGGATCACGCTGCAATCTGTTTTACCTCCATCTTTTAATTGTTTTTCGGCTAAGTGTGTGAAAGCAAGAGTACGGCAGTTGGCAAACCGCCGAAGGAAAGTGTGCTGCAGCGCCTCTCCTTAAACCGCCAAAGAAGAATATTCCTGAAGAAGCCACAAGCTGATCAAAAAAGAAGGGGGCACACATTATAATAATATTATAGTAGCTGCCGGACTCTTCAAGAGCAGGAAGCAAGTCGCAACTTGGCTGCTAGCAACTTTTGTTCACACTGAAGACGGGAACGAGAAGAAAAGTTCAACTTCACTTCTTACATGTTGAAGTCAATGGCGGTGGAGTCCAGGCGGTGGAGATGTGTATAATTATACGTACTTACGTTAGTCTATTTTTAGAGAGAGTGAGATAGCTTTAGAAGCATATAGAAAGATAGAGAGAGTTTTAAGTTTAGCAAAGCTTGTGTATACTTCATATTAAGACTTTGCAAGGCATTTTAAGTACTATAACCTTTATTTATGTGTTTACACTCTCTCCTTACCAAATCCTTAAAAGCTTGCTTATTCTTTTGGTTCCAACACATTACTCCTTTTTTGCGAAGGGCGTGAGTAGCGTGAAGGGGTTATAAATTAATCCTAATTTTCTACATGATTGAGTCCTAAATAAAAAGAGCAAAATTTAGGTATCAATAATTGTGTCCTATGTGACAACACTAGTGCCAACGTAGATAATTTTTAATAATATTTTAATTTTCTACAATTATTTATTAATTTTTCCTCTTATGTTCTTTTTTTCTTTTTTTTTTCCTTTTTCTTTCTCTTTCTTTCTGTTTTTTTCTCCGCTTCTTCTTTCTCTAACAGGATGTTGGACCTTGGAGATCGGCGAGTGGCTAGGTGAGCCTCACCCAACAACAACGAGGTTAGCCTTCTTGGCCCTCGCTTCTAGCCAATTGCCACCCATCGTCAAGACGCGGTGACTAGCTACAAGAAGGGGGAAAAAGAAAAGGAAAAGAAAAAAGGAAAAATAAAATAAAATTAAAAAAGTTAAAAAGAATATTTAAAAATATTACATTAGTGATGGTCGAGTCATATAGGACAATTGTCGTCCACATCAGCAATTTTTTATCAAAATTGACCGGATGAACTTAAATTGCAAAATGTGAAAAAGGTTTAAGATTTATTTAACACAATGAAAAAAAGATTTAGAATTGAAATGATAAAAGTGTAATAGATTTAGGTCTTCTATACAATTTTTCCTTCGACCGGTGTGTGAGAGCCTCTTGAGTTGCTTATGGCCAAGCTCTGTTGGGAGCAATTATAGGGAAACTTGACGTGGAACATTGACATAATATTATTATATATTTAATTGATCATGAAAATTTCAACGTTAATCACTTTTGTTAAATTAATGTCTCGAGTTTGAATTGGAATAATAATTTGTTAAACTACATTTGTTAATAAAATTTTCTCAAGTAGATTTCAACTCGGATGAAGAAAGAATAAATAATTTTCTTTTTTAGACATTTTCTATCTGACGTGAACAAGACAAAAAGAGGACATAAAAGATAAAAGAAGAATTTCATCCTTCTGCCAAAGTTGTTCACGTTGAAGAAGTGGTGAGCCCTGGTCAAATTGTTGACCTTTGGGCACACGCACATAATATTCCACGCCATGGATTTTCTTCTTTTAGCCTATGGAAATAAAAAAGGAAAGAAGCTTCCTGCAGCGTCTCTCTCCCACGTGAAGCCAAAAGGAGGTGGCCCAAGGTCAAACTTTTGACCTTTTTGCGCACACATATAAAAGACGTGTATGAGAGAAGGACGGTGCCGCTGAAGTCCTACGTAATCAGAAAAAGAAAAGGAGCTGCATGTAGGAGCTGCACACGTCAAGCTGGAGAGAATACATTTTTTTGTTTTGAACTTGAACACACGATAATTTTATGATGTGAGTTTATGTCTAAATAAGTTGTTTATTTATAAATATTCTGGGTTTGAGGTTAAATTTAGGTATGGAAAATACTTGAGCATATGAGTAATTGTAAACTCGGACTCTCCTATTATAGTGGATTATTTACTACCGGCTCTTTTCGTTGAGGTAGGTACCGATTCTCGAACCAAACCATGTAAATTTCTAATATTCTTATTTTTTTTTGTTTACTTCTCTAATAATTTCGTATTGACATAAATTGTATAATTTTGTCGTTTCCGTGTATTTTATTCCAATAACTTTGATGTCGGCATTTGATTGATTAACACCTGTCTTAATTAGATTATTGTTGCCTAACGCCCTCTCAGGTTTGATTTGAATGTTTTGACATTGACCAACGTTGCAATGGTGACAGCTGATCAACCCAATATTTCCTCGTCTTCCCAATTTTTTTCCACATAAAATGATATTTTAATAAGCTTATACTAAGTTGACATTTAAAGTGGAAAATCGATGATTCAAAGACAGCGTATGAATCTGGTCAGAAAGAAAAAAGAGACAACCTATAAAATTAGATAAAACAAATGATTTTATGCAAGAAGATGGACAGCTCATTTTCACCCCCTTTTGTCATCACAAGGCATCACGGTCAAGGATTGATGTATGTTACCCGACATGACATGACATGTTGGGTTATAATTTACCAACAAATTTCCACTATACATGAACCGATTGTATAAAGATTTATGATATAAAAACTTTCAAAATTTATATCGTAATAATAGCTGTCATTTCGTGTCCATTTAACCTAATTATGGACTTGGTAGTCTTTGGCCCACCCAGCCTAGCCCAAGCCACAAGTGGCCTAGGGCATCTATGGGTGGATACAAGTAAGGCCTTATAATCATAAAGCCTAAACAAACACATTCAGTCTACAAGTTTATTATATATTTTCCCGTTCAAGGGCGGGGTCAACGCTATATGTTTGGAATCCAAAGGCTCAATCGAGCCAACTCATTGATCCCTTTAGATTCCATTTACTTACGAAAGTTCCTTATGAAGAAATTACTCCCCTAGAGTCATGGCAGTTCTTCCACACACGGTATCTTTGTAACCATTAACAAAAGAGGTCCAAAGAGATTACCTTGGAAAAGCTCTCTTTGTTATAACTTAATATTGAGTTTTAACCAATTTCATAGATCTGTTAGGGCACTAGTACGTGCAATATAACCAAAGGGCATGGATAGAATGAATAGAAACTATCTAATAAAACAAAGGGCATTTGCTCTAATGTTTTAGTGCCTCGGTCGACCAAAGTAATATGGAGTAAAATTGGTTTCCGTAAGAAAATTCTAAAGGCACAGTAATTCCAATAAGTTGTGAGTGAAATTTGCATGTAGCACACTTCACTTTGAAAGTAGGAATTTTAGAGCTGGTTTAAGAAGAATAGAAAGTGATACAAGGTGAAATAAAAAATTTTCGTTCTAGGTCTTGTGTTTGAGGACAAAATGATTATTGATTGGATGCACCCATGACCTTATGATCAACTTTTGTACATCATGAATTACCTGGTTGGTAAGTCAGGACACTAAAATTATGTGTCATCCTTATCATATCAAAAAGGTCAGAATTGTTTGCTCGGGAGGCACCAACAACGTAAGTTGGTAATCAAGTCCCCTATTCCGAAATTTCTTGTTGCACATGTATCAAGATGACACTCTCGTGTCTTGATTTTCTAGTAGACTCTTAACAATGGTTAGTGTCGACTCCTTGTGAGCACATATATTAGGAAAACCAATGTTCTACAAGGTATGGACTTGGGATAACCCATGCTTTATAAGCAAGTATCTCTAAACCTATTTCCCTTTCTCAAGAGGGGTAGGTTGTGACATTTCCCATAAGTCTTTTTTTTTTTTTTTTTATTTATTTTAGAAATGTCATATTTTCCATTAAATAAATGAAGTCTTATGGAGTATCTATTTTGTGAAAAACTTCATGAAAAAGAAAATGTTTTTTGAGAAATCATTCTCCAACAAAATATTTTCCCCTTTTTAGGTTAAGTAATTCATTTTCTAACTTTAAACATGCATATTTTCTTTAATTGTAAATTAATTTTCTTTGATTGATCATTTTTAGTAAATCAAACTTGTGAAAGTCTCGAAAACTAATTTGTAAAAAAAAAAAAAAATACTCAAACAAATAAACCCATATGTTTGATTATGAAAATTTCATAATAAAGGAAAATACTTTTCAGAAAATTATTTTCAATAACATGTTTTCCCCTTTTTAAGGTTAGAGAGTTCATTTTCTTAATTTTAGGCGTGCATATCTTCTTTGACTATATATGGTTTTTCATTAATTGGCCATTTTCAATAAGCCAAATGCATGAAAGTTCAAAAAATTAATTCGTCAAAAATTCTTTCACTCAAATAAACACACTTTTTAGTGATTAGATAAGTTCCTTATTAGAGAGTTCGTTGAATGTATATTGTATAATAATTTGATGAACCACAAGAGTTTGAAGATTGAGACTAGAAGTAGAGTGGCCTTCTGGGTGGAATGGTTTGTTCAAGTGACCAGTTAATGTCACTTTGTGTTGCTCTTTTAGAGGCGGCAACTTAGATGTTCATGGAAGGTGACTAACTACATGGCAGATTTCTTTATGTTGATGTCACTTTGATGAGTCGACTATTACTAGATTTGAGTGGATGGCCTGTTAATAGGTTCTAAAGGAGGCAAACTCTTCCAAAATAATGACACAAATGGCCCATGGACTTTGGTTTAATATATAATGTGGTCCGTAGACTTTTTTATTTGTTTAATATGGTTTTTGAACTATTGATAAATGTTTAACGCAACCCTTCTGTTTGCTCAAATGACAAGCCAAGCACTTTTTTATGATGTAAATTCAAATATGTTGATTTGAATTTCTAAAAATGATGAGTTAGCATGTCCATTTTTTATTCATTTAATTTTAAAAAGAAAAAAATTAAGGCATTTCGTTACTTGATGACATAAATTATCATATCATGATATGAGATGAATATCTCACTTGAATAATCCACGTGAAACTTTTTTTTCCACCATTCAAACTTAACAAATTGGAAAACCCATAAGCTAATACCATTAATTTGAACTAACGGAATGACAACATTGAACACTTTCATTTAGTATAGGAATAAAGTCAAACATTCACTAATAGTTCAAGGTCACAATGAACTAATTAAAAATATCAGAATGATATTGTGCATTCAGTTAAAGTTCACGTAATATTTGTGTGATTTTCGCAACCCCTCCTCAAGCAAGAAATGGGTACCAAATTAGCATCTTCTCCTTAGGCTTCTAAAATTTCATGCAGAGAGTGCTTTCTCATATAAATAGCAAACTAGATTCTATTTATTTGATTGACTTCTAACCTCACAGAGTAAGATTGCTCAGAGTTTTGTCTACTTCTCTAATCAATCTCTTGTTGCAATAGAATATTGAAGAGATTTTTTTTTTTTGTGTTAATATTCTTGTTTGACTTATGTTATGCGGTAGCTTGTCCTTTTGATTACTTTCTTATTCGTGATGCTAGCATGGAGTTAATTTCACTTTTCTTGCATGGGGGTGGAATTAAGTGCAAAATCATTTTTGTCCGAGGCACAATAGATAAGTGTATAACAATGATACCACGTAAGTAATCAGGTATCAAACTAACTATAATTTTGGATATAGAAGGGCAACAAATGCAGTGTGTAATGAAAGCAAGAATGCTTGATTGGTTTTTTTACCAATGCATGCGTGAGTTGTGTTAGAGAGAAGCTCCATATCGAAAACTTGGTATAGTGTTGAGCGGTTAATATATCATAAATGACCTATAATTCATTAACTTAAGTTTCTAAGTGAATGTAGGTCTAATTAGATATATTGATGAGCTCTTGTTTTGGGCTCCCTCTTGGCAATCTCCCCCGTTGAAGTTATTAGGCTTCTGATGTGTGATCCCAACAAATAGTATTAGAATTGATGTAGATTGGTGGCCCTCCATTTTGTTATGGTGTTTGATGAATATCTTAAAAAAAAAAAAAAAAAACTCATTTGATGCTTATTTTGAGGGAAAATTGTCATCACAATTAGTCTCGCAAGAAGAGATAATGGACAGTTGATCTAGTAATACGAGTCTAGTGAGAAGACAGTTAGTTTGGCGAGAATAGACCATGGACAGTTGTTTTGGTAATGCGAGTCTCGCAAGAAGAGACCATTAATAGTTGGTCACATTACAGTAACTTGGAAATTCAAGTTGAGATAAATTGATGCAAAAAAAAAAAAAAAAAATACCTACATTAAAAGGGGGTATACTCAAGACTAGAGGGCACACATGAGAGAATGATTGTAACATGTGAGTTATGTTAAAGAGAAGTCCCTCATTGAAAAATTGGTATGGTGATAAGTAATAAATATATTATAATTGACTTATAATTTATCGACTTAAGCTTTTGAGTGAAGGTAAGTCCAATTAAATATGTTAATGGACTTAAACTATTATGAAGAAGTCTTATGTTAAAGAATTGATATGATGTTGAGCAGTTAATATAATTTTTTTGCTAATAATCCATTAGCTTAAGTTTTTAAGTGAACGTAAGTCTAATTGATTATGTCGACAGGCTTAGATTTGGATTGCCTCTTAGCAAACTCCTAGGTAAAGGGTATCAGGTTTTTGCTACGCTCTTCTAACAAAAGTAACTAGTTAGGATGGATGGGTGGTGGAGTGCGAGAGGGGTGAGGCATGATGTTCCATTTATTAGTCGCATACACATTGACTACCTAGTCATGGTTGTAGTCGGACTCTCTTGGTGTATGTTCTAGGAAGTTGGGTTGTTTTTCCTGGGTTGTGTTCAATTTGCACGTGGAAAATTCAAAACCACATTTTGGGGTTGGACTACTTTTTGGGTAGATTGAACGATTGATTGGTTGATATTGACGTGTTGAAATTCTCCTTATTCAACCGCAACGTGGTATGTTGACGAATGTGAAGCAAGCGACTTCACCAGACGTATTTTGTGCGTTGGCCCCTAGTTTTTGTCTCTCTGGTTTGTTTTATATTTGCACGCAGGTGATCTTTAAATTATTGCTGGGATACAAAAGCATTTGAAATGGGCGAGTCTTTGTCCGCCGCTAAAGCCTCCCTCCATTAGCTGTTCGCATGCGAAGCTTCCTGATGCACGTGTCGTTCAAGCCATTTCGTCTGCCTAAAACGATGCAAAACTGCGAATCCCTGTTGTTCTGAACACGAATTACGTCAAACCATGAGCCGAGGTTTTGAAGGCGAAATCATGAAGGCGAGACCAGCGAAGATGGCCATTCGTTGATGTGATTGATGTCTGAGACTTTTTGGGGTGCTCGTGGGTCCATGAAGGACTCTCATTTGTCCTCAAGCAGTTTCGCTTTAGAAAAAGGGAGTTTCACCGTTCTCATCTGTGAAAGGACGTGGCGAATAAGGGATGGTGGACACGGAGTGGCAGTGGAAAGCTGAGAAATTTTCCGTCGTATCAGCGACCCACTTCTGTGTCCTGTACCCCACGACACCCCAATGCAAGGAAAAACACCACAAAAAATCAAGAAAAGGGTTTGCGGAGAGACAGCCCACATCCTTTCGGCCTGATCCATTGAAGCCCGATGATTGGTTCCATTCTAGCATATGCCTGGGGATGAGAGACTATCTGATTTAGACGGTTTGGAGAAATCCAGTAAAGTTTCAAACCTAAGGTGGCTGCACCAAATTGAATTGGCTAAGCCACCAGCTTCGATCATTCTCTTTACGGATTCTCTCTTTTTTCTTTCCCTCTCCAAAATTAGAGAGAACTACAGTTTACTCATCTTGTATTTTTATTGATGACAGTTCGCATCTTTTTTATATTAGTTTACTCATCTTACATTATTTTATATTAATTTCTAATGCGATTCTTTTTTTTTACATAAATATTGGTCTAATCATACAAACTGTCATATAAATATATATATTTTTATATATGTACATGCAATAATATAGAGTCAACAAGATGACAAATTAATTGATGGTTGATAACAAAAGCATAGGATTGCACAAATTGAGAGAGTTAGGAGAGGTGCTCACCTTCCCCAGTTTTCCCTTTTCAATAATTTTGTGTTTTTTCTTCATAGTTTTTTAACATACCATAGGGTCTTTCCTGAATTCTTGTTTTTCCTTTGGGTATAATATATTCTAGCCATATTGAAATAATAAACTTCTCCTTTAGATATGGTCTTTGAGCTTACTGGAGTCGAATTGGGTAAACTCGAGCCCTACCCCATCATACTGGGCTTAAATAAATAAATAAGCTTGCTCCTACCCAAAGGAACTCTTCCGACCTATTTGACTTGAGTGATCTTGGGTGGGTACATAGGCATTTAGGCCCATGATAAGACCAATTCTTCTTGTGTAGGCAATGTTAGCAGCACGGCAACAAGTTAACAACTATTTTTAGCATACTTTGGTTCAGCAGAAGCATAAAATTGAAGGGAAATTAAAACGTGGGCATTTCTTAGGCTAAGGAATGAATCAACAAATGTGAACATCAAGAGACGTGATCTAGAGATGACCTCTTAAAGCATGTCCATGAGCAGTTTCTCAAATGAATGCAATGACGTCTGAAATAAGGATATTCCTCTCTTTTTATCGGAATCAAATCTAAGTCAAACAGCCAAGATTCAAGCCCAACTACAAGTGGCAAACACATCTAGAAAGTCAAGAAAACATCATTCTCAAAAGCTGTGTAGGGATTGATTCAGATTTCTAAAGACGTGGCACGCCACGCCCACTAAACCAAATTAGGGTCTTCGATAATTGATGGGTTTTGTACGTTTAAGTTCCTTTTAACACACTCGATTTGAGCTTCCTATTCTAGTGACCCTACTGAAGAGCATTTTTCACACTGGGAGAAGTCCACTCTTGAGAATTCACCTAATTCCCCGCACCATCTCAGTTTTTTTTTTTTTTTTTTTTTTTTTTTTTTTGGTCATACACTATGTCAGGTTCACGTCCTCGACTTCTCCTAATTTTCTCTATTTTTTTTTTTTTTTTGGGGGGGGGGGGGCAAGTTCTCTAGTACTTTCAGTTCTCATTTGGTTCACTTTGAAATTAAATTAGTCAAAGAATGAGAATCCTAAAAGATTATCTGGATTCTATCTTGCAAATATCGGGGTAGTATGATTTTCATCCCTTGAGTTACTCGTTTTTAATGAGAGAAACCAAACCAATAAGGCCTCAATTGATCCATTCACTTTGGTGTCTTTGTCCTATATTCGCGATTAAATAATGTTGAATAAACTTAAAGATATTGCTACAATTCTACGTACATTTTCCGTTCAAAAGGGGTTCCGTTTTTCCGTTCTTTATTAGAGGGAACTCTTTTTTCTAGTGTCAAACACGATATGCACTGATATTTGGTCAATATGACTAATCTCATAAAGAGAAATATCTTTTAAAAATCTCAAGAACAATGGATTTAGTTGTAGCCAATTTGAATTCCTAAGAAAAGTTTAGATACTATTTGGAATTACATGATCTTGACGTCAGCAAAAACCTAACTATACACTTCAAGATGTGGTTGTTAGAGATCGGTAATTTTACAAATTTTTTGAGGGAGGGTTTCTTAGAAATTGGTAGCTCTAAGATCACCCAAAAGAAAATATAATTTTTTAGCCTAAACATTTTTAAGCAGTTATTTATTACGACACTTACCAATCTAAGATGAAAATATGTGTCATTAGAATTGTGTCGTGACATGCTCTTGACCGTAAAGAAAGCCATCAAGAGAGCAATCTAAGAGCATGAGCCCTTTTTCTCCGAATTTCAAGAACAAGTGAAATAATTTACATCAGTTTTCATACACATCTTCCTTCCATTGTCATCTTGAAGTGTTTTTTCTGTCCTTTCAAGAAAATAAAATAAAATAAAAATATTAGGTATCAAAAGTGTACTAATTGATTAATTAGTGTAATTAAGTTACCGACTCTAGCTTCTCTGATTGCATAGGAAATGAGTTATATTCTCATACCTCACTTGGTTTCTAATGAACCTCAAAGATCAGAAGCAAGGGTTACTAATTACCCGACTGAACCACCTTGAGTCCTCCTTCTCTGCTAGTACTTTTTAGTCCATGCCTGATCATGGGTCGTAGGCCCGTCTTTTAGGTAATACCTCTAGACCTATTCCCTCCCTGTAGATCGCAACAATTAGGTTTTGTGTATTTGATTAACAATTGACCTCACATAATGAAATTGCTTAGAGATCTATTTGCTTTTCTAATCAATCTCTTGTTGCAATAGAATGTTGAAAAAATTTTCTTCTGTTTTTGTTTTTGTTTTTGTCTTTGTTTTTGTTTTTGTTTTTGTTTTTGTTTTTGTTTTCGTTTTTGTTTTTGTTTTTTGTTTTTTTTTTTTTTTTTTTGCAAAGGTGTTATTATTCTTGTTTGGCTTTTGTTATGTGGTAGCTTGTCCTTTTGATTACTTTTTGATTTATGAAGCTAGCATAGAGTTAATTTCACTTTTCTTACTTGAGGTGGAATGAAGTGCAGAATCATTTTCGTCCGAGGCACAATAGATAAGTGTGTAACAATGATATCATGTAAGCAATCAGGTCTTGCTACTGACTATAATTTCGGATATAGAATGGCAACAACTTCAATGTGTGATGAAAGCAAAGAACGCTTGATTGGGTTTTTACCCTGTTACTAGGCCCTAAAATATCAATAATGCGTGATGTCCTTTCTCCAGTGGACGATTATCTTCGGGGTGTTCATGAACTCTCTTTTTCTTTGTTAAAGTGGAAAGGGGTGCTTGTGGAGGACCATCCTTCCAATAGTTGATGGAAGCTCAACAAGGAGTGGGAGGCGACTTTAATTTCAGGTGGTGCTTGAGTAGAAAAAATGAACTTCATCATGGCCAAGCGGAAGATTGTTTTACCCAAAGCAAGAGCACATTGGCGAGTAGCCCCTACCTAAGACTTTTGCTTTTGACTTTTTTCCCTCTTGGATATGTTACTACCGACACTATCTTGCATAAATATTTTCATAGCTGAAGCTCTTCTGAGGAAATCACATCATCATGGCAAAGCGGAAGATTGTTTACTCAACGCAAGAGCACATTAGCGAGTCACCCTGTCTAAGACTTTTCCTTTGCATTTTTTCCCTCCTTTTGGATATGTTGCTGCCGATACTATCGTGTAAAAATATTTCGTGCCTGAAGCACTTGCGAGGAAAATGAACATCATCATGGCTAAGCAGAGGATTGTTTACTCAAAGCAACAGCAGATCAGCCAAGTAGCCCTATTTTAGACTTTTGCGTTGCCTTTTTTCCCACCTTTTGGATATGTTACTGCCGATACTATCGTGTAAAAATATTTCATAGCTGAAGCACTTCTGAGGAAAGGTCATTTTGTGACACAGCTAAATGTTAAAGTTGCTTTTGTGGGTAAGTTTGTCGAGTGACGTATAAGTAATAACCTAATGCTTGAATTCAGGTTGTTTGCCGCTCATATCACGTCAGAGCTTACTTGTTACTATCATTTAGTATATTAGTGGACAGCAACTCTTTTGGAGGCTCCTTTCAAATCTCCCATCTATGATCCGCCCAATTATGCAGATTATATATCAAGTTTGTCAATGCCTAGTGAAGCTCCAGGACCACGACTATAAAGGTAGCTGGTTCATATTCATAATTCCATTGCATTTTTCAGTGGATTGGATGTTTGATATCCTTTACAGGTACATTTTCATGTTGATCTCTCTCTCTCTCTCTCTCTCTCTCTCTCTCTCTCTCTCTAGCACACACAAATCTCACGTTCATCTCTGAACTGGTTGGATTCAGTTGTTAATTATGAATAGTTCTGTGATTCGATGGCTGTTGTTTGTTACTGGGCAATCAACTAGTACCATGTTTGTAGCGGAATGAAATTGAAAATAACTAGTTAAGACAGGGTGAATGGGCATTGGAGTGCGAGAGGTGCGAGGCATGATATTCCATTTATCGCGTACACGTTGATCGCCTATTCATGAGTGCAGCTGGACTCTCTTGATGTGTGTTCTAGGAAGCCGGGTTCTTCCTCGTGGGACGTGTTCACTTTGCCAGTGGAGACTTCAAAACCACCCTTTTGGATTGGATTAGTGGCAATGTTGCTGGCTGCGTGAATCTAAGCTGTTTCTTCCAACACGTTACAATATTTTTTTTGTAGATCGAACGAATCATAGATTGATATTGACGCGTTGAAATTCTCCTTATTCAACAATAACGTCGTATGTCAGCGAATGTGAAGCAAGCGGCTTCACCTGACGTATTTTGTGCATTGGCCTGCAACATTTGTCTCTCTGGTTTGGTTAATATTTTCATCTCAAGTGGGCGATCTCCAAAATATTGCAGGGATACAAAAGCATTTGAAATGGGCGAGTCTATACATGCGGCTAAAGCCCCCCCTCCATTAGCTGTTCACATGTGAAGCTTCCTGATCACGTCGTTGACAACTTTTTAGTCTGCCTAAAACGATGCAAAATTGTGAGTCCCTGTTGTCTTGAACATGAGTAACATCGAGCCTTAAGCCGAGGTTTTGAAGGCAAAACCCATGAATGCGAGAACAGCGAACTGGGTCATTCATTGAAGTGACTGATGTCAGAGACTTTTGGGGTGCTCCTAGGGTCTATGAAGGGCTCATTTTACTTCAATCAGTTTCGCTTTAGAAAAAGCGTGGTTTCAATGTTCTCATCCGGAAAAGGACGTGAAAAATAGGGATGGCGAACGCGGAGTCAAAGCGAAAAAGCCGAGAAATTTTCCTATAAGGGACCAACTTATTAGACGGTTTGGAGAAATCCACGCAAAAAAGAGTAGAGCTTCGAAATTTAAACATAAAAGCTGATCGGGATCCGTATCAGATGGACAATGAGATTAATTGGTTAGGCATTCCCTCATTATGGCTAAACTAGGATCATCACCCAATGTGGCTGCACCAAATCGGATTGGCTAATTCACTGGCTTCAATCATTCTCTTTTCGGATTCTCTTTTTTCTTCCTTCCCCAAAATTAGAAAGAACTACAATTAACTCATCTTGTATATTTGTTGGTGACAATTCGCATCGTTCTCTATTAGTTTACTCATATTACGTTATTTTATATTAATTTCTAATGTGATTCTTTTCTTGCATAAACTATGGTCTGATTATTCAAACTGTCCTCATAAACAAAATAGTACATGCAATAGTGCAGAGTAAAAAGGGTGATAAATTAAATTGATGGTTGATAGCAAAAGCATAGGATCGCAAAAATTGACAGAGTTAGGAGAGGTGCTTACCTTCCTCATTTTTCCTTTTTCAATAGTTTTGTATATTTTGTTCAAAGTATTTAACATACCATGGGGTCTTCACAGAAATTTTTGTTTTCCTTTTGGTATAATATAGCATAGCCATATCGAAATAATAAACTTCTCCTTTAGAGATCATCATTGAGTATACTGTGTCGAACCGGGTAAACTTGAGCCCTACCCCATCATACCAGGCTTAATTAGTAAATAACCTTGCTCCTGCCCAAAGGAGTCTTTCCAACCTATCGGACTCGTGTGATATCGGGTGTAATGATAGGCTTTTAGGCCCATGATAAGAAATATTCTCACTGTCTAGGCAATGTTAGCAGCACGCCAACAAGTTAACAACGATTTTTAGCATACTTCGGCTCAGCGGGAGGATAAAATTGAAGGGAAATTAAGACGTGAGTATTTCTTAGGCTAAGGAGTGAATCAAAAAATATGAACATCAAGAGACATGATATAAGGATAGATTGTCGGTAACATATTCTTCCCAAAGTATGTCCATGTACAGTTTCCCAAATGAATGCGATGACGTCTGAAATGAAGATGTTCCTGTCTTTTTGTCGGAACCAAATCTAAGTTAGTGAATCAGCCAAAATTTCAACCCCAACCACAGGTGGCAAACGCATCTAAAACGGCGAGAAAACATCGTCCTTAAAAGCTGTGTAGGGATTGACCCAGATTTCAAAAGTCGGGGCACGCCACGCCCCACTAAGCCAACTTGGGTCTTCGATAATTGATGGGTTTCGTACGTTTTAAATTATTTTAACACATTCGATTTGAGCATATTGTACGAGTGGGCCCACTCAAGAGCATTTTCACATTGGCAAAAGACCACTCTTGAGAATTCACCTGGTTCCTTGGATCGTCTCAGGTCGACTTCTCCTAATTCCTCTACTACTTTCAGTTCTCATTTGATTCACTTTGAAATTAAATTAGTCGAAGAATGAGAATTGATTAATGCACATGTTTTTCTTAACTAAATTTTACGTAACTTATTGACTGGAGCAAACTAGCACCAGCCTCGATGCCTCAAGTAAATTACACTTTTCTGCTAACAATAATTAATCCTCCACGAGTCGGCTATAACGTGTGATTGATGAAGATGACCGGTAAATGCGGCAGAAGGTTGAAACATTTCAGGAACTATTCATCATTAAATATGCTGAGATTGCATGGAATTCAACTTGATATAGCTATGATGACAGCGATGGTTGCCGCTTGCTTAAATGGTATTAGAAAAACTTTTTGATGATGTAGTATTGTAATACCTAATAAAAAACCTAGGCCCGTTTAAGCAAAACTCCATGTGACAGAGTAGGATTGGTAGTGCGTGTAGTGACTCATTCGGTCCATCCAGAACACGTCTAACCGATCTGCTTGCTCAGCCCGAAACTGGGTTCATGAATTAAAGAAACAGTGCGAGCTGCAATGTACATTGGTCAAGGATTCTATATATAATGGGAGAAATCGATTAATTGATCAGAGAAATGAAGAGACGTTTCTATGTCTATTGAGCTACTTAATTTTCAAGAAGAATGCCGACTTGAGATCATGTTCCCTGTCGATTTGAGAAAAGATTTTGTAGTACGATGTAATCGTTAGAATCATCATAACGCGAAACACACTCGGTATCCTTCTTTTTGTGAATCCAAAACAAAGTTGGGTCGCAGTTCCCAAGAGAAATAATTATCTTGTTCACAATTGGCTAGATAATTCTCAATACAATGTTAATAGAACAGGCAAATTTCAGTATTAAACCCAACTTTGGACACAGCAAAGCAAAACATATATCAGTTTTTTCAAATCGCATTAGCTATGAAATCAATATAAATTTTCAATTAAAGCAAATTTATAAAAATATAAACAACTAAGAAGGAGTATCTTTAAGAAGCATGTAAAAATTGCATCGGTGGAGAACACAAATTAGAGTTCTTGCTGGCTTGCGTTTCCATTTCTAATAATGCCTTTCTCTAATTAGACTATGAATTGTAAGAATGATTAATGCTATAAATTTTACGAAAGAAAAACCCGAATTAATAATAAAGATTTGCCGTGTTTAATATATTGTTTTTCTCATGTGTTATGTGCTATATTGGGGAACTCATCACAAGACTCGTATAAAATCAATGCCCTAATAACGTGATATATTTTTATTAATTGAGTGGATAACGTAATGCATTTATTTTCAAGATCACCTGTGATACAACAAAATTACTTAGCACGTCACTTATGGACATCAAATCATCAGATATGTATATCTTTGTGTATCGTCCTTGACGTTACCGCGTTGATTTTGCCATCGGTGCAAGAGTTTGCAAAAGACACGTCATCACTTCACTCGTCTTGGTCTCCACCCTCTTGCTCTCTCTCTTCAGAAACCCTAGATCGTCTCAACACAGTCTCCTCCTGCGCAGATCCCTATATATCCATGATTCGCTTGCTAAATCAAACATCTCACCACACCCTTTTTGTTTACAACATAGAATTATTTCACTACCGATCCAATTCGAATCCTTAGTAGACAAAACAACTAGATATGGAGGAGTATCCTCAAGGCTTCCGCTTCTTCCCAACTGAGGAGGAGCTCGTCTCCTTCTACTTGCACAATCAGCTTCACGGCCTTAAGCAGGACAAGCTTCATCGTGTCATCCCAGTCCTCAATATTTTCGACACTGAGCCGTGGAATCTCCCCGGTAAAAGACAGTCCACTACTTGATGCGATTCTTTCACATCCCCTCCGTTATTTGAAGTATGGACTAAACTAGGTTCTTGAAAATTTCCGAAATTGTAGCGATTACCAGTAAACTTTCTTTTCCCCATATTTTATCTGGTGAATTTGTGCTGCAGAGCTTGCGGGAGAGATGTGCAAAGAAGACAGAGAGCAGTGGTTCTTCTTTGCACCCATGCAGGAGAGGGAGGCGAGAGGAGGGCGGCCCAGTCGGAGCATGGCCACTGGATACTGGAAGGCCACCGGGTCTCCCTGTTATGTCTACTCGTCTGACAACAAGGTGATCGGCGTAAAGAAGTCAATGGTTTTCTATGTGGGAAAACCTCCCAGAGGAAGAAAAAGTCACTGGAAATTGAACGAGTACAGGGCCATTGAACTCCCGGCGACCAATCCCAATCCCACGAGCAGTAATCTTTCCATTCCTAAGGTGAACGTGTTATCAAGAAATTCGAACCTTTATTTTAACTTTTTTCAAACATAGAAACGATGGAATAACTTGGTTTGCATGACACCTAGTTTATCTAATTTTATCTTTGAATCGTTCTTGTAATAGCTTTCTGCCATGTTGTTATCGGTGTTGTGCAGTTGCGGACTATTAAATTTCCGTCTCTAGTTTAGTTCCTACTCGGGCTTTCACAGAAACTACAACAAACATTTTTCTCTGTGTTGATTATCTGGAAATAATGTACTTACAGCTAAGACGGGAATATACATTATATCGAGTGTATGTGGTGTCGGGGAGCTCTCGAGCATTTGATCGCCGGCCACCAGAACCGGTGGCTAGAGAGACAACATTTCAGGGAGGCGACGGTGCTGCTAGCAGCGGAGGCAGTGGATGTGGAAATGTGTCGTCATCTGTAGCGCCAACAGCCAATGTAGGAAGTTCCCATCAATGGGAGACGGCAAGTTTGGAAGAACCAATTTGGGATTGGGGGCAACTGGATTGGCTCTAATTTCATGTAGAGGTACTCTGACGATCTAGTTTTCTGGTTATCGATGCATCATATGTATATCTATGAGTATGAAGACATTGTGTTTGATGCCCAATCAATAGGCAGGCCGAACTTGATTTCCAGCCTAAATGTTGGAAATGAATCCTGAGCATCTATGTTTTTTCATATAAAATTGATTGGGCCTAGGAGGTCTAACTCGTTACACTAGGCTCAAGAAGGAAATTGTTTCGCCTTTTGGGTCAGATTCAGTGAACTTCGACTCCTAATTAGAAAAAAAAAAAAAAGATATTTGTTAGCAAACATCTCCATATATCAATCTTTTTAAAGTCAATGGTCAATGTGTTGAAGAGCTTGTGACTCATGGTTTATAAGAGAATCATTTGATCAAAATTGAACAACACAATTAATCAAAATCTGGCATATCAAGCCTAGTAAAATGTCGAAGTATATTGTAGAATAACAAGCAATATTTGAGATATCTTCAATTATACAATATATCGTTCCGTTGCATTTGTACAGTCACTCCATCCTTTAAAGATATTTCATTGATAAAAATTCATTACATTCCTGGCAAATACTAACTAATTTAACATAAAAAGTAAATAATTTAAAATTAGTAGGATGCGTGTATTTATCAACATCCATACAAAGTGATTAAACTAAACTACACTGCACAACTGAAGTGCAAAAGATGTTCTTTCCATCTCATGATATAGCTCTGCATGTTGTTTTCTTATCAAGATTTCTGAAAGAAAAATTATAAAATCATAAATGAATTATAAATTTCTTATATTTATTAGCATATGTATGTCCTTTTGAAAATGCATTATAGGGTACCCTATCGTTATGCAACGTTCTCCCACAAAACCTTAGATTATGACGGTTTATATTGCATTATGTCCAGAAGTGTAATTAGATAACTTTTTAAAGATTTCTTTGATCGAAAACTTGCTTTATGTGTCTTTTGAATAAATAAGGCGAAGTATATAAGCGAAGGAATAATTCCTGATACATAGACTGAGATTTTTTTTTTTTTTCAAACGACCCACTCCCATTAATTAATTATCCAAATTGAAGCTTTTAAAGGTAACTTGTGTAAAAAAATAAATTACACGACCTTTGTTCCTTATACATGTCCATATTCTGACATAGTTCATATGATTTAAGCATCACCTTGCACAATAATCTACAGAGTATCATAACTTTATTTTCTATCGTTGAATGGGGTCTACTTATCACATTCATTTATTGATTATTAAAATCTAAAAGTCTAAGGTATACTAAACGAGTTCATATTATGATGACAGTCAGTGCTATCAAAATTGCCATAATTTCTTATTTAGTTATTTAAAGTGCTTCAAGAATACTTCTCAACAAAACCTCTTAAAACGGAAACCATACGATTAAAGCGGCATAAATGAGAACAACACTTGATTTTATTTATCAAATTGCAAGGAGAGTTGCGCACTTCTCCCTTTTCATTTCGCCCATTGGAAATGCACGAGGAGAAACAAATATTTTTCAATTCTACTGTCAATAAAATAAAGTCTATAATATCTAAATTATGTCAAATGACTTATCAAAAATTTATTTATCAAATAAAGAAAAAAATGAGAATGCCCTATATCACATATTCCTATACATTAATTTCTGGATGGATTATCTAGCTTGGGTGACTTGTTCTTTGTAATTGTCACTTAATAAGTAAAGTTGGATATATAGTTTGGGAAAATGATGATAACGATGCCATTACTATTTATGTGATCAATTTAGTGCCATAACTTAAAAAAAAAAAAAAAGTTCAATTGAATGATCTGGATGATTTCCCTTGCCTAAAAATCAGACATGAAATTAATTTAATATCAAATTATCCAGTGTGACTCGGAAAATGATGAGCAAGCGTATAGAACGACACCGGATAATCCTTTTGTTGCTCCAAATTGACAATTTGGGGCTAAATTGGGTTGTAGTCAACCTTCAGAACAAGCATTGCATCTAGACCAAGCGGCAAAAGTGATGTTCTTATATCAACAAGCAATGCCCCTTCTTCACATGGTCTTCGTCTGCTCTCTCAAGTCGCCCCCCACTTGCTCGTCCATATACTACAGAAAGGGATTATATGGATCGAGAACAGTGAATTTCAGAGGGATAAAATTCTCCCAGAATGTAAAATGGACGGATGATTTGCTGAGTTATTATTGGCTTTGATTTATTTATGACAATACATTTGGCTTCTGCACAATTTACTTTTGGTAAGATAACCCTCGTCTCATGGTTTTGTCTTGGATCTTTGGAGATTATTGTTATTATTAATTTGTTCCGATATTGGTGTGAGAAATTGACATGTGTAGCTTAAATCTCAAATCATTTCGTCATTAAGTTAATTAGCTATATAAATGTCAATTGGTCTGACATCATTTTGTGAGAAATAGTATTTCTCAAAGAAAAAACGAAGAATAACGTTTATGCTCCCGCCTTCTTAATATCCACGATTGGTATTCACTTAGGCAATATTGATCTACATCACACATTGGTGTCCTTTGATCGCAACGTTTGTTGGATTTTAAGTCATGGGGACTCGGTTAGATATTTTATCTAATTAGAAGGATTGAAACTACAAAAATTTTAGATAAAAAAATAGAGAAAGTATAAGGATAAAAAAAAATTCCAAAGAAAATTTGTATTGACAACTTTCTTAGGGATAGCCTAGCACGACCAAGCCCGGTCCGGGCCACCTCTTGAGTTGCCAAAATCATTTTTTGTTAATTTTTGATACATAGGAAATAAGTTTAAATTAGAGTTCTATTTTCTAACTTTTTGTCCTTTTTCTATTTTCTAACTTTTTGTCCTTTCTTTGTGAACTTCAGCGAAGCTTCTATGTTGAAAAATTGCACCTCCAGTGTTTTGTTCATCAAAAGGACTTTATCGGTGCACTTTTTAAGAAGACACTTGAATCAATAGAAAGATCTATGATATGATCATTTTTTGTGTATAAATTTTAAGATTTTTGGTATACTTTCCTCTATCCATGATTATAAATATAAAAATGCTCGATAACCTAATTATTATTATTATTTTTGCATGAAAGAAAAAATTTAGTACAAAATATATGATCTACCCCTCTTTTCATAAAGAAAAACAAAATTAAAAGTAAATCTTGTGAAATGCGTCATGATTGATGTTATCGCTTACTCTGACTTTATAGTATTTCTAGCGGTGGACAGAATTCTAGTTCAAGTTGATCTAAATTTCTGTCTTAATCCTCAAAACTTCTTTCTGCGCCCAATTAAGTATATCAATCAATTACATGTTCTCAAACGATTAGCTTGTGCTTTTATTCTTTGGTTCTTTTGACCATGCTAGAGATAAGAGTGCTTCCTCATATAGGTCCATCATTCCTCTCCTCTCTTTGACTCTATAATTACCAGCAACAACTTTCAACACCTGAAGGCGTCCATGGAGAAAGCACTTGTAAGTTTTTCCTCTGGTTGAAAATTGTTAAATTATATCTCAAGTTTAAACGTTTACAAAGCACAATTCGCTAAACTCTTGAAAATTTACAAGAGAGAAAATAAAATAGAATATAAAAAAAATGACAGCAAAGTTTTCTTTTTCGTTGCAAAGGAGGCAGAATAAAGTTAGTTATGTGGGGCCCAAAGTCAAATGTTTGACTTTGGGCACCCACGCATATTCCACGGCAGAGTTTCCTTTTCGCTAAAGGAAATTAAAGGGTGGAGTCTGCATGTGGAGCCGAACATAATGAGAGCTGGTGAGCCAGGTCAATTGTTTGACCTTTGGGCAAACGTTTTCTTCTTCAGTGAAGTGGTTCAAAAAAACCTTACGAAAGCATAGATAGAGAGGAGTTTTCACACTTAGAGTTTGGAGTTAAATTTAGGTATAGTGTGTGAGCGATTATAAATTCTAATTCTTCGATTGTAGTCCATGGACGTAAATATCGATACTTGAAGCGGGCCACGTAAATTTCTAGTGTTCTTATTATTTCTCGTTTATTTCTTTAGTGATTTCATGTTGATATAAATTGCAAGATCATGTCATTTTCGCATATAATATTCCAAGAAAAATTTAACCACTAACTCAAATTAGAAGGCATGACCTTACCACTTACTCATGTAATGTGAACAATGATTAATACATGATCCCGGATGACATCCTCGGCTGCTGCGTATGAACCTCGTGAGTTTCTTGCGGCCAAGCTCTCTTTGGAGCAATTATAGGGAAAATTGGTGTGGAACTTTGACTTATCGTGGGAATTTCTAAGTTGAATACTATGATGTTAACATTTGATTGATTAACAAATGTCTTAATTAGGTTGCTGCTGCCTACGCCTTCTTAGGTTTGTATTGAATGTTTTGACATTGACTGAGGGAAAATCTCTCCCTCTTCTCTCTGATCCTCGCGAACTGAGGAATATGATACTTTCTTACCTTTTTGCCTTGTGACGAGACGATTATCGACCACAAAAGCAGTCAGCACCAGCAGCCAAGTAGGGTTTTACAGGGAAGCTTGAACAGTCGGCAAATATCCAGGAGAAGATGTGCTGGCACTTGAACAATTCTTGTGTATCTCGCTACTGTTAATGTGTTTCACCACATTCATGTTATCACCATGTAAACAAACCTTTAGGAAGGAAAGTGAAGTGCGAGTAATGGTAATAATGTTATCGATTATTCAATTGGTAATGCACTGTAGGAGTGAAGCGCTCGAAAGTTCGTAACTTCAAGCTTAGTTATCGATTTTCTTTCTTCATCCACGATGGTAGCCCCATGCACCATAAGCCCCCATCGATGCGCTTCGATCCGAAATTAAATCCACCGACGTCGCTGCACCTCTCACACTCTCTTTTTATCTCTCTGAATGTCACGATCCTCAATCATGATGGTGGCAACCCTCGTCCATTCACCTGTATGGACGTCACTCGCCTCATTGGACACCCAATCTTTGTTTCTGTGGTGGTCAACCTCCGTGAGGAAGAGTCACTAGATTTCCAAGACCTCCATGGCCGTCATTCACATTTCTCGCACAGGCACACACGCAATGGTGACAGCCGATCAACGTAATATTTCCTCATCTTCCTAATTCTTTTCTGCATAAGGGAATGATATTTTAATAAGCTTGGACTAAATCGACATTGAAAGGGGAAAGTTGACGATTCAGAGATAACGTATGAATCTGGCTGGAAAGAAAAAAGAGAACCTATGAAGACATGTAAAACAAATAATTTTATGCAAGAGGATAGACAGCTCATTTTCAACACATTTTTGGACAAGTCATGGATTGATGCATGTTACATCAGAAAGTAGACACATATAACTCAACATGGTATGATATGTCGGATTATAATTTAATGTCAAGTTTCTACACTATAGATAGACTTATCAAATAAAGATCATTTGTGATTTGAAAATTTTCATAATTCATATCATAATAATACCTCTCATTTAGTGTCCATTCAACCTGATTATAGACTTTGTGGTCTTTGGGCTCGCCTAGCCTGGCCCAAGCCACAAGTGACTGAAGGCATCTGGGGGTGCACATAGGTGAAGCCGTATAATTATAAAGCCTAACTAGGCACATGCAGTCCACAAAGTTATTATATATTTTTCCGTTCAAGGGTGAGGTCAAGGCCATTAGTTCAGTCAAATTCAAAGGCTCAATTGAGCCTGCTCATTGATCACCTTTAGCATTCATTTACCTTACAAACGAAAGGTTTCTATGAAGACATTGGTATTTGAACTTTTTGAAATACTTGATTAATCCCCAAGAGTCATGGCAATTCTTCCCTCTCACCATATCCATGTAACTGTTAACACGAGAGGTCCCTAGAGGTTGTCCTAGAAAAGCTTTCTTTGTTTTAACTCTGACCTATGATTTTTTTATCACGATTTAATATGGGGTTTTAACCAATTTCATAAATCTGTCGGGGGTACTAGTACTTGCAATATAAACAAAATGGAAACTTTCTAGTAAGACAAAGGGCACATTTACTCTAGTTTTTTTATTTTGCCTCATTCCACCTGAGATGAAGTAGAAAACCGACAGAAAATTGCAAAGAAGAAGCAAAGTAAGTCCAATAAGGTGGGCGTGTATCAATTAAGACAAATTGTCGGCAGGGCCATGCTCCTCCATTAGATAAATGGGCAAGGAGCCCATCAATTCTAACTTCATTTATATGATCATTTTATTTGTATTAGACAACTTCTTTCTGTCCTTGGATCACTTCAAGACTGTCCACACAAAAAGTCATGACAAAAAAAAAAAAAAAAGCCTTTTTGTCCTTTTTGGTCTAATTGGGCTGAAGTACGGTCCACTGAAGATTTTTCATCCAATGTTCAAGTTGTTTGATAAATAAGGAAAAGTCAGGGCTTGCAAACCAATGGGCCGGAGAAAATTAGAGAATTGGACGATGATCCCCTGCTCCTGTTGTATCTTCGATGATGTCTCAGTAAATCACAATCATTTACATGTGCGATCATTAATTCCAATACTACCATATTTTATATAGATAATAATTTAGATGAACAATTATGTGTTGGGTACTAGCTATAATTTAAACCCCAGCATGTATCAAAACCGAGGGAGGTACTTTCCTAAATGTTGCTGCAACTATAAAGAGCTTGTCCAACACTTATGACGACAGCTCTTTCACAGCTACACCTGATGCGAGAAAATAATCCAATTAGGAAAATAAATTTGGATTGTAGTGATGTGTTGAAGTTTTATTGGGTAATACGGTATAATTGTCCTCTATGGTTAAATGATCATAATCTCTCTCCAAGTGCATGCATGTGCACGGGTCTGAAGAGAGTCGACCCAAGAGGTTCCCGAGGGACTATCGCAACTCACCCGTGGACCTCCTACTCTCACTCGGATTCCCACCAAGTCTTCTCCCCGAAGGTTCCAAGGGCGGACGAAACCATCATTGAGCCACACTCTAGATTTCTGTTCCGTTATTTATGTCGGTAGACAATAGTTAGATATTATGTCGGTAGTTGAGGTGGTGCGATCTTGCCTGCTGGATGAAAAGTAGATCAACGGTTGTAATCCAAGGCCCTCACTTATAAAAGGGGTGTCCTCCTTCATTTGTAATCATCTAATCCATTTTAGTAATATCAAAGCTTTACTTTCCTTTCAGAGCTCCTCTCTCTAACTTTCTCTCTCAACGATCCGGGTAAGCGAGCGGGTAGGCGTTCGATCGAGCAAGGCTTGGCTTGAGTGATCCAAAGTTGCACGAGTCGCCGTGCGGTCACGATCTCAATCGATCGGCCCGTGACAAGTGGTATCAGAGAAAAAGAGAGATTCGTTCGAGAGACCAAGGAGCACCAACTGTTCGAAGGAATGTCGAGCCAAAAAGCTGTCATGGATGGAGAGGCCGCGCAAGTCAAGGAGACCCGTGGCCGTGCAAAGAAAAGAGACGCCTCAATGGATGTTGTAGCTGTGTTTGATGAGAAGATCGGGAAGGTTCGGAGCGTCGTGCTTGAACTCCTGGAAGGTCTTAACGATGTGCGAGACCGAATCGTGGAGGTTGAGAGTTCGCTCCGTGAAGACTTCACGACCGGCCTCAACGAAGCTACCGCACCATTACATGACAAGAACGAAGCCCTTTGAGCATCGATCGATGTGTTGAAGGAGCGCGTCCAAGTGGTCAAGGAGGAAGCTCCGCGTAGGGATGAGGTTGAAGCCATGAAGGCAGAGATCCAAGAGCTCAAGACCAAGCTCGCCCTGTGCAAACTAAGCATCACCAACGGTGTTGTGCCTACCCAAGCGGTGCCCAAACTAGAGGTGCCAAAGCCGGAGGAGTTCAAAGGCAAACGATCCACCAAGGAGGTGGACAACTTCGTCTGGAACATGGAGCAATACTTTGGCGCTGTCAACATACAAGATGAGTCGATCAAGGTACGAATCACTTCCATGTTCTTGTCTAATACGGCAATGCTTTGGTGGCGCAATAGGTGTGACGAGGTTAGACGCGAGGCCGATCTTGTGTGCACATGGGACGACTTTGTGAGAGAGTTCCGGGACTACTTTTTCCCCGAGTTCGCTCAGCAAGAAGCCCATAGCAAGCTCCATCGCCTCAAGCAAAGAGGCGCGATCCGAGAGTACGTGAAGGAGTTCACGGAGCTCAAACTCCAGATTCGCAACCTAAATAAAGAGGAGGCTCTCGGAGCATTCATGGATGGATTGAAGCCGTGGGCACTTCTCGAGCTCAAGAGACGCGACGTGAGTAGCTTTGCGTGAGCACTGAGCCTGGCCGAGTCACTCGTCAACCTCACTAAGACCGAACCAAGAAGTCGAGCAAGGGATTGGAGGTCGGATCGACCTTGCGAGGATGAAGCTGGAAGAAACACTCCCCGAGGCGCGCTTGAGCAAAGCGGCCAACCCAAAACATGGGGAGAAGGGTCTTCCAAGCTAGCCTTCCAAAGGGGTCGACCACCGACGGACTACACGAGTAAGTTCGATCAACCCACACCTTCTCGTTGCTTCATTTGCCAAGGTCCGCATTGGACCCAAAAGTGCCCGAAGAAGGGTCGAATCAACGACCTCCTTGCCATCGAGGAAGAAAAGGAGGAGCCCAAAGAAAACAAGCAGTAGATCCAGATTGGAGCTGTGAGGATGATCAACTCGGTCCAAGCCTGTTGACACCTAAATTTTGGTGACCCTTTTAATTATTAATTGCATTAAAAAATTAGGGATTAATTTTAACCCCTAAAAAAATATTAGTTAATTAATTAATTGCATAGCATATAGTTTTAGGTGCATTTATTTTAATTTGCATTTACATTGGGCCGGTGACAAGTGGGTTCAAATTGATGGTTCAAAATATTAATTTGGTGAATTGGACTAAGCCCACGAAGGGAGTAAATCGGTCCAAGCCCGTATCCTCGGAAAGATTTTACGGATTGATTTGTGCGAGATTTCAAATTTTAGAAGAATCCTCTTGAAATCCTAAATCGTATCAAAAACAAATATTGCATTTGGAAAAAGGAATTTTCATGGATACAGATTTGGAAAAATTAAAACCCTAACCGTGGCCTATAAATAGACTAAATGCGTAGGGTTTGGGGGGAGGAATTTCGAAAAATTTGGAGCAAAAGGGGCCCTTCTTCGGATTTAGGAGAGAGAGAAAAAAAAGAAAGGAAAAGGGGAAAGAAAAGAAGTGACGTGAGAGAAAAAAAAAGGGAAAAGAAAACCCCCCCACGCGACTGTTCATCTTCCTCGCGGGGGTCTTCGCCGGCGGCATTGCTGTCCGCTCCCTCCGGCGTCCGACCATGCCGTTCCCGCTCGCCCGCGCCGGCATCTGAGCCCCGATGCTTGCAGCGCCTCCGATCGGTGACCCGACCCCAGCCGTGCCACCACATCGTCGCTGCTCGCCCCCCAACGTTTCGCCGCCACATCTCCGTTCGCGATCCCCTGCGCCTGTCGACCCAATAGATCGATCCTGTTACCTGCAACTCCCAGATCCGGCAACGATCTGACGCTTCTACTGCCCCGTCGTCGCCGATTTGCCGCATCAACCCCGATCCACCGCACCGGAGTTGCTCCCCTACGTCATTGCTCCAGATCGACCCGCATCTGCCCAGAGCCCTCGCTAGAACGCATCGAAGCCCTTGCCTCGCCCCTTGCCGTCGCGATCGAGCCCCGACGTCAGCAAATCTGAGATCTCCTGCAGCAGCCGCAACCCGAGTGCTCCGGCTTGGCTCCACCTAATGTCGCGTTGCTGTCCTTGCCACGATCCGACGCCTTCGCCGCGCCCCTGCGCCGTCAACGCCCGACTCCTTCGCAACCGGTAACCCCGAGCTCCACCGATCTGCACCAACAGCCCGCCAGTAGCCCCTGCTGCCGATCTGTAGCACTCCAGCTCGCGCTGCCCCACGGAGGACACCGATCTCGCCACACCGGAGTTGCCCCGACGCTGTCGCTCCAGATCTGCCATCGTCCGCAAGCCCCGACGACCCGCGTCGAACTGCCTGTTGCCCGCTGGTCACGGCGTCTCTGTCCTGACACCGCCCCGTGCTGATTCTGAACCCCTCTGGTGCCGCGCCGCTGTCACGCCATCCTCCGGAGCCTCGCCGGAACCCTAGCCAGTGATCTCCCCTCGCCGGACCGGCCACCAGATTTATTTTTCTTTTTCTTTTTCAGAAAAAAAAAAGAAAAGAAAAAAAGAGAAAAGCAAAAGAAAATTTAGGTATTTTCTTTATCTTATTTTTGTTTTATTATTTTTGCTATTTTATTTTATCTTCTTAGTGTAATTATTCCTTTAATGTGAAATTGAAATTCCATGATATGAAATTGCCTTGAAATTAGTGATTGTCGAGTCAATTTTCAAGCTCGAAATCCGACTTGCAATTACTTAAAAAAAATTGCCAATCCGATCTCCTGCTCGAGATCCAATTCGTGATTTATGTGAAATTGGCCAACCCGATCTCATGCGCAAGATATGATTCGTCGATTTGGGTATCAATATGGCTTGATTTGCTGTGGTGTTACTTAAATTAGTTTTCTTTAAAAAAAAATCAAAAAAATGTAGTTTTAGGGTTTGCATGTTCATAATAGGAATTTTATTTCGAATTTTCAAAAAAAAATCAAATCAATTAATTTAGGTTGCTAGTTATTTTTTAATTTGGATTGCATGTTTAATTATTTGGCAATTATTAATTTTGAAATTTAAAAAAAAGGAAAAAAGGAAAAACACAAAAAAAAGTCATTATGCATATGTCATGTAAAATTAATGCATCTTTTGCACGTCATTGCATATTAGAATAAATTGCATGCTTATTTAGAATAAAAACCATGTGCACATCATATAGAATTATGCTCATACAATACACGTCATTTAGTGATTTTTGTTAGGTCCATTTAATTAGAAATTGTCAGTCATTAGATTAATTTAAATTGCATATTTAAATGTTGCATTTCTTTAATTTCGAATCTCATAGAAAATACAAAAAAAATTATTTAGAATAAATCATCTCATGCTTAGGATAGACTACATGCTTAGTTATGTCATATTGCTTAAGTCATATAGCTAAGTCATGTTGCCATGTCATATCATTTCATGTTAAATTAGTGGCATGCATTGCATATTGCATGATTTTCATTAATTAAGTGAAAACAAAACAAAAATTGCGTGTTAATTAGAAATTATATTTAGGACTACTGATGTGAATTCTAAACTAACAATGTAGATGCTTTCGTTGCTATGAGGTAAGTCTTGCAATTTATTCATTTGTTTTCTTGAGTGTTAAATTGGTGGTTTGTGTACCTGCATGGTCACCTCACATATTAAGGAATTAAAATCAATTTAAGTTGCTTGCCAAACAATTTTTTCAAAATAAAAGATAAAGGTACCGAAATGGTGTTAGAGAAATCTAACGTAACCAAGTCCCCGAACTCACAAATTTCTGGTTTGTAGGAGTAAAGTAAAACTCCCATTATTTTACTTGGGTTTCTAATCGACCCACCAAAAATAGATTAGTGGCGACTCCTGATTGAAATATCATTTGCATGTTAAGAACTTGAACCTAAGTTGTGAATTGGTATGGGCTTGGGAGAGCCCGAGTTAAGTCTAGGCTTAACAATCCATTAGCCAAACCCTAGGTGGTTCACACCCCGAAGAAAAATTGGTCGTGACAAAGCCCGATCGCCGACCAAAAAAGAAGGAATCGCACCGAACACAGACATGATCTTTATGGAGGTCGAAGTGTGCGGCTGAACGCTTTATGCTTTGGTCGACACCGACGCATCCAACATGTTCATGTCGACCGAGGTTGCAAAGGCCTTGGGTCTTCACGTGGAACCATCCCAGAAGTCGTACAAGCCCATCAATTCCGGCCACTTCCATGGCGTAGGAGCAACTCCCAACGTGGACGTCAAGATTGGCGGATGGAAAGGCAAGATGGCGTTCGAGGTAATCCCTCTTGACGATTATGATCTCATTCTTGGCATGTAATTCTTTGAAAGTGTGGGAGCCATGATCGACATGAGGACTAAGTGCATGATGATCCTCGACCAAAAGTGCCCGTCGATGATCCCCATGATCAAAGGGGTGGTCGACACCAAGACCATCGCGTCGATCCGATGCCTCAACAAGAGGTTGAAGGCCATCATGCGCATTAACAAGCTGTTCGAGGTGAAGTTGAAGGTCGAGTTAGATCCTACCCCAACAAATGCCATGCCAATCCAAGTGCTCTTCCCCGAGGTTGAGTGCGCACCGCATGCTCCGTCCAAACCGAAGACCGAGCCGCGTGCCAAGTTCGAGTTCATCATCGAAGGTTGTGGCCCTTCGTTCATGAGCATCCGAGCGAAGCGCAACACGAACAAGAAGGCTCGTGCCAAAGCCTGTAAGGCTGCCCTTCAAGCTGAGAGCAACGAGGATGTCACTCGATTGAGTGGGGAGAATGTCACGGGCCTAAAGAGAGTCGACCCAAGAGGTTCCCGAGGGATTATCGCGACTCACCCATGGACCTCCTGCTCTCACTCGAATTCCCACCAAGTCTTCTCCCCGAAGGTTCCAAGGGTGGGCGAAACCGTCATTAAGCCACACTCTAGATTTTTGTTTCATTATTTATGTCGGTAGACGGTAGTTAGACATTATGTCGATAGTTGAGGCGGTGCGATCTCGCCCGCTGGATGAAAAGTAGATCAACGGTTGTAATCCGAGGCTCTCACCTATAAAAGGGGTGTCCTCATTCATTTGTAATCATCTAGTCCATTTTAATAATATCAAAGCTTTCCTTTCCTTTCAGAACTCCTCTCTCTAACTTTCTCTCTTAACAATCCGGGTAAGCGAGCGGGTAGGCGTTCGATCGAGCAAGGCTTGGCTTGGATGATCCAAAGTTGCCCGAGTCGCCGCGTGGTCACAATCCCAATCGATCAGCCTGTGACACATGCATGTATATGTGTACTGCTATACTACTTCTATAGCAGGCACCTTCATTTACAAAAATTCCTACTTAGAAATTCAAACTCTCAGCCAGTGTATATCTTTGTTCTGTGATACACACACACACACACACACACACACACACACACACACACACACACACACGTATTGAAGAAAGATTGAGAACACTGCCTGCTATTTGATAAACTTCCAGTATCTTCAAACAATTCGGGAGTTGTCGAAAGGGCGGCAGGAGTGATTCTCTACCCAGGAAATTGTTCATGCTCCCAAGCTGCCTACATAACGGTTAGTTGCATCATCATCCTTCTAGAGAGCCCAACCGGGAGCAACAAAAGCATAACATGCTTGAAAACCATAGGTTAGCTATGTTATAATCTTCTTGTTTATTTTATATATACATCCCAAGTGTGTGATCTCTAAAACATTGATGTAATACAAAAGCATTTGTAATTGGTCAGCGTTTATTTGCGACTAAAGTCCCTCTATTTTCTGTTCCTTCTCCCCACCGGCCTAGCCTGGTTTCTTTCCTTCTTCATTCCTCTTCCCACACGCTCGCACGCAAAAATAAAGGACGAAGTGGGACAAAGAACGACACGCTCGTACGAGTAGAGGGAGCAGGACAGAGGGCAGAGCGTCGACTGTTGGTAGGTGGATAGGGCCAGGCCGGCAGCGGCAGCTAGCATGGCAAGAGGCCACACGCACCAAACGGCTTAAAAGGGAGAGAAGAGAGTGAACCCAAGGGGGTTTCTGGAAAAAGAAATCGGGAGAAAGAGGCGGAGACGAGAGAGAGACTAAGGGGGAGTGAGCGGGGGAGGAGAGTTTGAGCGGTGCTAGAGAGTGAGGGAGAGAGCCTCCGGTGGTCACCGCGCTTCGACCACGGCTGACGACCCCCCGACAAACCCTTTTCCCCGTACCAAAGCCACGGTAGGTGTTGGTTTGGTTTTTCTTTGATTTTATCAATTTGGGGACGTTTTCTGTTGGAATATCTTAGAATTGATTCTAATTGTAATTGATTCTAGTAGATATTTGGTTAGTACAATAAATAGGAAATCTTCGATAAATGTATATTTCCTTTCCTAGTTTACTTTCTCATCTATACATTATAAGTGTACAATGTACTAGCAGACAAAAATATACAAGAAAACACTTCTTACCAATATTCTGTCATGGTATCAGAGCTTCGTTTCCTGTCCTAGCTTCCGCAACGCTTCTGAATTGCCATTGCTTCTTTCTGATTTGTAACTGAGGATCCCTTCCTGCAAAACAGATCAGCAAAGCAATTACGAATTCTTTCTCAATACCATGGCAAGAGACAAGAACATTATGAATCCCTTGGCAGAAGATTCATCAACCCAGGATCAGACAATTTCATCTTCTGACCGAGATGGATCGACTGGAGAAGAGCAGGTGACCAATGTCTCCGACTCTGCTCCTGCTCCAGTACAGATTCCCGGGCATCCTTACTGGCCTCCAGCTCCATGGTACCCAGCACAATGGGGTCAATACCCATATGGACCCAACCCGACTGGTGAGTCGGGTCAGACGGGTCAGACGAATGTGGGTCACAGACTCGGATTCATACTGGGTCAAGGAATGGAACCCTACCCGGTTTCACACGGACCGCCGTATCTTTTTCCGTTCAACGGAGGGCGGCCGGAGCTCGGAGATCCACTCTACACGTCACCGGCCGATGGGCCGAAGTTACGCCTGATCACCCAACAACTTACCGAGTCGGCGAACTACCACTCTTGGGCTCTCGATTTTCGGCGAGCACTCGTTACTAAAGCTAAAGAAGAATTCATTGAAGGAACCATATCTTACCCGACGGATGAATGACTGCAGAGACATTGGAGGCGCTGCAATCAGTTGGTGCACACCTGGATCAGAAATTGCTTGGCGCCGAATGTCGCCGCCAGTCTTCCTCTGATAGAAGATCCGAAGCAATACTGGGATAACCTGCAAGAGATGTATGGAAAATCAGATAGGGCGAGGCTTTTCTCGTTGACATAAGGCCTAACAGAGCTAAAATAGGGGAACCTTTCGGTCACCGCCTACTTCAACTGGCTGTCGGGCCTGTGGAACGAAATCAAAGCAACCGAAGACAAATTGGAGGGGCCGGAGGCCACTCTCCGACAATACCATGCGATTAGGGAGAAGGAGAAAGCCACCCGATTCCTACTTACCTTGAACGATACATACGCCATGTTCCGATCGCAAATTCTTGCAATGGATCCCCAACCACCGCTCGGCCGGATCTTCCAGTTAGCCGTGCAGGAGGAAAACTAGAGGGCTGCCGCGACTGACCATGCTCGGGTCAGAGAAGGGACGGGCTTCGCAGCGTTTCCATCTGGATTCGTCTCGATGAAAACCCTCACCGGGACCGGAGGGAACATCGGAGGCACAAGGGAGTCGAGAGGAAAAGGAAGAAGCTTCGCGGCTGCGGCTTCGCGAAATGACAAAGGATTTTTTAGGTCTTCGAGAATGGATGGCTAGAATCGCGGCATTAGATTTGACGGTCAAGGAAGATCTACCGGATCGAACGGACTAGATCAGTTCTTCAGATTGAACGGCTGGGATTCTCGCGCACCATCGGACGGCTGGGATTCTCGCGCGCCATCGGACGGCTGGGATCCTCGCGCGCAATCGGACGCTCGGCACTTTGCCACGTCAGCACTAGTATATAAAGCTTCGTACGATGCACAAAATGCCACGTCAGCAGGGAAGGTCAGTGGGCAAAATTCAAAATTTAAAAATAAATATTGTGAATATTGCAAACGACCACACCACACTATAGATACATGTTGGAAATTACATGGGAAACCCAACAATAAAAAAGAAAGGGAGTCTACAATCTATCAGGTCTCTACACAGAAGAGTGGTGGAACATCTCCGTAGAGTATAACTTAAGAACAATATGAAAATATCATGCAAGCTTTGAGCCAACTCAAGACTGGAGACACTAGTGCAGGATTCTCAGGTACTTTTCTCCATGAAAGGAATTCATTATCTATTGATGCATGGATTATCGATTCAGGCGCTAGTGACCACATAGTTTGTAATGAATCCCTATTTTCCCAAGTCCATCAAAATCCACAATCTCCTGTTACGATATGTCTTCCAAATGGGAACATTACACATGTTACCAAAATCGGTACCGTACATCTTGGTCAGAACTTTGTTCTTAAAAATGTCCTATATATTCTAGATTTTGAATTCAATCTTCTTTCTGTCACAAAGGTATGAATGGACAATTCCTGTAAAGCCATATTCAATCCCAAAAATTGTATCTTTCAGGACCTTTCAACTGGCAAAGTGATGGGCTTGGGGAATGAGGCACAAGGACTTTATTTTTGGATCAATTCTCCATAAGATTTAGAATTATTGAATAAAGGCATTTATTGTAATGCAATTAGTTATAATAAAAATCTTCTTTTGCATCAACGATTGGGCCACAGTGCTAAATTTCCTTATCCAAAGTGCTCTATTTGTCCTTTAGCTAAACAAACTCGAGCATCTTTTCCTGTTAGTACATCTCGAGCCAAAAGTCCTTTTTCTTTGCTTCACATGGACATCTGGGGACCTTATCATGCTCCTCATCGTGATGGATCTCATTATTTTCTTACCATCTTTGATGACTATAGTCGTGCCACTTGGATATATCTTATGCAGTCAAAGAGCCAAATGTTTACTCATTTATCAAACTTCCTTTCCTTAATTAGGAATCAATTTGATAAATCTGTACATCGAATTCGTACAGATAATGGGTGAGAATTTTTTCCTTCTGATTGCATAACTTTGCTATCTACTCATGGAATACTCCATGAAAGTTCTTGTACTTATACTCCACAACAAAATGGAGTTGTTGAGAGAAAACATAGACATCTCTTAGAGGTAGCTCGTGCACTCAAATATCAAGCCTCAATCCCTGAAGAATTTTGGGGAGACCGTGTGGTCACAGCTGCCTATTTGATTAATCGCATGCCAAGTCGAATTCTTCATGTTAAATCTCCATTTGAGATGCTTTACAAGAAACAGCCAGATAATAACCATCTTAGAGTTTTTGGTTGTTTATGTTATACAACAAATGTGGGTCCTCGAGACAAAATGAGTCCCCATGCAACACGATGCGTCTTTATGGGATACCCTTCTCTTCAAAAGGGTTATCGTGTCATGGAGTTTTCTACTGGGCATTTCTTTACTAGTAGAGATGTTATTTTTCATGAAGAAACATTTCTGTTCAAAGACGCGCTGCCTTCATCACAAGCCACTTTATCAAAAGCCAATCGGTTTCTTCTATCTGATGAAGACTTGTCATTAGCACCTAGCTTTCTTATGGTGCTTCAACCCTCTATGGCATCAGCACCGGTGGAATTTTCACATCCAGAGACGGAATTGCCAACTTCATCTAAGGCAGTTCCTCTCCCAGTGGACACAACAGAAGTGGCTACTGACTTATCCATGGCTCCTGCACATATAGTTGAGCAACCTCGTCATTGTGGAAGACAGAGTCGCCCACCTATGTGGACAAAAGATTATATATGTTATGCTGCAAACTCTTCAGGTACACACTATCCCGTCTCCTCATATGTTTCCTTCAATCGGTTATCAGCCGAACATATATATTGTATTAGTCGAATTTCCGAAGAGCATGAGCCATCTTCATTTAATGAGGCAACAAAATATCCCAAGGGCGGCATGCAATGGAGTTCGAACTTATTGCACTCATGGAGAATCATACTTGGGATGTTGTTCCATTACCACCAAATGGAAAATCGATCGGATGTAAATGGATTTACAAGATCAAGTTCAAATCAGATGGTTCTATAGAACACTACAAGGCTAGGTTGGTAGCCAAAGGTTTCACACAAAGAGAAGGTTTTGATTATCACGAAACATTCTCTCCAGTCGCGAAGGAAGTTACCGTCCGGTCTTTTTTATCCATTGCAGCAATACACAATTGGTCCTTACATCAGATGGACGTCAATAATGCTTTTCTTCATGGTGATTTAGATGAAGAGATTTACATGGACCTCCCTCAAGGATTACGCAGACAGGGGGAGTATCGGGTATGTCGTTTTCGCAAATCCTTGTATGGTTTAAAACAGACATCTAGACAATGGTATGCCAAGTTTACTGCTGCATTAACCAATGCAGGTTTTCAGCATTCTAAGCATGATTATGCTTTGTTTACATGAAATGTGGGAAAATCATCGATTTATTTGTTGATATATGTTGATGACATATTGGTTATGGGAAATAATGATTCTTATGTTGCGAGATTCAAGGAATATTTACATTCCACATTTCACATCAAGGATTTGGGACCTCCCAAATATTTTCTTGGCATTGAAATCGCCAGGTTTGATAAAGGAATTTCTCTTAGTCAGGGAAAGTTTGTCTTGGAAATCGTTTCTGAAGTAGGGTTATCAGGTTGCAAGCCAGCAATAATTCCTATTGAACAGAATGCCAAATTAGCAACACATGAATATGATCTCAATTCTTCTTCACCAAATAACGATCCATTGCTTAGGGATCCATCTGGGTATCAGCGACTTGTTGGAAAGTTGATATATCTTACCATGACAAGACCTGATATATGTTATGCCGTGCAAATACTCAGTCAATTCATGCATATGCCAAAAGAGTCACATATGAATGCAGCTTTGAAAGTTGTAAGATACTTGAAGGGATGCCCGGGGCTCGGTATTTTTTTATCCCGTGAGTGTGATATGGGAATGACAACATTTTGTGACACTGATTACGCAACTTGCCCGATGACTAGGCGATCTATCACTGGTTTTTGTATTAAATTGGGAAAATCATTGATTTCATGGAAGACAAAGAAGCAATCTACTGTGTCATTGTCATTAGTTGAGTCAGAATATCAAGTTATGGCGAAAACAACTTGTGAAGTAGTCTGGATACGAGGACTTCTATCAGATTTGGGAATACAAGTCAGTGGACCAAGTAAATTGTTCTGCGATAATGATGCTGCACTTAAATTAACAGCAAATCCAGTTTTTCATGAAAGAACGAAACACATAGAGGTTGATTGTCACTTCACTCGAGACAAGATCAAAGAAGGAGTTCTCATAACAAAAGGCATTGGAACAGTGGATCAACCTGCAGATATTTTCACTAAACCACTATGCCAAAGACAACACAAGTTTCTATTGAGCAAGCTCGGCGTCCTCGACATATATAGGCCACCTGCTTGAGGGGGAGTGTTGGAATATCTTAGAATTGATTCTAATTGTAATTGATTCTAGTAGATATTTGGTTAGTACAGTAAATAGGAAATCTTCGATAGATGTATATTTCCTTTCCTAGTTTACTTTCTCATTCATACATTATAAGTGTACAATGTACTAGCATACAGAAATATACAAGAAAACACTTCTTACCAATTTTCTGTCATTTTCTGAAGATTCCAGCTCGGAGGCGTGCGAGACGACTGGACGTAGCCACCCCTTCTTTTTTTTCCTTCTCGATACGCTCTGTTTTTTTTTTTTCCTGTAGTTTGGGCAAGCTGCCGGAGCTCGCAGCCATCCAGCTCGCGCGAACTCCGGCCTCCGTTGCCTTCAGTTTCGACGTCGTTAGTCTGATGTGTCGTATGTCAAGGGATCCGGCGCGAGTTTGAATCCCTGTTGAGCTGGACACCCCTCTCTAAGTTCCGCACGCCACCCGCTCGACGAAATGTGCATATGAGATCCAGTGTCGTATCCTGGTTTTCAGTCGAAACCGAATCGTCCTTGTTCTGTCTTGCTCCATGGTAGTGTCGGTGTCGTGTCTGGCGCTGCCCAGTGCGCAGACGCTTGGTTTGGCTTGGCCAAGAGCAACAGCGGTTCTCATTCTGTTTTATTCTATCTGTTCACAAATGTAACCTGGTGATGTTTGGTTAATGGTGTAATCTGTGATTTACAGTCTTAACTTTGATAAGTTGATCTTCTGGGGCGGATGGAGAGGACCGACTAGGGAGAAGCTGATCATTTGAGAGAGACGTGACGGATGATGATAATTGGGTTTGGGGTTTAGGTGTAAGTGTCGAGCTTTAGCTGTAGTTTGGTGAGTTGGGCCAGGCTTAGTTAAATGGGTTTGGATTTAATATTGTTTGGGCTGGATTTAAATTTTGTGAAGTGGGTTCGGTTAAATGGACTTGACTTGAGAGCCCACCATGGCCCATATTGACAAGACCAAGGTTCTGTCCTTACGCGGACCGGGTCCAGGGGCCCGGCCCCGGTCCCTATTTTCAGATTAAAAAATTATTTAAAAAATTCTGAAAATCTTTATTTTATCTAAAATTAGGAAAAAGATTAGAAATTAGAATTTTGAGTAGTTTTCATTTAAATTGTGTGAAAATCTTTAATCAATATAATTTTCTTTACTCACGATAGGATATCGTGTGCTCTTACAAACTAATATTAGATTGTCATTTGCACATTTCTACATTGATTTTTGGTTTCCTTTAACTTGTTTAGGGATTCAACCTTAGGACTCATAATTAGTAAGAATGTTGCCTAAATATTTTGGTTGGTAATCAAACAAGATTAAGTATCGAAACGGCACTAGTTGATTAACTAGTAAACTTAAGTCATTGACCCTAGATTTTTTAGTTGTGTGGGAAGTGAGGTATACTCTCATGCCTTACTTAGTTTCTAACTAATCCCAATAAAATAGTGGCGACTCCTCATTTGATATCCTCATAGTGTCAATTGAAACTAAAATTGAATACCTCAACATCACTCGTGGTATAAATTTGGAAGAGTTCACACCTAATCAAAGGCCTAGGCTTGCGTTTTAGGCAATACTTCTAAGCCTACGTTTTTTTCCTTTTTAGACGGAAAATGTGGGTTGCAACGAGTACAAGAACTTTCACCATCCCACTTCCGAGTAGAAGTTAGTGATAGACCTACTGCTTTCGTGGTTACCTTACATGGAAATGTCCAGCTGGATAATTATATCTTAAGTCCAACAGGGGGCAAAAATAAAATTATGAATTCAATTGAACTCCACCCATAATTCCTTAACCAAAATAATCGAAACCGGGGTTTCAAGCTTGTTCCATTTACATTTTGGGCCGGCCCGGCCTTTGAGATTCAATCTATGAGCCCGAAATGGCCTGCTATGCCCATAGATTTTATTTTTATTATAATTTTTTTATATTTTCAGTAATACGTAATTATTTAGAAGGAAAACAAACGAAAATTTACAAGCGTATAATTATTTATTATACAATTATCAAAATGGAACATTTAAAGTATCTCCATTGCCCAATAATATCCCTCAAGTTAATTCTTATACTATTAGATAATGGAATTTTACAAGTTGATAATTTTTTTCATTAATAACGAAAACATTTTTTAGCCTACCCCAAACTTTTCAAGACAATTCATATTTGGGCTAGTTCATATGTATTTTTTTCTATGACATTGGCCACGTGCAACCCATCTAATCCATTAGAGCATGTTTAGGTTCACATGCATAAGATGTATGAGATGTAGACGATATCTACTCCTTGTAATAAATTTTTTGTGGTCGAACCTTTTAATGAATTAAGATCCTCTAAATTTAAGGAGTAACTTTCTATATACAATTAACCCATATCAATGAAGAACGCATCAACATATTAAGTATTCAATGGTTGAGATGTGTTTTCCTTTCTCTCTATTTTTCTCTTTTCTTCCTTCTTTCACAATGGATCCCCGCACCATGAACCCCCACTAATGCGCTCCGATCCAACATTACAACCACCAACGTCGTTGCATCTCACACGCTCTCTATACGATCCCCTCCCCCTTCGTATCTCTCGGTCAAGGAGCTTGCAACCTTTGTCAATTCACTCGTGTGGAAGTCGCTTGCCTCGTAAGACACCAAATCTTGTTTGTGGTGCCAACCTCCGTGCAAGCGAGTCACCAGAGATCAAGGCCTCCTTGGCCGTGATTCGCATTTCACACACATGTAGACGCACACCTTTAATGCGAGTGAAGAGGTGGGGGTAGCCCGGTGGCAGCGGCTCCAACGGATGCGGTGGCAATGAGCAACGGATTCACGGTGCTGCGTAGAGACAAGATAGAAAACGGGGCTAGGGTTTGGTTGGGATGCGTTTGATTTTAACTCAATTGCACAGATATTATAGTAAGGTCAGGGTACTTTTTCGATGTAAATTAATCCGTAATGTCGATTATTCAAGAGGGATAAATTTCAACATAAATTGCGATATATACTTTTCTTGCAGTTTAAGAATTGGCCAGCTCCCCAAATGAATATCTTTACGACATTTTCTATAATCCCACATATAATCCTTAATCATTGCCGACTCAGAACTTATATGTTCATACTAAGCATCTTTATTGGGTAATTAAATTTTCTCAAGTGGCCATCGTGCCCGGACACGCAATCATGACTGCCAATCAACGTGACATTTCCTTGTCTTCCTATTTCTTTTCCGCATCAGAGAATCCTATTTTAATAAGATTATACTACTATTCAAAGCGAAAATTGTTGAGTCAATAACAACCTGCGAAGACAGATAAAGCAAATGGCTTTATGCAAGAAGACAGCTCAATTTCACATAGACAGCTCAATTTCACAACCTTTTGGCGTCGTGAGTCACGATTGATGCATGTCATATTAGAAAGTAGACTATAAGTTAATTGGCACTATGACAGCAGAGGAATTCATTGAACCGCCATAATTGACATAGACATGACATGTTGGATAATAATTTAGGAAGAAATTTCCCACTGTGGATCGCATCTAACAAAGGTCATTTGTGATGTGTATACTTTCAGAATTCATATCTTATTAATACCTCTCACTTAGCGTCCATTAAACCTGATCATGGGCTTGATGGCTAATAAGTTCATCTAGGGCCGGCTCGAGCTATAAGTGCCTAGACATTTTTGCTCGGGCATGGGTGAGGTCCTATTTATAGGGGCCAGAAAGGCATGCCCAATCCATAAATCTATTATATATCTTTCTCATGAATGGTGGGTCTAGGCTATAATTTATGCTGGAAGTGTTCATTATGGGAAAATTATCCAAAAAAAATATTAAATTTATTGTATAGTGGCAAATTGAATATTAAATATTTTAATTTGGCTAATTTAGTTATGAACCTTTTGACAATTTTTAATGTAATTCTTATAGCCAATTTTAATATGAAATCATTGAGAGAACGTTTTTTTTGCAATTTGTATAAACTTTCTGGTTTTTTTTTTCCTTTTTTTTTTTTTTTTTTTTGTTTTTTGTTTTTCTTTTTTGCTTGTGGCTGGTCTTGGCATTAACCTACGATTGGCCATAGGTGAGGGCTGGGCTTGCCTAGATCTGGCAACAAGTGAAAGGAAAAAAAAAAACAAGAGAGAAAAAAATCATAAATTAAATAAATGTATTTGCAAAAATTATTCATGTCAATGTCAATTTTGCCATGCAGGGCAGCTAGTGTTTACATCAGCAATTTTTCACTAAAATTATTTAGATGGATTATATTGCAAAATTGCCAAGAAATTTAAGATTAAATTTGGCTAAATTGAAAGGTTTGACACTAAATTGACCATTATATAATTGATCTAGAACTCTTTGGATAATTATCCCATTCATTTACTTACAAACAAAAACTCTTTTTGAAGACATGGTCATCTGTACATCTTGGAAAACCCGATTAATCCCCTCGACTTACAGTTCATCCATGCCATCGTATCTAGGTGATTATTGAGACAAGAGGTCCCTAGAGGTTGCCTTAGAATACCTATCTTCATTAAGACTCTATCTATGATCTTTTGATATATAACTCACTATTGAGTTCTAACCAAGGTATTGACACATGCGCAATCTAGACGACGGTGTATGAATACAATGGGTAGAAACTTTCCAATGAGATATATCGGTTAAAGCAATTACATAATTGACAAAGGGTATTTACTTCAGTATTTTATTTTGACTAATTCGGTCCCGAAGAAAATTCTTCAGAAGAGGCAAAGTAATTCCAATATGTCGTGATTGGATCGGTGAAACGTTCAAATGTCGGCAGGTCGACGAACCCCACAATTGCAACTAATTGGTCTGGATAATGACATGTTTCTTCATTAAAGAAAGTGGCAACGACCCCATCAACTATATCTTTAATTGTTATTTCTATTTTATACGTTGGCCGGAAAGTTTTGTATCGAAGAAGATCTTTGTAATGATTTTTAACCTTGGATCACTCCACGACCGTTTACCCTAGGAAGGAACCCGACTTTTCTAAGGGTTTTCCTATTGACCTCAGCTTAAGTGGCAGGGGAGGCTCGGATATCTTTGCGAAATAAGGACAATATTTAATCGACATCCACGAAAACCATTTCCGTAGTTTTTCTTGTCAAATTTGGAGAAAGTTTCCTCCAACGATTTGATTAGTTAAGATCACCAAGAATTTTTATCCAAAAATTCAAGTTCTTTGATAGATGAGGAAACATATGTCGCATATAAAGAAAAACCTAAAAAAGACATAGTTTCCTTAACAATAAGAAGAAAAGAGAATAAACAAACCAGCGGTAGAGAAAATTACAAAATCTGGACAATGCTTTTTCTACCCGTCGTCTATCTTCATCGATGTCTCGATAATCACATTCGTTGATATGTTCGGTTTTTCAACACTACCCCTACTTACATAGATTACGTTTTGGATGAACGATAATGTGTCCGGTAATTGTTTTAAAGTTACAGCATACTGTAAAACTGAATGCCGCATCTTCCTCAAAGTTGTTGCAATTATAGGGAGTTGGTCAGACACCTTATAAAAGTCACAACAACTCTTGCGTAACCACAACTGTTGCGGGAATATTATACAATTAGAAAAAACTAAGTTTGGACTGTAGCTATGTATCAAAATTACAATGGGTAATGAATATCCTAATAAGGTTAAAGGATTATGATATATCTCCCATTGCATACATGCATGTATAGGTGTACTTCTATGCTACTTTTGTTACATGTGCTGATGCGTACCAAATTAGATTCAAGATCTGTAACTATTTTATTGCACAAACCTTGTACTGTACTTGATAGGGAAAAGTGCAATAGAAGTTCTAAATGTTCTTACAATACTCGATTTAGTGCCATAATTATTTCATTGCTAATTTCAGTATCTTAACTTTTGAATTTTGTTCTTTTTAATTACTCCGACTTGAATCATCAAAAACGATGACGTGGCATTATTGTAATAATAAAATCGTTGGCGCATGACTTTTATAAATAATTGCAAATGAAGGGCGATCAAAATTCTAAAACCAAAAGAAACTTCCATACATAAACATTCAAACGTCCATATTTTTCATAACATGCCAACCTACATATTTTCATCACTTTTGTTCTCACGTGACCTCAAGATTTCACTTCTTCTGATGGATCCGATCAACAGTCAAGAGTAGGATCTTTCAATTCAGAAGATTGGAAATGCATAACAGAGAGAGATAAAAAAGATAAACAAAATGGACCAAAAAGGGCGAGTAGCTATAGTTGCCAGAGACGCGAACCCAGCTAACCAAACTTAAGTTCGGCATCTCTTCCTTCTTATGATGTAATTAAATATTTTTCTATTAAAAAAATTACTATTTCTGAGCATTCATTCCACCTGAAGAGTCTGCTGGGCTACAAATGAAATTGCTAGTAGACCGGGAGACCGAGGAATTTCCCTAATTAATACTAGGGCTGTCAAAAAGAGTCATAAACCCATACTTTTAACCCATAATTATGAAAGTAAGTCATAAATGAATCACTTCAAACTTATTATGGGTCATAGTGGTTTTTACACAGAAAAACCCAAGTTTATATAGGTCTTGGTGGATTTAAATAACCCATTTTCATCCCAAAACAGTATTTAGCTATTACAAAAAAAAAAAAAAAAAAAAAAAAAAAAAACCTCTTTTCTTCCGGAGAGGGATAACAGGCGAAGGCCGCCCTTGACAGTGGAATCATGCGTTATCACAATGAAAGGCTTAAATATAAAAGTAATAAAATGAAGAATCATGAAGTTATAATTATGGTTGGTTTTATGAATTAATTTTAAATTTTGAAAAAAAAACTATTAAATTATATCTCAAGTTTGAGTCCTTAAGGATATCCAAATTGAAATGAAGAGTGGGGACTGCTTGAAGTCCATCTCAAGTAGGATGTCCAAGAACAAGGCAAAGAAAGTTCGAATGCACATAATAAATTTCCCATTTGGAATTTCTATCCTTTATCTAAGGGGCTTCCAAATTTGGAAATTAAAAACTTAAGAGGAAACGTATAAACAAGGCAAATAAAGTTGGTAAGTCAACAGAGAAGTTGATAATTCTTTTATAAAAATAAACATTGGTAAGCAATTTAAATGAGAGTTCATAGACCAAAATTACTCAGTCACCTGATTGGATAAAAGTTGGTAGCATAAATAGAGGTTGGTAATTCATATAAGAGTCGACAAATTTGAGGCATCAATAAGAAAGAGCGTTGGTAAACAATGAAAAGCATATAAATATTAGTACGTGACTCCAATGAGAGTTGACAATCCAAATTTAGTTACTAATTTGATTGGAAAAAAGTTGGTAAACCACTCACATAATGATTTGTAAGTTTTTCTAAGACTTAGTAACTTTGAAGAGATGGTTAAAAAGACAAAATAAAATCGGTAATTTGCACACTATCAAAGTTGATAATTTCACTAAAATGTCTATAAGTTGTCGACAACTTATCAAAAAAAAAATAAAAATAAAAATCAAGGGATCGATAAATTTTCTTTACCAACAGTTTATTAACACATATCTACTTTTTCATAAATATATGAGTATAACAAAATCCATTTTTTCTGATACGGAAAAACAAAATCATCCATTCCTTAAAATTCATTTTTCCTATGTTGAAATCCTCAAAAAAGGCAAAAAGAAAAAGTTAATTTTAGTGGAGAAGACCACACAGGATAGCATGAAGAATCTTTTTGTGAAATTTAAATTACCAAAAGAATTCGACCAAAAAAATTACCAAAAGAAGAATAAATATACTCATTGATCTAGTTATCCTTGCACATTGGGTTCTAAATTAAAATTGTCAAGTTGCACAAGAGCCCTAAGGAGGAAAAGTGTTCGATATAAATTAATGAAAGTCCTCTTTGAACGCTTCTTCTATCTCTATCCTCCACCCAAAACCAATTGAAACATGACGAGTGGTGAGAGATGATGTCACATCCTATTCTAAATTAACTCTTAGCTTCGTGGAAGATCACAGTATATATATATATTTTAGTCGGTGGGAAAACGTTAATGGATGAGCCGACCACAGAAACTGACCAATGTCGAGGAGATTACTGCATGGAAAATTAGGGTCTAGGAGCAAGCTGGCGAAATAGTGAAGACGAGGTTGACTCAGGTGGTCGGAGCGGACGAACATTATTGTTATATACTTAATGTTCTGGAATGCGGAGACAGATATCAACTTCTCTCGGTCTTCCTCTCTCTTGGTCATTTTTGGTTCCCCGCGTGAATGTTTCCAGAAAAGCCAAAAAAAAAAAAAAGTACGGAAAAAGGACAAATTGTACTAAATGATGAGTTATTTGCACATTTATCATATATCTACTATTGCATGTGGGGATTATTATTATTTTTAACCGATTCAGTTTCTGTTACATCTTCTCAAGTGAAAATTGGGATGCGAATTAATATGGTAGACCTCATTAGCTATTGGGTTGTGTTTTGAGTCTCTTTCCGTGGAGTGTCAATAGTAATCCTATTAATCTTGATTTGCAATTTGATTAAGGCCTCTTTAATTAGTTTTGGCGTATTTCAAGCAAAGCGTTATTTATTTACTTTTGAAAACTAAGGGAAAAGTTTCCGACATGAATGCCTAGTTTGTTTTGTAAAAAAATTTATATTGGAATTTTTTTTCCCTTTTTTTCTGGTGTCTGAGTTACTCAGGCAATAAATCAACGGAAAATTATTTTCACAGTCAAGTACAGGAAAACTAAACCATTCTTTAATGTATTTTTGCGTTTAGTTCATTTTCTATGAAATAAAAGGATATAAAATCTAGCTAGAAAAGCTCATATGAAAAAGTTTTTAAAAATTCTATGCACGCGTATTATCAAATAAAGCAACTCTCAAATTTTCAAAAAATGAAAAATTAGAAAGAAAGATTCACTTTAAATGGACCTTTATTCAACTAAAATGAAATGCATTAATATATTCTTTCTTTCTGTCCTCATTATTGACTCATTGCACACGCTCATTGCACACGCTCATTGCACACGTAAAATCCATTTTTCCTCTTTTATGGTGACCAGGTGGTCCACTTCTATATATAGGTCTAGTCCAGATCCATCAACTATTGTGCCTCTAAAACACAAGCTACCATTTCTGCTGTCCGGTAAAACGCATACGAGCACATCCCCACTTTAGAAACCTAGAATACGGTAAACGAGAAACATGATGGAGGATCATCCGACAGGCTTCAGGTTCTATCCAACTGAGGAGGAGCTCATCTCTTTCTATTTGCACAATCAGCTCCAGGGCTCATTGCAAGACCAGCTCCGCCGGATCATTCCAGTCCTCGACATATATGCCACCGAGCCATGGAATCTCCCAGGTAAAAGAACATGAAATCACGCATGGCATTTCTTCATTTCTTGATGCTTCTCCTTCATTGTTGCCGAAAGAAATCATTGGTTCTGATAAATGTGCAAACTTGTTGCGATCGTACGTAAAGTTTTCGCTTTTTCTTGCGGTGTTGTGTGTGTTTGGCTGCTGCAAACTTGTTGCGAATCGTACGTAAAGTTTTCGCTTTTTCTTGCGGTGTTGTGTGTGTTTGGCTGCTGCAGAGCTTTCTGGAGAGCTGTGCCGAGAAGACAAAGAGCAGTGGTTCTTCTTCGCTCCGATGCAGGAGAGAGAAGCCAGAGGAGGGAGACCGAGCAGAAGCACGGCGGTGGGTTATTGGAAGGCGACCGGCTCGCCCGGTTATGTCCACTCGTCGGATAACAAAGCGATTGGGATGAAGAAGTCCATGGTCTTCTACGTGGGAAAAGCTCCGACAGGAAGAAAAACCAAATGGAAATTGAACGAGTATAGAGCCATAGAAATAATCTCGCCTCCCAATTCCAATACACCAAGTTCTAGTATGCCCGTGTTTAGGGTAAGCGCATGCATGGACTAATTGAACTTTGATTTTCATTTTAGTTAATTGGATGATCAGTCTTGCATTTTTGTCAGTGGTGGAAAACATTATTTTCACAAGCATTCATGACTTGATTGATCGATGATTTTCTATATAGTTGACATAAATAACTAATTTAAAAGCCCTGCCCATGTTTAGGGTCTTTAAAGTCTAAGCCCGCGCGCACTCTTCTTCTCTTCTTTTAGTCAATGCAATTGAACCATTTATTTTGGGACTTTATTTGATGAATCACGTGTTTCTTCGTCCCATTGGAGGATGAAGAAAACTTCATATAATATTAGAGCTGGAATTCATGATTAAATTTTTCTAGGCCCCCTATTTGCCTCCCCATCATAAATTTCCTCATTGTAGTCTAGGCCAAAGTCATGTTTACCTGTAAGAGGTAAAGTTAGTATATCTAAATATTAAATTACGTCATTATCTAATAACTTAAACATTTACAACATTTGGTAGTGATTTCATACAATCTCACAAAATTATGAGTAATAGGTCATACTAATGAATGTCACCGGATTTATTATAATTAAATTTTCAAGCGTGTAGTCTTCATATTATAGCCCACCTATTGGAGGCTCGATTAGACGAAATTTCAAAGATATAGCCCTTGCCAGTAAATTAAAATATTATGCGCTTAGCTTAGTTTGTCAGTGTCATATGCTAGTTTATCAGAAACATTCATTTCTCGTTTTCTCTCTAAATGCAACGATTTTTTTTTCTTCATTTTTTCCCCTTGAAACATTGTAGTTGAGGCAGGAGTTCGCGTTGTGCCGAGTGTATGTTGTGTCCGGGAGCTCCCGAGCATTTGATCGTCGGCCATTAGAGTTGGTGGTTGCAGAGACAATACAAGGTGGAGATGATGGAAGTGGGGGCGGCGGCGGCGGCAATGGCAGATTGGTGTCATCATCAAGATCATTGGTAGAAAATAATGCTGGAGGTTCCAGTTACACGGAGACGACTAGTATGGAAACTGAAGAACCTATATGGGATTGGGAACCTATATGGGATTCGGAACCATTTTGGTTTTAGCAGTCCTTACAAAACAGATTTCCTCTGGATGAATTACAACCTTTGACAAAAAGTTGTTTGTCAGTTGATTTTTTCTCTTTATAGTTTCCATTTGGTTCTTTAAAAACTCCAGTTTAAGTATGTCATCCACTGATTAAATGAACTTCCCAATGGGAAAAGAGTTAATGAGAATAGTGTGTCCTCGAATTATGTGCATCTACAAGAGAATTATAAAACATCTTGACCAAGATCCAGTATGTCTAGTATAGATTTTATGTGCCTTTTCTTTTAGATTTTGCTGTATTACTAAGTGTGCTTATATAAATATATATGCTCTAATGTATGAACATCGGAAGGGAGAGCTAGCCGATCTGCATATAATTGTTCACTTTGTTCAATTTGTGAGCGGAGAAAGTGGGCACATAGTGTGCAATTGCAGATAAATCAAGATAATTAAAAATATGAACAAGTAATAGACCAAAGGAGGAATTGGCAAATTAACGATATTCGTGGAAAAAGGAGTTATTTCACTTTGTGTTCAAGAAGAGCTTCAGGTGAGAATCAAGAACAAACTTTCACTCCCTTATATCAAAAGGATTCTCCAAGACTTAAAAACCCTGAACACTTGCCAAGCAAGAATTCTCTTTCCATTTTCCTCTCCTTTTTCTATTTGAAAGATTTATCGTGCATCTTGCTTTGCTAAATTCCTTCCTTTATAGAGAAAATTCACAAGCTGTAAATGTACTGTGCCGCGTGGTTTTGTCATTCGTAAGAATTATGGAGGACCACATAGCCTACTGTTCATATGACGGCGATAGGTGTCCGGGTTCACCTGACTAAAATCTTTAAGGCATTTTTTTAAGTGTGAGATCTGCTTTTAACCTCCTTTTCTTCCTTAAGGAAAGAAAAAAGCTCTCGTTAAGGCGCTTTCCTCCCGGTCACTTCTTGCCAATGTCGCGTCTTTTGATGGCCTGAATTGTCTTCACTTCCGCCCCCACCATCCCAATAATTCCTCCCAGTCACCCTCCACTTGCCAATATTTTAATCACCAAATGATACTTCCACTTTCCCCAAAAAAATTATGGCCTTTTACCGGTATGTAAGCATCTTTTGTAAATCGTATTATAAATAAGAAAAATAGCAATTATATACTTCACTTTTGACCTAATGACCATTTATATACCTCTCTTTAGGCAGATGTCATTCACATACCTCTAAACAAAATCCCGCTTTGATCAAACAAAATTGCCTTTTGTGCAATTGCTTCGATTTGGGTTGTTTACCTTTTAATTAGTTCTCAGTTTTTTTTTTTTTTTTGTGGGTGTGACAATTCGGGATTTGGGGATAGACATTTCTTTGAAAGAAAATTATGTTTTCATGAATGTGTAAAATGGTCTCCAGAGGTAAATCTCTTGTATGTACTTGTTATTTTGAAAAGTGAAGCTGTGCAAGTGATGGATCCCAAGGTGAAAGTTAAGGTGTGTTTTGGATACTTGTCCCACTCTAGACATCGAAAAGAACGCTATATTTTCCGCTTTTTTTTTTTTTTTTTATTACTAGAGTAAGGATTCTCTAAGTCTAACTCGTCTTTATCCCTAAAGTTACTTTCTTCCTCGGTGTACTCGAGCTTAATTATTATGCCAAGTTAAATTTCTCCAAAGCAACCGTCTATCCCACTATCTTTAAGATGTCAAGCGAGTTTTTCGTGTTCTACGAGCATTATATATATAGAATGTCTGCAACATAATATCAGACAATTGACAAGCCAAATCTATCACCAAAGCTTCGTCTGTTTGGCTTGTGACGTTCACGGACCAATGATGTCTTAGCTTCAAGTCAGCAAGAATGATGCATAGGAAACTTCAACGAAATCTCAAGTCAGTGCATATTCGTCTTCCTTCATTCCATGCACTTTTCAGATACATCATATCTAACTTCATGGAATCAAGATCTTTCAACAGGATCAGCTTCTCCGAGCAAACGTTGGGGCGGATGGTCCACAATGGGATTGGACTTGCGGCATAGTTTCTTTCGGTATGAAGATTGTACTCTCATGGAGCTACTTTGAAATCTCCTAAAAATGAATTCAGTTGATGACCCATTTTACCTTACTCTTTTATGTTAAATGCAAATCAATTAACGGATGAAATTATGGCAAATGTTTTCTAGGTCACCAATCTTTTCAAAACCTACGAAAACAAATCTCTTTGTGAAAACGGCACTAGTCTCGATCTTGAATTGCAGTAGCAGTAAGCAAGAGCGTATATAACAGCAGACTGTTTGCCAAAAAAATAAAAATAACTAAAAAAAAACATCGTGCCATTTGCGGCAACATAGAACCCATCATTAGACAAAACTGCCTGTAAACATCCTGTCATGATGGAGGTCATAACTATATTTTTTGGTGTAAACTGTAAGTATTTCAAAACAAATGAAGTATAGTAGCTTAGGGGCATCACCAGCATTGCAAATAGAGCTAATAATTCAAAAAGACTGTTTATAGACATCTTGTCGTGATGGAGCTAATAATTGTCAATTTTTTGATGTAAAATGGAAGTATTATAAAGCCGATGAAGTACAAGTTTAGGGCATCCTCCAGCATTACAAATAGAGCTAATAATTCGTAAAGATAGAGCTAATAAATATCATTAGTTGGGATAACATGCGTTCTTAATTTACTGGTGCGATGACAATTTATTTGTCAATAAAATGATTTTGCATGTGTTACTAATTTTCTTCTCTAGAATTCAAGATATTTTATACTTAGGCTTTGTTTTTTTTTTTTTTGGGTAAAGAAAAGAGTAAGAATGAGAACTTAGGCTTTGTTTGTTTCACAAAAAATGAATGACTTAGAAAATATTTCCTAAAAGTAATTGTTTATATTGTTTGAAAATAATTAGTTAATGAAAATGCTTTCATTATTGATAATAATTCATGTGTAAATTTTTTTGAGAAAAAATGAAAATAATTTTTGGTTCATTTGTTTTTATATGGAACATGAGCAATAGTTTTTAGGAAAATATTTTCCAAATCATTTATTTTTTCACAAAACCAATGAAGCCTTAGGCTCTATTCGTTTTGCAAATAATGTGACGTTTCTGAAAAATGTTTTCCAAAATGCCATTTTCCAATAAAATGATAATATTTTCCAGTGTTTAACTTAAACTTGAAAATAAACTAGCAAAATACTTTTCGTCGTTCTGTATGGAAAATTTGATTCAAATTTCCTCTTGCACTTCTTTTAATAATTTTTTTCTTATTTTTTAATTTTTTAAAACTCTAATTTTTAATTATTTTTATTTTTCCTTTTGCTTCTTTATTTTTTATTTTTTCCTTTTATTTTTCTTTTCCTTCTTCAATCGATCATCAACCATGACGACGGCAGAGCTTGAGGCTCACCTATGGCTAGTCGCCGGCTATCGTCATTGCTGACAATTAGCCGAGAAAGAAGGAAAACAAAAGGAAAGAAAGAGAAAAAGAAAAAAGAAATAGAAAAATAATAAAAATTAGATTTTGTTAAACAAGAAAAAAAGGAAAGAAGTAAGGGCCAGCAAGGGTGTGAGATGAGACAGTGAGCAAAGAAGATATTTTCCCTTATTGAAAAGTGGAAAATATTTTCCCTGTCTTAGAAGACTATTTTTATTGATGGAAATTTTTTTTCCCCAACCAATTCATTTTTCATGAAATGAATGCTGGAAAATTTGAAAAACCTGTTCATCCAAATTGCTTTTCATGAAATGAATGAAAACTTAGCAATGTGCTTATCGTGTATTTTGTAGTTTGAAAACCAATAGGTCTAGTGTCTAAATTTAAATTGGTTGATAAATAGACCAATTATTTGTGAATTGTGTAATGGGATAGAAGATTTGGTAAAACCAAAAACAAGAGAAATGGTGTTTTCTATAATTGGTTTGATGAGCGATTTGTGAAGTTACCTTAAGTTAAGGTCATTTACATAGTGACCACAGGGGAATACGACAATTTTTTGGTTAATGGAGAAAATAATTATTTAGGTCGAAAAATAATAAAAATTAACCAGTGACATTGTTTATATAAAATATATTTCACAAAACCAAAATGAAGTCATTTTGTGAATAGGGAATTTTTTAAGGTTAAAGAAAAACGTAGCTTGAAGTAGTTAGTGAAAGATATCATTTGTTATGAAACTATTTCTTGGATTTTCAAGATCTGTTGATAAATTTGAAATGCCTCACTTATATGGGTAATTCTAAGGGTATATATGGTAAATATACCATGACACGTATACATTTTAATGGAGGATCGATTTGATTCAGGAGCATCAATTTGAATTTTTTTTATGAGATAAAAAAAAATTAGTTTAGGGCAAATGTGTTCAAATAAATCAATTTGGGATTTTCAAAGAAGAATATTATACTTGGTAAATGTATCACCATATCAGTTTGCAGATTTTTTTTGTAATGATAATCCTTTGGCTCATTTAATGGTATTTTCTCCAAATAAAATCTCACTAAATTACTGAGAAAAGGCGGAAACCCCGGTACTTGATTCTTTGAAGATGGGCATGGCGGTAGAACGAGCAATGAGCTCCGAGATTGCTAAGTACGTGAACAGAACCTGAAGGTATTCATGTGCTGAACATACTGACCAGAGTTCTTGTCGTTTTTCTGTTTCTTTGTGCTGTGTTGGGGATAGCTCAGAGCAACCCACCCGTATACTCTGTGTATCTCTTCATTTTCCCCTCCTTATGTTTAATTTAATTGGAGGAGATTGTCAAATTGAATCCTATTAAATAGATCTTCCTTTTTTCTTTTGTTGGTACAATGTTTGGACGTTTACATGGCTTTCTTGGATGTCTACAGGTGAATAACGACCACGTTGAGAGGAAAATTGTCCAAAAAGTCATAAACTTATTGCGCTCTTATCAATTCAGTTATAAACCTTTCAATTTTTTTCAATTAAGTTAATCCGGCCAATTTTGACTGGAATTAGTTAATTTGGCACTTTTTTAAATAATATTTTAATGATATTTTAATAATTTTTTTTATGATTTTTTTGATTTTTTTCGTTTTTTCCTTGTTTTTGCTTTTTTTTTTTTTATAAAGGTTTTGAAGAGAGGGCTGGTGAGGGTGGCCAACCAACCCTTGCTAGCCACAGCGAGGGGGGTAACAACCTTGCCCAGGGTTGGTGAGGGCCGTGATGCCCTCGCCTAGGGCTGACGAGGGTCAACCAACCATAAATCCATAACAAAAAAATGAAAAAACAAAGAAAAGTATTTAAAAAAAAAGAGGGAAAAAACCACAAAAATTCAAAATATTATTAAAATATTCAAAAAGTGCCACATCAGTGCTAGCTGTCCACATCGGCAAATTCTGACTATTGGCTGAATGGATTTAATTAACAAAATGTAAAAAAATTTAGGACTTAATTGGTTTATCAGAGCCAAGTTAAGGTAGATCAAGGTGTATGTTAAGCCCCTGCGGAAGGGAGTCCCATGTCGCATGGGAGAAGCACTCTAACATTTTTTCATTTGGGAGCAATTTTTGGCGAAATGACCCTTTTTGTTGTAGATGAAGCATTAAATTGATTTTTTGCGGTCCAAGAAATCTTTCATTCTTTGTAAGAATCGTCATTTTTTCTTTCTCCGGATATACTTAGATCCATGCTTGGACCTTCCCACCCAATACTTTTGGAAATTCCTTTTCTTTCTTGAAAAATTTTCTGCAAGAGAGATCACAATCTTTTTTGGAACACTTAATCTTCAAATTCTAATACGAACAAGCTTTGCCTATCTTTGGGGTAGATTTTCATCATTTGGAGTCTTAAACACAAATCATCAAGACACAAATGGATCTCTTCTTGTATCTCTCCTAAGGAAATATCCAAAATTCTCTTTTACTTGTTAAGAAAGGGTTTCTCAATTTGCTAAGATAGCTCTTTAGGAATAGAGTTTAGAAAAATCTATTTTAGGTTCGCATCAGCTCCAAGGCCATAGAAGAGTTTGATTAGTTCTTAATAATACTTGTCGCGTTGCCTTTTTTTGGAGAGAGTAGTATTTTTTTTTTTTCAAAAAACTCTCTTCTTTTGAGCTCATTGAGGTCAGCAGGTTTGCCAATAAAAAAATGGTAAATGAGAGCAATAGCTTGGCTGAGTTTACTAAAAGCAAAAATTGCACTTGATCTTGTTCTGTAACCGATTACCACAAATGTTTGAGGCTACCTATGAACTTCATGAAAAATACAAAAATGATATCATACTTGTCGTAATTTGTGAGAGCTTGGGCATTTAGCCAAGTATGAAACTTTTCAAATCTTTATGGCCATTTGGAATAAGGAATATCATCAACAGTAAAAAACTATTTAGAGGAAAAGTTAGATTCTAGGATAGATTATTTGTTTGGATAACCTCTGGTTCCAAAGGATTTGAATTCATTTTCTGATCTAGAGAATCAACCATAAATATTGAAGAAGTGGTTGGTATAATAGGAAATGATTCAATAGTAGAAATCAAAAAGGAGGAGAATGATGAAAAATATATTAAGGGTGAGCATCGGTTTAGGGCCAACCTTGGACCTACCCTACATCGGTCCTTGGTCCTAAGATTTCTAAACCGGCATTGTGTGGGTTGATCCTTGGTCTTGAGAGTTTATGATTGATCTAATCCAGACCAACCTTAACTGTATATATATATCATATATCTAATATATCATTTATAATTTTTTTATATAGAGAAAACTCTAAAACAAACGGCGTCAACAACATTAAATAGCTCATTAGTAAGGAGTCCAAATAATTTTACATTGTTCTTTATTAACTTAGATTTTTAGTATTTTTTATGGCGTCAATAGTAATAATTTACGAACCCACCCCACGGTGGACGAGATGGTACACACCTCGCCCCTCAACCGGCTGGGAAGGCGTTCGAAACTTCTCGCCCCCATTGCGCGACTCACCTACGGCCCGTGGGAGGTGGGTCCCTGCAGGTTGCCCCGGGTTTAAGCCGGCGGCTACCGGCTATACGACGATTCCCGAGTCACCAAAAATAAAAATAAAAACAGTCATAATTTACAAAGGAGGAATTTTTTTTTTGTGAGGAGTCCTCACGGCATTCAAAATGGCATAAACAGCTTCTCGTGGCATCCTCCTCTTGTACTTGTTATCTTCTATCTTATTTGTTCTCTTAGTCTTCAATTTGCCAAAATTGAAGAAAACAACTTCTCCGCTTACCACTCAACACTCACCTCGCTCACTTTTGGTCACTTACCCTACTCGATGCTTGATGCTTGCCCCACTCAATGCTTGTTGCTCACCTCTTTTAGCTAACCTCACTCATCACTAAACCTATTGGGTAAGTCCGATTTTCGGTTGCTTTTTCGGGGAGTACAAAAAATGAAATAAAAAAATTTATCGATTGGTCCCGGGTTGACCCCGGAACTGGACTGAACCCATTATGTCGGTTTGATCCTTGGTCCCAAGCTCAATAGAGTCAGTTATCGGTCTCAAAAATTGAACACCAACACTGTATGGGTTAATCCTAGGGTTAAGGGGTGGATCAGCCAACCCAGACCATGCTCACCTCTAAAAGATACCGAATTCGTTTCTGAATCTAAATAAATTGAAAGAATCGATTTTGGAGGAGGCTGAATATAGTTTTTCAAGACAATTGGATCAAGTCGATTCTTTTTCTGATTGCTCCGATCTCTTAGAAATGATTCTAATGAATTGGATAACATTATTTAGTCTAGCTTCTCCTTTTTATAAGTTGAAGATTTTTTAGGAATCTTTTTTCCCCCTTTTCTCTCCTTAGCTGGTCCATTTCTCTAAGACACTTTCGCATTTCTATCACATAAGTTTTATCTCGTATGGTAGAGGTCTTTGTGAGAGCAACAAAGATTGAAGTGCTTTGTGGTGGGAAAAAGAATACTCAGATCGTGGCAGGGTTAGAAATGGATTAGAAGGTTTGAATTTCCCTTCCCCTAGGAGTTACATTTGCATATTGAGCTTCTCTATTTTTGCATTTGAACTTTCAAGATGATATCCCAAATGTTGTCCAAACTCTATGGCATGAAGCCTTTTTGGAAGTCTGAAAGTATATTCTTGGTGGTTCATCATATCTCTTAAGATCTCTTTGTACATCAATGATTTTGGAATTGATTATTTTGAAAGTATGATTATGTGCTAAAAGAGTCTCTGATTGCCAATTTAGAATAGCTTCAGTAACAAGAGTTTTCTTTTGCCTTCCATGTTCGCCCACATCCGTTGGTGCAGGTGTTTTTGGGATGTGACGGTACCTTTCCTATGGATCAACAAATTCTTTCGTAACAAGGAAAGAAAGTTTAGAGCCTTCTCAACCAAGAGAGGGAAAGTCTACATGGAACATGGAGATAGAAGGATTATCCTTCTCTTACTTTTCTTGGTTGAGTGGTATCTCGTTTGGGAGTTCTAATAGGTATGAATGCTTTTTTGTCCACTTCAGGATTGGCTTATAGAATAGGGAAATGGTTGGTTTTTTGTGAGGAGGTAAGGGAGGTGGTGTAGGTGGTAAAGCTGGTTAAGCAGGAGGGGATGATATGTATTCTAGTTGTGGAGATGGAGTATAAGAAACCATGAATTAGAACTTATCACTTTCACCGATGGTATCAACAAAGGGGTCTTCGTTCAAATACTTTTGGTATACACCATTCTTTGGTTTTTTGGGTTTTTTTCTGAGTCTTATAGTCGGGTTCACTTCATCAGGAGAATTTGTACGACAATAATACTGACAGAAAGGATCCCAAAAACAATGACCACATCGGTTTTTGTAATAATGGACATGATTTCCAATTCTTTGGAAGTATTTAACAAGCTTCTTTGAATCTGGCTTAGAGATTGATTTTGGAACAAAATGTTTAGTCATAAATAGAGTTTAGAAGATGGAAGAGTTTTCTTCATTTTCTTTGCCAAATTTAATGGCAATAGTGCCATCCTTTTTCCTTACAAATTTATAATCTGAAGACTAGAGAGGCTTATTGTTCTAGTGCAACTTTTTGTAGTTGGTAATACAAGTCTCCGGAAGAAGTTTGGCCAACTTCTCTTTGGGAATTTGCCTAGTGACATGGATGCGGGAAGCTTGGTCATTTTGCATAGCGATGAGCAAGGCATCTTCATTTCCATTTTGGAAATTTAGATCAAGGGCGTGATTCTGCACTTGATAGACCATCTAATAGTGCATTGTCGCCGCAATGGAATTAGCAGTCTAAGGTGCTCTAGTGAGCTGAATTTGAACCTTCAAGAAGGAAAACAACTGAGGATCTAAAATGGCAACATTAAAATTTGGATATATCATTACAAAGATTGTTCCAGCATGCCAATACAAGCATGTTGGTATTCCGAAAATTGAGTATCCGATAGAGCCATTCTGGCCACAACCGATAAGCCTTTTCTGCCATGGAAAGTAAGTGCGAGACGGACAGTTTTATAATGGATATGAGAATATCTTTGTTGGGACCAATGTTTGGGAAATTCTGGTGGGATTTGAAAAGTAACAAAGTATTCATTTTTAGTGGCTGGAATAGGATACTGATCAAATTTAGAGGATTGCACATACTTTTTCGCTTCTTTGGGAGTTTGGTGGATAAGATGTCTAATAGTACAGATAGGCAAAAATGATGAAGAGGGTTTAGCAAAAGCAAGATATGGATTCATAAGAGGAAATTGAGTTTCGGAAATCTTTGTGTTATCATTAAGAGAGACCTCACAAAAATAGTTAATTTTAGAAGTATTTGACACACAAAAAGTTTGAAAGAGAAGAAGAAGATGGAGATAAGGTAAGAGTAATAGGTGCATTGAGAGTTTTAGGGTCAGCCATGATGATGTGAAAATTTTCTCAACATTGAATTCACCATCCAAGCGTATGGAACTAACCAAGTTGCAAATTGAATTAGATTTAGAACTTTTTGAATAATTTCCCCCACATTGTGATCCACTTAGCACATCTTATGGATGAGAATACTAGGCTTCAAAGATACAGTGATACAGCTATAACTGAAAAATGGTGCGTTTAGTAATGTTTCTATTCAAAAATTGTTCCGGGAACGAAAAAAAAAAAAAATTATTTCTGTTCCGGGGAACAATTTTTGACCGAAGAACGTGTTTAGTAATCTTGTTCTTGGAATAAATTAAAAAAAAAAAAAACAAAACATGTTTGGCAAATTTGTGTTCTTTTTTCGTTTCTTTTAATTTTTTAATATTTTTATTTTATTTTTCCTTTTTTTTTTTTCTTTTTTCTTCCTTTTGGCTGGTCGCCGGCCTCGGCCATGGCTAGCGACCGGCCGACGAGAGCCGGTAGCCTCGCCCAGCCACGGCGAGGCTCGTCGGCCCCCAGCGAGGCCAAGCCTCACCGATGGTTGGGCGAGCTCAACCTCGCTGGACCTGGGCGAGCCTGAGCTCGCCCAGCCAAGGTGAGGATGAGCCTCGCCGGTCGGCACGAGGTCGGCCTTGCTAGGGGCTGGCGACGCTTGGCCTCGCTAGGGGCCGGCGACACTCAGGCGAGGTCGCCTACTCTCGACGGCATCGCCAACCCTCGATGGCTGGTCACCGGCCATGGTCTTGGCCGGCAACCGGCCAAAGAAAAAAGAAGAGGAAAAGCAAAAAAAAAAGAAAGAAAAGAATAAAATAGGAGAGAGAAAAATTATTTCTTGAAAGTGTTCCAGAAATAAGAAACAAGCGGTAATATTTCCATTGTTACGGTGATCGTGCTCTCTGAATTTGTGGAACTTTAGTTCAATTTTTTAGACAAAGAAAGGATAAAAGACCTTCGCCGTGCATGAGATCTAGATTATCCAATTTTCACCTTCAATAATCTTTCTTTTTTTGGTTTTCTATCATGTACTTTATTGGTGCCGTGCAGTTGCGCACTATTGATTTTCCATGTCTAGATTAGTTTCTGCTCAGACTCATTCAGGCAAAACGCAACAGACATTATACTCTGTGTACCGAGTGCATGTGGTGTCGAGGAGTTCCCAAGCATTTAATCGCCAGCCATTGGAAATGGTAGCTGGAGAGACAACAGTTCAGCAAGGAGGCAGCGCTGCTAGTAGAAGAGGCGGCGGCGATGGATGTGAAGATGCATCATCGTCAAGAGTAGTAGCAGGCTATGCAGGAAGTGCCAATCAATTGGAGAAAGCAAGATCGGAAGAACCAATTTGGGATTGGGAGAAACTGGATTGGATTTAACTTGATGTAGAAGTACTCTGATGGTGTAGTTGTTTTTTTTATAGGTGCAACAATATGTAAATCTACATATATCTAATTTTTCAATCATTATACATATATTAATGTATAGTTTATAATATGGTACATGTGTATCAAGACATTGTGCTATAGTTTATAATATGGTACATGTGTATCAAGACATTGTGCTTGCACTTAATTGATAGGTCGGCTGAATATGATATCCAGCCTAAATGTCAAGGGTGGGGCCTTCGCAATTGGCGAGTGTCGTATGTGACCCTCGTCAACGACCCTCCTTGGCACAAGAAAAAAAGCAAATGCTCTTTTGAATAGATCCAACAAACCTCTAAACTTTATTGGAGAAAAAGATATACGTGCACAAACTTCTCCATATATCAATCTTTTTACACTTGATGGTGGATCTGTTGAAGGGCTTGTGGCTCGTGGTTTTAAAGAATATCATTTTATCAAAATTATTGACCGTGGTCAATCTGGTATAAATTGCAGCATATTAGTGCTAGTAAAAAATGTTGGATTTTATTTTTTTTAAGGATAATTGAGATAATTGAGATATTTGCAAATATATATATATAAACATTTTTTTTTCCATATATATATATATATATATGTGTGTGTGTGTGTGTGTATCTGCAATTTTATTTTTTTTACCGTGCACTCCATCCTTTCAAAAGTTTTTATTAATACAAACTCATTTAACAATAAAAGAAACTGATTATGAAATAGTAGGATGTGTGTTTACATCAACATTCATAAAGAGTAATAAAACATAAGAGTATTGTGCCGAATTTATGCTTTCCATCCCATAATACAGCTCTGTAGGTATTTTGTTTATAGAAAAAGCTACAAAAAATCTCAAATTATGATCACTATGACACATTTGTCCTGAACTTTTTTTTTTTTTTTATGACATCAAAAATCTCAAGTTATAGCCACTACATTTACCCTAAACTTTTTCTTGTGAGACACTTTCACTCTTCATCAAAGATCCATTAGATGGTTTTTAGCCAAAGTAACATTATTTTCATTTCATTTAAGTTATGCAAGCGCTATGTTGACAATGTTTGCTTTTTGGCATCCATATAGGTAGATTTTTAGTGGTTCTTATTGATATAACTTTAACAAAGAGTAAATGTGTTACATGAATATAAGTTTAAGATTTTTGATGTCATAAAAAAAAAAATTTTACGATAATTGTGTCACAATAGACATAGTTTAGGGTTTTTATAGCTTTTTACCCTTTTTATAATTTTAAAGGTCCATACCAACTCCATCCACCTATATTACAGTTGCTTCTACGTGGAAAAATTATACCTCAAGTATTTTTGTTCAAAAAAAAAAAAAAACTTCACCATGGCATGTTTTAAAAAAGAGTCAAGACTTGTTTGAATCAATTGAAAAATTCAAAAGAAGTGATCACATTTCGCACATAAGTTTCACCATCTTTAGTACGCTTTCCTTATCCTTAACTATATATTTAGGAATAGTCAACCTAATTATTTTTTTGCAAGAAACAAAGAATTTAACAGAAAATATCTATTCCCCCAATCTTTTCATAAAACAAAAAAAGTTTAAAATGATACAATATCAACAAGGGACATAGTAAACCCTGTGAAATGCATTGTCGACGGTCTCAATGCTCAATCCGACTCTTCAATGATTCTAGTAGTTGGAAGAATTTAAGTTGAAGCCGATTTGATATTCGATCTTAATTTTCGAAGCTTCCTTCACTTCCCAATTAAGTAAATCAATCAATGACATGCTTTCAACAATTAGCTTGTATCGTTCTTTTGATAATGCTAGAGATAGAGTCTGCCTGCAAGAAGGTCCACGCGTCCTCTCTTTGACTCTATAATTACCAGCGTCAACTCACAACACCTGAAGGCTTACATGGAAAATCACTCCGGAAACTTTTTTTCTCCAATGAAAATTCACCACTCACTAAAATCCGACGTCGTAACCTACGACTTACTCTTGTGGTGGTGACGCCAAGATCCCTGACGATGTCCTTGGCTGCTGGGTATGAACACTCTTTGGATTTCAGGCGGCGCAGTGCTTTTTGACAAAAATGAAATATTTATTTATCATGGACAATTCTACTCTGAGTCCTGTGATGGAAAGCTGCCGGAGATAATGTTAGTGTTTAATTGGATGATTCGTGTCGTAATTAGATCACTGTTGCCTAACGCCCACTTAGGTTTGATTTGAATATTTTGATTTTGTCCGAGGGAAAATCTCTCCTCTTCTCCCTTATCCTCGCTAAATGGAGGAATACGATTCTTTCTGATCTCTTTGCTTTGGTTGTTGACGCGACGATCGTTGTATTCTAGTTCATAGTCTTCGAAGAATGATAACCTCCACCACTCCACTACCTAATCAAAGTGCCTATGATTGGGCATGCTTCGATGATCGCCTCACATGGAAAAGTTCGGCCGATGATTCTATCTCGAGTCTAAGTAGCGGCCAAAATCACTATCATAAACCCCGAAAACAAGGTTGGGCTCAACCGGAAATTCCTTAGCCCAAATAGTCCATGTAGGATTCCGGCCTTATTTTATTGAGACAAATGCACTGAAATTCTTAAACTTGTAATGTAGATGTAATTGGGTCCTAAACTTACAAAATGTGCAATAAATTTTTAAAACTTGTTGAATTAGTGCAATTGAGTCTTTCCATTAATTCTATCCAACTCAACTAAGGAAAATGCTAACGTAACTTTTTTTAATATTTTCTCTCTCATATCGAACGTTGATGTGGTTAAAACATGAACAATAAGGTTGAAACGATGTCATTTTGGTTCAAATGTGATTTTGATATAAATTCTGTTTATATAAATTAAAAAATAAGCTAAATTTAAAAAGGAAATTTTTTTATAAATCATGCAGCTAGGGTTGCAATTGTAGCCCCCACCGTCGCCAGGAAGGGCAAGGAGGGTGGGGGATGGCTGCTAGGCCTCGACCAGTGACTAGCAATCCTTATTGACCACATGCAAGGGCTGTCAAATCATGCACACTTTTTCATATAGAAATTTAGCTTATTTTTTTAATTAAATTTACATAAAATTTATATTAAAAATTAGATTTGGACTAAACAACATCATTTTAGCCATGTAATTGCCAAGTAGGATAGAGAAAATAATAACAAAAAAATCATGTTAGCATTTTTTGTTAACCTAATTGAACGGAGTTAACGAAAAAACTTAATTGCATTAATTTGACAAGTTTTAGGACTTGAATGTATTTTTTTTATAAGTTTTAATACTCAATAACATATTCGTCACAAGTTTTAGGACTTTCAATGCACTTATTCCTTTTCTATTTTACATTTTGAGCCCGGCCCAAATATTTTATTTTGCATCTCTCATTTCTAGTAATTGATCATTAATATTTTTTTTTATCCCTGATGAAAAAAAAAAACAAAACTTTACGGATGTACTAATTATTTATCATTATTGAGCAATGAAAATTTACAAGGGTACAACCTAACTCCAGCTATTCCAGACCCAAGCTTGACATGCAACAAATAGTAATATGGATGGTCTTCAGTGAAAAAATTATGCCTGATCACAGGCCTGACTCGACCCATCCAACCGCTTGTGAGCAAGGATAAGGTAAATATTTAACTTAATCTTCGATATACCACTAAGAAAAGATAAACCAGAATCCTTCCTACTGCGGCCATCGGATACTTAAGACGTCTAGTTTATAACAACAAAAGATTATTTCATAATGTTATCAATTGGGTAATGCACCAAAGGAGTGAAACACTTTAATCTCCATACCATCAAGCTTTATCTCTAGTCAGGATAGGGTCAAGTATGATGGAAGATGAATTTCAAAGATTTTGTTATATCATATCCACTGTCTGATGAATTGTAATAATAAAACCAAACGCTTTCATATCATATTATATTCGTTGTTTGGTATGCGAATGGCATATTGATGTAAGTGAACCCAAATAACAGTAAAAATTCCTCATTATATGATCTACATGTTAAACTGGCTAAACAATGACAAGAAATTTAAACGAGCTACACCAATATCGACAAGGTAGATCAACTAGTAAACGTCAAATGTAGTAAAAAAGAGAAAATGTGATTATTCACCTTGTCGATTCCTAAAATATATAGTACTTCCACTCTCTCATTACTTTTATGAAACTTCAATATGAACCACAAAGCAATGAGGAGTTTCAACTCTTTTTCTGCTTTCATGTACATTTTACGTAAACTAGAGAGCTTCAAAGCAAAAGAAACTTGAACTCTTTCATTGTTTTTGTGGAGATTTGATGTGAACAAAGAATTACAGAGGAGTTGTGAAACTTCAACATGAGTCAGAGATACAAAGAGAGATACAAAGAAGAAAGAGACAGAGTAAATTAGAAAGATTTGTTTCAAGTTTGGATTCATTAATTTCAAATCGAGGTTCTTCTACTTCATTTTCATTTAACTATTTTATAATAACGTTTCCTCTTCTTCTTCTTTTTTTTTTTTTTAATTCTCTTCCATCACTCCTTAAATAAAAATGTTATTAAATAATAAACTATAAGAATATATATCTAGAATATGTAATAAATATAGATACTAAATATATCTATATCTATATATATATATGTATATATATATATATGTATATCATTATAGAATACATTAGAAATTCAAATATATCAATAAAAATAGGAATATACATATATCTATATATATATATATATATATATATATATATAAAAACATAATTCTGACATTATTTTTGTTTTGAATTTTCTTTTTTTTATATTAGAATCCAAATATTATTTTATATTTAATTATTATTTTAATTTTTTGGTTTAAAATTTGTGTTATTTGAGAGAATATATTTTGTCATGTATATAAGAAATCTTATTCACTTTTATCTTGTCTCTCTTGTGGGATATTTTTATTTAGGTTATATTCCATTATATCCAACTTTATCTTATTTTGGATAGAAACCAAATATGGAATCAACTAAGTTTTATCATATCCCGATTTTTATTCAAATTACCAAATGCAACCAAAAACATTGAAAGGATCACATTCTTGTCGAGATTCTCTTGTTATCTTATTCTTTTCCTATTCTTCTCTTCTTTCGTCTTCCACAATGGTAGCTCTGTGCACGCTACTCGCCCTCATCAATGCGCCTCGATCCGACATCGAAACAAGCAACGTCTCTGCCACACCAAATCTTTGTTTGTTAGGTGGCCGACCTCCGTGCAAGCGAGCCTCCGGAGATCACAATCTCTTTCGCCGCTGCAAGGCGGTGGTAACTAAGCGGCGGCAACTTTGACGGATGTGGTGGCGATGAGCAACGGATTCATAGTGCTGGGTAGAGAGAGAGCTAGTGGGGCTATTTTTTTCCCGGGGGAGGGGGGTTGGGGGCTAGGGTTTGATCTTTCACACAACTGCATAGAAATTATAGTAAAGTCAGGGGGTCTTTTATGATATAAATTAATATGTAATGTTATTTATTCAAGAGGGTCTAAATTCGAATGTAAATTGGCCATATTAAATGTAGAGGATTTGCACTTCTTGCCATATATACCTCCTTTCAATTTGTTAAATCAATGTTTCAGTTCAAAATCTGTTGTTTCCCATCAAAATCAGACTTGTTTTTTCTTATTATTAGGCGTTGGTTCTCCGTAACAAATCAGAAGTGCATTGTTGCAAATAGGAGTCTAAATTTGACTTGTAAAAGATCTAGCACTGAAAGACAAAACAAGGGACAGGGAGTTACTTTTGACAAGGAAGGAAGTTACTCCTCTCTCTCTCTCTATCTCTGCAGAAGCCGTATAAAAGAAAGGATTCCTTTTTAGGTCCTCTCTTTTCACGTATAGCCAAGAAACCTAGTGAAGAGCTGCACAAGCGGAGAAGCACCGCACAGTGAAGCCTCCAAAAAACGAGAGCCGCCTTGGAAGAAGTGAAAAAAAAAGAAAAAATTAAGAACGCACAACTTTCTTGATACCCTTTAGGAATAACATTTTAGCAACAAACTACCGAAAGATTTAATTCCGAGCATAACGATACTCAAGGATGTCAGAATGGTAATGTTTCTAACTAGCTGAACTGTATTTTTTAGAGGATTTTATCAAGCTAGAGAAGAAGAAGTGTTTAGAGAAACGTTAAGAATTTTCACAAATACCACTTTACTTCAAGAGACTCTGTCAAGAGCTCTTGCTTGAGCTAAACATCGGTGATTTTGTGTTTTGCGTTTACATTTTTATCTATAAACATTTTGGGGTTTAGATTTAAATCTAGATGTGAGAAACACTCGAGTGTGTTAGCGATTGTAATTCTAATTTTCTTTTTATAGTTCATTATTTGTTGTTGGCTATTCCCATAAATATAAGTACCGATACTCGGATTAAACTACATAAATCTCCAATGTCCTATTATTCCTCATTTATTTCTCTAGTATATTCCCATTGACTTAATTTACAAGATCCCATCATTTCCATGTTAGTATTACAACACAATTAAGATAAATCTCCACAATATTTCCGTAAAATCCTTAATCATTACTAAAGAAAAGCTCATTTATTCATACTAAGCAACTTTCATCGTGCTCGGGTAGGCAATGTCGACTGCTGATCAATGTAACATTTCTTCATCTTCCTAATCTTTTCCACTTTGTGGTAGGACATTTTAATAAAGCTGGGACTACGTCGAGATTCAAAGCGAAGAGATGATCATTCAAAGACAGCCTATGAATCTGGCCAAAAACAAAATGGACACCCTAATGATGACAAATAAAACGAACGATTTTATGCAAGAGATGGACTGCTCATTTTCACCGCCTTTTGGCATCCTGAGACTCGATTGATGCATGTTAGTCGGACAACGATGATTGATTACATGACATGACTTGCTGGGTGATAATATAGCAAAAAAATTCTTCACTGTGGATGAACCCCTTTATAAAGATAATTATGATCTGAATACCTTTGGAATTCGTGTATAAACGTAATACCTCTCACTGAGTGTCCACCAATGGATTTGGTGGGCAATGGGCCTGCGTAAGCCTAACGCGAGCTATAAGAGTCTAAACGTGTCTTTGGATAGGCATGGACAAGGCTATAATAAAAGGGCTCGGGCAGGCTAAGCTGCTGCCTGACACATCCAGTCTACAAGTTTATTATTATTTTTTCTTTTATAAGCAACTCTAGTTGTGGCTGGATCCAAAGGCCCGACCCGAGCATGCTCATTTCTCACTTTTTGTGTATATTTACTTGCAAACGAAAATCCTATTTGAAGACATTGTTATTTGATTTTCTTGGAAAACCCAATTAATTTCCTAGAGTCACGCTAGTTCTTCCGTCCCACCATATCTCAGTAATTATTGGGACAAGAGGTTCCTAGATGTAGGGGTGCACATTGGTCCCAGTCCAACTTGAGAATTTGACAGACTAATTTTGGGGGGATCAATCTATTTCGCAATTCTAAACTTTTGGAATTGAGAATAACTAGTCCTATTCACAGTTCCACTCAAGGAACTAGATTGACCAAACTGGACTGATGAGCTAGCCAAGATTTCTTAATTTTTTTTTTCTTTTGAAGCAAACTCTAATTAATAAATTATTTTTCTTTTAATATTGAGAAACTCTTAGATGTAGGGAATAAAAAAATTGAAAAAAGAAATAAAGAAATCACTAGTTCTAGGATTGGGTGGGCCAATCCCCATTCCAAATTCTAGGGTGGGAATCGATCCACCTAGATCCAATCACCTCTACTTAGCGATTGTCCTAGAAATGCATTCTTCGTTGGGACTCAACATATGATTTTTGGATCACAACTTGATATGGAGTTTTCAACAACTTCGCGGATCTGTTTGGGATACTGGCACGCGCGATTTAGACTTAGGGTATGGATACAATGAATGAGAAATTTCCAACGAGATATCATGTATAGCATATGCGACGAATGACAAAAAGGCATTTACTCTAGTATTTTATTGTTTTTCACTAGCAAAAACGAAAGCAAATTTTACAAAAGAGGCAAGGAGATTCCAATAAGTCATGCGGGGATCGATTAAGATTCAAATGTCGGCAGGGCCACGAGGCCCGACAATCACAGCTTGTTGGTCTAGATAATGACAGGTTTCTTTATTAAAGAAAGTGGCAATGTGCCCATCGCTTGCAACTTTATTTTTGATATTATCCCATGTGGTGGCCAGATTATTTTATTTGTATTAGAGAACTAATTTCAACCGATCCCTAACCTTGGATTACTTCACGACCGTATACGCAAAAGTCATGACAAAAATAACTATAATTTATCTGCGGAAGAAAGAGAAATTCTTTCAATTTTTTGGCCAGGAAGTCGGAACCCGACTTTTCCTAGGGTTTTCATCAATGACCTCAACTTAGGTGGCGGCGGTGGCGGAGTCTCAGATTTCTTTGTCAAAGTTTTCCATAATGCTCTTATTTCCATAAAATATGATTTGGATGAACCAATATGTGTTTGACAATATATATTTCATTGTTGTGATATACTTCAAAACTGAGCACGATATTATAAGGAGTTTGCCAAATACATTATAAAAGCATCAACAACTCTTTCACGGCTGCAACTGCCGCGAGAGAATTATTCCATCGGACTGGAGTGGAGAGACGTATCAAAATTCTAATGGACAATGGATTTAGTATAGTTATCCTCGTGAAGGTTAAAGGATCATGATATCTTTCTCTCCCATTGCATGCATGCAAGCGCATGTGCATTTCTATACTACTTTAGTTGCATGCACCGATGCGCATTGTATTAGTTAAAATATGGAAAACTCTCTTATAACGCTCGGTCTAATGCGGCAACTTTTTGATCGTTCATTTAACTTCCTTAAAATTCAAATTTTGTTTATTTAAATTTCTCCAGCAACTTGGATTGGCAAAAAGGGTGACATGACATTATTTTAAGATAAGATTGCTCATACAAGGCTTTTTAAAATAATGCCATGTCGGCTTCTCCAGCGACCAAGTGGCTGATGTAAGTAAAATGAAATTTCAAAGTTAAGGAAATTAAAGAAACGATCGAAAAGCTATGACACTAAACTAAGCATCATATGAAAGACTTGAAACTTCTAGGGTACGCGTTGGATTTGGGTATTTATATGGGGAAAATTATCAAATAGTCTCAAACATATTGTATATATACCAATTTAATCATAAGCTATTTAATTTGGCCAATTTGGTCCTAAACCTTTTGACAACTTGTCAATATAATCATTTTGGCTAATTTTAATCAGAAATCACAGATGTGGACATTGACCACTTTATGTGGTATGGTCAATGCCGAGTTAACAATTTTTGTAAATTTAAAGAAAAGATTGAAATTTTGTAATAATTTTTTTTTTCATTGCGGTCGATGAGAGTCACTAACACCAGTGACTCTTGCCAACCTCTAAGCAAGGGTCTACAAGCCTTCATTGGCCACTAGCGAGAGCCTACAAGCCCTCGTTGCCCACTAGCAAGAGCCTACCTCTACCTCGTCCATAGCCAATAGTGGTCAAGGGCCTAGCCCTCGCCTACCAAAGTGGAAAAAAGTTAAAACAAAAAACATATAAAAATAAAAAATTGCAAAAATTGTTTATGTTAGCATTGGTGATGCCACGTAAAATGATTGGCTTCCACATCAATGATTTCGGGCCAAAATTGAGCGGAAGAACTAAATTGACATATGTCAAAAGGTTTAGAATTAAGTTGACTAAATTGAAAGACTTAAGACTGCATTGACATCCACATGTTTATACCTTTTTTAGTGATTAGCCCTACTTACATGTGTTTAGCTCATTCAATCTCTATATATGACTTTTGAGATTAATTTGGGATTGCAAGAGCTTCGGATAGCCGAAGGAAATCGGTGAAAAACAATGTACAAGAGGAGATAACATATAGTGCATAGATTTGATGGTTTTGGTCATTAAAAGTAAACCCCTCAAAAAGTAGAGGAACCAATATTCTGTTAATTTCCAAATTCTAAAAGCGGTTGAGAATTGATATTTAAGTTTTTCTTGTTGTCCGATTTCTTTGACACGTTTTTCACATTTCACTTTCGATGTATCGAAATTTTTTTGGTAAGGTCAGGCTTTCGAATTTCCCATATGAGAAATAAAAGAATTGCACTTTTCGGTACGTTCCCAGGGAAGAAGGTATATTATATACAAGATGTGATCAATATCCTTCCATAATTCCTTCTAAACAAGCAAAAAAAAAAAAAAAAAAAAGAAGAAGCAAATTCTACACAAACAATCAAATTTAGACTCTGTTTATATCGCAGAAAATGAAAAAAATGTGGACAATATTTTTCGAAAATCAACTGCTTATATTATTTAAAAATTAATGAATGAAAAATATTTTCATCATACATTAAAATTTCCAGATATAAATAATTATCAATAATAAAAATATTTTTATTGATTAATTATTTCAAGCAATACATACCATTAGTTTTCAAAAAATGTTTTCCATCATTCATAAGGTTTTTTTTTTTTTTTTTTTTTTTTTTTTTTTTTTTTTTGGGGGGGGACTTTTTGTTCTAAGGTTCCATAATCACAAGTGAATGGATGACATGTCAATTATTCTTTGGCGAACAATAAGTTTCTTCTTCTTTTTTTTTTTTTCCCTGAAGAACTTTGTAAAAATTTTATTCGGTTTTCTAATTACCAACTTGTCAAATTAAATTAGTAACTAGCGTTGCAATAGTGGTTCTCATTTGAGTTATTTACTAACGCTTAATTGCTTTTCTTGTTCATCAACTTTTATTTGTTTTGATTAATGATCACTTACATTTACTAACTCCTTCCAACTAAATTAACATGACTTATCAACTTTTCTCAGAGTGAATTACCACATCATATTTAGTCATCAACTCTTGTTTGAGTTATTTATCGACACTCTCTTTTTTTTTTCAATTTTCCAACTTGTAATTATCATCTAGAAACTTTTTTTTTTTTTTTTACATTTTTCAACAACTCCTTAAATTTGTAATTTTTTTTTTTAAATTATCAATCTTCATTAGAGCCGCTTATGGGCTTCTCCCCAATCAAGTCACCGACTAGTTTGCCGCCACCAACTCTCAATCGAGTCACTTACTAAGCTTATTTTTTCTTTTAATTACCAACTTTCCTTAATTTTAACAAAATTTTATTTACCTTTCTTAACTATCCTTAAATTTACCAACTTCTATATAAAATTACTAATAATTTAAGTGTTTTATCCACTTTTCTCCTAATTAAGTTATCAACTAATTTTGGGTTGTCAACTTTCATTTGAATTGATTACCAACTTTTGTTTGGTGTTTTACTTTAACAATTTTTTTATTGACTACTTAATCAAGAAAAAAGTTTGTACGTCACTTAAATAAAGATTGGTAATTTTATTTAATAGTTGGTAAATTTAAGATGTTGGTAAAAAAGCTAATTGAAAGTGGGTAGAAGGTAAGTGATATCCTTTTTAATCGGAAACAAGTGTAGGTGATTATTTGAAAAAAAAAAAATTAAGCGTTGGTGCCTAACTCAAATAAGAGTTAGTTACACAAAATCAGATAATAAATAAATCGTAGAAAAAGGTTGGTAAGAAAAGCAAATAGAAGTGGCAGCCCAATAGAATAGTTGGTTAAGTTTTTCCAAAATAAAAACAGAGGTAAAAAACTCAGATGATAGCTGGTAACCTAAAATAAAATGGAAACTTAATCGAAAAAAAGTTAGCAGCTCACATAAAAAGGGTAGGTGATTTCATTAGTGGGTATGTTTGAGGTTTTTGTAAGAAAGGCAAATTAATGCTCATAAAAGACAAGAGAAGCTTTTATTTATCCAAAATAAAATAAAAAACTGGTAATTAAAAAATCAAATCAATTAGCTAACTAAAAGGGGAGTTAGTAATCCAAACTACTAAGTAATTAATAAGAGTAAACTCAATAAGTCACATAAATAAAGATTAGTATTTTCATAAAATACTGGGTAACTTTAAGCCCTTGGTAAGAAAAGTAAATGAAAACTAGTAAACAATAGAAAGAGCCTTTTTTTTTTTTTTTCAAAGATAAAGGTAGTTAATAATTTACAAATATATATTTGTAAATTATTAACTAACTTAAAACACAAAATTTTTTGGTAATCTCATTGACAAAAACTTGACAATCACTCTAGATGGGCTTGGTGATTTCTGGAAAAAAAAAAAAATCACTGAATTTAAGTTAGTAAGTAAGACAAACAAAAGTGGTAATTCAATAGAAAAATTATTAAGTTTAGAAAAGCCATTAGTAAATAGCTCAAATTAAAAGTTGCAAAACAATAATGAGTTGATAATTTCTAATTAAATACAAGTTGATAATTCATTCAAATAAGGATTAGCAATTTTTTAAAAATGTTGGTAAATTTAAGGGCTTGATAAGAAATGTCACACCGCGAACCCGAGCGCGTGTACATCTCACTGCGGTCGATCAAATATGCAACATCCTAGGATACGTTGCCGACCCACTCATTTTATTATGTATGCGGAAGTGAAACAAATCCCCTGACAAAATTTAACTTGGGATAGAAAAGCAGGCAATCAATCACAATACCAAACACTTATTTATAAATACATAAGTTTAAATACAACACTGGACTGCCTACAAAATAGACCAGCTCGACAAAAGGGGAACTATCCTAAAACCAACTAGTAGGACACGTTCACCAATCCTTCAGTTTGCACCTTTCCAGACTTAGGGCTTCGGATCCTCCATGACCGCCATCTCGGGACCTGAAATTTTGGCCCACAACGGGGTGAGACATTGTCTCAGCAAGTTCAACCCCTTAAACCCCTATTAGAAAGAAAATACATCATGGGTGGCCTAGTCACATCACATAGAAGACTTACCTCGTCTTAATTCCTTCTTGCAGATTAGCACAATTTGTATCACACAATCTCAGGTAATAATAATAATTCAAACAATTGGAACGCTATCACTTTCATATAAATCACAATTGCACTTAGCACGCATTCCAATTATTATTCACTGCCACACAAGGGCATAGCCTACTCACAGTTCGGCTATCTACTGACATTAATGCCAAGCATCGCCTCTCCCCTTGGAGCGCGGCTTCATCACTACGTCAATGGCATTCCCAAAAGAGCATAGGTCCAGTCGACCTAGCCTCTACTGTGACCCGCATCCGTTGTAAGGGGCATCCCATATAGGGGTAAGTCTAGCTCAACAACTTAGAACGATTCCTCTTAATTATCACATAGCCAAATCATACTCGGCCTCAGGAAACTTTACATTTCACTCAATGCTTCCACTTAAAATAGTGATCCCGACCATTTTTCTTCATATTAAAAATATTCCAGAAATTACTCACGTGTGTGGGGGCACGCTAATTTCGAACCAGAAAGCCAATATCTCACTTTTTCAAACCCCACTATTTAATATAATTATTAAAATCCAATTTTTGCATCAAAACCCGACACTTGGGTTTTTATGAATAAAATCCCTATTTACCACAATCAACACTCAATTTACCACATCCATTCATCAAATTCAAATTCTAGATGCATAGCAGCGATCGATGAAACTTTGAGCAATTGAGGTCATAAATAATTTTTTTGAATTTTTTTGAATTTTTTTTTATGAATTTTTGTGAATTTTTTTATTTTTAAAATAATTTTCGGAATATAATAAATTATTAAAAATTTCAGAATTTCGAAACATTTAAATAAATCAAAAATAAAACCTATTCTCACATCAATGCTTATATTAAAATAAACCTATTTAGCTTTAAACTAGACACACTTTAACTTAATTAAATACCCTAATCTAATCCTCAACCAAATAAAGTAATTTAACCACCTAAACTTACTTAACTTAGACTAAGCACACTTAGGGCATCATTAACCGTCTAATCAAGATTTAGTGAGCTAAACTCACCGGATTAGCGAGCCGAGCGGACCAAAACGACGGGGACGCCGAGGGAAACAATTTTCCTCAAAGCGGGCTAAGCATTCGGGGTCGGGAAGCCGGCCAAAACGGGTCAAAACCGGGCTGCCATACCCATTTTTCCAGATGTTGATTGGGGCCGAGAAGGAGCGATCCGAGGCTGGCTTGGGTGCAGAGGGACTAGTGGTGGCAGCAGCTGGTCCCGGCAGCTGCAAGCGATGGCTCTAGCGGCCTTGGAGACGACGAACGACGGCTGGCGACGCTGGACGTAGCTCTAGACGTCGGCCAAGCTAGGGACGATGCGGCTGGAGGCAGACGACGGCATGGCGTGCGGCTGGACGAGCAAAGGCCTTCGGTGGGCATGCGGTGGCCTTCCAGTGGTCCAGCGGCTTGCTGGCTGCTCCGGCATCTTCTTAGATCTACTAGGGTGCCGAGCAGCAGCTGAAGATGGAGGAAAGAGGGCTTCGACGGTGTAAGGGGGAAGAGAGGGAGGCGGAGATGGGCGGAGTAGCGGCAAGGCGATGGCGAGCGTGGACAAGTGGCGACAGCGAGGGCCTACGACGGTGAGAGGTCCGGCGGTTTGCTAGTCAATTTCTCCTGCTACTGGCCTCCGAAGAAGAAGAAGATGGAGATGGAGATGGAGAAGCGGTCGCACGGGAGAGAGGAAGGAGAGAGGGAGAGATGGGACCATTTCTTTTTCTTTTTCTTTTTCTTTAATCCAACAAAAATGGCCCATCATGACCTCATGTGACATCACTTCCCACTCACCCAAATCTTCCACCACAATCTTTCCAATAGGTCCAATTTCAATTTCCGCCGTGGCATGAATTCTCAAAAATCTTACATAACACAATTCATTCAATTTCCTTTCAATTGAATTAAATTGAAGTCCATAAAATTAATCCAATATCACTACATTTCAATTTATGTAATCACTTGACCATAGAACTAACTTGAGTCCCAAAAGCACGACCAAAAGCGGGCCTACTAATTTCTAGAGCCAAATTAGCCATTCTTTGATTTAATTGCTGAAAAATTCTAATTACATGAAAAATCTTCTGAAGATGAGTTAATGTTCTTAAAATGATTTGTGACACACCTAGACTTCCAATTTCTGAATTCGATCTTAATTCACGGTTAATTTCATTATGGCACGATATTAGCACATTCCAGATCTATCGGGTAGCTTTCATAAATTTTCGTGCATTTGACCTATGGTTGATCAATTCAAGCTACAATGTATATCTTTGACACATTAACGACTCTCGGTTGATGGGATAATCTCAAGGTTTCAAACACTGACACATGATACTCAAACGATAGAAAAGCCGGTCTAGTGTCAATCGATAAAAATTGTGCGATCTGTGATACTCGATCACATGTCTCTGTCGAGTCGACCTATCTCTAGTCTCTAATCGATTTTTAACTGTGCCGTAATGACCCTTGCAGATTAACTTGGTCGAAAGGTCGTTTCCTGGTCAAATTCTCGAGTCCGATGCATTAGAATTTCTTAATGGCTTCACTTGATAGACTAGTTATCCCATGAGTGATCAGTTCAGGGAAAAGAACTATATGCGTGCCAACGAAATGCCGGTCTTAATTTATTGAAAATAGAATTGAAGAATCGGGATGTCACAAGAAAGGTACATAACATTTTGTATGAGATAAGGATTTTCTTTTTTTCTTTTTTAGGTATAAGAGAGATTCATAAATTAAAAAAAAAAAATCAAATAAATGCCGATAACTAATAAGATGGAATTAATATTTGTAATTTCTAAAATTAGATGGTAAATCTAACGTGTGGGTAAGTAAGGAAAATGAAAACGGTAACTCACCTAAATAGTTGATAAATTTATATAATTTAAATAAATAAAATTTAGTAAGTAACTCAAATGAGAATTGATAAATTAAGACTACTTAGTAACCCAATGGAAAAAAGCTAGTAATACGGAAAAATATCGGTAATTCATATAGGAGCAATAAATTGAAGACATTTGTAAGTAAGAATGTTGGTAAACCACAATAAAAATAAATCAATTTTAAGAAACCACATAAATTATTTATAAGTATCTCCAATGAGAATTGCTACTTCAAAATGAGTTGGTATTTCAAAATAAAAAACATTGGTTAGTTGCTCAAATAAAAAAGATTCATACGAGAGTGGGCAAGAAAGACAAATAAAAATTGGTAAAAAATAAAGAAAATTTGGTAATTTGAAAACCGTATAGAAAATAATGTATTTTTATTGAAGTTGGTAAACCAAATAAATTGTATATAAGTAACTCCAATGAGAATCACGGCACCCCAAAATGAGTCGCTATTTCAAAAAGAAAACGTTGGTTAGTCACTCAAATAAAAAAAGATTAATAAAAGAGCAGGTAAGAAAGACAAATAAACGTCGGTAAAAACAATCAGTAATTTGCAAATTGTCAAAAAATAATGTATTTTCATTGAAGTGTCCATAAAGAGTCACCAAAGAAAAAAATCAGTTGACTGATAATTTTTCTTTTACCAACAGTTTATTGATATGTGCCAAATCCTTTAAAAATCTACAATAACGGGGGAAAAAATTCCTTTTTCTTTGAAATGGAAAATAGGACGGTCCACTCCTTAAAATTGAGTATGTTGATGCAATAATTTCTAATGATCGAAAGAAGAAAAAACTTCGTCCTAAATATTCTTCCAGATTCGGTGCTAATTTAATATTGTCGACAAAATCTAATTGAAGTGCTCTATTAACGCTACTTCTTTCTCTGTCCTCCACCCAAAGCCACTCACAATACGACGAGTGGTCACATATCAGGTTTTTGGAAGACCATAGGATATAGTTTTCGCGAGTGGGAACATGTAAATGGATGAGCCGACCACAGGAACTGACCAAAATTTACTGAGATTACAGCATGGAAAATTAGGGTTTCGGAGCTAGCTGGCGAAACAGTGAAGACGAGGTTGACTATACATGGTCGGTGACGAAGAATATGACGGTGGTCTTTCTCTGTCTTGCTGTCTCTTAGCTGTTTTATGTCCTGATCGCGTGAATGTTTCTGATGAAAAATCATGATGTTCGAAGAAGGAGATATATTTTGCAGACTTGGCGATGGAAAGTATCCTTAATTGACATTTCTAGATGATGGGTAGAAATCATCGGGTATTGTACATGTCGAGTTCTGAGTCTCTTTTTGTTGAGTGTCAGCGGTGATCCTATGTCAATTTGGATTCACAATTTGATTAGGGTCTCTTTAAGCAAAATGCCATCTATTAACTTCTGCAAAAAAAATTTCGACGTGAATACTCAATTTGTTTTGTCCAAAATAATCCATGCATAGACAAAATTATCCTCTTTTTCCTAGCATTTCAATCCCTTAGAAAATAAGTTGATGAAAGTCTTTTCATAATCAGTTTCGTATTTAAATTCGGTAAATGAGTTGCTTTTGAGAAAGTGAGAAATCATTTTTAAGAATACAGCTTATCCTCCCTAGCCCGAGACCTTGGCATCCGTACCTGGATCCCAGCGCTCTACTTGAGGTTTCCTTTTTTCTAAAAAATTTGCTTCAAATTTTTTTCATAACAAAAATCAAAATATGACTTCAATCTTATTTTGCAAGAGACAACCAGATACAACAAAGTTAAACCAATTATTTCATGACAATTTTCTTTGAAAATATTTTTCTGTAAAGTTCATTTTCTATAAAAACAGAAGGAGACCAAATCTAGCTACAAACTACAAAAGCAAATATGAATAATATTTTAAAGATTGCGCACACGCGTTCATTACAGTGTAAAGCAATTCTCAAATATTGAAAAGTGAAAAACTAAAGAAGAAAGTCACTCCAAATGGAACTTAATCGAATAAAATGAAATGTCCTCAATATTTTTTTGTCGACGTCATTGCACACGTTGAAAATTTTCCTCTTTTAGGGACCAAGTGCTCCACTTCTATATATAGGCCTAGTCCAGATCTATTATGTTCTCTAAAACACGCGCTACCGGTTCTGGTGCCAAGTTAAATACATAAAAGCACATCCCTACTTTAAAAACATAGGATATAGTTAAAGAGAAAGATGATGAAGGATCATCCGACAGGCTTCAGGTTCTATCCAACGGAGGAAGAGCTCATCTCTTTCTATTTGCACAACCAGCTCAAGGGCTCGCTACAAGACCAGCTCCGTCGGATCATTCCAGTCCTCGACATTTATGCCACCGAGCCATGGAATCTCCCTGGTACAAGAACAAGAAATCATTCATGGCATTTCTTCATTTCTCGATGTTTGTCGTTCATTGTCACTAAAACGGAATTGTGGGTTCTGATAAATGTGCAAACTTGTGGCGAATTGTGCATGAAGTTTTGGCTTTCTCTTGTGGCGTTTTGTGTGCTTTGCCGCTGCAGAGCTTTCTGGAGAGCTGTGCCGAGAAGACAAAGAGCAGTGGTTCTTCTTCGCTCCGATGCAGGAGAGAGAAGCCAGAGGAGGGAGACCAAGCAGAAGCACGGCGGTGGGTTATTGGAAGGCCACTGGATCGCCCGGTTACATCTACTCATCGGACAACAAAGTGATTGGGATAAAGAAATCCATGGTCTTCTACGTGGGAAAAGCTCCAACGGGAACCAAAACCAAATGGAAATTGAATGAGTACAGAGCCGCACAGATAATCTCACCTCCCTATTCCAATTGTGCAACTTCTAGCATGCCCAAGTTTAGGGTAAGCGCATGCTTGAACTAATTGAATTTGATCTTCATTTTAGTTAATTGCATGATCAGTCTGGAACTTTTGTGGAGATATCAGGCAGTGGAAAACATTATTTACACAGCATGCATTACTTGATCGATTAATGACTTTATATATATATATATATATATATATATATATATATATATATATATATATATATATATATATATTTTGACAAATAACTAGACTGTTAAGTGTATACATCCATACACTCGTCATCCCTTCGTTTAGTCAATGCAATTGAACTTGGCATTTATTAGATGAGTCACATGTTTCTTCATTCTTGATTCAAGGAACCAATATTCTGATCAGTAAGTTACGTTTATGGACATCACCAAATTCATTTGTAGTTAAGTTTGTCAGTGAGTGATGTTCATATTTATAACACACCTATCAAAAGATTGATAGGACAAAATGATAGGACAAAATTTCGAACTATAGCCCTTATTAAGAATTAGCGTTAGTAAACAAAAAAGATTAGGCACTTAGATTAGCTTGCCAGAGCCATATACTAGCGTATCAGAAAACATTCATCTTCACATTTTTTTTTAATTGTAATTCTCATTCAGTTTTTTTTTTTTTTGGGTGCAACAAATTTGTTTTCACGTTTTTTCCACTTGAAACGTTGTAGTTGAGGCATGAATTCGCACTGTGCCGTGTATACGTTGTGTCTGGGAGCTCTCGGACATTTGATCGTCAACCGTTGGAGTTGATGTACGGAGAAACAGTAGCAGGTGGACGTGGTGGCAGCACCGGCCGCAGATTGACATCCTCATCAAGGCTGGTGATAGAAAATAATGCTGGAATTTCCGGTGACATGGAGACCACAAGCATGGAAATAGAAGAACCTATATGGGATTGGGAACAACTGAATTGGTTTTAGCAGTCCTTAGAAAAATCCAGTTTATATATGGATCTCATCCACGGAAACAATAGAGCGCTCGATGGGAAAAGGGTTCATGTCCTTATATTAAGCGCAAATACAAGAGAATAACAAAACATGATCAAGATCCAATATGTATACTATCGATTCCATGAGCCTTTTTCCTTAGATTTTGCTGTACTGCTAAGTGTGCTTATATAGGTATGTATGTTCCATATATAAAAGATTGTTTGTTCTATTCCTCTACCCAGTGCAATTGCAAAAAAGTTAAGACATTCGAACATTCGAACAAGTAATGAAGCAAACTAATGATGTCCTTACGTAGTTTGACAATTTAACTATATCCATGGGCAAAGGTGGGGTATTGCACTATGTGATGATGAGAAATTACAGGTGAGAATCAAGAACAAACTCCCGCCATCCAAATCCCTAGTTATACTTGTCACATAAGAACACATATGAAGAGACGAGATGTCTCCTAGTAATTCTACGGGACAAGAAAATCCTGAACACTCCCCAAACAAGAGTTGTCTTTCCATTTTTTCTCCTTTTTCTATCTCAATGACTTTCATGCATCTTCCTCTGTTGAATTCCTTCCTTTGTAGAGAAATTTTGCAGTTACTATAGCAATACTGAAGCGGGTACTAATGTAATGCATAATACTACAGCATATCACATAGCTTACCGTTCATATGATGGTGATCTGAAAATAAACAGGTGTACGTGGATAAAAGCTTAAATGCATTGTTTAAGTGTAAGATCTATTTTCAATGTCCTTTTCCCCTTTAAGAAAAATAAAATCTCTTAAGTCACTTCTCGTCGCTTCACTCCAATTTGGCTTTCTGAGATGGCCCTAATAATCTTCACTTCCGCCCCACTTATTCCAAATAATTCCGCCCGCTGACCGTCCACTTACGAATATTTTATTCACCAAATGAGGCTTCCACTTCCCCCAAAGGTTTTGATGGTCTTTTACCGGCTGTATATGGGAGAAACATAAAATATATTTACACACACACACTTCACTTTTGATCCAATAACCATCTACATGCCTCAATTTCTGCAAATATCATCCACTCATATATCTTTAAGCAGAACCCTACATTTGAAAGTTCAAAAACCCATTCTTGCAAACTCATTTTAGCATATTACTTAGATCTACGTTTGGTTTTTAATTGATTTTGAGTGCTTTTTTATGGATGCGAAAGCTTGGGATTTTGAGAATGGGCTTTTTTTTTGGAAAAAGAACGACATTATCATAAGCAGGGACACGAGGATAATTAAAAGATGTAATGGTGCAAAGTGGTCTAAAAAATTATAACTCAGTTATGTACTTGATATTTTTAAAAGCTAAGTTATGTAAGTGATTGCTCGTTGGACGAAAGTTAAGGTATGGTTTTGGTGTTTGTCCAGCTACATGCAGCGATAAGAGGACTGTAGTTTCGGCAATTTTTTATTGGTAGAGAATGGATTCTTAAAATCGAACTCGTCTCCATCCTTAAAGCGACTTTCGAGCTTAATTACTATGGCAGGTTATATTTCCCCAAAGCAACCGTCTTCCCACTGTCTTCAAGCCGTCGATGGTGTTTCCTCGTGTTTTCCGAGCATTATATGTACAGAGAATCTTGAATTTTACCTCTGACAATTTTTTCTTTTGCCCAATCTACCTCTGACAATTGACGAAGCCGACTTTATCACCAATTCTTCATCTTTGTGGCTTTTTCAATGATGGCTTCGGCTTCAAAGTGATGAAGTCATTCTACAAGGCATATGAAACTTCTGCGAAACTTTAGTTCGGAACGTTTATTTCACTTCCTAAATTCTAGACAGTTTTCAGATACATCATATCTAGTTCCATGGAATACGATTATCAATCGGCAAAGTCAAACACAAACATCATTTAACAGGATCAATTTCTTTTCGCAAGCGTTGGACGGATAGTCCGCCGTGGAATTGGACTTACGGCATAATTTCTTTCCATATGAAAGTTTTAATCTCATGGACCTACTTTGCATGAATTCGGTGGACAAGGCATTTTGCCTTACTCAATATGGCAATGAAATTATGGCAAATGTTCTTTAATCATCAATCTTTTTGAAACCAACGAAAACAAATTTCTTTAGGAAATGCCACTTGTCTTCATCGTGAATTCCAGTAGCTGGAAGCAAGAACGATATATATCAGTAGACCATTCGCAACCAAAAAGAAAAATTGTGCCAGTTAGTGACGAGCAATTTGCCGTCGTTAGGAAAGACTCTGTGTCAACATCCCGTCATGATTAAGCTAGTAAGACGAATATTTGTTCGTTGGTTAGACTTTATCTCTACGTCGACGCTAACTTGTCTGTCATTGAACACCTTGAGAAAGAATTGATAATTCCTTAAGACGATTAGTGATTACCTGATTTTTCGATAATTTATTAGTAACTTATCCACATCATTATAAAATTAGCACAATATGCAAATGACTAACTTCTGTTATTTTTTTTGCCAATTTTTGTTTTACTTTCTTACAAACATCTCAAATTTATCAACTTTTATATGAACTTACCAATTTTTCTTTGAGTGACTTATTACTAATTATACATCACTAACTCTTATTTGAGCTAATTACCAATTTTTATCTAGTTCTCTTATTTGAGTTAGTTATTGATTTTTATGGTGTTTTTTCTAGGGTTGGCACCACAAAAAATCTCAAATTATGCTCATTGTGACACAGATACTCTGCCATTTTCTTGTAACACTAAAAACTCTAAACTTGTCCATTGTAACACAAATACCTAAAAAACAATTTTCATAAAAAATCCTAACGATGTGACAAATATACCCAAATGGAACATAAATAGAGGTTATATATGTCACATATATATAAGTTTGAGTTTTTCCGAGACACGAAAAATTGGGGCTATTTGTGTCACAGTGGACAAATTTAGGATTTTCAGTTACACAACAAAAAGGTTTGGGGTATTTGTGTCATAGTGTGTGTAGTTTGAGATTTTTGCGATATTTTTCCTTTTTTATTGCATTAACTGATTTTCTTATCTTGGATAAGAAAATCGTCTTATCTTAAAATGACTCTTTTTAACTTATTTATCAATGCCTTAAATGTACTGATTATTATATAATTACTAACTTTATTTGAGTGACTTACCAACTTTTTTATTCCCGATTAAGTTAGCCAATAAAATATATATGTAACTAACATTGATAAGAGTTGATAATGAGAATTAGCTAACAACTTGACCGAAGAGAAGTTTATAAACTACGTAAATTGAAATCAATAATCATAACAAATGATAAATTTTAGGCGTAGTCAAGAAAGGTAAATAATAATTTGTCAAAAATAAGAAAAAAATTGGTAATTAAAAGGGAAATAAGCTTACTAATTAACTCAAATGAATTGGTAATGAAAAACTAATTGGTAACTTAACCAAAGAAAATTTTGTAATTCACTCTGCTTAAGGCTGGTAATTTACAAAAAAAAAAAAAGGATATGAAATTCATGATATCACAAAGAGATGCATATAAAAGTGTAAATGGTAAAAAAAGTTGGTAAATTTAAAAAAAATTCAAATAAATCAAATGAGAGTTGATAACCCAACACTAGGTAATAACTTAATGGGAGAAAAATTGGTAATTCACGCTAATTTAGACTGAAAATGTTAGTATGAGTTGCTAAGTTCAAAAAGTGAGTAAGCTATATAGATCAAAGTAGGAAAGTTAGCACAAAAATTGCTTCCTTGCAAACTATTGAATTTTTTTTGGTAATTGCATGAAAGTGTTGATTTGTCACCAATAAGTTATCTGAAAGGAAAGTCGCTGGTCATTTATTTTATTTTATTTTATTGCTAATATAACATTTATCAACACTTATTATGATTTATCTATTCTGAAAAAAGAAAAATCCCTACTTATGCTTACGTCCATTAAGTTCCCACTAATAGATAATAACTCGAGATTTTATTAAACTCAATTAATGAGAAAAGGCAAAAGCCCCTCAACTTGATTCTTCAAGGATGGGCACGGCGGTAGAAGGAGCTCCGAGATTTCAACCAAATCCAGTTCGGGTTGATTGGATTGAATTTCCAACTTTTTGTTATTCGTTGTCCTGTAACCACGAGCTCGACTCAAATGCATTCATCGGATGCCCTTGCGCCCTCCCGAGGTTCTTTATTTTCAGTCTCTAAATTACTGTTAAATGGCTTTCGCTTCCTGTTTAGCTTTAGGATCTTTGCTGGGTGTGATTTCTGACGCTCTTTAGGGGACTGTAATGTCGGTTGGTTGTTGGATATTCATGGAAAAAAGGATATTAGAACTGCCATAAATTTTTTTATGAAGTATCCAAAATTTTCAATGATGCACTTAAGTGATTGTTTTCCTTCAATGAGGCATATAAGAGATTTGTTGAAAATTTTTGGCACTAAAGTAAGCACCATGCAAAAACTATGACACTTTTAGTGTCCTTATGATATTTGTGTATCTTTGTCTCGTAACTCATAAAGTTTTGTTTTTGGTTAATTGTTCTTGCTGATCAATAAGGTAGCGCATGGTAACGCTCTTGTTTCTCCCAATTTCTATTCTTTTGTTCCCCGGAACAAAAAAAAAAACAGAAACCTATTTGATAAAATATTTGTTCCCGGGAACAATTCCTCTAATTTTTTGTTCTCAAGAATAGTTTTGAGAAGCAAAAAAAAGTTGCTTCTTGTTCCCGGGAACAATTTCTAGAAATAAGCTAATTTTCTTTTTTAATTTTCATTTATTTCCTTTTCTTGCCACAACCACCGTCAACCGCTCGGAGCCACTGCCCACCGCCGCCGCCCCGCCGGTCGCCGCCCGGTCGCCGGCCACCGCCGCCGGTCCCGCCGCCCGCCAACCGCCGGTTACCGCCGCCCGCGCCGGCCGCCGCCCGGTCACCGCCCGTCGTCACGGCGGCGTCGGCGTATCGGTCGTCGGCGGCCGATGGGCTTTTTAGCGGCGGCGGTCAAATCGGTGGATCGTTTGTGGCGGCGGCGGCGATCGTGCGCGGCGGTGGTGGCAGGGCGGCGGGCGGCGGGCGGGCGGGGCGGGGCGATCCGTCAATAAAGAATAAAAAATGAATAAATACAAAAAAGAAATTGTTGCTTTACCAAACGCATTTCTATTCTTTTTATATTCCAAAAGTAGAAATTTTGTTCGTTACCAAACGGGTTTTTTACTCAGAAATTGTTCCCCGGAGCATAAATAAAAATAACTATTTCTGAAAAAAAAAAAAAAACTCTTCCCGAGAACAGAAGCGTTGTCATGTGCAGCCTAACACGTCACAAGTCTCCGGTGATGCTATTGATGTAGGGTGAGTGTTGCTCTAAACTGATCAAAGGTGAAGCCTGACATTATGATGTGCTGGTTCCGATAGAGTCAAATAGGGTATATGTACTGTGAACTGTGAGTAAGATGGAGGATGAATTTGGTTCTAGTTTCAGCTCTGCTTTCATTTGTCTCAAATTGTTGTTATGTGAAAAGAACATTCACCAGTTCAACCGTGTCATGCTTCGTGGTGATTTGCAAGTTGTGAATGGATAAATAAAAATCGTGAGATCGACATGATCCCAGGAAATTTGAAGTGGTATTGAGCTTCTGATCCATTTTGGGAGCTTCTCAGCCAAGCAACTTCATCTCCTTTAATTTCTCACTTTGAGTGGTGTCCCCAACATGGATGTTCTGCATTTCTATACACTGATTGAATCGGGGGTTGGCCCCATCTGTGAGCGCTCTTCTTTTAGAAACTCGATATTATCACTCCAAGCTTTTTATTGTTCAGGTACCCGTTAAGACTTTGCGAGCTCACTTGCCTTGACTGCAATTAGCATTCCTTCTTATTAGGTGGATCATTACTTTATCATGACGTAGAGTGCAATGCACTCATTCCGTTAACTTCTCTGTCTAGATGGTTGATGCAGCAAATGAATCATTGTCGATGTAGATGCTACTCCTTTCAAGATAAGCACAGGTGAAAAGAGAAAAGGAAGAGAGGGTCGAGGATGGCAACATTTTACGAAGGTGGAAAAGAAGCCTGGCGAATGTGAAGAATGTATGTACAACCCCTGTGGTCATCTCTACGTTTGTTACAACAGAAGCGGAACAACTCATCTAAATCGCCACATATTTTATGGTGGCTGTTCTATATATAAACCAATCCTAAATGAGTCGGAAAAATTTGGTAGCCATGGAAAAGAGGAATCAGAGGATTATCTCTACCTGAAACCTCTGAGATATGAACAAAGTCAGAGTATATTCACCGAACAGGTATATTCAATGACAGTAGATTCTGATATATATCTCTGTATCTGATGTGAAAGGATGTCAAATACTTTCAGGGGCATTCTCCATTACTTTCTTTTCCATAAAGGATGACATTCATGTTGATGTCAAATACTTTCAGGGGCATTCTCCATTGCTTTCTTTTCCATAAAGGATGACATTCATGTTGATCAGGTGGGTCACCATTCTGTTTTGCAATTTAAGCTAGTGGGTATCTTAAGTTTTGATTTCAGTAGTATAATGTACAGCACACTGAAAGATTGCTAATTACAAGCATGGAATTCGATAGTATTTATCTCCAGAGCATACGGGTTATGGTTCTTGTACTATTTTTGTTTCCTTATGCTGTGTGTTGAAGATAGTCTGGAGTAGCCCACCCAAATACTAGACAAATCTCTTTCTTTTCCCTTCCGTATGTTCAATGCAAATGGAGGAGTCACATTGAATTCTTTTAAATAGATCTTCTTTCTTTTGTTGGTACATTTTTTGGATGTTTAAATGGCTTTCTTGAATATCTGCAGGTGAATTATGACAGAGGCACACTTAGCACAACCGAGAGATCAGAATATTAGGCTTCAAAGAAAAAGAGATGGAGCTGCAACTGAAAAGGCAACCCTTGAACAGTTGATAGTGACTATACCGTTAGAATCTATCACGCCCCGAACCTCGAGCGCACCAACATCCCACCATGGTCATGCAAATGCGACATTTCCAGTTAGTGTCGCCGACCCATTCATTTCTTATTGCGCAAGCGGAACGTATTATAAAAATCCCTGACAATGAAATACGGGATAGAAAAGCAGGAAGCAAAAACCACAACATAACACTTTCATAATTCAACAGAATTACAAACAGAGGTCTACGGCCAAAAGTCTACAAAAGACCGGCTCTAAAAAAAGAACTGTCCTACGACCTACAAGTCGGACACGTTCTCCAATCCTTATGACTTTACCTTTGCAACCCCTCAAGGCCAACCAAAGTTATTTGCCCACTCCGTCCACCAGGGACCTGAAATTTTAATCCCACAACCGGGATGAGACATCGTCTCAGCAAGTTCAACCCCCAAACCCCTATTAGAAAGAAAATATGCCCAGCGTGGCCTAGCCACAACATCAAGAAGACTTACCTTGCATTAGTCTTCATCTGCAAGTTAGCACAGTTTATATAATTCAACCTCGTGCAATTATGATAACCAAACAACTGTAGCACAATCACATCATCCAAACAATTCAATTACTCGGATTGTCTCAGCGATCAATCGACTCAGTTGATTACATGTCATCAAAATCAACATACGGTCATTCTAACTATTCAATCACTGCCTTCAATCACGACCCTAGAGATAAGTCTAACATTTAGCGGTAATCACGGCCTCACTTGGCAAAATTAGGATTAGTGGCATCACAGCCCCACTCAGCAAAATTAGAATTAGTGGCATCACGGCCCCACTCGGCACAACCTTTAAAAAGGTGATAGATCCCAACCTGATGGGCATGACCTCTAATAGGTGGTAAATCACGGCCCCACGGGGCACAACCTTTAATAGGTGGTTAAGTACGGTCGTTCTTCCATCAAATTTTGACACTTGGGATTTTATAAAAAGAATCTCTATTTATCGCAATCACACTCAATTTGCCACAACCAATCATCAATTTCAAATTCTAAATGCACAGCAGCGATCGGCACGAAATTCTGAGCAACCGGGGTCAAAAATAATTTTTCCCTTTTTTTTAGATAATAATATTTTAATTATTTCGGAATATAATATAATATTATAAATTCCAGAATTTAGAAACAATTAAATAATTCAAAAATAAAACCCTATTATGTCCCATCAAGGCTTATTATTAAATAACTCTATTAGCCTTAATTAAACACACTTTAAATTAAACAAACTTCTTAATCCAAATCACAATTAAATAAATTAACTATCCACCTAAACTTGCTTAACTTATACTAAGCACACTTAGGATATCATTAACACTTTAATCAAGGTTTAGTGAGTTAAACTCATCCGATTAATGAGCCGAGCGGACCAAAACGACGGGGACGCTGAGGGGATCGACTTTTCTCAAGGCGGGCCAAGCATCCGAGGTTGGGAAGCTGGCCAAAATCGGGCCAAAATCAGGCTGCCATACCCATTTTTTGCAACTGCTATCCACTGTGGTTGAGGCCGAGAATGGGCGGATCCAGGGTTTGGATGAGATGGAAAAGGACCAGGGAAGGTTGAGGGGTCAAATCGGACCAAGGCGGGACCCAAACGGTGGCGGAGGTGGCTAAACGGCTTCGGCACGGGCTGATGCAGCAGCTGCGACGCAAGGGCAGGTGAGTGGGAGGCGGAGACGGCACGATGGCGGGCCGGCGAGGGCGCGCGGGTGTTCACGCAAGCGGACGGGCGGCAACCGCGACGAATGGCGAGCGGCTACGGGCGTCGAGCAATCTTCAGCTTCTTCGGTTGCCATGTTTTTTTTTTTTTTTTGAACAAGAAGAAGATGGAGAGAAGAAGAACCGAACACACCAACGTGAGAGGGAGGAGAGAGGAGAAAGAGGGACCATTTCTTTTCTTTTGCTCTTTCTTTAATCCAACAAAAATGGCCCACCATGACCTAAGATGACATCACCTTCCACTAACTTCAAATCTCCTACAACAATTTTCAATGGGTCCAATTCCATCCTCCGCCGTGGCACACAAATTCTTAAACTTTGTACATCACATTCTTCAATTCTCTTCTAATTAAACCAAATTAAAGTCCGTAAAATTAATCAAATGTGACCACCCTTCAATTCACACATGTACTTGACCAAAGCACTATCTTGATCTCAAAAATACCACCAAAAGCGAGCCTACCAATTTTGTGACAGCCCGATTTTTCCAATTTTAATTTCAATAAATTTAGACGGGCATTTCGTTGGCACGCATATAGTCCATTTCCCTGAGTCAGCCACTCATGTGAAATCTAGTCTATCCGATGAAGCCGTTATGAAATTCTAATGCATAAGACTCGAGAATTTGATTAATAAGCGACCTTTCGACCGAGATAATCTGCAAGGGTCATTACGGCACAAATAAAAATTGATTAGAGATCGGAAATAGGTTGGCTCGACGGAGGCATGTGATCAGGTGTGGGTGATTCCACCGGATCGCACAATTCCTACCGACCGACACTGGGCCGACTTTTCTAACGATTGGGTACCCTATGCCTGTATTTGAAACCTTGAGATTTCCCCCGACAACCGAAAGTTGTGGCTTGAAATGATCAACCGCAAGTCGAATGCACAAAAATTTGTAAACGTTGCTCGGTAGATTAGAACGTGCTAGTATTGTGCCAAAGGGAAATTAACCATGAAATTGTGATTGAATTCTAAAATTGGAAGGCATGGTACATCACAAAGCTTATTAGGAACATTGGATTAATTTGTGAACTTTAATTTGGACTCAATTGGATGAGGATTGATGGAAATTGAAGTGAAGGAATGTGCAAGGACTTGGACCCTGGCGGAAAGTAAAATTGGACCCATTGAAATAAGTTGTGGAAGAAATGAGTTAGTGGAAGATGACATAGGGTGATGTCATGGTAGTTGGGCCAAGAGAAGGAAATTTGGACAAGTGGAGGGTGGGGATGAGGTCTTGGAAAGGTGGGATGTCACTTCCCCCTTGTCCCCATCATCTTCAACCTTTGAACTTGGAGGAGAGAGAGAGAGAGAAGGAGGGAGGAGAAACCAGCGACCAGCCGAGCTCGTCCGCCCCCGTCGCCCGCATGTCGTCGCCACCGGAGCCGCCGTCGCCGCTCGCCATCCCGTGCGCCGAGCAGCCGTGCCTCCGTCTCCGCCGCGAAGCCTCGACCGTCGCAGCTCCAAGCCGCGAGTCCCGCGCCGTCGTCGCCCCAAACCAGCCGCCGCTCCTCCGCCCAAGCCACCGCCGGTTCTTGCTCGAGCTACCGCCGATCCTTCTCCGCCGTTCCTCCGCCCGTTCAGCCGCCGTCCGCCGCCCTTCGAAGCTCGGTTAGTGCTGGAAAAACCAGCAAGAACCAGCTCCTTCCAAGCTTGTTTTGACCCCCTATTAGTCCTCATTTGGTGTTGATCCGTGTAGGTTTGTCGTCGGCGTCGTCGTGCTCTTCGCCGGAAACCCGTCGGAAAGCGATTCCGGTGAGTTTAACTCACTAATCTCCGATTAGCGAGTTAATCATGTCTTAAGTGTGTTTAGTTTAGGTTGATTGAGATTAGGTTGTTAGATTAGTTTATTTAAATATGGATTAGATTAAGTGGCTTTAATTAAAGTAAAGCATGTTTAAATCAAGGGTTAAGTGGGTTTATTTTAAAATAAACCTTGATGTGACTTAAAGGGATTTATTTAGGATTTAAATAAATGTTTCGGAATTTTGGATTATTTTAATAATAAATCATATTCCGAAAATCATTAAAATATTATTTATAAAAAAAACTCGAAAAATTATTTTTGGCCCTAATTGCTCAGAATTTCGTGCCGATCGTCGCTGTATACTTAGAATTTGAAATTGATGAACGGTTAATGCAAATTGAGTGTTGATTGAGAAAAATATGGATATTAAATTAGAAAATCCCAATTGTTGGGATTGATATTGAAATTGAGTTCTTAAAGATTAATGTTGCAATTGAATTATGCGAATGACGTGTGACGTGCTTTAAATTTATTATGAATGGTGTTATGATAATTGTGAGAAATTGTTTGGAACTATTAAGTGGGAATTTCCCCTATATGGGATGCCCACGTGGTGGATGCGGGTCGCAGTCGATTTTGGGCCCATGCTCCTTCGGGAACGCCGTCGATGTACTGACGAAGCCGCGCTCCAAGGGGGGAGGTGATGCCTGGCTTTATGTCAGTAGATAGCCGAACTGCGAGTAGGCTATGCCCTTGTGTGGCGCAGATGAATGATGAATTGAAATGCTTGCCGTGAATTTGAAATTAAATGGATTGGATTGTGCTTCGATTGTCCACGTGCGTATTATAATTTGTACTTGAGTGCTATGAATTGTACTAATCTGCAGGAAGGCTAGAAGGCGAGGTAAGTCTTCTGTACTACGTGGCTAGACCACTATGGGGCGTATTTTCTTTCTAATAGGGGTTTAGGAGGGGTGAACTTGCTGAGACAAAGTCTCATCCCAGTTTGGGGAAAAATATTACAGGACCGTAGATGGCGAGACCCCCGGAGATGAGCGGCCTGCCGACAATGATTGACCAGACGACTGAGAGTGCCCCTGATCCTGGAAGTCCCTGGGTTTATCAGTTGGTTAGGACCTTCATTTTGGTCGAGGTGAGCGTGGAGAGTAGAGTACCTTATATGTTTAGGGCTTGGTTTCGTACCGGAGCAGATGGTGTTAGGATTGGCCCCCTGGACAGCATGGACATTCCATTGACAGTGATGAACGCCATCTTAGGAGAAGGTGTGGCAGATCATCCCGATGGTCGAGTAATCAACGCATCGCCCCCGGCCTCGTGGGTGTCTGATCCTGAGGACGTGGGATCGACGAACGGGGACGACCAGTAGTCCTAGGACTGTGTCCTTTCTTTTTGATGGTCTGGTCCATGTTGTGTAGGCTAACCCTCTTTTGATGCACATAAACTCTGACCCACTTTTGGTGCATAGGCCCTGGATCCGGTTGATGTATTTAAACCCTGGTTTGATGATGATGTATGAATGTTCGTTGTTTGAATTGAATTGACTTTTCTGCTGTTCTATCCCATATGTTTTGTAAGGGTTTCTTAGAACGTTCCGCTTGCGCATTAATAATAATATTTGGGGTCGGCGACACTACCTGGGGTTGTCGCACTTTCATGACCATGGCGGGATGTTGGCGCGTCTGACGCTCGGGGCATTACAAATTTTCCAAACCAAATTAACCATACCTTGATTATTTTGCTGAAAAGCTCGGTTTGCATGAAAAATCTTCCAAAGATGAGTCAATATTCCTAAAATGATTTGTGACACACCCAGACTTTCAATTTCTGAATTCGATCTCAATTTCACGGTTGATTTTACTCTGACACGATATTAGCATGTTCTAATTTACCGAGTAGCTTTTTAGAAATTTTCATGTATTTGACTTGTAGTTGATCAAATCACAATGTACATCTTTGACACATTGGCGACTCTTGGTTGTCGATGTACTCTCAAGGTTTCAAATGTGGACACAGGGTACCTAATCGACAGAAACGTTGGTCCAATGCCGATCGACCAGAATTGTGCGATCTGATGGAATCACCCACACTTGATCACATGTCTCCGTCGAGTCGACCTATCTTCGGTCTCTAATCGATTTTTAATTGTGCCATAATGACCCTTGTAGATTAGCTTGATCGAAAGGTCGCTTCCTGGTCAAATTCTCGAGTCTGATGCATTAGAATCTCTTAACGGCTTCACTTGATAGACTATTTTTCACATAAGTGGCCGACTCAAGGAAAAGAACTGTATATGTGCCAACGAAATGCCCGTCTCAATTTATTGAAAATAGAATTGGAAAATCGGGATGTCACAGAATCACCCATAAACATTTTGGGACAAGCTCGTGAGAGAAGAAGAATTTCTCATTAAAGAATAAAATCAACCCTGCTTTCCTTATTGAATGTCTTTTTAATCGTTTTTATAGGATCTCATTAGGCTTTCTCTGAAATTAAATTTGGAAAACTTGGTGCCTGGTAATTAAGAATGCGATTAATGATTCCTGAAGAGAGAGTGAGGTGATTTGCAGTTTGTAGTTCAACTGTTCAAATTTTCTTTGTTGATTGGAGGGGATTATATTGGACGCAGTGTCTCATCTGGCTTATTCCGTATTGATGAAAGGCTTGTTTAGCGGAAGAAAACACGAAGTTGAAAGAAGAGCGTGCGAGGATCCAAGGAGAGAAGCAGAGAATAGTGACTCGGGAGGCAATTTTGCCTAAACCTTTCTGCTTGTTTGATGTGCTCCTATGGTTCAGACCACCACGGGATTTAGAAACAGTGCTATTTAGAAACAGTCCATGTCCTTTTCTTGCTTTTAGAAGTGAGATAAACAAGGTGTTCATGGATTGTTGAAAATTAGAATTGCTCGTTAAAAGAGAAGGAAAAACTAGAATCCGCATGAACTATGTCGACAAGCCCGAAGCTCGGGATTAATAAAGAAATGAAAAAAATATTATTTTTGTGTCTTGTACTGTAACTACTTTTTTCAATTAAGTGCTCGTACTTTTGCCTTTTTCAAATCAAGTCTTTTTGCTCATACACAATGGCCTGTTTAGTTTAGCTTTCCCAATGGTTCAACCCCTTCGGGAAAATATTAGATGTTTGGTAAGTATTTTTGAAAGTCCCTTGGCCAAATGTCAATATTGGGAATTTTGAATGCTCAATGCAGGTTCGGACCTACTTTGAGCTTTCGGCATTTTGGAAATGCAAGTGTATTGTTTATTCGCATCATTGTTTATCTTCTTCCCATTCTCTGGCAACTGTCATCGCTGCTTTGGGGTCATGCGTCTTTGGCGACCACCGCCTGGGATGGCGCAACCTACAACTTAGGCGATGTCGCTTGAGTGCGTGACCTTAGGTGGCATTGCTTGGCTCGCGTGAATCAAGTGACGCCGCCTAAGGTCGCACGACCTCTAATGGCTGCGTCGCTTGAGGTCATGACCTTGGGCTGCTGCCAAATCTAGCCTCCGTGACCTTAGGTGGCGTCACTTGGGTTCACGCGACCCATGCCATGTCGCTTGAGATCACGACCTTAAGCCGCTAGATTTGGCCTTCATGACCTCAGGCCTCCAAATCTGGCTATCTAGAGGCTAGATGTGGCAGTCTCGAGGCTAGATCTCGTCATCTAGTGGCCAGATCTGGCCTCTACAACAACCTCAGGCTACCAGATTTGGCGGTCCAGAGGCCAAATCTGGCTGTCCGACATTTGGCTGGCAGCATTCAACTTCAAAGGCATATGCATGTCTCCAAAGCCAAATCAAATGAGCCCTATGTATAATCAAGTCCAACTCCTCACGAAATCTAGCCAAATCCAATTAATATGGACGTCGAAGCACATGATTGTGGGATGTTGCATTAAATACTGCTTACTTAGGACATCCGCCATAGACTATAAATAGAGGTACGACTTGGCTAGAAAACTGAAAGTAGGAGGATTTTGATCAAAAAAGCGTAGAGCCGTGTGTTCGTACTGCGTCCGTGATGTCTATGGGAGGAAAAAAAAGAAGAAGCCTTGTACTTAGTTATAATCAGGTGCTACAGGCAAAAGTAGCACTTTATAGTAAGCATATGTTTGACTAGGGCAAAACCCACTTTCCATTTTAGAAGACCGAAAGATTGCAATTTTACCCAAAATTTTAATAAAAGTACGGACCGTACAAATTGGTTATGTAGTACATACAGACATACATTTTTTTGCGCTTGTTTTGGAACCGACACTGGACTTACAAATGCTCTAAGTTATCTCTAGAGTTCTATTTTCTAGTTTTTTTTTTTGTCCTTTCTTTGACAAATTAAATGAAGCTTCAGCGAGGAAAATTTGCACCTCAGACATTTTTGTCATCACCTTATCACTTGCTCGTGTGATAGTGACGTCATGATCCCAATGACGTCCTCGGCTGCCTAGTGCGGACCTTTGAATTTCTAGCGACGGAGCACTCTTTGAAGCAACTATAGGGTTCACTGATAATGAACTTTGAACAAAATCGTCGTGATGGAAGTTTCTACTTTGACTACTTTAATGGTTAGCATTTGATTGATTAATTCGTGTCTTAATTTGATTAGTGTTGCCTAACGCCCACTTAGGCTTGATTTGAATTTTTTGATTTTTGATCTAGCAAAAATCTATCCTCTTCCGGTCTTATCCTAGCTAGACGGAGGAATTCTGTTCTTTCTGCTCTAGCTCGGGGGACTACAAAGCTACCCTATTCCGATAGGGCCCACCGGCTGAAATTGAGCTAGGCACGCCCAGTCCCCAAATTGGTTATATATTTTTTTTCGTTCAAGTTTAGGAGAGCCTCTGAGGTCCAATCAAAAGGCCAACCTGGGCCTACTCATTGATCACCTGCTCACGGCTGGGGATACAATGTTAGCTTGCGATTGTGAGCAGTGTCACAAGTTGCGATAACCTTGTAATGGGACTTTCATCTACTCTCACTCACCTCAAGCATGGGTGGCTACTACCGTAGTCTACTCGGTGGTAGTCGAGGTATGTAAGTACCCCCAACGTGAAGTCTACCTTCGTCATTGTGAAACCCTCAAATTTTCCGTCTATCTTTGTCTTCCTGACAAAGAGGGAATACAAAAATAGCATGAAGTCTCCCATCTCAGGGCGGATCTCCCTATTGTTTTTCTCCTTGAGCCTTTTAAGAACCTACCCAAGTCTTAGTCCGCAAATTAGTTATATATATATATTTTTTCATTCATTCGAGTTTAGGAGACCCTCTGAGCTCCAATCAAAAGGCCGACCCGGGCCTACTCATTGATCACCTGTGATGTTTATTTACTTGTCTTCAAAAAGGATTTTTGAAGATACTTTCACTTGTACTTCTTGAAAATCCAAATCAATCCCTTAAAGTCACGACAGTTCTCGTCTCACCAACTCCAAGTAAATAGTGAGACAAGAGGTTTCGAAAGGTTGCCTCACAAGAGCTTTCTTCGTTAGGACTCGACTATAAGTCTTTTTTTTTAATCACAATTTAATACTTAAAATTAATTAACTTCACAAACCTGTTGGGGGTATTGGTAAGTTATCTTGACTTCCTTAGTGGTGAACAGCTGAGAGGAAAACTAATGGATTACTAAGCCAAAGACTCGGCATGAACTCTCCTAGGTCCTTATCATAGCAACTTCGGAGTTTTGATTTAATCAATTTAACATCCAATTCAATTTGTTTAGGAGTTATCATTAATCTATCATGGGTCGATTAGTAATCAAAGTAAGATGTTTGCGAGCTAAAGATTTATAGATACGAGTACTTGATTACATTATAATAATATAATGCATTTTCGGTACCTTTTGTCTTTATTTTCAAAATATTTAACAGGACTAACTAGTAACATTTAATGGGTGATTATGCAGATACACAATCAATTAATGTAACATGCGATAAATCAAAGTAATAAATAAATTGTTAGAAATAAGGCAAACCTCAATGCATTAAGCAAGGCATAACTTCACATTGATTAATGTCTCAATATCTGCAAGATGTTAATTAAAAATAAATACATGGCTTTTTGCATTTTTCATCTTGTGGATGCAAATTAATCTAAATTTTATTATTGCATGAATTCTCTTTTAACATGCATGAATTGTTAGATTGATGATGTCATATGGATGATCTAATTTTAATGATGGGAAAAGATTATAACTAATCTAACATGACATGTGATCTAATTTTTATGAGGCTAAACATGAAACTAGATAAAATTTGGCAATGATGATGTTGTGGCAATGATCCAACTAATTCTAAAATGATATGCATGCTGTGTATTTTTTTTAATGATTTTCTTTTAAAAGTAAAATAAGACACTACCTAAAATATTTTATTACCTAATTTTAATTAGGAAATAATTTATATTGAATCCTAATCTGACTTAGGTAATTTCCTAATTAGTACATGATGTGCAATTCCAAATTAGGAAACTAAAATGAATGCAATCTATCCTAAATGTTATGCAATTTTTTGTATTTTTCATAAAAGTAATGTTTCTAAATTAATGAAAAGCGATATTTATATTTAAGCCCACATGGTCAAATATTCACCATATTCCCTGTAATCAAAAGAAACAAATGTAATTAGGGATCTGATCTTAAGTTTTAAAGTTTAAAAACCCCAATTATAATCGCGAAGAGGAAATTTCCTATTTAATATAGGCCTAACATCACATAGCGAATCAAGTTTGAACTGTAATAATCCAGATTAGGTAACTAGGCATTCAAAAGTGAAATAATAAACTTGCAAGTTACCTAAATTTGGACTCCGACTTCAGTCGAGACCGGCGGGCAGGAGGCGGTGACCGAGCGAAGCGAGGGGCGTGACCAGGGAGGAACTAGAACGCAGCGCAATCGAGAAGATCACGGGGCTCTTTGACAAGTTGGAGCGAAGCAAGTGGCGTGATTAGCGAGGAACTAGAACACGGCGCAATTGAGAATATCACGGGGCTCTTTGACAAGTTGGGCAGCAGCAACAAGAGGTGGTGAGATCACAGGGACAAAGCTTGACAGCGGTTGCGAAGCTCAATGGTGGGAATAGTCAAAAAGGCCGCGACCACAGAGAACACTTGGTTCTTTCCTACGCGTTTGTTCTTCTTTTGGCGTTATTTGTGTGTGGATAACGTGGGATCCTGAGTGCGTGATTTTTCTCCTTGCGAAAAAAATCGTCCCCGACTCCACTGAAGCACTTCGTTATCAATCATTGCTCTTTTGACCACCACTTGACTTTGCGTGTATGATGGATGGAAGACTAGCGAAGTCAATGTGATGATGGATGGAAGAGAGAACGTAAGTTGTTCGGGCGATGGACGAGCCAGAGATCCGCGGTTGTCATCGGCGAGTATGTCCTCCTATCGGTGCTGGCGCCTTTTCTAACTTTCCATGTGAGCCACTGCGTAGTCCTCGCGGCAGAGAGTAACAGGTCTCTCAGTGGTTCGGGGCCAACAAGCTGAGGTGTCGTGGCTTATAGTGTGGACGAGAAAGAAACAAATCACAGAGAGAGAGAGAGAGAGAGAGAGAGAGAGAGAGAGACAGACAGAGAGAGCTTCATCCTTTACTACGATCTTGCCTTCCCCTTGGTGAATGTATGTTTCTTTTTTCTTTCTTTTTTCTGTCGTCCTCCTCTTGCATGTGTGTTGTGCGTACTTCTTCAGTCCCTATCTTTCCCAAAATTAAATGGACGTGGGGTGACAGTAAGATATCATCACTTGCCCTCAATATTCTTTTCCAAAATTACACCGACTGAATATATCACCAAATCCCATCTCCGGGAAACGTATCACTCAAACTCTCGGTTTCTTTCTTTTTTTCTTGCTTTTTTTTTTTTTTTTTTTTTTTGAGCGATCACCACCGCAGAACTTGCCCTGGCATAAATATTGCTCTTTCCTTTAGATAACTTGGCCATGTATAAATTTCCCTTTCCTCTCAACCTTCCATTTGACCGAAATTACTGCATGTCCCCATTGCTCTTGATTTTAACAAAACATTGCAACGCAACGTTCCCTTGATAACTTGTGGACTTTGGCTATCATGTGCGTAATTCATAGAAAAACTATAGAGAACTTGTCCAAATTCTTTATTTACGAGCTTAATCTCAAAAAATTAAGTTTCGAGTCTCCCTATCTAAGTCCATTAGCTCAGTCCAATCAAAATGCAATTTAAATGGGTTTAATGCAATTAAATGAAAATTTCTCCATTTAACATTAAAAGAACCCCAAAAGTATGAAAGTTATGTATGATGCTCACTTTAGTGTCAAATATTTTGTCAACTCACTTAAGTGTCAAATCTAAGAAAAATTATCATTTAAATTCCAACGACAAAAAATTCCAACCAAAATGATTTCATGACTTTTATAATAAAAAAATAAAATGAGTTGGCGTATTTTTTTTTTAATTCAATCCACATGGATTTTTGTCCCTCTCTCTATAGTCCCTCCCTCTCTCTCCCTCTCCCTCTCCCTCTCTCGCTCTCTCTTGCTCTCTCTTGCTCTCTGTGCGCTCGTCAGCTTCGTTTTCAGCTTCCTCAAATCATCACTGATCTCTCTCTCTCTCTCTCTCTCTCTCTCTCTCTCTCTCCCCCTCCCAAAAAAAAAAAAATCATCACTGATCTCTCTCCCCCCCCCCCCACCAAATTTTGGGGTTGGTTCATTTCCAACTCCTTCTTCCTACTTCGGTTCAGCAGATCTCATAGTGCGATCGCTTTTTCGTCCCTGATCTCGACACTCAAGGGTCATCTCTCAACAATCGCTAGGTTTTGTCATTCTTTGTCGGCTTCGGAGAGCTGCTAGATCTTACTAATAGTCGACGCAAATGCCGGATTCGGTGAAAATGTTAGTGGTCACACTGATCGGCCAGTAGCAATGATGGTTCCCTGATGTGGATGGTCTTGGCCTGGGGAGGAGAAATGTTGATGACTAATAAGATGATACTGTTAGGTGTTGAGTAGAATATTTTTGTTTGGTAAAGAGCCAACCCCTGGATGTTAAGATGCTTTAGTTGGTTATTCAAATTGACCAAATGTAAATACTAAGTTTAACGTCGATGGACTTTGTCTATGCTTTTTCCATTTCCATATTTTGCTTTCGGTTGTGTCATTGTGCTAGTTCTGCAGGTTGTGCCCGATGTTGGAGCAGTGATTTCACCAACAGTTGTATGTGTTGGTACAAGTACAAGAAGCACTGGCTATGTGTTGTTGTTGTAGAGTTAGTTATGGTGCATCTTGTGGTTGCACTAACACAGAGTTAGCATTGGGGCAAGTACAAGATGCACTAGCTATGAGCTAGTGCGGTACAAGTGAAAAAAAATTTAAAAAAAAAAGTGAAACCAACATGTTCATTTTTAAAAACTTTTGTAGCACAAGTGATCATTTTTAAACCGCTATTGATACTTAGGTGATTACTTTTAACAAAATTTGGCATTCAAATTATCACTATTTGCAACTTATGATATTGAAATATTCACTTGTGGAAAACTACTAGATGATGTCATTATGCTTGAGATATTATGGACCCTCTAATGAGCCATGTTGGCTTAAAAAATTAATAAAAAAAGTCACATCAAATTTCCAACCAAACATATTAGAGTTGGAAATAGAAAAATCATTTTTTTCAAAAAATCTAGCACTTAAGTTATAGAAAAAAAAACTTTTGGTACTAAAGTAAATGTTGTACACAACTTTTGACATGTTTAGTATCCTTCTACCCCATATAACAATATTTTTGTTTAAGGATCGGATCAATCTTTAATTTTTTTAAGCAATGGATATCAAAAATTGTTAAAATCTATATGTCAACATACATGCAATTTAGACAAAGGCTATGGATGGACACAATGAGTAAAAATGTTCTAATGAGATATATCATGGGAGAAGGACACTAAAAATGCTTATGTACAGTGCTCACTTAAGTATAAAAAAGTTTTTGTCAACTCACTTAAGTTCTAAATCGGAAAAAAAAAACACCTAAGTGTATTCGGCAAGAAATTTCAGCTAAATTGATTATGTGACATTTATAATTAAAACTTTAATATGATCTGACACATTTAAAAAAAAAAAATCCAGTCCACATGGATGTCCAAGACAACATTGCACAATGATCACTTTTTAATTGAGATTGGTATTGAAGGATTACTTTTAAATAATGACTGGTACTGAAGTAATCATTTTTTAATAACAACTGACACTTAAATAATCACTTGTAACAATAATTGGCACTCAAACAATCCATATTTACAAATTTTTAACACTCAAATAATCACTCATCAACCTATCTACATGGCATCATTTAGGGGTTATAACTAATTAGGCATGGAAGTGAACCAAGTTGGATTGAGAAGCTAATAAAATATGGTCATGTCAAACTTCCAACAATCTAGATTAAAGTCAGCACTTAAGTAATCTAAAGGAAAACTTTTGTCACTAAAATAAGCATTGTATACAAATTTTGTCACTTCTAGTATCATTCTCTCAATATATCATTTATAGTATATCTGATAAATGTCCAAACGTTTACTTAAGTATATTACTCTGCCTCATGATATGGATTAGAAACGGTTTCCCAAAGAAAATTCTACGGAGAGGCAAAGTAATTCCAATACGTTGTGCGCGGATTAGTTAAGATTCAAATGTCAGACGTGTTTCTTCATTAAAGAAAGTGCCAATGAGCCCATTAATTTTAGCTTCATTCTTATTATTATTCTATTTTTTGGCCGCAAAGTTTTACTTGGAGTAGGAAACTTTTTTCTAATGATTCTTAACCTTGGATTACTTCACGACCTTTTACCCAAAAGAAGCCATGAAATGACTTAAATATTTAGAAAGAGTTATCCTTTCAATGTCTTGGGCAGGAAGTAAAGACTCGACTTTATTTTTCTCTTATGAAGTTGAACTAAATTCCATAAACATCATTGAATAGATGACATATATAGTGGAAGTCAATTACTTAACCTAAAATTTCACTTATGTTAATAATTCATCAGCGACCATATAAGTTTCTATTTCCTCAAGGAGTTCCACAACTTTACAATGTTGTGAAAATTTTATACATTTTTCTCGAGAAAATTGTTTAAAAAGTCCTAAACCTAACAAACATTGACCAATTTGGTTTCAAATCTTTCAATTTTGTCAATAAAATCCTAAACATTTTCACATTTTATCAATTGAGTTTGTCAAGAAAATTTTAACTAGAAATTGTTGACATGGATGCAGCTAGTGCCATGGAATGGCCGATGCCAATGTTGACATTTTTTATGATTTAAAAAAATATATTTTTTTTCTTTTTTTCTTTTTTCTTTTCAATTTTTTCCTACCAACTTTGATGACCCTTCCTTGTCACAAGCAAGGGCCAACAACCCTTGATGGCCATTGGCCAAGGGTCGACTAGCCCTTGTTGGGCTTAAAATAAAAAAAGAAAAAAAAGAGAGAAGAAAGCAAGTAAAAAAAAAAAGAAAGCAAGTAAAAAAAAAATTGAAAAGAAAGCAAGTAAAAAAAAATTGGAAAGAAAAATGAAGAAAAAATAAAAAAATGAAACATAAAAATAAATCATATATATAAACCATCCACGTTAGTACCAGTCATGCCACATAAAATGGCTAATGTTCACATTAGTAATTTCTGGCTAGAATTGACCCGATGAACTCAATCGGCAAAAAATTAAAATATTTAAACTCAATTGATAAAATTAAAAAGTTGAAAGCTAAATTGGCCAAAATGTAAAGGTTTAGGACCTTTCAAACATTTTTCCCGATTTTCTCTTGTTTGTAATTCATTTGGGGATGCAAGCCTAGTGCAAGCAAAATGCACAACTATACCGAATTAACCAATGTCATCACAATTATTATAATATTTAAATAATAAATCATGCATTTATCTAACAATTCAAGCTTTTAAAATTATTGGCAATGGTCCCATAAAATCTCACATAGTATTGAGCTAGAAATCCTAAATTCGAGTCTTTCCATCCTCATTTGTCTCCCCAGTTATATATTTCCATGCTTAGTACTAGCTAAAAGATCAAATTAAGCATGAGGAGGAATATTAGAATATTTAGGTAATAAACAATGACTTCATATGATAGAAGCATTTAGAACAATTGGCAATAGTTCCACAAAATCGTACAATAATGAAATTCTAAGAGGTAATTTTGAATTTGGAAAAAGAAAATCTAATTTCAGTAGAAATTTATCATTTTGCACCTACAAAATTATACTTTTTGTGTTGGTAAATTTCAATCTATGGTGATAAGTGTTAAAAAAAAAAAATGTTGGTAGAGTGGTAGGTGATTTTTTAAATAACCTATAGTTAGCTTATGGCAGATGATTTTTTTTTATATATAATTTATTTGTAACTTATCAACACTTGCATGAAAATATCCAATTTTTTTATAGTTTGCCAATTACCATTTCATACTAATTTATCACCTTTTACTTGCATAACTTACTAAGATTTCAAATTTACTAATTCTTATATGAAATTATCAACCTAAATTATAATGAATTACCAACTAGCTTTGAATTGAATAATCTTATTTGATTTATTTATCAACAATTAGTTGTTTTTACAATTCACCAACTTTTATATTGAGCTGCCAACTCTTATTTGCGTTGCTTGGTAAGCCCTTTTACATTTACTAACTTCTTTTAGGTTAGCCACTCTCTTCTGAGTCACTTATAGATGTTTATTTGTATTTTTTCTAATTTTTCAACTTTGCTTATCATCTACAAAGTTTTATTTGTATTTCTTAGTAATGGCTTAAATTAACTAACTCTTTATTAAATTCCTACTGAATTAGAGCGACTTATTGGCTTTGTTTTGATTAAATTACCAATTAGTTTTAGGTTACAACTCTCATTTTGGTTGCTCATTTTAAATTACCAATTTTGATTTTTTGCTAACTTTTATTTGTCTTTCTTAACTGCACCTTAAATTTATCAATTCTTAGATGAATTACTAACTTTAATTTAAGTGAATTATTAACTTTTCTACCATTAAGTTATCAACTAATTCTGTTACTAACTCTCATTTTAGTCGGTTTTCAACATTTTTTTTAATTCACCAACTTTTCTATTAAAAGTTGGTAAATGGCAAACATAAAAAAAAAAGATTGTAATTTCATTAGAATCATCCATTCCTTACAATTCATTTTTTCTAAGTTGAAACAAACAAAGGGGGCTGAAAAGAAGAAAAGGTTGTTATAGCGAAGAGAGCACGCAGGAAAACTTGAAGAATCTGTTTATGAAATCTAAAAGTCAGTACGATGATGAAATAGGTCCAAATGATATAAAAAGAGAGAAAAAAAGACTTGACCTTATTATTCTTCCAGATTTGGTGCTAATTTATAATTGTCAAGTTGAATAAGAGGCCCATGGCGTAAAGACTGTGACATTAGCTAGTTGAAGTACTCTTTCAACGCTTCTTCCATCTTTAATCTCCACCCAAAGGCTGAAACCACGTGAAACGCGAAAGTAATGAGAAACAATCATCACATCCCCATCTAAGAAAAGCTCTCAGCTTCGTGGAAGATCATGGGATATAATTTTTTGTGAGTGTGAACATGTGATTAGCTGAGCCGACCACAAGGACTGGCTAAAGTAATCAGATTACTGCACGGAAAAATAATGGTCAGGAGCAAGCCGGCGAAACAGTGAAGACGAGGTCGACTCTATGTGGTCGGAGACGGGAAATATTACTTACTGCTGTCTTGTTTTTGTTGTTGTTATGGTTGTCAGATACCTAATGTTCTGGAAATCGAAGATAGAAATCTACTTCTCTTTGTCTTGCTCCTCTTGGTTCTTCTGTTCTTTTCCCCTGCGTGAATAATGTACGAAAAGGGACATGTTTATGGAGACTGGTCGGGGAAATATCCTTAATTAGCAATTTCTAAATGATCGTTATTCACACATTTAGCATCCATCCAATAAAGCACGTGGGAACTATTGTACTTTTTCAACCGATTCAATTCTTTCAAGTGAAAATCGAGATCTGAATCGCGTATGGTAGATGTCATCAGGTATTGTACATGTTGAAGTCTCTTTCTTTGGAGTTTCAGCAGTGATCCTATCGATCATGATTCACGATTAATTAGGGCCTCATTAATTAGTTTATGTATTCCAAGAAAAACACCATTTATCAACTTTTAAAAACTTGTGGAAAAGTTTTTTAGATGAATGCTCATTTTGTTTTTGCAAAAAATTAATGGTCGGAATTTATTTTCCTCCTTTCTTCCGACGTTTGAATCACTTATGAAATAACAAACGGAATCTTTTGATGGTCAACTAAAAAATCAAATATAGATTTAGAAAACCGATTTGCAATTTGGACATCAGTTTATGTCATCTTGAGTGCTTAAACGCAGGCGCCCGACTAACGGACGATGAACCTTGACACTCGGATCCCCGATGCCTCAGATCCAAGGTCTCGACGGCCCAAACTTAGAGACCTTGATATCTGCACCTGAATTCCAAGGGCTCTACTCGAGATTTTTTTTTCCTAAAAAAAAAAAAAAAAAAAAACCAGATTTTCTGATAACAAATATCAGAAAATGACTTACATCTTCTTTACAAAAAATAACCAAATACAGGAAAAATAAACCATTTTTCAAAAATAGCTTTTTAAAAAAATATATTTTTAGTGAAGTTCATTTTCTATGAATTAAAAGAGACAAAATCTAGCCAACAATCAGAAAAGCTCATATGAATGAGTTTTTAATGATTCTATGCACGCATTCATTATCAAATAAAGCAACTGTCAAATGTTAAGAAATGAAAATTTTAAAAAGAAAGTCACTCCAAATGGACCTTTAATCCACTAAAATAGAACACGCTTAATAATTTTTCTTCTCGGTCCTTTACTGACTCATTGCATACGTTAAAATTTTGTCCTCTTTTGTAGACCAAGCAGTCCACTTCTCTATATAGGTCTATTCCAGATCCATTAAGTTCTCTAAAACACAAAACACAAGCTACCAGTTCTGTTGTCAAGTACAACACACACGACCACATCCCTACTTTAAAAACCTAGGATATAGTAAAAGAGAAATATGATGGAGGATCATCCGACGGGCTTCAGATTCTATCCAACGGAGGAAGAGCTCATCTCTTTCTATTTGCACAACCAGCTCGAGGGCTCGCTACAAGACCAGCTCCGCCGGATCATTCCAGTCCTTGACATTTACGCGACGGAGCCGTGGAATCTCCCAGGTTAAAGAACAAGAAATCATACATGGCATTTCCTCGTTTTTCAATGTTTCTCGTTCATTGCCACCGAAAGAAATCTTGGGTTCTGATTATTGTGCAAACTCATCGCAAATTGCAAGTAAAGTTTTGACTTTTCTTGTGGTGTTGGGTGTGTTTTGTTGCCGCAGAGCTTTCCGGAGAGCTGTGCCGAGAAGACAAAGAGCAGTGGTTCTTCTTCGCTCCTATGCAGGAGAGAGAAGCGAGAGGAGGAAGACCGACCAGAAGCACGGCGGTGGGCTACTGGAAGGCCACCGGATCGCCCTGTCACGTCTACTCATCGGAAAACAAAATGATTGGGATGAAGAAGTCTATGGTCTTCTACGTAGGAAAAGCTCCAACAGGAAGAAAAACCAAATGGAAATTGAACGAGTATAGAGCCATAGAAATAATCTCGGCTCCCCCTTCCAATTCTTCAAGTTCTAGCATGCCCATGTTTAGGGTAAGCGCATGCATGAACTAATTGAATTTTGATCTTCATTTTAGTTAATTGCATGAGCAGTCTTAGACTTTCGTAAGAGCTATTAGCGGTGGAAAACATTATTTTCACAAGTATGCATTACTTAATCGATTGAAAAGTTCTAAATATTTGACATAAATAAAATCAAAAGTGATGCCCGTGTTTAGGGTAATATGTAGAATGTATGCATCCACTCGTCATCTCTTTTTTTAGTCAATACAGTTGAATCGATGAGTCATATTTTTCTTCTTCCTTAAATGGAGAAACCATTATTTTGACCAGTAGGTTATACGCATGAATTTTATTAGATTTATTTTTACTCAAATTTGCAAGTGAGTCATGTTCATATTTATAACCCACCTATTAGAGGCTCGATTGGAGGAAATTAAGATTAGCATCGATAAATTTTCAATTATTATTCATTTACCTTAGTTTGCCATTGCCATCTAGTATAAGAAAACATTAATTTTCTCATTTCCTCATTTTCTCTCCAAGTGCAACTAATTTGCTTTTACTTTTTTTCTCTTGAAATGCTGTAGTTGAGGCATGAATTCACGTTGTGCCGAGTGTACGTTGTGTCTGGGAGCTCCCGAGCATTTGATCGACGGCCGCTGGAGTTGGTGGCTGGAGAGACGATACAAGGTGGGGATGCTGGTGAAGGCAGCAGCGGCGAATCTGCTTCCCATCAAGAGCACTGATAGAAAATAATGCTGAAATTTCCAATTACAGGGAGACGATTAGCATGGAAAAGAAGAACCTATATGGGATTGGGAACCACTCAATTTATTTTAATAGAGTCATTAGAAAATGGTTTCTCTAGATGTTGAATGAAAGTTGTCTGTCAAATGATGTTTTTCCCTTATAGTTTCCAGCGGTTGCTTAGAAGAATCCATATTACGTGTAAATGAAAATAATAAAAACTCCCGATGGAATTAATGACAAAGTTGTTTCCTTTAATTATGTGCATCTGCGAGTGAATAACAAATCCCAAACTCAATTACAGGTGAGATTCAAGAACAAAACCCAAACTCAAAACCCTAATAATAGCAGTCACGTAAGAACGGATATGAAGAGACAAGGTATTTCTCAAGGATACTACACGACAAGAGAACCCTAAACACTCCCCAAATTATGGAGGTTGTACCAATGGGGTTAATGGCCGGTTTATAAGTGTGAAGAAAAGCCTCACATTTTGAACTAGCTTTTGGGGTAAAAGAGACCCAAGACTATCTAACACTGGTGTTAAAACTCAGGATGGCAACAAGTTTGGATCCAAAAGTCATACAAGAGAGTTACGGGTTATTGCACCTTCGACCCAGGGCCCAATGTATGAGGGGAAAATTGTTGAAGTCGTCCCACATCGATTGTGGAAATGGGCTGATGATCAGTTTATAAGTATGAAGGAAAGTCTTACATTTTAAGCTAGCTTTTGGGATAAGAGAGGCCCAAGACCATCCAACGCAAACAAGTACTCTCTTTCAATTTTTTTCCTCCTTTTTTCTATTTCAAAGACTTGCGTGCATCTTCTTTAGTTAAATTCCTTCCTTTGCAAAGAAGATTTAATGTCTTCCTATTTGATTCAGTCAGTCGTCTAAAAGTGCTCACTAGGCTTCAAATAGAATAGAGAGCCTATATGCTTACTGAATTCCTTTTATCCAAAGCCAGCTATTCCCCTTCCAAGTTATAGTTACTATAGCAGGACTGTAGAGGGTACTACTGTAATTCACACTGCTACAGTTAAGGCGTTTTTAATTATAAGATCTTTAAGGGAAAAGAAGAAGCTCTTTCAAGGTACTTTCCTCCTATCACTTACATTCCAATTTGGCTTCTCATGATGACCTTTTTATATTTTTACTTCCGCCCCACTCGTCCCAAACAATTCTTCCAAGTGACCGTCCACTTAACAATATTTTAATCATCAAATGGACTCTCCCCAAAATAATCTATGGCCTTTTATTGGTAGTAGAAAGCACCTTTCTGTAAATGGTATTATGTATAGATGTGAATGAGCAAAGTCAAAATATAAGAGTGGCCGTACCTTCGGCGAAAGGTAGGGTATGTTTTCTTATATTTGTCTTGTTATATATCATTGAGAAAAAGACTATGGCTTCGGCAATTTTTATTAGTAGAGAAGGGATCCTCTAGATCTAACTCGTCTTTATCCCAAAAGTTACTTTCATCCTCGATGTACTTAAGCTCAATTATGATGGCAAGATAAATCTCTCCAAAGTGACGGTCATCCCACCAAATCTATAAAGATCTCAGACATGACGAAGCAAAATGTCACGCCCCGAACCTCGAGCGTGCCAACATCCCACCATGGTCAAGCAAATGCGACATTCCCAGGTAGTGTCGCCGACCCCATTCATTTCTTATTGCGCAAACGGAACGTATTACAAAAACCCCTGACAATGAAATACAGGATAGAAAAGCCAGAAGCAAAACCACAACATAACACTTTCATAATTCAATAGAATTACAAACAGAGGTCTACGGCCAAAAGTCTACAAAAGACCGGCTCTTAAAAAGGAACTGTCTTACGACCTACAAGTCGGACACTTTCTCCAATCCTTATAACTTCACCTCTGCAACTCCTCAAGGCCAACAAAAGATATCTGGCCACTACGTCCACCAAAGACCTGAAATTTTAATCCCACAACTGAGATGAGACATTGTCTCAGCAAGTTCAAATCCCTAAACCCCTATTAGAAAGAAAATATGCCCAAGGGTGGCCTAGCCACATCACACAGAGAACTTACCTCATCTCAGTCCCTTCTTGCAAGTTAGCACAATTCAAATCACTCAATCACATATAGTAATAATAATTCAAACAATTGGAACGCCATCACTTTCATATAAATCACAATCGCACTTAGCACGCATTCCAATTATTATTCACTGCCACACAAGGGCAAAGCCTACTCGCAGTTCGGCTATCTACTGACATTAATGCCAAGCATCGCCTCCCCCCTTGGAGCGCGGCTTCGTCACTACGTCGACGGCATTCCCGAATGAGCATAAGTCCAGTCGGCCTAGCCTCTACTACGATCTGAATCCGTTGTAAGGGGTATCCCATATAAGGGCAAATCCGGCTCAATAGCCCAGGACGATTCCTCTTAATTATCACACAGCCAAATCATACTCGGCCTCAGGACACTTTGCATTTCACTCAATGCTTCCACTTAAAATAGTGATCCCGGCCATTTTTCTTCATATTAAAAATATTCCAAAAATTACTCACGTGTGTGGGGCACACTAAATTCGAATCAGAAAGCCAATATCTCACTTTTTCAAACCCCACTATTTAATATAATTATTAAAATCCAATTTTTGCATCAAAACCCGACACTTGGGTTTTTATGAATAAAATCCCTATTTATCACAATCAACACTCAATTTGCCACATCCATTCACCAAACTCAAATTCTAAATGCACAGCAGCGATCAGCACGAAATTCTAAGAGAATAAGGTTTCGATGAAATTTTCAGAATTTATTAAATAATTAATTTTATTCCGAAATTTATTTAAATAATAATATTTTAATAATTTCAAATAAATATATATTATTAAATTATTTAATAATTTCGGAATTCTTAAATAAAACAAAAACAAATTCCTTTAAGTCACATTAAAGCTTATATTAATATAAACATTCACTTAGCCTTAAATTAAACACACTTTAAATTAATCAAGCACCTTAATATAATCTACACTTAAATAAATTAAACTAACCACCTAATAACACTTAACATAAACTAAACCTTCCTAAGCATAATTAACCCTCTAAGCGAGGTTTAGTGAGCCAAACTCACTCAAATGACGAGCCGAGTGGACCAAAACGATGGGGACGCCGAGGGGAACGACTTTCCTCAAAGCGGGCTAAGCGTCCGGAGTCGGGAAGCCAGCCAAAACGGGCCAAAACCTGGTTGAGATACCCATTTTTGCAGCTGCTGGTCACGCATGGAGGAGGGCCAAATGGTAGCTGGTTGGGCACAAAACCGGCGGAGAAGGGCGACGGCAGCTTAGGCGGTGCAAACGGCGGCTCCGACGGGTCTTCGACGGTGGCTGGCGACGACGAGCAACAACAGACGAAGGAGATGGAGGCTCGGGGTCGCACGGACAGTGGCTAGGCGGAGCGGAGAGGCGAGCTAGCTGGCGAGCAGGCGAGTGAGCAGCGCGCGCGCGGTCGGGCGGAGTGGCGGCGACGACGGACGAATGGCGAGGGCTCCAACTGGCACGCGTGCGTGCAGGCGTAGGGGGCTCCGGTCACTGGTTTCTGTTTTTCCTCTTCCCTCCCAACCGGTTCCAAGGTTGAAGAAGAAGGTGATGGGACCTCCTCACTTTTTGAGGACCAATTAGCACTTGCCACTTGTCAAGCTCTCCTTCAATTTGGCCCAACCACCATGAAATCACATGATGTCACACTCCACTATCCCAAATCTTCCACAACCTTTCTCCAATGGGTGCAATTTATCTTTCCGTCGTGGCATGAAATCTCGTACACTAATTTCTCCAATTCCATTCAATTCTCTTCCAATTAAGTCCAATTGAAGTCCATAAAATTAATCCAATGTCACCGCACTTCAATTCACATAATCACTTGACCATAGAACCAACTTAAGTCCCAAAAGCACGATCAAAGGCGGGCCTACTAATTTCTCGAGCCAAATTAGCCTTTCCTTGATTAATTTGCTGAAAAACTCTGATTGCATGAAAAATCTTCCGAAGATGAGTCAATGTTTCTAAAATGATTTGTGACACACCACCAAATCTTCCAATTTCTGAATTCGATCTCAATTCATGATTAATTTCACTCTGGCACGATATTAGCGCGTCCTAATCTACCTGGTAGCTTTTAGACATTTAAGTGCATTTGACATGTGGCTGATCAATTCAAGCCACAATGTACATCTTTGACACATTAGTGACTCTCGGTTGTCGGAACAATCTCATGGTTTCAAACATGGACACAGGGTACCCAAACGATAGAAAAGTCGGTCCAGTGCTGATCGACAAAATTGTGCGATTTGGTGGAATCACCCACACTCGATCACATGCCTATGTTGAGTAGACCTATCTCCGATCTCTAATCGATTTTTATTTGTGCTGTAATGACCCTTGCAAATTAGCTCAGTCGAAATGTTGTTTCCCGGTTAAATTCTCGAGTCTGATGCATTAGAATTTCTTAACAGTTTCACCTGATAGACTAGTTATCCCATGAGTGATTAGTTCAGGAAAAAGAACTGTATGCGTACCAACGAAATGTCCGTCTCAATTTGTTGAAAATAGAATTGGAAAATCGGGATGTCACACAAAATCTATCACCAAATCTCGGTCTTTATGGCTTGTTCACGTTCACCGACCCATGATGTCTCGAGTTTCCAATAACGAAGTCGTGTAATAGATGCATAGGAAACTTCTATGAAACTTTCATTCACATTTTCAGATACATCATATCTAGTTTCGTAAAATATGATTACCAATTGGTAAAGTTGAGGTATCAAGATCAATTCCTACGGTCCCCCATAATATTGGACTTACGGCATAATTTCTTTCACAACGAAAGTTATAATCTCATGGAGGTACATTGTTTTTTTTTTTTTTTTTTTTTTTTGGTAAGGTAAGATTAGTATTGACTTTTAACCAAAAGAAACTTTATAACAAAGATAACTTGGCACCAACAAAACTTGCACTCATGGTGACAAACAAGTAATTACGAGTTAAAGGATGTTGAGAGAAAAAGGAGAAAGAGGGGAAATCAAAATAGTGGCAACCGTCAAGCAACTTTATGAGGAAAGATCTGACTTTAGAAGAAAAGATAGAGGGGTCAAGTCCCCAACTTCGTTGCATCCTTCAGTTCCTCGGCGTATCCGCAACATGGCTGAACACAATACCCTTGTCCTTTACGGCTTTGACAATGGAGGTACATTGTTAACCTTCTAAAAATGGAAAAAAGTGTCAATTTTGTTGATTAAGATCATGGTTATTCATGCAAAACCAATTTGTAGGAGAAGATTGAGATAATTGTCCTAAAAATCCTAAATATATTGTATGGTAGTTGATTACGTTCCAAACATTTCAATTGTGTCAATTTTAACTTTAAGCATTTTAAAGATTTAGCAATATAGTCATTTCGGTCAGTTTTGATCAGAAATTACTAACGTGGATTCTTGCCATCTTATGTTTCATGACTGGCGTTGATGTTGTAATTTAAAAAAAAAAATAATCAATTTTCAATTTTTCTTTTACTTTTGCCTGTGGCCGATTCTTGGCCATAGCAAGTGCTGGCCACAAGCAAGGCATGGCCAATAAGGACCGCGATGCCTTCACACAAGTCTGGCGAGGGTGTTGCAGCCCTCGCCAAATCTAGGGGAGGTGTGGCCAGCAAAGGCAGCCCTCATTAAATCTAGTAAGGTCGATCCTCACTCAAACAAGGCTACCCATTGGTAAAAGGAAACGAAAAAGTAATGGAAAAAAGGAAAATTTTAAGAAAATTTTAAAAAATGAAAAAAAAAATTACATTAGCGCCCTCCACGCCACATAAGGTGCCCAAGGCTGACTAGACCATCACATCAACAATTCATGGCCAAAATAACTATATTAGCAAATCATTAAAAGATTTAGAACTAAATTGGCATAATTACAAATTTTATGACTGAATTAGTTGGCATATAAGAGATTTAGGATTTTTTGGATAATTTTCCCACAAAAGAGAATGAATCTACTTTCTCTTTTATTGTGTTAGTTTTCTGTATATGAGGGATTTTGCCTTACTCTTCCATTTTATATGCAAATCAACTAATGGATGAAACTACGGCACGTTTTGTAGACATCAATCTTTTCGAAACTTGCTAAAAGAAATCTATTTTTAATTAGGGCTGTCAACGAGTCGGGTTGGGTCGGGATTTAACGTCACCGAACCGACCCAAATCACAAATGCAGTGTGTTTCAACCGAACCCGACCCAACCTGAAAACCATAATACCTAAAACAATAATTTGGGTCGGATCGGGTTTCGGGGTTTACACTATTATTTTCCCCCCTTTTCCTCTCTTCACCTCTTCTTTATGGCCTAATGAATTTTCCATTGGGTTTCTCGGCTAGTTTTAACATATCACCTCAACTAAATTTTGAAGCATCGCAGTACATTGTCTCTACTAAGTTCAATAAAAGTGAAATTCAACAAAACGAGTGAATGAGGATAAACTACTCTATAGATCCTCCATGAGAACAACCTAATCTATAGATCCTCCATGGACACCAATTGAATAAAGTCCGCTAAAACTTTCCCTTCCAATAAGTTTTCATTCAGTAGCCTAGAACAAAGAGAGAAGAAAATTAGGATTTGATAGATTAAAGAGCAATGCTCAAACTCTCTTGCACACAATAAAAGTAAGACACAATATATCATAGTATGTAAAACAATTTGAGAAATAGGACTTACACAAGTTGCATATTTGAAGAAGCTAGTTTGTTTGGTATAGAGCCAGTGAGTTGATTGCCTGACAAATCCCTAAATTTTCATGGACAGCAAAGAAGATGAACATTTCAAGACTCATTTCGAGCTTAGATTCATTAATACAGAATGCTGCAAAACTTAACTTTATTTTCTTTATTTATCAAGTACTAACCTCCAATACGTCAATCATCGAGAGAAGTCAATATCGAGTTTGACTCCGTGGTTGTATTTGGCAACTCTACAATAAATTCATGAAGAAAATGAGAATTAACGTATACATTAAAATAAAGAAAGGTATAAATATTCTACAACCATATTTTCTCATCCGACTCAAAGATTTCAAGATCTTCTAAGTCCTCCTCAATCGAACGTGAAAGTGGCGCCGATCGTAACCAATCTTGAGCACATATAAGAGCCTCCGCCATGGTTGGGGTCAAGGAACTACGAAACACATCGAGCACATGACCTCTTGTGCTAAATGCAGCCTCCGATGCTACAGTCGAGATGAGCATGGCCAAGATATCTTGAGCAATGATAGAAGGGATAGGATATCTCGATAAATTTCCTTTCTACCAACTTAAGATATCAAATTCAAAGTTATAACGTTCATATGCTTCCTCCAAGTACTTGTCCAATTCAAATTTTTCATCCAAATACTATCCGGTTTGGCTAAAATATATTTCAGTCATGATATCAGCACCAACCCCTAGGGATCTTGACATGCTTACCATCCTTGTGCTCTTCAGCCTCAAGTTGCTTTAAGGGCATACACCCGTGCGATATTGCTCAAACAATATGTCAGAGATGTTATCACTTTTTCTTGTAAAGTTTCTGCCTACTTACTTTCATAAACATGACTAATCATCCACTTCACATAGTCCTAATTATGTTGTAGGTCAAGTACGCAAGCAATAAATAAAGTGAGATTTATATTGTTCACGTTGCCAAAAAAACTTACGAAATTTCATTTTCATTCTCTGAGCCATTTCCTGCAAGCTTCGTTCCTCATTTCCACAATATCTCTCAATCATCGTATGAATCTCATACACGTCCTTCGCCATATTATTGCTAGTGACATAAGAAGAACCTGAAAATTTTATAGTTGTTTCAAAAAACAACTTCAGAATAGGAAGAAAATGACATGCATAATTCAAATTCTCCCTAGTGGGCGACCCTTTCCCCTTGGAAAGCTCTTGGGCATATTTGCTATTCCGAAGTTCCATGTTACTAAAAGCTCTTTCAAACTTTAAAGCTCATTCCAACATCATGCATGTCAAGTTCCAATGAGTTTCTACATCCAAGCATACAAGACTCTTCAACTCAATATTCTCTAACTTAATAAAACCCTTGAACTTTCTTAACCTACCAGGGGAAGATCTTACATAGCGCACAGCTAAACGTATTCTAGCAATTGAATCGTTTATATCTTTTAACCCCTCTCTAACAATCAAACTTAATATATGAGCATAACACCTCACATGAAGCAACTCTTAAGTCATTCGAGCTAAGCATTAACCACGATGATAGAAAAAACACTATGAATGCCCCAATCAGTCAAACATTTCTCAATTGTTTTTCCTATTATCTCAGCAAAATGACCTGGAATTTGACAAAAATTTAATATCTTCTTCTGCAATTTCCAATCAGCATCAACAAAATGAGCAGTCAGACACATATAACTTAAATTTTGATAAGATATCCATGTATCAGTTGTTAGACATACTCTAGGAGATGTCTCGGAGAAATATTTCTTCAATTTACTTCTTTCCTCCATGTATAAATCATAACAATTGGGCCTCAATGTGTTGCGTGATGGGATCAAGAATTTTGGTTGGATTATATTCACAAATCGATGAAATCCCTCATGCTCTACCAACTTAAATGGCAACTCACTAAGAATAAACATGATCGCTAATTCTTTTCTGCTAGCATCCTGATCAAATTTCCAAGGATCTGAGAACTACCACCCCCAACAACTTGATCCAAGGCAATATTTTACCTTTTTTCGACGTCTGCATATGGATATTCCTTACATCTAGCTAGATGATGATGCATTGTGCTAGTCCCTTAACCACTAACACAACCAATAAGGGTGCCACAATATAAACACTCAGCCTTTTCTTAACTAGGGATATCTTTAAAATGTTCCTACATTATAGATCTCATTCTTCTATTTGGGACATTAGAATCACCCATTGAAGACATCTAGCAATTCTTCTATTTATAACAATTAGAGTTTGCAAATTATTATTTTAATAACTTATAGTAAGCCAAACCCTTAATCAACATTAGGAAGGCATAAAAAAAAAAAAAAATAGACCAATTGGAGTATGAAGAATTCAAGCATTCAGCCTCGGTAATATCAACTCAGAAATCATGTGTTTAGCTTCGGCATGCAATAGTTCAAAAGAAGAGAGGTGGAACAAAGACCATCATTTGTTGCAGATTACAAGCATTATTATTTCTTTGCAAGATTGAAATGCATGGTCAATTTTTACCTCTGATTCAACACAACTCTTCTCCTTTTGCCCCTGGTAATATCAGCTCAAAAAATTTTCAAAGACCCAGTAACAGAATTAGCATGAAAGAAAAACAGAAACCTGAAACAAATGATAAAAGAGATCACAAAATTGACGACTTAGAGTGAATGTGAAGGGTGATGCGAAACAAGAGTTTACATCTACTTCCTTAAATAAATTGCACAAGTTAATGCTTGGTGTATAATAAAAGCATTCTCATACTTTGTCTGTGACAACTAAGCAATCATTTGTGCAGCCAAAAATTATAATAAAACAAAATAAAACAACGCAGTGGACACATAAAAGAACTGGAGTGTAGTAGAACTCTACTTTTTATAATCTCCTAGTTGGTTACAATGAAGTGGAAAAGCTATCCAAAAATTATGCAAAACAAAATAAAACAATGCAGTGGACACAAGGTCTTTGTCCAGCCATGCTGCATAGGAAAGGTTGCATCTCAACAAACACATAAAAGATGATGCCCTCGAAAAGGCACTTGATAAGAACATAATTGTTCACCTAAGAAAATTTTAGATCAGTCAAGAATACCTGTAGGTCTATGTGCACCTTAAAGGAAGGCAGTGTCACAACCCTGCCACTAGGTTATGGTTAATAAGTCCAATACAACATGTGCATAGGAAACCATTTTCAGAAGGCCGAGATATTATATCTTATCATAGTCAACAAAAGAGGTTGCTATGTATCTAATAAAATTCTAGCACTCTTGGCATGACAATGCCAAAGAAGCTCCAAGATTCGAAAGAATGCTCAACTTGCTGTCACAAACAATGGATATGCAAGCTCAGCACATTCATATTCCATTATTCATAGTAACAACTACAGAAGTAACCAAAAATGGAGACATATATTTTCCTAACTAGATCAGCTTTCAATTTCCGCACAATTATTAAAATCCTACAAAAATCAGATGCACTTGAAAATACACAAGAGCATCCTTAAATAAGTTCATAACTCTCCTCATTTAAGTGCCTTGACATACTTTATTAATATACACTCTTGGAAGAAATTAATGTATTTTAGCTCAAGAAAGCACTTAGCTAAAGAATAAAAACCACACATACTAAGCCCGTGAACATATGGCTGGAGAATTTAAGGAATTTTGGCTGAGCTTTTCCATTGACTACATATGCAAACATCAGGGATATATAAATTTACAGATGCAGCTGACAAAAATGAGGAATCCAGAATTCTAGAGAATGAAAGAATGTAAAAAAGATTACAGACTTATCAATCACCAAGGGTGTTTAGAAGCTAATATATCGGAGAGTAATTAGATATTGCCAAAATTGCTTCCTGAATATATGAAGACATTGCTTACTGTTTCACCGCCTTCATCTCAGCATCACCTGTTTGAAACACAGCTATCAGCCTTCGTATTCAAGTTGACCATTCCAGAAATGCATAAATCGCAATCTAGGAACTGCAGGGAAGTCTGTGAAATATATTCCGACAATGCAAATCCCTTACATGTGCCTGCCGACTCATAACGGCAATCCATCAAACAGGTGGTCGACATCATATGAAATGAAATGAAACAAAACGAAAATTAAAAAGTCAAACACGCATTGGTTTTATTGCCTTTTATCGCTAGTGTCTACTACTGTGCAACGAGCTAGTCTATCTCAGCTAAGTGATAATTCACTGTCTGGACAAGCCGGAGGTGCCTTTTTCCCTCGAACCCACCCCCCAACAGAGCGCAAATTGGACTCTCTACGACCAAGCACCAATTTTGTCAATTGCCCCATCGATCTTGTCAGCCCGATTACCATCCAATTGAAGCATAAGTTACAAATTCTTCCAATCCGCATCGTGCTTTTGTCGAATCAACCTATCTAAATCCCTTACTCACAAACTCGATCAAATAATCAATCCTCAGTCACAACCAAAGACAAGGACGTAGGTGGCGACATTCGACCTCACGAGAATGATCCCCACGAGCCCTCCCATCACGATCCAAAACAGGCCACGAATCAAACACGCACGCAAGCACGCAACCAACAATAAAGCAGACATCCACGACATCCACCATCACAAATTCCCAGGAAAATGCTCGAAATGGAAAATACAAAGAAGAAGGGGAAAAAGCGAGACCTTGGCTAGAGAGGACTCATCGTCCAGGATAATCGCCTCGCCACCGGACGTGGGCTCAGTGGAATCGGCCGTTCTTACGACGAGCGCAAGCTTGCGAGTCGTGAGACTGAGTTGCCTATCACCGGCCGAGATGAGCAGCCGTGATTGGGCGTCGCCAATGCGGGTGGAGGAGAGAGGGAGCGTAGCAGTGGCCGCAGATCCCGAACCGGCGGTCGTGAGCGCAGGCGACGGAAGCTCCGTCGAAGATCCTACTGCGAAGGGAAACCCTAGAATGCGAGGATCAAAGAAGAGGGCGGTGGCAGAGTCAACGAGAAGGTATAGTCGTGGACGGCGGCAGAGTTAACGAGAAGGAGAAGGCACAGTCGTGAGTCGTCGGAGAAGAAGGTGGAGTCGACGAGAAGAAGGCACAGTAGTATGTGTTTGGCCTTGAGAACATGATTTTGCCTTGTTTGGAACTTTAGAGTTAGATGTGTTTTGGGGTTGAACAATGTTCCAACCTGACCCAACCCAAAACATATGTATTTGCTTGTTTTATATTTGTTACCCAAACAATATCAAGACCCAAAACATGTACTGTACTTGTTTCGTATTCGGGTCGTGTTTAGGTCAGGTCGAGTCGGGTCAGGTTTTTTGGACACCCCTATTTTTAATAGCGGCACTCATCTTGATTGTGAACTCTAGTATTAATAAGCAAGGATGATATATAGTAGGAGATCATTTGCCAAAAAAAAAAAAAACAGTGTTATTTAGGGACGACATGATCCCCGTCACTAGAAATGATTGTATATAATACCATGTCGATATGAATTTATCCATCTTTATACATCTCGAAGAAGAATTGATATTTTCTTGTAACGGAATGCTGCTATTCGTCCATCAAGTAGAGAATTAATATCTATCAAAGTTCCTATTATTTTCACTTACTAAACTCGAATGTATTTGTTGGAGATATGATTTGATTCTGCAGTTGATTGTACAAATCTTAGATTGATAGATTAATTGATTTGGTCAATTCAAAAAAGGAAAATAGTATCTTGTATGTTATTTCCTTGTATTGTACCTTCTTGTATTATATATACCCTCATGTGCATGAATGGAATATAATATGTAGAATTCCTCAAATTCCTTCAATTTCCCTTATGGTTTCAGAGCCTTCTTTCTTGGTCTAGTTTCCGCAATTCTGAAATTGCTTCCGGTTTTTTTTTTTTTTTTTTTGCTATGACAATCCTAATTTTGCAAAATAGATCAGCACCCCCGTAGGAATTTTATTTTTGATACCATGTCAAAAAATCAAAGTACAAATGAGGAAGTCAACAATTCACCTCAAAACCAAGATTCGGATCAAATCAATCCTATTGAAGAAGAAAGCCCTTCCGCTTAACACCCTATTAGATCTATCCCTACTCCAGTTCAAGCTTTCGGCTCCAATGGCCACCAGTCCATTGGTTTTTGATTCAAGGTCAATGGGCCACCCGGATAAGTCAAACTTGGGCACAACAAGGCCTATTTGGAGAAGGAGGATCAGGTTGGACGGGTTGGACCCAAATCCATTCAATCAAGTTTGAGGACAAATCCCTACTTGATTTTCCAACCCGCCTTTGTCCCCTATGTGGTTCTAGCCAATGGCGGTAGCTTGGAGCTCGGTGCTCGGTGCTCTCTATGCATCACCAACAAACGAACCAAAGCTCCAACTCATCAATCTACAATTCACCAAACTGAATAACTACACCATTTGGGCTCATTATTTCTGGCCAACCTTGGTCACAAATGATAAAAATGACTTCCTCGATGGAGATGTCCCCTTTTCAATTGACAATTAACTACAATGACACTAACACAAGTGCAACCAACTCGTTTGCACATGGATCGAAAATTGTGTAACTCCTAAGGTCATGGCCGAACTCCCACCAATCGAAGACTTAAAGGCAATGTAGGATAATATTTGTGAGATATATAGGAAATTAGACCAAGTCAAGATTTTCTCACTCACTTAGGCCTTGTCGAAATTAGAGCAAGGGCACCACTTTCAGCCAACTCTCGGCTTTGTGGAACAAGCTCGAGGCGGTTGAGGAACAATTGGAAGAGCCTGAGATCACCTTGAAGCAGTATCGAGCGACTTACTCTTGATTTTAAATGAAACTTACTCACATTTTGGGTCGCAAATCCTCGCCATGGAACCACTCTAGACCGAATCTATCAAAGAATGAGAAACAACAACTCATTTTCTCTTGATTTTAAATGGAAGTTACTCACATTCTAGGTCTCAAATCCTCACCTTGAAACCAATTCAGCTGCCCAACTAAATCTACTAACTCGTTGTCCAAGAAGAAAACCAGCGCCTAATGACGGGTGAGTACATGCATGTGGGTGAGAACATGATGCCTGCTGCTCTAGCCAACTCACTACAACAACCGGTCCATGCCATAAATACCCATCGTGTAGTGCTGGGGCTTTAGTGGGAGGAAAAAGTGAACTTCTATAACTAATCCATAGTGATTTATGTGATTTAAAGTTTATAAAAAGTAGAGAAGGAAATAAATACTTCATCATCTTTGAGGATGATTTATACAATTTTGCTAGTTTATCTGTTAAATAGCAAAGATGAGGCTATAGACATGTTTATCAAGTATAAAAATGAGGTCGAGTATGAACTTGATAAAAGAATCAAGGTGCTTAGCTCTAATAGAGAAGGAGAATACAACTCTACCAATTTAAAGGAGTTATGTGCTAGTTTAGGGATAATTCTCCAAACAACTGCATCTTATACTCCATAGCAAAATTAAATTGTTAAATGGAAAAATAGTACTTTGAAGGAAATGGCTAATGCCATGATCTTAAGTTCAAGTTTACCGCACAATCTATGGGTGGAGGCAGTTTTAACTGAAAACTATATTCTTAATAAAATACTCCATTACCACGTCAGCACCAAAACAACGTCGTTTTTGCATTGTCTGGCCACGTCAGCGTGCCAAACGACGCCGTTTTGCACTCGCTTCGCCGGAAAATTGACACGTCGGCATTTTGGTTGGTGTGGCACTTAAGTGATCCATTTCTCTCCGATTTTGGCACCTAAGTGTCACTTTCGTAAGTTATGGCACTTAAGTATCCCTTTGTGCCAAGTTATGGCACTTGAAGCGATCTTTTGCCTGTGAAAATCTATGTTAATACTATCATATTATCAAGGGATGCTAAATTCTTTAAGGATATATATCCTCCGAAAATAAATCAAGGTGAACCATCTTAAAAGAGATTTAGAAAATCTCAAAGTCTAAAAATGATGATGTTAAGGCCAAAGAAGCCGACTTCATAGGAGCAAGTGTCACGAATTGAAAAATCTTTCAGACTTGATTTTATGACATACATGTTAGAAGGTGAACCTCAAACTTTTCAAGGGGTAATGTTAATTTTAGATGCTCCTTACTAGAAAGAAGTCGTTGACAATGAAATTAATTCTATCCTAAGTAACCACAGTTGGGAATTGGTTGATATTCTAAAAGAAAATAAACCAATTAGATGTAATTGGATATTAAAAAAAAGTGTAGAGGGTTCCATAGATAAGTATAAAGCATGACTTGTCGCCAAAGGGTTTAAACAAAGAGAGAGTTTAGACTAATTTGATACTTATTTGTCAACAACAAAAATAACATCGGTTAGGATGTTGATTGCTATAACTTCGCTATACATTTTCTAGGTACATCAGATGAATGTGAAAAATGTATTCTTGAATGGTGATTTTGACAATGAGATTTATATAGGACAACTTAAAGGATTCAATGATGTGAATCGTTGTGGAAAGATCGTTCTACGAAGGCCTAGATGGTGGGAATTGGCAACCTTGGTATGAACGTGACCTGCTGACTAACGTGTGTCAACCAACCAATGTTATAGATGCCACGAGCGAAAGAATTCGCTATCTCGTTCGATAAGTCGAATCGACCGTCACAAAGGAACCTTGATAAGGTCAAGTCCTCAAGAGAACTATAGAAGAGAATCTTTCAACTTTTTCCTCCAAAAAAAAAAATTTGTCCCAAAGAAATTCAGTCAATCTTTAATATAAGCCTTCTAGCTACCACACAAATCCTAAAACCAACCCTAAAAATCTGATACATCATATTCTAGAATATACATAAACAAGAAGATATATATATATATATATATATATATATATATATATATATATATATATATATATATATATATAATGTAAAATTTTTTGACTTGGTCAAATATTAGGTAACCAGATAATCAAATTGCACCAAGATTTTTAAGATTCTTCAAGATTTGATCTAAGGCCATCGCCACACTGAAAATTACGAACTATGACGCCAACAGCTTGCCTAAATTGCTTGGCCTGCGCTCGAGTAATCGAACCAGTAGGAATAGACAATGGGTCCCTAACACCTCCTCCTCGATACGGCTTGATGTCCACATCATTCCCTCCCCCGTGCAAGGGATTTGCCCTCAAATCATCACTGGCATCGAAAAGAGTCAAGTCAGAAACATTAAATGTAGCACTAACGTCATACTCACCTGGAAGATCAAGCTTGTAGGCGTTATTATTAACTTTTCTAACACCATGAATGGTCCATCCCCTCGCGGTAATAACTTAGAATGTCACTGCTCAAGAAATCGCTCCTTGCACATATGAACCCAAACCCAATCGCTGGGTTCAAACACCACTTCCTTGCGCCCTTTGTTGGCTTGCCTTGCATATTGCTTAGTCTTGCGTTCAATATTTACGCGCATCTTCTCATGCAACGCCTTGACAAATTCGGCTTTATTTGCTCCATCTAAATCTAGACGCTCATTAACAAGGGGTTAAATCTAACAAAGTTAACGGATTAAAACCATAGACAACCTCAAATGGTATAAATTTAGTAGCATAATGCATGCTCCTATTATATGCAAATTCAACATGTGGCAGACAATCTTCCCAAGATTTTATGTTCTTTTTAATAATAGCACGCAACAATACCCCTAAAGTTCTATTAACTACCTCGGTTTGACCATCAGTTTGTGGATGACAAGTAGTAAAAAATAACAACCATGTTCCTACTTTTTTCCACAATGTTTTCCAAAAGTAGCTAAGAAATTTAGAATCTCGATCTGAAACAATCGATCTAGGCATGCCATGCAAACGTACAACCTCCCTAAAGGACAAATCAGCAACATGAGATGCCTCATCAGTTTTATGACAAGGTATAAAATGAGCCATCTTTGAAAATCGGTCAACAACCACATAAATAGAATCTCTATCATACTTAGACCTAGGCAATCCCAACACAAAATCCATGGAAATATCAATCCAAGGATGCGTTGGAATAGGTAATGGTGTATACAAGCCATGTCGTTTAGTTGTAGACTTCGATTGTTTACAAGCAATGCATCTCTCACAAACACGTGTGACATCTCTCTTCATATGTGGCCAATAAAAATGTTCATGCAGCACTTCATAAGTCTTATTAATGCCAAAATGTCCCATTAAACCATCACTATGTGCTTCTCGCATCAACAATTCATGCAAAGAACACTTAGGCAACATAGTTTGTTTTCACGGAAAAGATAACCTTCACGTCTATAGAATTTATCAAATGCAGCATGTTCACATGCTTCAAACACTCTCCCAAAGTCATCATCATTAGTATATAAGCCCTTGATATACTCAAAACCTAAACACTTTGCTTCTAAAATAGTTAGAATCGCATACCTTCGAGAAAGTGTATCGGCTACCACATTCTCCTTACCTTTCTTGTACTTGATCACATATAGAAAAGTCTCGATGAACTCCATCCATTTGGCATGTCTTTTATTCAACTTTTACTGCCCTTTCAAGTACTTCAAGGTCTCATGGTCAGTGTGGATCACAAACTCCTTCGGCCATAAATAATGTTGCCAAGTCTCCAATGCTCGCACTAAAGCATACATCTCTTTATCATAGGTAGGGTAATTCAATGTTGCTCCACTCAATTTCTCGTTGAAATAAGCTATGGGACGCCTTCCTTGCATCAACACAGCTCCAATTCCTGTACCAGAAGCATTGCACTTTATCTCAAAAGTAGCACTGAAATTCAGCAAAGATAACAAAGAAGCATTAGTCAACTTATCTTTTAGCAGATTAAATACTTTCTCTTGCTCTTCTCCCCACGTGAAACCCACGAACTTCTTAATAACCTCAGTCAAAGGTGTAGCAATGGTGCTGAAATCCCTCACAAATCGCCGATAAAAACTCGCCAATCCATGAAGCTACGCACCTTTCCTACAATTTTAGGCGTTGGCCATTCACGAATTGCTTTGACCTTTTCTTCATCAACCTGTATACCATCAGCACTAACAACAAATCCTAAAAATACTAATTTGTTAGTAACAAAAGAGCACTTCTTTATATTAGCGTATAATTGCTCGGCCCTTAAAACCTGCAAGACAGCTCGCACATGCTCAATATGGTCATCAGGGCTTCGGCTATATATCAAGATGTTATCGAAATAATTAACCACAAATCGACCAATAAAAGCTCGTAAAACATTATTCATAAGTTGCATAAACGTGCTCAGTGCATTAGTTAATCCAAATGGCATGACTAACCACTCATATAATCCATACTTGGTCTTAAATGCAGTTTTCCATTCAAACCTTCTTTCATCCTAATTTGATGATAGCCACTTTTCAAATCAATCTTAGTGAAAATGCAAGAACCATGCAACTCATCCAACATGTCATCTAACCTAGGAATAGGATGTTGATACTTTACCATAATATTATTGATTGCTCGGCAATCAACACACATTCGCCAAGTTCCATCCTTCTTTGGCACCAACAGAATAGGGACAGCGCACGGGCTAAGACTCTCTTTCACATACCCCCGTTCCAATAGTTCGCTAACTTGCCGTTGAAGTTCCTTTGTCTCCTTAGGATTGCTTCGATATGCGGGTCGGTTGGGTAATAGCGCACCAGGAATCAAGCCAATTTGATGTTCTATGCCTCAAATCGGTGGTATCCCTCCAGGAAGTTCATCAAGAAAGACATCTTCAAATTCTTGCAATAAAGACACAATAGGACTAGGCAAACTTGGGTCAAGATCGTTAGTAGAAAATAAAACTTCCTTGTACAAAAGTACAAGCATCGGTTGGTCTAGAACTAAAGCTCTCCTCACCTCACTCGATTTTGCATAAAAATTCTTTTGCCTATTTTCTTTCCTCTCTTTTTTTCCCTCAGTTTTTGCCACAATCCTTCTTTCAACCTTTCCTTTTCCTTGCATCTTAGACACACCACACAAGCCCTCGGATTTCTCACATTTTCTCTCTCTCTCTCGGCTTCTCGTTGTAACTTTAACTGATCTTGATACACCTCACTAGGTGTCATTGGTACCAAGGTATAAGTCTTTTGGTTCATCATCAATGAATAACAATTAGTATACCCATCATTATGTACCTTTTGATCATATTGCCACGGTCTTCCAAGTAAGATATGATCCACTTGCATAAGTACAACATCACACTCTACCTCGTCCTTGTATCTCCCTATCTCAAATGGGATTCGAACTTGTTTCGACACTTTCACCTATCCACTATCATTTAACCATTGAAGTCTATAAGGCCTAGGGTGTTTTGTTGTCTTCAAACCCAACTTATCCACCATAATACAACTTGCCATATTTGCACAACTATCTCTATCAATTATCAAACTACATATCTTATCATTCACTACACATCTTGTATGAAACAAGTTATATCTTTGTTGATGATGCTCCTCCTCCTTTACTTGCACACTAAGAGAACACCTAATCACCAATAAGTCTCCTTTTATAACTACTTCTCCATCACTACAATCCTCCAACGGTGGCATCTCATCATCATCATCTTCCATTTCACTTTCGGACTCAATAACACCATGTCCAGTCATGATCATCACCCTCCTATTAAGGCATTGATTCGCCATATGACCCCTGCCCAAACACTTAAAACATTTTATCTCACGAGTTCTAGTGTTAGGGTTTTCGGTTTTACCTGAAGCCGGATTTATTCCAACTTTACCGTCCCTCTCCTTCTCTTTTGAGGTTTCGGTTTTGGTGTTATTTCCTCTCCAATTTGGCTTCTCATCTCTCTTCCAATTGGATCTCCAATTCTGATTTGAACCTCCTTCACTCTTGTGATTTTGGTCCAACTTCAATTGCCACTCAATTTTGATGGCTTTGTCCACCAATTCCTCCGATTCAACATAGTGTTGTAGCTCCACCACCCTTACTATGTCTCGGCTCAAATCACTCAAAAATTTTGATATTGTGGCCTCACAATCCTCCACCACATTAGCATGGATCATGGCAATCTCCATCTCATTGTGATATTCTTCCACACTCTTATTGCCTTGTGTGAGGTTTTGTAACTTTTGAAACAAATCTCGATAGTAATGACTTGGCACAAAACGCCTCCTCATCACCGCTTTCATCTCATCCCACGTCTCTATCGGTCTTTCACCATTGCGCCTCCTGCTAGTCACAAGTTGATCCCTCCAAATTATAGCATAATCAGTAAATTCAACAGCTGCAATTTTTACCTTTTTGAGCTCAGAGTATTGTTGGCAATCAAATACCATCTCCATGCATTTCTCCCATTCTACATACGCATCGGGATCATTCTTCCCTTAGAAAGAAGGAATCTTCATCTTTATATTGTCAAGTTCATTATCTTCTCAGTGTCTAGACCCTCAGGCTCCATTCCACCTTCCAAATTGAGCATCTCGATCATCCTCCATGTCAACCTCATCATCATCATAATGCCACTGCCTTCTATATCGTGTTCTAGAGGCGTCTCGCTGATGTTGTGGCCTTCCCCGGGGTAGCTCTTAGTCACCATTCCCCATCATTCGACCACTCAGCTCCTCCACTACGGCCCTCAATTGCTGGATGCTTTTCACGAGCGCTTCAACCATTCGTATGGAGTCAACCTCCCTTTGTTTTACGCTTTCTTCGCGCGATATATTTTAGACCTGCAAGTAAACGTTAGTCACAAAAATCCTCACTAATCGCTCTCTCACGTGTTTCTCTCAACGTGCTTGTGACTCCTCTCGTGTTTAACTCAAGTCTAGGCTTTTTCCACCCTCAATTGAGCTTACACACTCTTGTCTTTTCCCTCTCGTATTCTCTTTTCACAAGCTCGTTATTGGACTCAAACCTGTCTCTCAACTCCCTCACGACAATCAATCAAACTAACCAAACAAAATTAGATCACTACTGATTTTGTTTCAGCGAGTAACAATTTCAAACCAACAAGTACAACTTTCAAAATTCCAATTGAAACGCAAATCATTACTGATTTTGTTTCAATTCGAGTCAACTAACAAACAAGTCACCTTCTTGATTTTTTCTTTTGTTTGGTTACTTTTTTTTCTGCCGAATCTTTTTTTTTTCTCTTGCGCACTTTTTTTTTTTGTGCGCGCACTTTTTTTGTGTGCGTTTTCTTTCTCTTCTTTTTTTTTTTTTGACGAACTTTCTCTTTTTTTTACTTTCTCTTTTTTTTTTCTTTTTTCTTTTGATGAACTCAAATACAATTTAAGATGCTAGGGGAAAAAAATTAAAACTAACAACAAACAACTACGTATGGAAGCACAAAAGCAATCGGATCTCTAAATTGGCTAGAACCGAAACCCTATGTTGACACCTAATTTAAAAACTAGAAATAGAAAATAATCTTTGATTAGAGGAAAATTTTAAAAAAATTTTTGAAAAAATTGAATTCAAAAACTCAACTATGTGATTTTGGAGCCACTTTGTTGTTGAGAGGTTGAGCGAAAATCTCCACGGGCGAAACGAACTCGAGTTTTCGCTTTATAAATAGGGGGGGAGCAAGGTTACTTTTCGTCAAAAATTGAAAAGTGAAGAAAATTGAAAAGGGAAAAGAGAGAAAACAGAAGAATGGGCTTCATTTCTTGAGGGAAGGAAAAAAAAGTCAAAAAGTTTTCCTCCTTTTTTTCTGAAAAAAGAGGAAGTGTGCGAGAAAACAGAGAAAGGGCGAGAGTTCGTAGGGAAAGAGAAAGGTGAGAGAACGTGAGAGAGACTTGAGGTGAGAGAAAGTTAAAAAGAAAAAAAAAGGTTACTGTGCTTCTTCTCCAAGAGGTCCCCGCCGGTCGTCCGCAACTTCCAGCTCCACCACCGACGCCTGCAGCAACTCCCTCTGTTTCGCCTGCAACCCGCCGGTTCGCGATTCACCCGGCCATCGCCGCGCCTCCGCGCACCAGCACCCGCAAGCATAGCCACGCCTCCGCGCACCAGCACCCGCAAGCTTCACCGCGCTACCATCTCTGCACCGCCCGCCACCGCTCGTCTCTCTCCGTCCGAGCACCAACAGCACCGCCGCTCCTGTTCTGTCCGCGACCACCCAGTGCCTGACGCCCGACGCCTGGTGAAGCTGCACCCCTGCCTCGGCGCATGCTCGTGCTGGTCTGAGCCACCAGAGACACCAGTAGTTCCTTGTTCCTCCGGTGATTGCTGCTGCCGTGCCCGATCTCGCGCCCCCACACTCTTGTGTTGCCGCCTTCGCCTGTAGACACCGACGGCCTGGTGTTGTTCTGTTCCGTCCCTGCTAGCCCAGGAGCCACGAAGTGCAGACCATCGCTGCACACTACCTCGCTGCAACTGAGCCGAAGCCCTCCACTCCGGCGCCTCCGAAGCACCAGCCCACGAGCCCTCCTCGCTGACCCAGCCGCCGCACCACCACACCGCCTCCGACGCCACTGTCCTCTCTTGCGCCTTAGGTGGTTTGTTTATTTATTATTTATTTATTTGTTTATATTTTAAGTCTTGTTATTGTTATTTAAGTTAGATCATGGTATATTAATGTTAATTATTTGTATTGTTTAGACATTATCCTTAAGGCTTTATCCAAGATTTTTGTAATAATTAGTTTGATCCGAGAGACATCGGATCATTCTTTTAATTACATTAATCTTTGGCTTCTTGGTAAAATTTTAATTGTTAAATCATAGTAATTATTTAATTTGGTCCGTAAGACTTCGGACTAGATTATTTAATTATTTTGAATTGTTGTGATGATTAGGGTTAAAATAATTGTTAATTTAACCTGTGAGACGACAGTTATTTTTTCAATTATTTTGATCCTTATTTAGTGGCTATATTAATTGTTTAGATTTAACCCTAATTTAATAATTATTCAACCTAAAAAAACTAAAAAGAAACTAAAAAATAAAAAAAAATCAAAATATTCAAAAATTGCATAAGCATATAGGACATTAGGGTTTAATATAATAGACATGTAGTTTAATTAATCAAATTTTTAGGATTATATTTCTAGGATTGCATTTTTAGATAATATTTTTAGGACTACATTTTTAGACATTTTAAAAGAAATAAGTTAGGATTAGACTTAAATAGCCTTTTTTAGAGTCTTAGATATAATTGGCACATTTTCATATTCTCATTTAAAAAAATTTAAAAAAATAGTTTTCTAAGACAGAATAGTGTTTAAGTCAAATTAATCCCAAAAATGGATTAGAAAATTACTTTAGATAGCTTGAGTAGGGTTTTTATTAGTTTTGAATTTCAATAAAAAATACAAAAAAAATACAAAAATTTAGGTGCATGTTAATTAGTTGCATAATATGATCATTTAATTAGAATTTATTAGTAAAGTTAGGTCATAAGGTGTATAATGACTAGTTCGCATAATAGACCCATTTAATTAGAATTTCCACATTAATAAGATTAAGTCATTTAGTGTTAAAATGCATTTTATAAAAGAATTTTAATTTTTAAGAAAATCAAAAAAATGAGTGCTTGCTTTATGTGATGCAATTTATTTACTTGAATATTTTAAATAATGGATGAGCACCCGTGTGGTCACCACATTTGCATGATAGTAACTTAGGTTAAAATAAATCAGCTGCTTGCAAAAACATTTTGAAAAATTAAGAAGAAATGGTACAGAAAGGGCATTAGAAAATTCTAGTGTAACCAAGTCCCCGTACCCTTAGTCTCCGGTTCGTAGGAGTAAAATAAATCTCCCTTTATTTTACTTAGGTGTCTAATAGACCTACCATAAACCGATTAGTGGCGACTCCTAATTAATAACATCTTGCATGTTAAATGTTTGAATCTTAAGTCGCGAATTGGTATGGGCTTGGGAGAGCCTGAGCTAAGTCTAAAAGCTTAGTAGTCCATTAACTTAGTTTTAGGTGATGAACCCGAAAAAATTAGGTCGCGACACCCTAGCTCAATAATTCTCAAATTGCTGAATATAAACAGAAAATTAAAGATAAATAGACCCTGTAGAAGCAAGCTATGATACCAAATGATGTGAATCGTTACGGAAAGATCGTTCTACGGAGGCTTAGATGGTGCGAATTGCGAACCTCGACCTCCAATCAAACCTGTGATTGGCAACCTCGGTATGAACGTGACCTGTTGACGAACGTGTGTCAACGAACAAACGTTATAGACGCCACTAGCGAAAGAATTCGCTATCTCGCTCGATAAGTCGAGTCGACTGTCACAAGGGAACCTTGATAAGATCAAGTCCTCAAAAGAATAGTAGAAGAGGATCTCTCAACTTTTTCCTCCAAAAAAACTATCTGTCCCAAACAAATTCAATCAATCTTTAATATAAGCCTTCTAGCCGCCACACAAACCCTAAAACGAACCCTAGAAATCTAATGCATCATATTCTAGAATATACATAAACAAGAAGATATATATATATATATATATATGATATATAGTTTTTTGACTTGGTCAAATATTTGGTGACCGAGATAATCAAATTGTGCCAAGATTTCAAAGATTCTTCAAGATTTGATCCAAGGTCATCGCCACGCTAAAGATCACGAACCATGACGATAACAGCTTACCTAAATTGCTTGGCCAGCACTCGAGTAATCGAACCAATAGGAATAGACAATGGGTCCCTGGCACCTCCTCCTCGATATGGCTCGATGTCCACATCATTCAAGGTCAATGCAGAATTGTTAGATTATTATATGGACTTAAACAAGCTCCTAAGGGCGTGAATGATAACCATTCGGCTAGAAATTGATTTCTAGAAGAGAAATAGAAAAATCTATTTCTATTTCTAGACGAGTTTCTGAGCAAAAAAATATGTTTGATAATGATACAAAATTTTTGTTTCAAAAATAGAAATTCATTGGATAATAGTATAAAATTTCTATTTCTTAAAACAAAATTTTCCTTTTAGAGCAAGCGAGATGTCCATTCTTACAAATTTCATATGCTTATGAACCCAAATACAAAGTAAGATTTTTTTTTTTTTTTTTGGTAAAGTCTCCATTTTTAAAAAAAACAAAGTAAGAGTTTTTATATCAAATTTTCTAAATTTTCACACAAAATTCTTTGGCATCCACCTAGATATGCAATTACGATCAAACAATATACTTATCAATAGTCTCCATACAATAGAAAAAAGAGATCCAGATGCATTACTCTTGAGCATGATAGCCGAAGGTTCCCAAAACTCTAGTAGAATGAAAGTGGACAACCATGTCAGGTGCCTGAATTTTGGCTTCTTTCAACTGATTTAAGAGGTTTTTAGCAAACTTAGCCTCAACACAAGTCTCACACTTGTAATGGGCATCCAAGTCAAACCTTGGAATTAGCCCTAAGTGTGGTAAACTTTTCATTGTATTGTAGTTTATGTGTTCTAATTTACTATGCCATAGAAAATGAGACATAACAGTATAAACTGAAGACTTCTCTTTATTAATAGTTTTTAGGTACAAGAATTTCAAGTTATATCGCTGATAGCCACATTAGCTTTGAACAAATCATTATACAAGTATACTTTCCCCACATACATCCCCTTTTAGAAAGTATAAACTTGTCACATTCAAAAACAATTTTAAAACGCTTCTTAACAAGTATAAGACCAAAAAAGATATTCTTCCTGATTTTCGATACATGCAGTACATTTAGTAGGGTAATTTCTTTGCCAAAGGTGAACTTCAAAATCATTTTTCCTTTCCCGACAATCTTTACTAATGTAGAGGTAGCCATGTAGAGCTTCTCTTCTTCTTCAGCCTTCTCGTAAAAAGAGAACATGTGTTTACCCACACAAATGTGATTTGTGGCACCTATGTCCAACTACCAATCACTATTTTTTGACACTAATGATACTCAAACATCACCACAACACTCAGTTTCTTATTATCTTCATGCTTCGTCAGATTCAACTATTTGGCTACCATCGCCCTTGCCATTATTTCAGCGTTTCTTGTAATCCTTAGCACAATGGCTAGACTTATTGCAAATAAAACACGTCTCTGCTTGTCTTTTCCTTGAAAAGATTTCTTTCTTCATATTTTGCTTAGAATTTGAGAACTCCACAATGTTGGCATTTGGTTCAATAGGAGATTTGCATTCCTTTTGTTGTCCTCTTCAATTCTAAAGTGCAGAATGAGATCTTCAAGGTTCATCTCTTTTCGTATGTATTTCAAATAATTTTTGAAGTCTAACCAACCCGAAGGCAACTTCTTAATAATAGCTGCCACTTGGAATGACTCATTAAGTAACATTCCCTCAGCAAAGATGTCATTTAAAATTATTTATAATTCAAGAACCTAATTCCATAATAGATTTAGAATCCACCATTTTGAAATCTAGGAATTTGGCAACCACAAATTTCTTAGCGCCGCATCTTTATATTTCTTTTCTAAGAACTCCCATAATTGTTTAGCAATTCCAATGCTATGATAAACATTATAAAGAGAATTTACTAAACAATTAAGGATATAATTTCAGCATAAGAAGTCCTTGTGCTTCTAAGCCTCCAATGTCCCAAGGGTAGTGACATCTTGCTCATATGGATTGATTATTGGACACACCTTCGATAAGTACTTGACCAGATTTAGCATGGTCAGATAGAATAACATCTTCTACTGCCACTGCTTAAAGCCCACATGGTGAATTTTTCTAGTTTCGCATTCTATATTATTGGATGTGGTAGCATCAAACTAAACAAAGCCTATTGAACCATCCCTTTAGAAATTGGACCATATGTCATTTGGCCTGTACCAGTCAAGCGACTTGTACCAGCACCACCATAGATGGTCTTGGCTCGAAGGCTCGCAGCATTTGCTGTTGCAACATCAAGCCCCAAAGTATGAACCTCTCCACCAACAGTAATTGAAATGACCATAGAAACGTCTCCAAAAATGTTCCGAATATCATTTGGTACTTGATTGTTATCAGCCATCTCGGTAAGCAACAAGAAAATACTTGACTAATCGCATTAAGATTGTTGAAAAATAATTTTCACACATTAGAAGGAAAAATAATATTCACTATTAAAAAAAATACATAACTCTGTTTGTTAGAACCAGAAAAAAAATGCAAGAAAATGATGACAATAATATAATAATGATCAAACCAATGTTTGCATAATCTTTACATATAAAGAAGTTGTACCCAATACAAAACTGTTTGATTGTAACAAAATTTATAGGAAATTAAACAGGTGGTGATGTACTACTAATCAAATCTCCTTAAGGCGATTAGTTCCTATCAATAGTGTTAAGTAGCTTCACAAACTATGCCTTTTAAGATACAACACCTTAAAGCCGTTTATATTAATACTATACAAACCGGACTTTGTCGAACACTTCTAGAAACCGACACAATTAGAGGAGTGTTTTTTCAAAGGGGAATTCTTATTTCTGAATGACTCTATTTGCCACAAATTAAAGAAGATTAAGAGGATAATCATTTTCGTAAGCTAAAGATTATTTGAGAATTGTTACGGAGAGACTCTCGGAGACCCGTCATTAACACGTCTCCTTAATGCGAGCAAAATCTGCTGCACGAAGATGAAGGAATTCATCCCTTACTTGTTCATCCGTTAATTCATCCATAAATACATCACAAAACTATTGCAAAATTGCTACATCATGGCTAAAGAAATGCATCCTTTAATGCATCAATTGATTCATCCATAAAACTGTTCCAAGACTGATGCACAAGGGCTGAAGGCACGCATCCATTAAGGCCTTGTTTGTTTATTTTTGTTTCCGTTCCCCAGAACAGAAATTTATGTTCTTTTGTTCCAGGGAACAAAAAAAGAACAAAAACGTGTTTGGTAAAACTTTTGTTCTTAGGAACAAAACTATATTTTTTTTTGTTCCCAAGAACAGAGTTGGAACAGAAACAATTGCGAAACATTGGTTTGTTCGATATAGTTGTGCATTAAGCTTGCACTATGCTTGCATCCCCAAATGAAATTGCACCTAGAGAAAATTGAGGAAAATTGTTGAAAAAGTCCTAAACCTTTACACTTTGGTCAATTTAATTTTAAACTTTTCAATTTCGCTTAATGAGTCCTAAACTTTTTCATGTTTAGTTGATTGAGTTTATCTGGCTAATTCTAGTTGGAAATTGCTGATATAGACGTTGGCCATCTTACATGGCATGACCAGTATTAACGTGGACAATTTATATATTTTTAAAATATTTGAAATTTATTATTATTTTTTATTTTTTCTTTGTTTTTCTTTTCTTTATTTACTTTCTTTTTCTTATTTTCTTTTAAGCCCGGCGAGGGTTGTGGCACTCACCTAGTGATTGTTGAGGGTTGATGGCCCTCGTTGGACTTGGTAGGAAGGAAAAAAAAAAAAAAAAGAAAAGAAAAGAATAAAGGGTAAAGAATAAAATATTCAAATTTGAAAAAAAAAATCAAAAAAAAAATTCAACGTTAATATCAGCTATTCTATGTGGTACTATTAACATCCATATTAATGATTTCCAACTAAATTTTTCTTGACAAACTCAATTGGGAAAACGCAAAAACATTTATGACTCAATTGATGCAATTAAAAGGTTCAAAACTGATTTGATCAATGTGCAATAGGTTTATGACTTTTTAAATAATTTTTCCAAGAAAATTGTATGAAATTTTTACACGTTGTAATGTCGTGAAACTCCTCAAGGAAATAGAAACTTATATGGTCATCGATGAATTATTGACGTAAGTGAAAGTTTAGGTTAAGTAATTAACTTCAATTATATATGCCATCAATTCAATGATGTTTATGGAATTGGTTCAACTTCATAAGAAACATAAAGTCGGGTCTTCACTTCCTACCCAAGAAATTGAAAGGATTTCTCTTTCCAAAAATTTAAGTCATTTTTGTCACGACTTCTTTTGGTTAAACGGTCGTGAAATAATCTGAGGTTAAGGATCATTAGAAAGAAGTTTTCTAATCCAAGTAAAACTTTCCAGCCAACAAATAAATAAGAACAAAGATAAAATTGATGGGCTCATTACCACTTTCTTTAATGAAGAAACACGTGATTTTGAAGACAAATTAATTGTCATTTCCCCCGCGGGGGACCAAAGGGGGGTTTCGTGGCCCTGTCGACATTGGAATTACTTTGCCTCCTCTGGATACTTTTTTTGGGAAACCATTTCTAATCCATATCACGAGGTAAAATGATATAATTAAGCAAATACCTTTTGTCATTTATCAAGAAAAGTGTTCGAAAAAGTTCTAAATATTTTGTATTTGTGTCAATTTAGTTCTAAACTTTTTGACTTAATGCTAATTCATTCATAAACCTTTTGATTTAGTGTTCATTCAGTCATTTTTGCTAATTTTGATTAGATATTGTTGATTTGGATGTCGGTTGACTGACATGTCACAGTTGGCACCAATGAGGCTCTAGCTAGTGAGCCTCGAGCCCTCACCAGAGGCTGTGAGGATGGCCTCATGTTGATGGGCGAGGCTCGTCCTTACTAGATTTGTTGAGGGTCAAGCCTTGTTGGCTATGGGCGAGGCCCGACCTTGCCAGATTTGATGAGGTCGAGCCTCACTAGGGTTTGGGTGACTGGCTAGAGGAAGAAGGTAGAGAAAGAAAAAATAATAATAAATAAAAATAATAAATTTGAAAAATATTAAAATTTTATTAAAAATTATCTACGTCAGCCCCGCCGTGTCACATCAATTTAGCTGGAAGGACTGAATTGACACAAAGTGAAAAAGTTTATGACTAAATCGATACCAATATAAAAAGTTTAGGACTTTTCTAACACTTTTCTCGTCATTCATTGGATATCCATCCATACTCTGTCTAAATTGCACATATATTGACATCTAAATTTTAATAACTCATTTTAGATATCCATTGCTTAAAAAGTTTGGGGATTCATTTGACCCTTAAACAAAAATATTGTTAAATGGGAGTATTTTTCATTTAATAGCATTGAACCCATATAAATTGCATTTTGACTGGACTGGAGCTAATGGACTTAGATAGGGAGACCCAAAACTTAATTTTTCAAGATTAAGCCCGTGAATAAAGAATTTGGACAAGCTCTCTATAGTTTTGTCTATGAATTTCGGACATGATAACCAAGGCCCACATGTTATCAAGGGAATGATGCATTCTTTTGTTATAGTCAAAAGCAATGAGGACATGCTGTAATAATGGAAGACCAAGAGGGAAAGGAAATTTATACGTGGCCATGTTCTCTAAAGGAAAGAGCAGTATTTTTAATTGGGCAAGTTCTGCAGCGGTGATTGCTCCAAAGAAAGGAAAGAAACCAAGATTTTGAGTGAGATGTTTTCTGTAGATGGGATTTGGTGATATATTCAATATGAAAAAAAAATATTGGAGGGTGAGTGATGATATCCCACTATAACCACTCGTCCATATAAGATCATCCACGCTCAAAAAAGATATGGACTAAAAAAATACACACGATACACATACAAGAGGAGGACAATATAGAAAAAAGAAACATACGTTCACTGAGGAAGGCAAGATCGTAAAGGTCTGTGTTATTGATTCTCGCTCGTCCACACTGTGCGCCAGGACACCTCAGCTTGTTGCGCTCAAATCCCCGTAATCTTTTCCTTTATGCTGCGGGGACTACGCAGCGACTCACTTTGAAAGTGAGAGAACGCGCGAGCACTCATACGAGGAAATACTAATCGTTGAAATTAATGAAATTAATGGCTCAACATAAGTTCACGCGTTTCTTCTTCAACCATCAGCATTAATGGATGATTTAAGGCGCGTTTAGTAAAATTTCTGTTCCGAGGAACAATTTTTTAATAGAAACAGTTATTTTTGTTTATGTTTTTTGGAACAATTTCTAACTATAAGAACGCGCGTGGTAATTGCAAAAAAATTCTATTCTAGAAATAGATATGCATTTGGTAAACTTGTATAATTTTATTTTTCTTTTAGTTTTTCAAAATTTTTATTATATTTTTCTTTTTTTCTTCTTCCTTTTTTTTCTTTTTTTTTTCCTTCTTTCTCTTTTTGGCCAATCACCGGCCATGGCGGTGGCTGACGACCGGCTGGGCGAGCTCCGGCGAGCTCGCCGAAGCCTCGCCAAGCCACCACAAGGGCCAGCGAGCTCACCGGTGGCCTTGGTGGCCAAGTGAGCCTCGCACCAATTGGCGAGGCCAACCTTGTGCTGCCTAGGTGAGGTCGAGACTCGCCGGTGGCCTCACGAGGCTTGCCTAGCCACTGAGGCCACCGTTGAGGCTCGACCTTGCCCTAGCCTTGCGAGGTTGAGCTCGAGCTTGCCTAGACGGCCTCGCCGGTGGTTAGGCAAGCTCGGCCTCGCCTTGGCTAGGAGAGGTTGACCTCGCCCAGCCGAGGCGAGGCCGAGCCTCACCCAACCATAGCGAGGCTTGGCGTCTCCGGGGGCTGGCGACGCTCAGACGAGGTTGTCGGCCCTCGTCTAGCCGGTCGCCGGCGCTAGCCATGGCCAAGGCCGGTGATCAACAAAAGGAAGAAGAAGAAGAAAGGAGAGAAAAAGAAGAAAAGAAAATTTAATTATTTTCGGAATAAATTTAATAATACATTATTATTCGAAATTATTAAAATGTTATTATTTAATTATTTTTGGAATAAATTTAATTATTTATTAAATTCTGAAAATTTTGTCGAGACCCTAAATTCTCGAGAATTTCGTGCCGGTCGCTGCTATGTAGTCAAATTTTGAAATTGATGGTTGGATACTATAAATTGAGTGTGGATCGTGAAAATTATGGATATTATTATTTAATTAATTTTTGGAATAAATTTAATTATTTAATAAATTTCGAAAATTATTTTGGGACCTTATTTTCTTAGAATTTCGTGCTTGATCGCTGTGTGTATTTAGAATTTGAATTTGATGATTGATTGTGGCAAATGGAGTGTGATTGCGATAAATAGGGATTCTTTTTATAAAATCCCAAGTGTCAAAATTAATGGAAGATTGACCGTGATTTACCACCTATTAAAGGTTGTGCCCAGTGGGGCCGTGATTGACCATTTATTAAAGGTTGTGCCTAGTGGGGCCGTGATTGACCACCTATTAGAGGTCGTGCCCATCGGGCCAAGATCTACCACCTAATTAAAGGTCGTGCTGAGTGGGGCCGTGATTGCCACTGGTTGTTGAACCTTCCTATAGGGTCGTGATTGGAAGCAGTGATTGATTTGCTAAAATGACATGTAATCAGTCAAGTCGATTGATCGCTGAGACGATCCAAGCGGTTGAATTGTCCTGATGATGTGATTGTGCCACAGTTGTTTGGTTATCATAATTGCACGTGGTTGAATTATATAAACTGTGCTAACCTGCAGATGAAGACTAATGCGAGGTAAGTCTTATTGATGTTGTGGCTAGGCCACCCTTGGGCGTATTTTCGTTCTAATAGGGGTTTAGGGGGTTGAACTTGCTAAGACATTATCTCATCCCGGTTGTGGGATTAAAATTTCAGGTCCCTGGTAGACGGAGCGGCTAGATTACTTTGGTTGGTCTTGAGGAGTTGGCAGAAGTGAAGTCATAAGGATTGGAGAACGTGTCCTGCTAGTTAGTTTTAGGATAATTCCCCTTTTGTCGAGCTGGTCTATTTTGTAGACAATCCAGGGTTGTATTTAAACCTATGTGTTTGTGAATAAGTGCTTGGTATTATGATTGATTGCCTGTTTCTCTATCCCAAGTTAAATGTTGTCAGGAGATTTGTTTCGCTTCCGCATACGTAATTAAATGAATGAGTCGGCGATGTATCATGGGATGTCGCATATTTGATCGACCGCAGTGGGATGTGCGCGCGCTCGAGGTTCGACGCGTGACATCCCCGTTTAAGTGGTATCAGAGCATGGTCTGTGTATGGAGTGATAAGGCGTGATGAGTCATGGGATAGTTAGTAGGAAAGGCTTTTAATATGCTGATGCATGTGAGTGATAGCTTATTGGTAACTTGTTTGTGTGGTCACTCGGATTCTAATGAGGTATTGGAATCGGAAAACAGGTGTCTATAAAGAGCTTGTAGGATGAGTGACCAGGAGTGGAGGACTCCTTGGAAGAGGTCGATAGGACCTATACCTCTGGGTAGGGTGCTGACAAGAGTTGGTACCCGAGGTAGAGCACAGGCTTAGACCAACGCAAGTGTGAGAGTACCGCTACAAGTCGGTACTAAGAGTGTAGCAGCACCAAGCGATCCTAGGTTTGATGGGATCGTTCAGGTGCTAGTGTTCCTTGGAAGCTTGTTGGGTTAGTAAGTTCAAGACCGAGCCGTCGCTGTTGCCGTTGTTTCTACCACTGCCAATGTTGTGACTGTTGTTGTTGCAACGCCTGTTGAGGCCCAATCTGGAGTTGTGATCGAGGATCAAGCCACCATATCTGAGTCAAGGTTCAGTTTAGACAAAGATGGAAATCGATTGGAGAGAAAGGCTGATGTCAGAGGAAAGGTGCCCTGTTTCACCCAACTGGGAGGGTAGAATTGGAAAGTTAGTGCTCAACTCGATCGATGTGTGTCGTGTCTATAAGAAAAGATAGGGATCTGTTCCATGCTGTAAGAGAGAAATGACTTGTTACAATGGTCGCCAGTATAGCAATCTGATCAAAGATTTTCCGTATAAATAGATGGAGTCACAACTTTTCTATCACCGTCGTTGATAAGAAAGAACAGAGGAAGCATGCTTCAAGATGTTCAGTGGGGTACTTGGAATGAACCCCAGTGCAAGGAAGGGTGCATGATGTCACTTGATAGGAGGTAGAGGACTCACCGATTATGTGCCGAGTTTGTGGAAAGGAGGCTTGAGTCAGCCCAGTGTCAGAGTAAAAAGGGGAACATGCTTTGAATGTGGCCAACATGGCCATTGGGTTAGGAACTGTTCGTGTAAGTTTAGGAGAGCATAAGCACTGTTACTGCAGATAGGACGCCACTAGGATGGCTAGAGGAGCATGAAGGGATCGACCATGCATTGATCAAGGGGAAAATATTCTTGAGGAAATTTTATCGAGTAGTGCAGCAGAACTTTCAGTGAAGGTTGTAGGATTTTCGGATTGGTAATAAAGTAATAGAAATATGAATCTATAACTATAGTTGTACTTGAAGGGTTTGCTTAAGTATGACTTGGAAGTCATTTATAGAAAGGTTTGGCTCAAGGAGCTTTCTGTTGTTTTGAATCGTGCAAGTGATATAATTCAGTCTGTTCAGTTAGCGTGTGAAAGTTTTGAATCACTGAAAGTCGAAGAGGAACTTTGATCCTTGTTATTCGTCACTGAAGATGATCTGGTTCTGGTTGTTGGTTATCGAATCTTCATGGAAGCTGTGATGGAGGCATCAGTTGAGGAGCCGGATATGGAGAACATAACCGTGGTACATAAGTTTCTAAGGTATTTTCTAGAGAATTGCCAGGGTTGTTGTCAGAAAGAGAAATAGAGTTCGTGATTGAATTAGCACCAGGATCAGAGCTCGTCTCTAAGGCTCCTTATCGGATGGCATTGTCAGAGTTGAAAGAACTGAAGGTGCAGATGCAAGAATTGTTGAATAAGGGATTCATACGTTCCAATGCATCACCTTGGGGAACACATGTTCTATTCGTGAAGAAGAAAGTTGGTTCGTTGTGTTTGTACATTGATATTCCTCAAGATCGACTGGAGGTCAAGGTATCATCAGTTAAGAATCAGGAAGAAAGACATACCAAAGTTAGCATCTCGCACTCGATATGGTAGATATGAGTTCACTGTAATGCTGTGTGGTTTAACAGACACCCCGGCTGTTTGTTTGGGTCTTATGAGCAGAATGTTTAAGGGTACTTGAATCAATTGTGATCGTGTTCATTGAAGTTATCCTAGTGTGTTCAAAGAGTGTTGAGGAGCACGAGAGACATTTGGGGATGATACTTCAGACCTTGAGTGCTTTTGGATTTTACAATAAGCTTAGCATATGCGAGTTTTGGATGACTCGTATTGCATTCCTAGGTCACGTGATTTCAGGAGAAGGAATCTCCATAGACCCCGTTCAAGATTGAAGTAGTGATCAGTTGGCCGAGATTGATTGTAGTGACAAAGATCATAAGTTTTTCTAGGTCGTAGCAGAGTATTACAGACGATTTATAGAAAGGTTTTCAGTGTTAGCATCGCTGTTGACAAGACTATTGAAGAAGGAAGAGAAGTTCGTGTGGACAGGCAAATGCGAGTGTAGTTTTCAAGAGCTTAAGCAGAAGCCGACTATCGCACCTGTGCTGACCATTCCATCTGGTCCTGAAAATTATGAGATCTACAGTGATGTGTCATTTAAAGGACTTGGTTGCTTGTTGATGCAGCGTGATAGGGTTATTGCATATGCGTCCCGTCAGTTGAGACCTTGTGAGTTAAATTATTCGACGCACATTGTAGAACTTGCAGTAGTTATGTTTGTTTGGAAATTTAGACGCATTATCGGTACAGAGGAATATTTCATATCGTCAATGACTATCAAAGTCTCAAGTATGTATTCTCTCAAAAGGAGTTGAATATGAGACAGCGTCGCTGGATGAAACTCATTAAGGATTATGACTATGATATTTCGTATCACTCCGGAAAGGTGAGCAAAGTTACAGATGCACTAAGTCGAGAGTCCTTAGTTGCACAGTTGGTACTCAAGAATTGGATCTTACTCAAGGAAGTCTGAAGTTCAGTTTTCAAATCTAAGGTATGACCACCTTCAGAGTTGAGCCGAAAGTTCAGATCAGAATCAAAATGCTTCAGCGGACAAATTCAGGAATTCAGAAGACTCTATAAGAGAATGCAGATAAGAGAGAGGTCGATTTTCAGATTTCTGAAGACAGAATGCTAAGGTTCTGAAGACGATTGTGTGTAATTGACGATACAAAAATTAAAGAAGAGATCTTATGGGAAGCTCACCGTAGCAACTTCAGCGTTGTCCAGACAGTACGAAGATGAGTCAGAATCTACATCATCGGGATTGGTAATTTGGTATGATGATAGATATCGCTGAACAGGTTGTAAGTGTTGGATGTGTCAATAAGTGAGAATTTGGCAATATAAGCTAGGAAAGCTTTTTCAAACACTTAAGAAAGTCCTATGTGAGAATGGAAGTATAGCATGATGGAATGTTATGACAGGCTTATTAAGGAGTTGGGAAGAGTATTGATTCCTTATGGGGTTGTGGTTGACAGATGAACAGAGTCAACTCACCTTAGTGCAGCACGAAAAGATCTCAATTAGAATAGGTATACCGAATTGTGTGTATATCATTTAAATCATCTGCATGAAGTGCTAGGGATGAATTGTATTTCAAATCTAGATCAGATGTTCCAAGTTGGCAGAGCTTTCAGATGGTTCTTTCTTAAGTAGTGCATATCAGATAGTGTAGAATTTCAATTACTGAGATGAAGTCAGGGAAAGAAAAATCACAGGCCAGGGTCAGTACAGTAGTTAGTGATTGCAGTTGCTGAGATCAGTGTCAGGGTTATATCAGATCTTGACCAGAGGTTCCCAGTTTCAGCATATCAGTCAGATAGTTTCTTTTAATCAGTGCAGAGTAGAGTGTACAAGACTTCAGTCGGTTGAGATGAGATCAAAGATCAGAAAATCGCAGGTCTAGAGTTGGTTCAGAAGTCAGTGATTCAGTTGCAATTATCAGAGACAGTTTAGAGATCGCTCAGAATTGCTAGTTAGCTTCGCAGATTTTGTGTTGAAGACCTTTAAAATTTTAAGTGGGCAAGTGTGTAGTATTTTGGATCCGAAGTGGTTTGGGCAAGATAATAGTGATCTGGCAGCATTGGTACAGAAGGAGCGACCTAAGAAAGAGAAAATTATATGAGACGACTGTACCCCCACCTTTTTGTTTAAGAATTGGTAAAGGTTTAAATTTCGAGGACGAAATTTTTATAAGAGGGGAAGAGTTGTGACATCCCGATTTTCTAATTCTATTTTCAATAAATTGAGATAGGCATTTCGTTGGCACGCATATAGTTCTTTTCCTTGAGTCGGCCACTCATGTGAAAACTAATCTATCGGGTGAAGCCGTTAAGAGTTTCTAATGCATCAGACTCGAGAATTTGACCAAGAAGCGACCTTTCGATCGAGCTAATCTGCAAGGGTCATTACAGCACAATTAAAAATCGATTAGAGATCGAAGATAGGTCGACTCGACAAAGGCATGTGATTAGGTGTGGGTGATTCCACCAGATTGCACAATTCTTGTCGATCAACACTGGACCGACTTTTCTATCGATTGGGTACCCTGTGTTCGTATTTGAAATCTTGAGATTACCCGACAACCGAAAGTCGCCAATGTTTCAAAGATGTACATTGTGGCTTGAGATGATCAACCACAGGTCAAATGCATGAAAATTTCTAAAGGCTACCCAGTAAGTTGGGCCGTGCTAGTATCGTGCCAAAGTGAAATTAATCGTGGAATTGAGATCCAATTCAGAAATTGGATGTCTGGGTGTGTCACAAATCATTTTAGGAATATTGACTTATATTTGGAAGATTTTTCATGTAATCAGAATTTTCTCAGCAATTAAATCAAATTATGGCTAATTTGGTTCGGAAAATTAGTAGGCCCGCTCTTGGTTGTGCTTTTGGGACTTAAGTTAGTTCTATGGACAAGTAAAGATGTGAATTGAAGTGTGGTGACCTCGGATTAATTTTATGGTCTTCAATTTGATTCAATTGGAAGAGAATCAAGTGGAATTGAAGAATTTGTTGTACAAGATTTTATGCCCCAGCGGAAAATGGGATTGCAACCATCGGAATAAAGTTATGGGAGATAGTGGAGTGTGATGTCATCTTAGGTCATAGTGGGCCATTTTTGTTGAATTAAAAAAAAAGAACAAGAAAAAAAGAAATGGTCCCATCTCTCCCTCTCTCCTCCCTCTCTCTCCCCCGTCACCTCTCTCCTCCATCTTCTTCTTCTTGCTGCTCGTGTTCCTGTTGTACAAAGAACCAGCAAGCCGAAGACCATTTGAAGCCAGCAGCTCTGCCCACGCGCCGCTCTGCCTTGCTCACCCGACCTCGAGCTCCATCCCCTCTGTTCAGCCGCCGTCGCCGTTGCTAGGGTCGCCAAAAGTCCCGCTGAAGCCGCCGCCTTGCCCGCACGAGCTGTCACTGCCCTCCTCCGCCGTTCCTCTGCCCGAACAGCACCGGATCAGCTCCTTCGACCCTAAGACAGCAACCGCAGAAATGGGTATGGCAGCTCAGCCTTGGCCCGTTTTGGCCGCCTTCCCGAGCCCGGATGCTTGGCCCGCCTTGAGGAAAGTTGATCCTCGCGTCGTCCTCGTCGTTTTGGTTCGCTCGGCTCGCTAATCTGTTGAGTTTAGCTCACTAAACCTCGCTTAGAGGGTTAATTATGCTTAAGGAGGTTTAGTTTATGTTAAGTATTATTAGGTTGTTAGTTTAGGTTATTTAAGAGTATATTAAATTAAGGTGGTGTTTTAATTTAAAGTTTGCTTAATTAAGGGTAAGTAGGTTTATTTAGAATAAGCCTTGATTTGACATAAATGAATTTACTTTTGATTTATTTAAATGTCTCGAAATTATTAAATAATTTAATAATACATTATTATTCGAAATTATTTAAATGCTATTATTTAATTATTTTCGGAATAAATTTAATTATTTATTAAATTCGAAAATTTTGTCTCGACCCTAAATTCTCGAAATTTCGTGCCGATCGCTTCTTTGTGTAGTCAGATTTTGAAATCGATGGTTGGATATTATAAATTGAGTGTGGATCGTGAAAATTATGGATATTTTTATTTAATTAATTTTTGGAATGAATTTAATTATTTAATAAATTTCGAAAATTATTTTGGGACTTTATTTTCTTATAATTTCATGCTGATCAGCTGCTATGCATTTAGAATTTGAATTTGATGATTGATTGTGGCAAATTGAGTGTGATCGCGATAAATAGGGATTCTTTATAAAATCCCAAGTGTCGAAATTGATGGGAGATTGGCCGTGATCTACCACCTATTAAAGGTTGTGCTCAGTGGGGCCGTAATTCACCACCTATTAAAGATTGTGCCCAGTGGGGCCGTGATTGACCACCTATTAAAGGTTGTGCCCAGTGGGGCCGTGATTGACCACCTATTAGAGGTCGTGCCCATCGGGCCGAGATCTACCACCTAATTAAAGGTCGTGCCGAGTGGGGCCGTGATTGCCATTGGTTGTTGAACCTTCCTATAGGGTCGTGATTGGAAGCAGTGATTAATTTGCTAGAATGACATGTAATCGGCCGAGTCAATTAATCGCTGAGACGATCCAAGTGGTTGAATCATCCCGATGATGTGATTGTGCCACAATTGTTTGGTTAACATAATTGCACGTGGTTGAATTATATAAATTGTGCTAACCTGCAGATGAAGACTAATACGAGGTAAGTCTTCTTGATGTTGTGGCTAGGCCACCCTTGGGCGTATTTTCTTTCTAATAGGGGTTTAAGGGGTTGAACTTGTTGAGATATTGTCTCATCCCGGTTATGGGATTAAAATTTCAGGTCCCTGGTGGACGGAGCGGCCAGATTACTTTGGTTGGTCTTGAGGAGTTGCAGAAGTGAAGTCATAAGGATTGGAGAACGTGTCATGCTAGTTAGTTTTAGGATAATTCCCCTTTTGTCGAGCTGGTCTATTTTGTAGACAGTCCAGGGTTGTATTTAAACCTATGTGTTTGTGAATAAGTGCTTGGTATTGTGATTGATTGCCTGTTTCTCTATCCCAAGTTAAATGTTGTCAGGAGATTTGTTTCGCTTCCGCATGCGTAATTAAATGAATGGGTCCGCGACGTATCCTGGGATGTCGCATATTTGATCGACCGTAGTGGGATGTGCGCGCGCTCGAGGTTCGAGGTGTGACAATAGTAATACCTCACTTAGGCTACGTTTGGTCGTCCGGATTTCTAATCAGGATAGAACTGGATATGAGAAAATATGAAATCTTGAGATTTTTCTATATCCTATGCATTGTTTGGTAAATCGCAGTATTAAAGTCAGATATATTCACATCATATCTATACGTTTCTTTTTTAATATAAAAGACATATCATTGTAAATGAACCTAAAAGTTCATAAACAGATATTATAAAAATCTCTCATGACACTATTCGTTAATTTTTTTATTTTATTTTTCCTCTTTTTAAAATTATTTTCTTTTTATTATTTCTTTTTTTCCCCTTTCATCATTCGTAATAAAATTTTATCAAATAGTAAACTATACTAATATACCTAAAATACAAAAATACCTAAAATATATATAATTTATAGATTGAATGTTTATTATAAGATAGAATTAAAATAAGATTAAATTAACAAAAAAATTATTTTTTATTTCTTATTTCTTAAATTATAATTCAAATATTATTTATATTAAAATATAATTTTATTTTTGTTAATTTAATAAGTTTTTTATTCGAGAAAAATAACTTCCTATTATGAATATTAAAAATCATATCCACTTTTAACTCACCTCCACCGTTGGATAATTTTATACAATCTATATCCCCCTTATATTCGACTATATCATATCCTGAACAAACACCAAACATAGGATAGGATAAATCATATCCTATCCCGAATTTTATCTTGACTGCCAAACACAGTCTTAGTGTTTATCAAACTTGATCATGGGTTTGGTGGCCATTGGGCCGCGCAAGCCCAACCCAAGCTATAAATGCCTAAAGGCATCTTTAGACAAGCATGGATAAGGCTATGATTGTAGGGCCTAGGCAAGCTAGGCCCCAACCGAACACATCTAGTCCGCAAATTTATTATATATTTTATTTTTTTACATGGGCAAATTTAGTCCATAATTGTGGCAGGACCCAAAGGCTTGACGAGGGCATGCTCATTTATCACTCTTTGTCTATATTTGCTGGCAAACAGACATCCTTTTTTAAGACATTGTCATTAGAATTTTTTGGAAAACCCAATTAATCTCCTAAAGTCACGCTAGTTCTTCCATCCCACCATATCTTGCTGATTATTGAGACAAGAGGTCCCCAGATGTAGGGTTGTGCAATTGTCCCACTCCAACCTGGGAATCAAATAGGCCAGTTTTGAGTGGTTCTCGGAGGAACTAGTTTAATTCCTGATTCCAAATTTTAGGAGTCGAGAATAACCAGAATGGTTCCTAGTTCCATATAAGGAACTAGACAGACCGGATCGGACGGATAGACTTGCTAAGCTTTTTTTTTATTATTCTAAAGAAAACCTTAATTAGTAAAAAAAAAAGTACCTGTAAGGAATAGAATAAACCAAAAAAAAAAAAAAAAAAAAAAGGAAATCACCAATTCCACGTCTAGATCTACAGGTTTCCATTCTAGGTTCTAAGGTGGGAACCAACCTACTGTAGATCCAATCATCCCCACCTAGAGGCTGTCGAAGAAATGATTTCTTCATTGGGACTTGACATATGATTTTCGGATCACAAATTAATATTGAGTTTTAAATAACTTCGTTGATCTGTTTAGGGTACTGGCACGAGCGATTTAGTCAAAGGGTGTGGTTACAATGAATAAGAACTTGCCTTTGAGATATCATGTATAGAATACGCGATGAATGACAAAAAGGCATTTACTCTAGTATTTTATTGTCCCTCACTTGCAACAATGAAAGAAAAGTCTACCGACGCCGAAGGAATTCCAATAAGTCGTGCGGGGATCGATTAAGATTCAAATGTCGGCAGGGCCACGAGCCACGACAATTACAACTAGTTGGTCTAGATATTGACATGTTTCTTCATTAGAGAAAGTGGCAATGTGCCCATCACTTAATTAACTTTATTTTTGATGTTGTCCTATTTGTTGGCCAGTATATTTTATTTCCATTAGAGAACTAATTTCAACTGATCCCTAAGATTACTTCAGGACCGTTCACACAAAAAAAAGTGATGAAAAAAGTAACTTTGGTTAATACGAGGAAGAAAGAGAAATTCTTTCAATTTTTTGGGCAGGAAGTTGGAACTCAACTTTTCTAAGGGTTCTCCTCAATGACCTCAACTTGGGTGGCGGCGGAGTCTCAGATTTCTTTGTCAAAGTATCGTTAATGTCTCAATAAATGGCAATCGCTGATTTGCTCCGTCGCAAATTTTCGACACTGCTCTTATTTCCATAAAATATGATTTGGATGAACCATCATGTTTTTTATTATAGTTATTTTATAGTTACGTATACCTCAAAAGTGAGCGGGATATTTTTTTAAAGGCTGCTGTTACTATAAGGAGTTTGCCAAACACATTATAAAAGCATCAGCAACTCTCTCACAGCTGCAACTGCCGCAGGAGAAATATACAATTAGGGCAAAAAGTTTGGACTGGAGTGATGTATCAAAATTTTGATGGACATATATTTGGTATAATTATCCTGGTAAAGATTATAGAATCATGATATCTTTCTATCCCATTGCATGCATGCAATTATACGTGTACTTTTACACTACTTTAGTTGCATGCACCGATGCTCAATGTAGTAGCTTAAAATATGAAAATTCTTTTATGACGCTCATATAATGTCATAACTTTTCAATCGTTCATTTAAGTTCATTTTGTTTATTGGGGATGTTAACAATATTAAAATATCTTTTAGAGATATTTTGGATACTTTGTCTAATTTTCTATATCTATTTTGATTATGTAAATCTGATTTGATTTCTCTTAATTTCCTCTATCTAAGCTTATAAATAGATTGCCCTTGTACTCTTTTATATATACTGAAATATATTGAGATCTCTCAATTCTCTCTTCTACATTATTATTTCCAATTTGACATCAGAGCCTTCGTTCCTGTGGAAACCTAAGTGCACCCTTTGCACATCCCACCTAGTGCATACTGAGCATCCCACTGCACATTCAAACAAAGTTATCTTCATGTCTCAATAGTGTTCACTCCATGCACACAAGTCTTATTTGAGGAAGCACTTAATCAAGTTGATTCCACAATACTTGTTGTTTTGATGCTATTCGCACCAACTTTGTCGCATAGTCAAACCTTTTACATGGAGGAAGCTTTCTTTTAGTGCCAGCCGCACAGGCCACATCGGTCAGTAAGTATCTTCCCAAGCCGATGCCAGCCATATAAGCCATGTCACTTAATTATTGTTTCACAAGCCAGCCGCATCAACCGCTTGCTATTTCCACTCCAATCCTCGACAATTTGCATGCCATTTTGAGAAGCCAACACCACCACCAAACGACTCACCACCATCAAACAATCCAAATCTAGAAGATGATGTCTCACACATCGCGCCACTACAAATCAACAAGCCTGTCCCGTGATGTCATTAGAGGAACAATTTTCAATTCAAGCTCCAATTGACAATGTCACCTTGAGTTTGAGGGGAATGTTAGCAATATTAAAATATATATTAGAGATATCTAAGATATTTTGCCTACTTTTCTATATCTATTTTGCTTTTGCACATCTAATTTGATTTCCCTTGATTTCCTTTATCTAAGCCTATAAATACATTATCCTTGTACTCTTTTATATATATCGAAATATACTGAAATCTCTCAATTCTCTTTTTTGTATTCTTAATTCCAACTATTTAATTTTTGGATAGGCGGAAAGAGCGACATGACATTATTTTACAATAGGATCGCTAATACATGGCTTTTTAAAACAATGCCAAGTCAGCTTCTCCAACAATCAAGTGGCCAATGTAACTCAAACGAATGAAATTTCCAAGCTAGGAAACTTAAATAAACGATGGAAGAAGAAATGACACCAAACTAAACATCACACAAAAGATTTGGAAATTCTATTGCACTTTTTAAGTGTTGGATCTAGGTATTTATATCGGGAAAATTATAAATAAAAAATTAGGAACATATTGTATGGATGTTAATTCATTCCTAAACCTTTCAATTTAACAAATTAAGTTCTAAACATTTTGATAATTTGTCAATATAGTCTTTCAAACCAATTTTGATTAGAAAGAGTTAATGTGGACAATAGTCATCCTACATGACACAATTAGCATTTACATTGACATTTTTATAATTATAAACAAAATTTTTCTGAATTTTTTAAAAAAATTTCTTCTTCTTCTTTTTTTTTTTTTCATTGTGGTCCATGAGAGTTGCCGGGGCCAATGTCAACCACTATGTGAGGGCTTATAGGCCTCGTTGGTAGCTAACAAGGGTCATGACCCTCCCTTAGATCTAGCGAAGTGTGCCTCAACCAAGGTTGGCATCAAGCGAGCCTTGCCAGCCAAAGTGGAAAAAAAAATTCAAATTTAAAAAAAAAATTACAAAAGTTATCCATGTCAATACCAAATGTGCTACATTGGACAACTGGCTTTCACTCAGTGATTTCAGGCCAAATTTAACCTGAAAAACTGCATTGACAAACCATCAAAACTTTAAGATTATATTAATCAAATAGAAATGTTTAAGATTAAATTGGCATTCGTACAATAAATTTATGACGTTTTACGAAAAAAAAAAAAACAAGAGGAGATATCATATAGCGCATGGATTTGATGGTTTTAGTCATTAAAAATAAACCCCTCTAAAGTGGAGAAACCTAATATTCAGTTAATTTCAAAATTCTAAAACCAGTTGAGAATCGATATTGAAATTTCTTTCGTTGTCCAGTATATTGGACACGTTTTTTGCATTTCACTTTGGATGCGTCAAAATTTGTTGGTAAGGCTTCCGAATTTCGCATGATTCTTTCTAAACGAGCAGAGAAAGAAAAAAAATTTGCACGTTCACATTCAAGTTGAATCAGTGAATGTGAGACTCACGCTCGTGAGTATTTGAATCAAATCATCACACGATCATGAATGTGAACGTGTTGACACTGTTTGACAAACTGAATCAGTGAATAATTTGCAAATCGCACGTTCACATTCAAGTTGAATCAGTGAATGTAAGACTCACATTGATGGTGTTCTTGAAATTCTTTCTCTGCATTTTTTTTTCTTTTGCTAGAAATAAACTTTCCATTTCAAAACAAGTCATTACAAAATGGATGCAGTACCTATATTAGAACGATAGATAAAAGAAGACTCAACTGTACAATATTTTTAACTCTAAACGGGAGATTATGGAGGGAAAAAAAGAGAGGATGCAGTGCCTATTTAATCAAAAGCCTGGATATTGCTAAAGTAGGAAGCGAGAATCTACAATGAAAGGCTGAATACTCCGAGAGTAAAGACTCTTGTTGAATGGCATCAATTAAGACTTTGCAATAATTTTTAAAATTGCTTTTTGGAAGCTGAGGGGCTAAGCATAATTGCAGGGAAGCACTTCCACTTCCACCGGTGAGAGACATAACTGTCAAAACGACAATAGAATCTTTAAAATAAAAAATCAAGAAGTTACATGGGTGGTTCTATGAAGTAATTCCGAATTTTGAAAAACAACATTGAAATTCAGTAGAATTGTTTTGTTCCATGTCCGAAAGTTCATATTTTTTCTGTGTCATTATATTTCAACGAAAGTTGGTAAGTGTAAAAAAACATTGGTAAATGGAATAACAAGTGACTTTTTTCTAGATGACCTGTTGAAAACTTACCAACGCTATTATAGAAAATCTAACTTTTTTATGGTTTACAAATGAGAAATTTTGTACTGAACTCATCAATTTTTATTTGCATAGCCTAATAATATTTCAAATTTTTCGAACTCTTACATGAAATTATCACCCTAAATCGGAATAAACTACCAACTTGTCAAATTACATTAGCAACTTACTTTAAATTGCCAATTCTCATTTGAATTATTTACCAATGCTTAGTAGTTTTATTTATTCATCAACTTCTATTTGTATCACTAAATGAGCCCTTACATTTACTAACTCCTACCAACAAAATTAACATGACTTATCCACTTTCTCTGAGTAAATTACTACATAGTATATGATTAGCAACTCTTATTTGAGTTATTTATCGATATTTATTTGGTTTTTTTTCAATTTTCCAACCTTTATTTGCATTTTTCAAGACCGCCTTAAATTTGTCAACTTTTTTAAAATAGTTATCTTAATAAGAGGCACTTATAAGCTTTTCTCCGATCAAGGCACCAGATAGTTTGGGGTCACCAACTCTCAATCAAGTACTAACTAAGCTTCTTCTTTTTTTTACAGGCTTTTGTTTACCTTTCTTAACTATCCTTAAATTTACCAACTCTTATATAATATTACTAACTTTAATTTAAGTGTTTTAACAATGTTTCTCCCGAGTAAGTTATCAAGTTGCCAACATTTGTTTGTTGTTTTGATTTACCAACTGTTTTATTGATTACATAATTAAAAAAAAAAAAAAAAGTCGGTATATCACTCAAATAAAGATTGGTAATTTTTATTTGATAATTGGTATATTTAAGATGTCAGTAAGCAAGCCATCTATAAAGTGGGTAAAAGGTAAAAGATATTTTTTTTAGTTGGAGACAAGAGCTGGTGGTAATTTTTTTTTTTTTTTTGGGTCAAAGAGCAGGTGGTAATTTTTTTATTTTTTTTTTTTGGGTCAAAGAGCAGGTGGTAATTTGAAAAATGAAAAACAAATAAATGTTGGTACCTAATTCAAATGAGCGTTAGTTACATAAAACCAGGTAATAACTTAATCGGAGGAAAAGTTTGGTAAGTAAAGCAGATAAAGGTGCCAACTCAATAGAAGAGTTGATTGAATTTTTTCCAAATTAAAAAAATGTGGGTAAGTAACTCAGGTTAGAGCTAGTAACCTAAATAAATCAATGACTTAATCGAAAAAAAAAAAAAACTCACACAACAAAGGGCCGGCTATTTCATTAGTTGGTGAGTTCGAGGTTTTTGTAAGAAGCTTTCATTTATTCATAAATAAGAAAGCTGATAATTAAAAAATCAAATAAACTTGGTGACTTACTCAATAGGAGATGCTAACATACAATTAGTTCATAACTTAATTGAAGGAAAGTTTATAATCACTCTAATTAGATAGGTAATTTGCAAAAAGATTTGGTAAATTAAAAAATGTTAAGTAAGGCAAATAAAGTGGAAATTCACTAGAAAATCTTTTCAAGATAAAACAAATAAACGTTGGTAAGCAACTAAAAGAGGAGTAATCCAAAATTAGTTGATAATTAATTGGAGCAAAGCTGGTAAGTCACACAAATAAATATTATTGTTCTCATAAAATAGTGGGTACTTTTAAGCCGTTGGTAATGAAAGTAAATGAAAACTAGTAAACAATAGAAAAAGCTTTTTCCCAAAGATAAAGGTAGTTAATAATTAAGAGAAAACAATTAAGCACTGGTAACTAACTCAAAACACAAAACTAGTTGGTAATATTGGCAAAAACTTGATAATCACTCTAGATGAGCTTGGTTATTTTAATAAGGGGTGATGAATTTAAGTTAGTGAGTAAGAAAAATAAAAGTAGTAATTCAATAGGAAAATTGGTAAGTTTATAAAAAAAAAAAAATCGTTGGTAATTAGCCCAAATAAAAAGTTGATAAATAATAAGTAGTTGATAATTTCTAATTGAAGAAAAGTTGATGAATCATTTAAATTAATATTGGCAATTTTATACAATTGTTGGTAAATTTAAGGGGTTGGCAAGAAAAGAATATAACAATTTGTAAGAGATAAGTTTTTTTTTTTTTTTAGATGTAAGAGATATTTGTAATTTAAAAGAAAATCAAATAAACATCGATAACTTAGTAAAATAAGATGGCAATACAAAACTAGTTGATAATCGCTATAATTAACATTGGTAAATTCTAAAATCAGTTGGTAAATTTAATATGTTGGTAAGTAAGGAAAATAAAAATGGCAATTCCACAAAATAGCTAATAAAGTTATAAAAATAAAATAAAATAAACTTTAGTAAGTAACTCAAATGAGGGTTGATAAATTAAGACTACTTTATAACCTCATGGAAAGAAGCTGGTAACACAAATAAATGTCAGTATATTCATATAAGAGCAATAAATTTAAGACATTTATAAGAAAGAATGTTGGTAGATCACAATAGAAGTCAATCAATCTAAAGAATCATATAAATGATCTATAAGTAACTCCAATGAGAATTGGCTAACCCAAAATGAGTTGGTACTTCAAAAGGAAAAAATTTGGTAGGTCACTTTAATAAAGATAGATAGATTCATATGAGAATTACTACATTTGAAGAGTGGGTAAGAAAGAAAAATTAAAGTTAGTGAAAGATAAAGGAAAAGTAATAATTTGCAAATTATAAAAAAAAAAGTATTTGTAATTGTATTTAAGTTTCTGTAAATTACCAACAAGTACCCCAAAAAAAAATCAGGTGACCAATAATTTATTTTTTTTACCAACGGTTTATTAACACGTGCCAACTCTTTTAAAAATATATGATCACAGAAAAAAATTCCGTTTTCTTTGAAATTGAACAGTAGGATGGTCCACTCCTTAAAACTGATTTTTCGTAAGCTGAAACCCACACTAGTGTAAAAATAAAATAAAATAAAACGTGGTCCTGGCGGAGAATATCACACTGAATAGCATGAAGAATATTTTAATGAGACTTAAACCTGAGAATGTTGGCATAATAGTTTTATCCGATCAGAAGAAGAAAAAACTTTGACCAAAATATTCTTCCAGATTCGATGCTAATTATATTGTCGACAAAATCTAATTGGAGCGCTATCTGAACGCTACTTCTATCTCTGGCCGCCACCCAAAACCACTTATACTACGACGAGTGTTCACATCTTAGCTTTTTGGAAGATCGTAGGATATAGCTATCGCCAGTGGGAACATTTAGATGGATGGCCCCGCCGCAGAAACTGACTAAATGTACTGAGATTGTTGCATGAAAAATTAGGGTTTCGGAGCTAGCTGGCGAAACGGTGAAGACGACGTTGACTATACATGGACGGCGACGAAGAATATTCTGTGGTCTTTCCCTTTGTCCTGCTGTCTCCAAGTTGTTTTTCTGATTTGCCGCGTGAATGTTTCTGATAAATAAATAAATATATATATGTTGACATTTATAGATGATGGATTATTTCCACATTTATCATCCATCTCGTATTGCCTGTGGTAGACATCATCAAGTTAAGTTTTGTGTCTCTTTCTGTGGAGTGTTTGCGGTGACTCTATATCAATATTGATTCACAATTTGATTAGGGCTCTTTAAGCAAGATGCCACAATTTTTGACATAAATACTAAATTCATTTGTGAAAAAATCTATGGTTAGAAAATATTTTCCTATTTTTCCTAGCGTTTCAATCCCATAAAAAGTGAACTAACTGAAAGTCTTCTCATAATCAACTTTATATTTAAATTCAAGAATATGACTTGCTCTTTATAAAGTCGGAAATCATTTTTCAAAATACAACTTAACCTCCCCACCCCGAGACCTTACCACCTGCACCTAGATCCCCAGGGCTCTACTTGAGGTTTGTTTTTTCCCAAAATTTTGTTTAAGCTTTTTTTCAAAAAAAAAAATCAGAATATAATTTCTATCTTATGTGCAAAAGACAACCAAATGCAACAAACTTAAGCCGTCTATCTCAACATAAATTTCTTTGAAAATAGTTTTCCGTAAAGTTCATATTCTATAAAGCAGAAGGAGATGTAATCTATTTATGTCATTATCTTAATTAAGGTTTGAAGATCACATTGCACATTGAGTTATAGTTTATGAATCACATTGAACAAATTAAAGTTCGGGGATTATACTACACATTGAGCCAAAATTCAAAAACTATTTATGTCATTATTTCAACTACGAAAGCTCAAATGATTAAAGATCCATGCACGTGTTCATTACCAAATAAAGCAACTCTCAAATGTTAAAAGTAAAATACTCCAAAAGAACGTCACTTCAAATGGACCTTAATAGACTAAAATGAAATGTACTTAATATATTTCTTTCTTTATTATGGACCCTCCTTATTGACGTCATTGCACACGTCAAATTCCTTTTCTAAAGACCAAGTGGTCCATCTCTATATATAGGCCTTGTCCAGATCTATTATGTTCTCTAAAACACAAGCTACCAATTCTGGTGCCAAGTTAAATACATACAAGCACATCGCCCACTTTAAAAACCTAGTATATAGAGAAATATGATGGAGGATCATCCGACAGGCTTCAGGTTCTATCCAACGGAGGAAGAGCTCATCTCTTTCTATTTGCACAAGCAGCTCGAGGGTTCGCTCCAAGACCGGCTCCTCCGGATCATTCCAGTCCTTGACATTTACGCCACCGAGCCGTGGAATCTCCCCGGTAAAAGAACAAGAAATTATGCATGGGATTTCCTCTTTCTCGATATTTCTTGTTCATTGTCACTGAAACGGAATCGCGGATTCTGATGAATGTGCAAACTTGTCGCGAATTGTAAGTGAAGTTATCGCTTTCTCTTATGGTGTTTTGTGTGCTTTAACGCTGCAGAGCTTTCTGGAGAGCTGTGCCGAGAAGACAAAAAGCAGTGGTTCTTCTTCGCTCCGATGCAAGAGAGAGAAGCCAGAGGAGGGAGACCGAGCAGAAGCACGGCGATGGGTTATTGGAAGGCGACTGGATCGCCTGGTTACATCTACTCATCAGACAACAAAGTGATTGGGATGAAGAAGTCCATGGTCTTCTATGTGGGAAAAGCTCCAACAGGAACAAAAACCGAATGGAAATTGAATGAGTACAGAGCCGCAGAAATAATCTCACCTCCCAATTCCAATTCCGCAAGTTCTAGTATGCCCAAGTTTACGGTAAGCGAGTGCTTGAACTATTTGAATTCGATCTTCGTTTTAGTTAATTGCATGATCAGTCTTGAACTTTTGTTAGAAATATCAGGCGGTGGAAAACATTATTTACACAAGCATGCATTACTTGATCGATTAATGACTTTATATATATTTATATATTTTTTTTATATAAATAACTAAACTATAAAGAGTAATCATCCATACACTCGTCATCTCTTCTTTTAGTCAATGCAATTGAACTTTGGACTTTGTTAGATGAGTCACATTTTTCTTCATCTTGACTGGAGGAACCAATATTCTGACCAAGAAGTATTGTTGAGGTTATCCCACATTAAGTTGTGGAAATGACTGGTGGTCGGTTTATAAGCGTGAAGGAAAACATCTCCTATTGAGTTGGCTTTTGAGGTGAGAGAGACCCAAACCACCTAACACTAGTATCAAAGTTTAGGTTTGCCAACAAATCTGGACCAAAAACTGTTAGAAAATTGAGAAAAACCAAGATCCTGATTATCGAGATCGAATGTAAAAACGTGTAAAATTCTGTTGAAAATAGGCACTTCTAGCCAATTGCCATCTCGACGTTGGTGGTGTGTTATCCGGTCAAAATAATGAGAGTAATGAGAGGGTTTGGCTTAGATGACCTATCTATATACCTATTCAAAACCTTATAGATAACGTCTCCCATCAAAATAGTTATCTTTAAATTAGACAGTAACCATGGTCATCAGAATTTGATGAGGATAATAAAACATCAATGAAACTCAATGTGGATAGTATTAAACTGAATATGGGATCATATTAGAAATATTATGACAAAAAAAGGTCACGCGAGAGAGTTACTGATTATTACACCTCCAACCTAGGCCCGATGTGTGAGGAGGAGATTATTGAGATTGTCCCCCATCAAGTTGTGAAAGGGGCTGGTAATTGGTTTATAAGTGTAAGGGAAAACCTCACCTGTTAAACTAACTTTTGGAGTGACAAAGGCCCAAGACCACCGAGCAATTATGCTCATGGATGTCACCCAAATTTTTTGTAATTAAGTTTGCAAGCAATTGATGTTCACATTAATGACCCACCTATTAGAGGTTTGAAAGGATGAATTTTGAACTAAAGCCCTTATTAAGAATTAGCGCTATTCATCTTCTCATATCTTTCTCTGGGTGCTACAAATTCGTTTTCATGTTTTTCCCCTTGAAACGTTGTAGTTGAGGCATGAATTTGCATTGTGCCGAGTATACATTGCGTCCGGGAGCTCTCGAGCATTTGATCGTCGGCCACCAGAGTTGATGGCTGGAGAAACAATACTAGGTGGACATGGTGGCGGCACCAGCGGTGGATCGGCATCATCATCAAGGCCAGTGGTAGAAAATTATGCCGGAATTTCTAGTGACATGGAGACGACAAGTATGGATATAGAAGAACCTATATGGGATTGGGAACAACTCAATTGGTTTTAGTACAGTCCTTAGAAAATTCAGTTTATGTATGGATCTCATCCATGGAGCAATAGAAATCCCGATGGAAAAAGGGTTAATATCCTCAAATTATGCTCATATACAAGAGAATAATAGAACGTCTCGATCAAGATCCAATATGTCTACTATCGATTTTATCAGCTTTTTTTTTTTTTTTTTTTTTTTTCGATTTGCTGTACTGCTAAGTGTGCTTATATAGATATGTATGCTCCATATATATAGAATTTGTTGTTCTATTCATGTATAGAGTGTGCAATTGCAAAAAAAAAAACAAAAAAATGACAATCAAAAATTCGAATGAGTAACAGCAAAAACCAACTATGTACTTACGTAGTTTGACATTTAACTATATCCATGGGCAAAGGAGGATTTCTTTCACTATGTGATCTTGAAAACTTACTGGTGAGAATCAAGAACAAACTCTCACCATCCAAAACCCTAATTATAGTAGTCGCGTAAGAACAGATATGAAGAGACGAGATGTCTCCCTACAGGACAAGAAAACCCTAAACACTCACCAAACAAGAATTATCTTTCCACTTTTTTCTCCTTTTTCTATCTCAAAAACTTGCATGCATCTTCCTTAGTTGAATTCCTTCCTTTGCAGAGAAATTTTACAAGTTCCTATTAACAGTGCTGAAGCGGGTGCCACTGTAATGCATAATACTACAGTGGACGACATAGCTTACCATTAATATAATGCTCATCTGAAAATAAACACGTATACATAGATAAAAGCTTGGATGCATTATTTAAGTGTAAGATCTATTTTCAATGTCCTTTCCTCCCTTCAAGAAAAATGAAATCTCTTAAGTCACTGACTTCATGTCGCTTCATTCCGATTTGGCTTCTTGAGATGGCCTTAATTATCTTCATTTCTGGCGCACTTATTCCAAATAAGTCCTCCAGGTGACCGTCCACTTACCAAAATTTTGTTCACCAAACGATGCTTCCACTTTCCCCAAAGTCTTTAATGGTCTTTCGTTAGTAGTATATAGGAGATATATCAAAAATATACCTCACTTATTCAATGACCATTTACATACCTCAATTTCTGCAAATATCATCCACTCATCTTTAATCAGAAACCCACATTTGAAAGACCAAATTACACCCTCCTTGTAAGCTCATTTTAGCATATTGCTTATATTTCCATTGTTTGGTTTTTAATTGATTTTGAGTGCATTTTTGCGGTTGTGAAAGCTTGGGATTTTGGGGATGTGTTTTTTTAAAAGAAACCACATGATCGTAAATGGTCTCCAAAATTAAAATTTAGGTATGTACTTGATATTTTTAAAAGTAGAGTTGTGTAAGTGGTTGCTCGTTGGGTGAAAAGTGAGGTATGTTTTTGGTGTTTGTCCTACTGCATACAGCGATAAGAGTACTACAGCTTCGGCTACTTTTTATGGGTAGAGAAAGGATTCTTAAAATCGAACTCGTCTCTATCCCTAAAGCGACTTTCGAGCTCAAATATTATGGCAAGTTAAATTTCCCCGAAGCAACTGTCTTCCCACTATCTTCAAGACGTCGATGGAGTTTTCCTCATGTTTTCCGAGCATTATATGTATAGAGAGTCTAGAAAATTACTTCAGAGAATTGATAAAGCCAAATCTATCACCAATTCGTCGACTTCATGCCTGGCTTCGGCTTCCAAGCGATGAAGTTTTTCTATGAGGCATAGGAAACTTCTGTGAAACTTCAGTTCAATACGTATATTTCACTTCCGACATTCTAAACAGTTTTCAGATGCGGCATGTCTAGTTTCATGGAATATATTTATCGGTAAAGTCAAAGAACGAACATCATTTGACGGGATCAGTTTCTCCTCTCAAGCGGTTGGACGGATGATCCTCCATGGAATTGGACTTGCGGCATAATTTCTTTCGGTATTGTGGACCTACTTTGCAAATCTACTAAAACAGAATTCGTTAGACAAGGCATTTTGCCTTGCTCAACATGGCCATAAAATTATGGCAAATGTTATCCAATCATCAATCTTTTTGAAACCTAAGAAAACAAATCTCTTTGGGAAATGCCATTGGTCTTGATCGTGAATTCCAGTATTTGTGAGCAAGATTGATATATACCGATGGACTATTTACAACAATAACAAAAAATCGTACCAATTAGGGTATGTTTAGTAACCATTCTGTTCCCAAGAACAATTTCTGATCAAAATGATTCTTTTCTAGTATATTCCCCAGAAGAATTTCTAAATATTTAAAGGTGTTTGATAACTGTCCAAAATTTCTATTGCCGGAATAGAATTGCATTTGATACGGCATTCAAAATTTCTAATCCAAACCATTTTCTTTTAATTTTTTAATAATTTTATTACTTTCTTCTTTTTTCCTTTCTCTTCTTTTTCAAGCTTTGGCCGAGTTGCCGACCTCGAGATGACTGGTGAAACCAAACAGGGCCAGCGACCTCGCCGAGGCATTGCCGATCCCCATCAAGGCCACACCTCATCAGCCAAGCATCGCCCAATCCTGGCAAGGCCGAGCCTCTAGAAAGCTCACTAGATCTTGCCCAACCGGTTGGCGATGACCGGCGATGGTGAAAGAAGAACGAGAGAAGGAAGAAGAAAAAGAAAAAGAGAAAAAAGAAATTTGGGTTGTCTTGATTCTAAAATTGCTATCGAGAATTTAAAAAAAAAAAGTAACTTTTTTTTACTCCTTGATCTATTCCAAATTTTGTTTTCGAAAACAAAAAATTTACCAAATGGATTTCTATTCTTTTTTTGTTGATGCCTAAAATTAGGTTTTATTATTATTTTGTTTTATTTAATTTTCGGATAATAAACCAAAACAAGAAACAAAAAAGAAAAACGAAAGCGGAGAGGTAGCCCCCCTCCCCGCGTGGGCCTTCGGCCCATCGTCGCCTCAAGCCCGGCCCCCTCCGCGTTGTCTTCTTCCTCGCGCCACTGAGGAGCACGCGCGGGTAGGCGCAACGCCGGGGAAGCTTGAGCAGACGGCGGTCGCGTGCGAAGCAGAGGAGCAGTTGGCGTCAATGGGACGTGACCGGAGGAGGCGATGATGACGGATGGGACGGCGGTCCAACCGGCGGGTCGAAGCCTTGCCGACCAGCCGCTCCCGCGCCTATAAATAGAGGGGGGTCACCGTCGACGAAGGGGACCGAAAACAGAGACACGCACAGAGAGGTCCGAGAGGGAGGGAGGTCGGCCAAAGCTCGAGGTCCCCTGAGAGACTTCGAGGAGTTCGAGCGTAGGGTCAGCCGTGGCGTGGTGAGCTCGGAGGGGTCCCCGAGAGACTTCAGGGAGTTGGCCGGGCGAGCCCGAGTGAGAGAGAGAATAATCCGACGCGGGTCCAACCAAATCTGACCGTCCAGGAGCCAACGTTGCCGTCGTCGTTCGCCGTGGTTGTCGCCGTCAGTCCGTCCCCGCCCTTGTTGCCGTTGCTCGTCTTTGCCGTTGCCGCCTTCAACCGATCTAGCATTGTTGCCGTCGCTGCCCTGTCATTACCACCGTAGGCCACTGCAGGTAAATAGGAGTCGTCGTCGTCACCGCTACCTCCGCCACCGTCGCCGTCACCATCACCCTTCCCCGTAGCCCAATCGTCGTCGCCGCCTTTGTCGCTCCCATCGTCGCCGTTGCCGCCGCTGCAGCACCTCAGCATTCCTCTCTCCGACGCCGTGAATCGAGAACCTTAGGGTTCTCGATTTCTCGGGTCATGGCCTCGGGTCATCGGATCGGACCCGGGCCGCGAAGCGGGTAGGGTTTTGTGTGGCGGCTATGAGTCGGGTCGAAAGCCGGGTCGGATCCGGGTAGGGTTTCACCGGGAGCCGGGTCGTGGAGCAGGTTGTGGAGCCGGGTCGTCGAGCCAGGCCGGGCGTCTCCGAATGCTCGGCCACGGCGTCGTTTTGTTTAAAAGTTTAAAAAAAAAAAAGTCGGGCCCGCTATGCATTTCGGGCTAGTCCGAGTCGGATCCAACCCACGGATCCAACCCGTGTCGATTTTCATAATATTTTTAAATTTTAAGAAAAATTAAAAATAATCAAAAATAATTTATTTTCGAAAAAATATTAAAAAATGTTGAAAAATGTTTTATTTTCTAAAAAATCGAGAAAAAATCAAAAATAATTTATTTTCCAAAATTATTTTGAAAAATATTTAAAAATATTTTTTTCGAAAAATCAAAAAAATCAAAAATTCCATATTTTCCAAAAATGCCAAAAATTCATGAAAAAGCCAAAAAGACTTGTATTTTTCCAAAAAATACCAAAAAATCCAAAAAAATCCCTTTTATGTCCAAAAAATTAGAAAAAGACTCAAAAAATGTTTTTCCTCCCAAAAATGCATGGAAAATCCCTTGAGCATCCAAAAAACCTCAAGGTTTAAACAAGATTAGGTACTTTTGAAAGGGCATTAGTGATTAAATAGTGTAATCAAGTCCCCGATCCTAATTTCTCTTGTTGCGCAGGAGCGAGTATTTCTCTCGATGCTTCACTTGGGTTTCTAATCAACCCACCCCAAATCAATTAGTGGCGACTCCATTTTAAAAATTGATTTACAGGTTAAAAACTTGAACCATTAAGTTGTGAATTGGTGGACTTGGAAGAGTCCAGGCTTAACCAATTTCCGCCGAGCCATTAGCCTCCTTAGGCGGCCCGTACCCGATTACGGGCGCAAAAAAAAAAAAGGTCGCGACGCCTTGGCGACTCCACCGGGGACATTTTGAGGACTTAGGCCATTTTTGTCTTGTTTAAATTCTTTACTGACTTAGGTTTTTTTTTGTCCTTTATGCAGGTCAATAAGCTTAGAAATTTATTTTAATTTTGTTTAAAATAGATTATCTTGCGATTATAAATTGTTGTGCATGCTTTACTGTTTTAAACACTACACATGGCACACACAACCTGGCCGCCGGACCTGGGCCGCCATAGGATTTCTAGGATGGTGTTAAGAAAGATACGACCTCGAACGCGAGACTGCGATGTAGAGGTTGCCTTTCTTTTCCCCGAATTTCTTAGCCGAGGTTAAGGGGGTACGCTGCTAACGCGAGACTGCGACGGGCGAATACCCTTTTAATTTCATCAAGCCTTCTGAGTTAGAAATTGAGCCACACGTCCCATCTGTATGTCTTTATGCTTGCCATTTTTACTTAAAAGCAAAGTAATTTATTTACTTTTACTTAGTCTTTTCTAACTCATGGAAAAATAGGGTCAGGTCGTGTAGCCCTTTTTTTAATGTGATGGGAAGAATCGATATCAAGTTCATTCCTGCCCCAAAGAAAGAACTCCTCAGGTGGTGGAATCAGTTAGATCAGCTTGGCCAAGAGCGTGTCAAAATGAGGATTGGTCATCTCCTCCCATTGCTCCAAATCAATATTCACTCTGGGATCATGCAAGCCCTACCCCATTTTTGGTGTCCGGAAACATCCACCTTCGTGTTTGGCAAATTTGAACTGACTCCCACTTTGGAGGAATATAGTCTCGCCATAGGAATGCCCCTGGGAGTGGAGCTTGCTAAGCCACCAATTGGCATCGACCCCATAGGCAGTCTATCACGTTTTTTAAAAAATCATTCAGTAAGAGAAATTGTTAGAACCAACAACAATGCTTTCCCACTATCATCCTTAACCGAATGCTTTGAAAAATAGTCGATGTCGCAAAAAACCAAAATCTTCCTTTTGGCGTTCTTTGGATTTATTGTCTTCCCCTATAGAAAGAATGCCATAAATTCTTCAATCGCAGGGGTAATAAATCAAATCATTTTCGGAGCGGGATATGTAAACATGGTTTTAGCCGAAACATTTTTATCCCTTAATCGTTTCAAGGATCAAAAAGAAAAGATCATGAGAGCTGCCCCAGAAATTTTACAAATGTGGTTCTTTTCCCATATCAAAGGATTTGGGCACCTCATGCAAATATTTGAAATTAATGAGTCCAAGCACCCACTGCAAAAATTCCAAAGCTTGGAGAAATATTCTCCCGATGAAGAATATTCTCGATGGATTGACTTATTAAAAAACCCACTCCCAGAGACATTCATATGGCGAACTAAGTGCTTCCTTGCGAGCAAGGCATGTTTTGCGCTTGATTATTACGATCCCATCCCACTACTGGGCCTCTCCAGAGCTACCTCGTACTATTCATATAGGGTGGCTCGCTAGTATAGGATCCTTCAAGAAGTCCCACCACCACTCAAGACAGGACTGTTTCGGGTTTCTTTTAACCCCACCGGTTATGACTACTTAGAGGAAATCAACATAATTTAGAATGCATGGGATAGATGCCACCCAGAGAGGATTATCATACCCCGAAGATTGAAGGGACAGGAAAAAGCCCATCATGCATCCACCTTTTACATCCTCAACCATGGGATTTCTGAGGAGTTGCAGCCGGTAATCCCTAATGTAAGTAGCAAACTTACCAAGTAGGAAAGGATCAAGTCTCTTGAAGAAAGTTTGAAGACCAGCAAGAGACACATATCAAAGCTATCTCGAAAGAGCAAGCGGCGTCGCAGGATCGAGACTTCCCATCGCATATAAAAATGGGTGTCGTGGCCTTTTGATGTGAATATTTTAACGTGAATGTCTAGGGTCGTTCTGACTTGTGTCAAAAATCCTTTTTGGCATTGTACAAATCTCTTGTTAATAAATAAAAATGACTCAACCCTCGCCATGAGCCAGTGTTCCATATGTTTCCTTTGTTTACATTTTCTCCATTTCCTATGCTAACAGGTAATCACAACATAGCCATATTCACCGCATCCAAAAGCTAGGATGGCTAAAGAAAATGTACCAAGCTGTGTCGAGATTATGGAAAGGGAAATGAAGCAGGTCTTCAATGTGCTCCAACAACTGTCAAAGCAAATAGATTCCATTCAGGGCAAATTGGCTCTTACCCTGGCCTCAATCGAAGTAGTATTACCGCAATCGTCCACCCGAGGAGAACAAGGAAGAGAAACCGATTGGAGGACGACACGCACCGAATCATAGTTGAGAAAACAAAACCTAGCATTTCATCTAAAACTGAGCATGATAAGCATCTGTAGAAGCTTGAAGAAAGGCTAAAGCAACTGCAGAGCCTACAGGATCCTACTCCAGCAGACCTCTCCATCTACTCCAAAGTCAAAATGCCTGAAAAGTTTAAGATGCCTAAATTTGAAAAGTACGATGGCACGACCTACCAAAGGGCTCGCTTGCAACGTTGGTAATGTGCCTTTAATGATCCAGTTGTTCCAGTCAAGTCTGGTAGGTCCCGCCTTGAGGTGGTACATCAAGAAAACCATAAACATCATCGAAACATGAAGTGAAGCAAGCGAAGCATTCCTCAAGCAGTACAAGTTCATAATTGATATTATCCCTACTCGCGAGGATCTCGATCGCACGGAAAAGAAAAAACATGAATCTTTTAAAGAGTATGCTATTAGGTGGAGGAATCTCGCCGCCCAGATCAGCCCCGAACCAACTAACTTTGAATTGAGAAAAATATTCATCAAAACCCTCCCTTATGAATACCGCAACCGGATGGTGACTACAATCGCTAAATCATTCAATCAACTCATTCCAGTGGGAGAGCAGATAGAGATAGGATTAAGGGATGGCTGGTTCACCGAGCTCGCACCTGTCGGCAGAAGGTTCAACATGAAAAAGGATAAAGAGCCCCTGATTGATGTTAATGCTACCTACACTGCAAATACCAGTCACCTCCCGACCGTTCAGTCAAGCACAGGCCAACAGCAGACCAATGGCCGTCAGCCTCAACGCTACAGCAACCGAAGACAATTCACTCCGCTTCCTGGATCTCCTTCCCATGTTTTGGCAATCCTCTGGAACAAGAATCTCCTCTCGACTGAGCTGAGACGACCCAATGCTAAAAACTTCTCCAGCTACGACCCGTCTAAAAAATGCGATTATCACATGGGAGAAGTAGGCCATTCAACTGATGATTGCTTCATCCTTAAACATTGGATCCAGAACCTGCTGGATACTAAAGCCTTCGCATTCCAGACGACAAAACCAAATGTCCAAAGCAATCCACTCCCTGATCATGCTGACAAAGTAAATGCGATATTCGGTTCCGAAGCCAGTCAAATCAGAAATGTTGGTACACATATTGTTGACATCTATCGAGGGCTAGTGGAAACCGGGTATTATTCAGGTGACAAAATACCACCTTTTGCGACAATGGAAGCAAGGGTATCAAGAATGATAGAAGCCGGAGTAATCATGCACGTTGGTCACAGCAGCATAGTTTCCACTATATCGTAAGTCCTCATCAACTGGGATGAGGAATGTGCCGCGCTAAATGCAAAAAGGAAGAAGAAAGATTCCACCCCACCAGAGGATATAATCGAAGCATCGATAGCGGAAACAGCTATAATCATTGAAATCCCCCAGCCTTACAAATACGAACGTAACAATGCGGTACCATGGTCTTATGACCTTGATGTGGGTTTAGTCACGAGATCTGGGCGAAACTACGCTCATGCAAATATGCAGTCTGCTAAGCCCGTCACTAACGAAGAAGCCAAGGAGTTTTTGGCCGTAGTTAAGGCCAGCGAATATAACGTGGTGGAACAATTACGAAAATCACCAGCACAGATCTCTCTGCTGGAATTGCTTCAGACATCTGTCAAACACCAGAAATCCCTCATGAAGGTATTAAGTGAGGTACATGTCCCTGAAACGATTGAGCATGACAAACTCGAGGAATTTGTCAGCACCATCCTTCTAAAGGATCAAAAGGCATTTTCTGATGAAGAAATCCCTAAGGAGGGTAGAGGACACACCAAAGGCCTCTACATATCAGTCAAATGCAATGCATCTCACGTCGCCCGAGTGCTGATTGACAACGGATCTGCTCTTAACATATGTCCACTAGCGACACTCTATCGCCTTCAAATAGATAGATCACAGATCCAGGTACCCAAGACTTATGTTCGAGCATTCGATGGAACAAAGAAGGAAACAGTGGGCAAGATCGAGCTCGACGTTCAAATTGGCCCAACCGTATTCAAAATCTTGTTCCAGGTGATGGATATTTCCACTGCGTTCAATTTCCTTTTAGGGCGCCCGTGGATCCACGTTGCAGGAGCAGTACCTTCAAGCCTCCACCAAAGTGTGAAGTTCGTGGTTAAGGGAAAACTAATCACGGTCCGAGAAGAAGAAGACCACCGCATCTACTACGAGACAGCCATTCTTTATGTTGAGCCTGGTGACAAGAACAAGGCCAGCTATCAATCGTTCGAGCTCGTGTCTACTGTACACGAAGCTCGAGGGGCCTTGCCCCTTGCCCCTTGTTCCCGAAGTATCAAATGCTGCGATCATGGTAGGAAAAATCATGGTAGGACACGGTTTCATCCCAGGACAAGGGCTTGGTAAGGAAGGCCAGGGCATCCGTCAACCTATTGAAGCCCTGAGGAGACCCTACACTGTCGGTTTAGGATACCCCCCGAATAGAAAAGCAAAGAAAAAAGTCGGCCTTTTATACCCCCGTCTCGAGGAAACTTTCCCAGGCCCAGTCCGGATGATGCGTGAAGAGGAGGAAGCGATTAATACTCCAAAATGGTTCAACCCTGAAAGCTCAAGCTTGCCCGTAATCCAGGAGGGCACAACTTGGCCCTCAAAGAAAGAGGGGCCGGAGGACATGACCACCATGTTTGGAGACATTTCTGTATGTGTTATTGAGGAGGAGCAGTTAGAAGGAATAGGCGATAACTTCTCGTTCATCTAGCTTCAACACTAAGTTGATGAACTACGCGAGACAGTACACCACTTGATGGAAAACTTCGCTCAAGCTACCCGCGCATTCCGCTCTAGTCATAATGAGGATTTGGCAATAAATGAAGAAGACCCCACTGATGCGATCTGGCAAGGGGTTCGGCTATCTCAGTCCTTAAGAAGCATGAGGCCGTATTCGCCTCTTCCTAAATCGATGGCCATCATTTTTCCCATCCTCCTATAGCAAGGACCAATCACCAGGGAACTGAGTCCCCCTACTCCTGAGTACTTCCTTGATTATGATCCATCCAAGCAATGTGATTATCATTCGGGGGAATTAGGACACTCGCTAGATTACTGCACCATCCTGAGAGACAAGGTTCAGGATCTTTTAGATGCTAGGGTATTCACGTTCCGCTCTCCATGGCTATGTTTTGGCAAGGATCACCTCCTCGTGGTACCCAGCACTCATACCATGTTCCCTGAGCATGCTAAGGAAGCACGTAGAGGAGAGGTGATCATGGACACTTTGGGTCAACCAAGTGGTAAATTTGACTACTATGTCAATTATTCAATCCCCCAAAGTTTCTATGATCATCATCACCACATCGTCCCTGATGGATGGGAAGGCATGGATGATCTGAAATCCGCGAAGCCACGAGCACAGGGAGACATGGCTGGCGACTGGTATGAAGACTTCTTCGTGGGCGCTATCAACAAAGGACCGTCAGGGGAAATGGGTGCAGACCCGCTCGAGTATAATCCTTTTTATTTCTTCTGCATACTCCCCTACGTGGGAGCTTGTACATATTTTTAAAGTCTGGCTTGTTTTGTTTTCAACATTAGTTCCACCTAGGGAACCATTTTTTGAAATCACTTTGTAAATCCGTCTACTAATAAATAAAGTTGAAAACATTTTGAGGGCATGGGGAGACACACCAAACCGGCCCGTTGATGATAGCTAGCCGTCAAATGAAAGAAGAAATCTGAGGCCCGGGTCTCCTCATGTTTCTTTGTCCAAAATCTTCAAGAACAATTTATCACCTTTCTAAAAAATAAAAAATAAAAAAAAGCATGCATACTACTAACCTTATTTGTTCCCTTAGCCTATCTACTCTATGACAGAGGAACGATCTAGCGGCAAGCAAGGGTATGGGAGTGGTCCAAACCAACATCGTGGATAGCCATGATAGCAATTCTGATAGCTCAGATGATGACTTTGATAATTCCGATGAAATTCAATGGGACTGGGAACGTCACGAAGAAACAAGGCCCCCCTACCACTAAAGACACCGTCACTGTCAATTTAAGCAGTGCAGAAGGTCCAAGAGAGACAAAGATTGGCGCCAACCTTCCTGAAGAAGAAGCTGCAGACTTGATCGCTCTTCTAAAGAGGTATCAAGACGTATTCGCATGGTCATACGCGGATATGCCAGGCCTTGATCCAATGATCATGGAGCATAGTTTGCTAACCACCCCTGGTATAACCCCCAAGAAACAACGGCTAAGAAGAACCAAGCCAGAATTGTCAAAAAAGATTGAAGAAGAGGTAATGAAGCTCCTCGAAGTGGGTTTCCTTGAAGTCTCGCGATACCCCAGCTGGGTAGCAAATATTGTGCCAGTAAAGAAGAAGGATGGTCGAATACGTGTTTGTGTCGACTATCGTGACTTGAACAAAGCAAGCCCGAAAGATGATTTCCCATTACCCCACATAGACGTTCTGGTAGACAGTACTGCAAGGTTCAAACTGTTCTCTTTTATGGATGGATTCTCGGGATACAACCAAATAAAGATGAAGGAGGAAGACAAGGAAAAAAACGGCATTCATTACTCCATGGGGAACTTTCCATTATAAGGTCATGCCTTATGGCCTGAAAAATGCTGGAGCAACTTACCAACAAGCCATGGTCACCCTCTTCCATGACATGATGCACAAAGAAATTGAAGTATATGTCGATGACATGATCGCTAAAACTAAACATGAAGAAGACCATGTGAAGACCTTGGAGAAACTATTTGAACGACTTCGCCAGTTTAAATTGCGCTTGAATCCAGCTAAATGTGTGTTTGGGGCAACTTCTGGCAAATTACTTGGATTTATCGTGAGCTGTGAAGGAATAGAAGTAGATCCATCAAAAACCAAGGCCACAGTTGAGATGCCGCCTCCCTCAACTATAAAAGAAGTCCGGAGCCTCCTGGGAAGATTAAATTACATTGCCCAATTCATTCCCCAACTTTCCAAAACTGCAAAACCTTTCTTTAAACTTCTCAGGAAGGATGCACAGATTAAATGGGATGATGATTGCCGACTGGCATTTGAAGACCTAAAGCAGTACTTGATGAAACCCCCGATTCTAGTACCTCCAGTCCTAGGGCACCCTTTAATTCTCTACCTTATCATCAACAGTGAATCCTTAGGTGCAATGCTAGCAAAAAAGAAGCCCCATGACCAAAAGGAGCGAGCCATCTATTATTTGAGCAAAAAGTTCACCACATCAGAACAAAACTACTCCGATTCAGAAAAAACATGTGCTGCATTAGTATGGGTGTTGCACAGACTTCGACAGTATACCTTGCATTACCAAACTTTCCTCGTAACCGAAAGTGATCCGATTAAGTATTTGCTTAGTCGCCCAACATTGGTAGGAAAATTGGCCAAATGGCAAATCCTGATCTCGGAATTCAACATTCAAGTGATGTCACAAAAATCAGTTAAAGGACGGGTGATTGCCGATATGTTAGCAGACTGTCCTAAAGAAGTACGCAAGGATAATCCCCCGGACGATCGAATTTCTGCAGTAGAAGAAGACACATGGACTATGTTCTTCGACAGAGCTGTAAATTTGTCAGGCTCCGGCACTAGGGCAGTTTTGATATCCCCAAATGGACAACATTATCCTGTGGCTGCAAAATTGATGTTTCCATGCACCAACAATATAGCCGAGTATGAAGCATGCATCCTCGGCCTGCAAGCGGCTATTGAAATGGGAGTGACAAAGCTAAAGGTGTTCAGTAATTCTACCTTAATAATCCTCCAGACATTGGGCGAATGGAAGACAAAAGACGCCAAACTTGTGCCTTATCATGGTTACTTAGAAAAGTTGGCGGGAAAATTCCAAGACATCTCGTTTGAATACCTACCTAGAATGCATAATCAGTTCGCTGATGCACTAGCAACGTTATCATCTATGTTGCAAGCAACAAAAGGGTTAGAAGTGGAGCCTTTAAAAATTGAAGTCCCGGCAAGATAGGCCTACTGCATGGCCATAACTGAAGAACCCGATGGGAAGCCCTGGTATTACGATATCACGAAATACATCCAGAAGCAGGAGTTCCTTGAACAAAACACTCCCTCTGATCGAAAATACCTAATGAAAATGGCTTCAAAGTTTTTCGTCGGTGAAAATCTATACAAAAGATCGTATGACTCGATCCTGCCGAGATGTGTGGATGCAACTGAAGCCAGACGAATAATGCAAGAAATACATGAGGGAGTATGTGGCCCTCACATGAATAGACATATGCTGGCCAAGAAAATAATGAGACTAGGTTATTACTGGCTCCCCTTAGAAAATGATTGTGCTCAGCATGTACAAATTTGTCATCGTTATCAAATTCACGGGGATAAAATAAATGTCCCTCCAACTGAACTGCATCAGTTATCTGAGCCATGGCCGTTTTCAATGTGGGGCATCGATGTAATTGGCATAATTAACCCAAAGGCATCAAACGGGCATCGGTTCATCCTGGTTGCAATTGATTACTTTTCGAAATGGATTGAGGCCACATCATATGCAAGCGTAACTGCACGGAATGTTATGAAGTTTATTAAACGTGACATAATCGCCCGATATGGCGTGCCAGATTCCATCATCACCGACAATGGGACAAATCTGAACAACAAGCTGATTGATCAATTATTTTCTAAGTTCAAGATCCAGCATTTGAACTCATCCCCTTATCGTCCACAAATGAATGGGGCTGTAAAGGCCACCAACAAGAACATCAACAGAATCCTAGCCAGGACGGCTAAAAATTACCGCGACTAGCATGAGAGGCTACCCTTCGCACTGACAGCATATCGAACTTCGATTCGAACTTCTACTGGGGCAACCCCTTTTTCCCTGGTTTATGGTATGGAGGCAGTTTTGCCCGTAGAAGTAGAAATCCCTTCCTTACGAATTTTATCCCAGGCTGGATTATCTAAGGAGGAATGGATGCAACAAAGGCTCGAGGAGCTGAACATGATTGATGAAAAGCGATTAAAAGCCCTTTGCCACGGTCAGTGTTATCAGTAGAAGGTACTTGATCATTTAATCAAAAGGTGCGACCCAAGCACTTCGAGGTAAACGAGCTAGTCTTGAGAAAGACGCTGCCAATCTTTCCAGAGCCCGGAGGCAAGTTCGCCCCAAATTACAAGGGTCCTTATGTAATAAAGAAGATACTCCCCGGAGGAGCCTCAATCCTAACTGAGATGGATGGGCGAGAGTTCTCTAAACCAGTTAATTCCGATGCTATAAAAAAGTACTACCCTTGAATGATGTTCATTGTCTGGCATTGCCAAACACCTCTCTATCAGATTGAAAATGCCTATGCACCTTTTGTATATGAGTGATGTATTTACACCATCATAAAAATGTGTGTTTGGTTGACTCAATGAAGAAAAATGAATGGTAATCACCAGCATTTAAGGAAGCGTCGAAAATCAAGTAGCAAACTCGATGGCATAACTTGAGCAAATCGACATTACCTAGGCAAACGCATAAGAGTAATCCATGTCAATTTCGCCTAGCTCGGTGTAAAGGACGCGTCATTCAGGAACTAGTCTGGTTAGAAGGAACCTTCTGTCCCAGTCAACAAACTTAGAATCTGGAAGCCTCACTTCTTGTTCCAGACGCATGCCCTTGCAAGAAGCAATTGCTATTAGAAAGGTGGAAGTTTTGATTGTCCATCTCAAATTCCATAGAAGCTTGAGATACATGACTTTGTCCAATGCTGCTAATCAAAGACAGAAGGGGAAGTTCCACAAAAGGAAGGCGTTGAAAGTGAATCAACAACCAGCAATCATGCCTACGTGGCCCCAAGTAAGAAAGGCTGGTCGAAGGAAGCATGGAACTGTAAAGAGACTGTCATCGACATTCAAGTATCCCTAAAAGCCAGCTCATATAAACTCTGGGAGATGCAACTTGGTGTCATTTCTAACACTCACTCTTTGAACTTATATTTACAGGAAGCATTGGAATTCAAGGGCTAGGCTTAATGGTTAAATGGGGCAATCCAAGTGATCCAAACCCGGGACAAGAGTAGAAATGCCCGATCAAATTCTCGACCTTTAGCTGATTATTCACGTGTCATGTCCCTAACCAATATGAGCAATCTATCGACACCCGTTTGCTAATAGCCGTTTGTGAATAACCCTTTTGATGTTCAAATTTCAACACATTTGTGAATACCATTTCGCCAAGCAAACACCCTTAAAGCTGTTAATAAGTTTTTCTTGAGTAAAAACCATTCATTTATTTTGAAAGTACAAACTCTTTCGCATCACATGCTGCATGCCTTTTTCCAGGTGATTTTTGTATGATGATTTTGTCCGTCTAAATCTTTGATTCTGTTAAGGATTATTAGAATAGATAGCTAAGTGAAGAATACAAGATTAATTGAGCATGTTGGATGAGGCACGTCAGAATGACGACAGGCAAACCATATCCTGCACACGGTCCCCTATCTATACACTTGTGAGATGAGTGCAGAAAATTCCATGACTACAGGGTAAAGAGTTCTCTCGCGAATAGTACGATAACCAAGACAGTGGGAGGCATTTCATTGCTCACTCCTTTGAGCTCCTTACACTGGTGAAGTTTTTGTCCTACCCCCCTCGTCGAAGAACCACCGCACACGAGGGCAAGTTGAGGGCAAGTCACCATCACGAGGTGGGAAAAGGGATAGAAATTCTCTTGCTTGCAGTTGCATCAATCTTTGAGCGTCTTTATTGCATATGAACACTCGCGTTAATTTAAGTGCCCTAGAGTCATGAAGAGCAATTCTTTCTTTACGCACTTGTATCCATTGTACAACTCAATTGAGTCTGTAAATTCACCCTCACATGGAGGCAAAGCAGAAGCTACTGCCGTTTGAGCAGCATAATCAGAAGCGTCGGCAAAAGATGAAGACTCAATAGTCTAACAAAAGCGTTTGCTTGAACCTATCAAGATCAGCTCTCAAGCAACAAGAACAAAATAAGGGCATAAAAAAGCAGTGTACCTGGTAAAAGCAAGGTCAATGCCCATGAATGAAGAACTGGAATAAAAATAGGGGCATGAAAAAAGCAGTGTGCCTGGTAAAAGCAAGGCCAATGCCCCCCAATCAAAAATACGGCCAAGAAAAAGTTGTTGTTGTGGTCCATAAAACCTCCATTTGACAAGAAAGACCAGTGACAGATGCCAAGACAGTCACCAACTCCCACCCTCTTTACACATGAGCCAAGCCTACGTTACATTCCCATTGTAAAAGTCTCTTCAGACTAGGGGCACTTCAATTAATGTAGGATTTCATATGTCTATAAACATCGCTCGAAGAAGTACGAGCAAGATTATTCTATCTCTTTTCGCAGGATTCTTGACTTGCAAACCCGAAGACGAGCGTGTGGCACTGCATTCATAAGCCTTGACCTTGATGGTCCTCTTCGATGAGCCGCTGACCAAGACTTTGAGATAGCTAGTATAAGCACCTAGAGGGGGTGAATAGGTATAAAAACAATTTCTCGAGATATGACAGCAATACTAGGCAGACGATAGAAATGAAGTTCTCTTTTGATTAACAAAATGAATTATGATCAAAGTAAAGAGTAGGGAAGAGAAAATTGAACACAAGATTTATAGTGGTTCGGCTTATTCCAAGCCTACGTCCACTCTTCTGCACTGACAGCCCATCGGCTGGATTTCATTATGAACAAAAGAGATGTTACAGCACAGTTCTTCCTTGATTCCACAGTGTAGATATTCTACCACACTTCTTCAAGGTTTCTCACAAGTATAGACTCTCTTTTGCGTACAAGATTTCGCTCAAATGAATTGACTAAAACAACAAGGAGCTTCAGACTTTAGAATTCTTCTATCGTGCACTCCCTCGAACAACTGGAACATCTTCCTTATATACTCCTTTATGCCATCATACCCGTTGGCATTTACCAAAGGAATTCCTCCAATCTACCCGTTGGACAGAATCAATTAGGAAGATTATTCGAGCTATTAAAGAAATATGTCGATAGCCCATCAATCATGTTCGCCCATACAATCAGGATCTTGGTTTCCATAAGTAGAACCTTCCAAGAATATTTCGCCAATCATCGGATCCTTATTCTACGAATCAATCATGATTAAATAAAGGATTCCGTTATGTCATATCCAGCAAAGAGATCTTCTCCAGATGATAAGACCAAATCCTTAATGAAACATCCAGTTCTGGATAGCCTTTCTTCACCAGATTAGAAACTGTCAATGCAGATAGACTTTGAGTCTTGAGTCTTGAGTCTAGCAGTCCGAAGGTCTTCAGACTTTAAATGGTAGAGTCTGCAAATCTTCAGACTAGACTGAGGAAAACGTTTTGTCAGCTTCAAAACACTCCAGGAAGATTTCTCCAACAGACTTCATCACAGTTTCGACAAAGACCTCTCACATTGGTAAAGTCGTACAACTTGCAAGAATACTCGGACCCCTGCCGACATGATGACAGTGAGATAGTGTGGTCCTTATAAATCCTACATCAATGGTCAGGATAGCCTTTCCATGAGAGTGAGCAAAGAGTCCTTTCAGACTAAAAGTCCCTCATCTGGCATGCTCAAGACATTTATATTCCGAATAAAAGTTGTTTGTCAAAAATCTTCCCCAGTGGAATTCAAATGATGCAAAACTGACAAAATTGTTATGCATAAATCACATTTAAATTTACGAACTTACAGCATATACAATCATTGTGTACATGTGTGCATATTGTGCAAATAGCAAGCATACTCTTAGAGATCAGAGGTATCACCAGAAAAGCGTATCCCCGTCCATACTCCCAGAGCTTTATGTCTGATAATCTTTGAGTACTCCCTCTTATCGATACTCAGCTTGTTCAAGTTGTCCCCAAGTATTAATGTCTGAGATTGTCCAAACATTCCCCTATTTTTGAATGCTTGCCGTTACTCAAGTGCTCCCTCTGTTGACACTCGACCTATTCATGTTGTCTTTAAATTTTTGATATTTGCAACTATCCAAGTATCCCCTTGTCTTTGAGTACCAACCCCCGTTCAAGTACTCCCTTTTCCTGACACTCTACCTGTTCGAATTATCCCCAGAGTATTAATACTCATGACTGACCAAACATCTCTTGGAATACCTATTGCTGTCTAGGTATCCCCATATCGTTGAGTACCCACCGTTGTCTAGCTACCCCGGTGCTCTAGCCTTTTTGAGTGCCTACAGCCATCCAAGTAAACCTCGTGCCACATTCAAGTTTATAATACCAGGAGATGAGAGGCCTTCATGAATATTCGGGGCGTGTCCTCAATATTCCCCATACCAGGAGGTGAGAGACCTTCATGAATATCTCAAGAACGCCTTCGATATTCCCAATTACCAAGAGGTGAGAGACCTTCACGAATATGTAGGGCACGCCCTCGATATTCCCATTACCAGGAGGTGAGAGACCTTCACAAATATCCCAGGTACACCCTCGATATTTCCCAATTGCTAAGAGGTGGGACACCTTCACAAATATCCAAGCCAAACATCCATTTTGACACCTTCAAAGGCCCAAACATCCTTCAGGTTAGTACTTGTGAATATCCAAGTACTTTTTGATATGCTTGTGAATGTGACATCCAGATTTTTGGGTTTTAATTTGACTGGATAATTAGGATCCTGTCTCATCGCTCGTCAATTTATTGACGAGTCCGAAATTTCAATAAAGAAATTATCGGAAGAAAATTTGAAGACCAAAAAGAAAATAGAAAGGAAAAGGAAAAGAGAAAAGGAAAATTTGCATAAAGGAAGTATGCATTTTATTTTTCTTTTTCTCTCTCTCTCCCCCTTTTCTTTTTCTCTCTTTTTCCTCTCTCTCCCTCTTTTTTCTTTTCTTTCTTCTCTCTTTTCTTTCTCTCTCCTCTCTCCTCTCCCCTCCCCCTCGTGCGAAAATCCCCCACCGCTCACTTCCCTCTCTTTTCTTTGACCACAATGCTTATCTCTCTCTCTCTCTCTCTCTCTCTCTCTCTCTCTCTCTCTCTCTCTCTCTCTCTCTCTTTCTTCTCTTTCTTCCTCGCACGCCCGAGCGAATGAACCAGCTCTTCTTCTCCTTCTTCTTTTTCGCGTGCGAACCGCCAGCGGAAGCCGGAGCGAGCGCGGCCGCCCACTCGCCGCTCGTCTCGCCGCCCCGCCGACGCCCCGCCCGTCACCGCGCGCCCGGCCCGCCGTTCGCGTGCGCCCGGCGTTCTTCCCCCGCTCGGCTCAGCTCGGTTCGCCTCTGTTCAGCCGCCATTCGGCCAGCTCCGGCCGCCACCCATCTCCGTTCGGCCACCGCCTAGCCCCGCCAGACCTCCCCCGCGATCCCTTTGCCCTCCGCCGGCCTCCCCTCGCCGTTTTGGCCGCCGGATCTGCTCCAACCAGCCAAGGACAGAAACCCACGAAATGGGTTTCCAGCTGGTTTGGACCCGTTTTGGGCCGTTTCCCGGCCCCGAACCCGAGCCGTGCTTTGGGAAGAATCGTTCCTCGCGTCGCCGCCGTCGGATTGATCAGATTTGCGCGCGATTTGGTGAGTAATCTCACTAATCCCGGATTAGTTGGCTAATTATGCTTTAGGTTGGTTTAGTTTTAATTAATTATGATTAGGTTGTTAGATTAGAAGTAATTAGCAATTATTAGTCAATTGTGATGCGATTTAGATAAATTGATTATGCAATTAACAAGTAGACGTGGTCTACTATTTATTGGGAGTGTCTCGGGAATTTTTGGACCCCTAATTGAGCTTCAATTTGATGATTCGGGCCTAAGGGAGGTTTTTGGCATTTAAATATTAATTTTTGGAATTAAATTAAATAATTATTTATTTTCCGAAAATTCAAGGGAGATGGTCTGGAACCGGAATATTATGCTGATGATCATGGTGAAGTTCGTTTATTCAATTGGGCCTTATTTTGAGCTAAATGGAAGTTTTAACATTTAATAATTAATTTTCGAAATTAATTAATTATTTATTTATTTTTCAGAAATTAAGATTGAGATGGGCGACGACCGTAATTTCATGCCGATTGTCATGGCGCAGTTCGTTTATTTAATCGAGCTTTAGTTTGTGCTGAATTGAATTATTTGTGAAATTGAGAATTATCCTTTAATGGAATAATCTTTGATTATTGATTGGAAAATAACCGGTGTCGGTTGACAAAAGACCAAAAGTGTCTTGGTGGGCTGTAGAGAATGGTGGAAATTATGAAAAAGGAAATTATAATATTTTGGCTAAGGCCGACCGTGTCCCCACACACGGCTATTTTATCAAGAAGGATATCAGATGGAATGGATTGAATGGTTGGATAGTATATTATATCATCCTACGGGCTCTGATATGTCAGCTTAGCGAGAGCAATATACTGGTGTACTATATCAGCCTACGGGCGATATGTCAGCTTAGTGCGAGCAGTACACTTTATCAGCTTAATGGGAGCATCGGGAGTATACTATATCAGCCTGCGGGTGATATGTCAGCTTAGCGAGAGCAGTATACTGGTGTACTATATCAGCCTACGGGCGATATGTCAGCTTAGTGCGAGCAGTACACTTTATCAGCTTAGTGGGAGCATCGGGGGTATACTATATCGGCCTTCGGGCGATATGTCAGCTTAGCGAGAGTAGTATACCGGTATACTATATCTGCCTACGGGCGATATGTCAGCTTAGTGAGAGCAGTATACCTTAACCCTGTCAGCTTAGTGTGAGCTATACTATCTATATATCAGCTTAGAGTGAGCAGTCCTGGACTATGGTCGGACTTATAGATAGTATTGAATGTGCCAACCAAGCATGGGTCGTGATGACATGTAATCGACTAGGTCGATTGATCATTGCTTGATCTGATGTTGTGAATTGATCGATTTATTGGAAATGACCATGAGATGGTCTGATTGACTTGTAATCGACTAGGTCGATTGATCGATGATTCGATCTGAGTGTGACTTGATGTGATTCATGGCTTTGATTTGATGTTGTGAATTGATTGACTAAATAGAAATGACCGTGAGTGGTCTTGTTGGCATTTAATCGACTAGGTCGATTTGATCGATGCTTCGATCCGTGATATGATTGCTTGAGTGCCTATTATGAATTGTACTGACTTGCAGGTGGGATCTGATGCTAAGGTACGTCTTCTAACCTATGCGTGTTTAGGCAGCCTTTAGTATAATGGTTTACTAATTGGGCTTAGTAGGGTAGAACTCGCTGAGACGTAGTCTCATCCTAATTTGGGGAAAAACATTTCAGGACCCCGTTGATGAGCTGAGGAGGAATCTGAGAAGGAGAACTCGGAGGTGAAACCTGAGTAGAAGGACTTATGGAAAAAGAAGATAATACCGAGAGAGATTTTGAGTATGACGTGAAGGGATTGAGATTTCTACTCCAAGTGATGTGAATAGTTATGAAGTTCTTTAATTGATGTCATGTACAAAAGTTTGGTTAGAAATTTCAATATGAAAAATATGACCCTGCTTTTCTATCCCATTGTTTTATTGTCTGGAGATTTATAACTGCTTCCGCATGTGCTTAATAATTGAAAGGGTCGGCGATACTAGTCCTGGGATATTGCATTATAAAATCGACCAAGTGAGAAAGATGTGTGTGTGCCTGAGGATCGGGGCGTGACAGTGAATGTCTAGGTATCTTCCAGAATCGATGCCTTGAGAAAGGTTGGCGCATCCTCCCGAGAAAAGTCGGGTACCAGCTGTTGTCCTTGACAGAGGTCAGACACCCCCACAAAACAGATGCCCTGAGAAAGGTCGGCGCATCTCCCGAGAAAGGTCGAGTACCAGCTGGTGTCCTCGATACAAATCAGGCACCCATAAGTGAGATGCCCTGAGAAAGGTCGATGCATCTCCCGTCACGACGACCGAAGAAAGGTTCGGGTCTGAGACAAACCATTGATTGTTTCAACAGGCGACTGAAGAATGGTTCGGGTCCTGGAGAAGCAATTCCCCGTCATAGCGACCGAAGAAAGGTTCGGGTCCGAGACAAACTACTGATTGCTCTAACAGGCGACTGAAGAATGGTTCGGGTCCTGGAGGAGCAATCTCCCGTCAAGGCGACCAAAGAAAGGTTCGGGTCCTAGACAAATCATTGGTTGTTTTAACAGGCGACCGAAGAATGGTTCGGGTCCTGGAGAAGCAATTTCCCGTCACGGCGACCGAAGAATGGTTCGGGTCCGAGACAAGCCACTGATTGCTCTAACAGGCGACCAAAGAATGGTTCAGGTCCTGGAGGAGCAATCTCCCGTCAAGGCGACCGAAGAAAGGTTCGGGTCCTGGAGAAGCTATTTCCTGTCACGGCGACCGAAGAATGGTTCGGGTCCGAGACAAACCGCTGATTGCTCTAACAGGCGATCGAAGAATAGTTCAGGTCCTAGAGGAGCAATCTCTCGTCAAGGCAACCGAAGAAAGGTTCAAGTCCTAGACAAATCATTGATTGTTTTAACAGGCAACCGAAGAATGGTTTGAGCCCTGGAAAAGCAACCTCCTCATATCACCAGGTAAGATGACGCCTTGATACTTGCCAAGCTCGGGGTTCACACCCTTTCTCACTCACTCCCGGTAAGTAACTATAGATATCTTCTTATATGTCTTAATATATGTAAAGTTATATTGCCCTTTTCGCATAAAATAATAGGTCTCATATAAAATATAATCTACTACGCATGTACGGGTAAAATTTAGGCATCAGTTTGTCTTTGAATGCAACCTCTGCGAGCTCACCTTCAAAGAGGGGCAGCTGTTGACGCTTAAAATTAGGGTTTATTATTATTTTGTTTCATTTAATTTTTGGATAATAAACCAAAACAAGAAACGAAAAAGAAAAACAAAAGCGGAGAGGCAGCCCCCCTCCCCGCGTGGGCCTTCGGCCCATCGTCGCCTCAAGCCCAGCCCCCTCCGCATTGTCTTCTTCCTCACGCCACTGAGGAGCACGCACGGGCAGGCGCGACGCCAGGGAAGCTTGAGCGGACGGCGGTCGCGTGCGGAGCAGAGGAGCAGTTGGCGTCGACGGGACATGATCAAAGGAGGCAATGATGGCGGATGGGACGGCGGTCCAACCGGCGGGTCGAAGCCTCGCCGATCGGCCGCCCCCGCGCCTATAAATAGAGGGAGGCCACCGTTGACGAAGGGGACCGAAAACAGAGACACGCACAGAGAGGTGCGAGAGGGAGGGAGGTCGGCCGAAGCTCGAGGTCCCCTGAGAGACTTCGGGGAGTTCAAGCGTAGGGTCGGCCGTGGCGTGGTGAGCTCGGAGGGGTCCCCGAGAGACTTCAGGGAGTTCTCTGGGAGAGCCCGAGTGAGAGAGAGAATAATCCGACGCGGGTCCGGCCAGATCTGACCGTCCAGGAGCCAACGTTGCCGTCGTCGTTCGCCGTGGTTGTCGCCATCAGTCCGTCCCTGCCCTTGTTGCCTTTGCTCGTCTTCGCCGTTGCCGCCTTCAACCAATCTGGCATCGTTGCCGTCGCTTCCCTGTCATTACCACCGTAGGCCACCGCAAGTAAATAGGAGTCGTCGTCATCACCGCTGCCTCCGCCACCGTCGCCGTCGCCATCACCCTTCCCCGTAGCCCAATCGTCGTCGCCACCTTTGTCGCTCCCATCGTCGCCACCGCCGCCGCCGCAGCGCCTCAGCATTCCTCTCTCCGACGCCGCGAATCGAGAACCCTAGGGTTCTCGATTTCTCGAGTCATGGCCTCGGGTCATCGCATCGGACCCGGGCCGCAAAGCGGGTAGGGTTTTGTGTGGCGGCTACGAGTCAGGTCGAAAGCCGGGTCAGATTCGGGTAGGGTTTCGCTAGGGAGCCGGGTTGTGGAGCAAGTTGTGGAGCCGGGTCGTCGGGCCGGGCCGGGCGTCCCCGAATGCCCGGCCACGGCGTCGTTTTGTTTAAAAGTTAGAAAAAAAAAATTCGGGCTCGCGTAGCGGGCCCGTCCTACGGGCTGGTCCGAAGTCGGATCCAACCCGCGGATCCAACCCGGTCAGTTTTCATAATATTTTTAAATTTTAAGAAAAATCAAAAATAATCAAAAATAATTTATTTTCGAAAAAATATTAAAAAATGTTTTAATTTCCAGAAAATCGAAAAATATTTTAAAAATGTTTTATTTTCTAAAAAATCGAGAAAAAATCAAAAATAATTATTTTCCAAAATTATTTTGAAAAATATTAAAAAATATTTTATTTTTAAAAAAATCAAAAAAATCAAAAAATTCCATAGTTTCCAAAAAAAGCCAAAAATTCATGAAAAAGCCAAAAAATACCAAAAAATCCAAAAAAATCCCTTTTATGTCCAAAAAATTAGAAAAAGACTCAAAAAATGTTTTTCCTCCCAAAAATGCATGGAAAATCCCTTGAGCATCCGAAAAACCTCAAGGTTTAAACAAGATTAGGTACCGAAAGGGCATTAGTGATTAACTAGTATAATCAAGTCCCCGATCCTAATTTCTCTGGTTGCGCAGGAGCGAGTATTTCTCCTGATGCTTCGCTTGGGTTTCTAATCAACCCACCCCAAATCGATTAGTGGCGACTCCATTTTAAAAATTGATTTACAGGTTAAAAACTTGAACCATTAAGTCGTGAATTGGTGGACTTGGGAGAGTCCGGGCTTAACCAATTTCAGCCGAGCCATTAGCCTCCTTAGGCGGCTCGTACCCAATTACGGGTGCCGAAAAAAAGAGGTCGCGACATTTTTTATTCTCAGAAACAAATTAATAGAATCGGGTACTGTTTGACCAGTTGCAAAACAGAGCCTTAGTGACGAGCAATTAGCCGTCATTAGAAAAGACTGTCGACATCCTGTCATGATCAAGCTAACAAGATGAATTTTTGTTCATTGGTAAGACTTTTATCTCTATGTCGACATTAACTTATATGTCATTAAACACCTCAAGGAAAAATTGATAAATCCTTAGGACAATTAGCGATAACCTAATTTTTTGATAATTTATTGGTAACTTATCTTCATCATTATAAAATTAGCACAATATGCAAATGAATATTCTGTTATATTTTTTACCAACTTGTATATGAACTTAACAATTTTTTTTGAGTGACTTAATGCTAGTTGTGCATCACTAACTCTTATTTGAGCTAGTTACCATTTTTATTTAGTTTTCTTATTTGAATTACTTACTAATTATTATCTTTTTTCGTGGTTAATATCACAAAAAATCTCAAATTATGCCCATTGTAACACAAATATCTGATTTTTTTTTTTTTTTGTGTAAGTAAAAACCTAAACTTTCCCATTGTGATAAAAATACCACAAACTTTTTTTATGTCATAAAAAATCCCAAACTTATAATAGTATGATAAAAATATCCTGAATGGAATTAAAATAGGAGGTATCTCTCTCTCTCTCTCTCTCTCTCTCTCTCTCTCTCTCTCTCTCTCTCTCTCTCTCTCTCTCTCTCTCTCTCTCATAAGTTTGAGATTTTCATGGTATTTGCCTTTTTTATTAAATTAATTACTTTTCTTATCTTTGAAAAAAAAAAATTGTCTTATCTTAAAATAATTGTTTCATCTTATTTACCAATGCCTTGAATGTACAAATTATTGCATAATTACCAACTTTATATGAGTGACTTACTTATTTTGCCTCATGATATGGATTAGAAACGGTTTCCCAAAGAAAATTCTATAGAAGAGGCAAAGCAATTCCAATACGTTGTTCGTGGATCAGTTAAGATTCAAATGTCGGCAGGTCGATAATGACGTGTTTCTTCATTAAAGCAAGTGGTCATAAGCCCATCAATCTTAGCTTTATCCTTATTATTATTCTATGTTGGCCGGAAAGTTTTACTTGGATTAGAATACTTCTTTCTAATGATTCCTAAACTCGGATTATTTCACGACCGTTTACCCAAAAGAAGTCATGACAAAATGAATTTAATATTTAGAAAGTGAAATCCTTTCAATGTCTTGGACAGGAAGTAAAGACCCGACTTTATTTTTCTTATAAAGTTGAAGTTAATTCCATAAACATCATTGAATTGATGACCGTTATATTTGAAGTCAATTACTTAATCTAAACTTTCACTTATGTCAATAATTCATCAGTCACCTTATAAGTTTCTGTTTCCTTAACGAGTTCCATGATATTACAACGTTGTGAAAATTTTACAGTTTAACCAATTAATTCATAAACCTTTTAATTATACTAATTGAGTCATAAACATTTTCATGTTTTATCAATTGAGTCCGTCAAGGAAATTTTAACCATAAATTGCTAATGTGGACACCGATAGTGCCACATAGAATGGCTAGTGTTGATATTGATAAATTTTTATAAAAAAATTGAATATTTTCTTTTTTCTTTTCCTTTTTTTTTTCCCTTACCAAGTCTGGCGAGGGTCACATGAAATTGTCTTGTTTGAGCATAAACATAAACCACATCTCGGCAGGACTTCCTTCCAGATATTCCACTGTTGAGGTTTAACCGTTTAGCCGACCCAATAGGGCAAACAACAGTCGAGGGAAAGAAAAAGGTAAACCAAAGCAAGAGAAGTGAAGATATTGAATGGTGGAACGCAGAGATGGCTAAAGCACTTCTTTTATAAACTAAACAAAATCACATAACGCAGCACTTCGAACGGTCAACATTGTGCATCACAGAACCGGCTAGTAGACCCCACAGTTTCCTTGAGGTGTCTGAATTAAAGCAGTCGAGTTAATTACATTGTATACTTCTTTCCCGCTTGATTAAAGCAGCATCTTCTGTAGGTTGATAAGTTGAACTAGAGCCACACTAATCATGCGTGTCAGAGTTGATTGCAGAATGTCGAAAGGATCAGAGGAAGGTTCATAGGCCAACAGGCAAAAGGCTAATTTACATGGATGACGTTAGCCCATCCGTAAACCGAAAACTACTGAGGCACTATACCGGTGGAACTGGGTTTGATGCTCTATATCTCTCGAATTTCAGATTATTTTGTTCACGGACGTAATAGATCATTTGAATTCAAGGAGCAGAGTTTCCATATACCACCTGTATTTTTATTGACGGCTCAATTTTTTCCTCTACCTAAAAATATTTACCTATAGGTTTTCGGCGGCAGTTATACTACCTTAACTTTAATACATGGAATACTGTGAAAATAGTTCATTTGCAGAGAATCCTCACAAGGCTTTTTGGTCCTGTAGTTTATTATATACCTGAATGTGAGAGCAACCGCATATTAGGTTCCCCTCTTTCTGTGAACCTGTTCTCATATGGAACGTTGGCAGGACAATAGATATCACCTGTTTGCTTGCCTGAGCAATTTCTGAACTAACTCCCTCAGATCAGATGCTAGAAGAAGCAGTAAAGAGATCAAGGAGTCAGAGTAAAAGTCAGTGGCCTTGTCATGAGCAAGAGAGCAACAACTTACGCACCATTTAGAAGTTCTACTAGACAGGCGTAATTACAAAGTCAGGAAAAAAAGAAAAAAATGAAGCTTTACTCCACAGAGGACCCAGTACATGATCTTTCTTGATCTTCTTATGGTCAGAAGTACTAAATTCTTAACAAATGAAGATTGTCATAGCATTCCAGTGTATTATTCATTACCATCTCCTCCACGAGTTCTTGCTCACCATCCGCTTCATCAAATTACCTGCGTTGGAAAAATATGAAGAGAAGCCATCATCAATAATGACGAGCAGCGTAAAATAGAACAGTAGTGGAAATAATCTTCCTCATGAAGCAGATGCTCCGAATAATCTCTGCCATGAAGCAGAGTGTCAATCCACTGCGAGGCAGAAATCAAGTACATCAGCAAATTTACCAAGATTTTGAATTTACCAAATCTTATATAGAAGTACCGACCTAAATTATAAAGAATTACCAACTAGCTTTGGATTATAGATTCCTATTTTATTTATTTACCAACGATTAATTGTTTTCTTATTCACCAACTTTTATATTGAGCTGCCAACTCTTATTTGCATTGCTTAGGAAGCCCTTACAGTTACTAACTTCTTCCAGGTTAGCAACTCTCTTCTAAGTTACTTATTGATGTTTATTCGTGTTTTTTTTTTTTTTTTTCTAATTTGCCAACTTTGCTTATTATCTACAAAGTTTTAGTTGTATTTCTTAGTAATGGCTTAAATTAACTAACTCTTCATAAAAATTTCCCAACTTAATTAGAGTGACTTATCGGCTTTTCTCTGATGAAATTACCAATTAATTATAGGTTACAACATTCATTTGTATTACTTAATGTTTTTAATTACCATTTTTTTACTAACTTTTATTTACCGTTCTTAAATACACGTTAATTTATCAATTCTTAGATAAATTACTAACTTTAACTTAAGTGAACTATCAACTTTTCTCCGTTTAAGTTATTGACTAATTATGGTTGCTAACTCTCATTTTAATTAGTTTTCAACATTTTTTTAATTCAACAAATTTTCCATTAAATACTTTATCAATAAAAGAGTTGGTCAGTTGCATAAATTGGTAATTTAATATAACAGGTTTTTTTTGGTCGAAAATTTATTATAACAGTTGCCAAATTTAAGAGGTTGGTAAGAATAATAAATACAAGTTGATAAAGATACTTTTTTTTTTTTGTAAAAGATAAGAGCATTTGGTAATTTATAAAATATAAAACAAATAATTGCTAGTAGCTAACTCAATTAAGTGTTACATGTGCAAAACTTGGTAATAACTTAATCGTAAAAAAGGTTAGTGAGCAAGACAAATAAAAATGGTAACTCAATAGAAAAGTGAATAATTTTTATCTTAAATGAGAGCCAAGAATCTAAAGCTTGTTGATAATTCAATTGTAGAAAAGTTGGCAAATCACGCAAGATAAGACCGGTCTAAAATGAGGACTCGAAGTGGACCTTCTTTCAAATAAGATCTAAAGTGCCATCACTTTTTCAAATAATGATTCGAAATTAATCTTATTTCAAATAAAGCACCTAAAATAGTTATGTCTATTTCAAATAAGAGCTTGAAATGATTATGTCTATTTCAAATAAGGGCTTGACTTTCCAAGGCCAAGGGTATTTTCATCATTTACTATTTTCCCATTTATCTTCTTTTTTTTTTTTTTTTTCCTTTCTTTTTTTTTTCTTGGTTCTTCTTCTTCGTCTTTGCCGATGGTTAGTCAACCATCGACAATTCCCACAACAGGTTGGGCGAGGGCCACCCACGTTGGCCACAGGCGAGGTGACCCTTGCCCAAGAGGAGGCCACCCCTCACGGCCGTTTGTGAGGTCAACCCTCACCAACCCCAAGCGAGGGCTTGACAAGCCTCACCAATGGCCAAGAAGGCTTGCAGGCCCTCGCCAACCCTTCCTAGCTACTAGCAAGGTTGTCGAGCCCTTGCCAACCCTTCCTAACAACCAATGAGGGTCGCCAAGCCCTCACTAGCCTCTAATAGTGGCCATTAACCACACCCAAAAACAAAAAGAGAAAAAGGAAAGGAAAATCTTGAATCGAAAACATCCTTGACTAGTAGGAAAATTTAGTCGGCCAATGAACGGCGAAATCAAGCCATTATTTGAAACAAGCATGGGTATTTCAAGCCCTTATTTGAAACAAATTATTATTTGAAACAAAATATACTCCGAACCCTTATTTGAGAAAATGATGGCACCCCAAGCCCTTTTTTAGAATTTTCCCAAACGTTTATATGAAAGACAAATAAAAGTTAGTAATTTTTTTTTTTTAGGAATAAGAAAGCAAGTAATTAAAAAGCCTTAAATTCACCAACTAATGAAAAAACCAAATAAAAATTGTTAACCAATTCAAATAAGAGTTGGTAATGCATAGTAGTCGATAACTTAATAGGAGAAACGTGGGTCATCAATCCAACTAAGGTTGGTAATTTCTAAAAAAAAGTGAGTAAATGACAAAAAAAAAAAGGTAAGCAAGGCAAATAAAAGTGGAAATTCAATGAGAATTTTTTTCAAAAAATAAAGAGTAAACCTTGGTAAATAATTTAAAGGAGAGTTAGTAACCAAAATTAGCTGGTAAATTAATCGAAAAAAAAAATTGGTAAGTCATACAAATAAAGGTTGGTAATTTCATACTATTGGGTAAATTATGCCGTTAGCAAGAAGGATTAATAAAAGCTGGTAAAAATAAGGAAAACAATTTTTCCAAAAATAAGGGAAGTTAACAATTCAAAAAAAAAAAATAAATATTGGTAACTAACTCAAGTAAGATTTTTTAACCAAGAATAAAACTCAAATAAGATTTGGTAACACCAAATTATTTGGTAATCTAATAAGCAAAAAGTTAGTAATCACTCTAACTAAGGTTAGTAATTTCTAAAAATAATCAATATATTTAAAAAGTTGGTAAGTAAGACAGATAAGAACTGTAACTTAATAGAAAAATTGGTATATTTAATAAGAAAATAGTTCTTGGTAAGCCATTCAAATGAGAGTTGTAAATCGAAACCAGTTGATAATTATTAATTGAAGAAAAGTTAGCAAATCACTTAAATAAAGATTGGTAGTTTTATATGTTGTAATTATGGTTATAATTATTGTGAATGGATCAAGGAAAGTCAATAAATTAAGATACGTTTTTTCTATTCACGTATCTCTTTTGGATTCATGAATTCCTAAATTTTTATGTTCACGTATCTATTAAATTCATGAATTTCCTAGATTCATGTATCTTTTAGTTCATGTATTTATTGAGTTCATGAATCTCTTGAATTCATGTATCTTTGGATACATGAATCTCTTGGATTCACGTATCTCTTTATTCATAAATCTCATGGATACACGCGTCTATTTAATTCATGTATCTTTGTAGTACATGAACTAAAAAGCTCTATATATAGATAGGAACATAGAGCTTCATGGGGGTTTTTTGGTTTTTGGTTTTTGGTTTTTGGTTTTTCTAACTCGATTCTAAAAGAGCTTTGATATACGTTTCAACTCTTCTATTTTTTCTGGGTGTGCTGGTTTAATTGAACGGTTCGACTGAGTCATGTTTGCATAGTGCTAATCCAAACAGGTTCGAGTTGTTGTATCTTGGGAGGCATAGTTCGTGAATCTGCGGAGCACCATTGACAGGAACTAATCGCCTTAAGGAGATTCGGTTATCCGTACCTCACCTCCAATTTTATGTTATATCTTATTTTCTTCTTCTCCAAGAGTTGTAAGTTTACATAAAAAGAAGAATATTATATAGCCGTTATCGTCTTCTCTACTTTCATGTTCTGATTTCAACAAACAGTGTGCTTTCTCTGGATATAATTTCCAACATTATATAACAATTAATTCAAGGCATTGATAAGAAAGGCATATGAAAATCTGTAAAGGATCGAATTTTTGTTAGATTTAACAGAAATTTGTAAACTTAAAATAAATCATATATAATTCGGTAGTTAACTCAAATAAGATAGCAACACAAGACAAGTTGATAACCACTCTAATTAACATGGCAATTAATGTAGGTAAATTTAATGTTGTAGTAAGCAAGACAAATAAAGTTGGTAACACAATTGAAAAGTTGGTAAATTTAGGAAAATATATAAATAAACGTGTATGCAACTCTAATGAGAGTTGGTTAACCAAACCAACTTGATAACCTAATTGAAAAAAGCTGGTGGCACATTTAAAGATTTGGGAATTCATACAAGAGTCATTGAATTTTAAGGCATTTGTAAGAAAAAATATTGGTAAATGATAACAAAAATTGATATATTTAAAAAGAATCGAATAAATATTGATAAGTAACTCCTACGAGAGTCTATAACTTTATATTGGTAAAAAAAACAATTGAGAAAAAGTTGGTAAATCACTCAAATGAAAATCAATCTAATTCATATAATATATAGTAAATTAAAAAATAATAAATGATGAAGAAAAGTTGTAACAAAGAGAGTTAAAAATAATAAATGATGAAGAAAAGTTGGTAACTTCCAAACATCAAAAAACAATTTGTAATTTCATTAGAATCGTCCATTCCTTAAAGTCCATTTTTCCTAAGTTGAAACAAACAAAGGGGGCCGAAAAGCGAAAAGGTGGTTAGAAGACACCAAGGATAGCACGAAGAATCTATTTCTGAAATTTAAAAGTGAGTGCGGTGACGAAATAGTTCTTAATGATATAAAAAGAGAGAAAACTTGACCTAATTATTCTTCCAGACTCAGTGCTAATTTTAAAATTGTCAAGTTGAAAAAGGGGCCCATGGCGTAAAGACCGTTGGCATAAACCAGTTGAAGTCCTGATTCAATGCTACTTCCATCTCTATCCTCCACCCAAAGGCTGAAACCACTTAAAACGCCACAAGTTTGAGAAATAATCATTACATCCCAATCAAAGAAAAGCTCTCAGCTTCGTGGAAGATCATGGGATATTACCTTATGTGGTGTGAAAATGTGATGAGATGAGCCGACTACATAGACTGGCTAAAATAATCAAATTACTACACGGAAATATTAGCAAGTCGGCGAAACAGTGAAGATGAGGTTGACTCCATGTGGTCGGATGCGAGGAATATTAACTATTGTGGTCTTCATGTTGTCGTCGTCGTTGTTAAGACACCTAATGTTCTGGAAGTCGAAGATAGAAGTCTACTTTTCTGTCTTGCTCTCTCTTGGTTCTTCTGTTCTTTTCCCCCACGTGAGCGTTTCCGATGAGAAACACGACGTGCGAAAAGGGAAAGCTTATCTCACTAATGCTATTGCCGGGAAATTTCTAAATGATGATTCTTCACACATTTAGCATCCACCCAATATTGCATCGGGGAACTATTGCACATTTTCAACTGATTTAGTTTTCTTAAGTGAAAACTGAGATGCGACTTCTATAAATAGATGTCATTAGGTATTGTACATGTTGAATTTTGAGAGAATTATCTAGAAAGTCTTAAATATATTATAATTGTGCCAATTCAGCCTTAAATATTTTTTTTCTAATTCAATCATAAACATTTTACAATTGTGTCAATTTAATATATCCAGCCAATTTTGACTAGGTCGAGCTAACATAGACAGTGATGCTAACGAAACAGTTTTTAATAATTTTTTTATTTTTTATTAATTTTTCTTTTCATTTTTTCATTTTTATTTTCTTCCTTCTTTAATTCTTGTCCCCACAGGCCACTAGGCGAGGGCCATAAAGCCCTCACCATGGGCTCCCCATCTGTAGGTGAAGGCAGCCTCGCTTCGCTAGGGCCTCACCGTCAGCGGGTGAAAGTGACCATGGCCTTGCCAACCATGGAAAAGGCTACCTTTGCCCGCAGCCCCCAAGGCCATGATGAGGCTAGCCTCACTTGCAGCCCCTAGGCCTTGCCCAAGCTAGGCAAGACCAGCCGAGGGCCACAACCCTCACTAGCAATCAATGAGGGCTTCACAACCCTCACCCAATGGTTGACAACCATTACTGAAGGCTCACCGGCCACTATGGGGAAAAGAAGCAAAGAAGGAAGAAAAGGAAAAAAGAAAAGAAAAAATTCAAAAAATAAAATTTTATTAAAAATTATTCATGTCAACATCAACCGAATAGCCAACATCCACGCCAACTCCAGCGGTTAAAAGTGGTCGGATGGACTGAATTGACCAACAAAAAAAAAAGATTTATGACTAAATTAACACAATTGCAATAGGTATATGACTTTTTTGGTAATTTTCCCATCAATTTTGAGTCTCATTATGTGGAGTGTCAATGGTGATCCTATCGATCATGATTTGAGATTTATTAGGGCCTCGTTCATTAGTTTGTTGTATTTCAAGAAAAAAACTATTTATTAACTTCTAAAAACTTGCGAAAAAGTTTTCGAGATGAATGCTCATATTTTGTTTTTGGGAAAAATTAATAGTGAGAACATATATTCACCCTATTTTCCAACATTTGATTCACTTAGGAAATAAGTAAAGAAATTTCTTTTGATAGTTAACTAAAAAATCAAATATAGATTCGAAAAACGGACTTGCAGTTTTGAAAGTCAGAAATAATTTACAACTTGGTCTCTTTCAAGATAAGGTCATCTTGAGTGTTTAAACACAGGCACCCGATTGACAGACAATGAAACTTGACACCCGGATTCTTGAGACCCCAATGCCTCCGATCCAAGGTCTGGACAGCCCAAACTCGAGACCTCGATATCCACACCTGAATTCCAAGGACTCTACTTGAGCTTCTTTTTTTTTTCCTCAAAAAAATCAGAGTTTTCTGAAAAAAAAAATCATAAAATGACTTCTATCTTATTTGCAAAAGGCAATTAAATACAGGAAAATTAATTTTTTTTCTAAAATAGCTTTTTTTGCAAAATATTTTTCAGTGAAGTTCATTTTCTATGTAATAAAAGAGATAAAATCTAGCCGGCAATCAAAAAAGCTCGTAAGAATGAGTTTTTAACAATTCAATCCATGCATTCATTATCAAAAAAGGCACCTCTCAAATGTTATAAGGTGAAAAAATTTAAAAAGAAAGTCACTCCAAATGGACCTTTAATCAATTAAAATAGAACGTGCTTAATAATTTTATTTTCGGTCCTCTTTATTAACTCATTGCATACGTTAAAAAATTTTCCTCTTTTGTAAACCAAGCGGTCCACTTCTATATATGGGTCTATCCAGATCCATTACGTTCTCCAAAACACAATCTACCAGTTGTGTTGTCGAGAACAACGCATAGGACCGCATCCCTACTTTAAAACCTAGGATATACTAAAAGAGAAATATGATGGAGGATCATCCGACAGGCTTCAGGTTCTATCCAACGGAGGAAGAGCTCATCTCTTTCTATTTGCACAACCAGCTCGAGGGCTTGCTACAAGACCAGCTCCACCGTATCATTCCAGTCCTTGACATTTACGCCACCGAGCCATGGAATCTCCCAGGTCAAAGAACAAGAAATCACGCATGGCATTTCTTCGTTTCTCGACGTTTCTCGTTCATGCCACTGAAAGAAATCTTGGGTTCTGATAATTGTGCAAACTCATCGCAAATTGTACCTAGAGTTTTGACTTTTCTTGTGGTGCTGTGTGTTTTGTTGCCGCAGAGCTTTCCGGAGAGATGTGCCGAGAAGACAAAGAGCAGTGGTTCTTCTTCGCTCCTATGCAGGAGAGACAAGCCAGAGGAGGGAGACCGAGCAGAAGCACAGCGGTGGGCTACTGGAAGGCCACTGGATCGCCCTGTCAAGTCTACTCGTCGGAAAACAAAATGATTGGGATGAAGAAGTCTATGGTCTTCTACGTGGGAAAAGCTCCAACAGGAAGAAAAACCAAATGGAAATTGAACGAGTATAGAGCCATAGAAATAATCTCGCCTCCCGCTTCCAATTCTTCAAGTTCTAGCGTGCCCATGTTTAGGGTAAGCTCATGCATGAACTAATTGAATTTCAATCTTCATTTTAGTTAATTGCATGATCAGTCTTGGACTGTCGTAAGAGATATCAGCGGTGGAAAACATTATTTTCACAAGTATGCATTACTTAATCAATCGAAAAGTTCTATATATTTGACATAAATAACTAAAATCAGAAGTATTGTCCATGTTTAGGGTAATATGTAGAATGTATGCATGCACTCGTGATCTCTTTTTAGCCAATGCAAATGAATAGATAAGTCATATTTTTCTTCTTCCTTAATTGGACAAACCATTATTTTGACCAGTAGGTTATACTCACGTATTTTATCAGATTTATTTTTTAGTTAAATTAGGAAGTGAGTCATGTTCATATTTGTAACCCACCTACTAGAGGCTCGATTGGACGAAATTAAGATTAGCACTGGTAAATTAAAATCATTATGCACTTAGCCTAATTTGCCATTGCTTTGTACTAGTGTATGAGAAAACATTCATTTTCTCATTTTCTCATTCTCTCCAAGTGCAACTAATTTGTTTTTACTTTTTTCCCCCTTTGGAAACGCTGTAGTTGAGGCATGAATTCACGTTGTGCCGAGTGTACGTTGTGTCTGGGAGCTCCCGAGCATTTGATCGTCGGCCTCTGAAGTTGGTGGCTACAGAGACAATACAAGATGGAGATGGTGGTGGCAGCAGCAGTGGTGAATCTGCTTCCCCATCAGGATCAGTGATAGAAAATAATGTTGGAATTTCCCATTTTATGAAGACGATTAGCATGGAAAAAGAAGAACCTATATGGGATTGGGAACAACTCAATTGGTTTTAGGAGAGTCATTAGAAAATAGATTTTCTCTAGATGTTGAATGAAAGTTGTTTGTCAAATGATGTTTTTTCCTTTACAGTTTCCATTGGTTGCTTGGAAGAATCCATATTATGTATGGATGGAAATAATAAAACTCCCGATGTTGTATCCTCTAATTATGTGCAACTGCAAGTGAATAAAGAATCATCTTGATCAAGATCCAGTAAGGCTAGTATAGATCTGATGAGCCTTTTCTTTCTGATTTTATGTGCTCATATAGGTGTCGATACTCCATGTATAAGGATAAACATCGGAAAGTAGTGCTAGCTGACATGCAAATGATTGTTCACTTTGTTCTTTGCTTGTCGGGAGAAGGTGGGTACAGAGCGTGCATTGCGAACAAATTAAGATAATGGAAAATATTGAACAAGTAATAAAGCAAAAACCAGAAACAAGCGCTTACGTAGTTTGGCTATTTAGCTACATTCGTGGACAAAAAGGAGGAGTTGTTTCGCTTCGCGATTAATAAGAATTACAGAAGAGACAAAATCCTAATTTTAATAGTCACACATAAGAACGGATATGAAGAGAAAAATACGTCCTAAGTATTCTACCAGACAAGAAAACCCTAAACACTCGCCAAGCAAGTATTCTCTTTTCATTTTCATCTTCTTTTTTCTGTTTCAAAGACTTGCGTGCATCTTCACTTTGTTAAATTCTTTCCTCCATAGAGAAATTTTGTGAGGCATTGTAGCAAGACTGTAGGGTGTACTACTGTAATTCATAATACTACAATTAAGGTGTTTTTTAAGTGTAGGATCTTCTCCTAATCTCCTTTCCTCCCTAGGGGAAAGAAGAAGCTCTTTCAAGGTACTTACCTCCTATCACTTACATTCCAATTTGGCGTCTGGTGATGGCCTCCTTTATATCTTTACTTCCGTCCCACTCATCCCAAACAATTCCTCCAAGTAACCGTCCACTTTACCAATATTTTAATCACCAGATGGACTCTCCCCAAAAAATTTTATGGCCTTCTACTGGCAGGAGAAAGCACCTTTCTGTAAATGGCATTATATATGGATGTTAATGAGCAAAGTTAAAATATGAAAGTGGCCGTTCCTTCGGCGAAAGGTTGGGTATTTTTTATACATATATTTGTCTTGTTATATATCATTGAGAAGAAGACTATGGTTTCGGCAATTATTTACTAGTAGAGAAGGGATTCTCAAGATCTAACTCGTCTTTACCCCAGAAGTTACTTTCATCCTTGATGTACTTGAGCTCAATCATGATGCCAAGATAAATCTCTCCAAAGTGACGGTCTTCCCACCAAATCTATAGAGATCTCAGACATTTTTTTTTATTTTTTTTGGTCGAAATAGAGATCTCAGACATGACGAAGCCAAATCTATCACAAAATTTTGGTCTTTGGTCTTTGTAGCTTGTTCACGTTCATCCGACCCATGGTGTCTTTAAGCTTCCAGTCACGAAGTCTTGTAATGTGACGCATAGGAAACTTCTATGAAACTTTCAATCAGTTTTTCAGGTACGTCATATCTAGTTTCGGAAAATATGATTATCAATCGGTAAAGTTGAGAATTGAAGATCAATTCATAGGGTCCCCATGGAATTGGACTTACGGCATAATTTCTTTCACTATGAAAGTCATAATCGTATGGAGCTACTTTGCAAAACTTCTAAAAATGAAAAAAAAAAATTGTCAAAATCTTGTTCGATTAGGATGATGGTTATTCATGCAAAACCAATTTGTAGTGGAAGAGCTGATATTTGTTCAAAAAATCATAAACCTTTTGTACGACAATCAACTTAGTCCTAAACTTTTCAATTTTGATAATTTTAGCCATAAACCTTTTGTCGATTTATCAATACATTTCTTTTGGCCTATTTTAGCAGGAAATCATGGACATGGATGCTGGTCAGTGTGGACAAGGCTGATTTTTGGAATTTTTTTAACTTTTCTGATTTTTTTTCTTTTTTTCCTTTTTGCCTATGGCCGGTTCTCTACCATGGCCAATGGTCGGCCACGGGCAAGGCATGGCCAGGGAGGGCTACAAGGGTGTTGCAGCCCCCACCAAAACTAGACGAGGTGTGGCCAGCAAGGGCAGCCCACACTAGATCTAGCAAGGCTGGCCATAGGTGAAGGAAACGAAAAGAGAATGGACAAAAATTAAAGTTCAAGAAAAAATTTTTTTAAATAAATTACATCAAAGCTCACTATGCCACATAGGATGGCTAACGCTAACTGGATTGTCACATCTATGGTTTCTAGCCAAAACTAATTAAAATGATTATATTAACAAATCATCAAAAATTTTAAGATTAAATTAACACAATTGAAATGTTCAAAAAAAAAATAAGTCTTTTTTTGGAATTTTCCATTATTCATTTATTAAGCAAAAAATTTAAGACTTTTTGGACAATTTTCTCACAAACGAATTATTCATTTATTAAGGAAAAAAGTTGCGGGGAGGCAAGCGGTGGGTCATTTGTGCGCCTTGCCCGGTGCGTGGGGTGGTGGTTTCCCCACGTTGCCCCCGGGGTTTACTCTCCGGTTTTCAAATAAGGGCATGAAGTATCATCATTTTCTTAACCAAGAGCTTGAAGTAAACTTTATTTCAAATAAGATCCCAAAGTACCCTTATTTTCTCAAATAAAAGCCCGAAATGAACCTTATTTTAAATAAAAGCTTAAAATAGCCATGTTAATTTCAAAGCAAGGCCTAACTCACTTCTTGATCATGGCATTTTCATTCTTTATTTTTTTTTTCCTTTTTTTTCTTATTTTCATTTTCTATATTAGATGATAAAATAAAATAAAAATGGCAAGGGAAGGCAAAACAACGAGGGCCTAAGCCCTTGTCGCCACTACCCTACCATCATCGGAAGGGCCAGCGATGGTAGGGGATGGCCGATCATCGACAAGGGTCGTCGAGCTCTAGCCAATGGCCAATAAATCTAGTCAACCTCAACCAAGGGCCTATAGGCCCCTACCCAAATCTAGGTAAGGGCCGCTGCCCTCCCCTAAATCAAGCAAGAGTTGCTAGCCCTCGACTAGACTTGGGTGAGGACAGGCAACTCTCACCCTTCCTTGGTTGACTAGTCCCCACCATCGCTGTTTTTCCTTCCCCTTCCATTTTTTTTATTTATACATTTTCATACAGAAAAAGGAAAAAAAAAATAAAGGACAAAACACTCTTATCAACTGATGAGTTGGCTTTTCTTTAAAGCTGACATGGCCACTTCAGACCATTATTTAAAACAAGGTTCATTTCAAATCCTTATTTGAGAAAATGATGACACTTCAAGTAATTATTTGAAACAAAATCCACTCCATATTCTTATTTGAAAAATGATAGTACTCCAGACCCTTATATGGAATTTCCCATTTATCAATGAAGCTACTTTCTCATTTCTTGCGTTAGTTTTATGAGGCATTTTACCTTCCTCTTTAATTTTAAACGCGAATCCGCTAATGGACGAAACAATGACAAATGTTTTCTAATCATTAATCGTTTCAAAACATGCTAAAAGAAATCTATTTTTAATAACGGCACTAGTCATAATCATGAACTCCAATAACAGTAAGCAAGAATGATATTTAGCAAGAGGAAATTTGCCAAAAAAGCAACAAAAAGAAAATGTGCCATTTAGGGACGACATAATACCAGCCGCTAGTAAATCATTGCATGAAACTATCATGTCTTGATCGAGCTAGAAAAACGAAATTTTTCCCGTCAGTAAAGACTTTAATATTTATGTCAACATGAATTTATCCCTCTTTAAACACCTCGAAAAAGCATTGATAATTTCTTAGAACAAAATGTTGCTATTCGTCTATCAAGTGGAGAATCTTTATCTGTTAAAGTTTCGCACTATTTTCACTAACTGAACTCGAATGCATTCATCGGATCCCCTCACACCCAGCCTCGAGTTTGTTGATTTCCAGCCTCTCGATTATTTTTCCTCCACTTTCGCTTCCCGTTTCGCAGCAGGAATTTGGTGGCTGTGATATTTTTCGATCCCTAGTGGACTGTAGTGCCGGTTGGTTGAAGGACATTCGTGGGTTCTTCGTCTCCTAGCTTCAAAGTCATGTTATTTTTTATTCTTGTTCTTATTGCTCGAAAATGTGTCAAGAAAACTGTGTAAATTGTCCGTTGTCTTCCTTATGAAGTAAGTGGGTTCATAGTACCAAAGATAGAGGCATTTAGATTATGTAGCTTGAAATCAAGGATAGTATGGTGTGAAGTTAGCATGGTATTCTTATCTAGGCAAAGATATTGTTGCAAAGAGTTATACGATGAACTTAGGAGTGTGAGGCCAACTGTTGGATGGTATCAACTGATATGGATAGGTAGAGAAAGCAAACACAATTTTATCGGATGGCTAGTTTGTATGGATAAACTACCTATAATGGAGATCATATCATGTTGGATGCCTACAGTAGCAATCCATTGTAATTTTTATTTGGTTGGTCTGAAAATCAAGATCATTTATTCTTTCAGTGCACATGACTAGAAGCATATGGGGTATTATCCCCCACACAATATGGAATCCATCCATTCTTTAGGAAGATGGAATGATGAACTCCAATAGATGACCGGGGCTACCAAAGACAAGAACTGGGTGGCGAGGCTTCTCAAGGTAACTTCCTTAACAACCATATGTTGGATTTGGATGGAATGTAACTATAGACGTTTCCGAAACAAGTCAAGTGATGTCCCCATCATCATGGCTAAAACTCGTAAACTTGTAAGAGGGCAACTTCATATTACAAAAATTTTAGATCTTCCAAACAAATCTTATGTTGGCTATTATATGGAGACTCCTTCAGTCCATTTTCACATTCTTAATTATCTTTGTAATTTTGGAGATTGGCCCTAAGCTCCTGTACGTCGTCTTATGAATAATACACGTACATTTCAAACCCAAAATAAATAAATAAAGTGTCAAGAGTCTCTTGAGTGCTGATTCTATAGATGTGGGGTGAACGTTGCTCTAAACAGATCAAAGGCGAAACCTGACATTGCCATGTATTTGTTCTGGGAGAGCTTAATTTAGGGTGTATGTACTGTGAATCGTGAGGAAGGTGGAGGATGGATTTGGTTCTTCTTTCAACTCTGGTTTCATTTGTCTCAGTTCATTGGTATGTGTAAGGAAAATTCGCCAGTTCAACTGTGGCCTGCCTCATTGTGAATAAAGAGGTGCAAATCGTAAGATCAACATGATCCGTGGGAACTCGAAGCGGTTTTTATGTTATGTCTCATTGAACATGGTTTCTGGATATTAGTTAGTGACGGCATTGCGCATCTGATCTGATGCAGGAGCTTCCTAGTGAAGCAACTTCTCGACTGTCATCTCCTTCAATTCTCTCCCTTTCAGTGGTGTCTTCAGCATGGATGTTCCCTGAGTAGATGGTTGATGCAGCAAATGGAATCATTGTCGATGTAGATGCTACTTCTTTTGAGACGAGCACGGATGAAAAAAGAAAAGGAAGAGGAAGGTCGAGAGTATGGCGACAGTTCACAAAAGGTGGAAAAGAAGCCCGAAGAACGTTAGTGCAACCATGGTGGAAATCTCTATATTTGTTCCAACAGAAGCGGAACGACTCTAGCTAAACCGCCATATATCTGATGATGGCTATCCCAAATATAAACGGACTCTAAGTGAGCCGGAAAAAGCTTGGTAGCCATGGAAAATTGGAATCAGAGGATTATCTCTTCACGTAACCTCTGAGAATTGAACAAAATAAAATAACTTCACTGAGTAGGTATATTCCAGGACAGAAGATTCTGAGGAATATCCGTATCTAATGTGAAAGGATATCGAGTACCTGTATTCGGGGGATTTTTCCATTAATATATTTTCTATCAAGGATAACACCCATGTTGATCAGGCATGTCATCTTTTTGTTCTGCAGTTAATTGACTTGGGTGCATCGTATATATCATCTTTGAATCGACTTAAGAAACGAAACAAGGTATAACTGCAGACTTCGATTCTTGCAGAATCATGTGTAAGATCAAGATTTAGCAATTGAAGCTAGTCGGGATCCATATTTTTTGATATTTCAGTAGTAAAACTCTAACAAAACAAAAGATTGCTAATCACACGGACGGAACCTGATGGTATTTTTCTGCGCAGAACATACCGCTTAGAGTTATTGTATTAATTCTGTTTCCTTAGTGCTGTGTTGAAGATAGTTCAGAACAGCCTGTCCCAATACTTGATGAAACTCTTTCTTTCCCTTCCTCGTGTTCAATTCAACTGGAGGAGATTGTCACGTTGAATTCTTTGTAAATGACCTTTGTTTCTTTTGCCAGTGGACTTCTTGGATGTTGAAATGGCTTTCTTGGATATCTACAGGTGAATCATGACCATATCGGGGCACAGTTTGCACAACTGAGAGATGAGAATACTAGGCTTCAAAGAGAAAGACGCAGCTGCAGCTGAAAAGGTATGTCTTGAGCAGTTGATAGTGGCTATGGCGGCCGAAACCTTAAGAATCTCCTATAAACCTCTTAAACGAGCATGGAGAGGAGAAAGAAGTGTGTCTAATTAAGCCAAAAATTAACCCTGCTTTTCCTATGGAGTTCACATTAGCTTTTTTCTTTGTTTCAAAAACTTCCACTTTTTTTTTATCAATATCTCCTTAAATAGGTCGACAAAATTACATTTTTTAACTCGTAGTTGATAGTTTTCATAGGTGATGGAAAATTTTTCAAATATTCATCTTCCAGTAACTTCCAAATGAATAATAATCATGAATCTTCAAGTACTTTGATAATTTGCAAGTGTTTTTTCGATCTGAGATGATAATTCTTCGTCAATGTTGGTTATTGTCACAATTTTTTTCTATGCCAATAATTTCATAATAGTTTCTTCCAATAATTTCGCATTTTGTATTAGTAATTTCATAAAAATTTTGATACAAAATTTCTTTTTCCATTCATGAAAGATAATTTCTCAATAACCCTCATTTTGTTTTCTGTTATCCAAACGTGTCAATAAATTCACAAGAATCTCTCTTTCTGATTTTAAAACGGCCCAACAGCTCTAAGTAAAAAAAAAAGAAACCAAAAATTGTATTTCGTTGCAATTAATTCCCATTTTTTTTTGGATCGTTAAATTCTCTAAGCAATAAGGTTCCGAAAAACTGGAAGCGTCTGTAGCTCTATCAAAAAAATTTCACTTTGTTCGATCACCATGTGAACCTCCGAGCACTCTTTCTTTTCTAATTTAATAATTTGCATCTCCTTCTTCATCTACACGTAATATAAAACACGGAGAGATGACAAGGGGAAGAAGTGCAAGACTAAAATCTAGACATAGCATTAAACGTGAGAAAGGATACACAGCCCTCTCTCTTTTTATTTTGGGCTCCACATTGAGCTCTAGATACGAATAAACTATTCTAGGTTGCGGAAAGCACCTGAGCTCCCGTCAGTCGATGGCGGGGTGGGAGGAAGGCCCGGGCGGCGGACTAAAGGTTGGGGGGCATGGGAGGAAACCTAGGAGGAAACAAGGACAGGGGTCAGTCGGTGGATGCCCCAATCAATGGACCAGATGGTGGACATGGGCCACTTTATGTGACATGATTGGGACTAACATGTTGATTTTTGGAGTTTTTTTAAAAAATTTTCTGAGTGTAATTATTAATATCATACAAGATGCTTAATAAACTCACTATCTTTTATCTTGTGCAATACAAAGCATCGTGACATGCAATTCATGCAGAATACATGTAGGACACTTTTATTATTCGAAGACAATGAAAATATTTTAATGGTATTAATTTTTAACTGTGGAAATGAAGCGAAAACAATCCAATGCTTTGTTGTAGCAGTAAAGGGCTTATATTATACCAGTGAAGGCTGTAAGGAGGAGGAAGAGGAGGATGGTGGCAACTGGCAAGTCTCCTTCACGCCAAAGTACTTCCTTTTTTGCATTTTCCCCCTTATATTTTCTCTCAACATGGTCATATTTATAATTCTCTCCCCAAAGACCAATCCATGGGCTTGCCATAATCAGTGTGATTGGATGGGCAGCGTGATAAGTTCAATCGTCCAGATTTTAGCTTAATTCCTTTTCATTCCAGCTCCGTATTTCACTGGCGCCATTAAAGAATGCGTCCTCCATTGCAATATATTAAGCATCACTTGTCTCGGGATTGGAGCAAAGAGTTGATGCGCGAACGACCATCTAAACTAAGGCAACGTCGTGAAATGTAAAGACGAGTTTGAGAGAGAGAGAGAGAGAGAGAGAGAGAGAGAGAGAGAGAGAGCAGGGATTTCCAACTGCAGCCTAGGCTGCTCTTAGCATATATAACAGAGACTAGATAATTCGAAGTCCTGATGCATTTGAGCAGCCATGTGATCACGCTATTCCAAGCTATGTGGCCAAAAGATGCGTGTGGCTTAGGCTTTTCAGGAATTGGCAGCCTCATTTCCCCGGTCATGTTTTTGACAAATCTGTTTGTTTATACTCTTCAGAAGGAGATGTGGCCATAAGGCGAAATCAGACTGCATCCCGAGTGCTTAGAAGTATCGATTGTAGAATTTATCATTTGAGAGCAACAACAATCCATGATGATCATAATGTAATTGTTTGAGAGCAACGATAATCCACGATAGTTTTTCAATGGGTTTTACGACATGCTGACCTCCGATGAGCAGAAGTCTTGCCGACGCCATATTCTTTCGTAGCCTTGATCCATTAGGCGGCTGGCGATTAGAAAATCAGAAGCACTCAGGGACGAGCAGAGAGAGAGAAGTGCTTGAACAACAAACACGCACCAGTTTCACCAAAGTTCGTTTTCGCAGAATCTAATGAAGTTCGACAGTCAGAAATTGTACACAGACCACAAAAGGCATCCCCGACAAACCCGGTGCAGTCTGCAGAGAATTCATGATGAAGTGCAATCTGTCTTGCCATTGGCAAATTAAAAGACGAAGCATATCTATTTTAAGGAGAGGAGACCAGAAAGACTGCGCAACGGGGAAAATGCTGGTTACAACTATTTGCTTTCACAGATAAGCAGCGCAAGAAATAATCTGCTTGCTAAAATGCTACAATCAACTCGAATTTAGCAAAATTTTTCTCGCTGTTCCATTGCTACAATGCTTGGCAAAAGGGAAAAGTGATTATCTATCCCCTACCTAACTCGGTAGATCTCACCGCTGCTTATAAGGAAAGAAAAAGAAACTTCAAATTGCACGACTGCATGATCAACACCCCCTCCCCCCCTTAAAAAAACACAAGAAAGCAACAATTACATCGAAAGAAGCACCAATAGATTATCAGTTGAAGCTGCAGAGGAAGTGCTTAGGGTTAAAATAACAGAACTGAAGGCTGCTCCCTGATCCACAACATTCCTCAAGCTGTTTTGACCTTGCGAGAGGGAGGTCGTCGAAACAAACTGATAAGATCATCGAGACCCTGTCAAACAACATCAGCAAGCCATAAGCAGATTGGAAAGTTCCCTTTTCTGTCTAGGCCTCATTAAAGATACAAGAGCGGCTTCCCAAAAAAGAGATGCAACTTATCAGTGTAACTGACTGTATGAAGGGACTTACCCTAGTTGTAATGATGAGAAAACTGAAGAGCACAATCAGATATGATCCCAAAACCAGAAGCAACAGCAAATCAAATGTTACACTAGCAACCTGCAAAAATAATCATTTTGTTTATTATTCCACCCAAAAAATGGAAAGTTGACCAGACAATGGAATTAATTAGAACAAAGGCCAGGGTAGCTGACACGTGTTTGACCATAGCAAGGCTTCAAGCAATAAAAGGTTAAAAAGAAAGTGAAGCAATAGATGCATTAGATTAACTGAGCAAAGATCTCCTTTAATTAGGAGCAAGTTACAAGTTTTGGCCATCCTCATCCTGATGGCAAACTTCTCATCTGACACGTAAGAGCTAGAGCCAGTATCTTAACAATAGAGGTTCTTTCATGAATTCAGTCAGAACCACTAAAAATGCAATTGAAAAAAATAGATTATATACAAAAAAATTTATATCAGACAACTTAAATCGCAGAGTTTCGGACCTTGATCCCTCTAAGCTCTTTTCTGAACAATTTGACTTGAACTCTAGACTTAAACTAAATTTACATGAATAAAGAGATTCCAAAATTAGAAAGTCATTCACCTCGAATCACACAAAAGGTTAGAAAGAAAAGGTTAAGGAAAGAACCACAAAAAATCAGGTTTTCCTATATTATCTCACTTTTCCCTACATTATTGGACAATGAAGTCAAATAATAAAAGTGGTTTTTGTTCCAGATAGCTTCAAGAAATCATACCATGATTAGGCACCTATATTAATTAAAACTGTCTTATAGTACAAACATCATTAACAAGAAAACACATCCCCGGCAAAATTTAAATATAACTGCCACTTAATTTCTTTTAGTTGCAGACGAAAACAAAATCAAGTTTATCATGTTTTGATTATTGTGTCAAGTATCTCATAGTTCTGTTTGCAATCTGAACTTCTTTTTACTCAATCCTTTTCTTCATAGTGGAAAGATCTAATCCATCTATATATTTAAAGATCAAAGTGTGTCTGATTAAGTTTTTATTTTTTTCTTTTTCCTTAATCCAAATTTTGCCACAGAAACGCATTGACTATTTCTTACCCCAAAATATCAAAAACTCACATATACAGATTTTGACATATAAATTCACATATAAATTTCTTGTGATGTTTTGAAATTTCAATAATATTTTAAAAGGAAAGCTGCTTTTGCTTAAGCATAAACAAACACACTGTAAGGTTGCTAGCCCACAACTAACTTGTCAAACCCAATGACAAAATGATCAATCTCTGCAATGGCCCACTGCACAATTTTAAGTACCTGATATATATTAAGCGTAGCTTTTGTAGAATCGTAGAATGTGAACATCCCATCAAGCACCTCATTCTGCAAGATTACTTCTTCAGTGTGCTCTTCCAATTCCTGTAATTAGAAGAGATGAAAAGGTCAGATAACTTTGAGCAACTATTGGAACAAAGTACACTTTCCATCTTCGTAGTTTAAGGTCATAGGTTAATGCAGGACGATTCGAGAACCCATCTCACGAACTCAGGCAGTGTAAAATGTACCAGAAAGTCCATCCTCTCCACACTTGATGTTTCCTCTTTGAGGATTGGACTTCCATTTAACTCTAGGACTACCTATTAGAGTATATGACCACATACATGTATAACACTGTATAGATGATGACTATTTAACAACAGTGCACCAAAGCTGCAGGGGCTGACGCTTGCAGTATGAGGTGATACATGCATCCCCATAACTACCAGTCCAGGTAACAGGGCATGAAGTTTAAAACAACAGTTTCTCTATCATTGAAGCACTTAAAACATATCATGTAATAAAAGAACATGAAAAAGGTGATCCAAATTCCAGAAGAATGAATTTGCAATCGAATTTCCAGAAAATGCAAGATAACTGCTTCGTCTCTTTTGCATAATCTCCCCTGGACATTGCTTAGAGTTGAAGATAAGTGGTCAATTCAGTTTAAAAATACCTTCAACAGATTTTCTATATCGAGAGATATTACATTTCTTGACAGTTATTATAACTGAACACTGTAATATAAGAAAAGAAAGGTATTGTACCGGTGGCTTGAATTATCAGGATTGCCTCCCCTCCAACAACCCAACCCCAAAAAGAAACACACACAAACCCCAGCTGAGAGGAAAAAAGAACAACAACAAAACCGTACCAATGTGATGATGTTGACATTTACTGCAATACTATGATCATGCATGTCATTTGTACAGTTGTAAATGAATGAAAATCTAGATCTACACAACAACAAAAATTCAACAAAATGGCAGAGAGAATGGAAAAGAAAATGAAAGAAATGAAAGAAAACTAAAAGAAAAAAGATTTGAAGGAAGAGAGAGTAAAACCTTTTTCAAAGCCATCACGAATGGATCATTCTTTGAGAGGAATGGTGCTACACGAGGGGTCCGTGACAAAAGATCTAACCAGGATCGTATGTAAGAAGGATTGACAGCTAAACTACCCTCGTCAGCAAAGATCTGAATGTTCTTCCCCTGGTGGCCATAGATATGCCTCTGTATAGACAGAAAATAGACAATGAAGACAAGAAATTACTAGATAGATGTAAATGCAAAATATTACTTTCACTATGGTCTTGAAGGCGCACATGTTACATTGTTGAGGAAATAAAACAGTAAAACCTACTAAATAATTTTCAAGCATAGTCAAATTCAAAGCTCTTGCAACATGACCATAAACCTCACCGCTAGACTTTCAGCAACTAATTTGACGCTCTTGATAACAGCAGCTTCATTTATAAAATTCCTGCATCAAAAGTCAAACTCTCAGCCAGTGTATATCTTAGTTCTGTGATATTGTATTTAAAAAAACACTACCTGCTATCTGCTAAACTCCCGGTATTTTCAAACAATCCAGGAGCAGTCGAAAGTTCAGATAGGGTGGCAGCAGTGATTCTATGTCTTGAAAATTGTTCATGCTCCCAAGCTACCTACATGAAGGTTAGCTACATGATAATCATTGTAAAGAGCCTAGCATGGAACACAACAAAAGCATAGCATGATTGAAAAACAGCAGGTTTTATGAGCTTACTCGAGAATTGGATATATTTATTTTCTTGTGTTTTAAACCAACTTTAATGCCCAACTCATCTCCAACATTTGATAAGCCCTGCAAAAGCTCCAATCATCAATTTGCAGAACAAGTAAATAAGCAACTAGACTGTTTCATTTAACACATGAATAGGATACCTCAAAAGTCTGCTTTATATAGGCATTTTCTGGGGGTTTTGACACGTGAATCCATAGTTCATTGTCCCATGAGCCAATGCTATTCAAGCAAATAGCATAGTCAATGGTCTCCCTCAAACGTTGATCAAAACTCCGAAGCCACTGCAAAAATTAGTGCATTGTAAGGAACAAGACCTACAAAGGGTGCCACATTATCAAGATAACCAAAAGTAATTTAAAGTCATATGCAAAGATTTTGAGTAAAATACATTCAGCAAGTGCGCTGCAACAGTAAGTACCTTATGTGTTCCATTGTAGTTATAAGGTCCACCGGATGTAAGTCCAAAGAGTAAATTGTACCTTCCCCTAGTTTTGGGATTGGAATACAAAAGAGAAAATAACCTAGCAATCTCAAGAAGTGCCACAACACCACTTCCATTGCTATCGCTCCCCATTGATAATGCCTGCATGTAGGAACTATGAGACTTTTACAGCAACCATAGTAATCACAAAATGGTTTTGGGAATACATACAGGAGCAGCCCCAAATGTATCATAAGATGCCACTATGGCAATGGTTGGGAGTTGATTCGGATCCCCATCGGCTTTCAGCCCTGGCAACCATCCCTGTCACAATTCATTAAAAGAAACTGAGTGATTTCAGGAATATTTTCCTTAGACAAGGCAGCTTCAGAGAAAATAAGATGCTAATAACCAAGAAGAAATCCTCATATCAATTACTCAATGATTAACTGGGTTCTCAAATTACAAGTAAAGCACTGAAAATACATTACACGGTCCTCTTCATAAAATGGATATAATATATGCCCCTTTTAATAATTTTTTCATATCTAACACACTACATGTCTTCACCTCGATCATAATCCAACATATTCCAAGTAACAAAAACTCAAACCTGAATATTTGAAATGACAGGAGATGCAACTTTCTTAGGTTCTGTTGTTGAGACTACAAGCTTATATCTGTAATAACATACAAAAAATAACATGTATCAGGTAGACTATATATAGGAACTTGCCCTCAGGCATCATAGAAAACTGAAGCACGTAAGCGTAACCAGGTAGACTATTTTCTGGAATACAGATCCTTGAAACATTGTTCAAACAAACAAAAGATATGTGATTGACACAAGGAAACTGCAGCAATCAGTAGAAGCAATAAGCAAGAAAATTTAAGCCTAGAAAAATCAATTAATATGAGGAAAAGTGCACTTCATGAATTGCCTATGCTCAACCCTACGCCATTCCAGAAAAGAGGAAAGAAAGAAAGAAAAGGAGTGCCACAAAAGGAGCATGATGAAATTGGTCAAAATCACCTGATTTGTCCACTTGAATTATATACTTCTATAAGCAGATGGAGTGGCAGCTAGATTGAGTAAAAGCAACAGGCAAATTAGAACTTAAATTTCATTCCGTGAAATTTCATGTCATGACAAAGCATCCATGCACACAAATATGAAGAGGAACTCCCCTTATGCACTTCGATCACTATGAAATTTTAGATACACATCATATAATGCTTGTCAAAATATACATTTTCTTTAATAAAGTATAAGCAGAGCTGATTGTTACCAAAATTTGATATGATATATTAATTTAGAAAATTAGTAATAATAACACAACAAAACATAGAATTGACAGCTACTCTTAGTTGACAGCTAAAAAAAAAATAAAATAAACCATCATAATAGATTTGTTACAAGTTGCTAACTCACCCGCCTGTTGTTGCAGTAGCCAGCTGTCCACTTTCATCATTTCTCTTTATATCAGCCAAAACAGTATTGATGTCATCATTCTCAAAAGCAAAATAAACAGGATACTGCAATAAAAACATTCCACATAAGACCTTTCATTAGGACAGATATTTCAAATAAAAAGGGACTAGCCACAAGAAAAAATACTAAGATGCCACTGAAAAAGCACTGGATGAATCATCACAAAATTGTCCCAAGGAAATTTTCTAGGTGACAGTGCTGTAAAGAAGATAATGTGGTCTTGAGGCAAAGGGATTTTCCAACAAGGCATCAGATAATGACCTCCTCGCAAAGTCTCATCAATAGTATGAATCAGACCAAAAACCTTCTTTAAGTAGGTAGTGGGACCAGCACGAAAGAGACATATTGTCACAGGCACTTCTAATCATATGCACAAAGGTTTATAAGCAACCATCATCCTCAAGCAGGAAGGCCAATCAAAGCCATGAATAAATGTAAAGGCTTCATCAACCAGGGCAGGGGAATGAGAAATCTGAACTACAGCAATAGAAAGGACATCTCATGCATATAACTCACAGGTATGTTGGTATGTATAAGCAACTGTTCAAGTTCCATCACTATGTTCTTGAGCAGCTCTTCTCCATTTCCACTGCTTTCCTTACTCTCAAAACTAAATATTTGAGGAAGCAGAAACAGCAGACCACCCAATGGCTGTCTTTGAGATAAATAATCTGCAATTTGTCACCACGTATAGAAAGCTCTACATTAGATGTTACAGAATGACATGGGAAACATCACAACTGCGGCTCAAACATCAAAGGAAGAAAGGTTATCTATTTGTTTAAGAGAGAATCCATCGTGAAAGAGGCTAAACAACGAGCATAAGAACAATGAATAACAATTATCCCAAATCACAAAGACCGATATTCAAGCAGAAACCATCATAATAGAAAATTTTCGTTAAGTACGTACAACATCATCTAATTCAACAGTTGATGGATCCTCATTCACGATTGTTTTACAATCCATCACATTTACATCCAAATTTCGCATCAAAGAAAAACACAACTCACGCATTTATTTAGCCATGACAGATAGGTAAATTTCCAGACTGGAGTCTCCACATTGACTTTTCACATTACATCGCATGCGAATTGCAAGCTGCCTCATGTGCACCACTATTAGACTCTATCCCCACACAAGAAAACGATCACACGATGTCCAAATCCCAAGCCAAAAGTGCCATAAGATGACAGCAACTAAATTGGGGAACATTTTCGAAGGCCCTGCTAGTAAGAGCACAAGAAAGCATTTTGGATAGCTGGTTTCCTTAAGCTTCTTAAGAACCGAGCATATTCAACCACTTCAAATAACTGATTGGATTCCGCTCATGTCCAGTAGCAAATCACTGTACGTAAAAGCCCACCAAGTAAGCAACAGAGCAATCCCAACTCGGCCAATTCGTCGCGTCCTATTTACAGAAAAGCTCGCGGGACCATTCGTTTCAGCCAAGGACGAAGCGGAAAAAGAGACGGGGGAAAAAAGTCCCCACCTTTGACGTAGCCGAGATTCAAATCGCGGACGGGGATGACGAGCACGGAGCGGGAGAGATCGGCGCCGGCGGGGAAGTGGAGGGACGAGGCGTGGTGGTTGAGCCCGGCGAGGCGAGATCCGAAGGGGGCGCCGGCGATGTCGTACTGGATGAGGCGGTAGACGTCGACGACGGTGGCGGCGCCGCAGAGCTCCGCGCAGGCGACCAGCACGAACACGAGGGCGATGACCGAGTACACGGACTCGAGCACCGGGCGGCCGCCGAGGTCCCTCGTCGCCATGGCCGATCGGGGGCGCGAGGAAGGATCTAGGGTTCTTCGGCGTGGGAGCGAGCGAGCGATCGATCTGAATTTGCTGACGCCGAGCTATTGAGGTAGCGAACGAGCGAGAGTAGGCTTGGGTAGTTATTATGTATTATAAACTCGGGAGTCTCCGCTAGTGTAGATTGCCTGCAGTCCCTCGTGAGCTCATGACATCATATGTGTAGCGTAGGATTAGATGCTTATGCTGGATTTATTTGATCTAATCTTGAAGAGCGATTTATTCAAATCGTCTTTGATAAGATCACCTTAAACATTCCATCTTGACTTGCATTTACTCTTCCATGAACTGAGCTGTTTGATCTCTCGAGCTAGTGAATAGCTCAAGCCACCCTATCAATCTACCGCTTGGAAATTACCAGTATGCTAAGCATTAAGTATGTGAACCAACCGGTCAAATTTTCTCTTAGGGTTGGGCGAAAAAATTGTATGGGTAAATAAATATTTAGTGAACAATTTTAGTTAAGTTAAATGCAGTGGTTCACATTTTATATATATAAGATATACTCACATGTTATCCCCAATATATCCCCAATATTTCAAGCAAGTAACCCAATCGAATGACTAGAATTATCATGAAAAATGATATTTCACCAATTCATGGGAATACTCCACAAGCATGTTGGATTTGGTCTTGTGAATGATATGAAAGCCTTCCAATGGGATTGGACATTGACCATAGACTCGTAACTATCAGCAGAACTTGTCACCCATCTCAAGGATGAACCAGAGAACAATGGGCCAACAATCTAATTCTGTCCTGGATCATGGGTATCTCTTTGGCTCAAATTGAGCTCAAACTTGTGCACTCATTCTCCCTTGTCACCGCCGCTCAAGTCACCCAACAAAATCAAATGAAAAAAGAATGGCAGTCAAATTCGATTTCCTGACTTGATACGAAAATGATTCCATGTTCCTGCTTCAAGTGACGCTCCCCCATGGTTAGTTAAGCTGTCATGGAGTCCAATGTCAGAAAGTGAAGAAAAGTAACACCAATACCAACCAAAGCAAATAAAACTAGCATGATGGTTTGGTTAGCCCGCGTGGACAAATCAAGAAAGAGCATACGACTGGTATGATATGCTGGTTCACTCATATACATCTTTGGAGCACATATCTCATTCTAATCCTAATCCGATAAAACAGCTGAGCACGAGCAAAGAAAGACAAAAGAGCTCTGCCGCTACTAGGATGTCTCTCTCAGTTGAAGGAGAGAGGCTGAGGCTTTTTCAACTAGGAACATGAAACTGACTTGAAATTAGATGCAGCGTACTTGGACTCCAGACATTCAAATAGCTTGGAAGGTGACACCACGAATGAGCTTCCCTGCTTGAATCTTCTTCAGTCAACCCAAAAGGCAAGTCAGCAATGATATCAGGAGTATGGATCGTGTGCATAGTAGACTTTGGCAATCCAGATAGCAGATTGATTCTGCTGTGGAGAGTACAGTAGTGGATGGGCAGACAAACTGCCCTGGAAATGCTGAGTCTCAGATTTATCACATTCAGTAGCTTGAACCTTCCTCATTCTCTGGAAACACAAACCCAAGGTCCTCATTGTCTCGATAAACTTGAACCAGCGCAGCAGCTTTATACACAAACATCCCAAGCATGGCCGGAATAATCTGTGAAATATAGAGAAGGCATTTAAATAGGTATGAGGAGCAAGTTTCTCCATTGCTGGTATTGATTGCAGTCTTAATATGTTTCACCACAAAGAAAATGATGTTAAGGACTACCTGGAAGTCGAAGAAGTCACTGCCAACATACTGATGAGAAAAGACCCATAATCCATATATCGTGGCGGGAATTACAAGCCTCGGAGATGAAAGAGCCATAGTGCTTCCTTTAATTGTTCTCTCCAATAAATCACTTAGATCCTCACTTCGTATTCCTATTCTGAGAAGAGTAATGCAAAGTTTTGTATGAACATTAAGAAGTTTCCATGGAAGAAGCAGTAACAATAAAGAGATCCAATCAAAGGTTTGCACTTATTACTTTTTCAACTTCTTCTGTCTGAAAATCTGACAATCATTTCCCTAGATAAGTTGTCCACGTGCTGGCACAAGAGCTGAAGGTACAAGCAACTGCAGTTAAAAAGATGTCAGAGTACCCCAGCACCAATAACCAGGATTACCAACATGTTAGCAGTCACCCATCTGATTTTATTAGTATCTTTCACAAGAACATGTGGAGTGGAGATAAATCACAGGTTGCTGAGTTCAGCAAAGGACCAACAAGTCCATGTTATCCAGGAGAGTTTAATGAATTACTCTGGGCAGTGGAACATATAAACCAAGTGAAGAATAGTTTATTTCAGCAGCATAGAGTTTTTGTCTACCAGAAAGACAATGAGTGCACACATTGACTTAACTAAAAGAGGGGGCAGGGAAAGGAAAAGGCAAACTATCAAACCAGAACAGCAATAAGAGCAAGCAAAGAGAGATGACATCTTAATCTGCTTGTCTAGCTATCCTCCTCATGATTAATCCCATAAAATGGTAATCGAGTGTAACTCAAAGCCAAAATGAAATTCCCTCATTTAAAATCTCTGGGTACACCAAAGAACCCCTTCGACAAATTTTACACCATGATCGAGTCAAAAGAAAAGGCCTGTCCCCAGGAAAACAATGAAGAAGTACCTGAAAAGAACTCCCACAGCATAACTGATAGCAGCCTGCACCAGCAAAGAAAATGTCTGATTTTTCCAGTTTATTCTCATTTCCCCTTTCAATTTGAAATAAACTAATCATTCCAATTTGAGCTGGAAGGATGTGATAAGTTGATCTGAAGAAGTGGAGGAATTAAAAATAGTGGACCACGAACCTATGCAATTCCTGTTTTCCAAAACCAAGTTTACCTGGATTGACAAAACTATCAAACAGTATCCACTGCATGCAGTTCCAATACCAATGGACAAGAGCATCAATTCCCTCTTCAACTGCAATTGAAAAGATAGGATTCTCAGTATCCACAACATTTGGGGAACTTCAGAGATGACTAGAAGTGCAGTTACGAAATGTGTGATAAAAAGTACAGCGTATCATGTAGCTATACCAAAGCATAACTCGTTAGTTGGATTATTGAGGCCTTACAGGAATAATACCATGATACCCTGAGATCTAGGGTGATTTGCAGCAACACATCATCCAGTTCTAGAAAGGTACTTTGACACCTCTGTCGGAGGTTGTGGACCAAAATATGACAAAGATAAGTTCACTCTGCTTTATCTGAAACTCTTTAATCAAAATGATCAGAAATGCTGATGTGGATGCTACCATTCCAAGTAACCAACCATTAATGATATATCATAAAACCGGAGAACCTGCCCACAATGAAAGGGGCCAGACCATCCTAATGGTTCCAAGTCTACTTCATTTGTTTAGTTTCAATGAGTTAAACAACCAGAAGATATAGCAGACAAACTGCAGAAATATGTTTAATCAGCCAACTCAAATAAAGAAAAGTATCATACAGCTTCATATTGGAGTAGGTTTAACTTCCTCCTCTTTTCTCTATCATCTTGCAATGCCTGTTACAACATGTGACAATCAATCAGAGCCAATCAAAAAGTTTCTTCATCGAGATGCATGATCTTTCCCTGCATTCCTTTTGTTAGGAGGAGGATTGTGAGGGATAATAAGTTAAATACAATGTGATTTCAAGAACCTGAAAAAACAAACAACAAAAAGCTTACCTTAGCAATGACTTTCTTGTTCAGTGGTGCAGAGTTGTCACCTAAGATCCATTCATTGGTTTTTGACAGTTTCAAGAACCCACCATCATCATCATTTTCAAAGACCTGGAAAATACATCAAGTCATGTCCTTTCAGGTTATTCAAAGAAAATTTTTGCAATTCAACAAGGAAATTCCATGCATTTAATTGTGTAATAGAATCGGGAGTTTCTGCATTTTCCAATCCTCAAACATATATGTACATAACCATCTGACATGTCAAGGAACTTAGTGACACTGTCGATCTGATTTTCCTCCTATTCTCTGCCATCACATACAAAAATAAATGTTCAATAAATAGTGTTACTGTTCCCAAATTATGACTCCACCCAGCCTTGTCACTTCATGCCGCTAGTTTATTTGACATGCAGTTTCCTCAATTTCTAAATATATAGCAAATCCACTCTGACAAAAGAGCTACGCAAAGAAGGGCTAATTCTTCACCCAGACATGGAAACATATATCTCCACTGGGCAACACCTTCCATAGACTTTCCAAGTAGCTACACAGAGATTTGCTAAAGGTATATTACAGTCCAACTAGCCAGGAAAGGTCCACCACCACTTCTTAGACACAGTCACACACGATAAAGAAAAAATGATGAAGAGATTTGACTAAACCTGGCCTGGCTCTTGCGGGCTGTCCGGAAGCACCCCAACATCCGGTTTGACGAGTTTCAGGGCCTCCCTCTGCCAAAGCATATCGGAAGCCTTGGAGATGAAATCCCCACTCAACTGTCTCTCCTTCAAGAATGTCTTCAGTATCTCCTCCTCGACCAGTTCACCGACTGAGCGTAGCAAAAAACCGAGACATATCAGCTTTCTCATGATCACAGGCGCTCAGAGCTATCACTCTCGCTCAACTCAACTTCGCCAAACACTCGGCATCGAAATCCTCATTCACGCATTGATCGAGAAGTGAACCACCGGGATTTTCCTACTTACACTACTACACTCGGGAGTTTAAACACGGGCTAAAGCTCTGAAATTGAAAGCAATCAGCAACCGGAGAAGGTGCAGTTACCTAGGCCGGCGCTTGTTCTCGGGGCCGAGACCGATGGCGTTGCCGTGAGAACCGATCTCCGGCGACGGCGGAGCGGGAAGGCTCCGGGAAGGCGGAGGCCGGGGCTGTTGGCAAAGCATCCGACCCTGGAAAGGGCCTCCATCGGCGATGTGGTTCGCTCCTCCGCCGGAAATCCGGGATCGAATTGAAGTTCCGATCGCGTGACGACGGAGAAATTGTCTCTGCGATTTTCTGCGCGCCGCGCGCGGGGGCGGCAGCGACGGCGAAGCTGAGGAGGATTCCGATTGGGCGAGAGGTCGGGGAAAGGGTGACGTGGCTTATTGGCTGAGAACTCCCCCTTATCCCAACGGTTTTCCCCCTGCATAGGTTGGGGGGGGGGGGGGGGGGGGGGGGGTTGGGGGCGCAAAAGCATCATAAATTGAAGGGAAAATTTCAAATAGGGACCCAAAGGCGACTTATTTTCTCAAAAGAGACCGAAGTGAAATGCTTTAGTAAGCGCCTAAAGTAGTCATTTAAGTATCAAAAAGGACTGACATGCCGGCCGGCGAACTGATGCATTTTCAATGCGTATTCCGGCGACCTGGTCTGGGGTATTTTTGTCCAAAAAATATTATCTTTTTGTTTTCCTTCTTTTGTTCATCTTCTTCCTGATCTACCCATGGTGTTGTCCCTATTCATCGTCTTCTTCGTCGAAGATAGGCATTGCCCAAATCAAGGACATCGGAAGTGGGGAAGGGCCGGCGAAGGTCGTGGGACCGGCATGGGTCGGCCTCACCTTGCTGGCCTCGCCGAACTCACTGAGGACGAAACCGCCCTGCAATGGAGTCTTCTTCTTCTTCCTCCTCTTCATCTTCGCTTCCCCTGCACGGAGCGACCTGGACGTGCTCTCGAAAAACCGCCATGGTCGGGCCTCCTCCGCCACCATCGGCGACGGGTCGACTCCTCCTCCTCCTTCTCGCCACCGCCCTTTCCGCATTGCTCCTTCACCGAAGTCACGTGCGACGCCGGCTCGTGGGTCGTCTCTCTCAACATCACATCCGTCGGCCTCTCGGGCTACATCCCACCCAAAATCGGCCTTCTTCGCAACCTCGTCAACCTCACGCTCACCACCGACAACCTCACCGGACCCGCCCGCGAGCTCGGTAGCCCCACCTCCCTCCGATTCCTCAACCTCTCCGGATCTTCCCCAAGAAAGTCCCGCGGCGATAACCCAGCTCAAAGAACTCCACTTGGGCAATGACACAAGTTAACGGGGCCGCTATCGCTGGAGATGGCGGGGCTCAAGAAGCTGAAGTGGCTCGATCTCGCCGGCAATTACTTCACCGGCGAGATACTGGAGGTCTGCTCGCAGATGGAGAAGATGAACTGGGGAAAAGGAAAATGAAAAGTAAATATTTTTTGGACGAAAATACCCTGATTAGGTCGCCGGAATCTACATCAGAAATGCATCGTTCACCGGCCAGTCGAGTCCTCCTTTTTGAGACTAAATGACTACTTCGGGTCCTTATTTGAGACAAGCTCTACTTCAGTCCTTTTTTGAGAAAATGAAGTCATTTCGGGTCCTTATTTGAGATTTTCCCTAAATTGAATTGTGCATATTTATATATATACATATAATCGGTAATTGTTTTACATATTTTAAATACGGTTTCTTTTTACAATTAATAAGGTGCACTTGATTATTTATTACGAAGTTGGTAGTTGGTGGTTTGAATATAGCTTCTTTACATCCATATCGGAAAATTTCATTACTATCTACTGATAGATTAAATATAAATTAAAATCTGACGATTTCGATTTATTAATCACAGATAAATTCGTACAAAATTCGGGATTGATTTTCGAAAACATAAAGATCAACATACCTCCAACCATTGATGAAAATTTGCAAAGGTGAGAAACCTCAAAACCTTGAACGAATCCACACGGCACATTGATTTGCAATATGAGGAACACTAGATCTGTACGTCATGTTCTACTAGTCAATACCCCTCAAACATGATGGTGTGTTTTCTATAGTGATAGAATTTGAATTAGACGACCTCACGTTTTTATTTCATTTATCATGTTACCGATATCTTCCATCAAGACCATTATGGTAACATATTAATGGGCAAATATTACGTAATACACGTGAGTAATAAATTGGGCAATAAAAAAGAATTTATTGGAAATACAATATTGGGATCATATTTAAAATAATAAAAATATATTACATATTATAACATTCTCCCACTTGATCTCAATATTCCATCAAATGAATTATTAACCTAAACCCACATAAACTTCATAAAATAAACACATAAATCACAGCAATGAGTCCTCTTAGAGCGAGTATTATCTTCTATGTATCACAAAACGTTTCATCAGCCTATATGTGATCAAATAACTTAATGAATAAACCTTATGTTTACTCTAGGTCAAGCATAATTGTTTTTCTTAGAATAACTTAATGTATAGAAAAACATTATAAATGAATAAAAGTCTCACAAATTGTTCCATAGAAAGAAAATTTTACATGATTGGACCAATGCACATTCTAAATACATGATCTTTATAACTCATTAATGGCACGCATTTAGTTAAACAAGCAGCTATCATCAATCAAATACTTATGTGTTTAATGGCTTTGACTACCACTTTTGTGGTTCTTGGCCATAAAAACTGCAGCTGAATTGTCACAAAATATTATTAATGGCCTAACAATAGAATTCATAACTCTAAGCCCCAATATGAAAATTTTAAACATACACCATGTGAGGTGGCCTCAAAATAGGAAACGAACTCTACCTCTATAGTGAAAGTGGTAATCAAGGTTTGTTTTGCACTCCTCCAGGATATAGCTCCGCCAGCAAATATAAAAATATATCTCGATGTTGATTTATGGGAATCAACGCAACCAACAAAGTCTGAGTGCAAATAACCAACTACCTCTAAGCTATCCGTCCATACATAAGCATGTGTCCCTTTGTTCCTTGAATGTACCCCATCACCTTCTTTGCAACTCTCCAATGGTCCATACCTAGATTACTTTGATATCTTCCCAACATTCCCACAACAAAGGCTATATTAGGTCAAGTGCAAATTTAAGCATACATCAAGCTTCTGACAGCAGAAACATATGGGATGTTCTTTATTTGTTCCTTTTTTAAATTGTTCTTTGGGCATTAGTTTAAATTAAACCTATCACCTTTCACAATATGTGTTATTCTTGGTAAACAATCTTTCACCCGAAACCTCTTTAAGACCTTATTAAAATAGGTTTCTTGAGATAGTCTTAATATACCTCGAAGTCTATCTCTATGGATCTTAATCCTAATAACATAAGACACTTCACCCATATCCCTCATATCAAAACCACCGGCCGTGGTGGCTCCGCTAGATAGGCTTCAAGCCTTTGAGGGAGAGGTTAGGAGTTCGAAACCCTTGCAACACAAGTGGTAGGGAGGCTGGTGGGCTATTAGGTGATTGACACGTGGCGCCGGGGTGGTGGTCTCCCCACTAGCTACACTTTGGGGTTTACGTGGCGACTATCGGCCAAAACGGTTCCTCCAACATAAAAAAATAAAAAAATAAAAAACTTTTAGAGAGAAATTGTTTCACTTTATATAACAACCCATTGTCATTTATTACAAATAAAATGCCATAATGAAACAAATTTTGCTCCCAATAACCTTCTGGTATATACATTGATTCATGACATTTTCTTTAAAATCGAATGAAAATATGACCTCATGGAATCTTAAGTACCATTGACGAAATGCTTATTTCAAGCCATATAGAGATCTTTTTAAGCTTGCATACCAAATCCTCACCAACACTAGAGAAGAATCATTTCGGTTGTTTCATGTAAACCACTTCTTCCAATTTTCCATTGAGGAACATCGTTTTAACATCCATTTGATATAACTCCATATCAAAATAAGCAATCAATGCCAAAATAGTATGAAGAGAATTTTTCTTGGATATAGGAGAAAACGTATCCATGTAATTGATTCCCTCCTTTTGAGTAAATCTCTTGGCAAATGAGTCTAGTTTTGTATCTTTCTATACTGCCTAATGAATCCCTTCTTAGTTTTGAAGATCCATTTACAACCAATGACCTTCGCACCATCAGGCAACTCAACTAAATCCTAGACTTCATTTAATGCCATAGAATTCATCTCTTCCTTCATGGCATTGTACCATAAATTAGATTTATCACAGCTCATGGCTTATGAAAACGTCTCGGAATCACTTTCAGCTCAAACATTATAATCAAATTCTTATAAATACACAATGTAGGCATTAGGAATTGTTGATTTATTTATTCTAGTAGACATTCTTAATGTTGCATCAACATCCTCCTAAGGAATTTGTTATTCAACTGTAAACTCAACAGTATTTGGTAATTGTTGAACAGTTGGGTCTACCAGATCAATATCAGTAGGTTGTGGATCTTCAATGATTGGTTGCTCAATTACTGATTGAACTAAAGGGGTGTTGTAAGCAACAACAAATCTAGTACTTGAGGTGGAAGGTTGAGTATCTGAATGATCTTCTTCAAGAATAAAGTCCCCGAATTGATTGCTCTTACTAATCAAGTCATTCTCAAGAAATTTAGCATTTCTTGATTCCACAAACCTACGGTATGTTTGAGAAGGCTTTTGGGGAAAGCCTTTGGGAAAATGTAAAGGCCTTTAAGTTAAAGGAGTTTTTCAAAATGCAAATCGTGTTTGGTAAATTGTACTTTGAAAGTCTATTGTGAAGTACCTTTGAGTAGAATAGTGTTTGGAAAGATTACATTTTTAAAGGACTTTGGTGATTAATAAAAAAAATTATCAAAAATAAAAAAATAAAAGAGTTCGCCGACGAGACAAGCGGCCTCAGGTAGCTCTCGGAGACAACCGACGAGGGCCACCTAAGGTCAGGTGACCTTCGGCGAGGGTTGCACAACCTCGCAGCAACCGGCGCGACCCAAATTTGGTCGCCGGAGGTCATGCAACCTCGCGGCGACCAGATCTAGGTTGTGCGACCTCGTCGTAACTAGATTTGGTCGTCGGAGGTCACGCAACCTCACGGCAACCAGATATGGGTTGCACCGGTCCCCGTGAGGTCACGCGACCTCCAGTGACCCAAAACTAGGTCATGCCTGAGGTCGTATGAACTCGCGACAACCAAATCTAGGTCATGCCGATCATCGCGAGGTTGTGCAACCCAAAGCTGGGTCGCGGTAACGCGACTCGTGGGCAGTCGCCACCTATGAAGCACGGACACTCTCCGGGACCCTTCGTGTCGTGTCCGACACTCCGACACGTGTCCGACACGCTCCGACACGCGGTCAACGCGTGTCGGGAAAGTCGACACGCGGTCAACTATTTCCGACACGCTACGACACGCGAGTCGGAAATTCCGACACGTGACTCCGACACGCACGGGGTTACTTTCATAAATTTTGAAAACTTCTGGGCTCTAAATATAAATATATGAAAAAAACAAAAAAACAAAAAAATAAAAGTTAAAATGTAGTCGCACTCGCACGCACGGTTCTTCACTTCAATCTTCTCTTCGGCCTTCTCTTTGTCTTCTCCAGTCGCAGGCTCGCAGCGAACCAGCCTGAGCAGTGAGCGGTTCTCTTCTTTTGCCGTTCTTTCGCCGATGTTGCTTTGCCGACCGCGCGGCCTACCCCACCAGTCGCCGACTCGCCGTAGCCCCTGCGCCTCAGGTTAGCATCTTGCAATTTGGGATTTTTTTGACAAACCCTAGTTTGGGGAAAGGGGGATTTTTCGGACCCTCTTTCTCCAGCGCTCTTGTGCCGTTCTTTTGCCGATTTCGCTCCCTAGGTTGTTGTTTTTGTTTGGTGGACTGCTCATTGATTGATACTTCGCGTTCTCTTTCTTTTTTCAGATTTTGGTGCTCTGTCCGTTCCGTTTGTTCATGATTGTGAGTGCACGGGTTCTTCACTTCAGTTCAGTCGCACGCACGGGTTCTTCACGTTTGTTCAGTCGCACGCACGGGTTCTTCACGTTTGTTCAGTCGCACGCACGGGTTCTTCACTTCAATCTTCTATTCAGTCTTCTCTGTTTTCTCCAGTCGCAGCGCGCCTTTTCTCGTATTATCTTCTTTTAATTTTTGTTCGGCCGACAACCTCGCGAAGCGGACACAACTCCCGCATCGATTCGCATTCGCCCCCCCTGACTGGTAGCTTCCACTTCGTTCGGATTGGGCGAAGAGGAGAGGAGAGTGGGACCCCATAGGTTGGATGGCGAGGCCCACCCCCAATCCTTTATTAACCTTTGCCTCTGCATCTTTCTCGAACGGGAAAGTAATCCGTCTCCCTCGTCAACTGTAAATTCTAATGCAACCTATCTCTCTCTCTCTCTCTTTGTCTCTGCAAAGCAAAGAATACCTCGCCGGACTTAAAACTTTTGTGGTTGATTGGCCTGCTTTTGCTGCTAACGCATGAGGGGATAGTTTCGAATTTCGTTCTTTTGTTTCTATAGCATTCGAATGTGTTTCTCCCCTTTACAGAGTTCTTTTATTTTTTGGGTGATTTACTGATTTGTAATCTTTTATTTTTTGGGCGATTTACTGATTAGTAATTGATATCAAAGCATTACCATTCATACAATTAGTGCAATCTATGATCTAGGTTCTGAATGTTGGTTTAGAAAAGGGGGCTACATGAGGTAGACAGTGAGAAACTACAGATTTAGTGGTTTTTAAGATGATATGGATTGTGCTCTGTTCTGATTTCTTTCTTCTTGGGTGTTTGACTAGCATTGATGTTGGTTCACTTGTTTCCGACTTGAAACCTTATAGCAATTGATAATAACATGTTTATTTTTTCTTCTTTTTTGCAGAATGTCTTCAAGTTCAAATATGGCTAGTAATACTTCAAGCACACAAGCTACCTCTAGCAATGAAGTTGTAAAACAACCATTATGGAGGTATGTTACTAAGTTAGTTAATCATACTGATGCGGGGGGAAATTTGTCTTGGAGATGCAACTTTTGTGAAAAAGATTTTAAGAGTTCATATACAAGAGTGAGGTGCCATTTGATGATGATAAGTGGAAAAGGAATTGGAAAGTGCACAAAAGTAGAAAAAAAGATCCTTTGGAGATGGAAAGATTAGATGAAGAGGTCAATACTAAATTAATGAGTATTGCACCTAGAAATGTACCTTTGCCTCCTGCTAGCTATTCACTTAGTGGTGGTGGTGGTGGTGACGGAATGGATTTATCATTGAACTCCAAAAAAGGAAAGGCGAAAGTGGGAGTGGAAAATCACTTGAAAATGCATTTAATATGACTCAACGGGATCGTCTAGATTGTGAGATTGCTAGGATGTTTTATTCGGCGGGCTTGCCGTTTAACCTAGCAAGGAATCATTATTTTCAATCCGCTTTCACTTATGCTGCTAATCATAATATTGCGGGTTATGTACCACCGAAATATAATTTGTTGAGGACCACTTTGTTGCAAAGGGAGAAGGTAAATATTGATAGATTGTGTACACCTATCAAAATCATGTGGAAGGAGAAGGGTGTAAGTATTGTGAGTGATGGATGGAGTGACTCACATAGAAGACCGCTTATTAATTTCATGGCGGTATCGGATGGAGAACCAATGTTTATAAAATCGGTTGATTGCTCGGGAGAAACAAAAGATATGCATTTCATTTTTAACTTGTTGAAAGGAGTTATCAATGAAATTGGGCATGAGAATGTGGTCCAAGTAATTACGGATAATGCTTCAAATTGTAAGGGTGCGGGACAACTCATTGAACAAGAATTTCCATCTATTATGTGGACACCTTGTGTGGTGCACACCCTTAATCTAGCTTTGAAAAATATTTGTGCTGCAAAAAATATGGAGAGCAATCAAATAGTTTATGATGAATGTAGTTGGATTTCAGATATTGTTAAGGAAGTTATGCAAATCAAACATTTCATCATGAACCATTCTATGATATTAGCAATATACAATGAGTTTGTTAGCTTGAAGTTGCTTTCTGTAGCGGATACACGTTTTGCTTCGATGATTGTGATGCTCAAAAGATTCAAGTTGATAAAAAGAGGTCTTCAAAACATGGTGATTTGTGACAAATGGAATATTTATCGGGATGTTAATCAAGAGAAAGCTAAGTTTGTCAAGGAGAAGGTGTTGAATGATTTTTGGTGGGATTTGATTGATTATATACTTTCCTTCACGGCTCCTATTTATGATATGCTTAGAGTTTGTGACACCGATAAGCCTTGTCTTCACTTAATTTATGATATATGGGGTTCGATGATTGAAAAAGTGAAGAAAGTTATATATGCACATGAAGTGAAGAGGCTAGATGAGAAGTCCACATTTTATGAGGTGATTCACACAATTCTTGTAGATCATTGGACAAAGAACAATACTCCACTTCATTGCTTGGCACATGCCTTAAATCCTAGGTAAGTTCTAAAATTGTATGAGATTATTACTTTAGTAGTTATTCTTTCTTTAACATGATAATATAATACTCCTCTCATTTATTATTGTTTTCTAATTTTATTTCATTTTATTAAATAACAGGTACTATAGTGATCAATGGCTTGATGAAGATTCTACTCGAATTTCTACAAGAATAAGGAGATCAACCAAGAAAGACTGAAATGCTTCAAGAAATACTTTCCTAACTTGGATGAGCGCAACAAGGTGAATTTGGAGTACGTAGATTTTGCAAGTAAAAATGGAGATTTTAGAGAATTGGATTCCATTCAAAATCGATATTCAATGGATCCTAAGGCTTGGTGGGTCAATCATGGTGCATGTGCACCGATGCTTCAAAGTATAGCCTTAAAGCTTCTTACACAACCTTCTTCTTCATCATGTGCTGAGAGAAATTGGAGTACTTACTCATTTGTGCACTCGGCAAGAAGAAATAAGATGACCCCAAATGTGCAGAAGATTTGGTTTTTATTCATAGCAATCTCCGTCTTCTATCAAGAAAAAGCCCACAATATGCGGAAGGAGAGACTAAGATGTGGGATATTGGTGGAGATGCATTTGACTCGTTTGAAGATGTAGGGGTGCTTGAAGTTGCAAATCTTTCACTGATGAGCCGGAGATGGAGTCTGTTTTTTTTGCAGAAGAAGTGGATAATGTGGATGAATGACTTTTTGTTATATTACTTGATGGAATGTTGATTGTTTATTTGCTTATTGTTAAATTTTAAATTTAATAGTGGAACGTGGATTACTTGTTTTTTCCTTCAAGTTTTATGGTTTATTACAATGAAATATAGTTGAATTCCTCAAATTAAAAGAATTAATGATATTAACAAATGTATGATTAATGTTTTTAGTATAGACTAATTCTGGACTTTTTTTTTTATTATTATTTACTTATTTATGCATTTATATATAAAAATATTTATTTAATATTTAACGTGTCGGAACGTGTCGAAATTCTCTACTTTTTTAGAAACGATGTGTCGCGTGTCGTGTCGTGTCGTGTCGCGTGTCGCGTGTCGCGTGTCGGTGCTACATAGGTCGCCACGACTCACCTGGGTCGTGCGACTGGCCGGTGACGGTCGCCCCGATCTTGTCGACCTCAATCGTGACCTCGCCGGCCTCTCGAGCTCGTCTCTAATCAGCCATACCGCCGGAGAAGAAGATGAATAGTAACATGAGGCATTCCAAGAATGCTGAATGCCCAAGGTAGCCTAAGACTTGTCTTAGGCTTTCAGCCTTGTAAATGCTAGCTTTGCCTCCATGCCCTTGGAAAGTAGTTCCCAAATACCTTCACTTTGGCCTAAAGGCTTTTAGCCCCGCAAAGGCTTTTGGAAAGCAATTCCCAAACACACACCTAGTGGTGTGAGATGTACAATAAAATTTGTATCATTTTGACTTTTTGACATATCTAATGAAATACTCACTTATAGTCCTTGAATCCAACTTCTTTTCCTGTGGATTATAGACTCTTACTTCATATGGATATCCCCAAACACATACATGTCACAAATCAATTTCCAACCTTTGAATAACTCAAAATGCGTCTTTGGAACAACCTTGGTTTGAACTAGATTTAATATATACACAACCGTTTTAAGAGCCTTAGTCCACAAAAACTTAGGAAGTTTGGAGTTGCTAAGCATACTCCACATCATGTCCAATAATGTTCGGTTTCTTCTTTCTACGACACCATTTTGGTCTGGTGAATCAGGCATAGTGTCTTGGGCAATAATCTCATGCTCTTCAAGAAATTTCGCAAATGAACTAGGTGCTTGTCCATCTTCAGTGTATCTACCATAATATTCTCTATCTCTATCTAATCTCACGATCTTAATTTGTTTGTCGCATTATTTTTCTATTTCGGTTTTAAGGCCCCGTTTGGTTTAGCATTTGGGAAAAGCCTTTTCCCAAATGCAAAGGCTTTTAGCCCAAAGAGTTTTGAGAAAATGCAAGACTGTTTGGTAAACTATAACTGAAAAGTGCTTTAAGAAAATACAAAACCATTTGATAAACATATATTTGAAAAGCCTTTTTGTGTAACTAAATTAAGTTTTTTAGCTTTAATATTTTTAAAATTGCAAAAAAGAAATAATGACTATATAATATTTTATATTTTTATGTTGAGAGAAATGTAAAAAATAAATATTAGTAAATTTATTTAGAAATTATATTAAAAGAATTTAATTATAAATTAGATGCGAGCTCAACTTCTGGCCTAGAGTTTTTTTAGGTTTGTTTTCAACTTTGAATAATTTTATTTTTAATTATTGTAGTATTAAACATCTTCGTTAATTGATTATCATTCTAGTGTATTAATAAAAAGTTGGGCTATTGTTAGAAAATAAAAATGCTATATAAAAAAAAAAGTTGAACTTATTCGGTGAATGGTGAAGCGACCGATTGTGAATGCTAATTTTTTTGAGTAAGCACCGCATATGAAAAGGAAGGTCCTCATTAAGAAAATTGAAACAAAGTTCCTCTTATATAAATTTGAATAGAAAGAGTCATTTCATAATAGTAAATATGGTCATATATGTCCAAAAAAAATACGTTATACTTAGTATTACAAATCTCAACAACTTTGTAAACTTATGGCTATTTCATCACGTAAACCTGCCATGTCTAGAGATGCATACAAATTTGAAGCACCCACCCATTCATTTATATCACCATGGTTAGCTGAGTATTCATAATTGGGATCCAATTCTACTTGTTCAAAATCTGTATCAATCACATTATTTCTCCGTATATAATTGTGCAAAGTTACACTCATATGCAAAGTTACTGCCATTACGACAATTTGTACTTACTTTTCATATGAATAACTTGGTATATGAGTGAAAATCTCACACTTCTATTTTAATATACCAAAGGCTAGCTCAATGGTCAAACGTAGTGAAAAATGGGCACGGTTGAACACTTCTCAATATTCCGTAGGTGAAGGACCTTCTCGAAATTCTAGCAAATGATATTTAACTTCTTTATATAGCTCCAAATAACCAATCGGATTTGGATATCCAGCATCTACCAAGTAATATTTACCTATAAATATATTGTAAATTTAATCAACATATGCCAATTAGATATATGGATGTATTTAAACCATTGAATAACATACTTAGAGGAGGGTGGGGAAAATGTGTGTCACATCTTTCAATAACTTCATAAAAGATACGGGTATTATGAGGTTATCCCTCCCAACCGGCCCAAACATAAACAAATTTCATATTAAAATTATATATGGCTAACACGTTTTGAGTTGTTATTTCTTTTCGACCAATAAAACGAATTTGATCAAACGTAGGTACAATCGTTGGAATATGTGTACAGTCAATAACTCCAATGCAATTTTTAAAATATGGATAAAATCGTTGATCTTTCTTGATCTTCTCTAGAACTTTTCTATATTATGGATCAATTGGTTAGATCAAATATTTTTCCATATCACATGCTTTATTTAAGACTAAGCTGAAGTGCCTACTTATAATTTTCCCGGAACATTGAAAACACTTTTGTGCTAATCTATTACTTATACTATGTCCTAGAATATGAAAAAACATACCAATCATTTCTCTAACATTAGTATTCCTAAATCCTCGAAGGCCATAACGTGTTACTAAATCATGCGTTAAATTGTTAAATACAATTTTTTGCTTTTAAACATATTGTAGTACCTTATCGGATTATCATTTTTGCCAATCAACTCTTTTAACCATATATGTTGAGATCATGCAATGTTATTTGTAAAGGTTGGTCGCTTGATAAAGAATTGTAGCTTGTGTGACTGAAACAAGATATCATAATTCATTTTCCTTTCACTCATGATTTTCCCTTATATGTGAATTATCCATAACTACTTCAAGTAACAAAATATATAGATAAATAATATATTAACCATCGCATATATGTAAATTATCACATTAAGAGAATACTAAATGAAAACAATTCTAATATCAAACATTAATTGAAGTTAGGTTCACAATGACCGCAAATAAAGATCCATAAATAGAAACAAAGAGGAATGACTAAGCTTCAAACATAAAAACAATAAAATGCTAACATCCTATCTACGAAGACTTGATTCTCTTCTCAACTCATATTTAAGATACTTTACTTTATTTACATCATCATTTAAGCTCATGAAAACTTGCATTTTGTCTATATTTTCCTTTAAATGAAAAATTGCAAAAAAGTACAAGTCTTTATCTTTCACAATCTTAAGTATGGAATCCGGTATCTCTATGAGATCCTTATAAGGACCGACTAAACTGGTTGCTTTAGATGCAACATTAGTAGTGTTTCTACTCTCAACAATTGTAAGCAGCCTATTAATTTATGTTTCAAGCTCCTCTCTTATGCTCAATTTCTTATCTTTCTTTCCTCGAGCTTGCATCTTTAAAGTCTGTGCGGCTCTCTTACAAGTTTAAGTTTAAGTTGGTTCAACAATGGTTTCATTAACATAATCCTCTAAATTTTCATCAATAGACCTTACAACATAATCGATAAGGTTATGTGGTCTCCACATCATTATCAACACATAAACCTTGTGTAGGATTCCATGTGATTCCTCCAATAGCAACTGCATCTCTGAATATCATATCTAACTTTACTTCAAAATCAGGATGTATGCCTTTTATCATAAAAACCTTAAACTTTAGATTAACATGTTATAATGAAGCATTTGCATAAATTGTATCATTAAATGTGAGCTTAATATGAAAGCAAAAAAAAAAAAAAAGTTGGGAAAATCTAAATTTTACTCTTCCACCATTCATCACTCGCATTAATGGTTTTCTTTCTCGAATTTCATCTTAGTCCAGTTTCATTGTAAAGTAATGACCTCCATCTTTTCAATTTTTCCTTAATGTTATCCCACTTACTCTTTATGTTTTGTTTATCATACTTTTTGCATGTTAGTTGCTCAAACTTACTAATTATGACTGTTTATCCATCTTTTTTGTTGTTTGAATGACGATTGCCTTTTTCAATTTGTTCGATGCACAACTTACAAAAAGTTTCTACATCTTCCAAGCTCCAAAATGCCTTTTTCCTTTGATGAAATCATCTATTAGTAAAATAACATGAACAAATTTAAGAGATACAAACAAACAAGATCAACCATGAACCAATCCAAATGAAAAATATAAATAAATGAGTGTATTTTGTCAATTCACATTTAACAATTTGAGAATAGCACACAATTTTTCTTTCCAACAATTCCCTTCAAAAACAAATTGCTAGATTTCTGACTTTTTATTAGTCAAAAACCCACTTAGGCCCTCTCTTATTAAAAAAATAGAAAATATTCACTTAAAGAAAAGAAAACTAATATTGAGAAAAAATAAGGACACGCAAAAACATTATACTTGCATAAAAAATCATTAATTACAATTGGCTTTCGGCAATAACAATAGGTCGTCCAAATAATGAATAAACTACAAGGTAAGTTAGTGCTTTGTTCGTCACTAATATGTATTGGATGGTAAAGTAAGATCAAGCCCATGAGCATTTAATAGTTTTACCCTATGATTCACGGACACGTCCCACATGCCTCCGTGTCATGTCCGACACGTGTCGGAGCGTGTCGACACGTCTACACGCTCGGACACATGTTGACCGCGTATCAGATTTGTCGACACGTGGTCAACTTTTGTCGACACGCTTCGACACGAGTGTCCAGAAGAGAATGGAGGGCGGAGGCGAGGGCGAGGGAATAGAGATAAGGCCACGAGCGAGGGCGAGCCTGTGATGGCGAGAGACGGCCAGAGAAAGAGGGCGAGGGCCATGAGGAGAAACTTTAGGAGGGAGGCGCGCGTAGGGGAGGGCGGCGACGGCAGCAGCAGCGGCAGGGGGGAGGAGGAGGAGGAGGAGTTCAAGGCGGTGTGCAGCCTCTCGACGCACAGGGACCGCACTTTCCACCTTCTTTTCCGATTCCTTTTCACTGAAACTTTTTTTGGGTTACTCCCTTTTTCACTCCTTCGGCGAATGCTAGTGCTTTTCTTGATCGAGTCTTCGATGCTTTCGGAGATAAGCATCATGCGGCGAGGAGGAGGAGGAGAAGAAGGCGCCGTGCCGCACTGCTAGGGTTTTAAAAAGAATAAAAAAGGACTTGGCATGTTGGAGGGAGGGGGAAGTGATGGGCTGTCAGGTGGTGGGGAGGGAAAAAAAAAAAAGTGAAAAAAACTTGGGGGGGAAAGAGACGAGGAAGTTTGGGCGTAGAGGGGTGGTTTTGAAAAATAAAAGTAAATTTGGGGGAGGGGGAATTTCGAAAAATAAATGTAAATTTGGGATAATGAAATAAAAAAAAAAAGTGTAAGATTTATTAATATTATTAGTATAAATTCATTGTAAACTCTTTATTTATTTATTTGTAGATTTGAATAAAATTAATTAAAATTAAAAATTTTTATTTAATATTTAACGTGTCAAAATTCTCTACTTTTTGAAAAATGACGTATCGCGTGTCGTGTCGTGTCGTGTCGCGTGTCATGTTGCCGTGTTTATGCTATTTAGGTTTTACCTATATGATAAGTGTTACAGAAATCCTAAAACTTATCACAAAAATGCAACTGAGTCTTAAAACTTGTCAAATTGTTTCAATCGAGTCTTAAAGTTAATGCCGTTGACTTTTTTAGCGGGAAAATACTAACGTGGCATTTAAAATTAATTTTTATTTCTATGTGGCTTTTTAAATTTTTTTATTTAAATTAGATTCAAAAATTAAAAAAAAGAAAGCAGTTCAAATAAAAAAGAAAAAAATGGCAGCCTTGCCGGCCCCTCCAAATGATCGGTAGCAATGGCAGCAACAGGGGATGAGCTACCTTATCTTCTTTTTTTTTTTAACAATTTTTAAAAATAAATTTTCTTTTCTTTTTAGTTTTAAAATCTATTTCTTTAAAAAAAATTGAATAAAAAATAATTTAAAAAACCACGTCAGCGCACGTTAGCATTTTCTGTTAAAAGGGTTAACGGTATTAACTTTAGAATTCGATAGAAACAATTTGACAAGTTTTAGAACTTGATTGCATTTTTTGCAAGTTTTAGGACTCAATTGGATTTTTGTGATAAGTTTTAGGACTTTTGCAGCACTTATCTCTTTACCTATTGAACATTAAATGTTATAAGGCAACTACTTCAATCCAATGACAACTTAGAACAGGTGAACTAAAGGAAATGTGCACATAGAAGTGACTCTTATTTAAAAACAAAAAATAAACCCATCGAAGCAAAGCATAAACAAAAAACAAATCACTGCCATATCATCCCTCCTAATAACCTCATCTGTCTTACAACATCCACCTTCTGACTATCATCAAACCATTTAGCACGCACATTAGAAAAACTTCAGCCGAATTAGATCACCGAGCACAAAGGCGAACAATTGATTTGCTCAAGTTTCATCTCATCACCAACTAGCTTCCTCAAACTAAAACACTACTCAACCAAACCCCCATTTCGCATCCTCCACCCAAATTCCATAGCATGCATCGCCATCAAGATGACATCAACCTCGTCGCCAACGATTCGCATCCCTACAGAACAAACTCCATAACTACAGCCAATCGCAATGACCGCACATTCCCTTCGCCGCACCCACACGATCCAAATTCGACAAAGTCACAACACCACAATCCAACCTACCCTAATGCGCACCCAGAACAGAAAAAGCGGAAAAAAGAGAAACCATCTCAAAAGCCACTAGCTTTAGCTAAGCCAAGAACTTCAATCGAAAACCCCGCACGCGTCACGGTAGAACTGCCTCCCGGGGGGCCGCCGCCGAGAAGATAACAAATCTCACAACATATCCGTGACAAAGGTATGCGGAACATAACAACAGACTAATGACTATTCAAACAAATGATGAATCAAGGCCAACCAACTTGAAATAAAAGCAAACAATCAAAGAGAAACAAAACCAACCTCGGATCTTGGATTCGCTTGCTTGTCGCGACAAACTTTGGCCTTTATCAGGTCTTTGTCAAACGAAATTCTTCCCTCGCACGAGTTGCAAGGAGAGAGACAAAGAAGAGAGCCGTCGCATGATGGAGTGGTGCGAGTTGCAGGGAGAGAGAGAGATGAAGAAGAGAGCCATCGCGTGAGAACAGAGGAAAGCATTGAAAGAGTTAGGGTTTAGTTTTGTATTGGGTAAAATTGGACTTTTAATAAATTTTTGAGAGTAAAATAGGCAATCAACAAAAATTCATTAATAAGAGGACCAGCATACCGAAAATGCTGAAATGCCTAAAGCAGGACCTCATATGCTTTTAGCTTTTAGCATTTCAGAGGCAAACATTTGGCCAAAGAGCCTTCAAATACTTAACCAAACACCCTAAAACTTTTCCCAATGGGCTTTGGGGGCTCAAAGTCCATTGGGAATGCTGAACCAAACGAAGCCTAAATACCTTAAAGGCATATAGTGCTTTATGCTTATTATAAAGCAAGTAAAGATACATGAATCATGAATAATCATCTATGAAAGAAATGAAGTATCTTTGACCATTTGAGTTCATATTCGAACAACAAATATATGTATGTATGATTTCTAATATTTATGTCTCCTCTTAGCACATTTCTTTAACTTGTTGGTCTGTTTTCCCTTTATATAGTTCACACAAGTGTCATAATCAGTAAAATCTAGAGTAGTAATTACTCCATCATTTACTAGTCGCTTAATTCTATCCATTGAAATATGTCACAATTTTGGTGCCACAACATAAAGGAATCCTCATTCATAATACATCGTTTTATACCAGCATTATCATGAACGTGCATCGTATTATTAATTGCATTGTCTTGTAAATTAATTCGAAAGAGGCCATTAAATAAAATATCATTCTCAACAATTTCGGATTTATATGATAGATTGAATGTTGAATATAAAAATTTAAAATAGTATCCCAAAGTTACAAGTCTTGAAATTGAAATTAAATTCCTAGAAAAACTAGGAATATAAAAGGTTATTTATAAAATTAAAACAAAATCACTACTGATAACTAATTTGCATGTCCCAATAGCTTCTACACGCGAGCGCATTTTGTTTCTCGAATAGATGTCTCGTTCACTTTCCACTGGTTTTCGCTTGTTCTGAAAACCCTACAAGGAATTCGAAATGTGGATTGTAGAACCAAAATCAATCCATCAAGTGTTGTGACTCACATCAACCATATTAGTTTCATAACAAATACATGCGAGTTGGTTACATTTCTCTTTAAGCCAAGTCTTCATAATTAGGGTCACGGCATACGCCTTCTCTAAATACTCAAATTGTGCATCAATAACCTCCAACAATTCATTGGTATTGTTATGCTAAATGACTAAACCATGAATGCTAGCAGAGAGTTTTGTTTGTATGTATATCACACTAAGATGGTTGGACCACATTCATTGAGCTTAACGAGTATGTTCAGCATGAGTACTATTCTTAGGTTTAGGTAGCTCGTTTGACCTTAGAGCATAATCAAGATCCATGCACCTCAATTGAAGAAGAACTAATTCCCTCAATTATTTAAAGTTATTTCTATTAAGCTCGGGAACAATTATACAAGAATTAATTGTAAGTGATAAGACTGCATCATAATCAAAGAAAACTTATGTATCAATATATTTGAGGCAAATAAACTTAAATCATATTTTACCAATGTAAAACATATTATAAAATATGAATCACATAACATCAAAAACTGCATGTGAGCTAAGTTTATAATTTAAATTGATTCATAATTACTTCATGATGAAACTATCAAAATATATTACATTCCTTAATCCCTGTGGGTAAATTAAGAAAGATAAAATAATATTTCATCATAATTAATCATATTAATATATTGAAAATTCCTATGGGATAAAATTCATAATATTAATGTGAATAAATACAATTATTGTCTTTGACTATATGTGATCAAATGCTATTAATGTATATAATTTAATCTAATCAAAGATGCTGTGGCTAATCCTTAATTAATTAAATATATACGGATCACTAGACATTTACTTTTATGAAAAAATATTCATAAAATGGCACATAAGGGTTAAATAATAAAATTGCGTGCAAATGGGGTAAAATTGGAATTTTGCATGCAATGCTAGAATTGGAATTTTACTTTTAAGAGGTAAAACAGAAATTTTATGCCCAAAAAGGGCAAAATCATAAGTTTTCACGTCCCCGGGGGAAATCGGAATTTTATGTGGGCAAGGGCAGAATCACAAATTTCTTAAATCCGAAGGGGTATAATTGAGAAATCATAGGTGTGCGTGCAACAAGGCCTTCTTTCGGCCTTTCTCTTCCACCACTTCTTTCACCGCGACCTGGTCCGTTCCGTTGCTTGGGTCTCCTCCCACAGCCCATGTTCAACCAAATTGGTTGATGGGTTTTGAAGATAACATTGGGAAGAACGAATAATTTGAAGATCTAGCAAAAATGACCAATGTATTGACCAAAATTAAGCCTAAAAACGATCTGCCCTATAAAACCCTAACCACCAAAATTTCATCTCTCAATTAACCTCCAACAATCAATAATATGCTAAAAATTTAAGGGTTTTTCTTCCTAACGGCGGTGTGATCATGCATATCCATTATCGTGTGGTGGGTCGCCCGAATTTGGCCGGAATTCTAAATTCCGATCCAAACCATATAGAAATCCGAATTTACCCACACATAATTCAATGAAAATAAATTCCAAAAATTTCACCAAGGCAGAAATTGTAAATGTGCTCTAATACCGACTGATAGATTAAATATAAACTAAAATCTGACGATCCCGATTTATCAATCATGGATAAATTCGTATAAAATTCGAGATCGATTTGCGGAAACGTAAAGATCAACATTCTTCCGAGACATTGATGAAAATTTGCAAATGTGGGAAACCTCAAAACCTTAGACGGATCCACACAGCACATTGATCTATAATATGGGGAACACCATATCTGTACGTCATGTTCTACTAGCTAATACCCATCAAACCATGTTTTTTGTAGTGATATGGTTTGAATTAGACGACCTGACGTTTTTATTCCGTTTAATCAATATCTTCTATCAAGGCCATTATGGTAACATATTACCGGACAAATATCACGTAATACACGTGGGTAATAAATTGGGCAATAAATCAGAATTTATTGGAAATATAATATTGGGATCATATTTAGAATAATACAAATATATTACATATTATAACATCTACATTATTTTTCAAATCGAAGAATTGTTTAATTCCGTCATTTTCTTATTCAAAGGGTTAATTTCCATTTTACCACTTAAGTAAGTTCTAACATATAAAAATATGATTCCACAAAAGTCCAATCAATTTGTTTTTGCCATTTACAATTTAGTTAACACCCCTTTTCATCATTCCTATAGTTTTTTTTCTTAAATTCACATATGTAAGTAAGGTAAATACCATGAGTAGTTATACTATTCATAATTTAACCATGATTTGAACGAGATAACATATTAAAATCGACATACTAGCCTAATTAGTCACCTACGTGCTTAGCGCATACTAAGTTCGAAACATTATGTGCGTGTCAACTTTTTTCTCTAACACATAAATTGGTATCAATTTTTTTCATAATTTATTGAAATTGGAAAAATTTATTAAATTTTGATAGGAAACAAGTAACCCTTTAAGATTCTTAGAATGTAAATAAATAAATAAAAGTCAATATCATAAAAAATTTTAAACTGATTTATCTGTTACGAATTTATTTCGAATTAATTTTTTATCATAAAAAACTAAATTAATATATTTGTGATCAATCCATCTTCCATTAATTTTTGTTAAATTTTATTGTTAAATTACTAAAATAGATAACACACAACTGTTAATAAGTATACTAGTTCGAAACTTTTTTATGGTATTAATTTAATTTAATAAAAATTAATGAAGAGAAAATTTATAATATATGTACTAATTTGAAGTTTTTTATGATATTAATTTAAAAATATTTAGAATTTTTTCCAAATTAAAAAAATATATATTGTATTTGAAAATTCTGGAGCTACAAGCCCTTATATGCAAACCCCTAACAATGGCTTCCGCTGTTCGGGCTCTGCTTCAGAAAGCCGCTCTACGACGACGCGACCGCGGTCTTTCGTTCTGGAAACCGCCCGACAGCCTTCGACTCTCTCTCTCTCTCGTGGAATCTCGCCAGCTGAGCAAGGCGAGCGGCGCGGCGAGGGATGGAGAAGATGAAGATCGAGGAGGTCCAGTCCACGACGAAGAAGCAGCGCATCGCAACCCACACCCACATCAAGGGCCTCGGCCTCGATGTAAAATCTCCAACTTTATGCTCGAAAATGTCTCGCCTTTCCCCTCGAATTCTCGTCCCTCCTCGCGTGGCGACTTGCCCACTGGAGGGTTTAGGGTTTTAGAGCTCGTCCTTCGCCCGTGTCGTTTTAGTTTGCCGCGTCTCTACTTCGAAGTTAGGCTGAGGCGTGTTTGCTGTTATGGGTTTCGAGCGGCGAAACAAACACCCGTCGTCACATCCCACGTAGCTGCAATTGCGCAAATCGAAGCTCCTCTGCGAGATCGTGGATGGGTCATTGCCGTTGCTAATGGTTGGGGCCATTGGTGATGGTGGGTCGCCGCCGGAACATGCTGAAGCGTTGTTCTTTTAGCTCGATACGGTGCTTGACGAGTCGATGGTTTTTCGGGTGTGATTTTTCCCTAATTGTTTTCTTTGCTTGCCGTCTTTAACTAGGCCAGTGGGAAGGCGCTGCCTTTGGCCTCTGGCTTCGTGGGTCAGGCGGAAGCCAGGGAAGCTGCAGGGCTCGTGGTTGACATGATACGGCAGAAACGGATGGCTGGTCGAGCGCTTCTACTGGCCGGTCCACCCGGTACTGGGAAGACAGCCTTGGCCCTTGGGATATCCCAAGAACTTGGGAGCAAGGTACTTTTCTGATATATTCTTTCGAGGGCTCTGTATGTCGTTCTACCGGGATTTACGAGTGAAACGTGTTCAACGGTTCATTCTGTTTCGCACAACTTGATTTTTGTTGCACACTTGCAGGTACCATTCTGCCCCATGGTTGGATCGGAGGTTTACTCTTCAGAAGTGAAGAAAACTGAGGTTTTGATGGAAAATTTTAGGCGGGCTATTGGTCTACGTATAAAGGAAAATAAAGAGGTCTATGAAGGAGAGGCAAGTTGCTTCTTATGGAGCTTGACTTTTCTTCTTTTTCTTTTGTGCAGTTTCTTGTATTTGTATTAGACTGAGCTCATGATATTTGCTGCGGTTTTTAGGTTACTGAACTTTCTCCAGAAGAAACTGAGAGCGTGACTGGTGGCTATGGCAAAAGCATTAGCCATGTGATCATTGGATTAAAAACTGTCAAAGGAACGAAGCAACTAAAGTTGGACCCGACCATATATGATGCTTTGATCAAGGAAAAAGTGAGGAATTGTTTTTCTTCTCTCTTTTTTTTGTGGGCTTTTCCTTGCCTGTTTCTATTTGAGGCACTTTTCCATCAGGTCCTTATTAAGCTATTTCATTCTTTCTCCAATTCGCTGCCATTTGTAGTATGTATTTTTTCTGCTTAGATAGCATGACTTGTAGAGCTTTTATTTATACTATTCTCTTTCAAGGATCCAAGTGCTGAAGGATCATCTACAAGTCAATATGAGATTAAACTTGTGATTGTCAAAATCTCTTGCAGGTTGCTGTTGGTGATGTTATATACATCGAAGCAAATAGTGGAGCAGTCAAAAGAGTTGGGAGAAGTGATGCTTTTGCCACAGAATTTGACCTTGAAGCAGAAGGAGTATGTCCCACTCCCTAAAGGAGAGGTTCACAAAAAGAAGGAGATAGTTCAGGTTATTCATCTATCTATCTGAAGAACTTGGTTGATAGTGCTATGTGTAACAATATTTATGGCTATTCAGCAAAATGGTGAGGGAAATATCTTGGTTTTCATGTAGTGGCCGGATGGCAGATGGTATTTAAAAACAAAAACAAAGCTCTTGGTAGCTGTTAGAAATGGCCTTTTTAACTTATGACTGAAGTTTTCAGTGAGGTCAGCACTGGTATTAAAACCATAAAACCATGTAAAGGTCACTCGGACCAAAGAGGCAAACATGGTGCAGAGTTTTATAAAACCTTACCATAAGGGCTAGCTACCAGGATTTGTTTTTGTAAGTCCCATTTGGAATTCTTTACATGTTTCTTAACATTTAATTCTCCAGGATGTAACATTACATGATCTGGATGCTGCAAATGCACGGCCTCAAGGTGGACAGGACATATTATCTCTAATGGGTCAGATGATGAAGCCCAGAAAGACAGAGATAACTGACAAGTTAAGGCAAGAAATAAATAAGGTACAGCTTGACTAGATGACCTGGGGCACTAGAAAACTCAATTGCTACTTTCACGAAATTTGAAGTAAACATACGATCAGTATCATATAGGGCAGATAGTCTTATTTCTGGGTACACCATCATTAATTACTACTTGTCGCATATATCAACTTTTTAAGATGGAATTCTGGTGATGGCAGGTTGTTAACCGTTATATAGATGAAGGAATTGCTGAGCTCGTTCCTGGTGTTCTATTTATTGATGAGGTCCTTTCTCTTTCTTCTGTCTATCATGGATATGTCTAGGTATAACTTTTCAGTTTGCAATTTACTGATTCCCTTTTATTCAGGTACATATGCTGGATATGGAGTGCTTCTCATACCTGAATCGTGCTTTAGAGAGCTCACTATCACCAATAGTGATCTTTGCCACAAATAGAGGGATATGTAATGTTAGGTATGGCTTTTTTCCTTGAGAAAATGACTAATTTTGAAGATCATTAATAACTTGAGAGAGGCAGAGTTGTGCGCGTGCGCACATGCCAGGTAGGCCTAATGAGTATCTTGATGGCTCTTCATTTGGGTTATATATGATGGATCTTATATATGATCTGGTTGTCAATGTACAAGAGGTTTCAGAGGAAACATGAAAACCTATTTCGCTGCTTTGGAAGATATATGTCAGCTAGTTGTCAATGTACCAAGAGGTTCCAGAGGAAACATAAAAATCTATTTTGCTGCTCTAGAAGATTTGCATCAGCTAGAATCACATAATTTTTATCATCACATTGCATGTCCTTTTGCAATTTACATCTATAGAAAGATTAGTAATTGAGTTTACTCAATGAGAAAAGGCTCTTTTGTTTATTGTCATCATTGACGTCTCTGTCCTCTGAGTTTACATAATTGGTGACTAAAGGTGATGTCCATCACAAATCTGTGACTTTGGTTGTTTGGAACAACGTAGCTTCTGAGTTATGAGGAACTTAAAGGTCTATGGAGGTTTGCGAATCTTCATTAATCAGGAACTTGTGCGTGATATTTGCAGAGGGACTGATATGACTAGTCCTCATGGCATTCCTGTCGACTTGTTGGATCGTTTGGTGATTATTCGGACACAAATATATGGTCCTGCTGAAATGATACAGGTGAGATGCTACCTCTTTTCCATTTCATGTATTCTCTCTTTTCCATTGCTCTGAAATCAAAATGTTCAAGCAAGTGTATGTCCTGTGATTGTCCAGATTATAGCAATTCGTGCTCAGGTGGAGGAATTAATTGTGGACGAAGAAAGTTTAGCCTATCTGGGAGAAATTGGTCAAACGACATCCTTAAGGTCTACTTTTAATATCTGACTTTTTGCCAAAGGAATATATGTGATTCATAATTCTTATATAAATAGAGTATATTTGTAGGCATGCGGTACAACTATTATCACCGGGCAGCGTCGTGGCCAAGATGAATGGCCGAGATAGCATTTGCAAGGTGAATATCCATCTAAGACGTATCGAGACATGATTTTACAAAACCTCATAATTTGCTATTCCATCCTGGAATCCTAATGTCTTTTTTTGTGCTGTTCAGGCGGACCTTGACGAAGTGACATCTCTGTACCGTGATGCCAAGTCTTCAGCTAAGTTGCTTCAGGAGCAGCAGGAAAGGTACATCTCATGAAAATTTTGCAACTTCTGATGTTGGAAAGATGCCATCCTTCAAATGGTGTCAATGTCTGGGGTAAAAGTTGGTGGTCCTCACTTCAAAGAATTCAGCTCCTTCTCTTGGCTGATTGATTGTCGTACAGAAGGCTAACGGTGGAACTGACTTATGAGTGTATGTTCCTGAAATGTTTCTTTAGATTCTTGTGCTGCTAGGCACTGATTTTAGTGTATGATCTCTTGGTCTGTGAGGCAATATAACTTATTTCTGGTCTTTGGGCATACGATGTTGTCCACTCAAGGTGATTCGGATATGTCACGGTAAATGAGAAAAAATTTTGTTGACGGACGAGAAGGAGCTGGTGGCTATCAAATCTTATTTGCCTAAATGGCAGTTTGTTCTGGCTGGAATTATTGGTGCTTTATGATTCTGTGACTTGTGCACCTTTGTCTAGTAGCATTCAAGCTTGGCTTTGCGCAATGGATTGTGATCGGTTCAATCCACTGGGTTTGCTAAAACGAAAGCTGCAACCAAGGCAGCAAAAACGTGCCAGCTTATGACAGAGCTGCGCCGTTTGCATCGCCTTGTTAAACGATTGCGGAGATAAGAGTAACTTTAGGTCTACATGAGCCGTTGAACATGGCTAGGTCTTATAATGAATCGAGAGGCATTTGGGTGCCTGTCATGGCATCCTACTTGTATGGCATTGGATGACGATTCGACGACTGTGGGCATTCTTCTCGATACGACTGGGATGACTTGGCCCGGCCCAGGTAAAATTGAGTTCAATCCAAACTCGACGCGATGAAACTTGTCGGCAATTGACTCTGGACTTGGTGAGGATCGTGGTCAGTACTTTGAATACGACATGAACTGTCGAATTTGTTTGTTTTGTGAAAAATAATTTTTGAAATATCTAAAGAAAATGAGTCAATGGGAAATGTTTTCCAACCAAACTTAAATCGAGGAAAATGATTAAGACATCAGAAATCACTTTTTAAAGTATAACTAGATATCGGTATTTGAATTAGAAACTCTACGCTTGAGCATAGGAAGTCAAACACATGTTCTCAGGCCCATGGCAATAGAAGTTGGCTGTTTAGAACCCAGGCTTGGATCCTGACGCCTCAATCCAGATCCATCGAGCCTAGGCATTAGACTCGACGCCCATGCTTAGGTGCTGGCGCCAGTATCGATGTCTCGGGGTCCATCCTCGATGGATCCAAGCTCGGCCTCCCTTTATAGATACAGGTGAGGGGGCCAAGGAGCCGAGAACGGACATTGAGTCCACGGGTTCGGTTTCAGTGGGCCCAAGACCAGTGCCTGTGATCGTACTCGGGACGTGGGAATTCTGGCTTGAGACCCAAGTGCCAATTTCAAGTTTCTTGACTATCTGTGCGCAAATTACTAACAGCTGAATAATATGTATCTTTGTAGGAAAATAAAACAAGATTTCCTTTATCAAAATGACAGAAAATATTTTTCAGACCATTTTAAGGTCTTTTAGTTAAAAAACTAGATAATATTATCATTTTAAAAAAAAAATTTCATAATTTTTTTTCCAAAAATGTTAAATTTTACACAAAAACAAATGAAACAGAGTGCTTATTTCTTAGACTGTGCATGATAATCATTATGTTTCTCTATTTCTTTTTTTTTTTAAATTTTCCAAAACAGCGTTGGAACAAAAGTTTGTTTGATAACACAATTTCATTTATTTCTACTCCATAAATGATTTGAACTAGAAATCAGAAGTTAAAGTTTTTAACTTTTCTATTTCTAGAACAAAAGTGATAAATGATAATTATTCTCATTGTTCACTCTCGTCACCAAACACCCCCCACCAACCACCAAATGTTGATTGCACGTCGCCTGCCATTGGTCATTGGACTCTAATTGCTTGACATCGATTGACACTAGACGCCCGCCACCAATCGCCAGTTGCTACCACCCCTCATTGATCACCTGTTGCTGTCGATCATGGGTCATTGGCCGTCGAACGCCTCCTACCACCACTCAAAAGATAAAAATTTTGTTTATATTTCAGAAACATAAATTTTTACAAGATTATCAAATGCACATTTTTATTCAGAAAATTGTTTGGGGAATAAAATTAATAAAATTAATTTCTTATCAAAAATTGATTTATGAAACAAAATAATTATCATGTATACCCTTACCGGAGGGCTTGCATCAAACGACGATTTGGGGAGTAAAAAAATAAAAAATTAATTTTCTATTAAAAATTAATTTCTGAAATGAAATAGTTATCATGCATGCCTTTACCGATTCATTACCTAAGCGAAGGCTTGCATCGGACGACGATTCTCTCGGGAAATAGGGTTCATCCCAAACCCGACCCAGCTCGGGTAAATCGGGTTCAACCCGAAGCCGACCCAAACTAAACGCGCCGGCATTTATGCCGCTGGCGGTCTCGCCCAGGTTCCTCGTCGGCCGTACTGCTCGACCGGAGCAGCCATAGCTAGGGTTTCAGAAGAGAGCATCGTTCCCTCGAACGTCGACGATGCCGGTGGGACGTCTGAGCTCCGAGCAGCTGCTGAAAGACAGCAACGCGCAGGACGCGGACTCCGTCTCGTCCTTGAAACTCGACCAGAAGGCTCTCACCGACGTACGAGAACACTCCCCCGTTCCCGTTTCCGACCGGCTTCGGAGAAATTCTTTTTTTTGTTTATTTGGTGTCGTCCCAGTTTTCTCTCGCTTTATCGTTTCTCATGAGCATTGCTCTGCATCGGTCGCCGTCACCAGGTGGCGTGCCTGGCGGACTTCAAGAACCTGCAGAGGCTCGATCTCGGCTTCAACAATCTCGCTTCGCTCGAGGTAGTGGCGCTGTGCCGTCGAGGTAGAGGTTTCGAGTGCTTTGAGGTTGAGCCTTGATGGCTGCTGCATGTGCGTTTCAGGATTTGAGGCCGTGCGTCGGCTTGAAGTGGTTGTCCGTGGTCCAGAACAAGCTGCGGAGCTTGAAAGGAATCGAAGGGCTCTCTAAGCTCACCGTGAGTTGCTTTCTTTTCAATGCTTTCTGATGAGTTCACTGGTTTATTGGGGGAAAGTCCTTACCTTGTTCTTGGGAAGTGAGTTGGGGTGGCTAGTCCTGGGAAGCATTTTTGCCCCTGTAACTTCTGTTACCATGGGTGTAAGCTCTTCTCAAGGCTGAACTGATTTGTGGGGCAGTCTGCCTTTGAAAGGAGTCAATGCAGAAGCTAAGACTGTGGATATCTCTTTGTTAGCTAAATTTTATGGCATAGCCCTGAAAGATTCGGTGGCTAATTGGTCTGTACCTGCTACTTTGCGATTGCATTCGAGTGTCCCCATTTTGTATTATCTGTCAAAAGAAATGGGTTGTTTTTTCTTGGGTAAGATGCTCATCCAGGTTTCTCATCAGATGGATCTGAGGAATCATCTTGACAGCTCTAGGTGGATGGTAAAAGAAGCTTAAGAAGGATACAGGCAAATGCAATGCATCCTTGTGTATCTAAAATTCGAACTCTGATATGTAGGGAGTGTCTGATATATGGAGTTGCCGTTGCTTTGCTTTGCTTTGTGTTAGAGCATTATGCTTTTTTCAGCAGAGAATATTGCACGAACCTTTACTTTTTGTATGGGGAGATTTTTGGCCGCATATTCTTCTGCTTCATTGTAATTGGAAATGGACCTCCTCAATATGCTATGTTTCTGATGAAGCTTGATGCTAGTTACAGATGGAAAGTTACTTTTTTCCATTTTTAAATAGGTGCTAAATGCTGGGAAAAACAAGCTTAGATCCATGGATGAGGTTAGGTCGCTTGTGAGTCTACGTGCATTAATTTTAAACGGTAAGTTATATTACAAAACTTCTTGGACATGAAAGGCTTAATAATCATGCATTTTCAAGTTTTCCTTTCTTTGTTTTACAGACAACGAGATTGCTTCCATATGCATGCTTGACCAATTGAAAGAACTGAACACTCTCGGTATGACATCTAAGTTCTTCTTTCTAATGTCATCAGCATGTCAATTTTTTTTTTCTCATACTGCTTGCTTATTGTATCCTTTTCCTTCTATAACCACTGTAAAATATGGTGACATGTTGTCTTCGGTATTTGTTTGAGAGAGGAGGAGGGAGAGAGTTCAGTGGGATGTGCAGAACACTTTTAACTGGAAAACAGGTAAAGCAGTCGTAATTACAGTCTAAACTGCTCTGCCCAGTGAAAGTGAGCTCTTGACTCTTGACCATCAAGAAAAGATGGATGAAAGGATCCACATTGAACTTCATTTAGGTGATGCCTTCGATTTTCTAGGTGCCAGACAGTAAGCCTACCCATTGTCATGTCTTAGCCAGAAGATAACGGGTATAAGATCTTTAAGGTTTGCATTCGACTAGGTGAATGCATATAATTATAAATATGTACTTTATGGCATGTATGCGTGTAAGTATATCTATTATAGGTTCTTATTCATATATGCATTTCTGTGATATCTTCCACATTTGACCGTGTCTTCATCTGCGGTAAACCTTCAACATGTTCAGCCATTATCTACTTGCACTGGAATTTTGTAGAGATAGGGAAACACGTAAGTTCTGGGCTAAGTCTTCAGTCAAACCATTTTGATCTTCAAATTCTCAGTATAAGAATTAATACTGCTTTTAGAGTAAACTTAGAGTACTTTTGTTCACCTTTTCTCTGCTTTCAGTTCTTTCTAGGAATGCTATAGAAGAAATTGGCAAGTCCTTGATGAAGTTGAAGTCACTTACAAAGGTATGCATTTGATTGACATAATTATAGGCACATATTTTACCTAGATGTATCTATTTCCTGTATTTGATCTCTTGTTGGTTATCAGCTCTCTCTCTCAAATTGCCAACTCCAAGCTATTGATACTTCACTCACCTTCTGCATTGAACTGAAAGAACTTAGACTTGCTCACAATCAGATTACGGTATGATTGGTTTTATGGTTCGCTTATTTGAATTGAGGCTATCTATGAAATTGTGCTGATTGTTTCACTCCCAAGTCCAGTGAACCTTTGTGTTCCTAATTGGTTGTCCTCTCTTCTTCTGTCGCGATCAAAGTTCAGTCTCTGCCAAGTGAACTTGCTCAGAATTTTAAACTTCAGAGCTTGGATTTGGGAAATAACTTGATTGTGAGCTGGTCGTATGTGAAGGTGAGGGATTTCTAGCTGTTTTTCCGTGGTTCTTGGATTAAACTACTCTGCATCTCTTCTAATGCTAGAAACTGCAGGTGCTGAAATCGCTTGTTAACCTCAGAAACCTCAACTTACTAGGAAATCCTATTGCTGAAAATGAGAAATCAATGAACAAGGTCACTACTTAATTGTGAATTTTCCCATATTTTCATGTATGTCCAGTCTTTACCTACTGTTAGACAATTATCTTTAACATCTCACTGCAGATCAGGAAAGCTCAACCAAGTTTGCAGATATTCAATGCAAAACCCATCAATAAGAACACCAAAATTGAGAGGCTTGATGTCGATGTCATTGATGAATTTCCTCCTGTCACTGATGGCAAAGAAATCAAAGAGGAAGAGCGAAGTGACAAGAAATCCAAGCATAACGTGACCATGGGCATTTATAGTGAAAGCGGTGGGCAAGGACAGAAGCGGAAGAAGCAGAAAAGCAAGGATGATTTGCTTAGAAAAGAAGGTCCAGTCCACGACAATAATGACACGGCACCAGAGCAGAAAGAGAGGAAAAAGTCCAAGAGAGCAAAAACCAGTGAACTTGATATTATCGACAACACCGAGGCTTCATTTATGGAGCTTTTCCAAGCTGAGGAAGCTGCAGATAATCCCAAAGGAGTTGGAGAAAAGGGTGGAATTGGTAAGGATGTGGAAGACGGGGTTTTGCTGGGTGGCTTGGTTTGCATCCCTAGTAAGAAGAAGAAACCAAAGAACTGGTCCTTTGATCCTACTCAACTACAGTCGTCAACAGATGAAATAGGTATGGGGGGCTTATCTAGTTGGGATGATTAGGCTACATGGTCGATCATGCTATTGCATCGCCATCTCAAACTGCTGTTGAACCCTTGAATTGCCAGCTCTCATCTTGTTCAATTGAAGATCAAACGCCTTATCCGATTTTTTCTACTAGGAGGACTCAAAGATTGTAATGTTCTGGACCCTAACGACCATTTCTTTTCCAAGTCTTTTATGCACCCTATTAAATCCATTCCTGCTCTTGGAGCGAATGTTCATTACGAAAGGCATTTTTACAGGGCGAGTTCTCTGTTCGAAAGTTTGCGGACATGCAAGACATATATTCTGCTGGCCACCTGACAGCTACGGTGTTCTCCAGCTCTATCTCCATTATCTTCTAGATACACAGCACGTCAAGATACTCCATCCCCGTGCAACATTTTAGGTGTTATCCCATGTTTTGTACGTGATCACGCAGTATAAGTATAAACGCATGATTGGTTCGATGACACCATAAGTCAGATAGGCCTGATGGGGACAACCATGGCGACAACAATTAGGCATTTGTCGAACCGTTCGCCGCTCAAAAAAGTTCTAGTAGAACCCTGAAAAGGAACATCCAAGCACTTCGCAAGAGCAGAGCTCGATTCATATGGACTTCTGAACTATTTTTAGAGCTCAAAAGTCAAAACCTACCAAAATAACCAGAAGATCAAAACATTGGTGGCCCTGTCCATATGAAAGTCTTCTATCGCGTGCTCCAGAACTTCTCCACCCTTCCGAAATGATTGATTAAACCGCAAGGGCAAACGCCCTTTTTGGCGGTCGGCCGAGTAATCATAACGCAAGCCTTCACTTAGTCAAAGTGTTCAGTGCTGCGATGCTGACTTTTTGCTGAAGGTTAGTGGAGACCATACAGAGGTTTAGTCAAAGTTGGCTTCCTGGACGATAAATTCGGTCGTTCTACGCAGCAGTGCGTTTCCGCTGATCGCCGGTCAACTTCAGCAATCCTTCAAATTACTTATTGGGTTATGATAACGACTGACGGCCGTCGCCCAGGATATGCATTAAACGTGTTTCCTCGAGCGCCTTATCTATCTTGGTCCATGCGTTTAATTTCGGTGTTGGTCCATGCGTTTAATCTTGGTTCGTGGCATGAAATTTCATGGTCGCAACCACAACTAGAGACAGCTCGGAATTTTATTGTGAAATCAAGAATTGTAGAGTTATATCTAAATCACAATGCCTCTCACTTTAAGTAGCTTTTGTGGCGGTGTTTGGCGCCTTGCAAGTGAACCTTATTCAATGCATATGGACGGGGGCAACTAATGTACATCTGCGAGAATCAATATTGCCAAATGGTTTAAACACCCCCGCACAACACAATAAAATTAGATAGGATAGAGGAATAGATGACAAAAAAAATTGATGGTTGCAAAATTGACTCCTCGTGGAGGAAAACATGACGGAAATCAATATGTCATGCACAAGTGTGCAAAGTCGAATTGAGTCTTGTCCAATTTGGGACTTACACAGTATATCTCTTCCATGGTATTATCTGGCTGTGCATATCTCCCAATGAGAAATGTCCATTTCAAATCCTAAATCTTATCTTGTGTACAACATATAATTAACTTTTTAAAATGTGCAATCAAATCTTTTCATTGAACAATCGCAAAATGTGTCTATAATAAATTTACAGAATTGCCTAGCCGACAATTTCAACATGCAATATTTCTTAACATATGTCAAAGATTCACAATGCATCAACTTCAAGGTTTAGTATCGTTCCGCCAATTGAAAATTTCATTTTAACTTATACGTGACATCTCAAGGGTAGCATTGGCCTATGACAACCACCAGCCCTAGCCAAACTCATCTCCTGATGTGAATCGTTGCATCTCAAGGTCTAGATGGTGCAGCATTCAAACTTGTGATTGGCCTATGACAACCCAACCAACTAACGGCCCTAGCAAAAGAATTCACGGACTCATATCCAGACAAGGATTCATGCCTTGACGTTTTGCAAGGCGTGGAGCAATGAGCAATCTCATTGAAAAGTACTTCACTCCCTCCATCGTTGCAGTCAAGAGCCTTAGCACGATATGGCTCGATGTCCACATCATCTCCAGACAAGGGTTCATGCCTTGTTTTGCAAAAATCTCATTGAAAAGTACATCATCATTGCTTTGAGCCATCATCATCTTTGAGCTTGACAATGACAGTGGCGCTTTGACTTCCGCTCATCCATCTTTGTTTCTCCACTCCTTTTGGGCAACTTCACCCCATTTGGATTTGACTCTTGATCTAAATAGATGGAACATGAAACAGCCGACTTTTATGGGCTTATGTTCCTAAACAACGTGCCATCCCATCGTTCGATTTTTGTTTTTCGATATTGTCAAAAATTGTCGCACTTTGGATTGACGCAAGTCCAATTTGAATTGCATTCACTTTTGTTCAAAAACTGAAACATCTAGACTTTTGAAAATAAAGGAAGTTTTGCCACGCGTAACTTTCTTTTCATGGCTTTTTGCAAAATGTGAGGTTTTCGAACTTATGAAAAGCAAAATTGTTGAACTTATCGGTTTTTTAGCTAATACAAACGGGCTACACTACTTTTTTGTGAAAATGAGAGTAATAATTTCAGGGTTTGTTAATTTGAACATTTTTTGGTCGATAAAAGAAAAAAAAAAGTAGTGTAGCCCGTTTGTATTGTCTTAAAAGCCGACTTTCATTTTTTAATAGTGGGTATCTTCGAATGCTAGTTCGGTTGTGTATTGACAAACAATTTATAAGAAGGGTGACTAGTTCTAGATTTGAAACAGCGAAACCTACTTTGTTAGGTCAGTTCCCAATTTCCGGAGGTGGGAACTAATCCTACAACCGAATTGGATATAAAACCAAGAATCAAACCCATTAAGGCCGGTTCTTAGTTTTTGAAATCGGGAAATGGACAAGTCTCCTTGTGAACCGCGCTTAAGGCTGGTTCAAGCCCGGTTCACCATCCCTATTATATATATGGTTGGGCTACGAAAGTAGTAATTTTTTTATGAACTAAGAAAAAAAGAATTGTAGGAACTAAAAGTCAAAAGGGGCTCACTGATCTAAATCTCCGAACAAAAATAAAATGTGACTTTTGCTTAAAAAAATGATCGAGATGATGTTTACACGGCCGGTATCAGAATAGGAGAAGAAAGAAAGCACGCGGAAGTCCATTTCCAAGCATGCACTTGTTGAAACACGAATTGCATATTAAAGACAAAAGAAATGCCCACTTGAAAAGTAAGGGAGATGAATGATGCAAATTGTCAAAATCCCTCAGCCCGCTTCCCCCCACCCTCAATTAAAAAATTTGTGCCCGTTGGCCTGCCCATTTAATGCGCCGAGTCAGCACGGCTTGGATAAGCCTGCGGCCACGCAGTAATGGAAGACCTCTCATCGCACATCGCGGTCGCATAAGTCCATTTCATCTCAGCCATCGAACGATGCGGACCTCGCGAAATCCGCACGAGCTGACGATTCAAATGACACGGGCTCACGTGCATTCCACGCGTTTAGAAGGCCGACCCTATTTTACCTTCTTTCTTTATCATTTCAGAAGTGAAGCAGAGCGGCTTCAAGTCGGTGTTCTGGCCCGTATGCGTGTCGCTCTCTGCATCCAAAGCAGACAAAAAAGAAGGGAAAAGTTGTCGTGTCGGGCTGATCGGACTCTCAAGTGTCGACCTTCTCTTCACGCCACGTTGCCCAATGCATGATGCTTCATGTGCTTCGTCAGCAAAAGAATCGCCGGGTCAGCCGTATAAAATTAATGGAAATAATTATATTGAAAGTACGCGCAAACATTCAAAACTAATGGCAAATATAAAATTTGGAATTGCATTAACATTACACAATAGGATCGGAATCAGCTAGATAATTTCAGTTATTTAAAAGGAAAATTAGTAATGTTTTTCGATTTGCCATGATAACAAAGAAATTAATTATGTGGATCAATATATAAGTGAAGGGCTTCTAACCTCACAATTGAAGATCATGAGCTAAGTGGGCTAGAGCTTATGGTACCCACGTAGGTGTTCGATAATTAGGTACCGATTAATGATTATTTATATTATATTATTTTGGTGTTCTTTTAAAACAGTATATTTGTTATATCATGGAAAATTTTCGTGAATAATCATTAGCAATCTTGTCGAGCGAATAATTCCTTAAAGACGTGCCTTAAAATTCTTTGAAATTATTTCCTGACATTTGCTGCTTGAATATCTTTCTTTGGCTAGAACAGATATTCTTGTTCAACATACCAGACAGCTTAGCTGGCAAGTTCAGCGTATTCTTGTTTTGCAACTTCTTTTCATAAGAAAAGGGATACTAAAGACAAACAAAGAATTCCGAACGTGGGGGATTCCCAATTCAAATCATTATCCACCGATCCAGCTACTCGAGATCCTACGAATGAGGACATGGTCCTCTCAGTAACATCATCACGAAGCTGGGAGACTGCTAGCGATTCGACGTTTTAACTATGAGATCACCCGATTTTGCTAAAAACTAAACGAGGAGAAGAGGGGGACCTCGCTATCTTTCTTTGGCTAGAACGGATATTCTTGTTTTACAACTTCTTTTCATATGAATTTCCTCCCGTTGCTGATGGTAAAGAAATCAAAGAGGAAGAGCGAAGCAACAAGAAATCCAAGCATAACGTGACCATGGCCATTTGCAGCGAAAATGGTGAACAGTCAACGCAAGGACGGAAGCGGAAGAAGCAGAAAAGCAAGGATGATTTGCCAAGAAAAAGAAGGTCCAGTCCATGACAATAACGACGCGGAACCAGAGCAGAAAGAGAGGAAGCCGCATTTATGGAGCTTTTCCAAGCTGAGGAAGCCGCAGATAATCCCAAAGGAGATGGAGAAAAAGGCGGAAATGGTAAGGATGTGGAAAATGGGGTCTTGCTGGGCGGATTGGTTTGCATCCCTAGTAAGAAGAAGAAGAAACCAAAGAAGAGGTTCTTTGATCCTTCTCAACTACAGTCATCGACAGACGAAATTGGAACGGGGTGCTTATCTGGTTGGGATGATTAGGCTACATGGTTAATCACACCGTTGCGTCACCATCTCAAACTGCCGTTGAACCCTCAAATTGTCGGCGCTCATCTTGTTCAATTAAAGAATATTGTCAACAATTGAAGATCAAACTCCTTTTTCATCTGGTTTGTGAGAAGAAGTTGAATCTAGAATATAACCTGCACGTGAGAAGATTTCTGTAATCTGTAATTGTTGAATCAATCAACTGCAAACTTCATCATACATCTGTTTGTTCTTCTTCTTGCTCTTTCTTATAGAGCTCTAGAGTAATGAAGAAGATCAAAAAGGAAACACTAAAGAAAGATCTCTGATTGAAGATTTAGAGAGCAGATTCTGATCAAAGGGATTACGGTACTATTGAGTTCATCAAATTCACTCTACGTCTCTGTACATTTTCCTCAGCCCTTTTATACTTCAACTATTACTTCTCGAACTACCTTTACAACAGACTTTAACAACTTTTATTAACAGAACAATTAATCCTAGCCATTCGTGTAGCTTCTTCGACTGACTTGATCGGCTTTTGTTCCTGGTTTAATCTGTTGTATAACCAGATTCTTCACAGGGATTGCCAACTCAGCTTGGATCGAGGATTGCCAGCCTTTCCGCTTCGCTTTACCCTTCCGAGCTTGCTCGTTTTTGTCGTTAGCTTCTCTTCCTTTATCGGCTTCTCTGTTCGACTTTGTTTCTTAACATCCCCCTCAAATTGGGAATGGGAAGAGTACAAATTCCCAATTTGACTCGTAGATAGGAATGTGTTACCCGTGTTAAGGGTTTTGTAAAGATATCAGCAAGTTGACAATGACTTGGGACATATTGAACACGTAACGACCCAGAAGATACCTTCTCTCGAACAAAATGAAAATCCACTTCAATGTGTTTTGTTCGAGCATGTAAGATAGGATTAGCGTAAGTGAGATAGCTGATTTATTATCACGATAGAGTAATAGGAGATGGAAGGAAACAACCTATATCTCGCAAAACAAAGCTTATCCATGTGAGATCGGCGGTAGTTGATGCAAGAGCTCGGTATTCAGCTTACGTAGAGGATCTACTAACAAGAGGCTGTTTCTTTGCTGCCCGTGAGATCGATTCGACCCAAGATACGTGCAAAACCCAGGTTGTTGATCATCTCGGTTTCAACACATCCTCGCCCAATCGGCATCCGAGAAGCCATAGAGATGCATTATGCTTTGTGAGTGAATGAATAAGCCATATCGATTGTACCTTTAACATATCTCGGTACCCTTTTTAATCTATGGAGATCTCTGCAAAAGAGGTGTCCGCATTTTCGACATAATAGGTTCGTGGCATAGGCAATGTCTCGGTCGAGTTAATGTAAGGTGCGAAGGCCACCAACTAGACTTCGTATTCGGCAGATTAGATATAGCTATAGAGTCATTAGTCAATATAGTTGGCTTTAATGACGGGGAGTGGAAATTGGTTTACACTCGAGCATATGAGCTCGGTGAGAAGATCAAAGGCATATTTGGCTTGACAAAGAAATAAATGTCTTTGGAGTACGCCGAACTTCAATGCCAAGGAAATAATGGAGTGAACCAAGATCGTTCATATGAAATTGTAGGTGTAGAGCAGTAATAAGACTGGAGAGTATTTGAGATGAGCTTCCAGTTAGAATAATATCATCAACATATAGTAGCAAGAGGATTGTTTCTGTACCAGTGTGTAGAATGAACAATGAGGGATCAGTTGAACTACAAAAGAATCCATATTCTAGTAAGAAACTGCTGAACTTGTCAAACCAAGCTCGGGGAGCTTGTCGAAGTCCATAGAGAGATTTTCTGAGGAGACAAACATGATGAGGTTTCGTGACTCTTTAAAACCTGGTGGCTGTTCCATATGAACAGTTTCACTTAAATTGCCATGTAAGAAGGCATTTTTAACATCTAACCGATGAATTTGCCACTGCTTTGTTTCATCATTGCGATTGAGAGAATTATTCGAATTGTAGCATGCTTCACTACTACGGGGCTGAAGGTTTCGTGAAATCAAGACCTTCTTCTTGATGGAAACCTTTGGCTACAAGCCGAGCTTTCAATCTCTCTAAACTCCCATCGGGTGCAAGTTTCGTTTTAAACACCCATTTGCAACCAATTACATTCATTTTATCGCTTCTAGGAACTAATTCCTGTGTGTTGTTTTTCATACAAAGCATTCATTTCTTCTTGCATTGCTTGATGCCATCCTCTCGTGTGCTAAAGCAGATTTTACGACTTCGGTTCAACAGAACTTGATATTCAACAAGACATGCATATTTGGGATTTGTTTTAACAATCCCCGATTTTAATCTAGTTTGCATAGGATGAGTAGACAATGTACCTTGAGTAGTCCCCGATATAGAACCGATCTGTCCTTGTTCCGCATTGATGTGAGATGTCATGTTGGATTCTTGACTAGTAGATACTTGTTCTTCATCATTTGGGGATATCCGAACCGGTTCATTATTACGAATGCATTATCGGGAGTGATTTGAATTTCAGCATCGATATTGTGTTCGGTTGTGGCATATCTCGTTGAATTGAGTGTGGAAAATGGGGTCTTGCTGGGCGGATTGGTTTGCATCCCTAGTAAGAAGAAGAAGAAACCAGATACAAAAAGAAGAGGTCCTTTGATCCTTCTCAACTACAGTCATCGACGGACGAAATTGGAACGGGGTGCTTAGCTAGTTGGGATGATTATCTCTTCTATTGGCTTCCTTGATTGCTTTCTCCTTGGCATGGTTAATCACACCGTTGCGTCACCATCTCAAACTGCCGTTGAACCCTCAAATTATCGGCGCTCATCTTGTTCAATTAAAGAATATTGTCAACAATTGAAGATCAAACTCCTTTTTCATCAACCAGGCTTTCCAATAGCATTCAATTGATCACAGATGGTCTTAAATTCTCGAAGATATTCACTCGAGGGTCTGGTTTGGTCTACTATGAGAACTTGAAAGATTATAAGAGTACATTTGATAAAGTTCTGTTCTCAGAATTAATTATTGTTTTTTCTATTTCTGTTCTTGGAAATAAAAAAGTAAATTCTTGTTTTTACTCCAAATCTATTCCCTAACCTTTTTTTTATTCAAGAAAATAGAAAAATTAACTAATTTGGTTCTTTTTCTATTTCAAGGGACAAAAGAACAGAAAAATAGTTTGGTTATCAAAGAGGTCCTAAACTTCTTGAGCCTAATGACCATTTCTTTTTATTTTGAAGGCTTCAATGCACCCTATCAAATCCATTTTTGCTCTTCGAATGAATGTTTATTACAAAGAGCATTTCAACAGGGTGAGTTGTCTGTTCGAACGTTTGCGGACTCGCAAAACATATATACTGCTGGCCACCCGACCACTAGGGTGTTCTCCATCTCTGTCTCCATGATCTTCTCGATACATAGCACGTCAAGATACTCCATCGCTGTGCAACATTATAGGCGTTGCCCTATGCTTTGCGCCGGATCACACACGGTACAAATATAATCGCATGATCGATTTGATTATACCATAAGTCAGATAAATCTGATGAGAACAATCACGGTGGCAATGACAATTTGGCAAGTGGTTCGCCGCTCAAAAGTTCTAGTAGTACCCTGAGAAGGAACATCCAAGCACTTCGCAAGAGCAGAGCTCGATTCATATGGACTTCTGTACTATTTCAGAGCTCAGAATTCGACACGTACCAAAATAACCAGAAAATCAAAAGAATGGTGGCCGTGTCCGTAATAAAGTCTTCTATCGCGTGCTGCAAAACTCCTCCACCCTTTCGAAATGATTGATCAGATCGCAAGGGCAAACGCCCTTTTCGGCGGTCGGCCAAGCAATCATAAGGGCCTTCACTTATTCAAAGTGTTCAGTGCTGCGATGCTGACTTTTGCTCAAGTTTAGTGGGGACCGTACAGAGGTTTAGTCAAAGTTGGCTTCCTGGACGATAAATTCTCTTGGTCGTTCTACGCAGCAATGCTTTTCCGCTGATCGCCGGTCAACTTCAGCGATCCTTCAAATATCTTATTGGATTATGACAACGGCTGATGACCGCCGTCGAGATATCCATGGCGCATGCTTTTGACGTGAAACTTGAGTTTTCAAGAGAACACATCGATCGTGCATTGACATTCGCAATATGGTTAACCCTCAAATCGAGGGTGGATTAGGCCTTCGTCTCGGTTACGAATCCTGCCACGAGGACGCTATTATGTGTCGCCATCGTATTCGTACTGCTTGGTTGATTGCAGAATTGATGCAGCTCGATGCGTATTAAACGCGTTTCCCCAAGCGCTCTATCTATCTTGGCCCATGCATTTAATCTTGGTCTGTGGCATGAAATTTCATGGTTGCGACCACAAGTAGAGACAGCACGGGAATTTGCCGTAAAATCAAGAATTGAAGAGTAATATGTAACTCACATTGCCTCTCCCTTGAAGCAGATTTCGTGACTGTGTCCAGCGCCTTGCAAGTGAACCTTATCCAATGCATATGGACGGGGGCAACTAGTGTGTATCTGCAAGAATCAGTAGTGCCGAATGGTTTAAACACTCCCGCACAGCACAATAAAATTAGATAGGATGGAGGAATAGATGACCAAAAAAAAAAATTGATGGTTGCAAAATCAACTCCTCGTGGAGGAAAATATGATGGAATTCAATGTCATACACAAGTGTGCAGAGTTGAATCGAGTGTTGTCCAACTGGGGACTCACACTGGACATCTCTTCCATGGTATTATTTGGCCATGCATATCTCCCAATGAGAAACGTTCAATTCAAATCCCAGAATTCATCTTATGTACAACATATAATGAACTTCTTAAAAGGTGCAATCAAATCCTTTTATTGAATAGTCGCAAAACGCATCTATAAGACATTTACAGAATTGCTAGCCGAAAATTTGAGCATGTGATATTTCTTAACATACGTCAAAGATTCATAATGCATCAATCTGAAGGTGTCCATCATTCCGACAATCGAAAAGCTCTTTTTAACTTATATGTGTAGAAGTATCCGACCCTATCTCTTCTGACAACTTAAGGGCAAGCATTGGCCAAGGACAATCACCGGCCTTAGCCGAACTCTTCTCCAGACAAAGATTCATGTCATGACCCTTCACAAGGCGTGGATCAATCTCATCGTTGCAGTCAAGAGCCACAGCTGTGAAAAGGGTTGAAAAATCTATCATCATCATCTTTGAGATTGACAATGACAATGGCGTTTTGACTTCCCCTCCTCCACCTTTATTTCTCCACTCTTTTGGGCAACTTTACCACATTTGGATTTGACTCTCGATATAAACAGATGGAACATGAAACAGCCGACTTCTTTGGGCTTGTGTTCCCAAACAATGTGCCATCCCATCGTTCGAACGTGTTTTCGATATCGTCAATAATTGTTGAACTTTACATTGTCACATTTTGCATTCGCTTTTGTTCAAAGCCCGAAACGTCTAGACTTTTGAAAATAAAGGAAATGCTGGCGATGCGTAATATTTCTTTTCATGGCTATTTTGCAGAATGTGAGGTTTTCGCACTTATGAAAAAAGCAAAATTGTTGAACTTACAGGCTTTTAAGCCAATACAAAAGGGCTACACTACTCCGTTTTTTTTTTTTTTTTGGAAAATCAGAGTAACAATTTCAGGGTTTGAATTGAACTTTTTTGGGTCTATAAAAAAAAAAAAAACTTGGCCCGTTTATATGGGCTTAAAAGGCGACTTTCATTTTTTAATTGTAGGGATCTCTGAATGTCATTCGATTGTGTATTGACAAACATTTTGGTTCCAAATTTGAAGCCTGCTCTGTTAGATTGGTTCCCAGTTTTTGGAAGGAAAAATTGACCCTACAATTGGACTGGGTATAAAAATAAGAACCAAACCAGTTAGGGCTATTTCTTAGTTTTTTTTTAACCAGAAACTGGACTGCCCCCTCATGAACCGGCTTTGAACCAATCACGTGAGGCCGATTCATGCCTGGTTCACCACCCCTAATTTATGGTTGGGCTAATAGAGCAAAGTAGTTAAATTTTTCTAGTTTCAGTACTAACTCTTGACAGAGAAAATAAAAATTGTATGAACTAAAAGTCCAAAGGGGCCCACTAATCTAAATTTCTAAAGAGAGATAAAAAGTGATTTTTTTGCAAGAAAAAAGATTGAGTAGATGTTCACGCACGGTATCAGAGCAGGAGAAAGTACGCGGAAGTTCATCTCCAAGCATGCACTTGTTGAAACATGAATTGCATATGGAAGACATGAAAAGTAAGGGAAATGAATGATGCAAATTGTTATTATCCCTTTATGACAAACACTTTGTTCAAGTTGTGGTTCCAAATTTGAAATCTATTTTGTTAGATTGGTGCCAGTTTTTGGAAGCAAGAAGTAACTCTACAATTGAATTGGGTATAAAACCGAGAACCGAACCGGTCAAGGTCGGTTCTTAGTTTTTTAAATTGGAACTAGACCAGCCATGAATCGGTTTTGAACTAATCAAGTAAGGCCAGTTCATGCCTGGTTCACCACTCCTAATTTATGATTGGGATGATAGAGCAAAGTACTTAAACTTTTCTAGTTTCGGTACTTACTCTTGACAAAGAAAATAAGAATCGTATGAACTACAAGTCCAAAGGGGCCCACTAATCTAAATCTCTGAATATATATATATATATATAAAGTAAGAGTGTGCAAAAGAACCGGGACTCACTCGGAGCACTCGGAACCAGACCGGAACCGCCCGGAACCAGTGGTTCTTGAGGGAATCGGTCCAGTTCTCGGTTCCAATTTATGGGAATCGATGGATACCGGTCCGGTTCCCGGTTTCATGGACGAATCCATCCAGCCGCCCACCTGAACTTTTAATATTAAAAAATGAAATTACAAATTAACAAACCCAAATCAAATAATTAAAAAAATTAATTAAAGTGGGAAAAAAGTCCAAAGCGCACCAAATGAAGAGGCGCTGAAGCTAAAAAGTCCAAAGTGCACCTTGACAAAACGTCAAGCAATTGGTGGGCAAAAATCAAGCACATGAAGAAGCAGGGCTATGGGAGGAGGAGAAGAAAAATAGGTCAGGCGGCGAAAAACCAGCAATTTTGGTCAAAAACCAAAGTTGTTTCCCGTTAAAATCGGAGCTTTCGAGAAAATGATATTATTACTATTGTGTGAGATAGGTTTCATAGATCCACCCGGGAACCGGACCGTTGGTCCGGTTCGGTTCTCGAGTGAATCCATGCAATTAACGAGTGAATCCTGGTTCCATTTTTGGGAACTGATTCTTAACAGGTGGTTCCCAATTCTAGGTTGAGAACCGCCTTCCAAGACCGTGCACGCTCCTAATAAAAAGTGACTTTTGCTAGAAAAAAGATTGAGAAGAGTAGGAGGAGAAAGTATGCGGAAGTTCATTTCCAAGCATGCACTTATTGAAAGACGAATTGCATATGGAAGACATGAAAAGCAGGGGAAATGAATGATGCAAATTGTCATTATCCCTTTATGACAAACATTTTGAAAAGAGGTGTGATTGGTTCCAAATTTGAAGCCTATCCTGTTAGATTGGTTCCCAATTTTTAGAAGCAAGAAGTAACCCTAAAATTGAATTGGGTATAAAACTGATAACCAAATCAATTAAGGATTGGGCTAATAGAGCAAAGTAGTTAATTTTTCTAGTTTCAGTACTAACTCAATTTTTCTAGTTTCAGTACTAACTCTTGATAAAGAAAGAATTATATGAACTAACCATCCAAAGTGGCCCACTAATCTAAATATCTGAACAGATATAAAATGTGACTTATGCTAGAAAAAAGATGAAGATGATGTTCACACACGGTATCGGAGTAGGAGGAGAAGAAAGCTAACGGAAGTTCATTTCCAAGCATGTACTTGTTCAAACACGAATTGCATATTAAAGACATGAAAAGTAAGGGACATGAATGATTCAAATTGTCATTAACCCTTTGCCCCCCCAATTTGGGCATGTTGGCCTGCCCATTTAATGCGCCGAGTCAGTACGGCTTGGATAAGCCTACAGGGACGCGATAATGGAAAACTTATTGTCACATATCACGATCATGTGAGTCCGCTCCATCTCGACCGTTGAATGGCGTGGATTTCACGCGAAATCCACACGATCCGATGAGTCAGATGACATGGGCTCACATTTAGCACGCGGGCTCCATTTTACCTTTTCTTTTTCATTTCAGAAGTGAATCAGAGCAGCTTCAGGTTCGGTGTTCTGGCCCGTAAGCGTATCGCTGTTTGCATTCAAAGCGAAAAAAAGGAAATGTCGTCGTGCCGGTCTGGTCGGACTCTCAAGTGTCGACCTTCTCGTCACGCCACGTTGCCCAATGCATGTTGCTTCATGTGACTCAGGAGCGAAAAAAATTGCCAGGTGTGCGATTTTCAGCAATTACAAAGTTTATATTAAAATCATGCATACAAATTTAGAACTAATGACATTGTATAATAGGTACAAGACCGATTAGATAATTTCAATCATTTAATGGTGCGATTCAGTCAGTTAAGGAAAAATAGTTCTATCATTCAATTTGCTATTAATAGTTTGTTTGTAAAACAAATAAAGAGGTATTTTGACCCATATTAAAAAGTTATAAGTCGAAGGCTTCTTACTTCTAACTTTCAATTGAAGACCATTAACTAAATGGCCTAGTACCTTTGGTGCTCATGTGCAAGTGCGCTCTTATTAGGTTTCCGTATTATTTTGTTGTATCCTGAACGATTTTTTTATTAGTAACCTTACAAGACAAATGATTCTTTAAAGACACGTCTCAATATCCCCTTTGATATCTTTCTTGGCCAAGACAAATATTCTTATTCAACATAATAGACAGCTTAGCAGGCAAGTTTAGCATATTCTTGTTTTACAACTTCTTCTCATGCGAAAAGGGATATTAAAGACAAGCAAAAACTTCCGAACGGGGGGATTCCCACTTCAAAGTTCAAATCGCTTTCCATCGATTTAGATACTTGAGGTCCCATGAATGAAGACGCGGTCCCCTCAGTAACATCATCACGACTCTTGAAGCCGTGCACGATCCGTACTTTATTAAAATATATAATTAATAAATAACGTATTTATCTAACTACTTAAGTTTTGACAAAAAAAAAAACTACTTAAGTTTTTAAAACAATTGATTGTATTAAATTTAGAGGTTCTTAGTTTGAATCTTTCCAAGTTCTATTTGCCTCTCTAATTAAATTTCCACGCAAAAAATAAAAGAAAAAGAAACTAAACATGAGGAGGAGTGTTAGAATATTTAAATAATAAATCATGCATTTATTTAACAATTTAAATTTTTAAAATAGTTGGCTGGGATCTCATAAAATCTAGAGCATTTGGATATTTAAATGATAAACGACGCATTCATCTAACACTTAAACTTTTTGAACAGTTAATTGATCTCACAAAATCTAGGCCATTAGAATATTTAAATAATAAATTACGTCTTCATCTAAACAACTTAAGCTTTTAATTTTCTTTTTTTGGTAAAACAGGAACCTCGTACAGCCGACAGCCGGCGAGTAAATCTGAGGAGACACATAAACGGGAGGACCCACCACCCCCGTCGTCCTACTTAAGACCCCAAGCGACTGTGAGAGGATTCGAACTCCTCCCCTTCGTCAAGGGGAGAGCGCAAACCATCACGGCTATCAAGACAGTGATAATTTAAGCTTTTAAATTAGTTACTTATGATCTCATAAAATCTCACACACTCGATGCATTAACATTATAAGCAGTGGTACGGTCAATGATTCGACATATTAACTATAAGATCAAGCGATTCGTGAAAACTAAACAATAAGGAGAGGGAGACCTCGCTATCAATTATCGATTATGGAGTAGGGGCTATCCCTTGAGATCCCTCCACGGGATCCCGACCCGCATCGGGTTGGAATTCGGTGCCCCGGGGGGGTGGGTAACATGCGTTGACCATGATTGCTACTTCAGCACACACTTCCTCTTGCTACTGCCAAAGTTGAACATGGACTTTTTCCGGCTGCTTCGTTTGAACGAGCCATGATTAATTGACTAATGATTAAGGATTCACACCACAGACGAAAATACCCGGAAATGTGCGGCTTATTAGCATTAGTAATTTTTTGGGTATGTTTATTTCGCATTGGATAACATTTTCCGAATAGTATCCTTAAAATAGTTAGTCAAAAGAATGCCGTCGTTACTGTTTATATCTTAATTTTCTTGTTTAATAAATTTAAGGATATGGATCATTATTTTCAGAAAAATATTTTTCAAGTCATTTATTTACTGGAAAACATACGCGTTCTAAAAGATATGTCTAGGTAGTTGGAGTATGACTTTAATGGTATCTTTTTGATTGACCAAAATCTTTTGCCAGCACGATGCTGCTCCACCTTACAGTTCCTCCTAATTTGAAAAGCCCGTTTTATATACTGAGCCAGTCAAGGTTCGAACGAGGCTAAATATAGTAAGATTTTATGCGATACAGTGCGAAACAAAGTTAATATAAAATATATATTTCTTATTTAGGCTCTTAAATAAAAAATTATTATTATTATTATTATTCAGCACAAGCCAGTGTTGACTGTTTCCCACAATCTCACTTCGCCCCCTATAAAATCCCACCTTCCCTCCTTTGTATCCACTCAAAAGAACCATCGTCCTCTCTCCCACTCTCTTTTCTCCCCACAACAACATCAACCGAAACAAAATCTAACTTTCCACGAACAACAACCGAAACACCCACCATGCCCTCTCCATCCACGCCCCCGGCCGGAGCCGACGCCTCCACCGCCACCGCCACCGCCCCCGCCGCCACCGTGTTGACCTCCATCCACCCAGACGTGATCCGGACCCACATCCTCACCCGCCTCGATGGCCCCGCCCTCGTCGCCGCCACCTCCGCCTCCTCCCAGCTCCACTCCCTCTCCTCCTCCAACGACTGCCTCTGGCGAGACGTCTGCATCGCTGCGTGGCCCTCTGTCCGCGACCCCCGCGTCGCCGAGGCCATCGCTACCTTCCCCTCCGGCCACCGCTCCTTCTTCTCCGATTCCTACCCCGTCCTCCACCACCATAAGCTGCGGCGCCGCCGCTCGCCACCGCCGCCAATGGCCGAGTATTTGATCTCGGCTGTCGATGTCCACTACGAGGGCGAGGCAATATTCTCCAAGGTCCACGAGACGGAGACGGCGTCCGGGTGGTTCGAGTGCTCGCCATTCCGGGTCGACCTACTCGACCTGAAAGAGTCCGTCCCGACCCGGATCCAGAAACCCGGGGGGACGCCCGATGAGGCCTGGCTGAGGCACCTGGAGGAGAGCCTGTCCCTGAGCTGGATCGTGGTCGACCCGGCCCGGAAGCGCGCGGCCAACTTCTCAACCCGGAGGCCGGTCTCAGTGCAGCGGCACTGGCTGACCGGGGACGTGCAGGTGCAGTACCTGACGGTGGTGGCCGGGGGACCGCCGGGGTCGGCCGCGGAGCACGTGCAGTGCACGGCGACGGTCACGTGCGGGGGGAAGGAGGGCGGGAGGCTGCAAGTGAGGGAGGTGAGCTTTCAGGTGGAGGACATGGAAGGGAAGAGCCTGAGCGGGAAGGACAGCCTGGCGATCCTCGGGGAGGCCATGGAGAGCGGGGAGAGGAAGAAGGCGAAGCGAGCGAGCGAAGGGAAGGAGAGGTTCGAGGAGTACGAGGCGAGGAAGAGGGAGAGGAGGGAGCGGAAGCAGAGGGCAGAGAGGGCCCTGGACCTGCTGTGCATCGTGGTGGGGGTCACCGCCTTCGTCGGCTTCTGGTCGTTCATCCTCTTCAGATGAGGACCGAACGAGATCGGCAATCGAGTACAGCGTGTTCAAACAGTAAACACAAGGCTTATAGCATTACAGAGAGAGAGAGAGAAAACGATAGCAGAGATTATTAGCTAGGGTTCACAGAATTCCTTCATTCTTCTTCTTCTTCTTTTTCTTGTTCCAGCCGGCGTCGGGTCGGATCATGGAATGGCCGATGCCGAGCCGGTCGAGGATTGGCTGTATATCAAATAAAAACAGAGACGAGCTGCTTCTGTCTGCCGTATAAGGTCATATAGCATTTGTCATCAACAGTTTTTTATAGAAGCAATTCTTTCGAGCGATATATAGCATTGATAGCTGCGATTTCTTCGACAACGTCATCCATGTTCGTGGGTGATTCGCCGGCGATTCGTGGTTCGAGATGGACCAGCCGATCGGGTGCGGAAATGGGTCAATTCATGTAGTAGAAAAATGTGGTCTTGGCACAAAAAAAAAAAAAAAAAAAAAAATGTGTAAACGGAAGAGACCACGATACTCAGCACGCCGATCCTGACCATTGACTTGGCCGAGAGATAACGGGAAGGTGGTTGGTGGAATCCTGGTGCTGACCGAGCAAAGTCGCGTTGTATCGCTTTCGCTGCCTTCCCTCGACGACGGAGAAAAGAACACAACCACGTTTTTATAATGCCAAGTACCATCCCCTTCCAACTTTATTAATAGATTCATACCAGAAAAAAAAAAAAAAACAAATTATCTATAGATAAATTCACATTATATCTCGTGAAGAAGTATTTTATACTATATAGATTGATGTTTTGGTTCTTCAAAAAAATTGGTTTCTGAAGTGACTTCATATGGTGTTCAAATCCCAAATTCCTCATACGTTTGTCGTTCTTGATGCTATTGTCATTCCATTAGTAAGGTTGTCTATTTGACATGATTACATCTGGCAGATTTTTTTTCTTTTGAGTGTGAGGCTCTCTGGCCCAACTTCCATAGAGGATTTGTTGAGAAATCTATTGATAGATATCATCGTCCATTTCCTAACTAAAGGCGTGACAGGCTCGGTTCGATTTAGATTGTGCATTAGATTTGAACTGAACCGAACTGACTTGGCCTAGTTTTTCAGTATTTTTTTTTTGTAATATTAAGAAATGATTTAGTGACAAAGAAAAGAGAATATGCAAATTGTAATATTAAGAAGATGGCTAATTTTCAATTCAATTCAATTGTTGAAACTATCTAAATCAATATTTAAAAATGGTTATTTTTGTCGTTATCCTATTCAAACCAAACCGAAAATGCACAAAAAATCGGTTCATTTTGGTCCGTTCTGATTTTGGTTCAATTTTCTAGTTCGATTTTGACATTTCTATTTCTCAACACTTAACTCTTTAGGAAAAGCAATTATCTAGCAATGGCTAATAAGTGTTTTGGTGACTTGTTAGTGAACAACGACCATCATATGTTAACTGGGTAAATGACATGGATTACCAATGTCACTACTACGCTATTTTAAACTAAAGATTCATTCCCTCAACTCTCATAAGGATCAAGAAAAGTTGAGCACACAATTAGGGACTCTTCGTAAAGGAGGGGAAAGCATGAGGAGCATGGTCGTCGATGTAGAGAAAACTAATATACATCAAACTTCTAAGCTAACCGACCTCGATTTTTGCAAGAAGAATAATTTAATGTCTCCAACATAAGCCTAGTAACTTGTCCAAGAAATTAGCACCATGGTACTTCGCACATGATTGGGCCCTAGAAAATAGGCATAATTAACAGAAGCAAATAAATTAGCCCAATGAAAATAATAGTAAGGGAATGAATTTGACATGGACACGCGTTCGTTTGGTATCTTCCATCCAACGTAATCATAGCATTTTGGCGTTCCCAATGTACAGACACGAAGATTCTGCAGGATCTTCGACTTCGAGTTTCGAACACTGGGAAAAGCTATGATCGTCCCAGCCGGTCATTTTTGGACACTTCGATTTCACGCGAGATTTACGAAAAATTATCAAAAAAAAAAAATCCTAAATTTACTACATCCACACAATTCTATATGATCATAAATCTTTTAATTTGATCAATTTAATCTTAAATTTTTATATAATTTATCGATTGAATCATCTTAGCTAATATTGGCCTAAAACCTTTATGTAAATCTCGATTATCCTATATAGCATGACCTATATCAATTTTGACAATTATTATAACTTTTATAATTTATAATTTTTCTTTTTTCTTTACTTTATTATTATTATTGCATTATGCTGGCAAGTCATGAGCTAGGTAGGGCCACAAAGGCATTCCCCCAAGGCTAGCGAGGCCTCAATGGGCTCACCTAGGGTCTTCAAGGTCCTCACCTAGATTTGGTGAGGATCATGAGTGATGAGAAAGAAAAAAAAATCAAAAATCAAAAAATAATTGAAAAGTCTAAAAAGATTAAAAAAAGTTACAAAAATTGTTCACGTTAGCATCAATAGTAGCCATGTCATATAGGATAGCTAACCTCACGTTAGTGATTTTCAATCAAAATTAACTGAAAATGACTCAATTGACGAATTGTTAAAAGATTTATGAATAAATTTGTCAATTTGAAAAATTTAGAACCGAATTGTTATATTTACAATAATAAGTTTAGAATTTTTTTGGTAATTTTCCCTAATATTCATGTCCTCTCTCTCTCTCTCTCCCTCCCTCCTTCCTTCCCTCCTTGAACTTCTTGTCATCAAAATCCAACAAAATGGTTTGCATAGGGCTATTATTGTCACAATGAAAAGGCCTTGCAACGTAAGATGAATCCCTAGATCAGATAGAAGCCTGTGTAACCAAACCACTTCACTAGTGGCTACAGCCATAGCCCAGTATTTTGCCTCTGCAATGGACTTGGATATATAGGCTGCGCATGACAACGCTTTACGTTCGGGAAGAGTTTTTTTTCAGAAATAGTTCTTTTCTATTTCGCTCCGGAACAATTTACGAGTAAAAGAACCCGTTTGGTAACGACACAAAATTTCTACTCTTGGAATAGAAAAAGAATAGAAATGCGTTTGGTAACGCAACAATTTCTTTTTAGTATTTAATCATTTTTTATTCTTGCCGACGGATTGCCGCCGCCGCCGCCCGCCGCCCCCGCCGGCCCACCCACGGCCGCCATTACCACAACGACCGCCAAGCCAGCCGATCATTACCGCCGACGGGCGGGTCAGCGGTGGATTTGGTCAGCGGTCATGGTCGCCGGCAATGGCGGGCGGGCTGGGGCTGGGCGAAAGCGGCGGCGGCGGGCGGGCGATGAAGCGGCGGCGCGGCAGCAGCGGCGTCTGGCGGCCAGCGTCTGACGTCCGGCGACCGATGCGGCGGCGGCGGGGCGGCCGCAGCGGCAGGCGTACGCGATGAGCAAGCAACCGGGCGCGGCGCGTCCGCGTCCGGCGTCCGGCGTCGGCGGCGCGGCGGTGGGCGGTGGCTCGGGCGGTTGATGGTGGCGCGGCAAGAAAAGGAAATATAAGAAAATTAAAAAAGAAAATCAGCTCATTTCTAGAAATTGTTCCCTTTACAAGAAGCAATTTTTTTTTGTTTCTCAAAACTCTTCCCGAACAAAAAATTAGAGAAATTGTTCCGGGAACAAATGTTTTACCAAACAGGTTTTTGTTCTTTTTTTGTTCCGGGGAACAAAAGAACGAAATTTTGAGAAACAGAAACATTGTCATGCAGACCCATAGTGTCCTGCTTTTTGCTCTCCCAGGTATAAAAGAGAGTCCCAAAGGAAGATAAAAAGTCTAGTGATGGAGCGACCATCGATGGGGCAACTTGCCTTTATAGGAGTAGGGATTTAAAAATGATGTATATAGTTTTATCTGACATTTTTTTTTATCACATTTAGGGTACATTATTTACTGAAAATCTCATGATAATGAATAGTATTTTTCATGAAAATCATTTTTAAAGAAAATGGTCAGTTCTAATTTGTTTAGTAGTTTAGGGAAAATGATTTCTTTTTTATCGGAAGGAGAAGTCATTTTCCTCCAATCTAAGTTTGCTGCTGTTTTCAATTCATGGAAAATATTTTCCGTCATCTAAATACTAGGAAATTGAAAAAGAATTTCTCGAAAACAGTTTTCTTTTTAAATAAACGAATTGTCCCTGGTTTCCAACACCATTCAAGTCCATCTACCAAATGAATCTTTTGCAGTGCGATGTTATATCTCTATCTTCCTTCTTTTGTTTATTTTTGGCGAACGCATGGCATGTACCCAATTAGCTAAGTACATACGATGGGAAGAAAATGTAAGAAAACCTAATTTACATTGGATGGCATGTGCGCATTATTTGTGTCCTACCCTCCTCGTGGGCCGGCGAATAAGCACCAACTTTGGTCTTGGACAAAAGCCCAAAATGTTGTCGGAACAAAACAGGTAAAATAAGGCGAACCTTGATCTCACGAATGTCAAATTTCTTCGTTGCATAATTTATAAGGCAATTCCTTCTTACATTGTGGATTATCGTGGTTGTACATGTCATGTGATCTTTCTTATCATCCTGTGATTTTATAAAAATGCACAAGATTGGAGTTATTGGACAGGAAATATGGACATATCTTTTGATCTTCATTTTTTTTTTTGGGTGATTTTTCTAGTATTTTCACGATTTTTGTATTTGTGACAAGCTCGCCGAGAAATATTTCACAAATGGATAATGTATGTGGCAACTACTTACTATATCTTGTACAAACAAAGAATTACGATAATTTTGTCACAACGATTTATTGAACTAAGGCAGTAAATTACTCGTGCGCCAGACGTTGATATTACAATATGGAAAGACCTGTCAAATGAGTCATAAACTCATTTTTAACTTGTATTTGATAGATTAAGCAATCATATATGTTGGTTATAACAAAATCAAGTGTTAAATGGATTTATGATTTACCAACATTTGTGATCCTCTCTTCACCCTCTATAAGAAAATAATGAATTTTTCAAACTGTTCCAAATGCGGAGAAGTCTTGATGAGCTCAAATTCACCATTTTGTAAAATATCGAGATAGCTTCTTTTGTCAGTCAATACAAAAATTGAAAATTCTATGGAATATTGAATGTTAATTTTTTAGCATTTATAGTGCAAATAGCAATTTTATCTGAATAACATATACACATGAAGAGCAGGGTTGGCTAAGTGGATTCAAATTTCCCAAAGCATGATTAAATATGCAAGAATTTAGTAAATATGTCATCTATGAGTAGGAGTCACTAAATTTGTATTATATATAGATTGATTAATTTGAGTTGGGTTATTTTCAATCCAACTCAAATCTAACTCGACCCGACACATTCCATCTATTTGATAGCCCTAAGTACAAATAAGTGATAGCGAGGGAGATGGTGTTGAGGGGCCTTCGATATGTGAGTTCGGACAGATAATCTCACTTACTTTTCAACGGAAAATTTATAAGAATTTTGCCAACGCAATCTTAGCTGTCGCATGTTCCCTATAGTACAAAGTCATCAGACCCATTAAATACCAACACATCTTTTCCATCTAATACGATTCAAGGGGATGGGTACCTATTGCCATGCACAAATAATTGAAATCCAAGCACGAGCTACCTTCCAAAAGAGTCTGATGGAGCCATGCACCTTGTCGCTCGTTATCATCACATAGGAATAGGGCTTAAAGGAGAAAAGCCCATGTTAGGTGGTGCTTTGATAGAAACCGACTATAGTACACTTCCATAAATGCGATGGTCCATCATGCAACGTGGGTCCTTTTGAGACAAGTGATTCGACCACCTCATCAAACAATTTTTGGTGCAGTGTAGTTACTGTCCCATCAATCGCATTTTCCAGACATGGATTTTTGGAAGTATTCAGGTGGATTTTTCCGGCTTTTTTTTTTTTAATTGGATGTTTTGTTGTTTTAATTAGGGAAAAGCTGTCCTATCAAGAGATTTGTCCTCTCTTTTTTTAATCTTTGCTAAATAGATGGTGTTGAACTTTACGTGCTAAGTTGCTATCACTGTGTGGGTGGATTCGCTTCTTTGATATCTAGGGCCTACGTGATGGGTTGGACATGGACATGTGTAGGATGCTCGATACGAGGCACTTAAAAAGTTTGAATAGTACGATTATTTGTCTTTGCTGAAAAAGTTTTGAATTATTGAGTCATGAATAGAATAGATATACTAACTGCCTCTTCCCTCGACAATTATCCGACGGATTATTTTCTCCGGACACTAGCGCCCTTATGCATGTACTTATTTCATGACCCACTTGTTAGATCATGCAGCATTATTTAACAGATCATATGAAATTCATAATGTGTTTTGCATAAATAAAAGTTGAAAAATATTAGCTTTTGCTGCTATTCTCGCACAAGACCATATGTACCAATTGATTGATCAATCGCAATCTTGCATATTGGTAATGTTTCTAATGTAATTAATTTTATCAAGAACACACGATATTCGATTCGTATATGGGTAGACATTTGATCATGTGAAGACTACCGTTAATTGAAGAAATAATATATTGACCCCCAATGACGACATAGCTGGTTGGGTATAACAGGATTTTCAATTTTAAAACTTAAAGGTTTTCTATTTAGGATATCATCAATTGCGTGCAAATCGGCCGAAGTCATGGCCATGTTTGAAGCTTAATTCCCCAAACTTCTCTAGGGAACATGAAGGATGAAAGACACCATTTTTTGGAGGGGGCAAAATTTAATTCTTTCAAATCGGGAGTTCCGGTAAATAACTCAATCATGAATAGGGAAATAAAACAATAAGGCCGGCTGTCATGTGATAGATAGCACCAATCACAATCTAGAAATGGACGAGAGCAACGGGAAATCGGGTATACGAATTAATCAGACGTCTCCCTCTTTTCAATTTCAGCCAACCTTCAGCGACGTTGGGGAAATCTGCGGCCCACAGGAGAGAGAAGCTCGAAAATGGAAAACCGTCTGATTGAAGGTGGGCCCGCGGTCAAGCAGGTCCGGGTGGGACCCCATGCATAACCCACCCAAAATTGTACTTGGACCGAATGTGGCCCGATGACGTTGGCCCATGTGATTGCCAGACCATGTGTCCCTCGTCCCCGCGCGGGGCCCCACTCTAATTTATTTTTCTTTTTTTTTCAAATCTACCAAGAAACTCGTCATGGCTAAACTCCAAAATCACGATAAATGCGCATTGAAATTTACGGGTCGGATAAGACGCGAATCAAAATCTAAACTCGCAGCCCCGCCATGAAGTCGTCCGTGCCCAACAATACAGTCTATCGAGTTGCATCTGATCTTCGTAATCTTTTTTTTATTGATACTGTTAAAACTCCCGTATCAATACCTCACGAAACATTAATCCCAAATCAATTTTCATCTTACTAAAAATCTCAACTCGGTATGCACAACCCAAATGGGTACCAATAAAGAATTTTTCATGAGAGGAAATGAGTTTAGAGGAAATGTGTTCTAGTTTTTTCGATATGGGATTTTGAGAGATAAAATGAGTTTTGAGTAGAAGTTGTTGGGAATGCACAACAATATATCCCGTTGGGTCTATTTTCATTCAAAAACTTAAAGCCAATGAGTTATTGGTCAATTAGAATAGATATATTAACTAGTCAACATTACATCAATTCTCTTATGTGGGATTTCTCTAACATAGTTCACATGTGTGTTGTAACAATCTTTCCCTCACATGTAAGCTTTAGTGCTAGGTCTGTTCCCCTTAATTCAAATATCCTTCTAGCCCAACTTCATTTTTGTAGGCCTACATCTATCTACCCGAAAACTACAACTATCAACTCTAATACCATTTATGTTTGAAAATCGTAGCCATCGACTCTGATACTATTTGTTGGAAATGCACAACAAAAATCTGATACATTTACTTAGGGAGATCGTCAAAAGGGAACTCAAGTTCAAGCTCATCAATATATTCAGTTGAATCTGTTTTCATTTAAAAACTTAAGCCAATGAATTATGAACCAACTATGATATATTAGCTACTTAATACCTCATCAATTCTCCAATGTATAACTTTTCTAATCCTAACAAAAGTGTCATGAATAATATTGATTTCAAACTTTTAAGTTACTACAATTATTATTATTATTATTATTATTATTATTATTATTATTATTATTATTATTATTATTTATGATTGAGTTCTTTTCGATTCAAGCTACAAGGCTCAAGACAAAAACAGCGCCTACCTTTTCATCCTTGAAATGATGTCACTCTAAGCTCATAAGATAAATATGACACGAAATTCTCAAACTCTGCAAAAAGGTCTATGTCGATGTGATTATTTCTATCTCTATTTCATGCATCGCGTGATCACAAACACAATAATCAGCATGACACATAGCATGCTTGCCTATGGACAATGTATCTAAAGTGAACAAAAACACACTATGTCATGTTGCAAACCATATAAGAATTTATAACAACGAAACAAAAGACATTGACATAAACTATAGATGATCCGCCCTCATTATCACAAAAAGAAATGCGATTGACCTTTCTAGCCAACACTTTCGATGGGTGACATTTTATCGCACACTCAGAATGATGTCATTTTGTTAATTATGATTTCCCGACTTATCAAGATAATGATTTGATAACGATGCTCGCGAATCACCGATGATCAAAGTTGCTATACAACAATTAAGTATGTGCTTTTTCTTTTTTCTTCTCCTTCTTTTTTTTTTCCCTTTTCCTTTTTGGGAGTGTTTGAAAGTACATGACGACACTGCTCCATGGCAATGGATTCATGCCCTTTAGGAGACGTTTAATGAAATATCGAACCAAAAATAAATAAATATAATTATCCCGAAATATTGAAATAATGCCAACTAAAGTCCGAAAGAGAAAATGGGGAAAATGGAGCCGTTTGTCGCCCCAGAGAAAGGGAGGGTCCCACCTCGTGGCCTCTTCCCCGGGACATGGTCTCATCTGGCACCGATTAGATGGTCGGCAATTATTGCAATTTCGTACCCTGTTTTTTTTTTTTCCCTCCCAAGTTTTCTCCTATTCATCAATTGGTCCTTCCTCTTTCCCACGACCCCTCTTGCTCTTCAAATTTAATTTAATTTTTTTTTGCATTATCTTATATGGCTCCTATAATTGCATCATGATTGTTACATATCCATCTTTCCCCCACCCCCAAAAATAAAAAGCTCAAATTTTTATTGGCGGAATCACAGTACGTGTCGAATTTTCCCTCTTCTTATAGATAAGTCGATCTTTACTTGTGAAAAATATAACATACCTATATTTTGTGACTCCCGTTAGACTTCGAACTCAACTTCAAGCTCCACAACTATGTAATGCGCTCATTTTCCTTTTTTCCTCAAAAGTTTGACTATCATAGAGCTGATTCGATAATGCGAATTTACGATGTTCATCGAGGACAATTCGTAATCCAATGTTAACTTTCACGGAGGGCTGAGATGTATGTCCCGTACGAATCTGCAAAATCTTGGGTACTTTCTCCCGCCCTCAAAAGCATAATTACATGAGTAAATTGCACATCTTGCAAAGGGAGATCCTACTGCTCCATGGCCTACCATGTTCGTTCATAGGGGCTAACGATTCGATTTGATTTCGAAATGCTCCTCCGGTCAAAGTCGGTCTGGTGATTTTTTAGAGGAGTCAATGATGGGGAAAAAAAGGAAAAGCCGGGACACTAGGGGTTGATCAAGCCCTAAGGAAGCAGCCTTTTTCTCTAGGTGTAGAAAGGGCTTATACCCTCAATTTATTTTATTATTATAAATATCCAAAAAAATCTCTCCATTTAAAAAAATAAAATCAAAATTCACCAAGCACAGCAAAATTAGGGGAGCTATTGAAGGGCATCCATATGTGGCAGAGGGCCACGTTGCTCCATTTAAGTGAAAAGGCACATGCTAGGTTAGGTTGCTAGAGAGTCTTGCGCCCTTACAAAAATTAAAAAGACAAAGTCAAGCATTCAATCTGACAGTGTTAGGCAACGAGATTTTCTCCTTTCATGTGATCCGTCACAGACTCCCCCCGTGACTTTTGTGGCTTCCTTCTTTTCCGCTCTTTTTCTTAGTAAGCACTTCCCTTTCTCCATAATTAACGAAAGATCTAATTTTCACGGGTTGACGGAACATATTTCCGTCGATCGAAAATATCTAACTTTTCATTGAAGTGGGCGTCGGAGACAAATATGGTATTCAATCTATGAATATCAATGTTCTTGTGGATTTCAAATCTTAGTAATTATCGAAGCCAATTATAGAGAAATGACATGAATTTTGATGTGCATCGATGGAAGGGCGAAAATATTGCTGAGTCATGGAGAACTTTCTATGCAAATTTAAGGAGATTTTGGCAATTCCAATTATGGGGGACAAAATTAATACTTTGAACTCGGTCAAAATTCCAAAAGCTTACACATGCACGTCTCCCATTGGACTATGCTTTGTGCATCCGTACGCCGTGTCAAAGACTGGATTCGGGTTGCGGTGCGGTGATAAGGTAGATCTCTAATCCCATGTCAAATCGCAGTAATCCCACTCTTGCAAAATCAAATGTCATGATAAATATCTTTTGTTATATCATTCCTCATCACATACTTTGCAGAAATTTCTTTTCAATTTTGACTAATTTATATTTTTACCTTAAAGCATATAACATGTCATCAGCACGCCGCATTTAAATCAAAATGCTCGTCAAAGATCAAAAAGAAAAAAGAAAATCACATCACCGTGTCCTTTTCACTGTTGCTTACCTTCATGTTAAATTTAACAACACGTATTTTCGGGGACCGGCCTTTATAATTCCATACTTTAATAATAACTTTCGATGTAAACGACACTTTAGCATTAGATAAGCCATCGAGAAGTTTAGTTCCTCGGTTAGCATAATTCGCCCTCATTTCGTACCAAAAAGAATAGTAAATAAAGTCAGATAAAATCTTGAACGAGAAGGACGGGCACGCCTTATTAAATTTCGAGGGATTACAAATAGATTTCCATACAATCATTAGCTCCACATGCAAGGAGAGCGAAACCAGCCTATCCTAATACTCCCTCCTTCTCTCTCCTCCTCAACTTTACTTCTCTTTTCCTTGCTTTTTCCCTCTCCAGAATTCTGAATCTTTGCCAGCCAAAGCTTCTCTCTCTCTCTCTCTCTCTCTCTCGTTTTCTCTCCCAACGCCACCCCAATAATTCGACAGCCCACCACTCCCGAACACCCCCCCGCTTTCCAAGTTCCTCTGGTCGATCTTTAAGACTGCTGGGGCGGAAGAATCTTTGATTGTCTCTTTCTTTGAGGAAATCAAGGTGTGACGGACAGCCCGGACTTGCCCAAAAAGAAAAGATTTGATCGAACGAACGACCCGTACTCCCTCCCATGGAACTTTGAGAAACGTTTCCCCCCCACGCTCCTCCCTCCCCTGTTCCTCCTCCTCCAGTCCCAATCTCTCTCTTGCCCCCGTCCCCTTTCAAAATTCTTGAAAGTGGGTCAAGTCCATCTGCGCCCATGATGTGCTCTCTCCCGAGCTTTTGCGAAAGCGGACCGGTCGCAGTCAAGATTTGCTCCGAGTTCTGACGTTTGTTTCCTTGTGTTTTCGCGTGTTCTGGGTCCTCTCGAAACGAACGTCGCTGCTGCTTCCTCCCCTGCTTCCTCCACACTCATGGAGGGAAAGAATGGAGGGCAGTGCAAGATCAGGAAGAGGGGCTGCTCGTCCTCCTCCTCGTCGTCTCTGGTGAGGAGGTACCGGCTGAAGAGGGCGATCTTGGTGGGGAAGCGAGCAGGGTCGAGCACCCCTGTTCCCACGTGGAGGACGGGCGCGACGTCGCCGCCGCTGATGGTGCCGAGCGCTTGCTTGGCGGCGGCGGCTCAGAACGGCGGGGGTAGAGCGAAGAAGGAAGTGCCCGTCTCCGCCAGGAAGTTGGCTGCTACCCTCTGGGAAATCAATGGAGTGACGTCGCCCGGAGAGGGGAGCGACTTGGACGCGACGATGGATCAGAAGCTGTCGAGGAGAAGAGAGAAGGACGCGAGGTTGTCGCATTCGGGCTCTTTGGTCCCTCGGTTGCCTGATCCGAACCACAGCCCTGCGCTTGAGGTGAGGCTTTAATTGTCTTCGTTGATGGATGCGTTCCTCGGCTTGTTTCCGTTCGATTCATGACTGAGGAGGCTCTGTTTTTGTGAGAATTCACGTGGGAATGTTAGCTTGTCCGGATGGTTTTCGGAACTTCTTGCGAATTGCGAACTTTTTTGTCTGTTGAGTGCAGAGGAAGGGTCGAGCTGGAGGCGGCAATCACCAGAGAAGATCGTCAGCAGTTTCCCAGAAACTTCTAATCACAGATTTCGTCGAAGGAGGCCAGGACTCTTATAGCAATGCCAGCGTGATAGAGGTAAAAAATGAAATGCTGAAATGGCAAAACTGCTGATAAACCAACTATCTGTGAAGGCTAGCGAAAGTATATATGAGGGAAGAGATTGATGCCCGTGTTCAGAAAGAACAGTATTGCTGCTAGTTTTCGCTAAATTTTGCATTTTGCTAGTCGAACAAATGAACTCGAGATCTCTGTGAATCGTTTTGCTTTTCCTACACGAGTATTTGGACATTTAAAATTTACAAGACTTTCTTTTGAATGAACTGAAGAAAATAAAAAGGAGACCTCTCCTCTGTTGTGTGTCTCTGTTTGAAAGGTGAGAGAACTAATGCTATGTATGTCTGGTGGGAAATGCAGATCGAAGCTCCTAAAGGCAAGAACCGGGCCGAAGATAGAAGGACTCGTCTAAAGGACGTCGTTAGTAGTTTAACCACGTCGAAGGAGCTTCTGAAAGTTCTTTTTCGGGTTGGTGGTCTCGAGAAGCAACACAAACCGACTATAGCCCTCGTCTCGGCCTTAGGAGTCGAGCTCGATCGTTCCATCATCCAGGTTGAGCAGTTGATCCATGAAGAGAGGTCTCATTCTCACCAGATTGATTTCCTCATGAAGAATTTCGCAGAAGAAAAGGCGTCTTGGAGAAGAAAGGAGCGGGAACGAATCCGCTCCACCATTTCACATATGGCTGAGGAAGTCGACGTGGAAAAGAAATTGAGAAGACAAACGGAGAGACTCAACAAGAAGCTTGGCCAAGAACTGGCTGGCACGAAATCATCTCTTTCCAAGGCGATGAAAGAGCTCGAGAGTGAGAAGAGGGCTAAGGAAATATTGGAGCAGGTCTGCAACGAGTTAGCGAGAGGGATTGGAGAGGACCGGGCGCAAGCGGAAGAATTGAAGAGAGAATCCGCCAAAGTTCTTGAAGAGGTGGAGAAGGAGAGGGAAATGCTTCAGCTGGCGGATGTTTTGCGCGAGGAGAGAGTGCAGATGAAACTTTCAGAGGCCAAGTACCATTTCGAAGAGAAGAATGCCGCCGTCGAAAAGCTGAGGGCTCAGCTCGAGGCCTACATGAGATCCAAAACGAGTAAAGATGAGAGTTCTCCGAAATCAGAGAAAGCCAAGGAGCTCGAGGCGTTCTTGAGCGACAAGATCGATCTTGAATGCGCTGGAAACGAATTATTCCGAGAGAATAAAGAAGAAGCTGATGGAGAGGAGTGCGAAGGAAATGAATCCGCAGATAGCGATCTTCATTCGATCGAATTGAACATGGACAACAACACCAGGAGCTACAAGTGGAGCTACGCGCACGACGATACTAATCAAGAGAACTCGAAATGGGTCTCCGTGGATAATGAGTTCAACTTCAATGGGAGGAGATCTTCATCCGACAAAATTCAATGGGAGAGCATCTCCTTAAGAAGAGGAAACTCTAAAGGGGCGAATCTTCACGACGGTGGCAGAACTCATGACAACCTGAATGGGTTCGACGCAGGGAGACTAATAGAGTTCTTCTCGCCGGCTAAAATGGACAGCAACAAGGAAGACGAAACCAGAAGAAACAGAGCACTCGCAGGCCTGAGTTCGATCAGGCCATGGAGCCAGTCCTTGCCTCTGCAAGATCACGGCATGGAGAGTTGGACTGTGGGAGAGAGTAATGAATGCGAAATCGAAGTGAGTCGGGATTAAAGAGTTTATTTCCTTCTTCCTTTTGCGCTCATCTCCATGTCAAGCAGGGAATACTAGAAATTGCTAGCGAACGATGTCCTCGCGTTAGTCCTATTCAAGAATTTTGATACTATAATTGTATATGTGTTGCTGGTCTAGTGCTGATGTTAAAAACCATCCCAATTCGCAATTTTGGTTCTTGCTGATAAGTACCATGTTGATGTTGCTGCTGTCCCAGTTTGCAAGACCAGTGTCATCTGCCTGAAAGAACTTAAAATAAACATTTCCACGAGAATTATGATCAACACGAGAGAATAATTCCACCTGTGCTCTTCATCATTCCATGTGCTCCTTAACAACTCATTTCGTCGTCAACTGGCCGAACAGATTCTCTGGCATGAGGGCCAGCATTTGTTATAAGACAAACCGCCTGTCGAAATAAGACCAGGTGCATGGAACTGGAAGATATTGAAACGGCGAAAACCCAACCCACCCACCAACCCCACACCACCCAAAAAACTCGTCACTGAGCTACCAAAAGAAAAGATCGAATTAATTCATGAGAACAGTCATTAATGTTCTTATTTCATTGCCAAGATACAGACTAGTTACAAGAGTCCTACTGCACAGGATACAGACATGTTTACTGTGCAACTGAAATATAACATTGCTTTCTCAACTATCAAGCAGGAAGTATTCATGAACTACGTTGCTTGCAATCAGAATTTACAATAGCTCATGAAGTCGAAAAAGTAGAACAAACAATCAGAAGGTTCCCACTGGGGCCAACATTTGCTTGGCGTTATTTCCCATGATTCGGACCTGGCTCCGTGAAAGAAAACATAACCTATTTGTAATGGCCTTCAGGCTTCCCAGATGTCGATGCAAAGGTAACTGGGTTACTCGGATGGTCCCTCACGATCAGGCTAAGCACCTCAGGCCTCGAATAATGCCCAACCACATCAAAATCAAACTTGGCCCGCGCTATTTCTCCAAGGTCTGCACATCATTACACCATAAGTAAATCAAGCTCATGAGGAAAAACCTGAAGCCCTCACAACTAAAATGAGATCATAATCCCCTTGGTTAGCTAACTTCCAGAGATTTAAAGTGCACACGAGCTGCAAGTGAAAGGAGCATACCAAGGTCAGCTGAGATGAGTGCCTCGCCATCATAATTGGGTCCGGCCAAAACATTTCCTGATGGAGATATAATTACACTGCCTCCAGCACATACGACAGAATCAGGGTTAAGATCGTTATCTGTTCCTGCAAAAACATACTCTGGTGGAGGCGGGTAGTCTTTCCGACGACAAAATTGGTTGGCTGATAAAACAAAACATCCACCCTCAAGAGCAATATGGGTCATAGATGCTTGCCAAATGTCCCTCGCATCAGCTGTCGGTGCACAGTATATTTCAACACCTGCAAAATAAAGAAGACTGGATTTTCTCAATTCTTTCTGCATCAAGTTGAGCTAACATCGTTCCTGTGGTAATTGCAGTTTCTATTTCAAGATTATGGCTCATGGAAGCCCAGCCTCAACAGGAGGTACGAAGGTTTTGCAATCCAACAAGGCATTGACAGACAACAATCCATGGAATCACATTCTAATATGGATTGTGATGGTTAAACTTCCGAACATTACCCCAACACTGGTACCAATAAAATGCAGGTAACGAGAGTTAGCCTGATCAGATGGATTGGACACCAATTTGACAGCCTAATACAGGCTTTAAAACTTATAACCAAGAATTCCAGGGTGGGAGAAATATCATTATCATATCCAGCTGACACGAAATCTATGCTAAAGTAAGAACGTAAATATGAACATGGTTACAAGGCAAAATCAGATCACCAGCTGTGTCATGCAGCAAAGTTTCAGAAGAATGTGTACAACTGTTGGCACGGGCGTCTATTTTTTAATTCTATACTTTCCTTCAAGTCCACATGGTCACGAAGAGCAGATATATGCCATTCAATAGAGATGAAAGAGACCGGGAGATGAATTCTAGTTTGACCTGGTCAGGCAAAAAACAAGCCGCAAACATGCAGAATAGCTAACCTTTAGCATACATTGCTGTCCTCAGAAGTGGCATTCTATTTTCCCAGCAAATGGCCGCACCGATTTTCCCAATTGGCGTATCAAACACTGGAATGGTCGACCCATCACCGAATCCCCAGATGACACGCTCCAGAGCCGTGGGCATGACTTTACGGTGCTTCCCAAGGTAACGACCTTGAGGATCAAAAAACAGGATTGTGCAATACAATGTATATCCATCTCTCTCTATCACCCCCATCACTAGGAAAACTTTATATTTTCCAGCCATCGCTGCTAAGCGATCAACTTCAGGGCCTGCATAAGCATCAATCATGGAACATATGCGGAAGGCATAAGAAGAGCCGTGTGGCAGGACGGCACAAACGAGAGCGACATATTGAACAATCGCATGATATACAAAGCAGCCATTTCAAGGAGCTCAGAAGCAGAGATTCTTTCGACACTCGTTCCCTAGAATATGAGTATCCAGGTTGCTGCAAGTTCATCAACCTACGGACCAAACAAGAGACTCTGCTTCGACACTGCGAATCTTGGAAGTCGACCCACTTTCTGCAATTAGCTACAGAGCTCAAAGAGAGGGCGAACATCGGAAACTACGAAGCATCGTATCTGGGTGAGAACGAACTAAATTAAAAAACCCAGAAGAGAACCAACGCCCACTAACCATAAAAACATGGCGGTAGCGCTAGTACCTGGAACATCGATGGCGGAGGCGTGATACTTGCGGAACTCCTCCTTGCCCTTCGCCGTGCGATTGCCGATGCTGACGCCGAAGGTGGAGCCGCGGGGGTAACCGCCGACGAAGGCTTCGGGGAAGACGACGAGCTGAGACCCGTACGAAGCCGCCTCGGCCAGCAGCCTCTCCGCCTTATCTGCCATCGCATCCCACAGGGGAAGCAAAGAAAAAAGGCGTCAAATTTACTGAACCCATAGAAAGAGAGAGAGAAAAAAAGACAGACAGAAAGAGAGGGGTACCCAGAGTGGCGGGCGTGTCGTAGAAGACGGTGGAGGCCTGGACGACGGTGGCGCGGACGACGGCGGCGGAGGAGGAGTCGGAGGACATGTTGACCTCGGCGATGAGGGGGAGGGACTGGCCGTTGTCGATGGGATCGGACGGAACCAGTGCCATTGCTATTCTGTGTATCTCTCTCTTTCTGTGTGGCTTGGGTTTTGCTGTTGCTCCGAGCCGGAGCTCAGTTTTGTCGCCGTCTAGTCCAATAGCTTAGAGAGAGAGAGAGAGAGAGAGAGAGAGAGAGAGACGTGTGGAAATTGGTTTGTCTCTGCTAGTCTTCCCACTTAGCAGCCGCAGCAGGCTTCTAGACCTTTCGAGAGTGAATCGAACCAAGAGCGAGAATAGCCTTTCACTTGGAAATGGACACAAGTACATGAGGTGTGTCAAAATAAAGAGACACTTAAATGTCAAAACTTACGAAAGTAATATTTAAATATTAAAATTAAAAAAAATGAATTAGTTAAGTGTCAATGATGAGAAAATTCGACCAAAAATCTAATGTGACAATTTTTTGGTGAGTTTAATACAAAATGACTTCATTTTGCGCGTTGATGTGGCTAAACAATCGTTTTAGTGCTTGATATAGTAAATAATAAATAAAAATGAATTAGATTAAGTTTAAAACAATTTTTTTTAAAAAGGAGGAAGGCAGCCGGAATGACGTCATATATATATTTTGTTTTAAATTTAATTAAATTAATTTTTGTATTAAAATTCGAATTATATCAAAACGACATCATTTTTGTGTGTGTTTTGCCGAGTTAGCCTTTCGGAGAGCCACGTAAGCGAGAAAATTAATAAAAAATTGCTATATAAGATTTCCGGCGGGATTTGCCGAATGTGACACTAAAGTATTCCATTTTTCATTAAAAAATAGTATTTAAGTGTCATTTTCGTAAGTTTTGATATTTAAATATCCATTTATGCCAAGTTTTGGCACTTGGAATGTTCTTTTGCCCTTGAAACTGTTAGAAAGTTTTGAGAGATGATACAAATTAGGGGAAATGACTCCTATTTATACAAGCACTCCCATAATTACAACAATGGATTTAAAATCATAGTGGGATTTTCACTCACCCCTACTCACCCTAGGCGCGAGTGGCTACTATATCAGCCTTACTCGGTGGTAGATGGGATAAATCCTATCATGAAGTCTACCTTTCCCACCATAGGGCCGCCAAATTCCCTATTTATTTTTGTCTTCTCGACATAGAAGGAATACGTAGGACAGCACGAGATCTTCCGCCTGAGAATGATTTTCCCACTCGTTTCCTCCTTAAGCCTTTTAAGGACTTGCTTAGGTCCTAACTCTTATTTATACAAGCACTCCTATAATTACAACAGTGGACCTACTCTTAATGTAAAGGTAGCGATTTTACATCCCACCTATCAATTACTCACATTAATTATAAGAATTTTCTAGAATAGTATATGTTTTCATGTTGCCCACCCCTGGAAAAATTGTAAAGTATAAAAGAAACAAAGGCCCGTCGGATTTGCTTGAATTGTCCTTGGTCTTTCGTGTGTTGAAAACCTCTGGACTCTATTTCACCTAATCTAGCGATACTCTCATTGCATCTTTGGCGTGAAAGGCATCAATATATTTCTTGAATTGCCAAAGAGATTTCTCTCGTTCCCAACTTTCTTCATACTCCGGTAGACCTGTCTATCAAATTTTCTTGCTTCAGTACACAATACCATATGACTCGATTTGCCATGATAAGATCAATGTTTCACTCATACAAGGTTTTAGCCTTAAAACGTGCTTGTTGTGACTCTTCTCGATCCGCATCTTCCTTAGCTACATGAAATGATTTATGCATACTTACATGGAGAACCAAATGTACCCTTAACTTTGGCAAGAGTTCTGGCTTGTATGCTACCTTTTCGATTCATAGCAACACTCTAAACGAGCCCGCATAACAATGAATCAACCTTTTATGCAACTCGATATTGAAGACACTAGATGTGCTTGATGAGATATTTCACGTGCCATCCTTTTTTGTTAGCCCATTTTTTCATGTGCTTCATGACCTTGTGTAAGTAAGTTCGCGCAAAATATGCTTGTCCATACCACCCTTTAGTGAACTTGTTAGCGGATGGGCTACACCCTTGATAGCTTGATGCAACCGTACTCAATAGTTAACTGCAGATTTTTTAGACAAAAAGGGATTTGCTTTCTTCGCAATGGAGGTGCTCGATAAAAACTCATGAAACTACTTTTTTTCTTGCACCGAAAAATTGTTAAGGGATTTTTTTATATTTCTTTTATAAGTACAATAAAGTTCTTATGTTTTCACACAATCATGGTCTTACAACTATCATTTTGTAAAAATCATACTATTATGTGTTGTAGATGCTTAAATTACTCTTGTTTTGATGTAATTTCAATTAATTTTCTCAATTAAGTGTTCTTGATTTTGTACATAAGAATCTTCAAATGTGAAAATGCACATAAATCCATTGCCGCGAAAAAGCCTAGTTAATGATTTAGTTCATTTTTAATACACAATTTCTTGAAATACAAAGTACAGATAACGAACTGGTCTTTGGGCAACTTAGACAACTTAGAGAACATCCGAGACGAGTCGTCTCAGACACCGGCCGCCCCTCTACTTGTCGACCATGCCCATTGGCCAGACACAAACTGGATTTATTCGACGTAGAAATTGAAGTTGCAAAGCAATGGCCCTGGAAGACATCGCCGATCGCCGTCGGACGCTTACTAACTAGGCATGAATTAGAAGCGGCGAATCGGGAGACGCCTCTCGCACCTCAAGGCTTAGAGGCTTGCTCCGTCGAGGCGAAGGTCACAGGACTAGCTCGATGGTCCTTCACGACGAGGCTCAGCACGTCAGGCCTCGAATAATGCCCGATGACATCGAACATGAACTTCGCCCGTGCAATATCTCCGAGATCTGCATTTCATTCAATCAATAACAGAAGTGAGCATGTAGTGTGCATATCTTTTCTCCAAGACAAGTGACCATGAATCCAAGATCACCAAATTCACCGATCAAAATATCCTCAGAATGTAAAGTTCTTCAGAGCAACTGAATTACCTAACTCAGCTGTGATGAGACCCTCTCCTTCAAAATTCGGTCCAGCAAGGACTGTGCCGAACGGCGAAACTATGACACTGCCGCCGGTGCATACGACAGAGTCCGGCTTGTGATCATCATCGGTCCCGCTGACAACATATTCCGGTGGAGGAGGGTAATCGCTCCTTCGACAGAACTGATTGGCCGAAAGCACGAAGCATCCGCCCTCATGGGCAATGTGAATCACGGACGATTGCCAGGTTGCGTTAGGATCAGCGGTCGGCGCACAGTATATCTGAATGCCTGGAGAATTTAGGACGACCTCGCAAGTCAATCGCAGCACCAAAAGAGAAAAATTCTAAAAATTCAGGACTGATAGTTTTTCGGATGTGATTGCTAATTTTTCAAGGGGCAAAGGTAATTTTTCGACTCAATAAATCGTGAGTTTGTTTTACCTTTGGCATACATAGCAGTCCTCATCAGCGGCATTTTGTTTTCCCAACAGATTACGGAGCCTAGTTTGCCGATCGAGGTATCGAAAACAGGGATCGTCGATCCGTCTCCGAAGCCCCAAACGAGACGCTCCAAAGCAGTCGGCATGAGTTTGCGGTGTTTCCCGAGATATTGGCCCTGGGAGTCGAAAAAGATGACCGTGCAGTAGAGCGTGTACCCGTCTCTCTCTATGACACCCATCACCAGGTACACTTTGAATTTTCCGGCCAGGGCGGCCAGACGTTCGACTTCAGGTCCTGCAAGGTGAAAACTCTTCTCAGTGGACATGTTAGTAGGCGTTTGATCACAATCACAGAGATGAACAGGTCCAGATTATGTGGCAAATGAAGAGGACAGAAAACAGAATATTTGAGCTTCTGCTATTTGAGACTATTGATCTTCTTGATGTCTTTCTAGTTCTACATATGAGTGCTAAGAAAGCCATCCCAATCTCAGCCTCTTCTCTTCTTTGGCACTAACCATCAATTTGAGTATGCATCACAGACAGTTTTTTCATAAGGGTCACTGATAAACTTCCCTCCTGAACCTAGTAAACTGCCAAAAGTTCTTTCTTTTCCTCCTAAGTAACGAGAAAATCCATCCTAATTAGGGAGCCAAAGTCCGCAATGCGACTCAAGCATGAAATCCTTTGCATTCGGCGATGCAGACTGCGTCTTTTGCCTAATCCGCGGACATAGATCCGGGTCAAAGACGAATGAAACTGCGGTGAGGCATTCCAATCTGACCTCCCCCACCATGCTTCTCCCGCAACCAACACTTTCAGCCCCCGACAAGTGCTCTCAGACAGAAGTAACATTATAACCTATTAACTGGTTCTCCCGAGAAGTGGAGAGAAGACCTCACCAGGCACATCGATGGCCGACGCGTGATACTTGCGGAAACTCTCCTTGCCCTTCGCCGTGCGGTCGGTGAAGTTCAGCCCCCGAGGGTATCCACCAATGAAGGCTTCGGGGAACACGATCAGCTGCGACCCCAGCGCTGCTGCTTCTGCCAACAGCTTCTCCGCTTTATCTGCACTCGAAAGAGAAACGCTTGGTCAAGAAGAAAAGAGAGAAAACAAAGGAAAAGAAGAACGTAAAGAGGGAGAGTTCATATGTTGAAAATCAAGACCGAGGGTCGCCGGCGTGTCGTAAAAGACGGTGGCGGCCTGAACGATGGTGGCTCGAACGGTTGTGGGTGCAGCAGGGGGGAAGAAGGGTCGACGCCGGTCATGTCGATCTCGCTGCTGATGGGAGGGGGACAAGAAGAAGACATGGTGAGCTTGTGTCTGTGTTTTGATGGTACGGTGACTTCGTCTTGGTCGATGCGATCACAAGCATATATCTATATATACATACATATACATATTATTAAATCATTCCGGAGGAGAAAATGCATCATAAGTTGTTGAGAGCTATAAGAAATTTTTCAGGGAAGGTGGTCGCTGGAGCGTCCATGTCGATGAAAGGAACGAGAGCGCGAAACTTTCGGCTTTTTCTCACATTGACTTTCACTTTATATATATTACTTAAATCATTTTTTGAACATTAAATTATTTTTTGAACATTTCTTTGAGTCTTCCTAAATCGAAACACTTCAAGATTTTCATGGTATATATAAATCCACATATGTTGCTTTTCTTAATTTTATGAGAAAGTAGATGATCTTTTATCTTTTGATGGGAAAAAAAAAACATTTTTTCAGTTTAACACTAAGTGGAAACATAAAAAATTGAGTGGATTGGTCGAGCAATTCAAGTTGAATTTGGGTTCCGCTTGTCTTGCGTCCGAAGCATTATTCATCTACGATTAGTTGAGCAATTCAAGTTGAATTTGGATTCTATGTGTTTTATGGAAAACGGATGTTTGGAAAATATTATCTCAAAATGATCACTTGTATTGTTTAAAATATTTAGTCAAAGAAAAATATATTCATTATCGATAATAATTTATTTCTAAACATTTTAAAGGATGATGGATATATTTCTCGTTCATTCTTTTTTGTAAACAATACAAATAATTATTTTTTTAAAAGCATTTCAAATAATTCATTTTTCACAAACAAATTGAGTCTTGATGTCTAGGCAAGAAAATTGACCAAGCCTAGCTACTCTGGTAAATAATTAGTTGAGCAATTTAAGGTCAACTCGATCTCTACAATATTAAAATCTTCTTCACTCCTAGCAGCTCAGGCATCAAAACAAATCGTATGTGAAATTGAAAGCAATTGATTCAACCACTGACAAGCGGTCCGCGAGTATAATAGTTTTCTCATGAATTTAATTGAGTAGTTGATAGTCGTCCGATTCCTAAATGATATAATTGGGATTCGTGAGTTGTTAAACTTTGAACCAGTCTACTCTTTGCAATTCCTAATCTTTGAGGTTTTATAGTGAAGACTTGGTTAAAAAGTCGTTGTCGGAGCGACGATGTTGAAGCGATTTGCTGGTTCAATACAACGATGCCAAATTGGTAAACCTTATAATCTGCGGAAGTGTTGACGAAATAAACTTGGGATAGAAGCTGGCTCATGTTTTTGTTACTCATTTAGTTGGATTATTTGATAAGATGGAACAAGATAATATTATATTGAATCTTTTATATCGTATATACTATTAGGTAATCAATTGGGTATGACGCTCAACATGATAATATTAGATAATATTGGATTGAATCTTTCTCCAACCAATCTTTCCTTTATTTTATTTGGTGAAATTTGGCAAGGTCGTGGTCTTTGGAAACTCAATAGTTTCACTTAGTAATTAAAGTCCAATAGCGGGTGATCAATGACCGATTAACTTGTGTAATTTGAGTTTGAATATGAAGTAAATGGGTTGTAATATACTTTGAAAACTCAAAGACTTTGTAAAATTTGAGTTTGCTAATAATGCACGAACAGCAGACTTGGAAACGATAAGGAAGTTGCATGAAACTTTATAAAATAGATTATATTCTTAGAGGCCATGGTTTCTGGATGCCTAAAACAAACATAAGATGCTAATGCATGATCGGAATGCGCAGAGAAGGTTAAAAACTTAAGGAAGCATAACTAGAATGGTTTTATAAACAAAGATGAATATTGGAATCAGGAAATCTAATATAATTCAAAATTTATTTTGAATTCGAATTCAGGCAGAAACTAATCTAATCCGATTTACTATAAATGATCATCTCATCTTTGTATGTGCAAAGTCAAAAGTTTCGATCTTTAGAGATGATTGGTCTGTCTGTGATTTGTTATCTTTTGGATGTGCTCTTGCGATATTTTGATATCCTCCTCGTTGATTCTTCTTGTGCCTTTAAATGGACCACTCCGTCATGCATTCCGGTCCTCCTTCGCAAGAATCTCTCGCTATCTTGGTTGGCATGTTACTTTAGGGATGGTTCTTAAGTGCTCCCCATTTCGTAGTGATGGCTATCACCCAATCGATGGATCCTCCTCGACTTAATTTTCAACTTTTGTGCATGCTTCGAGTCACTTTACCATTGTCACGTGTTATGCAATTCACTTGAATTAAGCCCATTGCCCATTTAAAACTCATAATTGAGTGCTCATAAAGCATTCGATTGATGGGTCGTATGAGTCAAGTGCATCACCGTGGCCTCCTAATTTAGGTAATTCACTCAATTAGACTAAGCCCCCTGCTCAAATTTGGGGGCCCAAAGCCCCTTGGAAAAGCTAAACGAAATGGAGATCCATATCAACACTTTTGAAGCATAATTTTGTTCACAAATTGTTGGGTATTAATGAGTAGGGCTGAGCACGGTTCCCGGGTTACCCGGGAATTGGAACCGAACCGGAGGAGGGTCCGGTTCGGTTCCCGGTTCCAAGGGGGACCAGTTCCGGTTCCAGTTCCTTTTTTCTAGGAACCGGGAGTTCCAGTTCCGGAATCGCATGCGGAACCGGAACCGGAACCGGAACCGGAACCAGTTTCAGAACCGGTCCCGGAACCGGTTAAGTTAGGGCAGAAAAATCGATTCCCCCCTTCTCTCTCTCTCTCTCTCTCTCTCTCTCTCTCTCTCTCTCTCTCTCTCTCAGTCTCAAACTCGCCTAGTCGCCCGTAGCCGCCCCCTCTCTCTCTCTCTCTCTCAGACTCGCCCAGTCACCGCACCGCCCATCTCCGCGCCGCACCGCCGCGTCTCCGCGCCGCCGGCCACTCCGCACCACCGGCCATCTCCGCGCCGCACCGCTCAGTCGCTCGTAGCCGCCCCTCTCTCTCTCTCTCTCAGACTCGCCCAGTCGCCGCACCGCCCATCTCCGCGCCGCATCGCCTCTCCGCACCACCGGCCATCTCCGCGCCGCACCGGCCATCTCCGCGTCGCGCCGCACCCCCCAGTCGGCCGTAGCCGCCCCCTCTCTCTCTCTCTCTCTCTCTCAGACTCGCCCAGTCGCCGCACCGCTGCATCTCCGCGCCACCGGCCATCTCCGCGCCGCACTGGCCATCTCCGCGCCACCGGCCATCTCCGCGCCGCACCGCCCATCTCCGCAAGTTGTGAATAGGAAAGGTAGAGTAGCTCTGTTTTCTTTTTTGTGTCTCTGTTCCCTTTCTATGAATTGAGTCTTCATATTGAATTTCCCTGATGGAAAAAATGACATATTCCATTTTAATAATAACCCCGGATCGCTTATTCTTAAAAGCATTGACTGAGTACCGTGGGATCTCATAGGGACAATAAAAGAAAATAATTGGTGAATGCGTTGTCTCAAGTTAAATGCATTGAAGTCTATTCACTGTTGTTGATCCAAGATCTATTGAACAAAGAAATATTTATGTGCAATTGGTGGAAAAACAATAACTTGTTATTCAGTCAATTATCTGGCAATCACTTCATATTGTATACCTTTGGGTGCAAAGGTATACAGACATATGTGATAGGTCTGTGTAGCGAGTTATCTGTCATTAGAAGTATGTAAGTATTTAAGTATGAGTTAAGGCATGTGATATTTGTGGTCGTTCTTTCAGGTGGTCATTTATTTTTCTTGCATAACTCAAAGAAGTTCCTATCTCTAGAGTTTTTAGATTTCTTTGTCCAAACAGACTTGGGATTCCCTATATGATTCACAGTTGAAAATTCATATCAAAAAGAAAAATCTGGGAAACAAAAGTTAAGCGGTTATTTTAATATTCTAGTAATAGGAATCTTGATGTTTTTGTTTTCATTTCAATGATAAGAGTCAATCGTGATTGGTGTCAGTCCGTGAACCTGTTGTAGTAATCATGCCTCTAGGGTTTTAATGCAAAGTAAGAAAAAACGAAAAAGATGATCCACTGAGGTGGGAGTGGTGCTCTAGTCTAGTGTACTGTTGTCGAGAAAAACAGCTCGACCCTTGATGAATGCATGGACTGTAAGGCAACCTTTTTGTTGAAATTTCACTTCTGTTTCTTAACAAAAGTTGTAAAGGACATCCTGAGGTACAACATATCAAAAATTTAGAGAAAACAAACAAGAATAGGTAGGTGAAATCGTGGTCCTTTGGAGATGGTTAGATCTGGAATTACGGTAGTACGAACAGGGATTTTAACCGTCCATATTTAATTATCTAGGACGAATTTGACTTCGATGTTTTCATGAAGTATCTACCTTATGGTCTTGGCTATCACATAATCGAATTTCATAATTTTTGAAGGTCATTTGGGTATTTAATCGGAAATGTTTCTAAAACTGTGCAATCTGATGTAGGGCTGAGCGCGGTTCCCGGGTTACCCGGGAACCGGAACCGAACCGGAGGAGGGTCCGGTTCGGTTCCCGGTTCCAAGGGGGACCGGTTCCGGTTCCGGTTCCTTTTTTCTAGGAACCGGAACCGGAACCGGAACCGGTCCTGGAACTAGAACCGGAACCGGTTTCGGAACCGGAACCTGTTTTGGAACCGGAACCTGTTTCGGAACCGGAATCGGAACCGGTTACTTAGGGCAGAAAAAGCTCGACCTTGGATGTTCTAGTGACTTATATGTGATGTTCTAGTTGAAGTTTGGCTTTGGCCTCTAAATGAAAGTTGTAAAGGACTTCTTGGAGTATAACATACTCAAATTTGGGACAAAACAAACAAGTATAAGTGGGTGAAATCGTTATTCTTTGAAAAGACTGGATCTGGAGATTTTGGGAACGACCCTTGATGAATGCATGGACTGTAAGGCAACCTTTTTGTCGAAATTTCACTTCGGTTTCTTAACAAAAGTTGTAAAGGACATCCTGAGGTACCACATATCAAAAATTTAAAGAAAACAAACAAGAATAGGTACGTGAAATCGTGGTCCTTTGGAGATGGTTAGATCTGGAATTACGGTACTACGAACAGGGATTTTAACCGTCCATATTTAATTATCTAGGACGAATTTGACTTCGATGATTTCATGAAGTATCTATCTTATGGTCTTGGCTATCACATAGTCGAATTTCATAATTTTTGAAGGTCATTTGGGTATTTAATCGGAAATGTTTCTAAAACTGTGCAATCTGATGTGTTCGGATCTTGTAAGTTGCAATGCGTAGACTATATCATTTTGTATGAGGTTCTTTTGGAAATTTGTTCTGCATGAAATATCTCTCTTCATGTCTTCCCTACAACATATTTAAATTTCGTAATTTTTGTAGTTCATTTGCCTAGTTAACCAAAAAAATTTCAAAAACTGTGCAAGTAGAGAATAGGAAAAGTAAATCGATTTTATCTTTTAATCCAGAACGAATTGGACTACGATTTCTTCATGAAACTTGTACCTCTAGGTCTTAAATACAACGTGTACAAATTTCAGAATTTTCTGAGTTCATTTAAGGGTTTAATCGAAATTGTTTTCAAAACTTGTACCTCTAGACATTCTTGTTCTAGTGGTGTTTTATTTTTACTTTCTAGTTTGCTATTTGTTTTGAAATTTCTAATTATATTCTATTATTGTTGTGCAGTGCGAAGTTAATGTATCAAGATAACATGTCAATGGGAAGTTACCGTGTAGTATACACGTACATTATATTTTTTTTTTGGTAACGTGCGCATACGTTATATTTTGTTTTAGTAACGTGCGTGCACGTTATAGTTTTTTTGGGTAACGTGCGCATATGTTATAGTTCAAATCTAAAAATAACCAAAAAAAAAAAAAAGAACCTGTTGGAACCTGGAACCGACCCTGGAACCTGTGACAGGGTAGGTTCCAGGTTCTCGGTTCCCACGGGTAGGTTCCAGGTTCCTCATTTTGAGGAACCTTTACCCGAGGGTAGGTTCCAGGTTCCAGACGGAACCGAACCGGAACCTGGAACCGCTCACCCCTAATCTGATGTGTTCAGACCTTGTAAGTTGCAATGCGTGGACTATATCATTTTGTATGAGGTTCTTTTGGAAATGTGTTCTGCATGAAATATCTCTCTTCATGTCTTCCCTACAACATATTTAAATTTTGTAATTTTTTTAGTTCATTTGCCTATTTAACCAAAAATGTTTCCAAAACTGTGCAAGTAGAGAATAGGAAAAGTAAATCGATTTTATATTTTAATCCAGAACGAATTGGACTATGATTTCTTCATGAAACTTGTACCTCTAGGTCTTAAATACAACGTGTCCAAATTTCAGAATTTTCTGAGTTTATTTAAGGGTTTAATCGAAATTGTTTTCAAAACTTTTACCTCTAGATATTCTTGTTCTAGTGGTGTTTTATTTCTACTTTCTACTTTGCTATTTGTTTTGAAATTTCTAATTATATTCTATTATTGTTGTGTAGTGTGAAGTTAATGTATCAAGATAACATATCAATGGAGGTGGAGGGACGTGAGGAAATGACTCCGATTACGGAATTGGAGTTTTCTAACGATGAAATTGAAGAAGAGGCACCCCCTACCTCGAGTGCCACAAATAAGGTACCCGGTTCTCATCTTTCCCATGATAAGAAACATACATCTGAATGTTGGAATCACTATTCGAAAATTAGTGATAAGGATGGAAACATATATTAAGTGAAGTGCATTCATTGTGGGTCAATGCTTAAGTACCGTGTTGCTAATGGTACTTCTGCAATGAGGAAGCACTTGGCCACATGCAAGAGGTTTCCCCGTAATTTAGATAAGAGGCAGAAATTTTTTGTACCACGTAATGTCAACACGGCTGGCAAGGGAGGAGGAGATTCTAGTACTGGTAGCGTCTTATCAACATGGGCATTTAATCAAGAACGTTATAGGCTAATGCTTGCTCGATTCATCATCCTTGATGAACAACCTTTTTCCTTGGTTGAGCGTGTTGGATTTCGTGAATATATTAGTGAGTTACAACCTCTCTTCAAACATATATCACGTTTCACAGTGGCAAAAGATTGCATGAAGTTGTTTTTATGTGAAAGAACTTCTTTGAAGAATTATTTTGGAAAGATTAATTCTAGGATCGCATTCACGACTGATACATGAACTTCCAATCAAAATTTGAATTACTTGTGTCTCACTGCACATTTTATTGATGAAAATTGGAAGTTGCATAAAAGAATCATCAATTTTGTGGTGATACATAGTCACAGGGGTAAGGAGATTGGAAAAATGGTGGAGGGATGTATTGAGAAGTGGGGAATAGAAAAAAATGTGTCGACAATTACCGTGGATAATGCTAGCTCGAATGATGTTGCGGTTGGCTATTTGAGGGATAAACTTTCGAAACAAAAGTCGTTGATATTAGATGGTAGTGTTTTGCACATGAGGTGTACAGCTCATATATTAAATTTGATTGTGAGAGATGGCTTGACTATGGTACGTGACTCCATTGCACGTATTCGAAATATTGTTAGATATGTAAGGAGTTCTCCCACAAGAGCCTAAGTATTTCAATCTTACATTGAGAAAGAAAAGATCACTTATAAGGGTTCGGTAGTTCTTGATGTCGCCACTAGATGGAACTCCACTTACCTCATGTTAGAGACCGCTATAAAGTTCAGAAAAGCTTTTGAAAGGATGAAAGATCACGATCCATCTTTTGTAAGTGAGCTTAATTATGAAACTCCTAATGAAGATGATTGGGAAAATGCTATTGTTCTTTCGGATTTTCTCAAAATATTCTATGATGCCACCAATCAGATGTTTGAGACTTCATATGTTACTTCAAATGATTATTTTGAAGGGATAGCTATTTTGTATAGAAATTTGAAAGAGGCGATCAATGCTTCGAATCCTAAGCTTCAAGATATGGGTGTGAAAATGAAAGAAAAATTTGACAAATATTATGGAAGCTTGGATAAAGTGAATATGATGGTGTTGATTGCGGTTGTGTTAGATCCTAGAGCCAAGTTAAATTATGTGAGTTTCTTGTATGGACAAATTTATGATGATGAATCGAAAATTAAAGAGATGCATTACAAGGTGAATGATACATTGGAGCGTTTGTATGAATTTTATGAGCAATATTCTCTTACTTCAAGTGATCAAGATTTTGGTGACCATAATTTGGGTGTAAGTAGTAGTAGTTCAAATTCCAATACCGATACAAGTGGTAGCGAATGAATAAAGAAGCATAATGCCTAAGAATGGAAGAAAATGTTTTTCTACTCAAATGAACAAGGGAGCGATGGCAACAAGTCCGAGCTTGATGAGTTTCTTCAAAAAAAAATGAAAATGATCTTGGTATTGACATTTTGATTTGGTGGAAGACTAATGGCTCAAAATATAATATCATTTCCTTGATGGCTCGAGATATTTTATCAATTCCTGTAACTACCATTCCTTCAGAATCAACTTTTAATACATCGGGTTGTGTGCTTGATGGCTTTCGGAGTTCTTTAACTCCAAAAGTAGTGGAAGCTTTGATTTGCACTCAAGATTGGTTGAGAGCCGCTCGTGTACCGCTTGATGTTGAAGAGTGTATTGAGAACGCAGAACAATTTGAGTTGGGTAAATAATGTTTATATCTTTATATATTGTAATTTTTTTTTGTATATTTGATAAGTGAATATTTTATTTAATATCTTCCTCTTTTTTTTTTTTTTTTTTTTTTTTTTTTTTTCAGATATGGTTGGTCTTAATGCGGAGATTATGATCGATAAATAAAGTTGGTGGTATCGCACTTGCAATGGATCCAACGGTTGATAAGTCAAGCAAGGTTTTTTTGTTGGCTTATTGATAAGCAACTTTGTTTATCGTAATTTTAATGCAAGCTCCTTTTTATGTACATTGAATTTTTGAACTATATTGTCAAAAAATTTAGGAGCTTTTAGATGGGCAAAATGGCATGCTTCATGGAGTATTATCAATATTGATTTTTTTTTCTGTGTCTTTACTTAGGATTTTGATTGATTTGTATTTATGTCTTTGCAAGGTTTTGCTGTGCCAAAGGAATCACATGGAAATGTTGCAGAGTTCACACTATGGAGTAGATGAAAATTTGAGATCTTATTGGCACTTCTGGTTTTTTATCTCTTTAGAAACTTCTTTGGAAACTTCTTATTAGTTTTGATTATGTATGTCTAAATTCTTGACAATTGGCATTCGTATGTTTCCTAAGATGTGGGAAGTTACCGTGTAGTATACGCGTACATTGTAGTTTTTTTTGGTAACGTGCGCATACGTTATATTTTTTTTTGGTAACGTGCGTGCACGTTATATTTTTTTTGGTAACGTGCGCATACGTTATATTTTTTTTTTGGTAACGTGCGTGCACGTTATAGTTTTTTTTTTTGGTAACGTGCGCATACGTTATATTTTTTTTTGGTAACGTGCGCATACGTTATAGTTTTTTTTTTTTTGGTAACGTGCGCGTACGTTATAGTTTTTTTGGTAACGTGCGCGTACATTATTTTTTTTTTTGGGTAACGTGCGCATATGTTATAGTCCAAATATGAAAATAACAAAAAAAAAAAAAAGAACCTGTTGGGAACCTGGAACCGACCCTGGAATCTGTGACAGGGTAGGTTCCAGGTTCTCAATTCCCACGAGTAGGTTCCAGGTTCCTCATTTTGAGGAACCTGTACCCGAGGGTAGGTTCCAGGTTCCGGACGGAACCGAACCGGAACCTGGAACCGCTCACCCCTATTAATGAGCAAGAAAGTTGAAGCTCATACTGATGCTAAAAGCCTCATATAAAACAAGTAAAGAAAGCAAGGCAACCTTTCTAGGTGGAGATGGAGCCGTGCGGTGGTTTGTCGGAAGAGCCATTGTGTCTTCATCCAATAGAAAAGCCATAGCGCTGATTCGATGACGACTTGAATCCTGCAAATCTCAAACAATTCTAGCTTTATGAATTGCAATTCAATTCTGAAGCATGCAACCCATACATGTAAGAGGGGCCAGAATTCCAGCTTGCAAAATTGCCACTGGGAAAAAAAAGGAACTCAACTTCATAATCCCCCTCGTCCCCCTCCCAAAAATTTAACAAAATAGGGGGAAAAAATACGCCTGCTACTAAATGGGCACATGCAACATAAAGTAGATATGATAATAGTTAAGTAGCTACTTCCCTCCCAAAAAGAAAAAAAGGAAAAACAAAAGGCTATTCACGCTAGCTAAATGGGCATGTGCCAGTGCCATATAACGCAGATGCGCTAATGGTTAAGGAGCTAATAGGACCTTCATGACTTTGCTAATTGAAGTGCAATCCCACTAGGACGATTTTCTTACTTAGAATAGATTATTTTGCAGACTCCCTTATCGTCGCCAAAGTTCACACCGAGAACAGTGCTAAAGGATATATCCATGTGGAACCCTTCAACATCAAAATTAACCGTGGAGGATGAATTGTGAAACTTATTCGATTCAAGTGCCTTCACTTTTGTGCCAAAGTACTTTTATTTATTGTTTCTCAATACTTGGATGCAATCATGCCAAACTGAGCTTATAAGTGTAAGGACTTACTATTGGAAACTCGAGAAAGCTCAAGCAAGTTAACAGTGAACCGAGGCCACAGCGAGAAGATTTAAGTTGGAACAATTAGCCAAAGAAGAGATAAAACTTGAGTCATCCTGCAACTAGTTCGAACCCATTGAAATTGCGTAAAGGCCCTTTAGCCTTCCCCAATTTTCGGGTATTGGCCCTTTACTATTCTGAGTCTAGACCGAGGAGCACATTTGGACTGGAGTATAGTTTATTGTAATTATGGTTAAAATTATGGTTAATGGATCAATGAAAGCCAATAAATTAAGATACGTTTTTTCTGTTCACGTATCTCTTTTGGATTCATGAATTTCCTATAGTTTTATGTTCACATATCTATTGAATTCATGAATTTCCTAGATTCATGTATCTTTTAGTTCATGTATTTATTGAGTTCATGAATCTCTTGAATTCATGTATCTTTGGATACATGAATCTCTTGGATTCACGTATCTCTTTATTCATGAATCTCGTGGATACACGCGTCTATTTAATACATTATCTCTTTAGTACATGAACTAAAATTCTCTATAAATAGATATGAGCATAGAGCTTCATTGAAGGGTTTGTTGGTTTTTGGTCTTTCGACTCGATTCCAAAAAGCTTTGATATACTTTTCTACTCTCCTGTTTTTTCTGGATGTGCTGGTTCAATTGAACGGTTTGACAGAGTCCTGTTTGCATAGTGCTAATCCAAACAGGTTCGAGGTGTTGTATATTGGGAGGAATAGTTCGTGAATCTGCGGAGCACCATTGGCAGGAACTAATCGCCTTAAGGAGATTCGGTTATCCGTACCTCACCTCCAATTTTATGTTATTTTTTAATGATATATTATTTTCTTCTTCTCCAAGATTTGTAAAAGGAAGAATATTATAAAGTTGTTATCATCTTCTTTGCATTAATGTTTTGATTACAACAAATAGTGTGTATTTTCTGGATTAATTTCCAACAATCTTAAGGCGATTACTCAGTCATTGTTTGTTGTTCTTGTCAGATTATTGAGATGGCTGGAAACAACCAAGTGCCCTTCAATGTCCTGAATGTTCTTGGAAACGTTCCTATGGTCGATTCGACTGATGCTATGGAAGATGTTCAACCCTCAGGGTTTGAATTTGTAGCAGCTAATGCTACGGGCCCTTGGGCCAACACCAATTTTGGTGGTGCGGGTACAAGTCATATAACTGGTATACCTGGGACTGTTTTTCAGAACAGTGTAGGCCAAATGGCTTTTGGCTCTGTTTCTGGAGGGATGGTTCAACGAACCTTGCCTACCGTGATGGCAACACCTCCAGTTACAACTAATGAGAAACCGGAAAAATTTACCGGAGTGGGCTTTAAACAGTGGCAGCAAAAGATGTACTTCTATCTGACTATGCTCAATCTGATGAAATATTTATCGGAGGTGTGCCCGATAATTAGTCCAAACGAGCAAGATGTCACGACGCTCGGTGCATTGGAGGCTTGGAAGCATGGGGACTTCTTATGCTGAAATTATATCCTTAACTGGTTAGTGAATTCTCTTTATAATGTTTATTGTAATATTGAATCTGCTAAACAGTTATGGGAGTCCTTAGAGAAAAAATACAAAACTGAGAATGCTGGTACCAAGAAATTTGTGGTTGCCAAATTCTTGGACTACAAGATGGTGGATTCTAAATCTGTCATAAGTCAGGTTCAAGAATTGCAATTAATTCTGAGTGACATCTCGGCTGAGGGAATGATACTTAGTGAATCATTCCAAGTGGCAGCCATGATTGAGAAACTACCTCCGGGCTGGTCAGACTTCAAAAATTATTTGAAGCACAAACGGAAGGAGATGAGCCTTGAAGATCTCATTCTGCGCCTCAGAATCGAGGAGGACAATAGAAGGAGTGCAAACCCTTCTTTTGAGCCAAAGGCCAACATTGTGGAATCTTCCAAATCCAAACAAGATAGAAAAAGGAATATGTCTTTTCAAGGAAAAGGCAAGCAAAAGGAGCAGTTCCAGAAATTCCAAGGGACGTGTTTTATATGCAACAAGCCTGGCCATCATGCTAAGGATTGCAAGAAGCGCTCGAAAAAAGGCAAGAACGAAGGTGCAGCCCAGCAACTGAATTTGACAAAGCATGACAATATTGAGAGACTATCTGCTATGGTAATGTCTGAATCATCTCTGGTGTCAAACACTAATGACTGGTGGCTAGACACAGGTGCCACAAATTACATCTGTGCAGATAAACACATGTTCTCATCTTATGAGAAGGCTGAAGAAGATGAGAAGCTTTATATGGCTAACTCTGCATCAGCAAAGATCGCCGGAAGAGGAAAGGTGATCCTAAAGTTTACATCTGGCAAGGAGGTCGCTCTGCTGAATGTGCTGCATGTACCAGATATTCGGAAAAATCTAATTTCTGGCCCTATACTTGTCAAGAAGGGTTTCAAAGTTGTATTTGAGTCTGACAAATTTGTACTTTCAAAAGGAGGGATGTATGTGGGGAAAGGGTACTTATGTAATGACCTGTTTAAGGCCAATGTGTCTGTCATTGATGTAAACTCAAAGTATGTGTACCCAAAGACTATTAATAAAGAAAAGTCTTCGTTTACACTGTTGCGTCTCCTTATCTATGGCATGGTAGATTAGGACATGTAAACTATGGTACAATGAAGAGAATAGCAAACTTGAGGTTAATTCCAAGATTTGAGTTGGATGCCCGTTACAAGTGTGAGACTTGTGTTGAGGCCAAGTTTGCCAAGAAACCTTTCAAATCCATTGAAAGAACAAGTGAACCTCTACAATTAATCCATAGTGATCTATGTGATTTAAAATTTGTAGAATTTAGAGGTTGAAAGAAGTACTTCATCACATTTGTGGATGACTATACTAGATTTTGCTATGTTTATTTACTAACTAGCAAAGATGAGACTATGAGCATATTTGTCAAGTATAAAAAGAAGTTGAAAACCAACTTGAAAAACGAATCAAAGTGCTTAGGTCTGATAGAGGAGGATAATATAGTTCAATCAATTTGAAAGAGTTTTGTGCTAGTTTTGGAATAATTCTCCAAACGACTGCACTTTATACTCCACAACAAAATGGAGTTGCTGAACGATTGAACGGGACACTAAAGGAGATGGCTAATGCCATGCTTTTGAGTTCAAGTTTACCTCAGAACTTGTGGGGGGAGGCAGTTTTAACTGCAAATTATATTCTTAATAAAGTACCCCACAAAAAGACAGGTAAAACTCCATACGAGTTATGGAATGGAAAGTTGCCATCCTACAATTTTCTAAAAGCGTGGGGGTGCTTGGCCATGGTGGCGATTCCTCCTCCGAAACAAACTCGATTGGAACCTAAAACGGTGGATTGTATATTCATCGGTTATGCTCAAAATAGTAGTGCATATAGATTTTTGGTTCATAAATCTAAAAATGCGGAAATTCATGTCAATACAATCCTAGAATCAAGGGATACTGAATTTTTTAGGATATATATCCTGCAAAAAGAAATCAAGGAGAACTTTCTCAGAAAAGGCTTAGAGAATCAGAATCTGAGAATGATGAAGTTGTGGCCAAAGAAACCGAACTTCAAAGGAGTAAAAGGTCTCGAAACGAAAAATCTTTCGGACCTAATTTTCTAACATACATGTTAGAAAGTGAGCCCCAAACATATAAAGAGGCAATGTCATCTCCAGATGCTCCTTTCTGGAAAGAAGCTGATGACAAGGAAATCCATTATATCCTAAGTAACCATACTTGGGAATTGGTTGATCTTCCACCTGGAAATAAACCAATTGGATGTAAATGGATTTTCAAAAAAAAAAAAACTAAAAGCTGATAGTTCCATTGATAAGTACAAAGCTCGGCTTGTAGCCAAAGGGTTTAGACAAAAAAGAGGGTCTTGACTACTTTGATACTTATTCACCTGTCACAAGAATAACATCAGTAAGATGTTGATTGCTATAGCTTCGCTATACAATTTGCAGATACATCAAATGGATGTGAAAACTGCATTCTTAAATGATGATCTCGATGAGGAGATTTATATGGAACAACTTGAAGGGTTCAAGGTCAAAGGACAAGAACACAAAATGTGTAGACTTGTCAAATCATTGTATGGACTTAAACAAGCTCCTAAGCAATGGCATGAGAAATTTGACCGGGTAATGATTCAAAATGAGTATAGAATCAATGAGTGTGACAAATGTGTATACACTAAATCCACTACAGTTGGATATGTACTTATTTGTCTATATGTTGATGACTTATTAATTTTTGGAGATAACATTGAGGTCATCAAAATCACCAAGAACATTCTCAAGAAGAACTTTGAGATGAAAGATTTAGTTGTTGCAGATGTTATACTCGGCATCAAAATTTTAAGGAATTCTGATGGCTTAGGTTTAACACAATCTCATTACATTGAAAAGGTATTTGAGAGATTTAAAGGATTCGGCATTAAAGATGCAAACAATCATTTTCCTCCACACCTAACTTTAAGAAAGAACACTGGAAATAGTGTTAGACAACTAAAATACTCTCAAGTAATCGGCAGCATCATGTATATCATGAATTGCACTAGACCTGATATTGCGTACTCAGTAAGCAAACTGAGTAGATATACCAGTAACCCAGGACATGAGCATTGGAATGCTTTGATGAGAGTATTAGGATATTTGAAAAGGACAAAAGACTATGTTCTACAATATGGCAAATATCCAGCTGTTTTGGAAGGTTATTGTGATGCAAACTGGATTTCAGATTTTGATGAATCGAAATCGACTAGCGGATATGTGTTCACGCTAGGAGGTGCTGCAGTGTCATGGAAATCCTCTAAACAAACTCTAATAACACGCTCTACAATGGAATCAGAGTTTCTTGCTTTGGATAAAGCTGCTGAAGAAGCAGAATGGCTTCGACATTTTTTAGAAGATGTTCCAATGTGGCCAAAACCTATGCCTACAATTTGCATACACTATGACAATCAAGCGGCAATTGCAAGGGCACATAATGTGATTTATAATGGTAAGTCTAGACATATTTGTCGTAGACATAACACCGTAAGGCAGTTGCTCTCAAATGGAATCATTTCTTTAGACTTTGTAAAGTCAAAGGAAAATATTGCGGATCCACTGACAAAAGGTTTGTCGAAAGAGCAGATAAACTGCGAATCGAGGGGAATGGGTTTAAGAGCCTTAACCTAATAAAGAGATTCCAGGGTGGAAACCTAACCTATGCTATTGGAGATCCTATGGACTAGGTTCAATAGGACAACGCAAATTTTGGAAACTCTAGTGTAAGCACTGTCTCCTATTCCTATGATGCAACAGTGCTTTCCCACAGCGTTATTAAGGGTATGCTATGCGTTTAATGATTCCTATAACTTGGAATATAACATCCAAGTAAGATATGGTAGGATGTCTTTAATAGGAATGCACCTATATGCGTGGAGCTGGCCGACTCTATGAAAATCTTTAAAGGCTAGATTTTCTAAAGCACGCATGAATCCCGAGAGTTTCAGGGCCGAAAGAATGAACACAACTGAGAACCAATCTTGAATTGGAAATACTCCGTGTGAGGTTTATTGTCTAGGCTTACACAAACAACTGGCGATTCAAGGCTTAGTCCATCGACTAGTTAAGTAAGTCCAATAGGCTTTCACTAAAAAAGGTTCAAAGCGAAAGCTACCTATCTTGATGTGGTTTATTTCAACAAGCATGCTCAGATTCCTTTGAGTAAAAAATGTTTTGTTGATCCATTAATGTGGGGGATTGTTGTAATTATGGTTAAAATTATGGTTAATGGATCAACGAAAGCCAATAAATTAAGATACGTTTTTTTATTCACATATCTCTTTTGGATTCATGAATTTCCTATAGTTTTATATTCACATATCTATTGAATTCATGAATTTCCTAGATTCATGTATCTTTTAGTTCATGTATTTATTGAATTCATGAATCTCTTGAATTCATGTATCTTTGGATACATGAATCTCTTGGATTCACGTATCTCTTTATTCATGAATCTCGTGGATACACGCGTCTATTTAATTCATGTATCTCTTTAGTACATGAACTAAAATTCTCTATAAATAGATATGAGCATAGAGCTTCATTGAAGGGTTTGTTGGTTTTTGGTCTTTCGACTCGATTCCAAAAAGCTTTGATATACTTTTCTACTCTCCTGTTTTTTTCTGGGTGTGCTGGTTCAATTGAACGGTTTGACAGAGTCTTGTTTGCATAGTGCTAATCCAAACAGGTTTGAGGTGTTGTATCTTGGGAGGCATAGTTCGTGAATCTGCAGAGCACCATTGGCAGGAACTAATCGTCTTAAGGAGATTCGGTTATCCGTACCTCACCTCCAATTTTATGTTATTTTTCAATGATATATTATTTTCTTCTTCTCCAAGATTTGTAAAAGGAAGAATATTATAAAGTTGTTATCATCTTCTTTGCATTGATGTTTTGATTACAACAAATAGTGTGTATTTTCTGGATTAATTTCCAACATAGTTTATACTTGCGAAAGAGAGGTGGTTTCAATTGCACCTTCACGAACCATTCACCTCATTAGCATTCCTTGGAGCACGGCAGGATTGCAGGCGTTGGAAATAGGGGTCGTGTTGCTCCTAAAATAAGTAAGTGAGATTTGTTCTCGCATAGACCCTGAAGATTGCCGCATTAGCAAATGGTTAGAGCTCTCTATATCCGAGTCCATTTCGGAGGGTGCTTGGTTTGTAGCTTTCCATGAGGCGCATAAACCATGGACTTGCCGTCCTGAGTCGTCCTCTTCTATAAGCTGATTTCATTCGGGAAGCGCTATTTAATCATCTACGATAGAATCAGGGATGACACGACATACCACATTTTAGCACCAGATTTCGGCCAGACAGACACATCCGCGCAATCCTGGGAACAAAAGTTGATTATTTCGAGTAAATAATGATAGGTTTTATAGATGTCGTTAGGGTTTTGCCAGAAAATTAGCTCAAATTTCAGTCAAAGGACGTTAATTATAAGGGGGGAATGAAAATTTAATGCCACCGGCTTAACGAAATTGAAGTTCAAATAAAAGGATTATTTTAGCGATATTAATTGGAATGAAAAGTATAGCAGAGAACAAATAAGGTTCATTACGAACTAATAACATTTGGCTACTAAGCACTAGCCATCTTCTCGGAGCACAACCGTAGCTCATATATTTGTACTTTGTCAGATACAATCAGGCCATATGCGATATTAGTAAACCATCTAATATTTTCTCGGCAAATAGAGTGCATGACTCGTGACGGCTATTTGTCCGGACTCAATTAATTCCTCCATTATCATGTATTCCTTAACCCACCTGGAAAAACTCGATGAGGTTGATCGTCTGTTGCTGGGTGTGCTCATCGAAATGGACCCCCAAAAGAAGCTCCTTATAAAATATCAAAGCAGAATCAAGATCATATACACTACATGATATTTCCACTGGTGTCACAACCACTTCTCGATTATTAATATAGGTAAAAATCAATGATTAAGACACCACCAAAGGCCGCTAATAAATGATAAATTAGACCCCCAAATTGACTTTGACATTTCTTGCGTGCATCGAAGGTGTTAGAGATATACTACCATGTTTGATTACTATATAGGATTAGGTTAATTATAATCTACATTATGTGTTCACTGAGTTTAGTATTTTTTTTTTTGGGAATTCGATTCCACTGAGCAGTCTTTCTTAAAGATCCCGACTTTGATCTGTCCTCTCTTCGGAGGCAGCCTCACTTTTGGATTCTCCTTCGAGCTTTTTGTCATCACGCTCACATTGGACATTTTCTGTGACCCTCTCTCTGCGCAAGGGAAGGGAAAGAGAAATCTCAAGAGGTTTATCAAATTTTTGATGAAATTTTTTCTTCCTTCATAAGGAAAAGCGCGATTTGTTTATTTAGGGGAAAAAATTAAAATTAAAATTGTAGCTGTGATTTAGGGAGAACGGAAATAGTGGAAAGCTGATAAAGCTAGTGTCTTGAGTCTATTTAATGATTCGGGAACTTTTGTCTATCGTGCGCGCTATTATTTCATTGAGGGGAAACTTGAGGAGGTGTAAGTGCTCTCGGACCGCCGATGTTTCAAGTCAAAAGGAAGGATCGGCTCTCTCTTGACCATGCCAAATCAATCTCTATCTACATCGGGACTTATCCTTGTCCATCTCTTTCCTTGGATGATATAGGCGCCATTGACTGATTTCAATACCAAGAGACTGGATTTTTTGTTTGATTTCTTTTTAATCTCCTCTAGCTAGAGAAAGAAAAGGAAACTGATTGATAAAATGACAACGGAACCACCAGATCGTTTAATCTGTCACAATAGCAGAAAATGATGGCAAAGGACCCAATTTCATTGAGAAAGCGAAGCAGGAGATCGAAGGAATTATGCATTTTAAAAAGTCGCCCCGCCATCATGGCAAGGAAACTCACGGCTTGAATGAGGACATTGATGAGAACACCCCGACAGACGAGGTTCCGAAGAGATTATCAGGTTAGCTGGAGTTAACTTCATCCAGGCCACCTCCTCAGTAGGCGATCCGCTCGTGGCTTTCAGCCACCCATACAGGTAATCTTTCTCTGGTCTTTCCGATCAGGAGATGAAAACTAGTAGAACTGCTTCTGTATTCAGCGGAGAAAGTGCACTATCAGCAGTTCCATCGGGCGAGCAACTTTTGAATCCCAAAGTCACACACACCCCAGAAAAAAAAATAAAGCAATTTATTTGGCCATCTGAAATATGGAATGTCATAGAGTGTGAAGTAGTATTTTGAAGTTGAAGACTTCTATTTATGATTTGATTCATGAGGATGTACTATTTCTAGCTCAGATGAATTTGATTTCATCTCTACTTCAGGAGGATTGACCATAAAGATAGCGGGCACACAGGACCTGCCAACTTAATTAGTCCCAAAAATGGATGGCACTGAAGCGCGCGCGACCTATTCTCGGTCGTCAAGGCAAGTGCTAGGCCTTGATGAGTAGAAGGGCGCGGCGGTCGCTGCAAAACCTGGGCATGATTTTTATCCCGGCTTGGTGTGCTTCACATATTCCTTCACGTACTTCAACCATTACTAGCATTGATTCTTGCTTCCCTAAACATCTTAGCAGTTATCCATCCACTGTCCTTTGATACACTCATCAAGATTGCTCCTTCCCTCCAACCCCCGTCGAGTCTGATCCTTCCACGCGCCGTTATCCCTCCGCTGGAACCCCCAAGAAGAGTCCAGGCTCATGACAAATTTAACCTTCATTATTTTTTGTTAAATTTATCGTCAAATTGCTAAATTGAATAATACATGACAGTTGTCATATGTACCAATTTAGGTTTTACCCTTTATTTATCATGGGTGTACCGATTTTGCAGTTTTTTTATAGTATTAATTCAATCTAACAAAAACTAACGGAGGGTAGATTTGCCACAAATGTATCAGTTTGAAATAAATTTGTTACAAATGTATCGATTTGAATTTTTTTCATGATACCTTAAAAATTTATATAGGGTTTGGACAAAAGAAGAAATAGAAAAGAAATCTATAGGTGAACCCTAAAACTACAAGGCTAGGATCAACCGACCCTACCTTGACGTTGCGGCACATCCTGATTGACTGTTATAAGGTCAAAAGGAAACCGGATGTAAAGGTGAGTATAAGGGTCTCTTGACAATTATGATAGTCCTCTCAAGATGTACATCCACCAAAGATGGCATTACTTCATCTTTATTGGCTTCACCATCTCGAGTTTATTTATAAACACTTTGAGTTTGGACTTAATTTAGATATACGAAACATTTTCCAAGACTTCCTTTTGAATCTTTTGAACTTTGAGGTCCGTTTGTTGAAGCGCCATAATTCTGGGTAACACTTATGGTTCTATTCGGAAGGTAGCTAGTAAGCTTGAAAGGCTTCCAATCTCCAATCTGTAGTCTGAGTCTCGAATTTCTTCAAGAAGCATCCATTCTTTGACAAAAGAATGAATCCCTAGAACCCGAACCCAAGTCCAAGATGCTCATATTCATGTTCACTGCAAATTGATAAAATAAAAAAATAAAACTTCGAGAAGAAAACGAAAGTAAGAAACAAGAATAAAACATGTCTTTTAGCATCTTTCACATGTTTAGTTCTCTTCAAAGCGAACTGCATTGGAGAAACGCCGCCTCGTTTTCCTCGCTTGACCGATGTTTTCGCTTTGAAGACCATCTCACAACTTAGGCATTTGATATATAAATATTAAGCGTTCTTTAAGAATCACTGTGCCTGGGAGAGGAGATATGGCAAGAGTACAAGCTTTGATTGGATGTGCTGTAATCCGCCACCAACCTAGAAGCAAAAAATTGATAATGGATCTTTGGTTCATGAACTGGCAAGTTAACACACACACTCTATCTCCTCATCACACAATTCGCCCCTAGGACTTGGGTCACTTTTTACAAGAATCTAAGGGTGCGTTTGTTTGCGTTTCTGTTTAAAAATTGTTCCAAGAAACAGAAATAGAAAAAAGTGTTTCTGTTCCGGGGAACAATTTTTGAACAAAAAAATGCGTTTGGTAAACTTGTTCTGTGAATAAAAAATAAACAGAAACACGTTTGGTAAATTTGTATAATTTTTTTATTTCTTTTATTTTTTAATATTTTTATTTTATTTTTCTTATTTTTCCTTTTTTCTTTTTTTTCTTCTTTTGGCCGGTCGCCGGCCTCGGCCATGGCCGACGGCCTTGCCCGGCCACGGCGAGGCTCACCGGCCCCCGGCGAGGCTCGGCCTCGCCTTGGCTAGGCGAGCTCAAGCTCACCCAAATCCGAAGAGGCTGAGCTCACCCAGATCCGGCGAGGCTGAGCTCGCCCAACGGCCGGCGAGGCTCGGCCTCGCCGGGCCACCGCCAGGTGACGCTGACTCGCCCAGATCCGGCGAGGCCGAGCCTCGCTGGCCATTGGGCGAGCTCGGCCTCGTCGGATCTGGGCGAGATCAAGCTCGCCCAGCCCAGCGTGAGGTCGGCCTCGCCTTAGCTGGGCGAGCCTCGCCGGCCGCTAGGCGAGCTTGGCCTCGTCGGATCTGGGCAAGTTCGAGCTCGCCCAACCAAGGTGAGGCCGCCGGCCCTCATCGGCCGGTCGCCGGCCATGGCCAAGGCCGGCGACGCGAAAGAAAAAAAGAAGAAGAAAATAAGAAGAAAATTAAAAAAAAAAAGTGTTTCTAAGTTTTGTTTCGTAAATAAGAAATACAAATTTGTTGTTTCTTATTTCGTTTCTTTTTGTTTCTGGAAACAAAAGAACAAAAAGGAATAGAAACGCACCCAAACGCGTTTCTGTTCCTTTTTTGTTCCTAGGAACAAAAAAACAAAAAAAGTGTTCAAAAAAAAAAAAGAAATACAAACAAACAGACCCTAAGCATCAATGGACAGTGAGGGTCAGCGACCTCTAAAGTCTCTTGTGAAAAATGTTTTGTGTTTGGCAAACAATTTTGAAAACTCATTAGTCAAATATCAGCATTCGCAATACAGGTCCAGACCTGCTTTGAGCATTGGGCATTTTGGATATGCAAGTTCTGTCACTATTCATCTTCTTCCCCATTCGTCTTTGTCCTTCCCGCTTGAGAGTCAAGCTTCTCCAACAGCCGCCGCCGTCACCACCACCTAGGGGTTGTGCATCCCCAGTGACCACCACCTGGGGTAGCGTGACCCGTGAGCTAGGCGGCGGTGCTTGGCGCGTGCAAGCTAGGTAATGCCGCTTGAGGTTGTGCGAACCCGGGCGACGTCACCTAGCTCACGCGCGCTAGGCAACACTGCTTGAGGTCGCGACCTCAAATTGCCAAATCTAGCCATCTGGAGGCCAAATCTAGCAATCTTGAGGCCAGATTTGGCCTCCGCGACCTCAGGCCGCTAGATTTGGCGGTCCGACAACCAAATCTGGCCGTCCAGTAGTTGGCTGACAATTAGCTGGCCGCTGGATTTGATGTTCAAACTTAAGAAAACTATATATGTTTTGCCGAATAGTGTTTATGCTAAAGTTACTTTTTAATGTTATTTGACATTACAATTTACCAAATGGTATAACATTTCAAAAAACTTCTTTACTTCAAAGATATTTGTATTTTTCCAAAGTCATTTCCCCAAAATTGAACCAAACGGGCCATTATTCCCAACTTTTGGGTTGATTGTCTAACACCCTTCTATTACAAGTACATGCATGCATACAGCCTGACCCAAAGGGTGTCAAAACGAAACCCGAAACGAACATGCAATTTTGGTTCAATTTGGATAATAAAAAAATAACCGTTCTTTATTTTGATTTGAATAGTTTCAATGAACCAAATTGAACGGAAAATAACCTATCTTCTTAATATTACAATTTACACAATGTTTCTCATTTTCTGCCGAACCTCTTTTTAATATTAAAAAAAAAAAAGAAAACCAAAAAAAGAACTGAATTGATATAATCCAAACCGAGGCTATCTTCCATTTGCAGCACGTTCGGTTCAAAGTTAACACATAAATGGTTCAATTTGATTCAAATTTCCTGAAAATCCGTACCAAATTAAATGGTTGACACCCTTACTAGCTCCCAATAAATTTATCAAATTAAATTAAATTATAGTTCAAGATTCTATAGTAGCCACATTAGATCCCGTTCACATATGCAAATTCCCAGTAAGTCCTCACCAGCAATCGACTCTGATTCGTCCTGCTGGGGTCACGCTGCAGACGGACGTCGGCGAGCTCTGTTCGCTCCGCCGGCGACGCTGAAACGAACGGACGGTCACCCGAGAAATTTAAAGAAAACAAGAAAAAAAGAACAATCGGGGTCGCAACACGTGGGCTCTCCACGCCACGTACGGCCGGGAACTCCTTGTCGGCGGGCCCTGTCGACGTCACGTCCTCACGCCGCTTCACGCCGATTGAGGAGGGCACGGACGCAGAACACCATCACCATCACTACACGCACAAGCAAAGCGTGCACAGCACAGAGACTGACACCGACGCAGGGAACAGACGACGACGAAAGCACGAACGAACCCAAGTTACCTTTGCCTTCCTTCCTTCCCTCCGTCCTTTCTTCCTTGCTCTCGTGCCTGCTGCTTTCGGATTCTGGTTCTCTTCTTTCTCCACAAGTTAAAGGAACCGCAGGAAGACAGGCGCGGGCCTCACTCATTCCTTGCGTCGGGGTCGGACGAGCCATAAAAGGAGAGAGCCTTTTTTGGCTTCTTCTGCCGAAAGAAGAATGGAAGGGGGAGAGGGAGAGGGAGAGCGGAGAGCGGAGATGGCGGGGCCTTCTTCGAGAGAGCCGCAGATAACGATGGCGGCGTCTTCCATGTTCCCGGGGTTCAGGTTCTCGCCGACCGACGAGGAGCTCATCTCGTACTACCTCAGGAAGAAGCTCGACGGCTGCGAGGAGAGCGTCGAGGTCATCGCCGAGGTCGAGATTTGCCGCCACGAGCCCTGGGACTTGCCAGGTTAGTCTTGGTCCTGATTGAACGTCTTTGACTAGTTTGCGATGTGATCAAACGTTTTATGCAAGTGCTGCAGCATTTCCATTACGTTGCAAGAAGATTTTACGTGTTCGTCGTGGATGGTAAGCGTTTAACGCGGAAAAAGGTTGATTTTTTTTTTTTTTTATCTTCTGAATCCCACGAGAACCATCGTCTTGGTAGTGTGTACAGGAACCACCGATCTTGCCCTGGTTTGTATTATGTCCTGCGTTTGTCCCGTTCAGTGTCGATTCGATCGACGCTTTTGCGGTTCGAGCAGAGAGTAGGCTTGATGTCTAGGCTCGTTGTTCAACGTACTAGCCCTTCTGATCTAATCCTGATGAAGCCAAGAACCTGCAGTTTCCCGACGAAGCAAAACGGCTAGGAAAGGAAGGAACTTTGCGTCTCTTGTACCGTTGCACAAGATTTTTTGACCCATGATGCAGCATTTAGCTTTGTTGAGATTTTTTAATGCGGGAGCGGAGAAACCGTGCCTGAGTTTTTGCCATGGTGTGAAGAGGGAGCTTCCCATTCTTTCACCCATCGATGCCCCGGTTGCTGGTCTGATCAGTATTGAACCCTGTTTCCATCTTCTTGTGACAAAGTTGAAGTTGGCTCTCTTCAAGTCATATGTTATAGCTGTAAAAGATTCACGGCATTGTGCAACTTATTATTGTCAGTTAGTCCCCCATCTTTTGCAGTTTAAACTTAATCTGTAGAACAGCATATGTTCAAGAATTACAGACATGCGGAAGTACATATTTACGGTAGGAAAGATGAAATGCTTCAGTGTAGCCAGGAATTAGGAAGCTACCGGCAAATATTGTCTCGGTTCATCTTTGTGCGAGTTCAATGCTAGGCATTCTCATGGTATTATGTATGTTCGGTTCCCTTGCCGAGGCATATCAGAAATGGAAGTATGCTTGTCCAGTCCTCAGTATGAATGCTTTGTTGCATAATTGACTGACGAGTGCCGGTTTACTATTGAAACAGCAAAGTCCATTATCAAGTCAGACAACGAGTGGTTCTTCTTTTCGGCTCGTGGAAGGAAATACCCAAATGGCACACAAAGTAGGCGAGCGACTGAACTTGGGTACTGGAAGGCCACTGGCAAGGAGCGCAACGTCAAGGCCGGCTCCAGAGTTATTGGTACTAAGAGGACTCTCGTCTTCCATTTGGGCCGTGCGCCGAAAGGTGAGAGGACAGAATGGATCATGCACGAGTACTGTATGGATGGGAAGTCGCAGGTAATATATATCGTGAACTCAGATCGAATGGCCTCTTTAAATTACTTTTAAGGTTCTTGAGCAAATTTCTTCATATGTTTTCAATAATAGCTAATTATGCTTATCGATCATGTTACTGTGAACTTCCAGGATTCTCCAGTCATCTGCCGCCTTCGCAGGAATACTGAGTTCCGGATTAACGACGGCACGAATCAGGCTTCTCCAAGCCAAAGGGAGCTGTCTTCCGTAGATGATAGAAACAACGTTACATCCAAGGGCGGCATCGAAGGGATAACTCTGTCTGAAGCAGGGGAAGGCTTCGCAAGAAGGTGCCCGAGCAGCTACGACTCTCATTCTGTTGAGCAGATGGACTCGGCATCCGAATCCAACCAGAACTTATTGAACGAAGGGACGATGACAGAATCTTCCATCCGCCAGAAGGTTAGTCGTCGATTCGATTCCAGTCTTTCGAGTGCTGTAGTTTTTTATCTTTGGGGCCTCTGCTTTTCACCCAGGATGATACGGAGTTGCCCGATGTGAAATTTCAGGACCCTGACGACCCTGACGACGAAGAAGATTTCTTTGCGGACATAATGAAAGACGACATTATCAAACTAGACGAGTCCGCGGTTTCCCCAGCGCCCCCTCCCCTGCCTATGGAGTCCCGTCAACTGGAGGCCGAGAGGCGATCTCAAGAGTCGATCAAAGCGTCCCTGTTGCAAGTCCTAAACTTCCCGACCGAGCCGGGCCAAAGAATCGACCCCAGAGCGCCGGAACAAGCGATAACGTCGGCACTAGATGGATTAGAGCTGAACAAGGAATACACTTCCGACAAGGGCAACAAACCAAGCGACGAGCAATCACAGACGTGCTTCTTCACGACCATTTTCTCCGGGAAAACATTTGGTCGCCGGCTTTCGGCCGCTGTCCTGGCGATTGCGGTCCTCGCTGGGTTGCTGGTGCTCCTGCTAGGAGGGTACCCGCGTGCGAAAACGGTCGCGCGGGACTTCGGGTTTTACGTCAACTTTTGGAAGTAAACTTTAGTTGGTGTGTCTCGATCGCTTGTCTGATGCCGGAGGATCGGTTGGCGGATCGAAGGAGTGTTCATGTATACCAAAAAAGTACGAATAGAAAACTAGTTTCATTACCTGCGTAGAGAGAAGCAAATATTTCTTAAATAGTATAATTATTGAAGTTGTATTAAAAGGGTTTTTCTAAGGGTGTCATGCTTTCTGATATTAAACTTAATTGTAATTTTTGCAATAGCAAAATAATTGATAATCGTAAATTGAAAAGATAAAAGAAAAGGAATGCTATTTCTAGTTAGGTGATCTTATTTTTTTCAAAAGGGATTAGATGATGCGATAGAATTCAGGACTAAATTTAGTCCGCGATTTAGGAACTCTGAAAATATTGCGTTGAATGAACGTTCTCTATAAACAGTGAACGGACTCTGGAACAGACTCTGAAAGGAACATTTATGTCTTTTTTATTTTTGGTCGGAGGACGTGTATGTATTTAATAAGAACAGAAGGACAAACCCAAAAAAAATATATTTATTAAAACCTATTCTATGGCGAGTAATTCGATAATAAGCATTTAAATTTGACAAATTCAATTTGAAATATTTTTGATGATTTGTTAATAAAGTCATTCTAGTCAATTTTGGCAATGTAATTTCTTCAAAAAAAAATTAATTTTAATTTTCGTTTTTATTTTATTGTCTTATTTTCTTCCAAAACATTTTTGATTTGTTGATAAAGTTTCAATGTAATTTCACTTTTTATTTTATTGTCTTATTTTCTCCTTCTTTTTTCTCTATTCATCTTTTCGAAAGGGCCAACAGAGTTGTGAGAGCCTTGACTGTGATGGCCATCGGGTGAGGGCCTACAAGCCCTTGTTAGCCATTATGCGATGTGAAGCCCTCACCTAGACCTATAGATTGCTTGACTCAGTGTATTCTTTGTTCTAAATTTTCATGGTGAAAGTAGCTATATCTTGCTAGGCATTTTGTCAGGAACCTCATTGACAAAGCTCTCTTTTTATGCTTGGCCCTCACCCAATTACCGGTGAGGGCTTGCAAGCCTTGTCTAGTGCTGCGCCGGCCCGCCGGCCCTCTAGGAGGATAACTATTTAAAAGAACATGAAAAGAAAAGAATACATGATAAAAAAATAATAAAAAAATTATAAAAATTGTTCATGTTAATATCAAGATAAAACTTTGAATTATGCCTTAATATTGCATGAATAAACGAGAAAAGATTTCTTATTTAGTGACAAATTATTTAATTATTGATATAAGTGCATTTTTCGAAGTAATAATCAATAGCTTGGCCAGAGTAAAAATAATTAAACTGAGAAAAAATGATAACTTTATACTACTAATTTGAGGGATAACATTTTATCTGCACATAATAATATTTGGTCATTGGTTTTTGCTAGACAAGAAAATAAATCAATTTGATTGTTTTCACTAGATAGATGATCCATTTTACTTGACTGATGAAGGTAACAAACAATTCAATAACAATAACAGAATTAAATAGTAATTAATAAAAATGAAGTGTTCTTATTTGAAACGTCTCGTGATGTTCAACGGAATTCTCAGCACTTCAATATAATTATCGGGATCTAGCATGGTAGCTGGTTTCCAATACCTTCCATGGATGTGACAATTTGATTTGAGCTTGAGACGAAGATTATATTACTTCGCCCTACATGGGAAGTTTGACTTGGAGGGGAAGGAGGTCAAAAGTGGATTGTCTTTGACATCACTCTAAGGTTGTTCGAACAACCGATGATATGCTGTTCCAGCTTCTCTACGTAATAAATTATGCATTTTCACTGCCAGATCAGCTAGGAACACTTGCTTATATATACTTCAAGAGATTGGTAATGTTGAATCCACAAGCAGTTCGAACCATATCGACAACAAGTTTTCTTTGTCATCACGCTCAATCAAGTCTCTTCTCTGTTCAGCTAAAAGAGAAATCGAGGCTGAGAAGAGAGAATGGATGCTTCTTTCCTTCGATCATGTCCACTCGCCGGTTTCTTTCTTGTCGCATTTTTAGTGTCGTGCCTCTGTCCCGAGCCTTCTCTCGTCGCCGGCGAAGGCATGACCAGGCATTACAAGTTCAATGTATGTATTTGCTGCATCCTCGAATACTTTTTTCAAAGGAGATTGTATTCTAGACACGAATTGTACATATGATATGTACATGGACTCGTGTGTTGACAACTCCCATTGCGATTGTTTCTTTCTAACCAAGTGAAAATGTGTTCGGTAGGTCGTGTTGCAAAATGTGACGCGTTTATCCCACACCAAAAGCATAATCACCGTAAATGGGAAATGGCCGGGCCCTCGAGTTATTGCCAGGGAAGGCGATCGGCTTCTAATTGAAGTGGTTAATCATGTCCCAAATAACGTATCGATCCACTGGTATGATAAATTACGCTGCATTAGATAGCCTACAAGCCATTGTTAATTGATGCAGTCAATAGAGAGATGCCTTAACTTCATAGCCTAGTCCTTGGTTCTTTATTTCTCTCTTTTTTTTTTTTTTTTGGTGTAAAGAGGCTTCTTTGCCAATAGGTTACTCCGACCAGGAGATGAAATAGGGTCAAGCCAAGCCTTCAACCTTGATGTAATCAAATAGAGAGGCACTTTCATAGTCTAGTCCTAGGCTATTGTAGAGGATTCATTTCCTTCTTTTCTTTGCTGCACAAAACAGGCATGGAATTCGACAACTTCGATCCGGATGGGCTGATGGTCCTGCATACGTGACTCAATGCCCGATCCAAACTGGCCAGAGTTACATGTACAACTACACCATTGTAGGCCAAAGAGGCACTCTTTGGTGGCATGCGCATATATCATGGTTACGGGCAACTCTCTATGGTCCTCTAATCATCCTTCCCAAACATAATGCTTCTTACCCATTTGCCAAGCCTCACAAAGAAATTCCCATCGTCTTTGGTAATGCATTAGAGATTAGATTGATCCAAGCTCGACATTACTTTCTCATTGACATTTCTGATCACTGAGAATTAACAGAGAGCACAAATTTTCAGGTGAATGGTTTAATTCAGATACCGAGGCAATCATTAGTCAGGCCTTGCAAACCGGTGGAGGACCTAATGTTTCCGATGCCTATACCATCAATGGACTTCCAGGCCCATTGTATAACTGCTCTGCCAAAGGTACCACATTTTGCGTTATGGATTATATTTCCTGAAAATCTCACTTCCACGGAAACTCTGGAAGCGTACAATTGGTAACTGATCGACTGGATATTTCACTGAACGAATTCCTACAGATACATACAGGCTCAAAGTGAAACCAGGAAAGACTTACCTTCTTCGCTTAATCAATGCTGCACTTAATGACGAGCTCTTCTTTAGCATTGCAAACCACACCCTCACCGTGGTCGAAGCGGACGCTGTCTATGTGAAACCCTTTGAGACCGAGACCCTCCTAATCGCCCCTGCACAGACCACAAATGTCCTTCTTAAGACAAAGCCCCACTACCCGAAAGCCATTTTCCTCATGACCGCTAGGCCTTACGTGACTGGTCTTGGTACATTCGACAACTCTACCGTCGCCGGCATTTTAGAGTATAAGCCACCCCTTAACAAACCTCACTCGTCTTCTTCAATTAAGCAACTTCCGCTCTTTAAACCGACTCTCCCGCCTCTGAACGGCACCGCATTCGCGACAAATTTCACGAATAAGCTCCGGAGTCTAGCAACCCCGCAATTTCCTGCCAATGTACCTCAAAAGGTCGACCGGAGGTTCTTCTTCACCGTCGGTCTCGGGACTATGCCATGCCAAGGCAACCAAACTTGCCAAGGACCAAACGGGACGATGTTCAATGCTGCTATCAACAATGTATCGTTCACGATGCCGACCACCGCGCTCCTTCAAGCCCACTACACCGGCCAATCGAACGGAGTCTACAGCCCGGACTTCCCGAGCTACCCAAAATCCATATTCAACTTTACCGGGACCTCACCCAACAACACGAACGTGGGCAACGGAACAAAACTGGTGGTCCTGCCGTTCAACACCAGCGTCGAGCTTATTATGCAGGACACGAGCATTCTCGGTGCCGAGAGCCATCCGCTTCACTTGCACGGGTTCAACTTCTTTGTTGTGGGACAAGGATTTGGCAATTTCGACCCGAATAAGGACCCCAGAAAGTTCAATCTTGTCGACCCAGTTGAGAGGAACACTGTGGGTGTGCCTTCTGGGGGCTGGGTGGCCATAAGGTTTTTAGCTGATAACCCAGGTGAGAGGATCACAATGCACTTTGCAATCTGCTCTTTCATTTTTTATGTTTTCTGAAGAACATGGTAGAATCATATGTGGTCTGGTATCGTGTCTAGACTTTGCAATCTCCATCTTTAATGATGGATGCTGATGAAAGTGATGATCATCATGTAGGGGTATGGTTCATGCATTGCCACCTGGAAGTTCACACAAGCTGGGGATTGAAGATGGCATGGCTTGTCTTGGATGGAGAGCTACCCAACCAGAAGTTGCCGCCTCCACCTGCAGATCTTCCCAAGTGCTGATTGACATCCCATTCTCACTTTCGGATTGACTTTAACTGAAAGCATTTTTCCTTCTTCTTTTCTCTTGTTTTGGTTTTGCTGATTCTATTTTGTGATCATTCTTTGGCCTTCTTAACTGGCTAGAGTAACTGGGCTAAGCAAAGAGATAAATGGAGGGGGATTCTTATTTTCTTTTGTAATCACTGCATTTGCAAGTTGCATTGCAAAGAGGCTCAATAATACTTTTCAGATTATGAAAATCCTGTTTTTTTTTTTTTTTTTAATGATCCAGGGAAGCCCCGTATGCCGACAGCGTGACAGAGTAAACCCTGTGGAGGCATGTGAGTCACCACCACCCCTCGTACCCCTAGTAAGTCACCCTTGTGATGCTCGAGAATCGAACTCCTCCCCTTGCGTTAGGGGGAGAAGCTCGCCACCAGCAGCGCCACCCAAGCGAGTAGTATGAAAAAATCCTGTTGTTCTCTCATTCCCAGTGAATTTCAACTGTAATAATGGCTCATAGGGTCGGAAAAATCACAGCCAACTTGAACAAAATATTTCAGAATTAACACTAAATCCTCATTATGTCCTTTGAATCATGGAAGGCCATCGATTCATCTAGCTAACACATGACAGACCAGTGCCTTTTCAAGCCTCCTTTTGAAATTTCCAATCACAGCGGTTGTGATTTATTCCAAATTCTTTTTATAAAAATATTTGTAGCTCACTTTTCAGAATTTTGTGCTCAATGATGTCCCATTCAATCCATCGTTTAGCTCACATTGATACATCAGATTTTTCTACAAGCGTTACTGTCAATCTTTTTTCTCCAAGTAATAATCAATAATAGTTAGGCCGCAGTAAAAATACTTAAACTGAAAAGGAAAAATGATAACTTTATACTACTAACATGAGGTATAACATTTTTATCTTCACTTTCAATGAGGGGAGGTGTGTGGATCTAATTGTGCGATGATTTTTCATTTTTGATACTTGTTCGAGGAAGACAATTGGATATTGTGAGAAAGATGTCCAAATATTTTAGAACCAACGAGGGAGAGTTCATTTTTTTATTTTAGGAACATGAAGCAGCCTGAAACTGGACCAGCTAGGTCAATTCCAATAGGTTTCCAAATTGAAGCAGACCGATAATCGCCCGTCAGTAGTAGATATGATCGTAAATTTTCTTGTGAGATATATATTCTCATTTTTAAATGAATTTAAATAATAATCAGATAAATGTATAAAGAAATAAAAATGAAATATTTCTTCAAAAAGTGAATAAAAAAAGAAAACCCTAAATTATTTTTATTGTTGACGATATGAATTGGAAGTTACAATTCATTTTATCTCCACCTTTATCTAGCATTGGAAAAAAGATATATAGCAAGGTCCAAGGCTGACGCAAAATATTTAGTCCACGCATGCGCACACGCATCCGCCCCGCCCCGCCCCGGATATCGATATCCAATGACCCGACCCGCTTTCGTCATCCGAACTGCACTGCACGCGAACCAAAACCATAGGCGGATGATGAAGCAACGAAGCCTGGAGGAGGAGGAGAAGTCAGCATACGGTAGTTGAGAGCTTGAATTGAAGTGGCTCGAGCGTCGCGGCGATGTCACTCGATCGATCATGAGGTCGTCGCTCCTTCCTTCTACAGGCGCGCGTCGATTCTGGGTAAATCGAATCTTGCTTCGTCTCGTCGCCTTTTTTCTCCCCCGTTTCCTTCCGCTGCGTTTAGCGTGCCTTGGGTCGATCGAGACCGGCGCTTTCTTCCTCCCGTTGGTTTGCGAATGGATGCGCGAGCGAGCGTGGAATGTCCCGCTCTACTCTGGAATGAAGTCCCGGGGGGCGTGCGGGTTTTTGCTTGAGTTGGAGAAGCGTCGATGGATTGCGAAAGTCGATTCCTGCTTAATTAGTGCTTCTTTGTCCCGTACATGGAGCATTTTTGAATTCGAAATCAGGTTTTTTTTCTTGGGGGGTTGCTTTTATCTTGAGAAGTTGAAAATGGGGAAGGGACAAAAGGGTCTACTTGCTCGATCTTGTTTTTGGGTCGCGAGGCATGATCGATCTCTTCGTTGCATTGTGAACAATTAGCATCCTTCTGCCGAACTTTGTGCGTTTCTCTTGACAAAAGAAACATGGGTTTTGCTTATTCGAGCTGGGTTTTGGCTTGCATTGTGTCTGGTCAACACGTCGGTTGCATTAAGGAGTACATTTATATGACGATCTTGGTTAATTTTCATTTTGCAAGACAAGGTCTCGCTTTTCGTGTTTGCTTCGTGTTTCTGTCCTTGGTAGTTCTGATGTTCGACTGGCGAAAGTTAGGGATAGTAGCGAGACAGGAAGTTCCCAGCTTTTTGACTATCGAAGTGAAGTCGCTATTACCATGTGTATTCTTGAACGTGTTCAAGTTCATGACACTTAATAGTCTAAGTTAAAAGTTAATTTGCAGGTTTCGTGAAACTTTGTGATGATGCCCCGTCCCTTGTTACTCGCCTTTCTGTTGCTAGTCCTCATTATCACTTCCCAGTTTGAGTGGAAGCAACCCCTCGTGACTGACCTTGAACACACTCTGAGCGTTGCCCAGAAGCAAACCCAAGTTTCAGTGAGGCGAGAAGCCGTGAAAGAGAAGGTAGTTGTTTCCTTTATTCCTGTTCGATAAAATGCTGTTGAGTTTTTCCCTGCGTCTACTGTTTGTTACTGGGTTGATTCTATCTGCTCAGAATGGAGCCATGCTTAATCGAAGCCTCTCAGTCTTGCCAATAATGTGAAGTTTGTTTTTTCTGCCTTTCATTTGGTTTTCCTTTTGCTGCCTGTTGTACCGTCTTAATCAGTATGCGATGTCCCCCCCCATGGTTAGTTCCAATGGCATTTAAAGTGAAGACGTAGAACATAAAGTATGACAGCGTAATTCTCATCGATATCTGTACCGGTGATCTATGTTGTTCTGTAGTTCTTTTAAGAGGGTTCTATTTCACTTTATAGAATCCGTGCAATGTCTGTTTTTTTGATATTGATGCACCATCTTGCTCTTTGAATGGCAAAGTTGCAAGTCAAGTGGATACTTAACATTATATTCTTATAGTCTTTCTCTTCCCAGCTTTCAGGCAGACGTCCTTCTTTCTTCCCTCTCTTTTGCTAGTCATTCTTTGTAGCCTGGACTATTTTTGAATCAATGCTCATAACTTGTGTATCTGGCCCCATACTTGCAAATGACCAAACCAACTAAATCATGTCTTCCTTTGCACCTCGAATGTGGTTACTTCCATAAAAGAGTGCCCTAAAAATTGCATCTTCTATTTTTTTCATGAGGATGCTTTGGCAATGGACAGTATAGCCTCAATTGTAATGGCTGATTTGGAAAGAAAGTGTCACTTAAATGTAGGGATCAAGTGTAATTATGAATAGCTTGTTTTGAAGATAACAGAAGGAATTCTACTCTGAAGAATTGTTATAGGCGGAATGTGGACTTTTCAACCGTGGATGCTTGCTAGAAAGTCAGCCTTTTTTAATCTGTTATCAAACTTCTTGGTGAAACTGATTTTCCTGAAGCAAAACCATCTAGTTTGTAGTTAGGAATGATCTCTTCTCCCCTTGAAAGATTCAAAATGGGGAGATTTCTCCAACAAGAAGAAACTTCTCCAAGCTTAACTCAGTTTTGCCCACAATTCACCAATTGCCAAATTTCGACAGCTCAAAGCTCTTTTCTTTTCTGCTCCTAGAACCTCATTCAATCCCAAATCAATTGTTATTTGGCCTCTGAAAGTGGTTGATTTTTATTTTATTTTTTATTATTTTTTTTATTTTATTATTTGTTTGCAGCTCCTTTCTATCTCGTCTTCATTGCACTTTCGGGTCATCTGGATATCAATCTGCTAGTTTGCTGCTGAATTAGAGATAGCTTCTAGTCCTTGCTTTATTTTGTAATTGTAGTCATCGCCTTTTGCAGATCATCATATTGCAAGAGCAACGCATCCAAAAACTGTATGAGCTTGTCCGGAGCCTTAGGGAGCAGCTTTCGCAATGCAGGAGTGGTAAGACAAGAAATAGCACCACGATCCCTCTACCCGAACATTTTATTGAGCTTGAACAAAAGCAGGTTCTAGAGGATTAGGTGAGATCTTCCGCATCTTTGGATTGTTAGGAAAAGCTCTTGGTTATTTGCTTATCTTTTCCAACTTAAGTCAATTCTCTTCACAGGATAGCTTTCCCTGAGAACCTCAATCAAAGCAAGCAATAATGATTTTCTTAATCTTTGCCAAAGTCCAGCTTTGCAGCCAATGTAATTGATAGTGTAAAAATAGAAGCTTCGAAGGATCCTAGTTGTCAAACTGGAATGCTCTGGCGATTTTTGAGATTAGCCCGGGAACAGAGGAGCCGATGATAGAAAGGTGTGCGTGGTGTGCATGAAAACATTAGAAACATTCATAATTGATTGAGATATGTAAGCATTTATGTGGACCACCTATCTACTAGCTAGATTCATCTTTAAGTGTATTTAATGGAAACAATAGGCAGAAAATAGCAATTAATACAACAGAACATTCGGGATGGCTTGAATTTCACTGTGCAAGATGACAATATCGTCTTCACAAATCCTATCAAATCGGAGCCCATTTGGATGCTTTGGCATCATCATCATTCAATGTATGTGGTCTATGCCTTTTTGTCTTTTCTTTGGAAGTTCATGAATACTAGAACCGCTTGCCTTTTGCTTCTTCTGCCACAATCCACTGGGGTAAGATTGTGGCGGAGAAATTCGATCAATCTCATCTTTCCCCGTCCATGTATTGAGAAGAACATGCTCTCTTGGGACACTATCGAACTCTGCCGGCCTAACTAGTAGCGTACACCACACCGTCACTTTAGTTGTTTTGGAACCCCGTGATTAATGCGTCACCCATCTCTCTTAAACTTCTCTTCCTTCCGGAGAATGCATTTTGGTTATAACATGCATTGAAGTCTCTGACAGTCCCGCTCGGACATCTCGTGTCTTGAAGGAAGGGGGACGGAGGTGAAGAAGAAAGAAGAAGAGGAAGAAGAAGGTGATGGTGATGTTATATCCATTAATTTCCCTCTGAACATCACCTAATTGTTCGGCCACCTTTATTGATGACCTTCTCTGTCCAATGGCCGCCTGGGCAATTATGTTGAGTCAGTCTCTTCACCATTTTGACATGTCTGTTAGGCATGTCACCGTAGGAGTGTGCATAGTCTAGGTGGGTGGTTCCTGACCTAGAGCCAGGAACCGTCTGCTAAAGACCGGTTCCAAAAAATCGGAATCGTGATCCACCCGTTTATTGCATGGATCCACCCAGGAACTGGACCGCCGGTCCGATCCAATTCCCGAGTGGATCCATGGAACCGGTCTCACAATAATGATGCCTACTTCTTCGTGTGCTAGCCTTTTGAGTTTTGCGCACTAACTGCTCAGTGTTTTGTCAAGGTACGCTTTAGACTTTTTAACTTTTGTACGTCTCCATTTGCTTGGCGTTTTGTCAAGAAAATTGCAAGCCAAAGAACGAACCTGACGTAAAACCCAGATCAAGATTAGCTCAAATAAGCTCAAACACTCACATCCAATCACTAACGAGACAAAACATACAAGCTAACGCAATCCACCGTTGCATCGAGTACTTGTGCAGCAGCAGATCAAGAGAGATGAGATCCCACTCTAGAAAGATACCTAGAAGACAAAGGCTACACTACCCCAAAACGGGAGTCGGGTTTAGGCTTACCGTCCCTCTGGCGGTCTCGGAAGGTCAGGGGCTAAGCGGCACCTCAAGAGGATCGGGACTTTCTTCTGCATGCAAAGATCGGGACCAATTTTGGTCCGTGCACCACTTGCCTTTTGATGCTGGGTTTGTTAATTAGTAATTTTAATTTTTTTAATATTAAAAATTAATCGGTCCGGTCCGGTGGGCGGGTGGATGGATCCACCCATGGAACTGGAAACCGGATCGGTTCCCTTAAGAACCACCGGTTCTGGATGGTTCCAATCTAGTTCCGAGCAGTCTGGGCGGATTTCAGTTCTTTTGCACACCTGGACAGAGCAATGGCCATCTGGATAAGGTGTTACGGCTTCCGGTAGGTTGGCAAGATGATACCTTTGAGGGAATATTAGCTACTTGCGACGAAACAAAAAAAGGATTCGCACGGAGTTTAATATATCGCTGGGTGATGGTAGAAAACATCTTGCCGCACACCCGATGGGCCGAGGGGCAGCAGCGGATCTTGCTGGCATTCTCAGGTCCGTCGTCGGGTCCTATGGCTCCATGTTGGAGCAACTAATATTAATGCATCTGTCTTCAAATTTGGTTGGCAAGTCTTCCTAATCGTCATAACTAGCCACTACACTTTTGAACAAACACAAGTACCAACTTAACGTTTATAAAGTCTCCAAGTTGCATGAACTATGATGGTTCGAACGTCAAGAGGTGAGTGGTTGTTTTAGGTTATGTCCCAATTCCACTTATAATTTGAAACCTACTCATTAAAATGTATTTCCTAATTTTTGTAATCTGAAACTTATCATGCATACTCAAGAACTTGGAACTTATCTAATCACAAGTTCTAAAGTTGATTTTGGGACCTATTAAGTTTCATTTATACTTTTAATTGAACAGTTATAGTAAATCATCATCTATAATAAACATTATTTGCTACAATCCATTAATGGCAACTTATATTTAGATACACGAAGACTATGAAATTTTAATAAATTAGTTTTTGTGCAAATACATAGAATAAGAAAAACACGAAGACTTATTTTAGATTCTAGGTTCTTGTTTCCACTTGAAACTTGAAACCTATCCGTTAGAATAGATTCCTCAATTTTTGGAATGGGGAATCTGCGCTACATCTCCTAGAATCTGAAAACGGATCAGTTCTCATAGGTATGATTATCATATTCTCGGTTCTACCCTGAAATCATATCCACCCATAATAGACACTCAAATCGGTTCTTATTAGGGCTTGAGACTTCGACCTAGATGACGACGTAAGCCCTCGGTTGACTCGACGTCACTGGCCCCTGCATCTCTCCCAGTTTCCAATGGCTTCTTTCGTTTTCGGAGCGGGACGATAACAACAACATTTTCTCAGTCTCGAAAAGATGTCTCTTCGCCCCCCTCCTCTTGTGGAGCTTTAATGGAGTAGTTGAATGCCACTGGCCTGATTACTGAATCATAAATAACAACTGCATGAATCGAACGTCCACATGATACCTTTATGGCCACCTCCGTTCTTGCCATTTCATTGATGACCCTGCCCTGTCCGATCACTTCTCCGGCGACACACGCTCCCCTCACTCTCCTTTCCCTAAGATGAACCTCGAGTCATCAAAGCCTTTCTGACTTGGCCTGGCCCGGTCGCCCTATGCAACTGGCACTTCAGAAGGATCCTGGATACTCCAAACAGCCTTTATAGCCTCGCAGGGTACTACGCGATCAGGGCGGTTAATCGAGTACGTACGAGACATCCGGTAGCAGCGGTAGCCATTAGACTGAAGGTCTGTGGAGCAACCTTTGAGAAATTCTAAACCGCCACTGGGTGATTGTACGGACTTTTTTGGGCACCTATGAGAAAAGGGATTTCAACCGGTAACTTTAATGAACATTTAATTATTAGACATGCTATCTTAATCTCTTGACTACTAGCTTCGATTAACTTTATCGATAGGTAGCTATCATGCACACATGCCGCTTGATAAATAATGCTTGAGCGAAATTTTTCTTTACATCAACGGTGTTTATCATAACAAAGTAGCTTCTCACAGTCGGTCGAACTGTGAGTATGATTATCGAATATATGCATTTACCTAGCTAATTAGCCAATAAAAACACAATCCTCTATGATTTTATCACATCGATTAATCACGAAAATCACGTATATATTCAATAGAAGCATGGCATCAACCAGCCTAACTATATATTTATTTCTCATGGGGCAAGACTATATAATAGCTTTCCATCTAAACATGAACCGTGAAGCTTTAAATGCCTCCAGATTTCTTATAATAGCTGTTAGGTTAACTAAATTGTCATGGATATGAACACAACCACTCTCCCATAAATGAATGAAGGCAATGAGTCGATTCTAGTAACTTTTTTCCACATTAAGAACATTTTTCAGCCCTTTTTGGTTTCTTGGCTCTCTTCCACCCATTGTGCGACCTCTCAATTCATTTCATCTCAATCCCACCTTCTCTCTTTACTTACCTAATTTCAAATACCCTCCTTTCCTACCCACAAGTAATAGGCTATAAAGAGAACCTCTCTCTCTCTCTCTCTTTCTCTCTCTCTATGCAAGGCATTATAAATTGCGGGACGAGACTTCTTGACAACTTCAACATTGCTATTTGATCAGCAATTCCTTTTCTTCTTGTCTCAATCCCAGATAGTCTTCTTTTGAGAAGAGCTACTTCTTCAAACTCAAGGTAAGAATGAAGCCCGACGTTTCGTGAATCATCTAATTACTACAATAGAACATCATAAGTTAGGATGTAGCATCTCTCTCTTTTAAGTTTTCGAATTTACGTAACAAGTTTCATGGGCGATATTAACTATAGAATAGCTTTTGTTTTTCCCTAGATGCATAGGATATTTTCTTAGTATTTCCTCTCTTTTTTTCCCGTGTTAAGGTGAGCTCCAAGAAGGGAAATATTGCTGAGAGAAAAGCCAGGTGCAGCTTCCAAGATGAGCGGCGGAAGAGCAAAAAGCCCCAAGCTAGAGCTGAGGCTGAACTTGTCGCCACCGAGAGCTGACGATGGCCATTATCATCTCCAAACGAAGGAATCGCCAAACTCATCACCTTCTTCATGCGAAAGCTCATGCATCTCCACCTCACCAACGGGGCTCGAAGCGAACCGTAACGGCAACAGCAATGACAACGTCAGCATAGGCTACTTGGGCAAGGATCCTCGACCTCGAGTGGTCGCTTCGATGGTGGTCGTGGGCTGCCCTCGATGCCTCATGTACGTGATGCTATCCGAGGTCGACCCCAAGTGCCCGAGGTGCAAGAGCGCCGTCCTGCTCGATTTCGTCAACGAAGACAATCACTCTGCCAAGAAGAACAGGATCTGAAGCGCTCGAACCCGGAAATCCCTACGAGATTTGCTCTTTTGCTTAGGGCCTTTATACAACAGTAGTCGCCCCTCTTGACGTGGTGACTCAGTTCGATGATCTACTTCGCTTTGCACGCGTCTCGTTTCGATCTCTCTTTTCTTTCTCCTGTCCGCTTTCCTCTTGTGATGCAGTTTGACTTTGATTTGCCTAGCTAGAAAAGATTAATTTATTAGTTAAAAGGTAGTTCTATCACTAATGTCGTGTTACTAAATTTCTCTGTCTAAAATTATTTGGTTAATGGAATACTTGCAAACCCTCGAATATATTATTACAAAATAGTGGAAAACCTACACACGTTTGTAATACGTTGAACGTGTAAAGTCCAGTCGGAAAGTCTTGGTACGTAGAATTAGGTATGCTGCCAGTTAATTAATCAATTAGTCAATCAAATGCAAATTAATCTTGGAAATAGAAGGCCAGAAGCTGTCACATTAAGGGTCGTAAAGCCCTAGGCAGTTAGCTCATTCAAACGCATCGGCCCAAAATCAATGCAAAGCCAAGCGGTGGTTGAGCTAACGATCTACCCCGAGAACGAAAACGATAGTGCGCAACCAAAGCCGACATTAAATGCCACCTTGTGTGGATCGATTTTGACACGTCCATACTCATCGTTTAACTTAAAAAGACCGGTATGCCTTAATGAAATCTAAACATCACTTTCATTAGCTGGAAATTTATGCATGGCTACACGGCTACTCCCCAATCACAAGTATATACATATATATCACAGATGTAAGAGTCAATGTAATTGCGTTCATGCTTTGACTGCCGCAACGATGATCCAAACGACTCGAGACAAGTCGCGAATCCCAGCAATGTTAGGCATCGATCTGCTTACAAGCCATAAAGTCTCACGTGTCTGGTCTCTCTCTCTCTCTCCCTCCCTCTCACCACACTTAAAGCATTAAATAGAGCCTAGAGGGTCAATTCAGATCTGCAATAGAGTGCACGTTTTGAACTCCATCGAACACGGTATTTCCTTGGTGCCTGGCGGGTCGTGGAGATTGTCAGATTGATTTGAATTCGTTCCGTAATCAACCAATCGAAGGAGGTCCTTGGACGGGCCGGTCCCTAATGCCGTGCCGAATCAGTCATCTAAAAGCCCAACACGTTCCCCAAAAATTCTCGTGCAAGAAGTATTTGGGCCTGATCAGCCTTGGCCAAGGGCTCGACCGGGGCTTCAAACTACGTATCCTTGTTGGGACTAACCCACCCAGACCCCCTAGTCAATCCAAGTATCGCCATGCACCACCGCCAAGTCCATGATCAGATCTATTTACCATGCCCGTCGACTAAGAACATGCGCTGGAATCATGGGTTTTCTGGACCTGCCATACGCATCGACCGGACATGCGCTGCCGGAACTTCGACGGAGAGCAGCAGCTCAGAGAAGAAGAGGAGCACGAAGGGGATGAGGATGAGGACGCGCGCTGAAATCATGCGGATTTTATATTAGTAAATATTCAATGAGATGGTTCGTATGCCTTCAGGTGTGTCGTCGTTAAATTTATCAGCAATTTTAAATCAGCAAAAATAAATTGCTAAAATCAGAAACCAGGAAAATGGTCAAGCGCGATAAATAAACACGCGACGAAAACGGTTTCGTCGCTATTGGGCGATGGTCCGGATACATGGTGCAAGCACCGAAAATGCAAAACACGTTTTCCGGCAACGACAGCCGCCGTCCGACGTCAGCGAAAAGGAAATGCAAGAAAAAAAAAACAAAATAATTGCCTGATTTTTCCCGTCTCTACTCTCGTTCGTTCGGGCAGCCGAAAGGTCAAACGAAACACCCGGTCTCCCTGCTCCTCCTCTGTTTTCTTCTCTTCCTCCGAATATTTACTAAAAACAAAAAAAGATATTTCTTTTTTTTTTTATCAAAAGTATGCAAAAATTAGGTAAGGCGAGAGATTTTCTTAATCAAAGAAATCACCACTAAATTACAGTAGTGGGGTCCGCAACGAGCGGCGCCAATTCAGTCGTCGTTATTCGGGAGTAGTCGGGGCGTGGGGGTGGGGTCCAGTCAAAGCGCCCAAGGCTCGTTGAACTTGGACGAGTCTTCGGAAAAGACGAGGAAGGAGACTCCTCCACTGAACTGAGAACTGAAACTGACCCGTCACGTTCGCCCCCTCCTTCCCACCACCTTCTTCCTCCTCCGCTTTCCGCCCTTATATAACCCCCGCCCCCTCCATTTCCCCTCCCTCATCTCCCCATCTCCGACGCTTCCCTCCTCCCCCATCCCGGCCATGGCGACCCCCGACGAACGCCCCTCCTCCGCGGCCGCCTCCGCCGTCGCCATCCGCCAGGTCTGGGCCTGGAACCTCGACGCCGAGTTCGGCCTCATCCGCGACCTCATCGACCGCTACCCCTTCGTCTCCATGGACACCGAGTTCCCCGGCCTCGTCTTCCGCCGCCCCGCCTCCGGCGGCGCCCGCCTCTCCCCGTCCGACCACTACCGCCTCCTCAAGTCCAACGTCGACGCCCTCTCCCTCATCCAGGTCGGCCTCACCCTCTCCGACGCCCGCGGCGGCCTCCCCGGGTTCATCTGGGAGTTCAACTTCCGGGAGTTCGACGCCGCCCGCGACCCCCACGCGCCCGACTCCATCGAGCTCCTCCGCCGCCAGGGCGTCGACTTCGACCGCAACCGCGCCGAGGGGATCGACTCCGCCCGCTTCGCCGAGCTGGTGATGTCGTCCGGCCTCGTCTGCAACGACGCCGTCAGCTGGGTCACGTTCCACAGCGCCTACGACTTCGGGTACCTGGTCAAGGCCCTCACCCGCCGCGAGCTCCCTGGCGACCTCCCGGAGTTCCTCGCCGTCGTGCGGATGTTCTTCGGGGACCGGGTGTACGACGTGAAGCACCTCATGCGGTTCTGCCACAGCCTGCACGGCGGGCTGGACCGGGTCGCCGCGGCGCTGGAGCTGGACCGGGCGGTCGGCAAGTGCCACCAGGCCGGTTCCGACAGCTTGCTGACGTGGCAAGCGTTCAGGAAGATTAGGGACGTCTACTTCGCCAGCGACGACGGGCCAGAGAAGCACGCCGGCGTGTTGTACGGCCTAGAGGTCTATTAGGATCAATCCCCAAAATTCAATTCATTCTTTTGTACCGTACCAAATTTGTTGGTACATTTTGTGAATATTGTTCGGTATCTTATTCACCGGTGTACTCAAATTTGCACCTTGAATCAAATCAAGATTGAAATCTGTCAGCTGATCGCCCGTCAAAATCAATCAAAATACCAAAAGCGTACATTTATCGAATCGATCGCCTGTTGTATGTTTGCTTCATGCTATCACATAATGCGTTGATTGGTAATTGTCGCCTGCGATCCTCTGGCTTTTGTGCCGGTTGCTTGTGCGTGTATGATTTGGGACTGTCCTGTTTCTGATGACAGCCGAGTTACAACTGGTGAAGAATGAAACATGGCTGGGTCATGACGACCTTGTTCACCTCTCGTGGGACTGCTTTTGTTCATTAACTTCTCGTGATTGACCAGGATCACCTGCCGGTTCTATGTCCGGGACAGCTCATCTTGCATTTCTGGACATGGTTTTATCGCAATGTCCTGATTTTCTCAGTGTAACTTCGAACTTTGTAGAATGAAAAAAAAAAAAAAAAAAAAAAAAAGAAATAGAAAAGCCTGTTCTCGACCTAGTTCTTATCCTGATCGGGATTGGAATTCTTCTGTCAAAACAACACTGAATGAATTTGTTTCATAGTGCGTCGTCGTGCATTAGTGATTGGTACTATGCCAAGAATGGGGAAATTCATACCACTTATTTTAGTTTGTGAAGAAGCTAAGGTCCAGTGATCTGATCTGGCCGCCTGATCTGTAGACTCTTCAGTTCATCCCTTTGCTTGCCGCCAGTAATTGTATACAGTTTCATGTTGCAAACTCTTTTGATCATCTGGCAAACGTAGGGCATCTTTTTATTTGTATGTATCTAGAGTACCTGTAATACTCGAGACCGTTGTTTATGTTCCACAGCTTTCGTTGCATCAAATACTGACATTGGCTTACAAATTTGTTGTGCAGGAGCAGTGCTGGAGGTCAAAGTTTCAGTTCATTTCTTAGTCACTTTTATATCTGCCTTTAGGTGATCTATGGATGATTTCTAGCTTGCACTATCCTCGTGAGAAGAAGGTAAAAGGATGAGGAAAATCGAGTCTCGAATGAATATGACCCTTTTTGAGCCCAATCGGCCCGTTAATTCCTCCTATTTGTTTCTCCAAACCTAAGTAATCTCTTGCTGTGAAATCCCCTCCCGAGTTCTCTTACTAGTATTTCTGACAAAATTTAAGGGAAGCATTTCAGAAACAGTTGGTTCTACTATTCCTAATCTGGATTTGTATCTTCTAGTTCAACTAAACCATGTGACAATGAAGTTGTATCTAGAAACAGTTAGCCTCTGATTCATGGTGCTAATTTCTGTGCAGGACCTGCTGCTCTGCAACAGCATTGCTGTGGATCGATCAAATGGAACAAAGAGGGCACTCTAGAAATCAGCCTCTAAGTGTAGGTTTTCGGCTTGCTGAGGTTTATGAGCCATAACCATCTTCGGCTTTCTGCAGCGTCCTATATTCCTAGGTAAGCGCTTTGCGACTATCGCTTGCACAATTAAATAAGTTCTTACCGAAAAGAAGAGAAAAAAAGCAAATGGGGTTCTTTTTTCTAATCTAATATTCCCATTTTCTTCACAGCTCTCACCAGTTTGATGCCAAACAATGTCGAACACATTGCAGCATTGGAATGCCGATGTGAGGCCCTCATCTCCTCCTGCTTGGAAGAGCATGGGGGTGAATTACTCAGAAAACGCTTTTGCTATATCTTGCTGTGTGTTTATCCAACCAGTTATATAACCCATCCCGTCTCAGCGGTTATGTCGAGTCTCGGCGCCTTGTCCCGTCAAATGTGGCTTCTAAGGATCATAGCTTTGGCTTTAGAAATGATGCATTTCCCGAACCATCCGCCACGAACTACTGTTCTGGAGCATGTTCCTGTTGGACTCTGGTTCTGTTTTGCTGTTTTGATCTGTTGATCTTTCTGGTCAAAGAAGACATGAAGATGTAGGCATGGCAAGAGTGCGTGCCTTGCGGGCCTTTGAAGAAATGAAGATGTGGGCATTGCAAGACATAAGTATGGGCAACGGTCCCTACAACTGCGATGTCATTGGAGTAATCATTGGCACGGCCAGTTGGCAGTTTCCCCCCACCGAAAGTAATTGAATGTCGGGAAAAACAACACAATGTCCAATCGATGTGATATCTAAATTTTGATCAAATATGTAATGTGTTCATAAACTTTTTATTTATTTAATGTGATCCTTAATTTTTTATTCAAGGTTGAATTTATTCATTGAATTGTTAAATATTTTCATATAATTTAAGAATTACATTTAATATTTAACAATAATTAAATGATCACATTGAATAAATTAAAAATTCAAAAATGGCATTACATATTAAACTAAAGTTTAGGATCACTTGTGCTATTATCTCATAAATATTTGATTAGACACGAAGTTGCTATCCTTGCACACCCGTTGTGTATGTCTTCATCTCTTAAAGTCATTGTTACTCGTGTGGTTTGGCCCTCTAAATTCTTTCTTGTTCGATTAAGTTATCTATTTGCATTCATTTTCGCTTGATGACATGGCAAAAAACAATAATAAACCGACGTTGATTCATAATAGGAAAGACATGGATCATGTTATCATTTTTAGGCTTCATAAGTATATTAGTTGGAAAAATTGGCCTTTTTTTTTGGCTTCATAATAAAACTAAGTTAAAAATCGTTAGTGCAAGAGATCTGACAATATTGAACATTGGAAGTGCCTTTTTTCTTTTTTAACAGGAGATAATGGTGAGCAGAAAACAAGGAATGATCGGGTGTTAAAATGAAAAACTCTATATTTCTAATCATATATATTAGAAGAATTCATGGATCATATGGACACTATTTCCTCCTCACACCACCAAAAAATTTCAACATTCCAAGAGATAAATAAAAGATAAAATGATAAGAGAGAAGAAGTTTCACACGTGCGAGAGAAATGCTCTCACGTGGCTACAGCCTCTCATTCACGCGACCCTCCTTCAACTCCATCCCCACCATGATTATTACTCTGACACCCCGGCGACGACGATGACGGCGACGGCGACGGCGGCGGCGGCGGCAACGCATCCAGATCGCCGGCGGCGGCGGAAGCGACGCCGTTCCAGATCGCGGTGAAGGCCCGGATGATGACGCCGTGGTAGCGAGGCGAGTTGAGCTTCAAGAAGCAGTGCAGGAGCTCCTGCAAGCCGTCCCTCGAGTAAATCCCTTGCTCCAGCACCATCTGGAGCATCGAGTTCTTGAAATCTCGGTACGGGTCGTCGGAGTCCTTCGCGACGGCGATGCTGTTCCCGATGATCGGCCTCGGCGCCTCCGGGTCGGGGCGGCGGTTCGGGGACGCGTCGGCGTTGGGGAGCGAGAATGTGGTGGTGGTGGTAGCGGTATTGGTGGTGTGGGAAGCGAAGGAAGACGAGGGGCCAGGGCAAGATTCTATCTTGACGAGCTTGAGCTTATCATGGAGTGAGAACGATGAAGATGAAGAGTCTCTTCTGGGTTGAATCGTGGTGGGTTCGACGGCATCGGAGGGCTCTGGCTTCCCACACCCGCAGCCCAAACTCGGTGTGAAAATGGTCTTCAGGAGTCCTTTTCTACTGGAAGACATTACCGCTCTGCACAGCACAGCACCAGAGAGAGAGAGAGAGAGAGATGAGTTCTCTTTGTTCCTTTTTCTTCTGTTTTAAATAGAAGTTTCGGGAGGCCATGCGATCCGGGGAAGTTCGTTATGCTGCTGATAATCGAGATTAGGTTAAATCGTATCTATCAAGTCGGATGGTTAAGGGTCATGAATTCTCATCTGCTTCTTCGAAAACCTGGAATCGAGACGTTGATTCTTTCTCCGAAGTCGACTGAGCAGCTGATCTGCTGGTCGCGATGAGCATGGAGAAGATGACGTCGGTTCCCTACACGAACTCACTTGTTCATCCGAGGATCGAGCAACTGGAAAAGGACATACTGCATCGACACTGCTAAGTTTGGTGAATCCCATGTTAATGTTTCGCCAGACCCATTAATCTAAATAATGCACAAATAAATTTCATTTGTACTGCGACAATGACTTGACAAGGTTAAGGTTGAGAATGTCAATGGAAGGTGCGGCCCCGTGGTTTCTTTTTCTCATTGTACGATTGACTTTTTTAACAAATAAATGACTTCTTTTGCATAGTTGAATCAAGAATTGTGGCGCGTCATAATGTATCGTGTCGTGTAGAGTTTAAAGTACTTTACTAGATTTATGGTCCACAATATGGTTTTTGTGCGGGCAAATTGGTTTGTAAATTCAAAAATTTGACTAAGTAGATAAGGAAAATTATCATCATTCAATTGCAACTTATTTATGTTCATGAGTTTATGGTTTTCTAGTAATTGAGTGCAAAGAACTTTTAATGATTATACAATTTCCAAAAGGTTGCGAGTCGAAACTTATATGGAATGACTTTTGGGCATATGCTCGTGTAAACCTAAGTAATCCTGAATTCATGATATTAGTAAGAGAGAGAGCTTCATTTCATTTCATTCCATATAAAAAACAAAAAACAAACAAAATTAAAGGCAATTTACTGCACGCCTTGGTAGGAGGAGGAGGAGGTCGTCAGTCGGCGACCACCAGGGTTGGATGATGCACGGGTGCGACACCGGGTCGTCCAAGATGCTGGGGACATAGGGGACATCGGGGAAGTCGAGGAGATCGCCAGGAGGGGTTGGAGGCCGCTTTGTGGACGGGGGCAGCTTACTTGGGACGGCCGGGGGGCAACGTGGGACACGGCCGGCGCAGGCCCCAGTGGCACTGGTGGCACAACCGAGGTGGTAGCAGGAAATTAGAGTGGGAGTATGAGGAGGAAAATGCCATGAATGATTATAGTTTCCGGATGAGGGGGAAAGAAAGAAGAAGACGTGCCTTATATAGGGATAGGGGAGGTCCGTGGTGCGGGGAGGGGCAGGGGGAGGCGGAGGCGGGAGGAGAAGATCGTGGTCGGGAAGCTTGATAAACGGAGACGTGCCTTAAAGAAAACGCCCGCCTGCCCGCTGCCCGCCGCTAGCCTGCTCGCCGGCTTCTTGCCTGCAGTCCCCCACCTGCCCCTCACCCACCTGCCGTCCCCTACCCACCCGCCCACCATCTGCCACCCACCTGCCAGTTGCCACCACGAGTCGCTGATGTCCATTGACACTTAGGGGAGAAATTTTATGTTATTATTAAATAAATTTTTATTCCAAGAACAAAAAATTTATGTCATAATTAACCGCATATGAAACTTATCTAAGAATAAAAATAGATTATATTTCTATTTTAAAAACCAATTTATGATAAGAATAATTATCATTCACGCCTTAATTGACTAGTCACATGATTACGAAGAAGATGGCATTGATTCAGTACATGAATTTGTTCGTTCGTCCGAGGATTGAGCAGCTGGAAAAAGATAAGAGTTTGCGTCGATGTTGCTAAGTTTTGGTGAATCCCACGTTAATGTTTCGCCAGACCCACTAGCCTGGATTGTACACAAATAGGTTCCATTCGTACCGCGACAATAACTTCGTTCATTCGATCCACCACCCGAGGCCAGGCAAAGGGCTGGGAGACAAAGTTGAGGTTGCTAGAAAATTTCAATGGAAGGAGCAGCCCTGTGATTTCTATTTTCTCGTGGTACGATTCACTACAAACAAATAAATGACTTCTTTTACATAATTGAATCAAGAACTACAGGGCGTCATAATATTTATCTCATATAAAGTTTGAATATGTTGCTAGATTTATGGCCCACGATATAGTTTTTGCGCGGGTGAATGAGTTTATAAATTTGAAGTCTAACTAAGTAAACGGAGAAAATATCATTGTGGTTTACAACTTATATATATTCATGAGTTTATGGTTTTCTAGTAATTGAGTGCAAAGAAGTCCAAATGATTATACAATTTTCATAACGTTGTGAGTCCGACTTTATTCAAGATGAATCTTATATTCTTTGTAAATTTTGTGGCACTCACGATTGGTATTTATCGAATACAAAGCATGTGATACTCTTCAAAGTATTCAAAATTATTTTGTAATTTTTCAAACTTAAAGAACTTTTTTAAAATTTGGAATAGAATTTGTCCCAAACGGGTTCTTTGGTTTGCTATTGGCTTTCCCATTTAAAAAAATTTTGAAGTATCCAAATTATATATACACACACACACACACACACACACACACACACACACACACACACACATATATATATATATATATATATATATATATATATATATGTATATATATGTCGATAGTCTTACATTTTGAAATGTTTTGGTTGTTCCAAGTTAAATGAAAACCAAAATGAAAGGTTTGCACTATTGGAAAAAAAAAAGAAAATCACTTTCAACACCATAAAACTCTCAATACTTGAAAAAAGTAAAGGAAATACACGCTTAAATTTCAATTATTTAATTTTATATAATGTTGACTTAGCTGGTATTATGATCTTGCTAACTAGTCGGGTTATAATTTCCTTTTCACTTTTTATTTTCCCTTTCCTCTCAGTAAGACATTAAGCAAGAGGCTACGAGTGGAAGAAACATAATTCACTTTACATTGATATATTACCATCTTGTAGACCTATTTGCTGCTATTAAATAACCATTAAAACTCCATTTTTTTTGTAAAAAATGAATAATTTAAAAAAATATTTTCTAAAAAAATACACGCTTATCTATATTATTATTTAAATTATTAGCTGAAGTGAAAAGGGTCTTATGCTTTTAAGGGATTACAATCCTTCTTTTCTTTATCAAAATATCTTTAATTATTTATTTTATCAATGGACAAAGTCCCAAATTAATAATTCAATTTTATCTCTCAACATGTTTCAATCTTAAATTTTGAATATCTTCTCTTTTATTATTGACAACCTACCAACAAAAGTTCAAATCTTGAAATATTTTCCCGTTCCACGTATATGTGTACGATTTTCTCTTATTGTGTCAACTAATCGTTTTCATTATTTAGTGAATCAAATATTTCAAATTAATGCGATTTTGCAAAAAAAAAAAAAAATAGAAATCAATTTTTCAACACACTTAAAGCCCACAACCATTAATTACGAGCTGTAATTGTATGTTAACTTTGATGGAGAAGAGAATAAACGGAAGCTGCTCAAGTTCGTATCAGAAAAGCCAAGACCAAGGTGAGAACAAATAGAATGCTTGCCGATTTGGCTCCGAGCCCTGAGTTTTGCCCTCAAACCACCGAGCCCTATGTTTTCCCTCCAAACATTGAGTTGAACCCTAATTTTTTATTGCATCAATTGAGTGAGTGAATGAGAGAGGATGACGTCGATTGAGTGAGACAGCGCGTGAACAAGTGAGCAGGGGATGGAGTGTGAATAGCAAACAAGAAAAAGTCAAGTCAACATAGAGAGATTTGTCTATTCGAGAGAAAAATTCAGGTGCAGCATGTTTAGGTATGTAATGGCTATCTCATCATTCATGTTAAGACTTGATTTTTTTTTTTTAATAAAAGGCCGGAATTTCTAATAAAAAGCATTAAATGATTATTTTTTCTTTAATTTGACATTTAAGTGATTTGGCGGAAAGTTGTCACATTAAAATAAGCATTAACTGAAAGTTAATTAGCTTCTAAAATAACAATGCATACCAGTAATCTTAATTTCCATGTAAACCCAAACATGCCCTAACTCCATTTGCTTAATTAGTGGCTAAAAAAATCTTTGAAATCTGCATAAAATCAAACGATTTCATTCAATCAAAACCTTTGTCTGGGCCCATGCTGGAGTAGGGGGGAAATTAATTAACTAAATTCCTTATTTTAGGTGCACATGCAATATAAATACGGGAAGATATGGTGCATGGTCACAAACCCTAAATACATACCACAAACTTATTCTTGAACATTATCAAATGGCCAAGCTCTTCCAAATGTAATGTCTTCTCCTATATCTCCTTGTGCTCACACATCAATTCTTTGCCCCCATCAAGCAAATTCCATTGAAAAGACATAACAAGATGTGGTGCAAAGTTTAAAACGAAACTTACAAGTTCAGGGAGAACAATTCTGCCATCTTATATTGACGATGTCCAACTATGAGGCAAGGCCGGCATGATGTCAATAGAGGTTCCCGAGAAGCAATTTTCGTCATCAAATACTCCTTAAGATAAACATATTATCAAAAATACATAGCACAACTAGTGAGATAGAGGGACAGAACAACGATAAAGAAGAAAAGCGTTCCATTTGCGAGTGTGTAGTCCTCATCTTGCTACTTGGCTCCTGTCCTGGCCATTGGTTGAGGCATTACCCAAGCTACATTAAACCGCGCAATTACCAAAATAACCCTGTGGACAGCAAGAGCAGGGAGGAGAAGATGAAGCTCATTCCGGGCTACAAATGTAATTCCAGCCTCCTCTTCTGCCTTTCGCTGCTGACTGCTTCTCGTGGTCGGGTGAGGAAAGCTTTCCCTCAGTTCATCACAAGAACCAAGTTTTCATCTTTTTCGAATGATCGAAAGCTTGAGGCTGGATTTCGGAGTTGGGTCTTCTTGATTCGGCTGACAGATGGAGGCAGTGAATTTGTTTCCCGCCCTCTCTCCTTCATCTCCTCGCTTGAGGCGAGACGGGTACCGCCCTTCGCTCCTTCGCCTAGACCCTGCAAGCCCAATTCGAGTCGCGTCGCGGTGAGGGCCATTAGAGAGGAGACGAAGGAAGCCCGGAACCCGTCTCCGTCGTCCGCTTCGGCGGATGAAGTCACCAAGAAGTATGGCCTAGAAGCTGGTCTCTGGCAGGTGAATTTGAGCTCACTCTCTCCCTCTTCTTTTTCTTCTCCGCTTGGCAATCCTCGTCATGTTTTGAATTGATGAAGTTAGTGAGTTGCAGCCTGATTCTGCCTTTTTGGGCTCATTCTCTTAGCTCTCGTCATGTTCAAATTCGTTCTAGGCCTTGTTGGAATGGATAGGATAAAACCATTGCTTTCCCTCTCTCTCCCTAGTTATTTCTGGCCGTCCAATCTTGGCCTTTGGCTAGGATAAAGCCTAATACCTTTCTAATTTTTTGATTGTCAGTTCTCTTATGATCTCTTCAGTTTAAACATGAATAATATTTGAAATTTGCTGGAGCAGACGAACATTACCAAACCCATTATCAATCTAGTGATGCTAATAGTGACCAGTTGCTCTTGCTGGGAAGTTGGAAGTATGATTAGCAAATGTTCTTTGTTCATCATGTGCAGATATTCAGCTCAAAAGAGGAACAAAAGGGGAATGATGAGAAGAAGAAGTCAAAGACAGATCAAGCCAAGGAACTCCTTGCGAAATATGGGGGAGCATACTTAGCTACCTCCATTACTCTTTCCCTGATCTCATTCTCGCTGTGTTATGTCCTCATCAATGCAGGCATCGACGTACAAGCTCTATTGCAGAGGGTAATTCGCAACTTCGAGGCATTGCGCATTTTGCAGATTACCTAGAAATGTTTGGTTGGAATCGTGGTTCATGGATCTTTGATTGCAGGTGGGAATTTCGGTGGATGCGACTGGAGAGAAGGTCGGAACCTTTGCTTTGGCATATGCCGCACACAAAGCCGCGTCCCCAATTCGGTTTCCTCCAACTGTGGCCCTCACTCCCATTGTCGCCGGTTGGATTGGGAAGAAAGTTGATAAGGAGAAGTGAATTTGCACATAGATCTTCTGATACTCCATAGCCATGGTTCTGTATCATTACACTTAATAGCTGTAGAACATAAATTTTAACATTTTTATCGGCACAAATTATGGCTTATCAGAGTTACGATGCATTTTTGCCCGCACAACATTGGCTTGTGCACATGGAAAATCTCCTGAACCTGTTCTAGAGCCAATACGCAATACTCATGAATTAAGGGTACTGGAAAACAGAAACGTATTTCCCGTAAGCATGAACTTGGAATTTATCTTTGTGAGCTCCTCCTGTCTTTTAAACTTTGATTAATCGAGTCTACTGAAGTTAATAATGGAAACATCTTCCGTGATGACTTGTGAAGATCTTACAAGGCAGAAAAATTGATGATTCTTTACAGAAACCTACTTCCAATGTCAGATGCCACATACAAATGCAACAGGTACCCATTTCTTGAAGAGCTGGAGAATGATCTGATGCTTCACTTAATAAACCACGACATGGAACAATATACATGGATATACGCCTAAAAATATGTGCGCCTTATTACAAGCTCGCAAATCACATGAGATTATGCAGGCTAATCTGTACATAAACCTCCTCAACTATTGTCACCTCCGGGTATAATATACCGAGTGGATTTCCCTATAGCACTCCGAGGGATGAGGTGAAGGGAATTTGCTGCCTCCATCAAACTGTTGAACCTGGCAATCTCAATGACAGAATATGTCCAGGAGACAATGAGACGTCATTGTTTCGCATGTGAAACATGTCCATGAATACCAAAAGAGTTGATGCCTTTCATCTTGCCGGAGAAGTGGCGGCAGGTACTTCTGTCGTATTGGATGGTGGTGTTTGGGCCCGAGGGGTACCGACATTAGCCATGCCGTAGTCATCATGAAGTGAACCCAAGCCATTCCACTGAACTCCAGCTATGAGCGAAAGTTAAGGAGGCTCAATTACCATTAGCACAGTGGGGACAATGGAGAATAAAAGGTGAAGAAAATAAGGCTGCAAAACGAAGCATCTTAAGCAAAAGGATACACTCTGCCCTCCATATGTCTGTGATGCTAACATCTGCATCTGATAAGAGCCAATAATCTGCAACGCTCTGTCAGGAGAAGGTAAAGTAATAATGCAAATTAGTGAGAGTTACTAATGTGAGAATTCACATTCCAGCATATTATAGATGAACACAGAACTCTGCAGTTTCTAATCATCCCATATTCGGATACTCTACATTGTATATAACACCGGCCATTTTTCTAATTCCACTGAGGAAACGAACATTTTTGTCATTGGAACCTCCATCCTCAAGAAGCCATATTACTAGGCAGGCTACAGGAACACTTACATCGACATCCGAGGGAACAATCTTCATAAATCCACCCACAATGTCTTGGGAGGTACTAAAATCTGAGTATGCTAAGTCAGCAAGTTGGCCTGGCATTTCATTCTCTGGTCTGCTGCAGTCTTCCTGGGCCATGGTTGTCACTGGTTTCTCGTTAACTCTTGGTTGAATGCTTGGAGTAGCCTCGCCACCATTAATCTCCTCAAATCTCTCTTCAAATTGACTGTAATTAAAAATGTCATGGGGAGGTGATCAAGTACGTGGAAGTTGGAACTTTCTAAACAGCTGACAACCATTTTCAGGAGCATACTTTTGCAAAATTTATGAACAAGTACGAGGCAATAGTGATGCTAACCAAAAAAGAGGGGTAAAAAGAAAGTACCTGACAAGATAAACGTCTATAGGACCCATTGTGCTTCTAAGGACAATCCTATATCTTCTTTGGGGATAGTCAACCGCCTGGGGACACAAGGTTAAAAAGGTCTGGTTATCGATGCTTTACACATCAAAGGAGGTCTTTGTAGTTACATAAAATGAGTTATACTAACTTCATCAGGTTTTAATTTACCTCATCAGGATCTGGAACTTCCAGAGTTGTACCATGGGGAGCTTTTATCGCAATGAGAGTTTCATTCTGACAAAAGCAGTGCATTATGTAATCAATAAGCTTAGGTGAAAGCTGCTGGCGAATGCACAGAAACCAAGAAAAATGCCTATTTATACTACCCCCATACAGCAAAGGAGTGATTTTAACCTGGAAGCATGGTAAAGCCTTGATGTCATCTTCAGTAATAAAAAGCAACCTATAAAGGTAATGGTGGTCAATTCAAAGATCCGCACAATCAACTAAGTTCTCAAGGCTCAAATTCTACCTTTTATTGTTATCATCTTCACTGAGATCCCTCAATCTCTCCTGCATTTCTCTGCAGCGATGTAGCTGCCTCAGCACAATAGGCAAGGGCTAAAAGATCATAGAGAGAGAATTGACATGAGCAGTTCCAAGATAACCCACCTTATTTGTTCATCCAGCCTATGTTCCTCCACCCCAAGGCTTTCAACTTGTGCCTGACAATGGAGGGAAAGGGTAAACAATTTGGATTAGAAAGTCAGTAATGTCTCCCTAAATTCTTTCCATAGGGGGTGTGGACAAAGTCTGCAAAATAAATTGCCAAATGAGATTAAGCAAAGTGTCAAAGAACCTAGTAATAATGTCTAAGGACCTAGATAATATGAAAGTGACAGTGGTGAAAGCAAGTTAAAATCACTGAGCCCATAATACTTTTGGATAACAATCTCCATTTTAATTATGAAGGCCGAAGAAAGAAAAACTGCAGGAAGAAGAATCATTGTTGGATAAGTGCCAACATGTACAAAAGCTTCTACGATTTAAAACCAAAGTCATCGAAGCATTAGCACGAAAAAAAGATCTATTCATGGATACCTGTAAGCTTGTGACACTTTCGTCAATCTCCCCTGGCCTTGAAGCCTCCAGTCCCCTGATTTATAGAAGACCAAGCTTTTAGTATCACTTGATTGTTAGGACCACTTTCTAAGTCTATTAAAATCAAAATATGAAGAGTCCAATAAAACATTTGCTTACTTCCACTGGATCCTGTTCTTTAGTTTCTTCTCAATGAGCCCAATGCCTTCAAGGACATTTGTTATGTCATATATTCGCCTCTTTTGCACCTATAGCAACATCATATCCTTGAGTAAAGTACCTCGCATCAGCAGATGAGATATAGCAGAAAGTGAACAGTTACACTTACCTCTAAAGTCTCAGCAGCTTTATTTAGATCAAGAACACCATCTTCAGCACGCTTTATCAAGTTGATAAACTTCTTTGTTAAAAGACCTGCAAGAGAAATACAAAATACTGTAAATGACATAATTTATGTGCTTCGTTTTGTCTTTCAATTGTCTGACAAAAGCCCAAGTTACCTAGAGAGCTGTCATAACGACATGGACCCGCCGGAGTAAGATTATTGCCAGATGGAGAACCTACAAAATTATCAATAAATGTCCGAATCAATCTTATACTATTGAAATTATTATGGGATCAATGTGTATAGGGTGAAAGCAAACTCTATATACTGTATCCTTATTTCCCTATGTAAGTGGCTTATGCATGAGCTAAGCAGCAGGTTGATGAGAAATTAACACACACTTGAGATCCTCAACTGACCAGCATTTGAGATAGGAGTTTGAGGTCCTAATCTATTGTTCTTTGAGATCCTTGAAGTTTTATTTCCCTTAGCTGTTTTTCCTGATACGGGCGTCTGAACGGGACTACTAACAACCTCAGCATAACCAGCTCCAGCTGACCAATCATTTTGCTCTGCCTTGCCATCTACCGTGTCACTTTTCCGCTTCAGCTGCTGATCAAACCATATTGAAATCTATTAGCAACATGTCTGAACAACTTATATTTAACATGGATGATATGTAACAGCGATATATATATCTGGACTTCATTTGTGTGTGACAACCTATGTGTGAAACGGATTTAGACTTCATCAGCTTCCTTAGACATCAAAAGAGAAACATAACAAAGAATGCCACTTAAGAGGCTGAGAAAAGAACCCCGTAAAGAAGTATGGAGGAAGAGTTCACAAGGCAAACTAAAAAATTCAAAGGAACACAAATAAGAAGAAAGTTCATGAAACGGACAACCGCAGTTTTACATGAACTAAGGATGATCCAGGTTGTGTTGTCTATGAAAGAACAAGCATAAAGTTCCCTAAAAGGATAGAAGAGTTCAAGCTCCCCGCAAAATTTTATATCCCTAACCCAATGAAAGCAATTTGTGCAGCACAGCAATAAGTTGATAAATTTATTCAACTTCCTCTATCTAACAGTGATTTAAAGTAGAACTTAGCTTTACTCGAATTCAAAGAGAGCACAGGATCTGAAAAACTTTTAATCACCCATGTGTTGACGTGTAGCAAACCCCTTTTTACGCTAGTACTACCATTGTCAATGCAAGATTAAGGGTAATCTGTATAACTCCACCATGAAGAAGTACTCATGACTCATGAGTGCATCTTATACAATTATTTAGCCAAATAAATCCCTTAATTTTAACATAATATAACAAGAGATAACCAGAGTCTTTCTAGGTAATTGAATACTGCCAACATCATGGAGCTACTCAACCTTTTCCTGTCCCCCTGCAGAGAGAGGGGGAGGAAATCCAACAGATAGTTGAGGATCTCCTGTCAACAACAAAACAAAGAACTTAAATCCAAAATCAACTTGAAAAATAAATCAATTGGTCGATGCGGAAGAATCACCACCACAGGAATGACAGCAACTGGCTTTGAAAAACTACAAGAACGATTAATATCTTGTCCCTCAGATGCAGGTTTGACTGCTAGGGTCCAAGACACATCCATTGTCCCAATCCAGCAGTCTGTCTCCCTGTAAAGTCGATGTATTCACCAGCAATGCAACCGACTTTGACAGTCTTTCGAATTACTGAAAGGAAGTGAGTTCGCCCCACAACCCTTTTCAAGACAACTGGTTTTAAGTCCATACACTAATTCGTCAGCAGCTGCATTTTACCGACTTCTAGGAAAGGAACCATGACCTTGAAATCATGAACTCTGGGAAGTAAACTCACTCCTCGTAGAAAGAGGAGCCACTCCAATTATGATCAAAACTAATCGAACCCACTGTAGCTAGTAAAACCAACATGAAAGATCGAATATTGGAACCTCAATCAGGACCGCACGCATCGCCCCGACAAAATGAGACAAAATCCAAAGCAGCCGAGCTCAAAACGAGCCACCAGCGCGAAAACCCGAGCAGATCTCGCCGTGAATCGGCAAAAGCCCCAAAAAAAAGAAAACCGCGCGCCAAGCGCGAGCGCGCGCGGATCGAGAGAGGGAGGGGTCCACTCACCGGGGATCGAACCAGCAGGGCGTCGGCCTCGTGATCAGCGACCCGGCGCGGGGCCTCGGGGGAGAAGCGGTGGTAGTCGGGGGGAGCGACGAAAGGCGGCTTCGCCACGGACGAGAAGGGGAACTGGTGGCGGTCGACGACGGGGGCGCCCGGCGGCTTCGGCTGGGGCGGGGCCGGGCGCGGCGGCGGCGGCTGCTTGGGGGCCGCGTGATCGGACATCGGGGCCGAAGATCGGCGGCGAGGACTCGGCGGGGCGGCGCGGCGCGGCGCGAGCTGGGGTTTTGGAGGGCGGGAAGAGGGAGGCGAGGGCGGCCGGCGGCGGCGGCGGAGGAGCTGCCGAGAATCGGAGGCGGGAGAGGGGGGGAGGATTGTAGAGAGAGAAAGCAAAGGTGGTGGGGTGGGGGTTCTAGAGAGAGAAAGCGGGAGGAGGGAGAAGGATGGAGGGATGGAGGGAAGGGAGGGAGGAAGAGGGAGAAGGAAACAAAATAAAAAAGCGGGTAAAGAGAGAGAGCAGAAAACGAGGGAAGAGAGAGGCGGAGGAGGGAATTTGGTTCGGATATAGATGTGGAGGGAAGCCCCCCCCTCTTCTTCGCCCTTTTTCTATTATCTTTTTTTTATTCACAATTCCCCAATCTCACTTAAATTACGTGATTTTTTTTTTATAATTTTCTTTCTGGGAAAATCTACATTGATCATGGAAAATAAACGTAACCAATGGATGGCATGCTCCCAAAAGCTTATGGAGAGCACTTGCAAATTCAGAATCCACTTCTTTTTTTATTAAAAAAAGCATTACGGAATATGCTTTTAATCAGTTGCTAGTTAATTGTTATGAGTGGTCCCGTTCTCTTGCTTAGCCTTGATGGTAAGAAAGTATCTTAAATTTTGGGTTATCGTATGTATTTGATCTAAAAAGAGATAAGGGGTAAGAGAAGAATCATACAATATTTTGTAGCAAACTCCTCAATGATCATCATCTGGGCGAGCTGATCCTAACTAATAAACTCGATAATGTAAAGCTACGCAATTTGAGGGAATGGATTCCTATTAGGATATGCATCACCTTATAGACCAAATAGATTCTCAAGGTGATTAATGAGTTATGTATTTACGGGAGCAAAAAATTGGAGCTAATTTGATGCTCAGGATGCAGAAATAAAATATAAAAATCGGCATTTTCTTCTTTTTAATTTAGAAATTCGAAAGGAAAATCATCTCGCCAGCTAGATTTGAAAGAGATTTTAATAGGTTTAAATAATGCGACGGACGAAATTAATGAGGACGTGCTATAAAAATTATATGGTATTAGTCAATTTTCATTGATTTCGATCAAAAAGAAAAATCAATTTTCATTGATTCCCTAGTTGGATGGAGTCGGTTCGAATCGGGGGAGGATTACGCGCCCTTTCAACGAACGGCGACCAATCAATCGGGCACGGTAACTGGAAAAGAGCGGGGGTGCGGGGCGATAATTTGGCGCGAACTTCACATGAACCGTACCGGCGCGTGAGGCGACGCGCGCGCGGATCCACCACGCGCTCCAGTTTCCACGACTCCCCCGCCCGCCTACCCACTGCTCTACCACAAGATGTCAACTTCTCATCATTCAGCACGCCACTCGCGCACGTCACCTCAGTCGTCCTTTCTTTTTTCCTTTTTTCTTTTTTTATGCCTTTTCTTTTTCTCTTTTTTGGCTGCTGATAAGGTGTCGAAATCGAGTTTAGAACGGATTAAGAGTTTCGCATTAAATTAATATTAAAATAGGAATGCCGCTAATTGTATCTTTTTGAACGGTATTTTGTGTCAAATTAAAGTTGAAATCGGGACGCTGACCGTCCGGGACAAGCTCCTAATGCTTGAATTCAGGTCCAACAAGACCAAGCCATAGACCTCTGCTCCAACATCTAATTTGATCAAGGTCACGCTCCAAACTTGATGCTTGTGTCTAGGTCCCAACATTCGAACCCCAGTCCATTGAAGCCTTGCTTGGGATCCTAGATATCATAGTTGGGTTCATTGGAGCTTGGCTTGAGGCCCATGTGGTATCTAAGCATAAGTCCACAAAGGTTAAGCTTGGGACCCTAATGTCCATGCCTAAACTTGGTTGTCGAGGACTTAGGCTCAAGCAACGGGGACCTAGGCCCAATCTTGAAGGATCCTAGCTTTGCCTTGATGGACCCAAATATGGGACATTAGCATTAGGGTCTCAAGCTCAACCTCAATGGACCCAAGTGGAGCATTGATACCAAAGTTTTGGATGCCTTGATTAAGCCAAGCCTGAGGGCTAGGATCTTGAAATTGGGCATTAGGTTCAACTTCAATAAACCCAAGCTTGAGTGTTGTGGACCAAAGCTTGGCCTTTGTAGACTTTATCTAAAACGCTAGGGAATTGGGCATGACAAAGAGGTTTCGAGCTTGGTTTCAATGGACCCAAGACTAGTGGCCATGCTTGTGCCTAGAGATGTTAAATGGGTTGTGCAACCCATTTATGAACCCATTTATAGTTAAATGGGTCATTAATGGGTCAAGCTTTATATTATAAAGCACCCATAATAAGTTTTAATGGGTAAATACTAAGATATATGGGTTTTAAATGGGTCAGCTCTTTGACCCATTAATGACTCATTTATTAATCCATTTTTCACTCAAAACCTCATTATCTCTCTTTCTTCTCTTTAACTTTATAATTTTTTTTTTATAAAAACTGAAATTATAATTCTTTTTTCTTTTTTCTTTCCTTTTTTTTTCTTCCTATGGTGGCCGGCACGGCGATGGCCGGTGACCGGCCAAGCGAGCCTCGAGCTCACCGGCGTCGGGCGAGCTCGAGCTCGCCGGATCTGGCGAGGCGGAGGCCTCGCCGACGCCGGCGAGCCTCGAGCTCGCCATTTGGCGAGGCGAAGGCCTCGCCGACATCCGACGAGGCTCGAGCCATGCCGATCCGCGAGGCGAGCTCGCGCTCGGCTACGGCGCAGCCGGCAAGCCGGCGAGCTACTCGCTTGTGGCCGGCGGGCCGTCATCGTGGCCGGCGGCCGGCCAAAGAAGAGGAAGAAGAAAAAAGAAAAAAGAAAAGAGAAAAAGAAAATTAAAAATAATTAAAATTTTAATTTTTTTTTAAAAATAAAAAAAAAAAAAAATTAATTTTTAAAAATAAAAAATAATAAAAATTCGATTTTTTTAAATAATTATTTTAAAAATTTGTATTGTATAAAATCATGTTAGCAATACCATTTTAAAAAATATATATAAGCTTTTTTATGTTTCGTTAAATGGGTCGGGTATGGGTCAAAAAATTTGCATTACAATAAATGGGTCATAAACAGGTTAAATGGGTCGATTTGGGTCGAACCATTTATGACCCGACCCAAACCCGACCCGACCCACCCGTTTAACGGGTCTACTTGTGCCCAAGAATAGGGGATTTGGGAGACCCCAGTGCCTAACTGCCTATGCTGGGTTCGTTGGCTATTCTACGCAAGTCACCAATGCCTTAATATTTTTTCGTTCATTTTAGGTCTTAGCCAAATATTGAAAAATATTACCATTTTTCTAAAAAACAAATAGAGCCTTAAAAAAAGGACATTTACCATCTATTTATACTAAATCGACAAAGAGACAGTTAAAAAGCGAAAATTTCAAGCTTGTTAATTACTTCTTCGAATTTAGCTCAAACAAATAAATAAATGACTTCTTCGAATCTACTAGAATCACCCTACAATTCGGGAGAGAAAAGTTAGATGTTTCCACGTGAATCGATGAGCACCCAATAGCATCTTGAAAGCCTAGTTTTGTCGGGATCCAAACTGCAAAGTTCATTATCCAATGAAATTAACTTAAATTTTCTAAAGAACCTTACAGGCTCTTAACGCGTGTGCTCAGTCGATTTCCAACTATTAATCATTTAGATTTCCATGAGACCACGTCCTTTCACAATAATAGAGATCTCCTGTATTCAAGAATGTTCCCAAATTTTCAGTTTGATGGTTTGCCTGGCTAAGCCAATTCAGCCTTATCAGCTTTCTCTTTTGATTATTCTTCTCCACAATTCAATTTGAAAGCCATCTAGAAGGGAAAAAGCTGGGGACAAGAGGATATTCTTTCCCTCCATTAGTACTGAAGGAAACAAAACTCCTGCTGGAAAAGAGCTCAAGTGCTGGGAACTCATCTGAATGAATGCTCACGATCCATTTGCACAAGAAATAACACTAGAACATGCTGAGCGTTGTGCTCATTGCGCTTTTGAAAGGGTACCCAGCAGATGGCTCAACATTTTTCTACTGCGAAACCCTGCAAACCGATCTATCTACTTGAACAAGTGTGCTAGATCAGGATCATCCAAGCTTACATCCAGCCACCCATTCAAGCGCATGTACTCAATGTAGTGATCCGGCGGCCTCACGGCACAGGGTTTCCTTGGGGTGAAGCCATGGATCCTTTCTAGGTCCCGTGCAAGCCACCGGACATATGCTCGGTCAAGAGGGGGTACGACCTTCACAAGAATCTCTTCCCTTTCTTGTTTCACAGGCTTGTTTCCCATGCTCTAAGAACCTGTTCAACAGCAGACAAGCATCACCAGGCATAGAGAGTAACTGAAGTCAGATTGGAAATGGCAAAAAATTCAGACATTTCCTAGGAAGGCTCAAATGGCAACTCTATAAATCCAGTTTTTCACATTCACTCTAGTTGAATCTGAAAAAAGGGGTCAATTATAAAGATCTTATCTGGTTACTTCCAAAGGTTGTATTATGTAAGCAGAGAGACAAAAACTCACGAAAGTTGGAGAAACATATACTTTGCAAAGATTCAGACATGAATTGCAAATCAAGTATGACAAAACAGGAGGGGCAAGCTATAATATGCATATTCTGCCCACTGATCATGTTTCAAAGATGGAAAGAACATCTTACAAGGCAATCATTGCCTAGACTAGAGCATAGGCACTCATAAATAGCAAGGAAACTGAGTAACACGGGGCATTGGCCTCTTCTGTGACATTTGTGCAGAGTCAAATGCATATTAAGCTTTATGACCAGCACATTGTTAATGGCTTCTTTCCTTTGAAGTCTAGCTACCAGATTACATAAATACATGTAGTCAAGTCTATACATGCTATCCACCCTTCCATGTCCTAACTTCCACATCCACCCAGCAAAGACAGACAAAAAATAAGTACCAAATACTGAAAAGAAAATGTTATGCCCACCATGAATCCTGAACAGAAATTAATGGAAGGTTCAAACTTGGTAATTGGAATCCTCATGCATCGAACATACAGGCATCCCCTTTTTTTTCTCGCTTCATTGAAACAACCCATATATGAAAACACAACAGTCATGAAAAAAATTCAAACAGAAACACCGTATGATCAGGCAAAAGGCGATAGTGCAATGTTGGCAACCAAAGTCCTTTCTTCCCAAAATAATTGTTCAAACAGATTTAAGGTACATGGGAAATGTCATTAGATTCTAAATCAAAAGGCCAGATGGCTTATTCTTCCTAAGTAACTCTAACTAGGCTACATTATCTTCCATCTCCATCATCATAAGGCACGTTAAATGTCATCAGAGTCCCATTGAACCCATTCACCACAACGGGCAATCCCTACATGAATCACACATTTGTCGGCACTAAATCTGCTAAGAAAAAGTTATCTTTGGGATTGGCTGCTGATTCACAGTCTTGTCATATGCAAGAACAGTTCGATTTCTTTAGCAAAAGGGAGCCCTAAAGAGAAGACAGATTGATGAATCATCTTCCAACTAAGCTACTCCAACCAGTCTATGGCGACTTCCCTCTAAACATTACTGGCCAAAGCAAGACAACTATGAGTGCACGAGCAATCCATCTATTCACCGCAGTCCCACCGAACCAACCCATTTCTTACTCCCTCCCCACAAATTCAACAGACCCAGAAACTCCGTCCACGGAATGCGCGTTTGTCAATACTTAATCGGCCGAAAAGGAGTAACTTTGGCTACTGATTGACGGTCCCACGAGGCAACAGCTCGATTTCTGGGGCAAAGGAATCCCGACAACGCGAAGGAAGATTCGATCCCGCCATCGTTTCAATCCAACAAAGCATAACTTTCAGCAGAATCGAGCGATTATTCCTCAATTTTGACGAGGTTTCGGGGAGAGACAGGGACTAACCTTTCGAAGCTGTAAGAAGACGGGGACGAGATGGAGGAATCCAGATAACGAGAGGAAGAGATCGAGCGACGGAGCCTCGGCGAATGACTTTGGTTCGTCGGATTTTGTCTTATCTATTTTATTTTTACTTTATTGTGTTTCAAAATTAGTTGCTAAAATTATAGCGATGGAAAAATTGGAGTTATTTTAGTTTTATTATTGTATATTATAATGTTAAGTTATCTCTCACCATGAATTTTACTTTTTAACTTTTTGATTTTTTATTTTTTACAGTTAAGTCATGATTCTTTAACTTTTCAATTGAAAAGCAAAATCCCATTCAACCTTTCAAAGTATTTTTAAGGTACGTTTGATTAGACTTTTGGAAATTTTTTTAGGAAAATGCAAATGACTTTAGGTGAAAGAGTTTGTCAATATGCAAATTGCGTTTAGAAAATTATAATCCGAAAGTCCATTTCAAAATATCTTGTACAAAATGGTGTTTGAAAGGCTTATATTTACAAAAACACATTTATTATTAAAATGTGTATATATATGTGTGTGCGTGTGTGTGGCTAGTGAGGCAACGGCCGCTGGCAATCCCTTACCAGTAGCGGTCATCATTTGAGGTCACTAGACCTAAGGCGGCCACTGGAAACCATCGGCGAGGGCCACCCGAGATTGGGTGACAGCCAGCGGGGGTCGTGCCTGGGTCGCGCAACCTTGGTAAGGACCGCGCCTAGGTTGCGCAACCTCGACGAGAGCCGCACTTGGGTTGTGTGACCTTGCCGGTGCCACATGACCCTTGCTTGAGGTCCCACGGCCCCAAATGGTGTGGAGGTCACCACAACACCCTAGCAATGGTTGCTTGGGTTGCCGTGATGGTCGCCAGCCTCCCTCTAGCTGGTCACCACAACACCCTTGCGCAACCCCACCGACCGCCCTTAACGAAGAAGATGAACAATGAACGCCAAAGATGATGAACAGTAACTTTCATATGGCTAAAAGCCCAAGGCACCCCAAGACTAGCCTTGGGCTTTCGGCCTTGAGAAGACTAGCATTTCAGAAATGGGCTACAAAAGATAGATGCAAAATACTTAGCATTTGGTCAAGGAATACTTAGCATTTGGTCAAGGACTTTTAGAGGTCTAAAGAACTTTGCAAATGAGTTCCCAAACATAGCCTAAGTGTGGTCTCTAACTTCTTGTATAAAATTTTCGTGTCTTTTGGATATTTGAGATGATATCTTTCATCCTCAAATTTTAAAGAGAATGCTCAATAAATGATGCTCTAAGATTTCATCTCTAATATTATGACACAAATGCTATCAGGTTGTGCCGTGATTAAAAAAAAATTACTATTGGATTTTTTGCTATAATTTATGTAGAAAGGAATAATGCATATTAATTTTTTTTTTGAGTGTTTCGAGCCAGAAAGACAAAAAGAAAAAGCAAGGAAAAATCAAAATGCGTCGCCGACTGAGCGAAAAACAAAAATTCAAGCGATATCAAACGGTTAGAGAGAAGCGGAAGAAATTGTAAAATCGACGGAGAATATCTTCTCATCTCGGCGACGGCTCCTCCCGCAAGCTCGAGCGCCGCCGTGGCCGACCAGGCTTCGCGCCCCTTCCTGCCGCCGTCCGCCGCCAATAGCTCGCCCGCCGCCCCCAATTTCGTCGCGTCGGATCCAGACGCCACCCACGCGCGCGGAGGGCATGAAGAAGTACGGCTTGCAGCTGCGGGCGCCGCCGTCGCAGCAGCAGAAGAAGCAGCCGACCCGGCCGCCGCTGCCCCCTCCGGCGGGCTTCCGCGACGACGACGACGACGACGACGACGGCGTCGAGAGTGAGATCGCGCGCCAGTCTGTTAAGAACAGGGCCCTCAGAGAAGTGAGTTTTGCCGTGCCCTAGTCCTCGGCTTCTTCGGCCGTGTTTCCCCTTCCTCTTTTCTTCATGTCGTCTTTCCTTTTTGTCGAAATTTTCACTCATGCGCTTTTCTTTGGATTGCGAAGATTGAGGAACAGCACAAGAAGGCGTTGGAGGAGGATCCGTCGGTCTTCGATTATGACGGCGTCTATGATGACATGAAGGCGAAAGTTGCTCAACCTCGGGCCTTGGATCGCGAAGAAAGGAAGGTAACTCGCTCTTTGTTGTCTTGTATTCGCGATTGAGTTTGAAGCGGGAATTTGTTTGTTGAGCTGGGAAGGGAAGGGTTAGTCGGGTCTCATTCGTGGGGACCGAAGGGTTAAGCAAGAGTTACATTGTCCTGTCCTTAGTATCAAATGTTTGATCTGTGAATTATGAGCATGGATAGTTTGTTTGAGGATCCTTTTCATGAATTGGCTTCGTCGTCAAGTTTTTGGACTGTCCCGATGTATGAATTTCTGTGATGTTGGATGCATTTGAAAGCGAAAGAATTTTTAGTTTATGCAGTTTTTCAAGACTGCATTCAAAACATGCTTAGAGTTCTTAGTGCAAGTGCACTCCATCCAGTGTTAATCTTTGCTTGAGTAGCATACGCTTTCAAAACAGGGAAAATCTGTGTTAGTTTACCTCCAGATTGAATCTTTTTGTGCTGGAAGAAGCTTCTTGTTTGTTTCTGCTATTTGGAAACCCGCTTACTTTTTCCAGCTTAAAATCTCCCATTTCTGTTCTTATTGGAAGTTCCCTTAAAGTCTTACACTTTGGTTTAGTGGAAACTTTGCTTATGGATGTAAATTCCTTGGTTGATATAGTTGATGATTTATCCTGGATTTGAACTACAGCATGGGAGCTGTTTCATCTATGAATTTAGTTTTTGGAGCTCTTCTTGTATATGGGTTTGCACCCCCTTGTGCCCTGTTGTTTAACTTTTTATCCATTGGGGGGCAAAAGAAACCCACTTTCTTATCTTTCATTCTGGGTGAAAAAAAAAATGGCCAGTCAAATCTTTTAAATTATGTAGGTTATGATTGAATATCCTCTTGTTTGAAGTTAAAATACTCATTAATTTTCACATATCATCAGGAATGTCTTATTTATGGTCAGAAACTACCGCAATGACTTACATGAGATTTGAGATTTCCACCATCTAGTTTTCTTCACGAGGTGTGAGACAGGCAGTCAAGTGATTTTCCTATATGATAATCCTATAGAGTCGGTTTTATGGGAAACTGTAGGAATATGTAACATTTTATGACTGGAATTATGGCATATCCCAACATTCCTCCCTTTTGGGCCATCAACTTCTTTTCTCTATGGTTGGAAGCTGCTGGTGCTCTATAGTGATATTTCTCTACTAGTTAACACAAAATCTTATTTTGTAGTTCGGGTTTTTGATACTGGTGATAATTTTGGAAAAAGCAGGTGATATTTTCTAAAATCTTAATGGGGCAGCAGATATCTTTCACTTTGATTTTTCCCTTATAATTTGATGTCAATCTAAGATTATCCTTTGGGTTATTTCTCTTCTATTCTCTGTTTATTCCTTTTGACTAGGTCTGAACAATGAGTTTCTCCCATTTTCAGCCTAAATACATCCAGAAACTGCTTCAAAAGGCAGAACAACGACAGAGGGAACAGGAAATAGTATATGAGAGAAAGCTGGCTAAAGAGAGGAGCAAAGAAGATCACCTCTATGCTGACAAGGACAAATTCGTGACGAGTGCTTATAAAAAGAAACTTGCAGAGCAAGCAAAATGGATGGAGGAGGAGCGGCTACGGCAAATTCGAGAAGAGAAAGATGATGTATGTTTCTTTTACTGTTGAACTTGCATGCCTCCATGTGGCTCTGTTTAGTTGCTGTAGATGCTATGGGACTATGGTGACAATCTTGTATATCATGTCTATTAAAAATCTTTCCTGTCATATAGTGCTGGCTGTACTCTACAGCATTTGTCTGAGCATCTTCATCAGCCATACTCTGAGTTCCTACAAAAAGTTTCCTGCTTTATAGGAGAGGCCAGTCTAGGTGTTGATAAAGGCTCTGGGGTAAATTCATTGTGTTAACAGCCTTCCATCGTAAAATCTGAATTGTCACTCGCTTGTTTTGGCAGTATTAATGAGTTATTCCTATGATAACTGACAATTGAATAACTGACAATGCACATACAGCAGTATGCATCATGAGCGCCAGCAAGTGCAGACTGATTTTACAGATCTTTTCTTACTTGAAGTCAATGATGATACTCCTGTTATAATTCATGTCATCACATTTAATACTGAAATTTACCTGCGTTTGTACCATAATTATCGGAGAATTTTGATCACTTGTTATGCTTTAATATCAACTAGTTTCTTTTATCTTATATCGATCACTGTGGAAACAAGTTTTCCTAGAAGGCACGTGCTCACAAAAGATAGATAGATAGATAGATAGATAGAGAGGATAAGTTTTTAATGCAGGAGTCCGTTGGTTAGTCAAATTGCTCGCTGCAGACTTTTTGTCCCTATACTGTGTCCACTTTTCTAGATGGAGTTTGCCAGCCACTTTTAAGTAATATGTGCTGATTGCTGGGAAGCTTTCTAGTACCATTTTGCGTTCTAATATCTTTGCTGTTCTGTTATAGGTAACCAAGAAGAAAGACTTGACTGACTTCTATGTCAATCTTGAGAAAAATGTTGCGTTTGGTGCTAGTGCACCCGAGTCAAGAAAAATGGAGAAGCATGTCGAGTCGAAGAAGCCTGAGAAGCATGTTGAGTTACAAAAGCCTGAGAAGCATGTTGAGTTGCAAAAGCCTGATAAGCACGAAGAGAAAATGAATGTCAATATTTCTGGGGAAGGTTCTTCATTGATCACCACAAACTCTCATGCAGAACCTTCTAGAATGCCAGAAGGGCTTCAAGCTGAAGCTTCTCCTGACTCTAAGAAGAGTTTTGAAGCTATCCATGAGAAACAGGCTACTGATGCTTCTGCTCAAGAAAAACCTGAACCATCTTCCTCCAATAAACCACTGCCTGACCATCATAAAAGAAGTCAGGATGCTCTTGCTGCGGCTAAAGAACGCTTCTTGGCACGGAAGAAGGCTAAAGAACAATGATGGCTTGAGCAATTTCCAGCTCTCTCAGTGAAGCAACGCTTGGGGGTTTTGTGTATGTTTCTAACGTGACTTTCAGTCAGTATACAACTGATCATGCATGTTCTTCCATATTGGCTCATTATCCTGGTGTTTAATTTCACCTCGAACTGTTGCTTTTGGCATGGAAAAGGGTTACCCCAAGGAGCCCATAAATTAATTGTCTTCTTGGCAGCTGCTGAGGCCTTCAGTAGAGTCTGTACTGTGTAGAAACATGTTCCAGTCGAGAGTGTGGCAAACCCTCTGAAGTGGGTATCTGTTATACAATCCTAGGATTATCGGTGGTAACCGATTAATTCTTCAAAAGAAGAGTTTTGAGTTCTTTGATTCAGAATGCCCGTGTAACTTTATAGGTCAAGCCTTTGAAACCATCTCAAATTAAGCCTACTTAAAACTTTAAACGAGCAGAGTTACCATTTATTCCATGCCACAGAGAGTTTTTGAAGTTTTTCTGGTTTTCTCATGAATAATTTTTTCAGCGACAATCACAACAGAACATGATTGTTGAAGGACAAAATATTGCTTTCATCTACCCCGTGTGATGTGGATGGAATGTGTCCCCTCGTTCCAGTTTGTGAATAAACATCTTAAGCAGAGTTACCTGAGATGTCTCTGCTTTTTCTACAGCCGTATGTATTTATTCTCCACTTATCTTGGAACTCTTGGGCTAGTTACTCCATCAATTCTGCTGTGCTTACATCTTCAAAGTGATGATGTCTATTCCAAGTACAAGCATCATGTGCAAGTCTCTCCGAGGGAGTTTTGCATTACATGGTGTTGTGCTCGAAATCACCGACTGTACGTGTGCGTTATTGCACTGTGGCTTTAAATATGCGAGTGGCGCCAAGCTAAAGCTGTGTTTAGATTTCACACTATGGCCTTTCCATCCTTGTGCATATGTTGTTACAGGTTCCTGCTTGACATCTTAACTAGACATAATTTTTACGTTGGCGTATGTGCAACCACTCGAACGCCACATAGCTGGGAACGGTTTCGGTTCATGTGGTCCTGAAGATGTGCTTTTTCTTCTGTAGCTACCTCATGAAGTCAAGTGTAGTGAAAACTATTTCTACGACCTGACCTCCCGATAACTTTCATGACGGTTCCCGCATCATCGCATGTGAACTGTGAAACGATTGAACTGAAGTGGTTACGAACTCGAAGGACTTTTATGTAAGCAGGACTTGACAGATTTATTGCGATTCATGAAATTGCTTTAGCAGATGGAATGTGACGACCCACCCGGTTTAGGTGGTGGCAATTCAATTCCACCTTGCTGTATGGCGAAGGTTGTTGAAGCTCATTTCTCTTCTGATCTGTAAAGTTCGAAAAAGGAGACGGGGTGACTTCCTCTTTCCGAATCATGGAAATGGAAAGTTGAAGAGGGAGGTGTTTGTCTTCTTGGATAATTGACTTTGATTGCTTAGGATGCGTTTGGTAATAATTCTGTTCAAGATAATAACTTTTTATGAGAAATGGTTTTTCCTGATTTTGTTTTTGAGAACAATTTCTGAGTAAAAGAATGCGTTTGATAACTTTTCAAAATTTCTACTCCCCAAATAAAAATATGTTTAGTAGGATTCTTAGATTTTTTTTTTTTTTAATTTCTTTTAATTTTTTTATTATATATATTTTTTTCCTTTTTCTTTCTTTTTTGGCCGTTATCGGCCACCGCCGTGGCTAGCGACTAGCTGGGCGAGGTCCAGCGAGCTCGCCGGAGCCTTGCTAGGCTTTGGCGAGCCTTGGCCTTGCTAGTTGGCGAGGCCTAGCCTCGCGCCGGCTGCGGAGGCCGAGCCTCGTGCGGCCATGGCAAGGCTCAGGCCAACAAGCCTCGCCATGGCTTGACGTCTCCGAGGGTTGGCAATGCTTTGGCAAGGTCGCCGGCCCTCGTTTGGCCGGTCCTCGTCTTTTCTCTTTTTCTTCTCTTTTTTTTTTTTTTTTTCTTTGGCCGGTCACCGGCCTCGGCCATTGCTGGCAATCGGCCGTCAAGGGCTGACGACCTCATCGGAGTGTTGCCGGCCCCTGGCGAGGCCGAGCTCGCCCAGCCACCAGCGAGGCTCGCCGGCCTAGCGGTGGCCCGGCAAGGCCGAGCCTCACTAGTGGCTGGGCGAGCCTGAGCTCACCCAGCCAAGGTGAGGCCAAGCCTCACCCAACCATGGCGAGGCTTGGCCTGGCCAGGGGCCGACGAGCCTCGTCGTGGCTAGGCGAGGCCGCCGGCCCTCGTTAGGCGGTCGTCGGCCATGGCCGAGGCCGGCGGCTAGCCAAAAGAAGAAAATAAGAAAAAAAGAAAGAAAAATAAGAAAAAAATATTAAAAAATTAAAAGAAACAAAAAAAAAAACACAAATTTACCAAACGTATTTCTGTTCATTTTTTATTCCCGAACAAGTTTACCAAACGCTAGATTTAAAAATTGTTCCCCGGAGCGAAATAGTTTTTTCTATTTCTCGTTCCTAACAATTTTTGAACAAACGCTTACCAAACGCGCCCTAAGCTTTTTTTTTTTCTACTTATTGTTTTTGTTTCAAATCTATTTCTAGGAACAAAAAAAAAAAAATAGATTTTTTTGTTTTCGGAATAAAAATTTTACCAAATAGGTATCTCTTCTTTTTTTTTGTTTCTCATAATAAAAAAATAAAAAGTTATTCTCGAGGAAATGTAAATAAATTTTAACATTTATTACTAACAGATAGGCCCTTATAACTATCGAATAAGAGCTTCCATGACGTCTACCCGGATGGGGAGTTCGAATCCCGCGACGGGATCGTAAGTAAGAAATCCGCTAGTGTCGCTCCAAGATTTACCCAACATTTACGGATTTCTTAAAAAAAAAAAAAAAAAAAAAACAAATAGGCTCTTATAGAACCGATAGAAGTTGGTCACCTGAGTAGATTCATGATGGTTGAGATCGATTTTCACTCGTGGGCTTGACGGGGTTTGCAGCAAATCTGTGGTTATTTCGAGAGCACCACGACCAAAGTTAGATATAACCAATGATTAGATGAAACTTCTGACTTCCCTTAGATAAATTGGAAGGATTAATATATACTGAGTTTACATTAATGAGAAGATTTAATATGGTGAGACTGGGAAAAAGATGCTCAGAAAGGTTAATGATAGAACCGGTGCAAGATTAATTTAGTTCTGCTTATTAAATTGAGTATGAACTCGTAGAAATTTCAAATAGGGTTGCATGAATACGATGCAATCCCCCGTTGAACACGATCCATGATCCATGCTGCTCGATAGATCTTATAAAATCACTTCTTGATACGTATGACGAAGATAAGCAGCGTGCCAAGAAAATTACTTTTAACCTATCTCGCTTGACCAAACCCAGTTCATCATGAGGCGTCTCGGTTGGCCCTCCCTCAACGATTGCTTTTGTACGGCTTCTAATTAGGGCTGTAACTTAGACAACATGCAACAGTTTAATGCTCGAGTTTGGCTCGATTTGACTGGAATCCATAAGACACGAATACTATTTGAGCTCGATTGATAGCTCGACTTGGTTAAGCTGTTAATAACTTCAAGCATGGGTTCGATGCAACTCCCGCTTGAACAGTCGACGTGTTTTAGTCCAAGCTCAACTTAGGTTCGAATCTTAATCGTACACGCACAATGAAAAATAATATATTTATTTACCTAGTCATCGGTATGATTAAAGTAGCTGAAAAAATGCAATAGCTCGATTAGGCTTACCGGCTATTTGAAAACAAATCGAATCGAGTGCAAATAATCTGCGAGCCGAGCTCAAATGGTCTCCTCGTGCCCCTATTTCTTGTTTCCACAATAATGTTCGCAGTCCTCATCTTCAGAGCACATAAAAGACATTGCCTAAAACAAGCATAGGAGAGCTAGACGAAGCCAGAAGATGAACAAGGAAACATAGAAAATAAACTGAAATTTACTTCAGTTGATTCATTTTCACTTGACGGAAAGAAAAAAAGAGAGGAAAAAGCAAACAAAGTACATTGGGAGAGAGAGAGAAAGAGAGATAGAGGTGAGATCTAACACTTCCACGCGCACTCTCTACACATCAACAGTACAGTGTTGAGTGATCTGAATCTTCATGGAGGGTCCAGCGGCGATACCACCAGTCGGTTCTTTAAACACCAGCAAAGCTGGACAGTTGACATGAAGATGATACTTGCCTGAGATCCACGTCCCAACCTTCCACTTCACATTTCCATCCACTTTTATGTTCACGAGCACACTCCCCGTATTCTGGTCCTGTTCCAAAGCCCCCGTGAGGAACGGCGACACCGGCACGGCACTCCCGTACAAGAATGGCGACCAGTCGATCACCTCCTTGTGCCCCTGGTAGCTCTCCGGCAGCAGCGTTGGCAGCGTTATCTGCTGCCCCCGGTACGACGCGTATATGTCGAGCTTTTGGTAGTAGATGCCGATCCTCTCATTGGGGTTCCGGGACGACAGCGTGACCTGCATGTTGGTGGTGAGGAGGCTCGGCATGGAGGAGGCGTTGAACTGGTAGATGGTGGCGTCGCGGAGGACGAAGGCGGGTTTGGCGGGGCGGAGGATGAGGAAAATGAGGAAAATGATGAAGAGGATGAGGACAATGGAGCCCAGGAAGAGGGAGAATAGCTGCCGGTAGAGGCGGTGCTCCTCCTCCTCGTGGTGGTCACATTCCTTCGCCGTCATGTCGATTTGTGTGTGACAATGTTGAATCAAATTCTAAACCGAAGTTCCGATCTTTGAAGCAAATGAAAAGGAAAATTGTGAAGAGAGGGCTTACACAATGGAGGGATAAGAGCTTTGGCTTGCGTCTGAGTCTCTTTTATAGGGGGGAAGCTTATAAAGTCCTTGCTTCCGGAGAGAGCAGTGCACAAAGTGAGGCAATTTGGAGTTTGCATAAGGTTTTTAGGTGGTCTTTAAAGCTTATGAAGGGGGAAAATGTGCATTTGAATCATTAGGAGTGAGTGGTGCGAGATTGAATTGACACGGTTGTTGTCTTGTACCGACCTGATCTTGTGTGGTAATTACTTGCTCCTGTGCATTGGGCCAACAGCGTGCCATGAACCCCAGTGGGGTCCCACAAAGACGATTGAAGTCCTAAAGGACAAGAATCTTGAAGTGTTTTTAAAGGAAGAGGACATGATTTTATCAAGCCTAAGCTAGCTTATACAGCTAGGTCTTTGTCATGACAAGTCAAGATTTTGAAGAAGTACACAGAGAGAACGAGCATGCACGAATTGTTTACAAAAAAACGAAAAAAAAAATGTTTTTTTTTTCTTAAACAACAGGAAGTTTCTAGGTTAGGTTAAATGCTGAAGGAGTCCTTCTGCATCTCTTTTGTCTCTTACCCCGACATATCATTAAATTTTAACCGTTACATCAGACAGTGCAGACAATTAAATTTACTTGCAGAAGTTGGTTCATGGAGTGTTCTTTGAATTGAACTTGTTGTACCATCACTCTTACGCGTTAGGACCTAAATGTTGCTAGTAGTAAGTGGAAAGTACCGCTCGAATGGCCAGGATTCTTCATTCTCAAGGGGAGACAATCAACACAACCTGAAAAAAATTCCCAATACGAAGAAATTCTTTTCAAGAAAATTGAGATTATCGTATTTTAACGAATGTAGTTATAACATAAGATGCATCTTTCACAAAGTTGAGGATTGGAGAATACGAATAATGATGTTGGGTTGCTTTGAATCTATTGTCACCGTCTCCAGAATATACCAGGATGTGCAGGGAAAGAAAGCAAACATATACGTGTATATGCTCCAAAAGGTGTCCATCATCTTTCTGTTGGTTCATATTCTTTGTGTGGAGGGGGGTGAAAAGTGGGTCATGGAACAATGTGAAGAAGCAAGAAAATATTATGAATGGTTCGCTGAGTTAGATTGAAAATGACTAATTACATTTTGTGGCTATGATCCAAGCAATCTGAAAATCATTGATGTACCATGTTTTGGTTTCATTGCCAAAAGGGCCAAGAATGACATGCGTGATCACTATCACATGGACATTACTATTGTTCTCAAGATGCTAACGATTGCTGATGGGATTTCTTGAAAATTGTTGAGTTTTGTCCAATTCAACTGAGTTCACCCTATAAATTGTTAGTCCACACATATCCATGAATTTGGCTCTCGGTAGAGTGATACCATGGGACAATGACATGTCAATAAGCTAGAAAATAAGAAGTGAGGGATTCAAAAATTGAAATAAAAAACTTGACGAGAATGTGTAGCACAAGAGTAATATGATTGATTGATTATATCATGTCAGCCGCGAAATCAATACATCAAAATAACTTTTCGTTCTGGTGGTGGGGCATCATTCTTTTTAGGGATTGTGTGTGGTTGGGAGTTTGGTAAGGAGTAAGATAATTAAACAACTCGTTCATAACTGTGTCCCAAAAATAGTTTCTGTGTAAAGTGTGTTTTCCCTTGGCTTCGAAGGGAAACCATTGGAGCACACTCATTACATCACTAACTCCTCTTTTTTGCCTATTTTGTACTATCTTCTTTGTAAAGCAAAGGCTTTTTCCTTCACGTCTTCAGGCCTCTCATTTTCCATGTTGTGACGTTTTATTCTAACCAGACACCATGTCTCGTTAACATGGCGACACTCGCCCAAGTTGCCGCCACATCCATATGAGCTTTTCCCTTGTCGTGTCATGTTTTGTCCATGCTAAGATGTCAGAAAAGAATCTCATCCCTTACTTAGATCGATTCTATCTATCCACAGTAATCACAAAATTCAATTGATTGTTGAGTAATGACTCTGGTGTTGTCGCTGGAGGGCGGCGCTATAAAGGCTAAGAAAGGATACTATCTCTACCAAATTAGCGTGTCCATAAATTTAGAGTTTACCTGGCGAGACATCTTTAACTACTTCTTTGTCCACTCAAGCCAATTACCACATGTCAAATGTTATTATTTTCTTTATTTACATTTAAAATGATGACATCTTTCTAAACAAATATAACTTCGAACAGTCCAAAAACTTCATGCTTCGGAAAACCCAGAATCTCTCTCTCGTCACTCACCCAAGGTGGGCTTTCACATTGTTAGAGAAAAAGGGCCAAAATTCCTCTCTATCCTCATTTCCAGCTATCTTTCTCAGTTACCCATCCATAAAGTCTTGTGAAAAAGGATGTATGGCTTTCCCATGTTGCATAAGCTAAGGATCATTGTAGTCACACAAGTTTAACCTGAATCTCACCAGTTCGTATTGTTATTCCATAATGAAAACCCACAATTGGAATCTTCACCAAGCATTAAGAAAATGTCCTAGCAAATTCAAGGTATATCCCACGCCTTTCGTCCGCCTCACATTATGAACCTCAACGAAGAAGAAAAGAAGCACGCAGAAAAAGTGGAGCGAATATATAAAAGCAGCAAAAGAGGGTTCCTATCACTTCGTGGGGAGGGAATTCCAGAAGGGCATAATCTGAATTGGAGAGATGGAAAAGGGGCAGGGCAAAAAGGAAGACGAAAACACAAGAATAAGTTCTATTGTTTCAATACTGGGCCAAAAAGGATTCTCAACAGATCACGCTTTTTCCAGGATAGTGCTCGAAAGGCATCCTTCCGGTGATATCGCCGATGTTTCCTCGAAGAGTTTTTAAGGCGGATTCGCAATAGTCAGATGTTTGCTTAGTTGATGCGGTTTTCATCACATATCGGAATAATATATGAGAGAAGAAAAAACCATTACGTCTACAAAGAAAACCTGTCATTGGGGATCCTAAAACCGTGAATGAACAACTGGATGATCAGACACGCCACAGAATTTGATGACACTTATCCGAAGTTAGCCAACAATAGGAAACTCAGTCTCCACCTTTGATGCTAGTCTCAGTTCTTTAGTCGAAACGAGTATGGCATCATGCGATCAAGGCCTTTAAGAGATAATGCAACACGGTATATCTACTTGAACCTAAGTTTATTGCAACATAACTTTAATCTTCAGGAGGTACATTATACACCCCCGTTTTTGGCAGAATGCCTATACCAGAAGGTTGATAGTCTGTTAGCTCCAGATACTGTCCTGGACCCCGGTTTCCATCCCTTAATCGAAGTGAATAAGACATGCACAGGAAAGCGTCATGAGAATACAATTCACCCGACCATTTATCAAAGGAAAACGTACAGTTCATTGATGAAATGGACGCTGACTCAACATTGAGATGACACGCACGATTGCTGTGCTTCTATGCAGCAAGTTACGGACAAAGTAAGGTCCTTTTTAGGTACGCAGGTCACAAGTAACTCATACAACATGGGCAGAACAGGAGAAGCCCAAAATCAATCTTCCGGGTTATGTGAGAGACAATGCCCACCAAGATGATCTACAGGCAGGAGCGAGCTGCACACTGTTCCAAACCCAACCCCATCGTTATGCAGAATGCCGTGGTACCGCTTGCGATGAGTTATTCCTATCAAGGTCATAGATGTTGAAAAGTCCAACCTTCTCGTGCTTGGAGGGAAAATACCGTTGCAGAGGGATCTAAGAGAGGATATGGTGGCCGATTTCTTCAGGGATCAATTGTTTCAGCTCTATTTCTATGAACTGTTGACAACATTATAAACAGATATTATACAGATACTCCATCAACCGTAGTTAACCCTTCTAATTGTATAATAAAACCAAATGAAAACATTAAACTCCACATTGTATCCATTCATATCACTTGAAGATTCAAAATCAAGCAACTGCATATGGAGAGGTTGGTACCTTGATGATCATCAACAACTAAAAGAACTCATGGAGAGTCTTCAGCGTTTAAGTTGCGGCCCAGATCATTACTACATACATAGAAGGCATAGCCAATGTATGTATACCATAACTAAAACGACAATTCTCACAATGTGTTTGCAACAATCCAAAATAGCTTGCTAAGAATAGGAACCACAGACAGGCATGCTCTTGTGAGGTAGATTTGGCTTACTAATCAGAATCTATATTTCTCAGCATCCAGCTACTCAATTCAAGTTACCAATCACGCGTTGCTCTTCTGGATATATTAGAATTGGCCGATGATCAAGGATTGGTCAAAGATGATGAATGGCCATAGAGTGAATCCAATCTCATAAAATCAACGCATTCACTGAGCTCAGTCAACATTCAAGAATGTGATCACTACTTAAACCCATTTCTCCATAGACCTTCAACTAAGTCTCACATGTTACGCATTACTTTTAATCCACTACATCAACACTACTGTTTGCGAACCCCTTTTCAATCTTGTTCAAATTGTATAGTTTTAAGCTGCTCTGCAGGCTGTGCATATAAAGAACACCTATTACAGTCGTGAGAGGCAAATCGTGGCATTCCTAGTGAGTTTTCATAACTCCAGCGGCAGAACCTCCTTTTCAGACTTTTCAAAATATGTAAAGTTCAGACCTGCCCAGCAAGTGGTCCATAAAAAGAACATCTGGTTCCTGCTTTCTGAGGCGGAATCTAGCACTTCAGTGAGTCGTGATAACTCCACAAAAAAAAATTCCCACCACTACCATTATTTTTTTCTTTTCCAGTATTCACTCAAGCTATTGCCATCTACCAGAAGTGAACACGGTCAACCAACATCTTAGGCTAGCTTTTGCCTACCTGAGTTCAAGTATTATCCTCTCACTATAAATACAGATGTTCATGGTTAAAAATAGGGGGGGGACCAAATCACATGCTTACGCTTGTGAGCACCCTAGATTCAGTCATAGTAGAAGAGCAATCTACATGCCATATTAATGACCACTAAGCATAACTAGTGTCCATTCATGTAAACTCCTTAATACCAGTCCTTTAAGTATCTCACTAGAGATGCATTTCAGCTCAAGGCTTTGGCATTCGTTGGTTGGGACCAGAAGAAAAAGACCCACTCATGTAGCAACCTGTCCAATCTAAGCATGAAGACCAAGCCAGTAAAAGCACCGTGTTATCTATATGGACAAAAAAAGAGCTACGGAGGATCTTAATACTGGGGGTCCAAATCTGTGCAGCACAACTCGATAAGAGTCACCATAAAGCCAGTATCTAAATGGTGTGCATATATCTCAGTAGCCCAGCATTAATATGATGCCTTCAGAAATTCTGTTCACATCAAACGGTAAGTCGTCTCCAACCCATCTTATGACTGACATACACAACAAACTTCCAGGGACTCATGAGCTACCTAAATTGATGAATAGTCCACTTTAGAGCAACTACATACTTCTCAAAGAGAAATGACAATACCTACCTCTCCTTCCTAAGTTCTTGTATTCATCTATTAGAATAATTTATTCATCAGCAAGTGCAGCCATCCTCTGAAATAGAGGCGCTCACATCCCAAGAGAGAAGAATGTACAAGAAGGTATTTAAAGGCTAAAAGAAGTTCTCCTTCTCAGTAGACATGAGCATAACTTCGGTCACAATGCCTTGAGATACTCTAGCCTCCTTAAGATTGACTTTTTTGAAGGACTCCTTGAGATTGAATTGCTTTTCTACCCAAATTTTCAATCTCCCCGGCCCCCTCTTCCCAACATAGTAGAAGAGATGCTGACGGTGGCCAAGGACTCACAAACATGATGCCGTGCCTAAATCTAACCTAACCCACCCTGATTATTGGTAAGCTTGAAAATACTCACTGCTGGCAAGGAGCTGATACAGTCAGATTATCTTTAGACCAACCAACTAACAATGCTTCCAACACAACCTAAGACTGATGCATACTTTAGATTACTCTTAAATTGGTCACTACCAATCGGTCACAATATTCGAATGACAAAAGAAGGTTGCATACGCTGCAGAGCGAGAAGTCAACATCTCCCATATCTAAATGTCCAATTCCTTGATTAGAATTACTCGCACCAGAGACAGAACAAAATTAAAAATCAGTCTATCAAACAGAACGATGCTTGAAGACCTTCCTCCATTATAAAACACAAAAGGTTCAGCGCCAAAGGCTTCTTCCTAAATCGTTCGAAGCCCAAATGAACAGAGACATAGGTTACACAGAATGCAGCAATTTTCTGGCAAGATATGACCAAATAGTACTATACTCATTTTGTTCTTCACTTCTTACGCAATGGCAGCAGGATGAGATGACAGCAAGCCAAACCACGACAATTGAATTAACAGAAAAAATGAATCCAATGTGAATATAACTAGAAATTTGAGAAGGGAAATCTACATCTATACTATCCACAAGTTAATGATCACAGAACCATCATACAGGAATTCAAGTACATCTATACATCCATTCCTCAGATAACTGCGCGAAGAAAAGGTATCTTTATCCAAGTTTAACAACATTCAGATTGTTAAAAAAAAAAAAAAGAAGAAAAAATTGAAAAGGCAACGACGACAGCTTACTCATAAACCAACACTGCAATCTCTCGCTCCACCAGTCAACTTCCCCGTCCCGTTATTCGACGAAAGCCCCACCGCCAGGTTGCCGCAGAAAACCTTAATCACCCGCCGCCGCGCGCGCCACCATCCGGCTTTGAACCTTGCCAAGGCGACAAGCCTCACCTGGAAGCTCACGGCTCCCTTCGCCCTATCCGCATTTATGCCGCTCACGGCCCAATTGTCCACGTACGAGTCCGCGGCCGCGAAGCTCGCCTGGACGACCGTCTGGTTCCTCGTCCCCTGATCGAACGGCTGCAGCCGCGTCTCGCTCAGGGACTCGGTCTTGTAGGAGAGGTAGGCCCCGATGTCGGTGTAGGATATCTTCATCTTCTTGTTAGGGTTCGCGACCTGGAACCGCACGACCCAGTCGCCGGAGACGTGCTGCGACGCGTTGGAGACGGAGAAGTTGGTGACCGCCACGGACTCGACCTCGAACTCGGGGAGGCGCGGCCGGAGCACGAGCCAGACGATGAAGAGCACGGTGCCGATGATGACGAAGAAGGCGATCACCGCCACGAGGAAGTAGCGGAGGAAGGCGGCCCGCCGGTCGGGGGCGTAGTACTGGTAATTGGCGTACTGGGGGCGCGGCGCGGCGTAAGGGTAGGCGGCACCGGAGTGCGCCCCCGGCGGGTAGCCGTTGGAGTAGGCGCCCGGCGGCGGCGCCGGGTAGCCGGTGACCGGAGGTCGGGAGTTGTCGGCCATCTCGGAGGAAGCCGGAAGGTCGTTCTTCTTCCCCTCCTCTTCTGCTTCTCTGGGTTGCCCTTCAGTGGCGATTAGAGAGAGAAAAATGGGAGCTTTCTAGAGAGAGAGAGAGAATCTCCTGTGGAGGAATGAGGAGGGAGAAGGCGGTCTTGCTCACTTGGCTTCCTCATCAGCTATTCCTCTCCCACACTCCATCCATCCCTGATCTGCTGCTTCGAACCTTTTTTTTTTTTTTTCCCTGCTTCGAACTTCGATTCCTTCTATTTCGCGAAAAAATAATTATTTATATAAATTGAAATAATTTAATAATAAAAATTTATCGAAATATTTTTATTAATGAAGGAAATATTTTTTATTTGTAAATTTTTATAAGTGGCGCAAGCAGTCGCTTTTGTAGAAAATATTTTGTATATCCTTCGATTTTTGCATAAATAAAGACTTCAATTCATCAATTAATCGATTACAAGTATCTAATCGATCATTTTTTTTTTTTTAACCCAGGGCAACCTCCATTCTGCCGTCATGGCGGCGGAGAGTAAAACCCTGGAGCGCGGGGCCCCCACCGCCGACCCCATACGCAGTTGTCGCGTGGAATTAAGATCAACGATCTAATCGATCATTTGATATCATTTGATAGACGTCAACAATAATGTAATAATCTATATTAAGGTAAATAAATGGTTTGAAAAGTACTTTTATAAAAATGATTATTTATATCACTTGAAATAATTTAGTTAATGAAAGTGTTTCTATTTTTGAAAATAATTTATATCTAGATATTTTTATAAAATGTCAAAATATTAACAGTTTAATCAATTATGTGGATGTAATGAGCGTTCCAAGCGCATTTTTCTAAGCAACTAATTTTCAATGACAATTGTCATTTACAATGCGCTTATTTTCTTGCGCTAAATGAGGAGAAGACACGACAATGAAATGGACCTACTTTCTTTAAAGAGAACATACTGTCTTGATCCACTTGTCAATATTTTTCTTTCTTTAGGCTAGATTTTTTTTTGGTCGGTCTTTAGTTTAGAATTTAAGGGATACGTAAAATTGCCAAATAGCGGCTCGAAAATGCTTTCGGCGGCTGTGCTCTCGCTCCTGCCATCATCTCAAATACAGTTGACTAGAAAATCATGGACACCGGCTAGGAAAACAAAGGAAGTGAAAAGTCAACCGACTCTTGTTCACTACCCTTCCTATAGGGCCGTCTCTTTGTCCAATTCAAATTGAATTGACTTTAATCTTGACAATATATAAAGTTTGAAATGAAAAGGCAAAGAAGTTGACTTATTTTGTTTTGCGAAATTAAATAATTTGAATTTAAAAAATAATCGCTTGCATTACTCAAAATACTTAGTCGATGAAAAATATATTTTTATTATCCATAATAATTTATGTTTAAATATTTTCATGCATGATAAAAATATTTTTATTCATTCATTTGTACAAGCAATACAAGTTATCATTTTTAGGAAAGTATTTTTAAATCATTCGCTTTTGGCAAAAAAAAAAATGGAGCGATGTTCTATTATTATATGCTCTGAGTTCGCATAGTCTGTTGGGAAGCATGGGCTATAAATTTTTATGTCGATGAGAAATGTATATTCTATGGAATATTCTTTTCGGAATTAAGTGATAGAAAGTGAGAGGTTATTGAAATTTGAATTTTTTGAGTTGGGCTAATTTGCTTGGACGTAAAACCGGCCATTCGAGATAGTGAATGGAGAAGCTGTGGGCTAAGCCCATCTTTATATGTCCGAACTTTTGAGCATGTGGGCCAATGCTATGGGCCCCAGCCCAAAAGTGAGTAACTATGCACAATGAAAGGTATGCTCAGCACGAGTAAAAAAGTCTTTAGCACATTAAATGATGCGTCGGATCCTTATCGGCACATCTAGCATCGAATGTGGGTAAATATTAATGGCAAAAAGTGAAACTTTATCAGAGCTAAATTTGCCAAAGTGGATTTAGCAAAGGCCAAATCGAATGAGAATTATGACCCACATTGCATCGATAATGTATTTCGTGTGATTTGCGGCAATCAATTATTACGTTCACATCATGTAGCCATAGTAATTCCTGCATTGGGTAATGGATTTAGTTAGATAGTGTAATTTGATGATTTTATTTATACTTGATTTTCAAAGGGTCACTTATAGTTGCTCTGGTTTGCTTACGCAGAAAATGAATAATTTGGAAAATATCTTATAAAAAATGATTACTTATATTGCTAATGGAAATGAATACAGATTTTTATTTTTTAATTTCGCACGAGTTTTCGAAATCAACCTTCTAGTATACCTGAAATTACATCAAAATGAAGTTATTAGAACATCAAGGGAGTTGCGAGTAACACCCTTTTCAGCTACCATATCGTAACACTTCTACGCAAGACCATTTCGAGAGAGCTTACTCAAAGACCAACCCTGCACTCCCTTGCTCCACCGGTCAACTTCCCCGCTTCGCCGTTCGACGGAAGCCCCACCGCTAGGTTGCCGCATAAAACCCGAATCAACGCCCTTCGCTCCGGCCACCATCCGGCTTTGAACTGAGCCAAGGCGATAAGCCTCACCTGGAATCTCACGGTTCCGCTCGCTCTTTCCGCTATAATGCCGCTCACAGCCCAACCGTCCACGAATGAGTCCATGGCGGTGAAGCTTGCCTGGACAACCGTCTGGCTCCTTGCCCCCTGATTGAACGGTTGCAGCCGTGTCCCGCTCACGAGTTCGGAGTTGCAGTAGATGTAGGACTCGATGTCGGTGTAGGATAGCTTCATGTTCTGGTTAGGGTTCCTGACCTGGAACTGGACGAGCCAATGCCCGGAGACTTGCTGCGACGAGGTGGAGATGGAGAAGTTGTTGAGAGTCACGGACTCGACAACGAACACGGGGAGGCGGGGCCGGAGGAGGAGCCAGATGATGAAGAGAATGGCGCCAATGATGATGATGAAGGTGATCATCGCCAACAGGAAGTAGCGGAGGAAATTGGCGCGCCGGACTGGAGCATGGTACTGGTAATTGGTGTATTGGGGGTGCGGCATGGCGTAAGGGTAGCCGGCGTTGGAGTGCGCCCCGGAGGATAGCCGTTGGAGTAGGGAGCCGAGGGTGGGGGTGCGGGGTAGCTGGTGACCGGAGGTCTGGAATTATCGGCCATGTCGGAGGAAGCCGGAAGGTTAGGAATTTATAGAGGATGTGGAGAAGGGCGGTGGTGAATTGCTTTCTGATCAGCTATTCCTCTCTCTCTCTCTCTCTCTCTCTCTCTCTCACTCCTTCCTTGATTTATAGGTTAGAATTACAGATCTTCTAATCCGATCATTTAATAGACGTCACAAATAGTTCAGAAAAATGAGATTTTCTTGCTGTTCTAAGAATTGAGAAAAGATTGAGGTGAGCTGTTATTTTGGTTTCCTGTGCATAATGGGCGATTAATGATTTTTCTATTAATGAATAATAATTTCTATCAAGATAAATGAATGATTTGAAAATATTTTTTTAAAATTATTATTTGTATTATTTGAAATAATTTAGTTGATAGAAAATATTTTCATTGCTAATAATAATTTATGTTTGGATATTTTTGTAGTGACAATACATTCCGTTCATTTTCATAAGGGAAGCGAAATGATTATTTTCTAGGAAAATGTTTCTCAAGTGATTTAGTTTTCGCAAATAGAAATGCTCCCTAATTTTTTTGGATTTGATGAGAGCTTCCAGTGCATTTTTTAAACAATTAATTTCAAGGAAAAATTATAATTTTCAGTGTGCTTACTTTCTTGTGGTGATAATGCGGAAGAAATAATATTAAAGCGGACCTAGTTTTTCTTTGAAAAGAATTTAAGGGACACATAAATTTCTGAATAACAACTCAAAAGTGTTTTTTTCAAGGTGCGTTCATTTGTGCTATCGCATGGCACAACAGTTTTTAGAGAAATTGAAGAAAATATTATCCGATAATTAGCCATCATTTCGAATATAGTGACTACAAAATAATGGACATGCCCAGAAAGACGCAAGAAGTGGTCAAAAGTCAAACGACTCTTGTTTAGGAAAAATTATCCAAAAAGTTATAAATCTATTATAATTTTACTAATTTAGTTCTAAACATTTTCATTTTTTGCCAATTAAGTTCATTTGACCAATTTTGGCTGAAAATTGTTGACATGAACGACCGACGTTGATGTTGCACTTTTTAAATAATATTTTAATTTTATAGTTTTTTCTTCTTTTTTTTTTCAACCTTTATTTTCTTTTTATTTATTTGTTTGCTGTTTTTGGGTAAAGTCAGCAAGGTTGTTGGTCGACCCTCATTGACAACTCACAAGCCCTTGCCCAAAATCAGAAAGGGTCTCAATGCCCTTGCCAAATCTAGTTAGGCGAGGGCTTGGCAGCCCTCGTTGGCCTTAGGCGAGGTCTTGAGCAAGGTCATAGCCCTTACTTGGCCAAATCTAGCAAGGGCATCATGATCCTTGCCAATTCTAAGCAAGGGCTCATGTGCCCTCGTTTGGGTTGATGCAGGTTAGGTGGCCCTTTGCCGGCCCTCGCCTATGGCTAGCGATTATTGGCTAGCAACCTCCGTTATCCTTAACCCATAATAATAATAATAATAATAATAATAATAATAATAATAATAATAATAATAATAATAATAATAATAATAATAATAATAATAAAGGCAAAGAAAATAAAAGGAAAAAGAAATAAACCATAAAACATCAAAATATCATTAAAATATTATTTTAAAAATGTCACATTAGTGCCGGCTTTTTATGTTAGCAATTTTTGATGAAAATTGATTGGATTGACTTAATTGGTAAAAAGTGAAAAGATTTAGGATTGAATTAGCAAAATTATAAGGTTTACGACTGAATTAACAAAAGTATAATAGGTTAGGACTTTTTGGACTATTTTCCCCTCTTGTTCATTACCCTTTCTCATAGGCCATGTCCTTATCCAATTTAAATCAAATTGACTATAGTCTTCATGACACATGGAGTTTGAAATGAAAAAATTTGGAAAACATTTTTCTATCACTTAAAATGATTAGTTACTGAAAAAAAATTATATTTAAACTTTTTCATGAATAATAAAAGTAATTTTCATTTATTTATTTTTGTAAGTGATATAAGTAATCTTTTTAATGAAATATTTTTCAATGTTTCTTTTCCGCAAAAGTCTCGATGTTGTATTATTAAATACTTTGAGTCCGAGTTCGCATAGTCTGTTTGGAAGCATGGACTATGAATAGTTATATTGATGAGAAATGTATAATCTACGGTATATTCTTTCCGGAATTATGGGGTAAAAAGTGAATGGTAATTGAAAGTTTGAATTTTTTGAGTTGGGCCAATTTGTTCTTTGCTTTTATCGTAAACCCGACAAGGGAGACGGTGAATGGAGAAGCTGTGGGCTGAGCCCATCTTCATTTGTCCGAGCTTTTTAAGCATGGCCCTGGCCCAGAAAATGACTAATGCCGTGAACAGAAATAAAGAGAAAAATAATTCACAGTATGTATCAAATCATTATTAAAATGGGCTTTGCTAGTATAACATTCATTGGGGTACTATGAGAAAAATTATTTATTGTGAGTCACAAATTCTTGAAAAAGTGAGTCCTATAATAATTTATAATTTGTGATTTGATTTTTTGTGATTTGAATAGACCGTTATTCTCATAATAAATTAAAAATTGTCATGCAATTATTTCTCTTATTGAAACATGGGGCATTGAATATCACGTTGCTTAAATACAAATGGAATTTCTTTTTGTTGAAAAAAAGTTCATCCTCCGTTGTTGATAAAATAAAAGTTGGTATCCCATAGGATAAAAGTGAAACTTTATTGAGCAAAAAGTCGTGAAAGTGAATCTAGTGAGGACGAAATCGAGTTAGGGTTGTCTTGAATCGATTATGTATTGTTGACACTCAAAACATAGCTTGTTTTGCACAAACACGTGAGTAGCACATGAGACAAGAATGGATAGTCACATGCATAGTGTGTGAGTACTAATACAAGCGTGTTGACTTATCGATGACTATGGGGATCAAAATATGCAGGTTGACGATGGTATTTATTGACGGCTCATGTCGGGTTGTTGAAATATGATGGCGGACAACATGTAGTTGCTAATATAAAATTGTAGGAATATGTTTTTGTTAGGGTTTATTACTTGGAACTGGAACACCCAATTGCCGAACAAATTGGTGAGCGTCATCAAGTCAGAATCAAAACTCAGGAATTCAGGGCAAGAGGACGAGACAGGCGATTAAGCACGGTGCCGATAATGATGAAGAGGGCGATCGTCGCCGCCAGGAAGTAGCAGAGGAAGGTGGTGCACCGAACCCGGGGGTTGTAGTACCGGTAAGTGGCGTACTGGGGTGGTGGCGCCGCGTAAGGGCAAGGCACCATCGGAGGATAGTCAGTGTGGGTTCCCAGCGGTGGCAGGGAGTAGTCGGAGACCGAAGGTTTGGAATTATTGGCCACGTCAAAGGAAGCTGGAAACTTTTTCTTCTCCTCTCAAGTTTTCCCCTTTCATGGTGATGAGAGAGAAAATGGAGACTCTCTCTCTCTCTCTCTCTTTCTCTCTTTCTTTCCATGATTTGGGTTAAATTACAGGTCATGTAATTTTAACCATGGAATAGAGCTCCAAAATATTTTAACAAAGAATTTTTAATTTTACATTAACTAATGTTACTGCTCTCTTCCGATTCGAAGTTCGGTTTTCCATTCCTCCATTTCCTCTTGATTGGCACTGGTCTAGAACTAATGATCACTAGAGATTCTATTTACGTATTGCTGCTCTCTTTCATTTGTGGCTCTAAGCCATCATTCCCTCTTCTCCAGGAGCCTAGGAATAAGCCATGGCAAAAATTCGTTATTCAACTTTACAACATTGTATGCTTCTTCTGTCGTTTGTACTTGAGAAAGCCGGTCCACATTCTGCAGAGACATCCACCATGGCATTTCTATCGGCCTTCAGGCAATGTGACCGTAACAAGATTGACTGTGTTGGATTCATCCTTAACTATATATGCATCTGAACTGCCTGAACTTCTTTCGGTGAAGAAACCAGGCTCTTTCGGCAGTGGCAAGGTTGCTCCTTCGTTTGCCAACATGAAGACAACAGTAGACATTGTTGGCCTATCTTCAGGAAACTTTTGGACGCATAACAAGCCCACCTGAATGCATCTCTCCGCTTGAGACTCAACAAAAAAGGCGCATACAGATTCATCAATAAGTTCTGTGGCCCTCCTTTCACTCCATAACAGCCACGCCTAAAAAATTTAAACCACTCATGATCAACCATTGTCCGTGCATCGAAAAAGAAACGTGTCTAGGCGAACATAGAAAGAATGGGGTGGGGTTTTAAGAGAAACCGAATATCTGATACTGTTTAGCGAAAAAGGAAATGGCGGGTCTTAATAATTCTCTACCACTTACGTGCCCAAGAAGGTTGTGATGATGATCAGGATGGTGGAATCCTCTATTCCTTTTGCTACTTACTATCTCTAACAAAAGCACGCCAAAGCTAAAAATGTCTAACTTTGCAGAGAATTTTCCATCGAAGGCATACTCCGGGGACATGTAACCGCTGCATCAAGCAAATCAGGCTTCAGTCCCTCCAAATACAGAAGGATAGTGCATGGTTCGAATGAATCAAGATGAGAAACTTACTATGTACCGACTATTCTTCTTGTCTCTGCCTCTGTGTCATCTCCTTGAAAGATCCTTGCCAGGCCGAAATCTGAAATCTTTGGATTCATGTCAACATCTAACAAAATATTACTTGTTTTCAGGTCTCTGTGGATCACTTGTAGTTTTGAATCTTGGTGGATATAGAGAAGTCCTCGGGCAATTCCTAAAATAATGTCAAATCGCCTTTTCCATGCCAAAGAGGAGGTTTGGTCATGATCTGCACTCACTCAACCCCATCAAAAAATAAATTAAGTTGTTAGCATTTAGCTGTTTTTTCTGGTGAAGGTATCAATGGATAGAAATAAAAGCACAAGGAATCGAGTGAAAAGGAACTCAAAAAGATCGAGTGGTTCTGACCAAAGAGGAAGTAATCCAAGCTTTTGTTTGGCATGTACTCATAAATTAACATTCTTTCTTCTCGTTCAATGCAGCAGCCAACAAGTTCAACGAGATTCCGGTGCTGAAGTCTAGCGATTAGAAGGACTTCGTTCATAAACTCATCAGGACCTTGACCCGAATATTTTGATAGCCTTTTTACTGCTACTTCTTGTCCCGTGGAAAGAGTTCCCTGCATGTGTTCTACTTAGTGTGGGCCTCTGTAGTTATTTGAACCTACTGGTTTATAACTCGTTACCTTGTAGACCGAACCAAAGCCGCCTTCTCCTAGCTTGTTTGTTTGACAAAAATGGTTGGTAGCAACAGAAACAGTAGCAAAATCGTATAATGGCAAGTCAATGTCGTCCATCCTACTTGGCAAGCCTACAGGAGATGTAAATTCGTTTCTCAAATCATACCATAATCTCAACAAAAAATAAAGCAATCTGGACTTTGATCAGATGAAGCAAGATAAAAGATATTTAGCTTACCTCGGCTTTTCATTCTTCTTTTCCAGATTATGCTCAATGCCGTGCCCACAATAAGCAATCCCGAAATGGCTGAAACCACAGTGACAGTCACCAATTTCTTGGATGAATTGCGGAATGAATCTAGCATACAGGAAGGAGTTAAGTAACTAATTTCAGAAACAGAGTTCATCTGCAAGCTGATGGATCTATCTCCATTAGAGAAACTTGGAGATTAGAATAGTAGTAATACAAACTGTAGTTCAGTCTGACATTGACAAAGGACGCACTGTTGTAATGAGTTAGAATTTGTGATCCAATTCTAGAAACTTCAAGATAGATTTAAGCTAGAAAATTCAAGAAAAATTCTAGAAGAGTCTACAAGCTGCCATCTCTTGTGTGTTCTAGAACACTTCATCTTTGGCAGCTATCAAAACCACATTGTAGAGAAGTCTAGAGACTTCCTCCACCGACTTTGGCAGCTTATATAAAGGAGCAAGTGCTCCATGTTTTGGTGGGAGCTAACCATAAAAACCATAGCTCCCTCACCAACACCTACTTCAACTATTGTAAAATTATTTTATCCAACTAATAAAACTATTTCCCATATCCCATGTTCTTTGTCCTTCAATTATCCTAGTTTATCCCTTGTCCATCCTCTACAAACTATATCATACACTTGCCCACATGTCACTAACAAAAAATTATAACTAATACCAAAACCATACTTCCGCAGCGCACACATCCAAATTTTTTTTTTAACATAATGAAAGATTGGAACAAAGAAGAAAAAAGCAATTGCTAAACCAATTAGCCAATGCAGGTAACAATATTAGCATTTACCTAATTCAGAAGCAGGTAGCCGTAGGAAAAGATATTGGTCATAACCAACAATGTCGATTTCCTTAATGTCAATGAGATTGCCAAACCACAGCAAGCAGCCTGGTCCTCTAACATCCGAATTAGCATAAGCCATGCAAGAACAATTCTTTAGACACTCAACCTCACACTCCTTAAGGCTCATATTCTTGAATAGCTGGAAATCTATCAGGTCAGGTAATTTAACCTGCGAAAGTTTCGTAAAACTCTCTCCGTGAGAACAATTCAATGGGACTTTCCTTATGCACCCTCCTGTTGTATTGAGCATGTCCCACTCCGCTTGCGACTTGGGCATAAAACCCCGCAAACAGAGGCATCTTGGGCTTTGGGTAACTCGGCACATGCCATTAGCGCCACAATATCCATAGTTGTCACAAGGGTCGTAAGGGAGCGATAATACCACTTCCCACTTCGTGCTTCCACTCTTCAGAAAAAGAGCCTTTCCAACACCATCGGGGCCTAATGTCATTTTGAAAGTGATATTGTCCATTTGAGTTTCAACTGCAAGATAAGCACCTGTTCCGTTGTGAACAAAGATTGATCTAGCAATAGGAGTCGACACCTTCAACATATCGTTGAGGTTAACTCCATCCCATGGTGCAGATCGATAAACTTTGACAGAACCATTGAGGACTATTTCAAGCCGAGGTAAACCATCGATTTTGTATTTGCCTATATAGTCTCCAGGGGAAGGATCGTCTGAGCTTCTCCAGGAAGTCAGATAATGTTCTAAACCGGTCCTAAAGTTCCATCCCCATATCATACCGACCAAAATTGTGTCTGATGGGTAATCAAAACTTTGCCATGAGTAGTCAGAATCTGAACTGTCGCGTTCCCTAAGAACAAGGTTACCAGAATCAAGGAGCTGTGCTACTGGGTTTCGGAGAACCTTGGTTGAATTCGTTGACCAAATGATGCTCTTTGATCGGTTCAGAAGAACAAGTTCACCTTCATTGCTTATTTCCAGAGTACTATTTGAATCGATGAGTGGACTGTTTCTGTTAGCAACCCAAACAATCGTTTCTGGACTCGCCACCAACCATATCCCAAGGAAACTGTTTTTTGAGCTTCCGGCAGGGAAGAAACCAAGCTCAAACTTTCGGCCCGGGGAAGCTAATGTCTCTCCCTCTCTAATAGATTGAACTGAAGTCAGGGTGTCTGCGGCACTTGATAGGTGCAGCAATGACAGAACGGTGATGGAAGTGCAGAAGAAGCTGAAGATAGGAGAATCTGCCATTGCAAACCCTCCTGTTTGATCTAGAGATGAAGTAAATAAGTAGACAAAAATAGGAGACAGATACCTTTCTTTGGTGAAGAGCAAGTCCTAGGAGATCCTGATTGGATTGAGTTCAAGCAAGAAGACCTGTCCCGCAAATGTTCCGCGATTGGTCTCCAACCTTCCCGTAGTCATTACGTACCAAATCTAAAAGACTCGAATTTTTTTCATATAAATTGTATAAATATCAGCTACCTTTTTCTCTGTTAACAAATAATAGTTGCAACCGATTATTTGGATTCAATGGGTACCCTAAAAGCATAATAAACCTTCGTAGTTTTCAATGTATTTTCTGTTCTTGTTACGTATGTAGTAGGGTAGGGCTGGGCCGATCTGATGGAACAAGGTAGGAAGGGAAAAATTAACTCAAAAAGTCAAGAAGAATACAAAAGGAAAGACTTATAAACGTTTTTGTCAGCTGCGTTGCGTTCGCGCTAGGGCACCGCCCCGAAGACCAAAAAGGAAAGGACACAAGAAGTCATCAAAGTCAAGTCACTCGTTCACTGTCCTCTTTGGCCATTGTTTTGTCCAATTCAATTCTAATCGACTTTAGTCTTCTGGATATATGGAGACAACGGAACGAAGAAGAGAAGAACTTGGACGCAATCAAACAATCGTATCGTCTTGCCCTTTAATAAGTGGAGATAGAATAAAGCATCCATAATGAAGATGCTCGCTCAATTTTCTCTTATCATATGCTTCGAGTTTACATAATTCTTGAGACATAAACTACATCATTTTGGTCAGAAATCGTAGATGTTGTGGTCTAGTAAATGTCAACCATATTACATGGCACGATCGGACACTAACATAGACAATTTTTGTAGTTTTCTGAATTTTTTCTTCTTTTTTTCCTTATTTCTTTTATTCCTTTTCTATTTTTTTCTTTTTTCCCTCTTTCCCTTTGCCAATCCCCATCAATGGCTGGCAGAGGTCTTTGGCTGTTAGTGAGGGCCTAGACACCCTTGCCAGATCTCGGCAAGGTCAAGCCTCAACCAACGCTGGTAAGGTCGACGCTTTCCGGCCTCGAATAAGTTCCCAGCAACTGGCGAAGAAAGAGAGAGATAAAAAAAAGAAGAAAAGAAAAAAAAAGAATTGCAAAATTGCAAAAATTTTATATGATATCAGCGATTTTCGGCCAAAGGATATCCATAGGAGTAGGTTCCTGGCGGCGGCGCAGGGTAGCTAGTGACCAGAGGTTTGGAATTACCGGCCATGTCAGAGGAAGCCGGAAGGTTTTTCATCCCTCTTGTCCAAGAGTCTAAGAAAAGCCATGTCAAGAGTTTTGTTATTCAACTCTACAACATCGGATGCTTCGGTGTCCTTTGTACTTGAGAAAGCAGGTCTACATTCCGCAGAGACATCCTCGGGGACATTTCTATCGACCTTCAGGCAATGTGACTATAACAACATTGTGTTTGTTTAATTCTTCCTTAACTAAGTATGCACCTGAGCTACTGAAGTTCTCTCGACGAAGAAATTAGGCTCTTTTGGCAGCGGCAAGGCTGCTCCTTCGTTTGCCAACATGAAGATAACACTAGACATTGTTGGCCTATTTGCAAGAAACTTTTGGACGCATAATAAGCCCAGCTGAATGCATCTCTCTGCTTGAGACTTCATGAAAGCGGCGCATACAGATTCATCAATGAGTTCCATGGCCTTCCATTCACTCCACAGCAGCCATGCCTAAAAAATTTTAACTAACCATTTTTAGCCGCTATCTGTGCATCTAAAAAGAAAATGTGTCTAGGGGAACATAGAACAATTGGGATCCGGTTTTGAGAGAAAAGGCATACCTGATATTGTTTAGCAAAAACGGAAATGTCGGGTAGTAAGGATGATAATCAAGTTAAGGTTGTCACACGCATCACGTCAACTTTATCCATTTTGTGCAATTTGCAACATTTGATAATTAAATTCATGCCACATGTATCAATAGTGATTTTTACATGGGGGAAATGAGATCTGGAAAATGATATCTTTTCCTCCCTCATTTGGCTGCTAAAGTATAGGCTAATAACTGAAACCGTTAAATGGGTGGGTCGGGTCATTAATGATCCAACCCAAATTAACCCATTAATCCATTTATGACCAATTTATGCTTTATAAATTTTTCGACCCAAACCTGATCCGACCCATACCCAACCCATACCCGACCCGACCCAACTCATATTAATAAAATACTTTCATATTTAACAAATTTAGAAAAACTTATTCCTATGTTTTTTTTAAAGATTATATTATTAAAATACTTCCAAGCTTTTATATATATTATTTTTTTCAAATTGTATTGCTAAAATAGTTTTATACAATATAAATTTAATGGACAATTTTTATAAATTATAAAATTATTTAAAAAAATCGAAATTTAATTATTTTTTAAATTAAAAATTTAATTATTTTTATTTTATTTTTAAAATATAATTTTCTTTTTCTTTTTTCTCTTTTTCTTCTCCTTCTTCTTCTTCTTTGGCCGGCCACGAATAAGGCAAGCCTCACCGGACCCTATTGGCGAGCTCAAGTCTCGCCCGGACCGATTAACGGATCTAGCGAGCCTTGAGCTCGCCAACGTGCAACGCGGTGAGGCTCGAGCCTCGCCGGGCGTTAGCGAGGCCTTTGCCTCGCTAGATCCGGCGAGCTTGAGCTCGGCCGTCGCGTGTCGGCGACCGGAAGGAGGAATGAGAAAGAAAAAAAAGAAAGAAAAAAAAAAAGGAGAAAGATAAAAAAGGAATAAAAAGAAAAGAGAAAATAAAAATAAAAAAATTATAATTTTGATTTTTATAAAGTTAAAGAGAGAAGGGAGGGATTATAATGTTTTTGTTAAAGATGAGTTTTCAACCCAACCCATTTAAAATCCACTTAAGACCCACCTATCTTAAACCTTTAATTGTGAAATCCATTTAACTATATTTTGTTATAAACAAGTGATCCATTTAAGATTTAAATGGGTTATAAATGGGTTTATGACCCATTTTAACACCTCTACTAATAACCGATAGTTATAAGATTAAGTAAAGCCGATTTTCTTGGAGCCAAGGAATAAAATAAGAATAAAATTGAAAAAGAAGGCCGATTTTCATCCTACATGACGGGGTCTTAAGTTTATCTAAGTCATCGGATTATACCGTTTCCGTGTGATTTGGGCAAGAAGATACTGTTGTACATTCTGTCTTAATGAATCGACTTGAAGAGGAAGGAGCCAAGAAGGCACGGGGCATGGCCCGCACTCGAACTCCGCATTCGCGGCGAGGGAGAAAAGGAAAAGTGTTTAATAGTTACTTGACTTTTTGCATGTCACTGTCACTGTCGATCGCCCTCCTTCTGCGCTCGGCTTTCTGCCTTAATTTATGCTAATGTACCGATGACTTTCTTTCTCTCTGAACGGGCGCCAAAAAGCTAGAGAGAGAGAGAGAGAGAGAGAGAGAGAGAGAGAGCGTGTTTTACGGCTAAACACAGCTGAAGCATGTTCAGGAAGTTAAGGTTACTTCCTAAAAGTCACGATGATTATTGACTACAGAAGCAACAGTCATCACACGAGGAGAAACTCCATGCACTTAAAGACTAAAAGGAACGAAGCAACTCCATGATCCACGGCATGCATTCTTTCTAACATTTTTCAAAGACACGGAATCGATGACTACGAAAAAATTGATTATGCGATAAGTGATGAAGAAATTGGAAAAGTCAAGACTAATTAAAGAAAAATTTAAGCTTTCTCGTTAGTTTCTGCGAATTAGACGGAGCACACCGAACAATCCTTCTCTCCATCTTTTAATTTCTCGATGCGTCTTCACCATGAAAGACTGACGCTCAAGTCTTGTCATGCCACCTCCACCAATGCCCGCTTGCTTGGCCAACGCTTATGCATGAACTTGACGCTAACCTTCATCCTCACTAACCCTTTCCTCACATCTTCATCCAAGGTGCACTGAAACGCCCTCCTCTTCCTTGTTTTCATGGCCCGGCTTGTCGAGGAAATTTGATTATTGATGAAGATAGAACAATAAATATATATCTTTGATACTTTGATGTATGATAATGATCACTGTCCTTAAGGTATTATTTGCTTTCACTATTGTTGTTACCGAGTTTACAATAAATACACATTTAGGATATATATCAAAACTACAGAGAAATGATTTTAGCAATTACTTAATTTTCTCTTAAATTTCACATTGAATATGCTATTAAAATCATGTGTATGAAAAGAAAAGAAGTGATTTATGAAGAAGAAATTGTTTTTTAGAATGGTTGTTATGAACAATGTATGATTTGATATTATTTATAGACAACCGATCAACACAACTATGAGAAATATGCATCTTATCTCCACCTTCATCTTCATGTTGACAATCGCTTCTTTTCATAACTACCTAACATCTTTTCATGACCAAGATTCATCTCTTTTCATGATAATAAACTAGTTGAACAATCCCCCACTTAACGGTGCCCAAACCACTGTCCATTGAGGCCGTGCTTAGGATTTTTGATGCCCAGGCTAGGGTCCATTGTGGTTGAGGTTGGGTCCATGGTGTTCATGCCCATGTCCATTGAGGCTAGGCTTGAGACCTTGGCATCAGGGTTTGAGATGACGTCCTTGCTCCAGTCCCGATGCCTGGGCCTAGGTCTCGAGTTTACGAGGTTGGGTCTGGGACGTTGACTCCCGCTCGAGTCAATCAAGGCTAGGCTTAAGACGTTAACAATTGCCCAAGTTTATCAAGGTCAAGCTCGGGTCTCGACACTAGTAGCCAAGTTTGTTGTGGCTAAGATCAAGACCATGGAGCCAGTGCCTTGGTCCCTAGTGCCTAAGTCCATTGAGGCCAAACCTGGGTCCATGACATCCATAAAGTCCTAAAAAATTATAAGATAGCCAATTCACTTCTCTACCTTTCAATTGTGGCAATTTAGGGCTAAAGCTTTAGAAGACTTGCCAAATTAGTTTTAAAGTTTTCAATTGTGCCAAATTTAGTTTTAAACATTTTGAGATTTGACAATTTAGTTTTAAACCTTTGGATGATTTGTCAATTTAGTCATTTTGGCTAATTTTTGCCGAATATTGCTAATGTGGTAGTTTAGTAAGCAACAACCATTCTACGTGATATGACTAAATACCGACATAAACAATTTTGGTAATTTTTTGAATTTTTTTCTTCCTTTTTGCCTTGTTTCTTTTTATTCCTTTCTTTTCTTTTTCTTTTTCCCTTTTTCCCTCCACCAATCCTCATCAATGGCTAGCAGAGGTCACTAGTTGCTAGTGAGGGCCTAAATGCCCTTGCTAGATCCCGATCAAGTCGAGCCTCACCCGACGTTGGCAAGGTCAACCCTTGTCAACCTCAAGCGAGGTCCTAACAATTTACGGAGGAAGAAAGAGATAAAAAAAAAAAAACAAAGAAAAAAAATGCAAACAATTATCCACAACGCTAGCCATTTGACATAGGACTAATCATTGTTAATTAGATCGTTATGATGCTATGTCAATGATTTTTAGCAAAAAGTGTTTGAAAAAACTAAATTAATAAATTGTCAAAATGTTTATGATTAAATTAGGACAATGGAAAAGTTTAGGATTAAGTTGCTATATTATCCAAAGACTTAGGACTAAATTGACATAATTACAATGTTAGGACTGAACATGCCACCGTACAATAGGTTAGGAAATTTTGGACAATTTCCCCAATGTCTATGTGGGGATGACTAAGATGGATGCAATTGGATCTTGTAACATGGTGGTTTTTTCCTATTTGGCTGCTGAAGCATCGCCCAATAGTTGATAGTTACTCTTGAACTTCACATTGATGTTAAGAAGGAGAAAAAATTGATTTAATAATTAGTTGACTTTTTCGCGTCATTGTCGATTGCCCTCTATAGACATTTTATGTGACATCCTAGATTTTCACTTTTGTTTTCTATTGAATAAATTAGGCATTTCGTTGATACGTTTATAGGGTTGTTCTCAGAGCTGATCACTCTTGAGATAATTAGACTATCCATGGAAGCCATTAAGGAATTTTAAAGCAATAGACATGAGAATTCAACCAGGTATCGACTTATTGATCGTGCTCATCTTTAGAGGCCATTATGGCACAATATAAAATCGATTTGAAACCAGAGATAAATCAGTTCGACTGAGATGTGTGACTAATCGTGGGTGACATCACTAAATTGGAAAATTCTCGTCAGCGGCACTAGACTGATTTTTCTATTATTTTGGTACCTTATGTCCGTATTTGAATATTCGAGATTTTCATGACAATTGAGAGTCGCCAATGTGTCGAGTGGGTTCATTATGGCTCAAAGAAAATCGACCATAGGTCATTTGCATTAAAAATTTCTAAAAACTACCCAATAGCCTAGGTCACGCTAAAACGCGCTTGAGTGAAATTAACTGGGAATTTGAGTCCGATTTCAGAAATTGAAGATTTTGTCATGTCACAATAAATTCTAGGAATGTCGATTCAGTATTAGAAGGATTGATTATATTTAATTAAGTATGATTATGTGGATATATTAGAGTAGAGCAATTAAATTAGTGCCTTAGTAGTGCATGTTAAACAAATGGTTAGTGTACCTAGCAAGTAGACACGCTATATTATTTATTGAACAAATCTTGGAAATTTTCTGAGTCCGTTTTGGCATTCAATTAGGCATTACAGGTCTTAATTGGATTTAATGCAATTATCTAATATCTTTCGTAATTAATTAATTAATTAATTTCCAGAAATTAGGCTGAGATAGTCGACGATCAAAATTTTATACTGATTATCGTGGTGCAGTCTGTTTATTTATTTGAGTGCTAAATTGATTTAATTTTGATTTTAGAATTTTATTCCTAAATTAATCTATTTTGATAATTGATTGGAAAATAATTGAGCGTTGGTTTACAACGCCAAGATTTTGTAATGGGCTGTTAAAACTGGTGGGATATTCGAAAATGTGAAATTATTATATTTTGGCCAATGCCGACCATGTATCCACACACGGCTATTTTTATCGAATATGATAAAAAATGAGAAGTTGACTATATGTCTGAAGTGGTATACTATCTTGGCCTGGAGACCCTAAATTATTAGGGTAAGCATATAAATAGTATACCATATGATCAGCTTTAGGTGAGCAAGTATTATCAGTTTTGGGCGAGTATATATAGTATACTCTAATGGCCTGGGAGCTTTAATCAATCAGCTTTGGGCAAGCATATATACAATATACTATATAATTAGTTTTGGGTGAGCTATACTATCTATTTTCAACTTTGGGTGAGCAGTCTTAGACTAAGGTAAGATTTTATTGATAGTATTGAATGTACCGACCAGGGGAATGTCGTGATGACATGTAATCGACTAAGTCGATTGATCAATGATTTGATCTAATTAGGTGAATTGATGTGATTGGTGTATATTTGAAATATACTGATTTGCAGGACGAAACTAAGGCCAAGGTAAGTCTTTTGACTCATGTTGTGCTTAGGCAGCCTTTATGGTATATTAGCTTCCTAATCGAGTCTTAGAGGGTAGAACTTGCTGATATATAGTCTCATCTCGATTGTAGGATAACATTCCAGGTCCCTAGATGGCAGTACCTCCACCTCCTCGTCCTCCCATGCATTTTGGAATACCCAAAGAGATTACCGAGATAGGATACCACTTCCCGATACACCCCCACCCTAAAGGATTAGAATATGTTATGGTGAAGTCAACTGTCTGGGTTGACGTGAATGAGCTCGATAAGGTGCCTTATAGGTACCGATCATTGTATCGCTACTATCATGATGGGTGAAGGGAGGTCTTGTGTGGGAGTCTCGATATACCTTAGTTCGTTCTGGAAGCTTCTTTCGGTGATGGCACTATAGACCTTAAAGATGAATCGGTAGTTGATGTGAAGGATTCTAAGTTGGGTGATGATCCCGACTTTCTAGATCAATCAATAGTAGACTCCAGTAGGAGTATAGAAGAAGGTGAGGTTGTTGAGGAGGAGGAGTACCTAGAGGAGAACTCGAATGAGGAGCTTGAAGAGGACCCTGAGGAAGAACCTGAAGACAAGTCGGAGGAGGACCCCGAGGATGATCCGGAATATGATCTTGATGAGGATTGAGACTCCACTCCTGTTTGATGACTCGTTGCTATTGAGTCTATTTGAGTAGAAACTAACTTTCTAGTGTGGCTTGTATATATATGACTTAGTTGTTATATATGTATATAAGTGTGTTGGTTTTTAGGTTCGAGTTTTTAATCCTACTTTTCTATCCCATTATTTTATTGTCTAAGGATTGTTTATATGCTTCCGCATGTGTATTAAAATGAAAGGGTCGGCGATGTGTCCTAGAATGTTGCTATTAAATCGACCAAGGTGAGGGATGGATGCGTGCTTGAGGATTGGGGTGTGACACTTTACATGTCTACCTTAATTGCTCTCACATCCATATCACTCACTCTTTCTCAACGCGCACTGGAAAGCTCAAAAGAAGAAAGGAAAATACTTCGACCAATAATCATAAACATAGCTTAGGGATGATCACGATGTTAGGGCTACTTATAACAAATTCAATACATAATTTCGAGTTATTTGGTTGATTAATTCTTAAAAGCTATATGACCAATTACTAGAGACAGCCACGTAAGCGTAGGCGGTGTTGGATGTGCAGTGGAAGGATAGCCATAGGAGGAGGTTCTTAATATTGGTACAAAGTAGTCGGTGACTAGAGGTTTGGAATTATCGACCATGTCAAAGGAAGCTGGAAGGTATTTCATCCCTCTTCTCAAACAGTCTAGGGAAAAGTGTCATGCCCCGATCCTTAAGTGCACATACATCCTTCGGTGATTAACTAAATTGCAACATTCAAGGATGCGTCGCCGACCCATTCATTTTATTGCACATGCAAAAGCAAATAAACAAATCCCCAAATAACACAAATATGGGATAGAAAAGCAGGATCAAATTTTCACAAAACACTTTTTATAAACTCACTAGGTTTATATACAAGAGTCTACAAAAATATTGGCTCTAAAAAAGAAATTGTTTTACGACCAATTAGTCGGACAAACTCGTTGATCCTTTGAACTCCACCTTCGTAGGCTTCGGGGGCTTCGGGTCCACTACAATCCCATCAGGAGGGTTAGTTGCACCCTCGCTTAAAGTGGTGTTGACCACAACGGTGGGGATGTCAAATCCCCGAAGGGGACCTACCCTATACCCATTGAGTCTATAGCGAAATCATGCCCTGAATCGATGAGGTACCCTCTGAGGTAGGCCCTCATCGACCTAGACAGTGGTCACAATCAGCTTGTAGACCCAATGACTTCTGGGGACAGGGATGTTTATGCTTTGCTTAGAAACAACTTGAGGTTGACCAAAACGTTCCGGATGGATTGCCATCTAAGGACATGAAAAGATTGAGCTCATGACTGATATCGCTAGTATGAGTACCTAGAGGGGGTGAATAGGTATACAAAGATTTTTCTTGATAATTTCTGTATACTTGCGCAATACTTAGACAGTTGAAAGATGGTTTGCGATAAGTAATAATCAACGTAAGACTAAGTAAGGAAGAAGAGAATTAAACACGCGGTTTATAGTGGTTTGGCTTGATTCAAGCCTACGTCCACTCTTCTGCACTGACAGCCAATTTGGCTGGATTCCACTATGAACAAAGAGATGTTACAGTGATGCTCTTCCTTGATTTCTCGGTGTAGATGATCTACCACACTCACTCAAGGTATCACCAAGTACAAACACTCTCTGTGTATACAATTTCGCTCAGACTGTATCGACTAATAATCAAGGTGCTTCAGACTCTGGAATTTCTCTATCGATCATGCACTTAAACAACTAGAACGTCTTCCTTTTTATACTCCTTTATGCCATCATACCGTTGGCACTTACCAAAGGAATTCCTCCAATCTACCCGTTGGACGGAATCAATCAAGAAGATCATTCGAGCTATAAAAGGAACTCGACAATAGCCCATCAATCCCGTTCGCCCATACAATCGGATCTTGGTTTCCAAGAATAGAACATTCCAAGAATATTTCGTCGACCATCGGATCTTCAATTGATCTAGATACGAACAAAAGAATCCGTTATGATTATCCAGCCAAAAAGATCTTCTCCAAAGGATAGGATTAAATCCTCAACCATATACTTCGGCTCGATTTCCTTCGCCACTTTGGATCGAAAGACTCATCAATGAGAATAGTCTTGAGTCTTGAGTCTTGAGTCTTGAATCTTGAGTCTCGGTGATCGAAAGTCTTCGAGACTTTAAACTAGACGATCTGCAGATATCCAGACTAGACTGAAGGAAACGTTTTGTCAGCTTCAAAATATTTTGGAACGATTTCTCCAACAATGACAGGGTGAGACAATGTCTCAGCAAGTTCACCCCCTAAACCCCGACTAGGAAGGAAATACGTCTATAGGTAGTCTATCCACACATAACATAAGACTCACCTCGCCTCAGTTTCTTCCTACATGTCAATACAATTCATATCATAGACATATGCAGTAATAACATTCACTCAATTGGAATGCCTTAGATCCTGTCTCAAATAGCCACATGAGTTTCGATTATAAGGTCAAATCGTTATGACAATGTCCCATACCATGCCACACAATTTCTTCTCATAATCAGGTGCATTCATATCACTCAATCATGCGTTCCAATGGGCACGGCCTACTTAACGTTCAGTGGTCTTTTGGCGTAGCTAGGCATCGTCTCATCCCTTGAGCATGACATCATCTCTACGTCGACGGCATTCCCGAAGGAGTTTCGATCCGGCCTCTGCTACGATCCAATATTCGTTATTTGGGGTATCCCATTTGTCATGCCCCGATCCTCGGGCATGCACATATCCTTCTACTTGGTCGATAATTAATATGCGATATCCCAGGATTATGTATCGCCGACCCTTTTAATTATTAAGCACATGCGGAAGCAGTTATAAATTCCTAGACAATAAAACAATGGGATAGAAAAGCAGGGTTATATTTTTTATATTGAAACTTATAACCAAACTTTTATACAATACACAAACCAAAGCACTTCACAACCTTTTTACTCTAAACTCTATTCACATCAAAATGGAGATTTCAAAAGAAGATAGAATTTTCAGTCCATCTGGATCGTACTCAAAATCCCTCTCGGAATTATCTTCTTCTTCCAAAAATACTTCTCCTCAAGTTTCACATCTGAGTTCTCCTTCTCAGACTCCTCCTCCTCAGCTCCTCAGCGGGGTCCTGAAATGTTTTCCCCAAACCGGGATGAGACTACGTTTTAGCGGGTTCTACCACACTAAGACTCAATTAGGGAACCGATACACTATTCGGTTGCCTAAGCACAGCACAAGTCAAAGGACTTACCTTGGCCTCAGATCCTACCTGCATGTTAGCACAAATCAAATGGACACCCAAGCAATCACATCACAGATCGAAGCATCGATCAAATTGACCTAGTCGATTACCTGACATCACGACTCATGCTTGGTTTGCATATTCAATACTATCTATAAAGTCCTATCAAATAAGGATTGCTCACTCAAAGCTGATAATAAGGTATACTGCTCACCCAAAGCTGACATATCGCCCGGAGGCCGATATAGTATACCATATGCTCATCCAAAGCTGATAATAAGGTATACTGCTCACCCAAAGCTGACATATCACCCGTAGGTTGATATAATATACCATATGCTCACCCAAAGCTGATAATAAGGTATACTGCTCACCCAAAGCTGACATATCACCCGTAGGTCAATATAGTATACCAGTATACTGCTCACCCAAAGCTGACATATCGCCCAAAGGCAAATATAGTATACCATCTCCATCGTCCAATATTCCCATTATTTTTATCATACCCGATAAAATAGTCGTGTGGGTACACGATCGGCCTTAGCCAAAATATTATAATTTCCTTTTTCATAATTCTCACCATTCTCTATAGCCCACCAAAACACTTTTGGTGCTGTCAATCAACACTCGGTTATTTCCCAATTAATAACCAAAATCCAATAATTTAGGAATAAATCCTAAAATCACTCATAAATTGATTTAGCACAAAATCAAGCTCAATTAAATGAACGGACTAGACCACGACAATCAGCACAAAATTTCGATCGTCGGCCATCTCAATCTTAATTTTCGAAAAATAAATAAATAAATAATTAATTTCGAAAATTAATTATTAAATATTAAAAATTCTGTTTAGCTCGAAATTAGGTCCAATTAAATAAACAAACTATACCATGATCACCAGCATAAATTTCTGGTCACGGTCCATCCCAGTTGAATTTTCGAAAAATAAATAAATAAATAAATAATTTCGAAAATTAAATAATTAATATTAAAAATTCAATTTAGCTCAAAATAAAGCCCGATTAAATAAACGGACTTCACATGGTCATCAGCATAATATTCTGATCACTAGCCATCCTAGTTGAATTTTCGGAAAATAATAAATAATTAATTTAATTCCGAAAAATAATATTTAAATGCCAAAAATCCCACTTAGGCCCGAATCGCCAAATTGAAGCCTGATTAGGGGTCATAAAATTCCCGAGATACTTCCAATAAATAGTAGACTACGTCTACTTGCTAATTACACAATCAATTTATCTAATTCGCATCACAATTGACTAATAAACACTAATCCATACTAATCTAACAACCTAAACCTAATTAATTAAAACTAAACAATCCTTAAGCGTAATTAGTCCACTAAGCAAGGATTAGTGAGATTACTCACCAAATCGCGCGCAAATTGGATCAATCCGACCGGGCAATGCGAGGAACAAAACTTCCCAAAGCATGGCTCGGGTTTGGAGCTCGGAAACGGCCCAAAATGGCCCACGAACGGGTTGGATACCCACTCGGCAACTTGCTGAGTTGGGCTGGCCGGAGCTGCTCCAGTGGCTAAGACGGCGAGGGGAGGCTGGCGAAAGGACGAGGGGACGCCGGAGAGGTCGGGATGACGGCGAGCGACGGGTAGAGGCAGTCGGATCGTGGTTGGACAAAGGCGAATAGCGCCGGGTCGCGCGAGGAACGGGGTTGGCGACACACGGCGGTGAGTGGCGGACGCACGGGCGTGGGCGTGGGCGTGGGCGGCGAGAAGGGTGGCGATGGCTTCGACGAGCTGCTGCCGCTTCTGATCTTCTTCAGCTTTTGGTTCGCTGGTTCTGTTCGCACGGCAGAGAGTCGAGGGAGAGAGAGTGCGAGAGAGAGAGAGAGAGAGAGAGAGAGAGAGAGAGAGAGAGGGTTTGAATGGTCAAAAAGAAGAGAAAAGAAAGAGGAAGACAGCAGGCATCCGACTGGGGGGAGGAATCGCATGAGTGGGAGGGAAGGAGAGAGAAAAGAGAAAGAGAGAAAAGAAGAGAGAGAAAAGGGAGAGAGAGAAAAAAGAAAAGAAAAAGAATAATTCTACTCTAAATTTTCTTTTCTCTTTCCTTTCCCTTTCTAATTTCTTCCGGTCTTCGATTTTTTCCTTCGATAATTTCTTTCGTGAAATTTCGGACTCGGCAATAAATTGATAGACGACGAGACGGTCCTAAAAATGAATTGTGATACGCTCGAAGATTCCCAAAACTGAATTAAATTTCATGATTAAAATCGACCGAATGTGATTTTAGTCCAATTCAACAAATTAGGTAGCTTTTAGGGATTTTACTGCAGATATATCCTTAATGGCTTCACCCAATAGGTTAGTTAACTCGTGAGAGATCAGCTCAGAGAAAAAGGACCTTAGGCGCGCTGACGATATGCACATTTCATTTTATCGAAATGGAATCGAATTTCAATATGTCACACCATATAGGGGTATCGTCCACCTGACGCAAATCGGGGACGGGTTCTCATAATCATCACATGACCATTCAATCCCGGCCAAGGGCATTGTGCTTTGCATTCAAATGCCTCAATTAAGATAACGCGTTTGGCCTATTTTCTTCGTATTAAAAACACTCAATAAAATAGTCGTGTGTGGGTACACGGTTAGATCGAACTAGTATATAAATCCATTTTAAAAATCCCACTATTTTATATAGTATATAAAACCATTTTCGGTGTCAAAACCCGACACCTAGGATTTTTTAATTAAATACCAAAATTTTACGATTTTGGAATAAATAACCAAAATTTCAATCACTACTCAATTTACACAAATTAACACTCAATTGCATAAACTAAGTACACTACCACAATCAACATGAAATTCCGATCATCGGCTATCTTGTTATAATTTCCGGAAACTATTACATAATTAAATAAATTATAAAAATAATTAATTAAATCCAATTAAATCCCATAAATACCAACTTAGGCTGGAAATACTAATCTAATCACCTAAACGGGTCTAGAAAATTTCCGAACATATCTAGATAAATAGGACATTCTATTTAGTCATTAATTAATCTAATATAACCACCTAACATGCATAAATTAAGCAATTAAATTACCAATCTAATCTAACTAACTACCTAATCCCTAACTAGTCTAAACTAATCATTCCTTAAGTATCATTAATCTCATAAGTAAGGTTTAGCAAGTAAACTCACCGATTTAGCAATCTGATAAGTTTACGGCAACGGCGACGGCCATGCGAAGGTGGGTGACAACCAATCCTATGGTGACACCAACGGAGGTTCGGATGGGCCTAAAAATGGGCCTAGAAGCTCTAGGGCCCTTGCTGGCTTTGGTTTTTGCTCCTTGGGCCGAGAAGTTGGATCGAGCGGCTGGATGGGCTGGAACGGCCAAGGTGTGACGGCGAGTTGTAGTGGCGAACTAAGCAGCTGCTGGATGGCGGCGGAGACGGCTCAGGTGGTTGGGTGGCAACTAGGGTGAGCTCGACGGTGGCCAGGCCACGCGGGGTATGGCGAGACGGCGTTGGATGGCAAGGACGATGGGCACGGCGAGTGGGGGCTCGGGTGGCTTCGGCGGGTGCACGAGCGGCGGTGAAGGGGCGTCAACGGCAAAGGGGTTGGCTTCTCTGGTTCTCTTTGAAATTTTAAGCTCTCAAACACTCACTAATGGAGAAAGTGGGCTAAGGGAAGAAGAAGAAGAAGGTTGTTGGCTTGAGGGGGAGCAAGAGCCCCAAAAGTCTTCTTCAAATATCCAAACACTCATCACCAATGCCCCACCCTACATGGCTATCATCCTTAGCCATTTTCCTTCATCCAAGCTTCCTTAGCAAGCCAAGAGAGGGCTGAAATGTTGCACACCTCAAGGACCTACGAATTTTGGACATTTGCCATCCAAATCCAATTCAATTCTCCTCCAATTGAGCTCAATTTGACCTCCAAAAATTTAGCCAAGGTGCCATCGTCCATCTCGTGATTTTTCCTCATCAATTGAACCAACTTGAATCTCGAAAATTCAACTAAAAACGGCCCCTTAATTTTCCCGGTCCAAAATGGCCATATTTTGAATTTTCGCAAAAAATCTCGGGTTTGCAAAAAAATCTTTGGAGCATGAGTCGGCGGGTTGTAGTGGCGAACTAAGCAGCTGCTGGATGGCGGCGAAGACGGCTCAGGTGGTTGGGTGGCAACTAGGGTGAGCTCGACGGTGGCCAGGCCACGCGGGGTATGGCGAGACGGCGTTGGATGGCAAGGACGATGGGCACGGCGAGCGGGGGCTCGGGTGGCTTCAGCGGGTGCACGAGCGGCGGTGAAGGGGCGTCAATGGCAAGGGGGTTGGCTTCTCTGGTTCTCTTTGAAATTTTAAGCTCTCAAACACTCACTAATGGAGAAAGTGGGCTAAGGGAAGAAGAAGAAGAAGGTTGTTGGCTTGAGAGGGAGCAAGAGCCCCAAAAGTCTTCTTCAAATATCCAAACACTCATCACCAATGCCCCACCCTACATGGCTATCATCCTTAGCCATTTTCCTTCATCCAAGCTTCCTTAGCAAGCCAAGAGAGGGCTGAAATGTTGCACACCTCAAGGACCTACGAATTTTGGACATTTGCCATCCAAATCCAATTCAATTCTCCTCCAATTGAGCTCAATTTGACCTCCAAAAATTTAGCCAAGGTTCCATCGTCCATCTCGTGATTTTTCCTCATCAATTGAACCAACTTGAATCTCGAAAATTCAACTAAAAACGGCCCCTTAATTTTCCCGGTCCAAAACGGCCATATTTTGAATTTTCGCAAAAAATCTCGGGTTTGCAAAAAAATCTTTGGAGCATGAGTCGACGTTCCTAAAATGAATTGTGACATGAAAAAACTTTCAATTTCTGAAATCGGATTCAAATTTATGGTTAATTTCAATTCAACGCAATTTTAGCATGACTTGATTTACCAGGTAGCTTTTAGAAAATTTTAGAGCATTTGACCTGTGGTCGATTATTTTCGAGCCACATTGTACATCTTCGACATATTGTTGACTCTCGGTGTCGTGAAAATCTCGAGATTTCAAATACGGGCACATGGTACATAAATGACAGAAAAATCAATTTAGTGCCGTTCGACGAGAATTTTGCAATTATGTAGAATCACTCACACTGTAATCACATACCTCAGTCGAATCAACCTATCTCAGATCTTTGATCAATTTTGACAGTTCAGTATTGACTCTTGCAGATTAACACGATTGAACAGTTGATTTCTTATCGAATTCTCAAGTCTATTGTGTTTAAATCCTTTAACGGCATATAGGCACGTCGATGAAAAACCCAACTTATTCGATCGAAAGTAGAACTTGAAAATCAGGATGTCACAAAAAGCCATGGCAAAAATTCGTTATTCAACTTTACAATATCATATGCTTCTTCTAAATGTGCTAGTTTGAACACCTAGATGGGGGTGAATAAGTATAAAGACAATTTTTCGCAAAGAATAATAGAGATATTTTTCTTTTAAAACTGAGTCTGAAGAACAACAGACTTTTGAAACTAAGTCTGAAGTACAATATACTTGGAGCGAGTTCAGATTTTAGTAGTTAAATAGAACTACGAACAAAATAAATGAGTTCAGGGAAGATAATAAGAGCACAAATTTTATAGTGGTTCGGCTTAGATCAAGTCTACGTCCACTCTCCCATGCTAATAGCCTCCTAGTTGGATTCCACTATGCGATCAACAAGAGATTACACCTTTGAGTGCAAATACTTAGTAGTAGATCACACTATCTCACTAAGTCACTCGTTTAGTATGTTTCTCACGATTACAAATGTTTAAGCTCACAAGAGACAAGTGTATGATCGAAGATTGCTTAGAATTTGGAATTATAAATTCTACGTTCTGTCTCTTACTTGCTCATCGGTCCTTGATCTCCTTAAATACTCATCCACTTCCAAACTAGCCGTTGGACACATCTGTATCTAGAAGATTTGGTAGCCGTTGAGTGATAGAAGTAGAATCCCAAATTGATTCTGATTGCCTATACAAACAGAATTTTGGTTTCCATAAGTAGAGATTTTTCGTATAGAAAGTTCTTGTTTTCAAGATCTAATTGTCAATCAATTAGATTGAGTCAATCTTGATGTAGAATCCAAACTAGATCACTAGCCGTTATACATTTAGGGCTTATGTTACGTTCTGTCTCATTCTGGATGTAAAGTTTGAGAGCAATAGACTTTACAATCTAAGTTTGAGTGCAATAGACTTAATAATCTGAACGTAAGTTTGAACATATTTTGCTTCTAAACATATTTAGTTTTAAGGTATGAACACAGTTTGGATAAGTTCAGCTTCAGCATAGAATTTGTCTTCTGGTTTTTCATTCACGTTCAGTCTGAATTTGTCAAAGTTGGTAGAATTCTGATGTAGAATAGATTTTGACATTAAAGTCTAGCAATCTTTAAACTTTGACACAGAAGTCTGGAAATCTTCAGAATAGACTTTGGATAATATCTTTTACATATTCTATCATCTGTATAGTCTATTACTCAACCATTAAATACGTTAATAACTTTTGATTTATTTTGTCATCTTCAAAACATTATAATGGATTTCCCTAACAATTTCCCTCTTTTTGATGATGACAAAATGATCTCTGAATATGGAAATGTGTAATCATACTTTTTAAAATATTGATAAATCAATCATCAAATTTTAGATTTTCGAAAAACGTGATTTGAATCAAAAGACAACAAATAGATTGCGCATAACAATATATAAAAAAGTAATCGCAACTCAATATTATGCAATAAATAATATCAAGCAATTAACACATATGTATATTTATATTCTCTCCCCCTTTTTGTCATAATCAAAAAGCGATAATAATGAAAATTATATCACATAGAGAATATAAAATGATAAATATATCTTGCATGAAATACAATTTCCAAAAAAATAAAAAAATTAGCTTTTACAAAGTAAGTCAAATATCAAAGGTATGTAATATAGCTCATTTTGATCATATATATTAGCAAATATCCAATGAAAATCACAGATGCATTATAAAATTCACTTGATTCATTTTGTCATAATAAAATGATAATATTAGTAACAGATTTGTTAATGACAAAATGTAATAAAAGATGCACTAACCGGATCTTGACAAATTCTGTCACATTTACCTTTTCATTCCTTCTATAATAATCAAGATCACGATCAAGTCGAAAAGATTTTTCCATAATTGATCAAAGCTCCCCCTCAATTTGTTGCATTTTTTAGATGATCACGATTCTCTTCCTTTCTTTTTGGATTCACTTTCTCCCCTTGTCATTATGACAATATTTGCAATAGCACTAATTTTGGCTTGTGCACATTGAACTGAATATTTTTCCATTATTTCCTTCGTAGCAACAATATTCACAACGATCATTTGCCTTTTAAAATTCAAGGCAAAAATTTATTTTCTTCAATCAAGCTCAAACTTTTTGCACAAATAAGCTCTAATAATATCCACATAATATGTAATGCCCTTTCTTCAAATAAATAAATTGAATAGCATATATAAAATTATCAATTATTAAAATTCTGAACTACTCAACCTTCCGTACGACACATAAGGGATTTCCTTCAACAATTTGCAAAAACTTTGCACAAGGAAGAGAATTTTTGAACCTCTAGAAGATAGTATAGAATCTCCATGATTTTCAAATTGAGCTTTTCAAAATCCATATGGAAGATTCTTTTGTCACCTACAAATTCTTGTATAATAGATAACAATTCTTGTAAAAATATCACGTAATACCTTCCTCCAATTTATGGATCAAAACTTGCTAGATATAAGGTATCTTCTAAGAATATAGCAAGAATATCCATTAATATGCAATAATATCTTTCGAGATCAAAGGGATTTCCTTGAGCATAAATCTCTTATATATTATTGATGCATTTTGCAAAAAGAAAGATGATATTTCTATCATGTGCCAAATCAAGTAAAAACTTGTAATGCCTTATATTTATAACAAAATATATTTGCAATATAAATCATATATAATCTTCATAAAATTGAGTAAAAATTTGCAAGGCGGGTTGATAAAAAAAAATATTCTCTTACCCAAGGTATATATTTGCAATATACCATTGAAAAAAAATCATTACCAATCTTCGCAGGAGATATTTTTTAGATTGTACCAAAATCTGCGTAGATTCGTGATCATTCTTTCTTTATAGAATTTCCAGCAATCAACTCATTTCTTTTTTGGTATCCATCAATTCGGATCCTTCCATTTCGTTAGAGTAAAATAGAAAATCTCCATAGATAAACAGATATTCTTTTTTAATTCATCATAACAAAGTATTTAAGGAAAGAATATCTGTGCACAATAAATTAATATCACATAAAACAGATTTTCACTTTGCAAAATACGACAAGATTAGAAAGCATAAAATTAGAAAAAATAATTTGCATTATCTCTAAAAAAGATATCAAATCAATCACACATATTAGATGAAATCGCAACTCACGAATCACAAAATCAAATCATACAATTCTTTCTTCAATAAAACAAAATATGATCATTATAAAATCTCAATCAACCAAGGATATATTGAATATCAAACATAATGAGAATTATGTGCCCAAGTAAAAAAAATGCATTCCTTACCAATTTCTTCTTTTTCTTTATTTCTTGTAAGAACAACTCATCCTTTTTTTGGTACCCATATTTTCTTGGGTCCATGAAAGTTAATAAAGTATGCTGTTTTTATCGAATCTTTCTTAATAAGTCTCCAAACTTTAGGATATTCTTGCTCAAAGTGTTCTGAGTCTTCACAATTTGAACACTTGAGGGCATTTCGACCAACATGTTTTATAAAAATCCTTTGAAAATGTTTCTTGTACGCAAGTCTAGGAGGTCTATGTCTAAGTCTCTCCTTGACTTTAGGAAAATCTATTAGAGAACTACTTTCCTTTTTGAAACCAAGTTCCGACTTATTATAGTAAAGTACTTGTATGGAAATGATATGCTCTAATGTTTTTGAACCATTTAAAAATTTTGTAGAAATATTTGAAAATTCATTTTTTAAAGAATCATTTTCTTTAACAAGTAAATCTCGACTTTCTTTTGTTTGTAGAAAATCTTTTTGCAAAATTTCAAACTTTTCTTTTCTAGAAAGATCCTTTTGCCTAAGTCAAGAATTTTCCTTTTTAAGAGAAGATTTGAGATTTGAGCAAAGCTCATTTATATACTTAAGAACTTTTGTTGGAGAAGTCGTTCCCGAATATTTTGAAGCCGACAAAATGTTTCTTTCGGTCTAGTCGGATATCTGCAGATCGTCTAGTTTAAAGTCTCGAAGACTTTCCGATCACCAGACTCAAGATTCAAGACTCAAGACTCAAGACTCAAGACTATTCTCATTGACGGTCTTTTCGATCCAAAGGCGAAGGAAATCCAGAGCCGAAGTATATGGTTGAGGATTTAATCCTATCCTCTGGAGAAGATCTTTTTGGCTGGATAATCATAACGGATTCTTTTGTTCGTATCTAGATCAATTGAAGATCCGATGGTCGACGAAGTATTCTTGGAATGTTCTATTCTTGGAAACCAAGATCCTGATTGTATGGGCGAACAGGATTGATGGGCTATCGTCAGGTTCCTTTTATAGCTCGAATGATCTTCTTGATTGATTCCGTCCAACGGGTAGATTGGAGGAATTCCTTTGGTAAGTGCCAACGGTATGATGGCATAAAGGAGTATAAAAAGGAAGACGTTCTAGTTGTTTAAGTGCGTGATCGATAGAGAAATTCCAGAGTCTGAAGCACCTTGATTATTAGTCGATACGATCGAGCGAAATTGTATACACAGAGAGTGTTTGTACTTGGTGATATCTTGAGTGAGTGTGGTAGATCATCTACACCGAGAAATCAAGGAAGAACATCACTGTAATATCTCTTTGTTCATAGTGGAATCCAGCCGAATTGGCTGTCAGTGCAGAAGAGTGGACGTAGGCTTGGATCAAGCCGAACCACTATAAACCGCGTGTTTAATTCTCTTCTTCCTTACTTAGTCTTACGTTGATTATTACTTATCGCAAACCATCTTTCAACTGTCTAAGTATTGCGCAAGTATACAGAAATTATCAAGAAAAATCTTTGTATACCTATTCACCCCCCTCTAGGTACTTATACTAGCAATATCAATTGGTATCAGAGCCCGCGTTCTTACTTTGTTTGAAGTGTTTTACTTCAGAGTAAAAGATCCATGGCTAGTATGCTAGCACCAGGGCTGATGGAAGGGCAAAGCAATACCAGACCACCCTACTTCGATGGAAAGGATTACAACATCTCGGAAGAACAAGATGAAAGCTTTCCTACGATCAAAGGATCTTCTCGGAATGGGACGTTGTGGAAAGAGGAATCACTCCCCGCGCCGCATCAATCTCTCGAAAGAGGGAAAGACACTATTGATACCGAATGGCTCGGAAGAGATAAACAAGAGACAAGCACTCGATGCAAAAGCAATTTATTCTTTATATTGTGCCTTATCTCCAACTGAATATAACAGAATATCTTCTTGTGTTACAGCAAAAGAAGTATGGGATAGATTACACATCACCTATGAAGGGACAGATTGAGTGAAGGAGACCAGAATTAACATTCTCCTCGGTCAATATGAAGCCTTCAAAATGAAACCAGGAGAATCTATAACTGACATGTTTAGTCGTTTTACAGATATTGTCAATGGTCTTGAAAACCAAGGACAAAAAATTTCTGATCCCATGAAGGTGAACAAGCTACTGCGTGGACTCTCCAAAGAGTGGAATCATATAAAGACTTCAATAAGAGAGACGCAAAGAATCATGCCTCTATCTGTAGACGAACTAATTGGAACCCTTCAGTCTTATGAAGTGGAACGAATTAATGAAGAAGAAGATCCAAGAGGTAAGAAATCTATTGCATTAAAATCAAATGATGACTCGATGATGCAGATTCCAAAGATGATATGGACGATGAGGAGCTCGCCCTCATGATAAGAAGATTCGAAAAACCGAATAGAAAAGGCAAAGGTTCAACTCAAAGAAACAAAGTTTTCGAGAGACAGTAGACCAAGTCTCGGATGATGAGGAACCAAACAAAGATGTAGTTTGCTTCGAATGTAAGAAGAAGGGACACATCGAGACCTAACCGTCCTCTTCGAAGAAGAAAAGAGGAAAAGCCGAGAAGTTTCGAAAAGCTCTCAAAGCCGAAACACGGAGTGATACGGAATGTGAAGAAAGTGATAATGAATATGCCAACATATGTTTGATGGCACATTCGGACTCGGTTCAATTTATCTGGATCGAGACTCGAAAGTGAATTTGAGGTAAGTGATTTTAAAATTCTTGTCAAAGTCTCTAAATATATTGATGAACTCGTGTTTCGATCTTAAGACTTCTCTCAAAAGGATTTCCGAACTTAAAAAGGAAAACTTAGCTCTAAAACAAAAGGAAGTCATTTTAGAAGAAAGAGTTAAAAGTCTAGACCAAAATATTTCTGTTCTTAAAAAAAAAGAAGATGATCTTTTGAAAGAAAATGTTTTCTTAAAAACGGACTTATCAAATATTTCAAAGAAGTTTTCGATAGGATCCGAAAAGCTTGAAAAAGTTCTTTCAGTTCAAAGACCTTACTTCAATAAGTCTGGTTTAGGCATGACAGCGGAAACAATTCCCTTGATTGATTTTCCTAAAGTTAAAGAAAGAATTAAGAAAAGACCGTCGAGAGAGGCTTACAAAAATCATTTCAAGAAAGTTTTTGTAAAGTCTATTGGTCGAAATGCTCTAAGGTGTTCAAAGTGTAACAGTAAGGATCACTTTGAAAAAGATTGTCCTATGGTTTGGAAACCTGTTAAGAAAGTATGGCCTAATAATGCTTATCCTACTAACATCAAAGGACCCAAGAAAATTTCGGTACCAAAGAAAACTTGAGATTCTTTTTTAAATGCGGTCTCCGTCAAGAAAAAGATAAAATGGTATCTTGACAAATGGATGTTCAAGACACATGGCATGGAGACTCAAAGTGCTTCGTAAAGCTTGTTCAAGTAAACGGCGGAAATGTTTCATTTGGAGGAAACGGCAAAGGAAGCATTGTGGGATTTGGAACTGTGAAAATTGGAAATCTCACAATAAGCAATGTTTCTCTAGTAGAAGGACTCAATTATAACCTTCTCAGCATTAGCCAACTGTGTGATACTGGTTTCAAGATCTCCTTTCAAGAAGGAATTTGCTATGGAATTAGTAAAGACTCTACTCAGTCTTTCATGGGTCGAAGACATGGAAACATCTACCTCTTAGACATGAAATTGAATGAATCCCAATGTCTAATTTCAATACAAGATGAAGCAAGCTTATGGCACAGAAAGCTTGGCCATGTCAATATGAAGCAATTAGCCAAAATCTCATCAAAGCAGCTTGTTCGAGGTCTACCCAAATTACCATATCAAAAGTCCGATCCATGCACACCCTGTATTCTGGGAAAACAAGTAAGAAATTCATTTAAGTCAATAAATCATATCTCTACTAATCATGTACTATAGTTACTGCATATGGATCTCTTCGGACCAACCAGAACTCAGAGTATTGGAGGTAAGAAATATTGCCTAGTAATTGTGGATGATTTTCTTAAAGAAAAGAACTATGGGAATGAGTACATTTTTCTGAAGAAAATGGAGGATTTGGGAATTGCTCCCAAAGGTAAAGCAGAGGAAGCGCTTGCAAATATTCCGAGTGACCCTCGGATGTCGGGCCCAAATTTGATTGATGGGAACGACGATGACAAAATGTTCACTGATTTTCAACCGAGATTGGGTGTTGATGCGAAGGTGAAGGGAAAGAGAATGGAGTTATTTAAATCGAAGGAACATGAAACTTTGTTCTTCAAACTGCTGAAGTGAGGGGTGATAAACCCTAGGAGTGTTGACTTCGATTTCCTGGATGCTGTGAATGTGAACTTGAGAGAAAAGTTCATGCTCGCTTCAACCGGAACGTTTTTGCACCGACACCACGGACGGATATGCACAACTGACTGCATATTTCTATTCAAATCTTAGCTTTATTGATGCGAATAGAATATCTTTCAGTGTTCGAGATCAGGATTATGTGTTGGATGTGGATATGTTGGCGGATATACTTGGAGTTGAGCGGGCACGATATCAACCAATCAAAGTCTCAGTTGCTCGTGCCACAATGGACCTTGTCGAAGATAGAAATATTGAGGGAAAAATCATCTATTCAAGGATGCGTGCCATCAACATTGTGTTGCACAAAATTGTTATCAATTGCATTAGGCAAGTCTACATCAAAGACGATGTGTCTAATTCTCAAGCAAAATTGATGTACGCAATCAACTCGGGAAGAAGTTCTCTCTCCTCACACTATACTCTTCCACATGTACAGAGCAATGTCGAAAGACAAGGGACAATTGCCTTATCCAGGTCTGGTGACCAGGATCTTCAGACACATGAATATTGAACCGCCACACACTCTCTGTGTTCGACTGTGCGATAAGATGGTGGTAGGTTTAAAGATGTTGACAAAGATGCGTCTGAAAGAGCTTTCAAAGGCAATGGAGAAATTCAGAGTGAAGACTCCAGCTCCGTCTGCTTCAAAAAGAAAGGGAAAGGAAGTCATTGGTGCTCCCACCAAAAAGAAGAGAACTCTCATCTTGGAAGATGAAGAGGAGGAGGAAGATCTTACAATCACTGCTCTGATAAGGACAAGACGTTCTGTTCCCCAATCAACAGAACAGCAGAAGAAACAGAGAGAAGAAGAAAAAGAAGACAAGAACAGAGAAGAAGAAGAGCAGAAAGAGAAGGAGACAGAAGCTGAAGAAGAGGGAGAAGAAGAGCAAGAAAAGTCTGCAGCTGAATCTGGAGAGAAGGATACAGAAGAGCATGATCATCACTCTTCTCCTCTTGATGTCCTAGAGACAGGGGGAGTTGGCGAGCAAGAGAGGTCCTCACCTCATGCTGCTAATAGTGAAGGTCTACGTCAATCTCCAATAGCCCCAGAAGAATTTCAGGCTTCTCAATTGCCTGAAGAAGGTCACGATACGTCAGAACCAAATCTGCAAGACTTTACAGAAGCGCCATCATCTGCATTTACTCAATCTGAGAAAGCCAATGCTAGTACACAGACGAACAATTCTGCAGATTTTCGTCGTATCATGGATATTCTTCTGGAAATGCGTGGCCAGTTATATGCTCTGGACTGTGAAATTCAAGCCATGAAGAATGCTGGACAAGCATCTTCAGTCTCCCTGGAGGATAAAATGAAAGACCTCGCTCTGCAACTTCAAGCCAATGCCAAGGGAGAAGAGGTAGCTCAACTGAGGGAAGACTTGAAGAAGCTCGAAGGAGTAGTCCAGTCCATGGGGGATTTCCAGATTGTGCGCATTCCCAAGCAGACATGACATCTTTCTCACCTTTTTAATGTTGACAAAAAGGGGGAGAAAAGCAATTTGAACCAACCAACCAACCAACCAACTTTCTTTGACTTTAAATTTGTTTTTAAGTGTTTGGTTTGAATATGAACTTGAGTGAACTTGGATGAGAACTTGAATCTGACTGAATTGACTGTGGATTTAGATGCTTGACTGTTTGCATTTATTTCAAGTGTTGTTATATGGTATTACTCATGAAAGACTAACCAATTTTCTGTGGATGCAGAGTCTGGTTGCTTTGTTAATCTTTATGAGATTGCCATATTGCTTGAGAAATGTTTTTGCAGGTCAAAGTGGTTCAAATCTACAGGAAAGTTTTGTCACCATCAAAAAGGGGAGATTGTTGGAGAAATCGTTCCGAAATATTTTGAAGCCGACAAAACGTTTCTTTCGAGTCTAGTCTGGATATCTCATGGATCGTCTAGTTTAAAGTCCGAAGACTTTCGATCACCAGACTCAAGATTCAAGACTCAAGACTCAAGACTCAAGACTATTCTCATTGACAGTCTTTCTGATCCAGTGGCGAAGGAAATCCAGAGCCGAAGTATATGGTTGAGGATTTAATCCTATCCTCTGGAAGATCTTTTGGTTGGATAATCATAACGGATTCTTTTGTTCGTATCTAGATCAATTGAAGATCCGATGGTCGACGAAGTATTCTTGGAATGTTCTATTCTTGGAAACCAAGATCTTGATTGTATGGGTGAACAGGATTGATGGGCTATCGTCAGGTTCCTTTTATAGCTCGAATGATCTTCTTGATTGATTCCGTCCAACGAGTAGATTGGAGGAATTCCTTTGGTAAGTGCCAACGGTATGATGGCATAAAGGAGTATAAAAAGGAAGACGTTCTAGTTGTTTAAGTGCGTGATCGATAGAGAAATTCTAGAGTCTGAAGCACCTTGATTATTAGTCGATACAGTCTGAGCGAAATTGTATACACAGAGAGTGTTTGTACTTGGTGATACCTTGAGTGAGTGTGGTAGATCATCTACACCAAGAAATCAAGGAAGAACATCACTGTAACATCTCTTTGTTCATAGTGGAATCCAGCCGAATTGGCTGTCAGTGCAGAAGAGTGGACGTAGGCTTGGATCAAGCCGAACCACTATAAACCGCGTGTTTAATTCTCTTCTTCCTTACTTAGTCTTACGTTGATTATTACTTATCGCAAACCATCTTTCAACTGTCTAAGTATTGCGCAAGTATACAGAAATTATCAAGAAAAATCTTTGTATACCTATTCACCCCCCTCTAGGTACTCATACTAGCAATATCAACTTTGATAGGAATTGCTAAATGACTTACCTCGATTTTTTCATTGGATTCTGAGTCTGTGTCTGAGTTAAACTTTGATTCTGAGTTTGTGTCTGAGTCAGATTTCCTTGCTCATCATCTTCTTTTATTGTTTTTTTCTGGCCATTATGCTTGTATTGTCTTCTTTCACTGAATTTCTTTCATTTTCTACTCAGCTTTTTGAATTTCTTGATCATAAAAGTAAGTTCTTTGTCGTCCATGTCATTTTCTGAGTCTGTATAATCAGAATCAACATTAGATATTAAAACGATGGACTTCTTACCTTTGGGATTTTCGTCATTGATTTGTTCCACTTCATAGGATTGAAGAGTGTCAATTAATTCATCAATGGAGAGTGGCATAATCTTTTGAGTTTCCCGGATTAAGGTTGCCGCGACCTAAATTCCGGGTGCACCACCTAAAATTAGGCTAATGAATTATTAAGTCTAAACTTAGCTGGCGCTCTCTCAAGCCCATACCAATTCGCGACTTAGGTTTAAGTTTATAACATATAAATGATTTTTCAATTAGGAGCCACCACTAATCTATTTTTTGGTGGGTCGATTAGAAACCCAAGTAAAGTAGTGGAAGATTTACTTTACTCCTACGAACTAGAGATTGTGAGTTTGGGGATTTGGTTACGCTAGATTTCTCTAACGCCCTTTCGGTATATTTCTCTTTTATTTTGAAATTTTTTTTTTACAGGCAGTTTGAATTGATTTTAAATATATTTCCCTAACATGTAAGGTGATCATGTAGGTGCACAAACCATAAATTTAACACCTAGATAAAGCAATGAATAAATTGCAAGACTTACCTCATAACAACGAAAGCATATGTAATGTTAAATCACAATTCATATCAACAATCCTAAATATGATGTGTAATTAATATACATTTTTTTTTCACTTATTCAATGAGAATCATTCAATGCATGCTACTAATTTAACATGAAATGATATGACATGACAGTGTAGTCTAAACTATATGACATAAATAAATTGCAGTCTATCCTAAAAATGGAATTGATTTATTCTAAAACAATCTTTTTGGATTTTCCATGAAATTCAAAATTAAAGAACTGCAATCTAAATGTGCAATCTAAATTAACCAAATGACCTAATTCTAATGACGGTCAATTTCTAATTAAATGGATCTAGCAACAATCACTAGATGACGTGCATTTCATGAACCTAAATCTATATGACACGTGCATGATTTTTTTGTATTTTGTTTTTGAAAATTCGTAATTAAAATCACTAAAAAATACAAATCTAACTAAAGTCAAAACTAAAGTGAAATATTATCTATTATAAATGCCTTCTAAACATGCATTTAAAAAAAAAAAAAAAAACTAACCTATCATGCAATCAATTCTAATCTACATGGAATGCAAAATGCAATTTTTTTTTTTTGTATTTATGGGATAAGCAAAAAAATTAAAAGATAAACATAAATCATCCATGGTCATCAAAAATGCTATCCACCATTCGAATTGAAATTCAAACTTGATTATTTCGCTAATAAAATTAATAAATTGATCTTAAGTCTTAAAGATCAAGATTTCAATTTTACTCCCACGTGATTAATTATTCTATCTAAAGCCTTATAGATGGAATAAAAGTTCGTGCGGTTGCGAATTGGATGCTACGTCAGGGATTTCAACCATGCATTGAAATATTTCAAACAAAGAAATAAGATATCAAAACTAAAATAAGATAAAGTAAATTTACCTAAATAAATTAAATCTACCTAAAAATAAACCTATCAAATAAGATAAAACAAATTTCTACCTAAATTTGGATTTTTTCCTAAAAATCCAATGGTAGATTGAACTACAAAGGAAGCGTGGCACGGCTATGGATGGTGCAAGGGTAGCGGCTATGGTGTCGCTGGCCACCGTCAGTCGGAAGTGCCGGTGGTTGGAGCTCGGTGAGATTTGCCGAGTGCAGCAACAAAACAGACTAGCAAACAACGGGAACCTGAAATAGAGGTAGCACCGACAGATCCATAGCGATGGCAGGGACATCAGGTCGGAGGTTTGCAGGCATGGCGTCAACAAGAGGCTCAGGCAGCAAGAGAGTCGCTTGGGGAGGCTCGGATTAGGAACAACAGCTCGTTGCAGGCAGAGCAGAAGCGGAGGCACGATTGATCGGAGGGCAATGAGCAATGGCGTCAGGTAGCGGCAGCTTCACAGGGGCAAGGGCGACGTTGGGCGCTAGGCTAGTGACAAAGGCTTCCAGTAGCAAGCGCGACAAGAACGGCTTTTGGCGTCATGAAGGGCTCGGGCAGATTGTGGTCAGATAGGGGCATCACTTGGGCGACGGTGGCTTGGTAGTAGGGGAACTTAGGTCCTGGGTTGGCTAAGGCGGATCATCGGTGAAGGCGGGGGCGGTGTTGCTGCTTGGAGGCTAGCGGCGCAGCCTGGAGACTGGCGATGCGAATACGTAGCAAAAGAACCCCCTTGGAGAAGATGAACAGTAGGGGTCTTGTTAATTGTTTTTTTTCTTTTTCCCTCTTCTCCCGTGAGACTGGCGATGCATGGGACCGGTGATGCGAATATGTAGCAAAAGAACCCCCTTGGAGAAGATGAACAACAGGGGTCTTGTTAATTGCTTTTTTTTTTTTTCTTTTTCCTTCTTCTCCCGTCTTCTCACGTCCCCTCTCTATTCTGCTTTCCCTTTCTTTTTACTTTTCAACCCCCAACAACTAAAGAAAAACCAAAAACAAAATAGTTCTTTTAATGTGATGAAAAACCCTAGAAATGAAGGAAGCTTGATTTCGCTCTTGCTTCGAATTTTTTTAACCTAGAAACCGAGAGAGAAAAAAATAAAACCCCCTCATTGTGTGGCCGTATATTCAATGTGTGGCCACCCTAAAACCCTATGCATTTTAACCTATTTATAGGCCACGAATTAGGGTTTTAATTTTCCAAATCCATATCAACAAAGATTTCTTTTCGAAACGCAATATTTGCTTTTCCAAACGCAATATTTGCTTTTGGATTGAAATCTCACAAAGATAAATCCGTAAAATCTCCCCAATGATACGAGCTTGGACCGATTTGCTCTCTTTGTGAGCTTAGCCTGACTTATCAAATTAAAGTTTTTGAACCATCAATTCGAACCCATCCGTCACCGGCCCAATGTAAATGAAAATTAAAAATAAATGCACTTAAAACTATATGTTATGCAATAAATCATTTTTTTAGGGATAAAATTAACTCCTATTTTTTTTATGCAATAAATAAATGACTGGATCGCCAAAATTTAGGTGTCAACAGAGGTCTTAACATGGTTCCTATCTTTTGAGAGACCTTGCAAAAGTTTGTTGATTTTCATTGGGGAAGAAATTGGCTGACTTTGATATGCTAAACCATTTACAGCTTCTGTAAAACGGCTGAACATATCTCCAATCGACTCTCCTTGCTTCATATTGAAGGATTCATATTGGCCAACTAGGAGGTTTACTTTTGTTTCTTTAACACGATCAATCCCTTCATATTTAACATGAAGTTTATCCCAAACTTCTTTTGCTGTTTCACATGAAGAGATTCTGTTATATACAGTAGGAGACAAGGCGCAATATAAAGAATAAATAGGTTTTGCATCAAGAGCTTCTCTTTTAGACATCTCCGTCCGAGACATAGGAGCAGGGGGTTTTGTTTCTTTGTCTTTGCAATTCTTATTTGATGTAGGCGCAGCAGTGAGATTGATTCTTTTTTCCACAACATCCCTTTGCAAGGGATCTTTGGATCTTAAGAATGCTTTCATTTTTTTTTTCCAAATGTTGTATTCATTTCCATCAAAATATGATGGCTTAGTGTTGCTTTGCCATTCCATAAGTCCTGGTGCCAAGATACTAGCCATAAATGATCTTTAGTTTAGAAGTAAAAACACTTCAATAATTAAGCACACGAGCTCTGATACCAATTGAAAGTGCTAGTATGAGCACCTAGAGGGAGGTGAATAGGTGTGAAGACAATTTTTTTGCAAAGAACAGTAGAAATATTTTTCTTTTGAAACTGAGTCTGAAGAACAACAGACTTTTGAAACTAAGTGTGAAGTACAATAGACTTGGAGCGAGCTTAGACTTTAGCAGTTACATAGAATTATTAACAAAATAATGCAGTTCAAGGAAGAGAATAAAAACACATATTTTATAGTGGTTTGGCTTAGAATCAAGCCTACGTCCACTCTCCCATGCTAACAGCCTCCTGGTTGGATTTCACTATATAATCAACAAGAGATTACAACTTTGAGTGCAAACACTTAGTTGTAGATCACATTATCTCACGAAATCACTCTTTTGGTATGTCACTCATGATCACAAACGTTTAAGCTCACAAGAGATAAGTGTATGATTGAAGGTTGCTCAGACTTTGGAAATATAAATTCTATGCTCCGTCTCTTACTTGCTCATCGGTCCTTGATCTCCTCAAGTACTCATTCGCCGTTGGATAGTATCTCGAGGATCATCTTCCAATCTACCCATTGGACAGATTTGTATCTAGAAGATTTGGTAGCCATTGAGTGATAAAAGTAGAATCCCAAATTGAATCCTGATCGCCTATACAAACAGAATCTTGGTTTCCATAAGTAGAGATTTTTCGTATAGAAAGTTCTTGTCTTCAAAATCTAATTGTTAATCAATTAGATTGAGTCAATCAAATCAATCTTGATGTAGAATCAAAACCAAATCACTAGTTGTTATACATTTAGGGCTTGTGTTACATTCTATCTCATTCTGGATGTAAAGTTTGAGAGCAATAGACTTTACAATATGAGTCTGAGTGCAATAGACTTAACAATTTGGACGTAAGTCTGAACATATTCTGCTTTTGAACATATTTAGCTTTAAGGTCCAAACACAGTTTGAATAAGTTCAGCTTCAGTATAGAATTTGTTTTTTGGTTCTTTATTCACATTCAATTTGGAATTTGTCAGAGTTGATAGACTTCTAATGTAGAGTAGACTTTGACACTAAAGTCTGGTAATCTTCAAACTTTGACATAGAAGTCTGGAAATCTTCAGAATAGACTTTGGACAATATCCTTTACATATTCTATCATCTGCATAGTCTATTACTCAATCATTAAACACGTTAATAACCTTTGATTTATTTTGTTATCTTCAAAACATCATAAGGGATTTCCCTAACATTTTCCATCCTTTGTACTCGAAAAAGACGATCTTCATTCTACAAAGACATATTTTATGACATTTCTATCAACCTTTAGGTAATGTGACTATAACAACGTCGGGTGTGTTGGGTTTTTCCCTGACTAAGTATGCATCTGAGCTACCTGAACTTCTCTCGACGAAGAAACTAGGCTCTTTTGGCAGTGGCAAGGTTGCTCCTTCATTTGCCAACATGAAGACAATACTAGACATTGTGAGCCTATCTTCAAGAAACTTTTGGATGCATAGCAAGCCCACCTGAATGCATTTCTCTGCTTGAGACTCCATAAAAGAAGCGCATACAGATTCATCGATGAGTTCCATGGCCCTCCCTTCACTCCATAGCAGCCATGCCTAAAAATTTGAACTACTCATGATCAACCACTATTCGTGCATTGAAAGATATAAAGGAAATGGCAAAAAAGAATGGGATGAGGTTTTAAGAGAAACAAAAAATCTGATACTGTTTAGTGAAAAAGGAAATGGCAAGTCCTAATAATTATCTACCATTACGTGCCCAAGATGGGTATGATGATGATTGGGATGTTGGCATCCTCTATTTCTTTTGCTACTTACTACCTCCAACAGAAGCACCCCAAAGCTAAAAACATTAGATTTCATAGAGAATTTTCTGTCAAAAGCATACTCCAGTGACATTTAACCTCTATATCAAGCAAATCAGGCTTCAGTCCCTCCAAATACCGAAGGATAGTGCACAGTTCAAATGAATCAAGATGAGAAACTTACTATATACCAACTCTTCTTCTTGTCTCTGCCTCCATGTCATCTCCTCGAAAGATTCTTGCTAGGCCGAAATTTGAAATCTTTGCAATCATGTCAGCATCTAACAATATGTTACTTGTTTTCAGGTCTCTATGGATCACTTGTAGTTTTGAATCCCCATGGAGATAGAGAAGTCCTCAGGCGATTCCTAAAACAATGTCAAATTGCCTTTTCCATGCCAAAGAGGAGCTTCTGTCATGATCTGCATGCACTCAACCCCATCAAAAAATTAATTAAGTTGTTAGCGTTTAGCTGAATTTTCTGGTGAAGGTTTCAATAAATAGAAATAAAGGCAAGGAATCGAGTGAAAAGGAACTCAGAAAGATCAAGTGGTTCTGACCAAAGAGGAAATAATCCAAGCTTTTGTTTGGCATGTACTCATAAATTAACATTCTTTCTTCTCGCTCAACGCAGCAGCCAACAAGTCCAACAAGATTCCAGTGCTGAAGTCTAGCGATTAGAAGGACTTCGTTCATAAACTCATCAGACCCTTGTCCGAATATTTTGACAGCCTTTTTACTGCCACTTCTTGACCTGTGGAAAAAAATCCCCTGCATGTATTTTACTTGGTGTGGGCCTTGGTAGTTATTTGAACTAACTTATTTATAACTCGTTACCTTGTAGACCGAACCGAAGCCGCTTGCTTCTAGCTTGTTTGTTCGAGAGAAATGGTTGGTAGCAGCAGCAACGACAGCGAAGTTATATGACGGCAAGTCAATGTCATCCATCCCACTTGGCAAGCCTACAAGAGATTTCTCAAACCATACCATAAACTCCACAAGAAAAAAAGAAATCCTGAATATTTAGCTTACCTCGGTTTTTCATTCTTCTTTCCCAGATTATGCTCAATGCCCTGCCCACGATAAGCAATCCCGAAATGGTTGAAGCCAAAACGATAGTCAAGACTGCGGATTGAATCTAGCATACAGGAACTAGTTAGGTAACTAATTTCACAAAAAGAGCTCGTATGTAAGCTGATGAATCAATGTCCATTAGAGAAACTTTGAGATTAGAAATAAATTGCCAGGGACAGAACAATGGTTCAGTCTGACATTGACGAAGGACGAATTGATCTAACGAAAGATTGAGACAAAAAAGGAAAAAAAAATAATGGCTAAACCAACTAGTCAATTCAGAATATTTGCCTAATTTTGAAGCAGGTAGCCATAGGAAGAGATATTGGCCATAACCAACAATGTCAATTTCCTTAATATCAATGAGATTGCCAAACCACATTAAGCAGCCTAGTCCTCTAAAATCCGAATCAGCATAGGCCATGCAAGAACAGTTAGACATTAATTTTGCTCCTTAAGGCTCATATTCTTGAATAGCTGGAAATCTACCAGGTTAGGCAATTTCACTTGTGAAATTTTCATAAAACCCTCGCCACAAGAACAATTCAACCGAACTTTCCTTCTGCACCCCTTCGTCGAATTGAGCATGTCCCACTCTTCTTGTAACTTGGGCATAAAACCTTGCAACCAGAGGCATCTTGGGCTTCGGTTCACTTGGCACACGCCATTAATGCCACGATGTCCGTAGCTGTCACAAGGGTTGTCAGGGACTGATAAAGTCAGATTCCACTTCGAGCTTCCACTTTTTGGTAGAAGAAACTGTGCAACCCCATCCCGACTAATTGTGACTTTGGGAGGGATATCATCCCTAGGTTTCAATCGCAAAATAGGCATCCGTTCCGTTGTAAACAAAATAGGTTTCAACCGCAAAAGAGGCATCCGTTCCGTTGTAAAGAGAAAAACGTTTAATTAAGCTACTGTTGAATTGTTGATCCAATTTCTAGAAGTTTCAAGATAGATTTTAGCTAGAGAAGTCAAGAAAAATCCAAAGAAAGAAAAAGAAAATCTAGCATGGGCAGCAATGAAAAGTGTAGAAAGCACTAGTGTAGAAGTGTCTAGGAGAAGAGGGAAAGTGAAAAATCTCCGACAAGAGTAGAAGATTTTCCTTAGGTAAAGTCAGTGATGTAGGCCTATAAAAAACCTTGTGGTCGTCCATTTTGAGGAGCAGACCAAAAAGGTTAGCTCCTCCCCTTCCCTTTGTACTACAATAAATAAGAAAAAAGTTTTTGTTTTGTTCTCTTGTGCTCTTTTGCTGCCACTCTCTTTTACACATTCTTATTATTACTTTGCCCAACCATTTCTTGCCCACATTGTTCTTAGTTCTTTTGCTCTCTCGATAGTTCACACACAAAACACTCTCTTGCACACACATCAAACACATGATCTGCATATACTAACAGAAATTACACAAAAGGAAAATTATCCACCCCGTGGTATTTGCAGAAAACATATCATTTGGAGAAGGATTGCTAGTTAAGAAAAAAAAAAAAAAAACAGTGCTTCTTTTTTTAAAAGATATGGCCACGCAAAAAGATTGTCGCTTGAAAACAAATAATCAAGCAAACTATGTGGAAAAAAAAAGAAAGTGAGGAGAATATATTCTACACAGGTCAAGTGGCAAATGATAATAAAAATGAAACATGGTACATTGATAGTGGATGTAACAATCATATGATGGGGGACGAATCTATATTCACTGATATTGATAAGTCGGTGAAATCCCAAGTAAAGTTGCGCAATAGTGTATTAGTAGATGTCAAAGGAAAATGCACCATCCTTTGTGGAAACGAATAAAGGCTCAAAATATATACATAATATATATCTAGTCCCTCGTCTTGCACAAAATCTCTTGAGTGTGTGCCAAATGATACAAAGTGGGTATTCTTTATACTTTAGAGGAGATGCTTGCATTATTTATGATAAATATAAAAATATCATTGCCTCTGTTAAGATGAAGAATAAGAATTTTCCTATTCGATGGAAATATGTCAAAGATATAGCCATGAAAGCTCAACTTGATGATTCATGACTATGGCATCGAAGATTTGGCCACTTTAACTTTGTTGGGCTAAAAACTCTCCATCAGAAAAATATGATGATAGACTTTCTAGCTATTTTAGAAATTTCGGATATTTATGAAGGTTGCCTCCTTGGGAAACAACAAAGACAGTCCTTCCCATCTGGAAGTGCATGGAGAGCTAAGAAGCCATTTGAGCTAGTTCATATGGACGTGTCTGGTCCAATGAGAATCCCCACTCAATTAGAATAAATATTTCATCCTATTTATTAACGATTACACAAGAATGACATTGGGATACTTTCTTCGAGAAAGATCACATGTTTTCTCTATCTTCAAAAACTTAAAGAGCCATGTCGAGAATCAAAGTGGCTGAAGAATCAAAGTCCTAAGGAGTGACAGAGGCACAAAATACAATTCAAAGGAGTAAATAAATTTTGTGAAGATGAAGGAGTTCATCATTAACTAACTGTTGCCTACGCCCAGAGCAAAATGGAGTAGCCAAAAAAAGAAAAAAGAAAAAAATAGAACCGTTATGGAGATAGCAAGGTCTATGCTAAAGGAAAAAGGACTTCCTAACTTGTTTTGGGCATAAGTAGTCTACATGGCCGTATACATCTTAAATAGGTCTCCAACTAAAGCAGTCCAAAATAAAACTGCAGTCGAAGCATGGAGTGGACGGGAGCCTTTAGCAAAACACCTCAGGGTGTTTGGCTGCATATGCTACATTCACATCCCTACTCAGAAAAGGAGTAAGCTTGATGAAAAGACAAAAATAGAATATTCCTTGGCTATAGTGACCAATCAAAAGGCTATCGAGTCTACAGCTTAACAATTAAGAAGCTCATGATCAGTCGAGACGTTGAGTTCGATGAGAATGCTACTTGGAATTAGGAGGACCAGAAGATCGAGAAGAAGTACGTCATTTTACTAGACATATCACCTGCTCAAAAGTAGTCAACATCACAAGAAGAAGGAGAAGTGTCGGATTCCACCACTCACGACATAACTCCACCAACCTCTCCAAGAGTGACGCAACAAGAATCTATTCCAGAGTCTCCAATACTAAGGGTAAAAATCCTTAGAAAAATTTATGACACATGCAACTTTGCTACTTTAAAACCGGAAAACTATGAATAGGCATCCAAAGAAGTTTGGATAAAAGCCATGGAGGAAGAGATCAAGATGATCGAGAAAAATGAAACTTGAGAGCTTATCGATCAACCCAAAGACAAAGAGATCATTGGTGTTAAGTGGGTCTACAAGACGAAGCTCAACATAGATGGATCAATCCAGAATTACAAAGCAAGACTTGTGGCGAAAGGCTACTTGCAACAACTAGGTATCTACTATACGGAAACTTTTGCTCTTGTTGCTTGTCTCGATACTATTCGAGCACTCATAGCCCTAACAGCACAAAAAGAATGGAAGATCCATCAATTAGATGTAAAGTCAGCATTCTTAAATGGATATCTTCAAGAAGAAATATACATAGAACAACCACAAGGCTTTATCCTCAAAGGCTAAGAAGAAAAATTTCTCAAACTCAAGAAAGCCCTGTAAGGGTTAAAGCAAGCACCACAAGCGTGGTATAGTAGAATCGATGAGTACTTCATCAAGCAATGATTCAAGAGGAGTATAAGTGAGCCAACACTCTACATTAAGACCCAAGGTAAGTCCGACACTCTCATTGTCTCTCTATATGTATATGATCTCATATATACAGGAAACAATGAAACAATGATCCAAGAATTCAAAGAAGAAATGACGAAGACATTCGAGATGATGGACTTGGGTTTGATGCATTATTTCCTCGGCATCGAGATCAACAAAATGAAGGAGTTTTTATCTCGCAAATATTAAGAACCTCTGAAGAAATTCAAGATGAACTATTGCAAAGTAGTTTCAACTCCGCTCATAACAAATGAGAAACTATTGAAGGAAGATGGAGCGAAAAAAAACTGATGCCTCCCTCTATAGAAGTTTGATTGGCAGTTTGCTATATCTCACTGCTACATGACCGGATATTATGTATGTGACAAGTCTACTATCATGATTCATGCAAAGTCCAAGTCAAATTCACTTTGGACAGGCTAAGAGAATCTTCAGATATTTACGAGGAATTATAGATTACGACATTTGGTATCGCCCAAGTATAGATGCCAAGCTCATTGGCTACACTGACAACGACTAGGTAGGGTTAGCTGATGATAGGAGAAGTACTACTAGCTATGCATTCACACTGGGTTCTGGAATATTCTCTTGGGCATCCAAAAAATAGGACTCAATTGCAGAAGCTGAATACATTGCAATTGCTACGATCCCTAGTCAAGCAGTATGGCTTCGAAGAATTCTAAAAGACATTGGAGAAGCATAGACAGAATCGACTCCATTACTTTGCAACAATAAGTCTGCAATCGCTACATCAAAGAATCCAGTATTTTGTTAAAGAACCAAACATATCGACATTAAATATCACTTCATACAAGTTGTGCAAAGTAATGGAGAGACAAGCTGAAATATTGCAAGACTGAAGATCAAGTAGTGGACATCTTTGCTAAAGTACTACCGCTAGCCAAGTTTGAGACATTGTGGAAGAAGCTTGGTGTAACACGAATTTGGATCAAGGAGGAGTGTTGATTTGTTGATCCGATTTCTAGAAACTTCAAGATAGACTTTGGCTACATAAGTCAAGAAAAATCCAAAAAAAAAGAAAAAGAAAATCTAGCATGGGCAGCAATGAAAAGTGTAGAAAGCACAAGTGTAGAAGTGTCTAGGAGAAGAGGGAAAGTGAAAAATCTTTGACAAGAGCGGAAGATTTTCCTTGGGTAAAGTTGGTGATGTAGGCCTATAAAAAGCCTTATGGATGAGGGACACACCAAAAAGGTAAGCTCCTCCCTTTCCCTTTGTACTACAATAAATAATAAAAAAGTTTTCTTTTTGTTCCCTTGTGCTCTTTTGCCGCCACTCTCTTTTGCACATTCTTATTATTACTTTGCCCAACCTTTTTTTGCCCACATTGTTCTTAGTTCTTTTGCTCTTTTGATAGTTCACACACAAAATACTCCCTTACACACACATCAAACACACGTTTCTGCAAATACCAACAGGTACACAACTCCTTGGAAACAACGCCGAATTCAACTCATTCCATGGCCCATTTCAATAAACTTTGATGGAAGCATTGTTGGTTATTTCGAGTTGAGGTAAACCGTCAATTTTGTATCTAGGTGTATAGTTTTGTCGCGACCTAAATTTCGGGTGCACCACTTAAAATTAGGCTAATGGATTGTTAAGCCTAGATTTAACTTGGGTTCTCCCAAGTCCATACCAATTCGCGACTTAGGTTCAATTTTTTTTAACATGCAAACGGATTTTATTTAGGAGTTGCCACTAATTAGTTTATGGTAGGTCGATTAGACACCTAAGTAAAATAATTGGAGAATTATTTTACTCCTACAAACCAAAGACTAAGGGTATGGGGACATGGTTATATTAGATTTCTCTAATGCCCTTTCATACCATTTCTTTTTAATTTCAAAAATGCTCAATCATTATTAAACATTGAATAAATCAAACAAATTGCATCAAAAGAAATAAACACACAAAACAAACAATTGTTTTTTTTTTTGGGTTTTTTTTATCTCAAATTTAAAACATGCACTTTAACTACATGACCTAATTTTACTAGCAAACAAATTCTAATTAAATGAACCCAACATGCAAATTATTTGTCATGCACCTAGTACTTTTGTGTTTTTATTGAAATTCGGAATTAATAAAAACCCTAATTAAAAGATCTAAAAATGAATAATTTTCTAATATGTTTTAGGGGTTAATTTGACTTAAACCCTATCCTATCTTAGAAAACTATTTTTTAGAAAAATGAGATTATTGAAATGTGTAAAGATTATTTGAAATCAATCCTAATCTATTCCAAAAATTATCTAAAAATGCAATCCTAATTTACTAAACCAACACACTCTAATGCAAGATTTGATTTTTGATTTTTTAGTATTTTTCCAAGATAAGCAACTATATCTAAATAATCAAGATATTAATCAAATAAAGAATTAAAATAATCGAAAAAATGACCTGTTGTCTCACAAGTTAACCCTAAACATCACAACATATAAAATAGGCTTCAAAATAATTAAAAAATTGTACGATAATAGCAAAACTTAAATAAATGAGATAAAATAATATAAAATAAATGAAAAAGAAAAAAGAAAAAAGAAAAGCAAACAACTTAAGGGGAACTTGGACGGGGCAGCAAGTTGGTTGTCGCTAGATGGAGTGTAGCCGGCATCGGAGCTCCGGCGGTGGCCGAGCAGCGACGGTGACAGCACGGTGGAGGCGAGTTGCCGAGGTCCTGCAAACAACGAGTGGAAGCGTCGATGAAGGTCTTCAGCAAGGGCACAACAGGTGTGCAACGTTGACTGGCGGAGCGGTGAGGGGCACTACAGGTGTTGGCGGGCTTTGGCGATGGGGTTGGGCTGTGGGTTGTGAGCAGCAACGGATCAAGCTGGTTGTGGTGGTGGTTGGCGGAGTGGTGAGGCTTGGGCTTCAGAGGCGCGGTGGCGTCGGTTGCTGCAGAGGCGGAGTGGCGATGGCTGAGTTGCGGTGGTGTCGAGCTCCGACAAAGTGGGAAACTGGTGTTGCAGCTGCTTCGGGTTTTGGCTCACGGGCTGAGGTGATCGGTGGCTGGATTAGCAGGTTGCAAGGAACGTTGGCGAGTAAGATCGGAGCGGCGAGCTTCGTCGGTTGCTGCAGAGGCGGAGTCATGATGGCTGAGCCACTATGGCATCAAGCTTCGGCGGTGCTCGACGAATAGCAGAGGCGCGGAGATCATTGGGTCACGAGTTGCAAAGGTGTTGCGTGGGTCATTGTGGGCAGGAAGCAAAAGCGGAGCTAGCCGTCACAGCGGGATGGAGTAGAATCGGAGTCGGCAGGGGGAGGGCAGAGGCAGAATCGGCGAAGGGTAGAAGGTGATGAATAGTAAGGAGGTGCATGACAAACCTTTGTTTCTATTCCAGAAACAATTTTTCTATTTCATACCTGTTTTTAGAATAGAAATCCGTTGGTAAATTTATTCCATTTTTCTATTTCTGAAATAGATTATTATTCCGAAATAGGTTTGAAATAGAAATTAGAAGTAGAAATTTTCTACTTCTCTATTTTTGGAACATAAATGAGAAATAAAAATTATTCTCATAGTTTGTAAACCGGTCCTTCATTCGTTGCCGTCGACCATCGTCCGCCAGCCGTCGCCGCCGCCTGTTGCCTGCCGCCCGCTGTCGCTGCCGTTGCTAGCTGCCTGCCGTCACCGGTCGCCGGCCACCGGCCGCTGCTGCCGCCGCCATTGATCACCGCCCGCCGCCGCCGCCACCCACCATCGCCGGTCGCTAGTCTACCACCATCCAAAAAGAAAAAAAATTATATTATTATCAAACGGTTAATTTTACTTAAAAACTCTTATAGAAATAGACAGAACCTATTTATGAAATAGAATGGTCATCCTTCACCCCCTAAATGTCCAATCACCTTTTTTACTTTTGCTTTTCTTCACTTTTTCCCCTTCCTTCTCGTTTTGTGTCTCACTTCTTTTCTCAAGGACTCCACAAATGGCTCTCTCTCTCTCTCACTTCTCTCTCTTTTACTTTTCACTTTTGTTCTTCTTCTTTTTTCCCAAAAGAAGCCCCACCTTTCGACCTCTGTACACGCCCTTTTATAGGCAAAACAAAATGTGATCTTTTTGTGAATATTTCATTTCACGAAAATTACCTATAACCTCCCGATCACAAAAAATCCTTATCTCATGAATATTCTCCCATGATTTCATCATCAATTGCTAAAGATAAGATTGTAATGTGATTTTCTTAAATTCCAATAGTCCATTGTAATATCACATCAAATCTCCATTTAGATAATTTTTGTCATTAAAAAAAAAGCGGGCTCGGGCCAATTTGCTCGTTTCATGGGCTTAGTCCAGCCTATCAATTTAAAACTCAAAACCACTATGAGCTATTCACCACTGGTCCAATAAATAAATGCACAAACTGCAAATTAAAAACAAATGCACATAGATTAATATGCTATGCAATTAATATTTTATTTTCAGGGATAAAATTAATCCATAATTTTCTACGCAATAAATAAATGACCATATCGCCAAAATTTAGGTGTCAACAAGTCTCTAGGGGAAGGATCATCCATCCTTCTTTAGGAAGTTAGATGATGTTCCAAACCGGTTCTAAAGTTCCATCCCAGTGTCATACTGACCAAAATCGTGTTTAATGGGTAATCAAAGGGCTGCCATGAGTAGTCAGCGGACTCTAAACTGTTGCATTCCCTAAGAACAAGGTTACTAGAATCTAGGAGCTATGCAACTGGGTTTCTGAGAACCTTGGTTGAATTTGTCGACCATATGATGCTCTTTGATCGGTTGAGAAGAACAAATTCACCTTCCTTGCTTATTTCCAGGGTACTATTTGAATCGGTGAGTGGAATGTTCCTATTAGCAACCCGAACCACCGCTTTAGGACTCAACACGGACCATATCCCCAGAAAGCTATTCTTTGAGCTTCCGGTAGGGAAAAATCCGAGCTCAAACTGTTGGCCGGAGGAAACTAGTTTGCCTCCCTCTTTAATGTATTGAGCTGAATTCAGGGTATCGGCTGCACTTGACAAGCACAGCAGACACAGAAAGGCGATAAAAGCGTAGAAGAAGGTGAAGATAGAAGGATCAGCTATCGCAGACCAGTCACGCAAATGTTCCTGGATTGGTCTCCGACCTTAAAAAGCGGAAAGGTAAGACATGAATAACAAGCTTGTAAAGTCAAACGGACGGCAAAAAGTAAAAGAACTCAAAAATGCGTTTGACAGTTGGGTTTCATATTCCCATAATCATGGACAGTGCCCAGGAGAAAAAGAAAGATGGACGCAAGAAGTGGTCAAAATCAACGACTCTTGTTCACTACCCTTCTCTCAGGCCAAATTTTCTTTCAATTTAAATTTAATCGACTTTATTCTTCCGAAATATATGAAGTTACGGAATAAAAGAGAAGAAATTGGAATTAAGGGATAGAAAGTGAATGCTATCGAAAATTGAAATTTTGAGTGGGTGCCTCAGCCATCAATTTGCTTGATTATATATTTTACCCAAGAATTATGAAAGGTATGCTATGTTTGATTTACAATATTAAAACAATTAAACAACCCGTCAAACCTTTCATCGGAATATTGGATAGTAAATATTGTATCTACGTAAATACTAATGGAATTACACTTTCATGGGAAAAAAATTCCATTCTTCATCGTCAACATAAACAGTAAAAGAGTTGTATCCAACAAAATAACAAGTGCAATTTTATCAGAGTAAAAGTCACAAAAGCCAATATAGTAAGGGAGATAATTGAATTAAGTTTGTCACGCACATCATATCAACTTTGTCCATTGTGTAACAATTGATTATTAAATCATGCCACATGTAACAATGGTGATTTCTACATGGGTAAAACGATATTTTTTCCTCTCTCATTTGGCTGCTAAAGTATCGACTAATAGTCGATAATTATGCAATAAGTAAAGCCGATTTTTTTTGGAGCCAAGAAATAAAATAAGAATAAAATTGAAAGAGAAGGCCGATTTTCATCGTACATGATGGAGTCTTAAGTTTATCTAAGTCATCGGATTATGTTGTTTACGTGTGATTTGGGCAAGAAGATACTGTCGTACATTCTTTGTCTTAATCAATCGACTTGAAGAGGAAGGAAGCAAGAAGGCACAGGGCATGTACCGCACTCGAGCTTAGCATTCACGACGAGGAAGAAAAGGAAAAGGGTTCAATAGTTAATTGACTATTTGCATGTCACTGTCACTGTCGGTCGCCCTCTAACCACAGCTGAAGCATGTTTAGGAAGTTAAGGTTACTTCATTTAATTAATTAATTCCTAAAAGGTACATGATGATTACTAACTAGAGAAGCAACGATCATTACACGAAGAAAAACTCCATGCAATTCAAGACTAGTAAAGAAGTAAGTCCATGATGCATGGCGTAGATTCTTTCTAACGATATTCAAAGACACAGAACCGATGATTACGAAAAGATTGATTATGCAACAGATGATGAAGAAATTGGAAAAATCAAGACTAATGAAGAAAAATTTAAGCTCTCCCCTTAGTTTCTGCGGATTAAGTGGAGCGAATCGAGCAATCCTTCTCTCCATCTTTTACCTTCCTGACGTGTCTCCACCACGAAAGACTGATGTTCAAATCCTCTCATGCTACCTCCACCAACGCTCGCTTGCTTGGTCAATGCTTATGCATGAACTTGACGCTAACCTTCATTCTCACCTACATCACCACTGGCCCTTTCCTCATATCCTCATGTGCAGTGCATTAAAACGCCCTCTTCTTCCTCGTTCAACAGCCCGGCCGGTTGGGGGTATTTGATTGTTGACAAAGATAGAACAATAGAAATATATCTTGGATACTTTGATGTGTGATGACGATTACTGTTTTTACAAGTCGTTATGAACAATATATAATTTGGTGCGATAAATAGATAAACAATCAACATATCTTTTAGGAGGAAGTACCTTATCCCCACCTTTATCACCTTTCATGATAAACTATCACTAATTTTCACGTCAACAGTTACTTCTTTTCATAACCACCAGTAATCTCTTTTCATGACCAAGAATACCTCCTTTCATAATTACAAACTAGTACAACAATCCCCTGCTGAGTTTGTTATCTATATTAATTTATATAAATTCATACATCCAAGATGGTATTTGTTATGATTTGAAACTTCAAGTATTATAAACACTTCCATTAATGAAATCGATGGTACATAATACTTTGAACCATGATTTCATTTGTTAATCAAATTATTGAACATATGAATTTATACACATTTTGTTAGAAATTTTCTATGCCGTAGCACTTTTTGTAATGGCTAGTGCAACACCTAGAGGGGGGGTGAATAAGTGTAAATAAAATTTTCTCGCAAGACTGAATGGTAATAAATTGCCTTTTAAAGATAATTGACTAAGAACGTAAACAACTTTAAACAATTATATAAAGCAACAAATAAAGGTAAGGAGTTAAGGAAAGAGAATTGTAACACAAGGTTTATAGTGGTTTCCACTCTCCCGCACTAACAACCCATTGGCTGAATTTCACTATGAATCAAAAGAGATTTTACAACTTGTGATCTTCAACTTTCTCGGTGAAGAGTTTGTACCGATCTCTCACAAAGTCTCGCTATGTGTTTCTCTCTTTTGTATTAAATCTTTGAGCTCGATGAATGAAAGAATAAGGAACTATGGAGATTCAGACTTTGAAAATTTTCATTCACGCACTATCTCGAACAACTGGAGAGTCATCTTTAAATACTTCTTCATGCCTTTACGACTGTTGGCACTTTCCAAAGGAATTCTTCTAACTACCTATTGGATAGAATCAATTAAGGTGATCTCGAGTTGTTGAAAGATTGGTCATGAAAGCTCGCCAATCCTGTTCGCCCATACAATCGGGATCTTTGGTTTCCATAAGTAGAACCTTCCAAGTTTGCTCGCCCTTCAAAAGATCCTCTTATCGGAGTGGATTCCAATAAGAATAATCAAATGAGTAGATGCTATATCTAGCCATAAGGTCTTCCAAAAAGTCATACAAATCAAATCTTTGAAGATGATCCGTCAACTGGATAAGTCTTCATTCTTCGGTCTGGAAACTATCAGTGATGGTAGACTTTGAAACTTAAGTCTCGCGGTTTTCAGACTTTGACAATAAAGTCTGGAAGTCTTTACACTAGACTTTTGGAAATGTTTTGTCAACTTTAAAATAGTAAATGAGTTTTCTCCAACACTTTTATGGCCCTTTTCTTCCTCATACATTCACGAACATTTATAAAAATTCTTCCAACTTTTGTTTGAAGCGGCACTGCTTCTTACATTTATATAGGTGAAGTTCCTTATTTATTAGCTTAGCATTGCCTTGCTAAATCCTTGAATTTCATTAAGAGTGTTTTCTTACACTCATCCTCTTAACTTTCCATGAATATTAACCTTGTGCCCTAATACTCGATCATCGTCAATATACAATAGCTTTTTGTTACCCATTGAAATTTAATAATTTCTTTAGAAATTACAAAATTAGGCTTCCACAATACCCGACTAATATCAATTGGTCTATGAACCATTCCTTTGGCGATACTATTGTTGATATCCAAATTTTTGTTGACATTTTTGGTATCCATTTATTTAAAATATATATAGATAAAAAGAAAAAAAGAAAAAAATTATGAATAAAAAAAAAATGAATGAAATGAAAATGAATGAATAATAACAAAATCATGTGGGCTCGCTTGTCCGCCCCACTTGGCAAAATTCTCGGCCCTCTAAGCCCCTCCATCTATTAGTCCAGCCCATCATCAATTCCCTTGGCCCATCTCTTTGTTCTCTTTTCTAGCCGATCTATTTTATGGTTTCAAAGCCCATCCGAGACATAAAAAAAGGCCCAGCCCCTTTTGCAGTCCCTTTTACCCTTCCTTGGCAACCACGTGCGCCTATGAGAGGAGAGAAAAACGTCTGATGGAACCAAAAAGGACAGAAGCGCGCGGTGGCCGTGCGAGTGCCTGTGACGCGAGAAGAGCAACCACGAGCGACGAGATCGAGCCCTTGCTGTTTGAATTCTCCAGCCGCCTCTCATTCTCTTTTCATCATTCTCTTTCCACCGATTCTCTCCTTCTCGGATTTTCCCGCTGATTCTCTCTGGAGGAATCTCACGAGCTCATCTTTTTCATGTATTTGGAGCGAACATCGAGCTGAGAATGAAGAGGATTCACACTAATCCTTCAACGTCTGCTCTAAACCTAAAGATTCACGGAAGCGAACCGCGATGCCAGCCGATCTTCGCCCCGGTGTGCAACCCGATCTCCACGATGGTAGTTGATCCGGCGAGCTCGGCGGTTTGTTCCGGTGTCCGGCGACCCCCTCCGCATTCGCTGACAATGACGACCGGCCTCCTCCTTCGGTGTACGCGCTCATCATGCTCGACCAGTGGCTCCCTCGATTCACGCCTCCGCTTTGGAAGCACTGTACGATGAAATGTCCTACTGGTTCCCGTGCGAAGCTCGTCTGAAGCGTTCATCGTCTAAGCCGGTCATCGTCTGAAGCTTCCTTCACTATCTCGACGAAATTTTCGATTTACACTGGAATCGTCTAAGCCGGTCTTGTGTGCATGTTTAATTTTGTTGATTGTCGGACATAATTGACTTGTGTTTGAAGCTGAGACATTGGTGAAATAGGTCTGCCACACGTGTTGTGCTCTTCCTGTGTTGAAGTATATCTACTAATTCAACGGTTACAATCCATTCATCCGTCGATTGCACATCAGGTATTCGATGAAATGCCTCGCAGAGTAGAAATCTGAATTTGTTCATTCGCAGACATGTTGATATAGAAGGACTGCTATTTGTTGATTATTGATTATTCGTGTTCAATTTCAATAATGTTTCATTATTTCAGAAGACGAATCTGCATATGCCTTCTTGTGTGTCTTTTGTCCTATGTTTATCAGTGTTTCATGTTCTGGTGGATGTTGGTGGTGCTCACCAACGAGAAATGGCTGGATATATAAGATGGATACAATTTGTTATCCGGTCTCCGAAGCATTTCTTGAGGAGCTACGCTTGGCCATTCCTTGAAGTTTAGAGGTGGTCGGCTAGCTCGTTTGAGCTTGTCGAACAAGAAAATCAAGGTAAAACTCTTTAAGCCTTTGATCCGAAGAGAGGCCACTTGTGATAATTTTCGGCTCACCCATAAGTGGCCGGGCCTAGGATCATCATTCTAAATGCTCAGTGATAGTTCGAGATGGATATGTGTGGATATGATGTTAATCATTGGCTGTTAAGGCATGATTAGTGGATGCTGATAGTGTGAATTTGATTTCTGGACTGATTGCGCGATGTTGACGATATAATGATGTATATGGCTGATTTTCATGACGTGATCAACTAGAGAATGCTAGTAATCTTCATTATCTTCATTTTGATACATCATAAGTCATCATATGACGTCATTTGCATGCTAAAATTGTGCTGTGATCTTAGGTTTAAAATTCGAACTCTTTGAATGTGTTCTGTTTTGTCTTATCCGACTGTTTTGTCAAATTTTTATGAATTTTTATGATGCGATTTACATGTTGATATCTCATGGAATTTGTTCATCACATCTTGGTCTAGGTCATAGAAATTTTTTGTAAAAATCTGAGATGATTTTGTCGGTACGAACACCATTCAAAGAGACCTACTGGCCTCTGGAATCTTAGGGCCTGTTTGTTTGCAACTTGTTTTTGTTCTAGGAACAAAAATTTCTGTTTTTTTATTCCTAGGAACAAAAAAAGGAATAAAACGCGTTTGTTTGCGTTTTTGTTCCAAAAAATATTTTTTTGTTCTTTAAACACATTTCCGAAATTTGGAACGAAGAAACGTAGAAAAAAAAAATTATTTCTTGTTTACGGAACAAAATCTAGAAACATTTCTCTCTTTTTCTTCTTCTTTTCTTCTTCTTTTTTCTTTGGCCGGTTTGTAAAACATGGCCAAGGCCGGCGACCGGCCAAAAGAAGAAAAAAAAAAGAAAAAAAGGAAAAAAAGAAAAAAAGAAAAAAAGGAGGAAAAATAAATAAGAAAAATAAGAAAGAAAATAGAAAACTAAAATAAAAATATTTAAAAAATTAAAAGAAATAAAAAAATTATACAAATTTACCAAACGTGTTTTTTTTTTTATATTTCTGGAACAGATTTACCAAACGCGTTTTTTTTTTCAAAAATTGGTCCTTGGAATAGAAACACTTTTTTCTATTTCTCGTTCTTAGAAACAATTTTTAAACGAAACGTTACCAAACGCACCCTTAATTTCCAAGTTGCCTTCACGTACTCTCTAATTTTTACAAATTCTGTGTTTAGAATCTTCCCCCACGAAAAATGTTCATCACATTCATATCTGTATTGACAAAGTTTTTCAGAAAGTAAAATGTTCGTTTGCTATTTTCAGCCATCTTCCTAAATTTACGGTAATGTTTTGGAATTTTGGTTCATAGTCAGACCCCCATGCATTCCTAAATTATTATAAAATTATACATTCAAAGTTTTAGGCAAAATTTCAAGCTTTCCAATGGCATATGGCCTATAACCGTTGCATCAAGCAAATCAGGCTTCAGTTTCTTCAAATACTGATGGATAGTGCACTGTTCAAATGAATTAAGATGTTAAACTTACTATGTTCCAAATATTCTTCTCGTCTCTGCCTCTGTATCATCTCCTCAAAAGATCCTTGCCAGGCCGAAATGTGAAATCTTTGGATTCATGTTAGCATCTAACAAAATGGTACTTGTTTTCGGGTTTCAATGGATCACTTGTAGTTTTGAATCCTGGTGGAGATGGAGAAGTCCTTGGGCGATTCCTAAAACAATGTCAAATCACCTTGTCCATTCCAAAGAGGAGCTTCTGTCATGATCTGCATGCCCTCAACCCCATTAAAAATTAATGAAGTCGTTAACGTTGAGCTGTATATTCTGGCAAAGGAATCAATGGACAGAAACAAAAGCACAACGAATCGAGTGAAAAGGAACTCGCAAAGTATCAAGTGGTTCTAGCCAAAGATGAAGTAAACCACGCTTTTTTTTAGCACATACTCATAAATTAACCTACTTTCTTCTCCTTCAATGCAGCAGCCAACAAGTCCAACAAGATTACCGTGCTAAAATTGGGCGACTAGAAAGACTTCATTCATGAGCTCATCGGGACCATGTCCCGAATATTTTGACAGCCTTTTTACTGCTACCACTTGTCCTGTGGGAAGAGTTCGCTCATTTTTCAAAACCCAGAACATGTAGGTTTTCATCGGTTCGGTTCTCAAGTTCCAGGTTTTATCATGGAATCATGCGTAGCCCTAGTCGCATGCTTAAAGACTAGATAAATGTACATGATTTGTGTGATTGAGAATACCCATAATTAATACCATTGGACAGCAAACCGACGACACCACATAGGAGTCTAGATGCGTGGGGATAGCGAATCTTGGAATATTAAGGACAGTGAACCCTAGATGCCTTGGGGAGAGATGCTTAGGGATAGCGAACTGATGATGCCCCGATAATGCCTATTGGGTTCGGACAACGAACCCTAGAAGCCTAAGGACAACAAACCCTAGATGTCTCGGGGAGAGATGCCTAGGGACAGCGAACCCTAGAAGCCCACGAGGGTCGGACAGCAAACTGGCCTCTAGATAGGGATTCCTTGCACGGACTGGACAACGGACCGACTTCTATGTGTCTTGGAATGAAAACATTGATTGGAAAAGTGAGAACTAAAACGTGCGAATCGTATGTGCATGTGTGGTCGAGTTGTTTGTTGAGTCATTAGGTCCTTATGTCTGTGAGTCTAGAATACTTGAGGTAGCTATCCTGTTGTTATAGTCTACTTGATCTTAGTTGGTCTCATAAGTACTGTTTCTACCTTAGTTGTTGAGTGAGTCGCATGTCTTAGACAGATCATTTGTATGTGTGATGGGTGGATCATATAGTACAGAGTTTTGGATATTTCATTTGCTAGGCATTAGCTCATCTTTGTTGATATTTAAATTTTTCATATCTTTAGATATGGTTGCCTATCCTACTGCCCCCATATCCCTTTACCGAGCCCCTGTAGAGTTTGAGGGACAGTTGTATGAGTTTACCAACCCGCGCTTCCTTCCATGATATTCGTGAGGTATACGTCAATGTTATGGATAGATATAGGCTCGCCTGCAGGTCGCTTTGCCTATCACTTCATTGCGATATACGTGAAGATTGGAGGACTTCTAATAGGTCCTTTGCCGTATCCAGAGGACAGTAGCAGCGACGAGGATGACAAAGGTAGCGAGTAGTTCAGGGAGCTGGAAGATAGGATATTTTTGGGCACGGCTTGGCACTTTTTGGGATAGGACCTTTGCAGATGGGTGATTGAGGATGTCGATAGTTGTGGGGGGTGCAGTTATGGTGGCAGTGATGATAGTTGATGGGAGTAGTATATCCTTTTGACCTCCCAGTTGTAGCCCGATGAAAATCACCCATGTACAATTTTTAAAGATAAGAAATGAAAGTATGATAGTTTGTTCTTCTTTGGCGTCCATCCATTACTGTATTTTCTATTTGATTTTATACCTTTGGCTTCTGCTTGTGTTATAAATAAAAAGATTGATAACCCACGTTAGTATGTGGCGGACTGGGACGTCACACTCGATGCCGACGAGGTCGACCGTTTCTGGCCTCAAATGAGTTCCTGACAATCGGCAGAGGAAGAAAGAGATAAAAAAAAAAAGAACAGAAAAAAGAAGAAAATTATAAAATTGCAAAAATTATCCATGTTAACGCCAATCATTCCTTGTAAGACGGTTGCTGCTAACTAGACCTATGTCAATGTTTTTCAGCTATGCCAAAGGAAGCTGGAAGATTATTCTTCCCTCTTCTCAAAGAGTCTAGGAGAAAGCTATGGCGAAAATTCGTTATTCAACTTCACCACATCGAATGCTTCTTCTGTCCTTTGCCCTCGAGAAAGCTGGTCTACATTTTGCAGGGACATCCATCATGGCATTCCTATCGACCTTCCGGCATTGTGACCGTGACAACATTGCATGTGTTGGATTCTTCCTTAACGAAATATGCACACGAGTTATCTGAACTTCTCTCGATAAAGAAACTGGGCTCTTTCGGTAGTGGCAAGGTTGCTCCTTCATTTGCCAACATGAACACAACACTAGACATTGTCGGCCTATCTTTAGGAAACTTTTGGACACATAACAAGCCCACCTGAATGCATCTCTCTGCTTGAGATACAACGAAAGAGGCACGTTCAAATTCATCAATAAGTTCCATAGCCCTCCCTGCACTCCATAGAAGCCATGCCTAAAAAAAATTTAAGCTACTCATGATCAACCACTATCCGTGCATTGAAAAAGAAAACACGTCTAGGGGAACATAGAAAGAGTGAGATGAGGTTTCAAGAGAAATGAAATATCTGATCCTGTTTACCCAAAAAGGAAATGGCAAGTCTTAACAATTCTTTACCACTTACGTGCCCAAGAAGGGTGTGATGATGATCAGGATGCTGGAATCCTCTATTCCTTTTGCTACTTACTATCTCTAATAAAAGCACGCCAAAGCTAAAAACATCGGACTTCACAGAGAATTTTCCATCAAGGACATACTCTGGGGACATGTAACCACTGCGTCAAGCAAATTAGGCTTTAGTGTCTCCAAATACTGATGGATAGTGCACTGTTCAAATGAATTAAGATGAGACTTACTATGTACCAACTATTCTTCTTGTCTCTGCCTCTGTATCATCTCCTCGAAAGATCCTTGCTAGGCCGAAATCTGAAATCTTTGGATTCATGTCAGCATCTAACAAAATGTTACTTGTTTTTAGGTCTCTGTGGATCACTTTTAGTTTCGAATCCCGGTGGAGATAGAGAAGTCCTCGGGCGATTCCTAAAACAATGTCAAATCGCCTTTTCCATGCCAAAGAAGAGCTCCTATCATGCTCTGCATACATTCAACCCCATCAAAAACTAATTAAGTTGTTAGCGTTTAGCTACCCCATAAAAAATGAATTAAGTTTTTAGCGTTTAGCTATATTTTATGGCGAAGGTATCGATGGACATAAACAAAAGCATAAGGATTCGAGTGAAACGCAACTAAGAAAGATAAAGTGGTTCTGACCAAAAATGAAATAATCCAAGCTTTTGTTTGGCATATACTCATAAATTAACATTCTTTCTTCTCCCTCAATGCAGCAGCCAACAAGCCCAACAAGATTCCGATGCTGAAGTTTCGCAATCAAAAGGGCTTCATTCATAAACTCATCAGGACCTTGTCCGGAATATTTTGACAGCCTTTTTACTGCTACTTCTTGACCTGGGGAAAGAATTCCCTGCATGTCTTTTACTTAGTGTGACCTCCGTAGTTATTTGAACTGGCTAATTTATACCTCGTTACCTTGTAAACCGAACCGAAGCCGCCTGCTCCTAGCTTGTTTGTTTGAGAGAAATGGTTGGTAGCAGCAGCAACGGTAGCGAAATCATATAATGGCAAGTCAATGTCATCCATCCCACTTGGCAAGCCTACAAGGGATGTAAATTAGTTTCTCAAGCCATACCACAAACTCCACAAGGAAAAAAAAATCCGGAATTTGACCAAATGAAGTAAGGAAAAGGTATTTAGCTTACCTCGGCTTTTCATTCTTCTTTTCCAGAATATGCTCAATGTTGCGCCCACAATAAGCAATCCTGAAATGGCTGAAGCCATGGTGATAGTCACCAGTTTCTTGGATGGACTGCGGATTGAATCTGGCATACAGGAAGAAGTTAAGCAACTAATTTCAGAAAGAGTTCATCTGTAAGCTAACGAATCAATCTCCACTAGAGAAACTTTTCGATTAGAAATAAATTGCAAGAGACAGAACGATAGTTCAGTCTAACATTGATAAGGACAAATCGATGTAATGAAAGAGTGATACAAGAAAATGGTTAAACCAACTAGTCAATGCAGAATATTTACCTAATTCTGAGGCAGGTAGCCGTACGAAGAGATATTGGCCATAACCAACAATGTCAATTTCCTTAATATCAATGAGATCGCCAAACCACATCAAGCAGCCTGCTCCTCTAACATCTGAATTAGCATAAGCCATGCAAGAACAATTCTTTAGACACTCAACCTTGCATTCTTTAAGGTTCATACTCTCGAATAGTTGGAAATCTATAAGGTCAGGTAATTTCACATGCGAAAGTTTCATAAAACCCTCTCCACGAGAACAATTCAATGGAACTTTTCTTATGCACCCTCCTGTCGAATTGAGCATGTCCCACTCTTCTTGTGACCTGGGCATAAAACCCTGCAAGCAGAGACATCTTAGGCTTCGGTTAACTCGGCACACGCCATTGGTGCCACAATGTCCATAGTTGTCACAAGGGTTGTCAGGGACCGAGAAAGTTAGATCCCACTTCGTGCTTCCACTCTTCAGTAGAAGAGTCTGTACAATTCCATCGGGGCTTAATGTAAATTTGGCAGTGATATCGTCCTTAAAAATTTCAATCGCAAAATAGGCGGCCGTTTCGTTGTGAATAAAGATGGTTTTAGCAAGGGGACTCGACACCTTGGATGTACCGCCGAGTCCAACTCCATTCCATGGTCCAGACCGATGAACTTTGACGGAACCATTGCTGACTATTTCAAGTTGAGGTAAACCTTCGATTTTGTATTTAAGCGTATAGTCTCCAGGGGAAGGATCATCCGTGCTTCTCCAAGAAGTCAGATGACGTTCCAAGCCAGTTCTAAAGTTCCATCCCAATGTCATACCGACCAAAAACGTGTCTGATGGGTAATCAAAGCTCTGCCATGAGTAGTCAGCGGAATCTAAACTGTTGCGTTCTTTAAGAACAAGGTTACCAGAATCAAGGAGCTGTGCAACTGGGTTTCTGAGAGCCTTGGTTGAATTCGTCGACCAGATGATGCTATTTGATTGGTTCAGAATAACAAGTTCACCTTCATTGCTTATTTTCAGAGTACCATTTGAATCGGTGAGTGGATTGTTCCTGTTAGCAACCCAAACCACCGTTTTAGGACTGACCACGAACCATATCCCCAGGAAACTATTCTTTGAGCTTCCGGCAGAGAAGAAACCGAGCTCGAACTTCCGGCCCAGGGAAACCAATGTCTCTCCCTCTCTAATAGATTGAACTGTACTCAGGATGTCGGCTGAATTGGTTAGGGGCAGCAATGATAGAACGATGATGGAAGTGCAGAAAAAGCTGAAGATAGGAGGATCTGCCATTGCAAACCCTTCTGTTTGATCTACGAGATGAAGTAAATAACTAGATAAAAGATTCGAGCTTTCCTCAAAGTAGCATAACAGGAAGACATATACAGACACCTTTGTTTGGTGAAGTGCAAGTCCTAGGAGTTCCTGATTGGATTGAGGTGGGTCAAACAAGAAGACCAGTTACGCAAATGTTCGAAATTGGTCTCCAACCTTCCCGTAGCCTTCACGTACCAAATCCAAATGACTGGATTTTTTAATATAAATTCTATAAATATTAACTGCCTTATTATTTGGATTCAATGCGCATCCCAAAAGCATAAACTAATTTTAAAAAAAATTTCATATTTTTTATTCTAATCTCATGTGTAATATTTTGTTGTAGGAAACACATCCAAATTTAATGTGCGTGGTGATTATTTTAACAAAGTGAAAATGCCTAGACACATACCTACCTTTTTTTTTTTCCTGGATAAGGAAATATTGTCTCGACTCACTTGTCAATGTTATTATATCTTTAACCTAGAATTGCGAAGAAAATAGTAATATTTGGATTGGTGCATGAATCCATTAGAAAGGGGAAAAAGAGAAAAGGTGTGACATGAAGAACAAACTCAAAAAGTAAAAACAGAAGACAAGAAAAAACCTCAAACTTGTTTTTGACAGCAGTGTTTACACCGCCTAGGAGAAAAAGAAAGATGGACCCAAGAAGTCAAAATCAAGTCGCTCTTGTTTTTTACTACCCTTCTCTTACGCCAAGTTTTTGTCCAATTCAAATTTAATCGATTTTAGTCTTCCGAAATATATGGAGTTGCGGAATAAAAAGAGAAGAAATTGGAAAAAAAGGGATAGAAAGTGAATGCTATGGGTTATACTTTAGAAAAAGAAGGCCGATTTTCATTGTACATGATGGCGTCTCAAGTCTATCTAAGTCATCGGATTATGTTGTTTCCGTGTGATTTGGGCAAGAAGATACTGTTGTACTTTCTTTAAATTTCTTAATCAACTGACTTGAAGAGGAAAGAACCAAGAATGCAAACTGCATGTCCCACCCTCCAACTTTGCGTTCACGACAGGGACGAATAAGGTAAGGTTTCAATAGTTTGTTCACTTTTTCCATGTCACTGTCGATCGCCCTCTCACTACACTCGACATTGCTACCGTAATTTCTGCTAAAGTACAAGCTAGTAAGAATAAAGCAACATAGCTTCAAAAAAGTAAAAAAGAAAGAAAGTGAGAATGTGTTTTTCACGGCATCTTTATAAAGTTGTCAATCTTTTCATAGAATGAAAATTGTACCGTGGAGCCTTCTCACTCTCAAAATGAATTTCACTCAAAAGATCGTTACTCTTTTCCTCCATCCAAAAACATTTTCTATGAACAATGTCTTTCGTTATGAGGTAAGAGTCATCTGGGCCATTCTCAACAAGTTTTATTAGTTTTCCTTATTCCACATGATCTTTTTTCACATGTATCACATGGCCAAGAGAATTATAGGGAAACTACCTTATGGTGCTTTGGACACACGCATCTTCAAGCTTCTCAAGATTGGCCACTTTCAAGTACCACCAATTGTCATGCCAAATATGGAAATTGGGAGGAAAACCCTAGACAAAGTGATACTTAGAATGACACTAAAAGGACAGGTCAATCATCGAGGAGAAGTCGTCCCTGTTGGTCACGGAGACTGTGACAGAATCGTGGCAAATCTCCAAGAAAGACTCATGAACTCTCTGAACCAAAAAAGCGCAAACATGCTAAGGCACGGACACCATCCAAAGCCCCTTGTCCACCTCGATTGGAAAAATCACCTTCATCTATTGTGGACACACCTACTCTCCTGCTAGCCTTAATCAACTTCAAGCAGATGTCAAGGAAATCAAGACCACCCTCCCGTCTCTGACTCGATACATGGTGAAGATTGAGTGTACTCTCCTTAGATTGGATTGCTACAACTCCGTACGCCCAGAACCAAAGACTGCCGAACTTGAACTGCCCACTTCATCTCGGTAGCACAAATGCCCTCACACCTAAAAATGTTCAATACTTTTTGTGATCATGTTTTGCTCCTACTATGTCAATTCTCATCGTTCGTTGCTTAGGTCTATTTTCTTGTATCGACCTATCCTTTGCTATCAATGAAGCTGATCTCTTTATAAGTAAAGCCGTCTATTATATTTTTGCTTGATGACAAAAAGGGGAGAGTTACTTGATGTGAAATATGCTCATAACATTTGCTATTGATGATGTTTGCAAATTGTGTATATGCTCATAAACATCTACTCCTGTTAATGTTTGCAAATTTACTAATATCTTCTCGTAATGTTTTGCATACAAACTACAGTCATCTGGAATTGAACTACTTATCAAAATAGGGGGAGTGTGCGAGTGCATCATCAAAACAAGGGAAGCATTTAATTGTTACACTATGAATCCCAAAAATAGTTGATGACACGCTCTAGGCAGAAGATCTTTTTCATGCTATCATGCTTTATCTTGCTAAAGATCACCGGAGTTCACATCTCCAAAACATTACTGCAAAACATCTTGAGGAGATCCTATTTTAAATTGTAAAATTTCTTTCAAACAATTTTTATTACTCTTTCACATCTGCGGAATAATTTTGTTATCATCAAGAAGAGGGAGATTGTTAGAGAAAATATCTTCAAGTGATTTTGATGATGTCCAAACTATCTTTAGTATATTACTTACTATAATATATATAGATGTTTGGACTAAAGGACTATGCAACATCTATGGTGCGAGTTATTGGAAAGAAGTTTGCAAATATCTTGTTATGACAAAGAGCACCAGTCAACCTAAAAGATCAATTGTTGATGATGTTTATGTTGAAATTGTAAAGATTAGGTTGATGGTGATGTAACCATGGAGTGCATATGATGATGTTTGTTGAGTCAGCTAAGTAGCCATTGAAAAACCAAGATTCTCATAATAGCAAAATCCAGATAAATCATGTAGTAGAGTAGCTACATTGTCTGGCAAGTCAGTTAGAGATTGTAGTGAGAAGACAGTAGTAATTACCATTTTTGGTTAGCTTGTAGAGGTTTAAGGAAAGAAACTGTATGGGCTGTAACATCCTTGAATAGCAGCTCAATTGAAACTCTCCAGTGGTTATTTGCTTCTCTAATTCATATTCAATGGATAAATTGAGAAAGAGTATAAAAGAGAAGATTACGAAGAACCATGAGTGAGAGTGCAATACATAAGATCAAGAAGCTTGCCTCACGTTGTTCTTAGCTATAAGCTCTCTATCGTACTATTTTGATATTCATGTTGTTTAGCAATTGTGTAAAGGATTAAATGTACAAATGTAGAGCAGCAATTGAGTCCAGATAGTAGTATCTATCGTATAAAGGATTAGTGCTAGCCATTTGTAACTTTTCAAGCAGATTGTTAGTGGAATCTAGCCCGTCTTGAGGCTATTAGTATGAAGAGTGGATGTAGACTTGCAGACAAAGTCAAACCACTATAGCTTTTTGTGTCCCATTGTTTACATTCCATTTACATACATTGGCATATAGTTAGTTAGCATTTTCTTAAACATGAGGTTGAGTTGATCTTTATTTAGCTATTAGCTAATTTCCGCAAAAGATCAACAAAGTTCAAAAACAACCATTCATACTCCTCTAGGTTGTATTGTTAGCCATCAACAAACATGAACCAAGAAAAATGTTAAAACTTATTCTAGATTCTAGGTTACAAGTTACAGGTTCCAGAAACTGGTTCCTCCAACTAAGAACTTGGAACCTACTTATTGAAATTGTTCCTCATTTTTTGGAACTTGGAACTTACAAGTTCCTATCGGTCTAGTTTACAAGTTCCAGGTTCTATCGTGGAACCATGCATAGCCCTAGTTGCATGCTTAACGACAACAAACCCTAGAAGCTTAAGGACAATGAACCCTAGATGTCTTGGGGAGAGATTGAAATAGCTAGTACGAGTACCTAGAGGGGGGGTGAATAGGTATACAAAAAATTTCTCGAAGCTTGCACGATATTTAAACAATTAGAGGATTTGCAACAGTTAAAAATTCAATCGCAAGACTGAGTAAGGGAAAGAGAGAATTGAACACTCGGTTTATAGTGGTTCGGCTTGATTCAAGCCTACGTCCACTCTTCGCACCGATGCCGATTGGCTGTATTCCACTATGATCAAAGAGTTGTTACGTGTTGATCTTCCTTGATTTCTAGGTGTAGATGATCTACCACACTCACTCAAGGCGTCACCAAGTATAAACACTCTCTCGTATACAATTTCGCTCGGTCTCAACTAACAATCAAGGATCTTCGACTGGAATTTTTCTATCGATCACCCCCTTAAAACAACTAGAACGTCTTCCTTTTATACTCCTTCATGCCATCATAGCCGTTGGCACTTACCAAAGGAATTCCTCCAATCTACCCGTTGGACGGAATCAATCAAGAAGATCATCCGAGCTATTTAAGGAATCGATGATAGCCCATCAATCTGTTCGCCCATACAATCGGATCTCGGTTTCCAAGAATAGAATATTCCAAGATTATTTCGTCGACCATCGGATCTTCAATCGATCTTAGATAAGAATTAAAGAATCCGAAATGATTATCCAACCAAAGAATCTATTCCAGAGGATAGGATCGAATCCTCAACCATAAACCTCGGCTTTGGATTTCCTTCGACACCGGATTAGAAAGACTCGTCGTGAGAATAGACTTAAGTCTTGAGTCCCGAGTCTTAAGTCTTGAGTCTTGAGTCTTGAGTCTTAAGTCTTGAGTCTTGAGTCTTGAGAGAACAAAGTCTTCAGACTTTAAACTGACGGTCTCCGAACAACCAGACTTTAGATTGAAAGAAACGTTTTGTCAGCTTCAAAATATTCTAGAAAGATTTCTCCAACAATCTCCCCCTTTTTGATGGTGACAAAACTTTCTTGAAGATTTGAACAACTTTGACCTGTAAAACATTTCTCAAGCAATATGGCTAACTCATAAAGATTAATAAAACAACCAGACTCTGCATCCACAGAAAATTGGTTAGTCTTTCATGAGAAACACCATATAACAACACTTGAATAAATGCAACCAGTCAAGTTCATAATCCACAGCCAATTCAGTCAAATTCACACCCAAGTTCAAGTTCTCAAGTCATACTCAAAAATAAATATAACCAAACCACAAATGGTCAAAGTTTTTTTTAAAAAATGAAATGAAAGTTCAAATTGGTTCTCCCCCTTTTTGTCAGCATTGAAAAGGGTGAGAAAGGAGTCATGTCTGCTTGGGAATGCGCACGATCTGGAAATCCCCAATGGACTGGACTACTCCTTCGAGCTTCTTCAGGTCTTCTCGCAGATGAGCTACCTCTTCTCCCTTGGCATTGGCTTGAAGATGCAGAGCGAGGTCTTTGAATTTATCGTCCAGAGAGACCAAAGATGCTTGTCCAGCATGCTTCAAGGCTTGGATTTCACAGTCCAGAACATATATTTGGTTACGCATTTCCGAAGAATATTCATGATACTACGAAGATCCGCAGAATCATCCGTCTCGTGTACCGGCATTGGCTTTCTCGCATGGTGTGTATGCGTACGATGGCGCTTCAGTACGGTCCGCGCATTTGGAATCGACGTATCACCTTCTTCGTGCAATTGAGAGACCCGAACTTCTTCTGGGTCTTCTGGAGATTGTCTTAGATCTTCAGCAGCGTGAGGTGTAGACCTCTCTTGCTCGCTTACTCCCCCTGTCTCTAGGACATCGAAAGGGGAAGTGTGATGATCATGCTCTTGATTTCCCTTCTCTCCAGATTTATCAGCAGACTGTTCTTTTTCTTCTTCTCCTTCTTCCTCAACTTCTTTCTCCTTCTCTCTCTGTTCTTCTTCTTCTCTGCTCTGCTGAAGTTCTGTCGGATAAGACACAGAACGTCTTGGTCTTGTCAGTGCTGGGATAGTGGGATTTTCATCATCTTCATCCTCATCCTCATCCTCCAGGATAAGAGTTCTTTTCCTCTTTTTCGATGAAGCACCAATGGCCTCCTTTCCTTTCCTTTTTGAAGCAGACTGGACTGGAGATTTCACTTTGAATTTCTCCATTGCCTTAGAGAGTTCTTGCAGACGCATCTTCATTAACATTTTCAACCCTACCACCATCTTATCACACGGTCGAACACAAAAAGTATGTGGCAGTTCAATATTCAGATGTCTGAAGATCTTGGTCATCAGACTAGGATAAGGCAATTGTCCTTTGTCTTTTGACACTGCTCTGTACATATGGAAAAGAATAGTGTGCGGGAGAGAAAACTTCCATCCTGAGTTGATCGCATACATCAACTTTGCTTCAGAAAGAGACACAGAAGTCTTTGACGTAGACTTCGGTATGAGACAATTGATCACAATCTTGTGAAGCACAATGTTGATGGCATTCATCCTGGAATAGATAATTTTCTTATCTACATCCCTATCTTTGACAAGATCCAGAGTAGTTCGAGCAGGTGAGACTTTGATTGGGAGATAGCGTCCCCGTTCAACTCCAACTATGTCCGCCAACATATTCACATCTACCACATAGACTTGGTCTCGAACACTAAATGAAATTCTATTCGCATCCAAAAAGCTGAGATTTGAATAGAAATAAGCGGTCCGATTGATCATACCCGTCTCAGAGTCGAGCAAAAAGTCTCAAGTTGAAGCAAATTCAACTTCTCTCTTAAGTTCAAGTTGATGGAATCCGGAAGTCAAAATCGACACTTCTAGGGTTGATTACCCCTCTTTTCAACAAATCTGAAATACACTTTTTCCTGATCCTTGGATTTAAACAAATCCATCCGATTTCCTTTCACCTTTGCTGCCACTCCCATTCTAGGTTTAAATTCAAGGAACATTTTGTCATCATCGTTCCCGTCAATCGATTTTATCCCGGCATACGAGGATCACTTGGAATGTTCGCAAGAGCCTCCTCTCGCTCTTCCTTTCGGAGCAATTCCCAACTCTTCCATTTTCCGCAGAAAAAGATACTCATTTCCATAATTTTTGTCCTTAAGAAAGTCATCTATATATTTTAATGAAGAACCGGTGCTTTTCAACGCACGATAAAGCTTATAGATAACAGAGGGTTTTTGGACTCTTACTGGGTCGGCATCCTCGATTATCTCTTCTTCCAGATTTTGACTTGCACTTTGTGGGGGCAGGAGATGTTGAATGACGTGGAGGAGAGCGAATCGGACTTTGTCGCTGACTTGGTAAGTCTTCTTCCTCAGTGAGATCGAAGTGAGTCGGTCCCTTCTCCATTCTTTGTGGTCCCCTGTTTGCAATTCTTGATGATTTCCTCGAAGACGACATCTTTCTTTGTCTATTGGAGGATTCCTTCACTTGCTTTTCCCAAGAAAAATGACCACTTTCTCGACGATGAACAAAGAGTAGAAATAGTATCGGGAGGAGAGTGCCTTTTAGGGTTTTGAAAATTGGGGGTAGAATAATTGTATATATATATATATATATATATATACCTCGGATTTGAAAAGAGAAGTTTAAACGGTACAAGGTAAGTGTACGAACACTTCTTTTCAAAATCAATTACTGCCAAAATTAACTTTCTTTAAAAAAGACAAGCTTTCAAATTTCACACGAATTATATCTGAATAATAGAACGTACCTTTTCGAGATAAGATAAACGAGAATTCGTACCTTTTAGATAAAATAGCAACTTACAGTCTTTAGCCATGAATGATTGAGTCTCAGGATTTAGAGTCTAAGAGATCAGAGTCTTAGAGTTGGTGAGTCTCTAGACTTTAACTTCTTCAAGCTTCAAAATGTTGAGTCTCGAGCGGATAAAGTCGAACTGATTCTTCTCCAAAGGCTTTGTGAATATGTCCGCTAGTTGACTTTTTGAATCAACAAATTGAATCGAGATTTCTCCATTTTGAATATGATCTCTAATAAAGTGATGACGAATCTCAATATGCTTTGCTCTTGAATGAAGGATTGGATTTTTGGTGAGATTGATAGCGCTGGTGTTGTCACATCTGATTTCGTGCATGAGTCTTCAATGCCAAAGTCTTGTAGCTGTTGTTTTATCCATAGAATTTGCGAACAGCAGCTTCCAAGAGCTACATACTCGCTTCGTTGTTGAGAGAGCTACAAGTGCTTTGCTTCCTTGAAAACCAAGACACCGTCCCGTTTTCCAAGCAGTTGACAAGTTCCGAAGTGCTCTTTCTATCGACTCGCAACCGGCCAGATCTCGCATCCGAGTATCCTAGAAGATTAAAGTCTCCCTCTTTGGATACCAAAGTCCGATGCTTGAAGATGAAGCAACGTATTTGATAATACGTTTCACGGCAATGAGATGTGATTCTCTAGGATCTGATTGAAACCTAGCACGAGATACAAACACTAAACAAAATATCAGGTCTAGAAGCGTAAGATAAAGAAGTGAACCGATCATGCTCCCCGCATGCTTTTTGATCTACTTTCTTCCCTTCTTCATCCTTGTCTATCTTCTCGAGAACATGACATTGGTATGTCGGTCTTTTTGCACTTTTCCAATCCAAACCTTTTGACAAGATCATTCGCATATTTTTCTTGATGGATGAAAGTTCCTTCCTTCATTTGTTTCACCTGGAGTCCAAGAAAGAATGTTAACTCTCCCATCATACTCATTTCAAATTCATCCCGCATAGACTTAGAAAATTTCTTGCAAAGACTTTCATTAGAGGATCCAAAAATAATGTCATCAACATATATTTGAACAAGTAAAAAGTTTTTGTTTTCCTTTTTGATAAACAAAGTAGTATCTACTTTACCTTTGACAAAACCATTCTGTAATAAAAACTTACTTAGTCTGTCGTACCAAGCTCGAGGTGCTTGCTTTAGACCATACAGAGCCTTTTTCAGTCTGAAGACTGAGTCTGGCTTCTTTGGGTCTTCAAATCCAGGCGGTTGTTCCACATAAACTTCCTCATGGATAAATCCATTTAGGAAAGCACTTTTGACGTCCATTTGGAATAACCTGAAATTTTTGTAACAAGCAAATGCAAGTAATAGTCGAATAGCTTCTAACCTTGCAACTGGTGCGTAAGTCTCGTCATAGTCTATTCCTTCTTCTTGCGTATATCCTTTGGCCACGAGTCTTGCTTTGTTTCGTACGACTTTTCCTTTTTCATTCATCTTGTTCCTGAATACCCATTTGGTTCCAATAACGGTTTTACCTTTTGGTTTAGATGTCAATTCCCGACATCATTGATGTTGAACTGTCTCGAGCTCTTCTTGCATAGCTTCGATCCAGCTTTCATCGATAAAGCTTCTTCTATGCTTTTTGGTTCAATTTCAGATATGAGAGCCACAAGACTAGATTCTTCATGCCTTTTTGATCTGGTGCGGATTCCTTCATTAAGTTCGCCAATAATAAGATCTTTAGGATGACTGGATTTGTGCTTCCAGCTTACCAAAGTTGATGATCTTTTTCTTTATTTGATTCTCCATGAGTGTCTTGATGATGGACTTCCGTAATCCGAGATGCTTCTTGAGATGTAGACATTTGAAGGTCTAGAGCGGATTCGATCTCTTCGTACGAGTCCGGGCTGGATTCATCTTGCACCGAGTCTTGGAATTTGACATTCATTGATTCTTCCACAGACGGCTTTTCTTGTTGTAGACTCGTAGGCTTTGCTTGATGTAGAATATCCAAGGAAGATGCCTTCATCCTGTTCTTTCTTCAAACTTACCAACTCGATCATTTGCATTTTTCAAAATAAAGCATTTGCAACCGAACACATGAAAGTATGAAACAATAGGCTTCTTACCTTTGAACAATTCATAGGGGTTTTATCAAGAATAGGTCTTAGAAAGACTCTATTTATAATATAGCAAGCAGTTGAAACAAACTTCACCTAAAATCGTGAAGAAATTTTACTTTCAATTAAAAGTGTTCTAGCCATTTCTTGAAGAGATCTATTCTTTCTTTCCACAACTCCATTTTGCTCGGAGTATACGGAGAGGAAAACATGTGATTAACACCAGATTTATCACGTAATCTCGTAAAATCTTGATTTTCAAATTCACTTCCATGATCTGTTCTTATACTAGAAATAGCACATCCTTTTTCATTTTGAACCTTTTTAGCAAACTTTTCAAAGTACGAAAAGGTTTCGATTTATTTGCAAGAAAATATACCCAGGTAAAGCGAGAGTAATCATCTACAATTAATAGACAATATTTCTTACCTCCAATGCTCGGGTTCTTGTTGGTCCGAAGAGATCCATATGAAGCAACCGCAGTACATGATTAGTAGATACATGATTTATTTGCTTAAATGAATTTCTTACCCGCTTTCCCGAATGCATGGAGTACATAAGTCAGACTTTTGGTATGGCAATTTAGGTAGACCTCGAACAAGCTGCTTTGAAGAGATTTTGGCTAATTGCTTCTTGTTGATATGGCCAAGTTTTCTGTGCCATAGAACTGCTTCATCTTGAATTGAGATTAAGCATTGTTCTTCATTTAGCTTTACATCAAGGAGGTAGATGTTTCCATGCCTTCGACCCATGAAAGACTGAGTCGAATCTTTGCTAATTCCAGAACATATGGCTTCTTGAAAGGAGATCTTGTAACCAGTATCACACAATTGGCTAATGCTGAGTAGATTGTAGTTGAGTCCTTCCACTAGAGAGACATTGCTTATTGTGAGATTTCCAATTTTCACAGCCCGAATCCCACAATACTTCCTTTGCTATTTCCTCCGAATGAAACTTTTCCACCATTTACTTGAATAAGCTTTATGAAACAATTTGAGTCTCCCGTCATGTGTCTTGAGCATCCACCGTCAAGATACCACTTTACCTTCTTTTGACAGAGACCCGCATTCAAAAGAGAGTCTCAAGCTTTCTTTGGTACCCAAATTTTCTTGGGTCCTTTGGTGTTAGTAGGATGAGCATTATTAGGCCATACTCTCTTAACAGCTTCCAAATCATAGGACACTCTTTTTCAAAATGATCCCGATCAACACTTAGAACACCTTAAAGCATTTCGACCTACGTGCTTTACAAAAACTCTTTTGAAATGATTTTTATAAGCCTCTCTCGATGGTCTTTTCTTAATTCTTTCTTTTACTTTCGGAAAATCAATCAAAGGGATTGTTTCAGCTGTCATACCTAGACCCGACTTATTGAAGTAAGGTCTTTGGATTGAAAGGACTTTTTCAAGTTTTTCGGACCCTATTGAAAATTTCTTTGAAATATTTGATAAATCAGTTTTTAAGAAAGCATTTTCTTTTGAAAGATTGTCTTCACTCTCCTTAAGAGTAGAAACATTCAAGTCTAAATTTTTTACCTTTTCTTCTAAAATGTTTTCCTTTTGTTTTAAAACTGAGTTTTCCTTTTTAAGTTCGGAAATCTTTTTAAGAGAAGTCTTAAGACTAAAACATAACTCATCAATATATTTAGAGACTTTGACAGGGATTTTATAATCACTTACCTCAAATTCACTGTCTGAGTCTGATCCAGAGTCTGAGTCTGATTGCGCCATTAGACACAGGTTGGCATATTCCTCATCACTCTCTTCACACTCGTATCGCTCCGGTTTCGGCTTTGAGAGCTTTTCGAGATTTCTCAGCTTTTCCTATTTTCTTTTTCGAAGAGGACGGTTGGGTCCGATGTGTCCCTTCTTTTACATTCGAAGCAAACTACATCTTTGTTTGGTTCCTCATCATCAACGACTTGGTCTCGCTGTCTCGAAAACTTTGTTTCTTTGGGATGAACCTTCTGCCTTTTCTATTCAGTTTTCTGAATCTTCTTATCATGAGGGCGAGCTCCTCATCATCCATATCATCTTCGAATCTGTATCATCGAATCATCATTTGATTTTAGTGCAATAGATTTCTTACCTCTTGGATCTTCGTCTTCATTAATTCGTTCCACTTCGTAAGACCGAAGAGTTCCAATCGGCCGTCTACGATAATGGCATGATTCTTTGCGTCTATCTTATTGAAGTCTTTATATGATTCCAATCCTTGGAGAGTCCACGTAGAAGCTTGTTCACCTTCATGGGATCAGAAATTTTTTGTCCTTGGTTCTCAAGACCATTGACAATATCTGTAAAACGACTAAACATGTCAGTTATAGATTCTCCTGGTTTCATTTTGAAGGATTCATATTGACCAAGAAGAATGTTAATTCTGGTCTCCTTCACTCGATCTGTCCCTTCATAAGTGATATGTAACCTGTCCTAGACTTCTTTTGCTGTAACACAAGAAGATATTTTGTTATATTCAGTTGGTGACAAAGCACAATATAAAGAATAAATTGCTTTAGCATCGAGTGCTTGTCTCTTGTTTATTTCTTCTTGAGACATTCCGCTGGCTTCAACAGTTTCTTTCCCTCTTTCAGAGATTGATGCAGCAGCAAGAGTGATTCCTCTTTCCACAACATCCCATTCCAGAGGATCCTTTGATCGTAGGAAAGCTTTCATCTTGTTCTTTCAGATGTTGCAATCCTTTCCATCGAAGTAGGGAGGTCTGGTATTGCTTTGCCCCTCCATCAGCCCCGGTGCTAGCATACTAGCCATGGATCTTTTACTCAAGTAAAACACTTCAAACAAAGTAAGAACACGAGCTCGATACCAATTGAAATAGCTAGTACGAGTACCTAGAGGGGGTGAATAGGTATACAAAAAATTTCTCGAAGCTTGCACGATATTTAAACAATTAGAGGATTTGCAACAGTTAAAAATTCAATCGCAAGACCGAGTAAGGGAAAGAGAGAATTGAACACTCGCTTTATAGTGGTTCGGCTTGATTCAAGCCTACGTCCACTCTTCTGCACTGACAGCCGATTGGCTGTATTCCACTATGATCAAAGAGTTGTTACGTGTTGATCTTCCTTGATTTCTAGGTGTAGATGATCTACCACACTCACTCAAGGCGTCACCAAGTATAAACACTCTCTCGTATACAATTTCGCTCGCCTCAACTAACAATCAAGGATCTTCGTACTCTGGAATTTTTCTATCGATCACCCCCTTAAAACAACTAGAACGTCTTCCTTTTATACTCCTTCATGCCATCATAGCCGTTGGCACTTACCAAAGGAATTCCTCCAATCTACCCGTTGGACGGAATCAATCAAGAAGATCATCTGAGCTATTTAAGGAATCTCGATGATAGCCCATCAATCCCGTTCGCCCATACAATCGATCTCGGTTTCCAAGAATAGAATATTCCAAGATTATTTCGTCGACCATCGGATCTTCAATCGATCTTAGATAAGAATTAAAGAATCCGAAATGATTATCCAACCAAAGAATCTATTCCAGAGGATAGGATCGAATCCTCAACCATAAACCTCGGCTTTGGATTTCCTTCGACACTGGATTAGAAAGACTGTCAGTGAGAATAGACTTAAGTCTTGAGTCCTGAGTCTTAAGTCTTGAGTCTTGAGTCTTGAGTCTTAAGTCTTGAGTCTTGAGTCTTGAGAGAACAAAGTCTTCAGACTTTAAACTGACGGTCTCCGAACAACCAGACTTTAGACTGAAAGAAACGTTTTGTCAGCTTTAAAATATTCTGGAAAGATTTCTCCAACAGAGATGCCTAGGGACAAAGAACCCTAGAAGCCCGTGCAGGCCAAATAGCAAACTGGCGTACATTGCGGCAGATCAGATAGTGAATTGGTTGCTAGATAGGGATTACTTGCGCAGATTGGACAACGAACCGACTTTTGTGTGTCTTGGAATGAAAACATTAATTGGAAAAGTGAGAACTAAAATGTGTGAATCATATGCGCATGTGTAGTCGAGTTGTTTGTCGAGTCATCTGGTCCTTATGTCGTGAGTCTAGAATACTTGAGGTAGCCATCCTGTTGTTATAGTCTCCTCGATCTTAGTTGGTCTCATATAGTGTCACGCCCCGAACCTCGAGCGCGTGCACATCTCACTGCGGTCGATCAAATATGTGACATCCCAGGATACGTCGCCGACCCATTCATTTCATTACGCATGCGGAAGCAAAACAAATCCCCTGACAACATTTAACTTGGGATAGAAAAGCAGGCAATCAATCACAATACCAAACACTTATTTACAAACACATAGGTTTAAATACAACTCTGAACTGTCTACAAAATAGACCGGCTCGACAAAAGAGGAACTATCCTAAAACCAGCTAGCAGGACACGTTCACCGACACTTTAGTCCCCACCTTTCCAGACTTAGGGCTTCGGGTCCTCCACAACCGCCATCTAGGGACCTGAAATTTTAATCCCACAACCGGGATGAGACGATGTCTTAGCAAGTTCAACCCCCTACACCCCTATTAGAAAGAAAATACGCCCAAGGGTGGCCTAGCCACATCACACAGAGAACTTACCTCACCTCAGTTCCTTCCTGTAGGTTAGCATAATTCAAATCACCCAATCACATATAGTAATAGGAACTTAAACAATTGGAACGCCATTACTTTCATATAAATCACAATTGCACTTAACGCGCATTCCAATTATTATTCATTGCCACACAAGGGCATAGCCTACTCGCAGTTCGGCTATCTACTGGCATATAGCCAGGCATCGCCTCCTCCCATGGAGCGCGGCTTCGTCAGTACATCGACGGCGTTTCCGAAGGAGCATGGGCCCAGAATCAACTGCGACCCGCATTCACCGCGTGGGCATCCCATATAGGGGCAAGTCCGGCTCAACAGCTCAAGATGATTCATCTTAATTATCACACAGCCAAAGCATACTCGGCCCTATGACACTTTATATTTCAATCAATGCTTCCACTTAAAATAGTGATCCCGGCCATTTTTCTCCATATTAAAATATTCCAAAAATTACTCACGTGTGTGGGGACATGCTAATTTTGAATCAAAAAGCCAATATCTCACTTTTTCAAATCCCACTATTTAATATAATAATTAAAATCCATTTTTTGCATCAAAACCCGACACTTGGGTTTTTATGAATAAAATCCATATTTATCACAATCAACACTCAATTTGCCACATCAATTCATCAAATTCAAATTCTAAATGCACAGCAGCGATCAACACGAAATTATGAGAATTTAAGGTCCCAAAATAATTTTTCAGATTATTAAATAATTAAATTTATTCCGAAAATTAATTAAATAATAATATTCATATTTTTCACAATCCACATTCAATTTATAATATCCAATCATCAATTCAAAATCTGACTACATAGCAGCGACCGCACGAAATTCTGAGAATTTAGTGTCCCGACAAAATTTTCGAATTTAATAAATAATTAAATTTATTCCAAAAATAATTAAATAATAATATTTTATTAATTTCGAATAAAATATATTATTAAATTATATAATAATTTCGAGACATTTAACTAAATCAAAAATAAATTCATTTATGTCAAATCAAGGCTTATTTTAAATAAACCTACTTACCCTTAATTAAGCACACTTTAAATTAAATCACAACCTTAATCAAATCTACTCTCAATTAACCTAAACTAACAACCTAATAATACTTAACATAAACTAAACCTCCCTAAGCATAATTAACCCTCTAAGCGAGATTTAGTAAGTTAAACTCACTGGATTAGCGAGCCGAGTGAACCAAAACGACGAGGACGACGCAAGGATCAACTTTCGTCAAGGCGGGCCAAGCATCCGGGCTCGGGAAGGTGGCCAAAACGGGCCACGAGCGGGCTGTAATACCCATTTTTTCCGCTTCTAATTTGGGGCCGAGAAGGGCTGCACGGCGGCGGATTGGGCAGAGGAACGGTGGAGGAGGACCGGTAGGGCTTGGACAGGCGAGGCGGTGGCCAGGCAAGGCCTCACGGTGGCCGGAGGGAGCTCCGGTAGCTCCTGAAATACGCAAGCAGGGGCAGATGGAGGCGGCGGTCCAGGCGAGGCGCGTGTGGGGTGACGCACGACAGCATCAAGCGAGCGGCGAACGGGGACCGGCGGAGGCGTGCGACGACTCCGGGCGATGTGCGGCTCTTCCTCTGCAAATTTCTGGGCATCAAACCGAAAGAAGAGGGAGGAGAGAGCTGCTCGATGGACAGAGAGGAAAAGGGAAAGGAGAGGGGGCTCAGCCAACGGCGGTCCGGCGCGACGGCGAGGCGGCGAGCTCCGGCGATGGGCGACGGATGGCCGAGCGGCGGTCGGGCGGACGCAGCTCCTCCTTGAAGCTTCGCACCCCCTTTCTCTCTCCAAGACCCAAGGAAGAAGATGAAGATTAAAGTGAGAGGTGCTTTTTGGGGACCAATGAGCATTTGACACTTGTCAACACCTCATTTGCTTTGGCCCCAACCATCATGACATCATCCCATGTCATCTTCCACTCACTCAAATCCTCCACAACTTCTCTAATGTTGCACTTTCATTTTCCGCCGGGGTTCAATTCTTGTACATCAAATTCTTCAATTATAATCAATCCACTTCCAATTGAGTCTAATTGAAGTCCATAAAATTAATCCAATGTCACCACACTTTAATTCACATCTTCACTTGTCCATAAAACCAACTTAAGTCCCAAAGCGCGACCAAATGCGGGCCTACTAATTTCTCGAGCCAAATTAACCATTTTCTAATTTAATTGCTGAAAAACTCCGATTGCATGAAAAATCTTCCGAATATTAGTTAATGATCCTAAAATGATTTGTGACACACCCGACTTCTAATTTCTGAATTCGACCTCAATTCCACAGTTAATTTCACTTTGGCACGACACTAGTGCGGCCCAACCTACTGGGTAGCCTTTAGAAATTTTCATGCATTTAACTTGTGGTTGATCATCTTAAGCCACAATGTACATCTTTGAGACATTGGCTACTTTCGGTTGTCGGGATAATCTCAAGATTTCAAATATGAACACAGGGTACCTAATCGATAAAAAAGTCGGTTTAGTGCCGATTAACAAGAATTGTGCGATCTTGTGGAATCACCCGCACCTGATCACATGCCTCTGTCGAGTCAACCTATCTCCGATCTTTAATCAATTTATAATTGTGCCGTAATGACCCTTGCAGATTAACTCGGTCGAAAGGTCGTTTTCTGGTCAAATTTTCGAGTCCGATGCATTAGAATTTCTTAGCGGCTTAACCTGATAGACTAGTTCTCACATGAGTGGCCGACTCAAGAAAATGAACTATATACGTGCCAACGAAATGCCCGTCTCAATTTATTGAAAATAGAATTGAAAAATCGGGATGTCACATATAGTATTGTTTAAACCATAGTTGTTGAGTGAGTCACATGTCTTAGATAGATTATTCGTATGTGTGATGGGTGAGCGTATAGTATAAAGTTTTGGATATTTCACTTGCTAGGCATTAGCTCATCCTTATTGATATTTAAATGTTTCGTATCTTTAGATATGATTGCCAATCCTGCTTACCCCATATCCCTTTACGGAGCCCCTGTAGACTTTGAGGGACAGTTGTCTGAGTTTACCGACTCGTGTTCCCTTCCATGATAATCATGAGGTATACGTCCATGTTATGGGTAGACATAGGCTCGCCTGTAGGTCGCATTGCTTATCACTTCATTGCGATATACGCGAAGATTGGAGGACTTCTAATAGGTCCTTTGCCATATCCAGAGGACAATAGCAATGACGAGGATGGTAAAGGTAGGGAGTAGTTCATGGAGCTGGAGGATAGGATCATTTTTTGGCACGATCTTGACACTTTTTGGGATAAGACCTTTGTAGATAGGTGAGTGATGATGTGGATAGTTGTGGGGGCGCAGTTATGGTGGCATTGATAATAGCTTATGGGAGTAGTATATCCTTTTGACCTCCCAGTTGTAGCTCGATGAAAATCACCTATGTACATATATAAAAGATAAGAAATGAAAGTTATGATGTTTGCTCCTCTTTGGTGTCCATCCATTATTGTATTGTCTATTTGATTTTATACTTTTGGCTTCCGCTTGTGCTATAAGTGAAAATTAATAACCCACATTAGTATGTGGCGGATTGGAACGTCACACTAGATGAGATGAGGTCAACCCTCTTCAGCCTCAAATGAGTTCCCGATGACCAACAGAGGAAGAAAGAGATAAAAAAAATTATAAAATTGCAAAAATTATCCATGTTAATGCCAATTATTCCTTGTAGGACGGTTACTGCTAACTAGACCTACTTCAATGATTTTTGGCTATGCCAAGGGAAGCTAGAAGATTATTCTTCCCTCTTCTCAAAGAGTCTAGGAGAAAGCTACGGCGAAAATTCGTTATTCAACTTCATCACATGTGATAAAAAAAAAAAAAAAAAAAAAACTTCACCACATCAAATGCTTCTTCTGTCCTTTGCCCTCGAGAAAGCTGGTCTACATTTTGCAGGGACATCCATCATGGCATTCCTATCGACCTTCGGGCAATGTGACCGTGACAACATTGCATGTGTTGGATTCTTCCTTAACGAAATGTGCATACGAGGTATCTGAACTTCTCTCGATGAAGAAACCGGGCTCTTTCGGTAGTGGCAAGGTTGCTCCTTCATTTGCCAACATGAAGACGACACTAGACATTGTCGGCCTATCTTCAGGAAACTTTTGGACACATAACAAGCCCACTTGAATGCATCTCTCTGCTTGAGACACAACGAAAAAGGCACGTTCAAATTCATCAATAAGTTCCATAGCCCTCCCTTCACTCCATAGAAGCCATGCCTAAAAAATTTAAGCTACTCATGATCAACCACTATCAGTGCATTGAAAAAGAAAACGCGTCTAGGGGAACGTAGAAAGAGTGAGATGAGGTTTTAAGAGAAACGAAATATCTGATCCTATTTAGCGAGAAAGGAAATGGTAGGTCTTAACAATTCTTTACCACTTACGTGCCCAAGAAGGGTGTGATGATGATCAGGATGCTGGAATCCTCTATTCCTTTTGCTACTTACTATCTCTAACAAAAGCACGCCAAAGCTAAAAACATCGGACTTTACAGAGAATTTTCCACCAATGACATACTCTGGAGACATGTAACCACTGCATCAAGCAAATTAGGCTTTAGTGTCTCCAAATACTGATGGATAGTGCACTGTTCAAATGAATTAAGATGAGAGACTTACTATGTACCAACTATTCTTCTCGTCTCTGCCTCTATATCATCTCCTCGAAAGATCCTTGCCAAGCCGAAATCTGAAATCTTTGGATTCATATCAGAATCTAACAAAATGTTACTTGTTTTCAGGTCTCTGTGGATCACTTGTAGTTTCGAATCCCGGTGAAGATAGAGAAGTCCTCGGGCGATTCCTAAAATAATGTCAAATCGCCTTTTCCAGGCCAAAGAAGAGCTTCTGTCATGCTCTGCATACACTCAACCCCATCAAAAACCAAGTAAGTTGTTAGCGTTTAGCTACCCCGTCAAAAATTAATTAAGCTTTTAGCATTTAGCTATATTTTATGGCGAAGGTATCAATGGACATAAACAAAAGCATAAGGATTCGAGTGAAATGCAACTAAGAAAGATCAAGTGGTTCTGACCAAAAATGAAATAATTCAAGCTTTTGTTTGGCATATACTCATAAATTAACATTCTTTCTTCTCCCTCAATGCAGCAGCCAACAAGTCCAACAAGATTCCGGTGCTGAAGTTTGGCAATCAAAAGGGCTTCATTCATAAATTCATCAGGACCTTGTCCGGAATATTTTGACAACCTTTTTACTGCTACTTCTTGACCCGTGGAAAGAATTCCCTGCATGAATTTTACTTAGTGTGACCTCCGTAGTTATTTGAACTGGCTAATTTATAACTCGTTACCTTGTAAACCGAACCAAAGCCGCCTGCTCCTAGCTTGTTTGTTTGAGAGAAATGGTTGGTTGCAGCAGCAACGGTAGCGAAATCATATAATGGCAAGTCAATGTCATCCATTCCACTTGGCAAGCCTACAAGGGATGTAAATTAGTTTCTCAAGCCATACCATAAACTCCACAAGGGAAAAAAAATCCGGAATTTGACCAAATGAAGTAAGGAAAAGGTATTTAGCTTACCTCGGCTTTTCATTCTTCTTTTCCAGATTATGCTTAATGCTGTGCCCACAATAAGCAATCCTGAAATGGCTGAAGCCACAGTGATAGTCACCAGTTTCTCGGATAGACTGCGGATTGAATCTGGCAAACAGGAAGAAGTTAAGCAACTAATTTCAGAAAGAGTTCATCTGTAATCTGATTAATCAATCTCCATTAGAGAAACTTTTAGATTAGAAATAAATTGCAAGGGACAGAACGATAACTCAGTCTGACATTGACGAAGGACACATCGATGTAATGAAAGATTGAGACAAAAAAAAAAAAGATGGCTAAACTAACTAGTCAATGCAGAATATTTACCTAATTCTGAAGCAGGTAGCCGTACGAAGAGATGTTGGCCATAACCAACAATGTCAATTTCCTTAATATCAATGAGATCACCAAACCACATCAAGCAGCCTACTCCTCGAACATCCGAATTAGCATAAGCTATGCAAGAACAATTCTTTAGGCACTCAACCTTGCATTCTTTAAGGCTCATATTCTGGAATAGTTGGAAATCTATAAGGTCAGGTAATTTCACATGCGAAAGTTTCATAAAACCCTCGCCACGAGAACAATTCAGTTGAACTTTTCTTATGCACCCTCCTGTCGAATTGAGCATGTCCCACTCTTCTGGTGACTTGGGCATAAAACCCTGCAAGCAGAGACATCTTAGGCATCGGTTAACTCGGCACACGCCATTGGTGCCACAATGTCCATAGTTGTCACAAGGGTTGTCAGGGAGCGAGAACGTTAGATCCCACTTCGTGCTTCCACTCTTCAGTAGAAGAGTCTGTACAATTCCATCGGGGCTTAATGTGAATTTGGCAGTGATATCGTCCTTATAAATTTCAATCGCAAAATAGGCTGCCGTTTCATTGTGAACAAAGATGGGTTTACCAATGGGAGTCGACACCTTGGACATACCGCCGAGTTCAACTCCATTCCATGGTCCAGACCGATAAACTTTGACGGAACCATTGCTGACTATTTCAAGTTGAGGTAAACCTTCAATTTTGTAGTTAAGTGTATAGTCTCCAGGGGAAGGATCATCCGTGCTTCTCCAGGAAGTCAGATGATGTTCCAAGCCAGTTCTAAAGTTCCATCCCAATTTCATACCGAGCAAAAACGTGTCTGATGGGTAATCAAAGCTCTGCCATGAGTAGTCAGCGGAATCTAAACTGTTGGGTTCTTTAAGAACAAGGTTACCAGAATCAAGGAGCTGTGCAACTGGGTTTCTGAGAGCCTTGGTTGAATTCGTCGACCAAATGATGCTATTTGATCGGTTCAGAATAACAAGTTCACCTTCATTGCTTATTTTCAGAGTACCATTTGAATCGGTGAGTGGATTGTTCCTGTTAGCAACCCAAACCACCTTTTCAGGACTGACCACGAACCATATCCCCAGGTAACTATTCTTTGAGCTTCCAGCAGAGAAGAAACCGAGCTCAAACTTTCGGCCCGGGGAAACTAATGTCTCTCCCTCTCTCATAGATTGAACTGAACTCAGGGTGTCGGCTGTATTGGTTAGGGGCAGCAATGATAGAACGATGATGGAAGTGCAGAAAAAGCTGAAGATAGAAGGATCTGCCATTGCATACCCTTCTGCTTGATCTACGAGATGAAGTAAATAACTAGATAAAAGATTCGAGCTTTCCTCAGAGTAGCATAACAGGAAGACATATACAGACACCTTTGTTTGGTGAAGTGCAAGTCCTAGGAGTTCCTGATTGGATTGAGGCGGGTCAAACAAGAAGACCAGTTACGCAAATGTTCGGAAATTGGTCTCCAACCTTCCCGTAGCCTTCACGTACCAAATCCAAATGACTGGATTTTTTTTTTTATAAATTCTATAAATATTAACTGCCTTATTATTTGGATTCAATGCGCATCCCAAAAGCATAAACTAATTTTAAAAAATTTTCATATTTTTTATTCTCATCTCATGTGTAATAATTGTTTTAGGAAACAAATCCAAATTTAATGTGCGTAGTGATTATTTTAACAAACTGAAAATGCCTAGACACATACCTACTTTTTTTTTCCTGGAGAAGGAGATATTGTCTCGACTCACTTGTCAATGTTATTATATCTTTAACCTAGAATTGCGAAGAAAATAGTAATATTTGGATTGGTGCATGAATCCATTAGAAAGGGGAAAAAGAGAAAAAGGTGAGACATGAAGAACAAACTCAAAAAGTAAAACAGAAGACAAGAAAAAACCTCAAAATTGTTTTTGACGGCAGTGTCCACCGCCCAGGAGGAAAAGAAAGATGGGCCCAAGAACTCAAAATCAAGTCGCTCTTGTTTTTTACTACCCTTCTCTTACGCCAAGTTTTTGTCCAATTCAAATTTAATCGAATTTAGTCTTCTGAAATATATGGACTTGCGGAATAAAAAGAGAAGAAATTGGAAAAAAAGGGGATAGAAAGTCAATGCTATGGGTTATACTTTTGGAATTAAGAAATAGAAAGTGAATGCTATCGAAAGTTGAAATTTTGAGTGGGTGCCTCAGCCTCCAGTTTGGTTCATCATGTAGTTTACCCAAGAACAACGAAAGGAATGCTAAGTCTGAGCGACAATATTAACATAATTGAACCAGGCGTCGAATTCTTATCGGAATATTGGACAGAGAACATTGTGTCTGAGTAAATACTAACGGTATTACACTTTTTAGAGAAAAAAAAAATTCAATTCTCCATCGTCAACATCAGCAGTAAAAGAGTCGCATCCTACAAAATAACAAGTGAAATTTTATTGGAGTAAAAGTCGCAAAAAGTCAATCTAATTGAGGTGATAATTGAGTTAGAGTCATCACACACATCATACCGATTTGTCTATTGTGTTGCAACCATTGATTATTAAATTCATACCGTAGGTATTAATAGTGATCTCTACATGGGGAAAACAATTTTTTTTTACCTCTCATTTGGCTGCGAAAGTATCACCTAATAATCATAGTCATGCTATTAAGTAAAGCCAATTTTCATTGAGCCAAGATTTAAAATAAAATAAAATAGAAAAAGAAGGCCGATTTTCATTGTACATGATGGGGTCTCACGTCTATCTAAGTTCCGACAAAAAAAAAAAGTGTAAGTCATCGGATTATGTTGTTTCCGTGTGATTTGGGCAAGAAGATACTGTTGTACTTTCTAAGGTTGTAGTTTCTTTAAATTTCTTAATCAACTGACTTGAAGAGAGGAAAGAGCCAGGAATGCAAACTGCACGTGCCACCCTCCAACTTTGCGTTCACGACGGGGACGAATAAGGTAAGGTTTCAATAGTTTGTTCACTTTTTCCATGTTACTGTCGATCGCCCTCTTACTACACTAGACATGGCTACCTTAATTTCTGCTAACGTACAAGCTAGTAAGAATAAAGGAAAGAAAGAGAGTGTGTTTTTCACGGCATCTTTACAAAGATGTCAATCTTTTCATAGAATGAAAATCGTCCAACCAATAATCGCAAACGCGGCTGATGCATGTTCACGAAGGTAAGGTTGCGATTTGCGAAACTTGCCTGGACAACTGGCAGATCGAATGGCGGCAGTCAGGTCGCGCTCAAGGACTCAGACTTGTAGTGGATGTACGACCAATGTCAGCATAGGAAAATAAAAATGTCAGTGTAGGATATCTTCATCTTCTCGTTTGGGCTTGCAATCTGAAGCCGGACCATTCAGTTGCCGGAAAAGTTGGTGAGCCTGGCCAAGTCAGACTAGGAACACTGGGAGTGGGAGCTGGAGGACGAGCCATACGGTGAAGCACAGTGCCATCGATGATGAAAAGGGCAATCATCACCACCTAGAAGTAAGGTGGTGCGCTTATCCCGAGGGTTGTAGTACTGGTAAGCAATGTACCAGGGACGTAAGGGTAGGAGGTGTTGTGCATGCCAATAGTACACAGCTTGTGATGCTCATAATATCACGCGTAACATGTGTTTCTTATAATATTATTCATTTTTAGCATGTATAAGCATAATCAATCATTTTCAAAAATCCCTTCTAACTAAAAAGTCGTACAAATATAACTATCATACTTCTACTTTTTTCATTATACCACATTTAAAGTCACAACTTTACTTTATTACAAGCAAAACATAAAAGTCTAGATATGGGTTAGGGAGACCTATCTCCCTATTATACTTCAAAAGTTTGCCTATACAAATGTCCAAACCGAAGTCATGGATCGGTAACTTTTCTCTTTGCTGCGTCGCCACCATCATCAAGGTCGAAGTGCCTCAACAAACCAACCAACTTGTTGTCTAGGTCTCGATACCAAATGACGAATCTATAGGAAGCCCATTCCATGAAATCTCCTATATCAACCCACACAGTTGAACTACACTCGGTATATACTATTCCAAACTCATGTTTAAATACACTTTCATAAAGCCCTTCATAGTGCATAAGGGCTCCGTTGTGTAAATGTTAAGGGGTATCCATTCTACCCATTTGCAAAATAAAGGAATGAGCCAAAACTTAGTAAATAAAATCTCTAGTTTGATAAAATCTTCTTACCACTTTACCTCATAACAATATAGTAAGTGCAATAAAAACATGAGTAGACTTAACATTTTCCCACTTTCATATACTATAGTAATTGTCATCCAACAATATTTCCATCCAAACTCATGCATATGTCACATCGTGTTTTCAGTATAAATAATCAATTTAAACAATGTTTGATTCTACGCATGGCCATGCATGTTATTCATTATTAATTTTATCTCCCAAACACTCTCGGCGCATCCCAACCCATGGGGCATTTCAACTCCGAGGCATCCTACACCATCCGCCCATGGGGCATCTCAACTCTCGAGGCATACACTCCCCAGGATATTTCGACACACGGGGCATCGTCATGCACCACTATATGGTTGACGTAAACATATTAATCTCATTCAAGTCATGATATATTCTTACTTATAATAAGAGCATATATTTCTCAACTCAATTTAATGAATCAATCAAGTAATCAAGTAAGTAATAACATTTTGTCACATTTTGTCAATGGGTACCTTCTAAGTTTGAACAATAACTATATTCTGCTCATTAAAGTCTGGACAATCTGGTAGCTGCATTCAGACTTCGTTAAAGCTGATAGAACAAAAGAATATGTTCAAAAAATAAATAGATTTTGACTTAGTAAAATATGGTAGAACAAACGAGCAGATTTTGACTCGAACATTTGGTAGAATGAACGAACATATTCTGGCTCCAAATTCTATTAGAGCAAACAAATTCTAACTCTAAATTCTAATAAAATGAAGTAGAACAGACACGCAAGAGATCATCAAGGAAAATATGACAGAATGAATAGATTCTGATTAGTTAAACTCTAGTAGAACCAACATACTTTGACTAGTTAAATACTTGCTGAACAAGTAGAACGAATAGATTTTGACTAGAAAATTTGTGGTAGAACGAACATATTTTGACTATGTAAATTCTGGTAGAATGAAGCAAAACGAACATGCAAGAGATCATCAAGGCAAATATGGCTGAACAAATAGATTCCGACTCGTTAAACTCTATTAGAATGAACAGATTTGGGCCGAACAAGCAGACGAGTTGATTTCGACTCTAAATTTTGATAGAACGAAGTAAAACGAACATGTAAGAGATCATCAAGATAAATATAACAGAAATGAAAAGATAAATATAACAGAAATAACATATTCAGACTAGTTAAACTCTAGCAAAACGAAGCAAAATGAACAAATTTTGACTTGTTGCATTCTAGCAGAACAAGCAAAATGAACAGATTCTGACTTGTTGCATTCTGTTAGACCAAGCAAAGTGAATAGACTCTAACTAGATAAATTCTGGCAGTATGAACATTTTGACTTGGTAAACTCTGATATAACGAAACATAATGAACATACAAGAGGTCGTTAAGATTATATAACAACCACTATACCCATAACATGCACATAAAATTTTCATCCTCAACCAACCAACCAAGTTAAAGTGCTAAGTTGATTTAATCAATTTAATGTCTAGAAATTTCACTTGCCTTGAACAAATGTGAACCACCGATTGTTGTCACCACCTTGTTGTTCTTACAAAAGAAAGTTTATTTCTCTAATTCTAGGATTGAAAGGTGAGAATAACACATGAAAATTTCTTTTGAGGTTTTTTGCAAGTGAAAAGGGTTGTTACGGTCAGAGTAGAAGAAGTTTTATTAAAGCCTAGCTAAGCTAAGATGATGTCTTCAATGCTAGGTGGAGGGATGCATGTGTATTACGAATTTTAGATGGCATTTTCTCAAAGCTTTGCTTAATACGTGTCTAGGTGGAAAAAACTTAAAAGATGACTCTATTTGAAGTAATCATGGCTTAAATCCAAGGCGTCAAGCTTAGCCATGAGATCTCCTCTTGAGAGAACACTTGGCCATGCATGAGATAAAGCAAGGACAAGTGGCAAGTGTATGGCTTAATCTGAGAAGCTTGTGGGCAATTAGGAAAATGACAAAATCCTTCTTTCCTTTTGCACCGATAGTGATATTAATTATCCATAAATACTAATTAACTAGATTTTAAAGAGATAATACTACCCATTAACAACTAAGTCGACATTAATCAATTAATCGGTTCTACTATTAATTCACACATCGACGTTTGTCAATTTAACTCAACACGTTGGACTGGGGAAGATTACATTTACGGAAAATTATCCTCCGCGTCTTATGAAATGCACGATTCAACTAAAATTTCTATGTATTTGTCCAAATTCTAAGGTAAATAATACTCAGTTTTATAATATTTTATAATCTAAGTGTTATTTTCAAATACAAAAATTTCTGAATGTCACGTAATAACTAATACAAAAATTCGAGATGTCACATAGCCACAGTAGGTTCCTATCGATGGGGTGGCATGGAGTAACCAATGATTGGAGGAGTCATGTTGAAGGAAATGAGAGAGAGAGAGAGAGAGAGAGAGAGAGAGAGAGAGAGAGAGAGAGAGAGAGAGATTGTACGATGGCCAATATAATCTTAAATTTTTTAATTGTGCCAATTTGATTGTAAACCTTTTGATGATTCACCAATATAGTCATAAATCTTTAAATAGTACTAATTTAGTCTTAAATATTTTGATGATTTGTTAACTTAGTTCTTAACATTTTAACAATTTGCCAATGTAGTCCTTCTGATCCATTATCCAAATAGTAGATTTATGACTAAATTGCCAAATCATTAAAAGATTTAGGACGAAATTGACACAATTAAAATATTTATGATTGAATTGACAGAATTATAATTTTATGACTGACTTGGGTGTCATTCATAAGATTTAGCACTTTTTGGACAATTATCACGAATTTCTTGAGAACAAGAAGGAAGCGGGACTTAATTGCTTGCTATGCCCAATCTTGCTTTTCATATTTCCTCTCTCTCACTCCTTCCGAAATATTTTAGGAAAGAGTTTTTAATTTTATAATAACTAATGTTGCTGCTCTCTTCCAATTTGTAGTTAGGTTTTCCATTCCTCGGTTTCCTCTTGATTAGCACTGGCCTATAACAAATGATCACTAGAGATTCTATTTACGTATTCCTGCACTCTTTTATTTGTGGCTCTAGCCATCATTCCCTCTTCTCCAAGAGTCTAGGAAAAAGCCATGGCAAAAATTCGTTACTCAACTTTACAACATCGCATGCATCTTCTGTCGTTTACTTGAGAAAGCCCATCTACATTCTGCAGACATCCACGATGGCATTTCTATCGACCTTCAAGCAATGTGACCGTAACAACATTAAGTGTGTTGGATTCTTCCTTAATTAGATACGCATTTGAGCTACCCGAACTTCTTTCGGTGAAGAAACCAGCCTTTTTTGGCAGTGGCAAGGTTGCTCCTTCATTTGCCAAAAAGAAGACTGATATAGCTAGTACGAGTACCTAGAGGGGGGTGAATAGGTATATAAAAGATTTTTCTTGATAATTTCTTGATGATTGCGCAATACTTAGACAGTTGATGAATTTGCGATAAGTAATAATCAACGTAAGACTAAGTAAAGGAAAGAGAGAATTGAACACGCGGTTTATAGTGGTTCGGCTTAATTCAAGCCTACGTCCACTCTTCTGCACTGACAGCCAATTGGCTGGATTCCACTATGAACAAAGAGATGTTATAGTGTTGATCTTCCTTGATTTCTGGGTGTAGATGATTTACCACACTCGCTCAAGGTATCACCAAGTATGGACACTCTCTGTGTATACAATTTCGCTCAAACTGTATCGACTAATAATCAAGGTGCTTCAGACTCTGGAATTTCTCTATCGATCACGCTATCTTCCACAACTAGAACGTCTTCCTTTTTATACTCCTTTATGCCATCATACCGTTGGCACTTACCAAAGGAATTCCTCCAATCTACCCGTTGGACGGAATCAATTAAGGAGATCATTCGAGCTATAAAAGGAACCTGACGATAGCCCATCAATCCTGTTCGCCCATACAATCAGGATCTTGGTTTCAAAGAATAGAACATTCCAAGAATATTTCGTCGACCATCGGATCTTCAATCGATCTAGATACGAATAAAAGAATCCGTTATATTTATCCAGCCAAAAAGATCTTCTCCAGAGAATAGGATTAAATCCTCAACCATATATTTCGGCTCTGGATTTCCTTCGTCACTGGATCAAAAAGACTGTTAATGAGAATAGTCTTAAGTCTTGAGTCTTGAGTCTTGAATCTTGAGTCTGGTGATCAGAAAGTCTTCAGACTTTAAACTAGACGATCTGCAGATATCCAGACTAGACTGATAGAAACGTTTTGTCAGCTTCAAAATATTCTGGAAAGATTTCTCCAACAATCTCCCCCTTTTTGATGGTGACAAAACTTTCCTGTAGATTTGAACCACTTTGACCTGCAAAAACATTTCTCAAGCAATATGGCTATCTCATAAAGATTTAACAAAACAACCAGACTCTGCATCCATAGAAAATTGGTTAGACTTTCATGAGTAATACCATATAACAACACTTGATATAAATGCAAACAGTCAAGCATCTAAATCCACAGCCAATTCAGTCAAATTCAAGTTCACACCCAAGTTCACTCAAGTCATACTCAAAAACAAACATATTCAACCACAAAAATAAATTTAAAGTCAAAGAAAGTTGGTTGGTTCAAATTGCTTCTTCCCCTTTTTGTCATCATTAAAAAAGGTGAGAAAGGAGTCAGGTTTGCTTGGGAATGCGTACGATCTGGAAATCTCCCATGGACTGGACTACGCCTTCTAGCCTCTTCAAGTCTTCCCTTAGTTGAGCTACCTCTTCTCCTTTGGCATTGACTTGAAGTTGTAGAGCGAGGTCTTTCATTTTGTCCTCCAGGGTAACTGAAGATGCTTGTCCAGCATTCTTTATGGCTTGAATCTCACAGTCCAGAGCATAGATTTGGCCACGCATTTCCAGAAGAACATCCATAATACGACGAAAATCTGCAGAATTGTCCGTCTGTGTACTTGCATTTGCTTTCTCAGATGGAGTGAATGCAGACGATGGCGCTTCTGTATAGTCTTGCAGATTTGATGTTGACGTATCGTGTCCTTCTTCAGGCAATTGAGAAGCTTGAAACTCTTCTGGGTCTACTGGAGATTGTCTTAGACCTTCACTATTGGCAGCATGAGGTGTGGACCTTTGCTCGCCAACTCCCCCTGTCTCTAGGACATCAAAAGGGGAAGAGTGATGATCATGCTCTTCTGTATCTTGATTCCCCTTCTCTCCAGATTCAGCTGCAGACTTTTCTTGCTCTTCTTCTCCTTCTTCTTCAGCTTCTTTCTCCCTCTCTCGCTGCTCTTCTTCTTCTCTGTTCTTGGCTTGCTCCTTGTTGACACCTAAATTTTGGCGATCCGTTTAGTCATTTATCACATTAAAAAATCAGGGATTAATTTTAACCCCAAAAAAAAAAAATTTCCATAACATATGGTCATTAGAAGCATATTTCATTTAATTGCATATTTGTTAGGCCGGCGGTGAATGGATTTTGGTGAATGGCTTTGAATATTGAAGCCAACAAGAGCATTAAACTGTGGATAAGTCGATAATTCCTCCATGGTGATTGATATTACATGGGTGTCTTAAATTGTTAAAAGTCAATTAAGAAATTTCCAGCATATTGGCACCAACATATTTGTGCATTTAAGGGAACGAATGCAAAGGAAGGACAGCGTGTAAGCGGCCACCGAATCGAACATAGAGAAGCCCATCCACGTGAAGGAAAATTATGCACTTTCCCATAATTCGGTCAATGTGGGAAGCAAGAAATTGACCAGCATTATTTTAAGAGGAAAGATACGAGCATATGCACAAAGGAAATTCGGAAGAGCAGCATGAGAGGGGAATGTTGGGCACGTTCTGCATTGCGGGCATGGATTTGCAAAAAAATATATATATCGGCATTCGATCAATAAAGAGGAAAGGAAAGAAAATATATTTCAACGCATGCCCAGAAGGAAACAGAATATGCTTTCTTTCCTCATTGGTTTACGCCCTTTCAATATAAATTGACTCATTACGGGACAAAAGGTGAGGATTTCCGGAGCAATACACAGAGAACACACGAGAGAGAGAGAGAGAGAGAGAGAGAGAGAGAGAGAGAGAGAGAGAGAGAGAGAGAGAGAGTTGAGGTTTTCTTCTTGAGAGTGAGTCTTCATAGCTGCAATTGGGGTCTACCAGCTTCACGATTTAGCGTTGCAAAGGACGCCGCTGACTTTTGCTGGTGTCGCCCTCCACTGATCCGAGTGGTGCCGAGATTCATCCTTTTGGGCCGTCATCTCCAGCTGCATCTGTGACGCCGAAGCTTTTATCCCAACGTTGTTGCTGACTTCGTTGCGACGTCTAGGCCATGCATGTCATACCTTCTCCCTACCGCAGTGATCAATGAAGTTTGGTGATTCAATCCCTGCGAAGCCACATCTCGCGTTTTCTTGACGTGAGTTGGACCAGCGTACAAATAGCAAGCAACGGCCGTTATTCGCATCTTGTACTCCACGACGCCCCGGCTACTGTTCAGAACCGTTCCTTAGTCGAAGCAAACACCACAGCAAGCTATCCTTGCGCCATCACATTGAGCCCCTATCGTGATTCACGAGCCGCCGTTCGAAGGCTAAATTTGGAAGCAAATATTTGGGATAGGTAAGAATTTTGTCTATGTTAATTTCTGAAAATTTTGTTTCCTTATTTGATATACTCATTGGTGCACGTGATGGAAATTCCCAATATGACATGATATTCGCAACACGATTAGCCTTTTAAATTGGGAAATCTTCCTAATTTCACAACGTACATATGATTGACGGTCCGATTTCACGCTCGAAATACGACCCACAATCGTACGGAAAATCACCAATCCGATCTCATGCTCGAGATATGATTCGTGATTTTATTTAAAAATTGGCCAATCCGATCTCATGCGCGAGATATGATTCGTCAATTTAGTTCCCAAAATTAAATGGACGTGGATGATGTCTTGCTTGATTTGGTGCCATTTTGTTCTTGATGCTTTATTTGTTTGCTCCCGTAAAAGAAAAAATATTTGAGTTAGATTAGATGCATGTTAGGATGTTACTTGTTTTAGATTATTTTGCATGTCTAGAATAGGAAATTTATTTATTTCGAATTTTTGAAAAAATGAAAAATACAAAAAATTAGGATGTTAGATTTCTGCTTCACTAGTCTAAATTGCATGTTTAACTATTTGGCAATTATTAATTTCGAAATTTAAAAAAAAAAGGGAAAAAAGGAAAAACACAAAAAAAGTCATTATGCATATGTCATGTAAAATTAGGGCATTCTTTGCACGTCATTGCATATTATAGGTGTAGATAATTTCTCCTAAATAGATTGCATGCTTATTAGGAAAATAAAAATCACGTGCACGTCATATAGAATTAGTTTCATACAATGCACGTCATTTAGTGATTTTTGCTTGGCCCATTTAATTAGAAATTACCCGTCATTAGATTTTGGTCATTAGATTAATTTAGATTGCATATTTAAGTGTTACATGTCTTTAATTTCGAATCTCATGGAAAATACAAAAAATTATCTTTTAGAATAAATCCATCTCATACTTAGGATAGGCTACACGCTTATTTATGTCATATTGCTTAGGTCATATAGCTAAGTCATGTTGCCATGTCATATCATTTTATGTTAAATAGTGGCATGCATTGCATAAAGCATAATTCTCATTAATTAAGTGAAAACAAAAAAGAAATTACGTGTTAATTAGAAATCATATCTAGGATTGTTGATGTGAATTCTGATCTAATAACGCAGATGCTTTCGTTGCTATGAGGTAAGTCCTGCAATTTATTCATTGCTTTCTTGGATGTTAAATTGGTGGTTTGCGCATCCGCATGATCACCTCACATGTTAGGGAAATAGATTTAAAATCGATTCAAGCTGCTTGCCAAACATTTTTTTCAAAATAAAAAAGAAAGGTACCGAAAGGGCGTTAGAGAAATCTAGCGTAACCAAGTCCCCGAACTCATAAATCTCTGGTTCGTAGGAGTAAAGTAAATCTCCCGTTACTTTACTTGGGTTTCTAATCGACCCACCAAAAATAGATTAGTGGCGACTCCTAATTGAAAATCAATTGCATGTTAAGAACTTGAACCCAAGTCGCGAATTGGTATGGGCTTGGGAGAGCCCGAGTTAAGTCTAAGCTTAACAATCCATTAGCCAAACCCTAGGTGGTTCACACTCGAAAAATTGGTCGCGACACTCCTCTTTTTCTCTTGGTTTCTTCTGATGTTCTGTCGATTGGGGAACAGAACGTCTGGTCCTTATCAAGGCAGTGATTGTAAGATCTTCCTCCTCATCTTCATCCTCCAAGATGAGAGTTCTCTTCTTCTTGGATAGGGCACCAATGGCCTCCTTCCCCTTTCTCTTTGAAGCAGACAGAACTGGAGTTTTCACTCTGAATTTCTCCATTGCCTTGGAAAGTTCTTGCAGACGCATCTTCGTTAACATCTTCAAACCTACCACCATCTTATCGCACGGTCAAACACAAAGAGTGTGTGACGGTTCAATATTCATGTGTCTGAAGATCTTGGTCACCAGACCTGGGTAAGGCAATTGTCCCTTGTCCTTCGACATTGCTCTGTACATGTGAAAGAGAATAGTGTGAGGAAGAGAGAACTTCATTCCTGAGTTGATTGCGTACATCAATTTTGCCTCCGAATTAGACACATCGCCTTTGATGTAGACTTGGGCCTGATGCAATTGATCACAATTTTGTGCAGCACAATATTGATGGCACGCATCCTTGAATAGATGATTTTTTCTTCTGCATCTCTATCTTTGACAAGTTCCAATGATGCACGAGCAACTGAGACTTTGATTGGTTGATAACGTCCTCATTTAACTCCAATTATGTCCGCCAACATGTCCGCGTCTAACACATAATCTTGGTCTCGAACACTGAATGATATTCTATTCGCATCTATAAAGCTGAGATTCGAATAGAAATACGCAGTCAGTTGTGCATAACCATCTGTGGTATCAGTGCAAAAACGTTCCAGTTGAAGCAGACTGAACTTCTCCCTTAAGTTCACATTAACAGCATCCAGGAAATCGAAATCAACACTCCTAGGGTTTATTACCCCTCTTTTCAGCAGTCTGAAAAACAAATTCTCCTGTTCCTTTGATTTGAATAACTCCATCCTCTTTCCCTTCACTTTTGCAGCAATACCCATTCTAGGTTGAAAATCACTGAACATTTTATCATCGTCATTCCCATCAGTCAGATTCGGTCCCGACATGCGAGGGTCACTGGGAATATTCGCAAGTGCTTCCTCTGCTTTACCCTTGGGAGCAATTCCCAAATCCTCCATTTTTTTCAAAAAGATATACTCATTCCCATAATGCTTATCTTTGAGAAAATCATCCACGTATTTCAACGGAGTCCCAGTACTTTTCAACGCACAGTAAAGTTTGTAAATAAACGAGGGTTTTTGGACTCTTACTGGGTTTGCGTCCTTGATTATCTCTTCCTCTGGTTGTTGACCCGCATCATGTGGGGTAGATGGCGTTGAGTGACGTGGTGGAGAATGAGTCGGGTTCTGTTGCTGACTCGATAATTCTTCCTCTTCTGTGAGATCGAAATGGGTAGGTCCCTCCTTCATCCTCTGTGGTCCCCTGTTTGCGATTCTTGAAGACTTCCTCGAAGAAGACATCCTTCTTTGTCGCTGAAAGATTCCTTTGCTTGCTTTCCCAAGAAAAGATGACAACTTTCTCGAAGATGAATACGAAGTAGAAACCGGATTGGGAGGAGAATGCTTTTTAGGGTTTTGAAGATTGAAAATGAAAACTGTATATATATAACTCAGTTTTGAAAAGGAAAGTTCAATCGTTACAAGGAAAGTGTACGAATACCTCTTTTCGAAATCAATAACTACCAAAATTAATCCTTTTGAAAAGACAAGTTTTCGTTTTTCACAGTAACTACAAAATAATTGAACGAAAGATCATACCTTTTCGAGTTTAGATAAAATGACAACTTACAGTCTATAGTCATCAATATCTGAGTCTGAGAGGTTTAGAGTCTGATGATTAGAGTCTGATGATCATCAACTTTCTAAGTCTGAAGGTTGGAGAGTCTCTAGACTTTAACTTCTTCGAGCTTCAAAATGTTGAGTCTGGAACAGATAAAATCGAATTGATTTTTCTCTAACGGTTTTGTGAATATATCTGCTAGTTGACTTTTTGAATCAACAAATTGAATCGAGATTTCTCCATTTTGAATATGATCTCTAATGAAGTGATGTCGAATCTTTATATGCTTTGCTCTTGAATGAAGAATTGATTTTTGGTGAGATTGATTGCGCTGGTGTTGTCACATTTGATTTCTGTGCATGAGTCTTCAATTCTAAAGTCTTGTAACTGTTGTTTTATCCATAGAATTTGTGAACAGCAGCTTCCAAGGGCTACATACTCTGCTTCTGTTGTTGAGAGAGCTACAGTGCTTTGTTTCCTTGAAAACCAAGACACTGTCCTACTTCCAAGCAACTGGCAAGTTCCTGAAGTACTCCTTCTATCGACTCTGCAGCCGGCCAGATCTGCATCTGAATATCCCAGAAGATTAAAGTCTCCCTTCTTAGGATACCAAAGACCAATGCTTGAAGATGAAGCAACGTATTTAATAATACGTTTTGCAGCACTGAGATGGGATTCTCTAGGATCTGATTGAAACATAGCACAGATGCAAACACTCAACAAAATGTCGTCTAGAAGCGAAAAGATAAATAAGTGAACCGATGATGCTCCCGTACAGCTTTTGATCAACTTTCTTCCCTTCTTCATCTTTGTCTATCTTCAAAGAGCTTGACATTGGTATGTCAGTCTTCTTGCAATTTTCTAATCCAAACCTTTTGACAAGATCATTAGCATATTTTTCTTGGTAAATGAAAGTTCCTTCCTTCAATTGCTTTATTTGAAGACCAAGAAAGAATGTTAATTCTCCCATCATACTCATTTCAAACTCATCCCGCATAGACTTAGAAAATTTCTTGCAAAGACTTTCATTAGAGGATCCAAAAATAATATCATCCACATATATTTGAACAAGTAAAAAACTTTTGTTTTCCTTTTTGATAAATAAAGTAGTATCTACTTTACCTTTGATAAAACCATTCTATAATAAGAACTTACTCAGTCTGTCGTACCAAGCTTGAGGTGCTTGTTTTAAACCATACAAAGCCTTTTTTAGTCTGAAGATTGAGTCTGGCTTCTTTGGGTCTTCAAACCCAGGCGGTTGTTCCACATAAACTTCCTCTTGGATGAATCCATTTAGGAAAGCACTTTTGACGTCCATTTGGAATAACCTGAAATTTTTGTAACAAACAAACGCAAGTAATAGACGAATAGCTTCTAACCTTGCTACAGGAGCGTAAGTCTCATCATAGTCTATTCCTTCTTCTTGCGTGTATCCTTTGGCCACGAGTCTTGCTTTATTTCGTACGACTTTTCCTTTTTCATTTATCTTGTTTCTGAACACCCATTTGGCTCCAATAACAGTTTTACCTTTTGGTTTAGATGTCAATTCCCAGACATCATTAATGTTGAATTGTCTGAACTCTTCTTGCATAGCTTCGATCCAGCTTTCATCAGATAAAGCTTCTTCTATGCTTTTTGGTTCAATTTCAGAAATGAGAGCCACAGCACTAGACTCTTCACATCTTTTGGATCTGGTTCGAATTCCTTCATTAATTTCGCCGATAATGAGATCTTTGGGATGATTGGACTTATGCTTCTAGTTACTGGTTGATTTGTCTGGATGATGATCTCTTTCTTTATTTGAATCTTCATGAACATCTTGATGCTGGTTTTTTAGAGTCTAAGACATTTCTTGAGTTGTGAGCTTTGGAAGGTCTAGAGCAGATTCAGACTCTTCATACTGAGTCTGACTGGATTCATCTTGCGTAGAGTCTTGAAATTTGACATTCATTGACTCTTCCACCGACTGGCTCTTCTTGTTACAGACTCTGTAGGCTTTGCTTGATGTAGAATATCCAAGGAAGATGCCTTCATCTGATCTTTCTTCAAACTTACCAACTTGATCCTTTGCATTTTTCAATATAAAGCATTTGCAACCGAACACATGAAAGTATGAAACAATGGGCTTCTTACATTTGAATAATTCATAAGGGGTTTTCTCAAGAATAGGTCTTAGGAAGACTCTATTGATGGTATAGCATGCTGTTGAAACAGCTTCAGCCCAAAATCGTGAAGAAATTTTACTTTAAATTAGAAGAGTTCTAGCCATTTCTTGAAGAGATCTATTCTTCCTTTCCACAACTCCATTTTTCTGAGGAGTGTATGGAGAGGAGAACACATGCTTAAATCCAGATTCATCACACAATTTTGTAAAATCTTGATTTTCAAATTCTTTTCCATGATCTGTTCTTATACTAGAGATAACACATCCTTTTTCATTTTGAACCTTTTTAGCAAATTTTTCAAAATACGAAAATGTTTCTGACTTACTTGCAAGGAAATATACCCAAGTAAAGCGGGAGTAATCGTCTACAATTACTAGGCAATATTTCTTACCTCCAATACTCTGGGTTCTAGTTGGTCCGAAGAGATCCATATGCAGCAACTGTAGTACATGATTAGTAGAGACATGATTTATTGGCTTAAATGAATTTCTTACCTGCTTTCCCAGAATACATGATGTGCATGGATCGGACTTTTGATATGGTAATTTGGGTAGACCTCGAACAAGCTGCTTTAATGAGATTTTGGCTAACTGCTTCATGTTGACATGACCAAGCTTTCATCGTGCCATAAGCTTGCTTCATCTTGAATTGAGATTAGGCATTGTGATTCATTTAATTTCATGTCTAAGAGGTAGATATTTCCATGTCTTCGACCCATGAAAGACGAGTAGAGTCTTTACGATTCCATAGCAAATTCCTTCTTGAAAGGAGATCTTGAAACCGCATCACACAATTGGCTAATGCTTTGAGAAGGTTATAGTTGAGTCCTTCCACTAGAGAAACATTGCTTATTGTGAGATTTCCAATTTTCACAGTTCCAAATCCCACAATGCTTCCTTTGCCGTTTCCTCCAAATGAAACATTTCCACCGTTTATTTGAACAAGCTTTATGAAGCACTTTGAGTCTCCCGTCATGTGTCTTGAACATCCGCTGTCAAGATACCACTTTACCTTTTTCTTGACGGAGACCGCATTTAAAATAGAGTCTCAAGCTTTCTTTGGTACCCAAATTTTATTGGGTCCTTTGGTGTTAGTAGGATAAACATTATTAGGCCATACTTTCTTAACAGGCTTCCAAACCATTGGACACTCTTTTTCAAAGTGATCCTTACTGTTACACTTTGAACACCTTAGAGCATTTCGACCTACAGACTTTACAAAAACTTTCTTGAAATGATTTTTGTAAGCCTCTCTTGAAGGTCTTTTCTTAATTCTTTCTTTTACTTTAGGAAAATCAATAAAGGGAATTGTTTCTGCTGTCATGCCTAGACCAGACTTATTGAAGTAAGGTCTTTGAACTGAAAGAACGTTTTCAAGCTTTTCGGATCCTATCGAAAATTTCTTTGAAATATTTGACAAGTCCGTTTTTAAGAAAACATTTTCTTTCAAAAGATTATCTTCTTTTTCTTTAAGAGTAGAAACATTCAAGTCTAAACTTTTAACTCTTTCTTCTAAAATGGTTTCCTTTTGTTTTAGAGCTGAGTTTTCCTTTTTAAGTTCGGAAATCCTTTTGAGAGAAGTCTTAAGACTAAAACACAGTTCATCAATGTATTTAGAAATTTTGACAGGAATTTTAAAATCACTTACCTCAAATTCACTGTCTGAGTCTGAATGTGCCATCAAACATATGTTGGCATATTCATTATCACTTTCTTCACATTCTCGATCACTCCGTGTTTCGGCTTTGAGAGCTTTTCGAAACTTCTCAGCTTTTCCTCTTTTCTTCTTCGAAGAGGACAGGTTGGGTCGATGTGTCCCTTTTTCTTACATTCGAAGCGTACTACATCTTTGTTTGGTTCCTCATCATCAACGACTTGGTCTCGCTGCCTCTGAAAACTTTATTTCTTTGAGTTGAACCTTCTACCTTTTCTATTCAGTTTTTTGAATCTTCTTATCATGAGAGCAAGCTCCTCGTCGTCCATATCATCTCCTGAATCTGTATCATCAGAATTATCATTTGATTTTAATGCAATGGATTTCTTACCTCTTGGATCTTCGTCCTCATTAATTCGTTCCACTTCATAAGACTGAAGAGTTCTAATAAGCTCGTCGATAGATAGAGGCATAATTCTTTGCGTCTCTCTTATTGAAGTCTTTATATGATTCCAATCCTTAGAGAGTCCACGCAAGAGCTTGTTCACCTTCATGGGATCAGAAATTTTTTGTCCTTGGTTCTCAAGACCATTGACAATATCTCGTAAAACGACTAAACATGTCAGTTATAGATTCTCCTGGTTTCATTTTGAAGGCTTCATATTGACCGAGGAGAATGTTGATTCTGGTCTCCTTCACTCGATCTGTTCCTTCATAGGTGATATGTAATCTGTCCCATACTTCTTTTGTTGTAACACAAGAAGATATTCTGTTATATTCAGTTGGAGACAAGGCACAATATAAAGAGTAAATTGCTTTTGCATCGAGTGCTTGTCTCTTGTTTATCTCTTCCTGAGTCATTCCGCTGGTATCAACAGTTTCTTTCCCTCTTTCAGAGACTGATGCAGCAATAGGAGTGATTCCTCTTTCCACGACGTCCCATTCCAGAGGATCCTTTGATCGTAGGAAAGCTTTCATCTTGTTTTTCCAGATGTTGTAATCCTTTCCATCAAAGTAGGGTGGTCTGGTATTGCTTTGCCCTTCCACCAGCTCTGGTGCTAGCATACTAGCCATGGATCTTTTACTCTGAAGTAAAACACTTCAAATAAAGTAAGAACACGAGCTCTAGTACCAATTGATATATCTAGTACGAGTACCTAGAGGGGGGTGAATAGGTATATAAAAGATTTTTCTTGATAATTTCTTGATGATTGCACAATACTTAGACAGTTGATGAATTTGCGATAAGTAATAATCAACGTAAGACTAAGTAAAGGAAAGAGAGAATTGAACACGCGGTTTATAGTGGTTCGGCTTAATTCAAGCCTACGTCCACTCTTCTGCACTGACAGCCAATTAGTTGGATTCCACTATGAACAAAGAGATGTTACAGTGTTGATCTTCTATGATTTCTGGGTGTAAATGATCTACCACACTCGCTCAAGGTATCACCAAGTATGGACACTCTCTGTGTATATAATTTCGCTCAAACTGTATCGACAAATAATCAAGGTGCTTCAGACTCTGGAATTTCTCTATCGATCACGCTATCTTCCACAACTAGAACGTCTTCCTTTTTATACTCCTTTATGCCATCATACCGTTGGCACTTACCAAAGGAATTCCTCCAATCTACCCGTTGGACGGAATCAATTAAGGAGATCATTTGAGCTATAAAAGGAACCTGACGATAGCCCATCAATCATGTTCGCCCATACAATCAGGATCTTGGTTTCCAAGAATAGAACATTCCAAGAATATTTCGTTGACCATCGGATCTTCAATCAATCTAAATACGAATAAAAGAATCCGTTATATTTATCCAGCCAAAAAGATCTTCTCCAGAGAATAGGATTAAATCCTCAACCATATATTTCGGCTCTGGATTTCCTTCGTCACTGGATCAAAAAGACTGTCAATGAGAATAGTCTTGAGTCTTGAGTCTTGAGTCTTGTGATCAGAAAGTCATCAGACTTTAAACTAGACGATCTGCAGATATCCAGACTAGACTGATAGAAATGTTTTGTCAGCTTCAAAATATTCTAGAAAGATTTCTCCAACAAAGACAACACTAGACATTGTCGGCCAATCTTCAGGAAACTTTTGGACGCATAACAAACCCACCTGAATGTGTCTCTCTGCTTGAGACTCAAAGAAAGAGGCGCACAAAGATTCATCAATGAGTTCCATGGCGCCCCTTCACTCCATAGTAGCCTTGCCTAAAAAAAATTATACTACTCATGATCAACCATTGTCAGTGCATTGAAAAAGAAAATGTGTCTAGGGGAACATGAAAGAATGGGATGAGGTTTTAAGACAAAGGGAATATCTAGTCCTGTTTAGCGAAAAAGGAAATGGCGAGTCCTAATAATTCTCTACTGCTTACTTGCCCAAGAAGGGTGTGGTGATGATCCTGATGCTAGAATTCTCTATTCCTTTTGCTACTTAATATCTCTAACAAAAGCACACCAAAGATAAAAATGTCGACTGCATAGAGAATTTTCCATCAAAGGCATATTTTGGGGACATGTAACTGCTACATCAAGTAAACCAGGCTTCAGTTCCCTCCAAATACCGATGGATAGTGCACAGTTCAAATGAATCAAGACAAGAAACTTACTATGCCCCAACTATTCTTCTTTTCTCTGCCTCCAGGTCATCTCCTCAAAAGATCCTTGCTAAGCCAAAATCTGAAATCTTTGGATTCATGTCAGCATCTAACAAAATATTACTGTTTTCAAATCTTTGTGGATCACTTGTAGTTTTGAATCCCGGTGAAGATAGAGAAGTCCTCGGGTGATTCCTAAAACAATGTGAAATCGCTTTTCCATGCCAAAGAGGAGCTCCTAACGTTTTCAATACAAGCTGAAGAGAAAAGAATGACTTCAATAGAGATTGTCGATTGGTCAGGCTTTGGCTAGACCGATTGATGGGGAGATTGAATGCACTTCTGAAGGTTCTTGCTCTTGCTCTTGTTCTTGTTTCAAATGCATAATCATCGATTTCTTTTTGACAAGTAACCAGCCATTGAAACATGAAATTTTACCAAAACAGATGTCTTCTGATTTATTGATTTATCACTATGCTTTCAATGATCTTATAAAAGATTTTCTACAAATTCTTGACCACTAGCTTGCATGGTCATCACAAAGAAGACAAATTTGATGATGGAATAGACCATGAATGGTTGCTCGAATCCGGTGATGACTGTAATTTTGAGGGCATGGACAAGGAAGCCTCCCAAAAGTTTAGATGGGCCATGGTATATTGCAAATATGGCTCTTGTTCTTGTTTCAAATGCATAATCATCGATTTCTTTTTGACAAGTTAAATAACCAACCATCAAAACATGAAATTTTACCAAAATTGATGTCTTCTATTTATCGATTTATCATTGTGCTTTCAATGATCTCATGAAGAGATTTTCTGCAAATTCTTGACAACTATTATTTGAGACTCAACAAAAGAGGCGCATACAGATTCATCAATGAGTTCCATGGCCCTCCCTTCACTCCATATCAGCCATGCCTAAAAAAATTTAAGCTACTCATGATCAACCACTGTCCGTGCATCCAAAAAGAAAATGTGCCTAGGAGAACATAGAAAAAATGGGATGAGATTTTCAGAGAAATTGAATATCTGATCCTGTTTAACGAAAAAGGAAATTGTGGTCTTAATAATCCTCTACCACTTATATGCCCAAGAAAGATGTGATGATGATTAGGATGCTGAAATCTGCTATTGCTTCTGCTACACACTATAAAAGCATGCCAAAGCTAAAAACTGTTAGAGATAATTTTCCCTAAAGCAATTTTGAAGAATGACAAAGCTTATCTTGAGTTAAGTCTTTGATTCCGTTGATAAGTATTTTTCATGTGAAAAGTCTGATAGAAAATAATGAGACGATTTCAATCAAAATAAGAAATGTGGCTTAATTATTTCTTTCCTTATTTGTTCTTTCAAACACTAGGAGGAAGGTAATATACTCGTGCAAAGGTCAATAGCAATTGGTCAGATTTCCTACTTTACCTATAAGGAATTCTAGAAGAAAAGTTTTCCATATATCTCTTGGAGATTTGACTTTCATGGAATAATAGACTTGAGGTGAAACATTTTTTCCAAGTTCAAGCACTCGACTTATGGAAACCCAAATTACTGTATGGACAGTAGAATCTATGAAAAGCATCATCCTTGGCAATCATGAAGCAATTGGACCTTCTCAATGAAATCCAGGCCAACAATAGATTGGTTAGATAATCCTCCTGGCGGTATGTCCAACGGTTAGCTTGGACTGGGAAAAGTATAAGAGGAGGTCTTGAGGCTGAAAGAAGTATCGCACTTAAGAGAATCAAATCTTTTAATTCCAAAGTCTAAAGAGTGTTCTATGATCTAATACATTTGTCTCTATGAGCATCATTATGTAATCGTTTAGAGGTTGAGAGTGTGTGAGGAGTTTTGCACACGAGCTTGAGTATGTAACCTTTAATTAATTCTCCATTCCAGCTAATAGGTTGTAGTGCAAGAAAGTAGATATAGGTTTGCAAAAGTCAAACCACTATAATTTTTTTTGTGCCATTCTCTTTTCGTTACTCTTTATTTATTGTGATAGAATTACACATTGATAATATTGGAGGATCTGCCATTGCAGACCCCTATCTTTGATACACGAGATGAAGTAAATAACTAGATAAAGATTCAAACTTTCAGAATAGCATAATAGGAAGAGATATGGAAGAAGGATACCTTGTCTAGCGAAGAGCAAGTTCCAAAATGGATCGAGCAAGGTCAAGTAAGAAGACCAGCCCAGCAAATGTTCGTGGATCGGTCTTCAACCATCCCGGTGTCATTAATTAGGTGCCATAATTGACTCGAATTTCTTTTAATAAATTCTATGAATATCAACTACCTTCTCTCCGTTGGAGAATAATAAGTGCTATCTATTCTTTGGATTTAATGGGCATCTCAAAACATAAACTAATTTAAGAACTTCTAGAGTTTCCATTGTACTGTCTCTTCTCATATCATGTGTAATCATTATTATAGAAAACACATTCAAATTAAGTATGCATAGCGATTATTTTAACTAACTGAAAATGCGGGAGATAATATTGGATCATACCTGCCTTTTTCTCGCATTTGTCAATATTCTTCTTTCTTTAATTTAAAATTCAAGGACAACTAATTTCGATATTATAGTTATATCGTGAATGGTGCAAGAATTGATAAGTGTTTTCATTGGCCTACTGTTGGCATGTCAGTATAAAAAGTCAAAAGGAAGACAAGAAGGAAAATAATCAAAAATATCTTTGACAGCTGTGTTTTATTTATGATACCACCAAATATATATATATATATATATATATATATATATATATAAATAATCCTATAATTATGGACTAAGTCGAGGAGAAAAAGGAGAGGAACGGTCATGCTGACCGACACTTGTTCACTAACCTTCTCTTAGGCCATATTTTTTTTCCGATGACTTTAGTTTTCAGAATATATAGGGTTACAAATAAAAAAAAAAGGAAGAAATTCGACATAATTAAACCATCTCAATACTCTTTTATTATATGCTTTGAGTTCACATAATCTTTGTTAAAAATATAAACTACTTATGGTTATATCTATTAGATATATACGTTCCATATTGTATTAATTTTTGAAATTAAGCAAAAGAAAGTCAATGATATTGAACAGGTTGGAATTTTTTAGTGGGTAGGCTAATTATTCTTTGCTTGATCATGGGCCGACAATTTTAGAATAGTAAGTAGCGAAATTGTGGGCTGAGCCCATATTTTTGTGTCCGAGCTTTTTGAGCACGTGGCCCAGAAAAGACTTAAGGAAAGAGAAAGAATTGACAAATTATTTTTCGACCAAAAGAAAGAACTATACTAATGATATTTCTTTTTGTCAAGGAAAAAGGAAAAAAGAAGTCTACACTCTTGTTGTCAACACAAATAGTGAAAGAGGTCATATCCCATGGACTAAAGGAGCGAAACTCCACTGAAGTAAGAGTTGCTAAAGTCAATCTATAAAGGCAGATGTCAAGTGAGGGTCATCCCATGCATCATATCAATAATTTTATTTTGGGTGATTTGCAACAATCGACTATTACATTCAGGCCGCAAAAGGGATGCAATTGGATCGTGCAACACGACGATGTTTTCTTCCTAATTGGCTAGTGGAGTATCGCCTAATAATCCATAGTCGCATGCTAAAATAAGCCGGGCCAAGCAAATTATACATGATGTTTCTTTCTGACTCGGGAAAGGTGTGGCCGTTGTTCGTTTCTGAGCTTTTCTAGTAAATTGACTGAAGAGAGGAAGGAGCCGAAAAGGCAACCTGCATGTTCATGCTCGGACTTCGCACTTGGCAAATAATTTAAAAAAAAAAAGAGTTAATATCACAAAAAAAATTTCAAATCGGTATACATATAATAAATTTATCCAAAATTAGTGCACCCATGACAAATATACTCTCAGTTAGGGTCCGTTCGTTTCATAAAAAATGAGCCATTTCCGGAAAATATTTTCCTAGAAATCATTTTCCAAGAAAATAACAATATTTTTTGGTATATGGCTAAAACTTGAAAATGTTTTGGAAAATATTTTTCGATGTTACGTAAGGAAAATATTTTCTAAAACTTCACCACTTAGGTATGTATTATTTACCGGTCTATAAATTCATCAAATATGAACTTGCCTTTAAATTCAAGTAAACTTGCTTCATATCTTTGTTATCTCATTGTCACAAAACGCTCATCTACTCTAAAAAAAATATTCGTATGAATTTTAAAAAGAAGCAAAGCATATACAGCCCTAATGAGAATCTTCCAGTGGAGTGGCCTGTTCTCCCCTCGTGTCTTTTGTGTTCTAATAAACAAAAGAAAAAAGAAGGAAAGTATATAGAGCCATTTGCTTGAGCAATGTATAACTGCAGAGTAAAATATATAAAGAAAATGATAAGCAAAAGTGTAGGGCACGAGCTTGAGATTGACAAGCTCGAGGTTTGCTTGGCAACGGCCAATGACTGGCCAAGAAAGAAGAAGATGGGAAACAAAGAAAAGAAAAGAAAAAGGAAATTAAAAATAATTCGAATTATAAAAGAAAAAGAAAATTAAAAAATAATTTGAATAAAAAAAGAAAAGAAGAAGAATAAAGGGGAGGAGGAAGAAAGTGATAAGAGAGATTTGTACAGGTGTGAGATAAGAGAGATCAAGTGAGAAAAATATTTTCCTCTTTTTAAAAGTGGAAAACATTTTCCCCTAAACTAGAAGACTTTTTTTCCTTTCACAGAAAATATTTTCCCTAAGGAATTCATTTTCCGTGAAACGAATGCCGGAAAATCCAGAAAATGTTTTCTCATAAATTATTTTCCGAAAAATGAATGAAGGCCTTAGTTTCCTTTAAATTTTACAGTTAAATTACTGAGTTAGATAATACGCGACACTTAATAGATATACCGGATTGGGGTTTAACTTTTTATTTGTCACATATTGGTTTAGGATTTTTTGTAGTATTAATTTAATGTAACGGAAATTAACATAAGGTAAATTTGTCATCAATATACCAGTATGAGATTTTTTTATAGTAAAAAAAATAGTTTAGGTAAATTCGTCACGCAAAAAACAAGTTCTTCATGGTATTAACCCAAGAAGAAATAGTAAAATGGTTCGATAATTAGTTTAAACTTCTTTCATGTCCTTGTCGATCGCCATTTCCATCCGCTCGAGACATTCCTGCCTCGTAACTTCTGATGGACAACATGTCACTCTCTTCCTCTCTCTCGACGCACACCAGAACGCTAAAAAGGAAGAAAGGAAGGCAATTGAAAAGAGAAGAAAATCGCCAAATAATGATTGTAAACACGACTGAAATCATGATCTCGAAGTTTAAGAACTCCATGGTCCATGCATGTGCTATATAAAGGGATTGATCTTGATTGATATCTCCAGATTTTTTTTCTTGATTGGTGCCTAAATTGTTTGTTAACGTTCTTCAGAGACAAGGAAATGATGATTGCGCGAAGGTCGATTGAGCTGCAGATAATTAAGATATCGGAAAACCTGAGAGTAATGATTAAAAGTCAAGTTTTCCTGTTAATTTTCGCTAAATTAAGCGAAGAGAATCGAGCAATCCTTCCCTCTATCTTTGAATTTCCTGGTGAGTCTCGACGAGGAAAGCCCGACGCTCAAATTCTTGCATATCGCCTCCGCCAAAGATCGCTTGCTCGGCCAATACGCATGCATGAACTCAATGCTAACCTTCATCCTAACCGTTTCCACGGTGAACTGAAACGGCCTCTTCCTCCTCGTTCTGCTGCCGGGCCTCGGGCCTGCTTTCCCCTCGAAGGTGAGGACTCGGCGGCCCCTCTTGCTGGTGTCATATTCCGAAAATGATCTGTCGCTGTGGCTCGATAGAGGGAGCTGGCACATGCGATGAACTGGTGCGAGGCAGAGGTTGACGTCCTGGATGCCCACGTCGAGTTTCTTGTTGTGGTTGGTGGCGGTGAGCTGGATTCGGACGTGGAGTTTTGGAGGAGGGGATGGGGCGTCGAAGGCGTTGGGAAGGCCAGAGAGGGTGAGAGAGAGAGGGAGTCGAAGCCGGAACGCGGGAGGGCGAGGGTTCACAATGAGCCATGTGACAGCGATGATCGCCCCGATCAACATGACAGTGAAATGGACTAATTCCCATCGGATTTCTCTTCCTGGGGAAGTAATCCGAGAGCTACAAAATTCGTATACTAAATCGATTTACAGAATGACATGGCCAGCGTTTGATTATGCTTCATAGTAGTCACTAACCCATTTTTTCATTGTACGCTTTACAGCTATCTTCTATTTTTTAGCTTCAAACCTCCAGGTGTTATATGAAATGTGACTCTTAATTGATGTTTATAAGAATTTGCGTGGCTAGCGTCCACATTAGCATTGGCTAGTCAAAATTGGCTGGATGGATTAAATTGGCACAATTACAATAAATTTATGACTCTTTTGACAATTTTTCCATTGAAGCATGACCATGATATTGAGGTTACTTGTACCAATACGTAATTTCGGATTCAAAATTATATGTTTAATTAATTCCCAAAATCTACATGACCAATTACTAGCTACAGCTGCGTAAGTCTAAGGAAAAGCCACGGCAAGAGTTTGTCATTCAACTCTACAATATCGTATGCTTCTTCTGTCCCTTGTACCCGAGAAAGCAGGTCTTCATTCTGCAGAGACATCCTTGATGGCATTTCTATCGACCTTCAGGCAATGTAACCGTAACAACGTTGGCTGTGAAGGGTTCTTCCCTAGCTAAATGTGCATCCGAGCAGCCCGAACTTCTCTCAATGAAGAAACCAGGTTCTTTTGGTGGTGGCAAGGTTGCTCCTTCATTTGCCAACATGAAGACGACACTAGACATCGCTGGCCTATCTTCAGGAAACTTTTGGACGCATAGCAAGCCTACCTGAATGCATCTCTCTGCTTGAGACTCAACAAAAGAGGCGCATACAGATTCATCAATGAGTTCCATGGCCCTCCCTTCTCTCCATAGCAGCCATGCCTAAAAAATTTAAACCACTCATGATCAACCACTATCCATGCATCAAAAAAGAAAACGCGTCTTGGGGAACATAGAAAGAACACGATGAGATTTTAAGAGAAACAGAATATCTGGTCCTGTTTAGCAAAAAAGGAAATGGTGGGTCTTAATAATTGTCTACCACTTACATGCCCGAGAAGGTTGTGCTGATGATCAGGATGCTGGAATCCTCTATTCCTTTTGCTACTTACTATCTCCAACAAAAGCACCCCAAACCCGAAAACATCGGACTTCACAGAGAATTTTCCATCAAAGGCATACTCCGGAGACATGTAACCACTGTATCAAGCAAATCAAGCTACAGTTTCTCCAAATACTTATGGACAGTGCATGCTTTGAGTGGATCAAGATGAGAAACTTACTATGTACCGACTATTCTTCTCGTTTGTGCCTCTGTGTCATCTCCTCGAAAGATCCTTGCCAGGCCGAAATCTGAAATCTTTGGATTCATGTCGGCATCTAACAAGATATTACTTGTTTTCAGGTCTCTGTGTATCACTTGTAGTTTTGAATCCTGATGGAGATAGAGAAGTCCTCGGGCGATACCTAAAACAATGTCAAATCGCCTTTTCCATGCCAAAGAGGAGCTTCTGTCATGATCTACATACACTCAACCCACCAAAAAATTAATCAAGTTGTTAGCGTTTAGTTGTATTATTTGGTTAAGGTATCAATGGATAAAAATAAAAGCACAAGGAATCGAGTGAAAGGGAACTCAGAAAGATCAAGAGGTTCTGACCAAAGAGGAAATAATCCAAGCTTTTGTTTGGCATGTACTCATAAATTAACATTCTTTCATCTCCCTCGATGCAGCAGCCAACAAGTCCAACAAGATTCCGGTGCTGAAGTCTTGCGATTAGAAGGACTTCGTTCATAAACTCATCAGGACCTTGTCCCGAATACTTTGAAAGCCTTTTTATTGCTACTTCTTGTCCTGTGGAAAGAGTTCCCTACATGAATTCTACTTAGTGTTGGCCTCTGTAATTATTTGAACTGACTGATTTATAACTCGTTACCTTATAGACCGAACCGAAGCCGCCTTCTCCTAGCTTGTCTGTTTGAGAGAAATGGTTAGCAGCAACAGAAACGGTAGTAAAATCATATAATGGCAAGTCAATGTCATCCATCCCACTCGGCAAGCCTACAGGAGATATAAATTCGTTTCTCAAACTATACCATAATCTATATTAAAAAAAAGAAAAAAAAAAGGCAATATGGACTTTGACCAGAAGAAGTAAGATAAAGGTATTTAGCTTACCTTGGCTTTTCATTCTTCTTTTCCAAATTATGCTCAATGCCGTGCCCACAATAAGCAATCCTGAAAGGGCTGAAGCCACAGTGATAGTCACTAATTTCTTAGATAGACTGCGCGATGAATCTAGCATACAGGAGCGAGTTAAGTAACTAATTTCAGAAGTAGAGTTCATCTGTAAGCTGATGAATCCATCTTCATTGGAGAAACTTGGAGATTAGAATAGTAGTAAGACAGAATTTTAGCTCAGTCTGACAATGACAAAGGACGCACCGATATAATGAAAGATTGGAACAAAGAAGAAAAAGCAATTGCTAAACCAATTAGCCAATGCAGATAATAATATTAGTATTTACCTAATTCAGAAGCAGGAAGCCGTAGGAAGAGATATTGGTGAGAACCATCATTGTTATTATTTCTAATATCAATGAGATTGCCAAACCACAACAAGCAGCCTGGTCCTCTAATATCCGAATTAGCATAAGCCATGCAAGAACAATTCTTTAGACACTCAACCTTACACTCCTTAAGGCTCATATTCTTGAATAGCTGGAAATCTATCAGGTCAGGTAATTTAACCTGTGAAAGTCTCATAAAACCCTCTCCACGAGAACAATTCAATGGGACTTTCCTCATGCACCCTCTTGCCGGATTGAGCATGTCCCACTCTGCTTGCGACTTGGGCATAAAACCCTGCAAACAGAGGCATCTTGGGCTTTGGTTAACTCGGCACACGCCATTAGCGCCACAGCATCCATAGTTGTCACAAGGGTCGTAAGGGAGAGATTGAATTATATCCCACTTCGTGCTTCCACTCTTCAGTAAAAAAGTTCGTGCAACACCATCGGGGCTTAATGTGATTCTGATAGTGATATCGTCTATAAGAGTTTCAAATGCAAAATAGACAGCTGTTTCATTGTGAACAAAGATGGATCTAGCAACAGGAGTCGACTCCTTGTTTACATCGTTGAGGTAAACTCCATTCCATGGCGCAGATCGATAAACTTTGACAGAACCACTGCGAACTATTTCCATTTGAGGTAAACCATCGATTTTGTATTTACCTGTATAGTCTCCAAGTGAAGGATCGTCTGCGCTTCTCCAAGAAGTCACATAATGTTCCAAACCGGTTCTAAAGTTCCATCCAAATGTCATACCAACCAAAATCGTGTCTGATGGGTAATCAAAGCTCTGCCATGAGTAGTCAGTGGAATCTAAACTATTACGTTCCCTAAGAACAAGGTTACCAGAATCTAGGAGCTGTGCAACTGGGTTTCTGAGAACCTTGGTTGAATTCGTCGACCAAACGACACTCTTTGATTGATTTAGAAGAACAAGTTCACCTTCATAGCTTATTTCCAGAGTACCGTTTGAATCAGTGAGTGGACTGTTCCTATTAGCAACCCAAACAACCGTTTCAGGACTCACCACGAGCCATATCCCCAGGAAACTGTTGTTCGAGCTTCCGGTTGAGAAGAAACCAAGCTCAAATTTTCGGCCCGAGGAAACTAATGTCGCTCCCTTTCTAATAGATTGAACTGAACTCAGGATGTCTGTGGCACTGGACATGCGCAACAGTGATAGAACGACGATGGAAGTGCAGAAGAAGCTGAAGATAGGAGGAACTACCATTGCAGACCCTCTCGTTTGATCCAGAGACGAAGTAAATAACTAGATAAATAGAGGAGACAAATACCTCTGTTTGGTGAAGAGCAAGTCCTAGGAGCTCCTGATTGGATTGAGTTGGGTCAAGCAAGTAGATCCATCACGCAAATGTTCCTAGATCGGTCTCCAACCTTCCCGTAGTCGTTACGTACCAAATCTAAATGACTCGAGATTTTTTTTTAAATAAATTCTATGAATATCAACTACCTTTTTCTCTTTTAACGAATAATAATTGCTACCGATTATTTGGATTCAATGGGCACCTTACGAGCATAAAAAACCTTTGTAGTTTTCAATGTATTTTTGTTTCTTGTTTCATTATTTTGAAAAAAGTATCCGGATAAAATATGCTTAACGATTATTTTAACCTATTGAAAATGCGGGAGACGACATTTGAAACATACCTACTTTTTGTTTCTTTCAAAGAGAAAATATTATCTTGACCCAGTTGTCAATATTCTTCTTGCTCGAATTTAGAATTTAAAGGACACATTTTTGGGAATTAATAGTGATATTTGGATTGGTGCACGAATTGATAAGAGTTAGGGATGTGCAAAATAACCGAGATCCGTCGAATCACTCGAAACCGGACTAGAACTGCCCAAAACCGGTCCGGTTCTCAGTTCCAATTTATGAAAACAGATGGGTACCAGTTTGGTTCCCTGTTCCATGGGCGGATCCGCCCACCTGCCCACCTGCCCACCCAAATCGACCAGATCGGTTATATTATAATAATATATTAATTTTAATATCAAAACAATTCGAAATTAGCAAATCTAAAATTTAGGGCTCCAATCACCATTTTGTCTCAATTCACTACTCTCCTATTCCATCTCGTCTCTCTTAGTTCAAAATCTTCCCAAGCTCCCTCTTCCTCTCCGATTCACCTCTAGATCTACTCATCTCCCTTTAAGTCCTAGTCCGAACTCGGTGAAACAGTGAGTTAATTCTCTTTTCCTCCCTCAAACTTGAACTCTCTCTCCACATCGTCGCTACCTCCACATTCACTGTCACTATCGTCCTCTTTGTTGTTGGGCTCGTCCTGCTTCTACCTCCCCTCTTCCTCATCCCCCTCCTCAAGTTTCTCCCCATCATCCTCATCTCTGGGGACAGGTGAACTCTAGGTCTAAGAATGGCTCATCGTCCCCATTGTCCTCCTCATTGTCGGTCTCAAGGGAGGAGTGGGAGATGACAGAGGTGGTGGCCAAGATGGTGGTTGTCACGACCCGATCCTTGAGCGCGTGCCCATCCCTCTTTAGTCGATAAAATTTTGTGACTTCCTAGGACGTGTCGCCTACCATTTCATTTTATTGCGCATGCGAAAGCGAATAATATATCTCCTGACAATAATCATCTCAGGACAAAAAAAAACAGGACAACACGTTCACAAACAAACATGATTTTATAAACATATTGAGTCATGTACGAAAAAACCTATACTCAAAAGATTTCAAAAGATTGACTCTAAAAAAGAAGCTATCCTATTTGACCTACATTATGGATCCCCTCAGCTTGGCTCTAGGTCTTCCCTCTACGGTCCTAAAAATTTAAGCACACAACGAGGTGAGATATAAATTTCAGCGAATTCACACTCTAAGCCCCGATTAGGAGGGAAATACGTCAGAAGCGTCTTAACCACACAATCAAACAATCATAGAGACTTACCTCGTCTTAGATCCTCCATGCAAGTCAGTACAATTCACATCATAGATATACTTAGCCATCATACTCAAACAATTGGAATGCTTCACTAACTCAATTAATCACAAGGGGTCCCGATTATAAGCCAAACCGTTATGACATATTCCATACTATGTCACGCAATTTTGTCTCATAATCAGGCACAGCCGACTCCCATGTTCAACTGTCTACTAGCGTAGCGAGGCATCGTCTCTTCTCCATTGAACACGGCTTCGTCTCTTAAAGACAGCATTCTCGAAGGAGTATAGGTCCAGAATCTACTACAACCCGATACCCTAATGCATGGGTAACCTGAAAAGGGATTTAGTAATGTCCAGCGTAATTGCTCGAGATGGGTCCTCTTAACTAACACACGACAATCAAACTCGGCCTAGGACATCGTGCATTGCACTCAAATGCCTCAATTAAAATAGTGTTCCTAGCATATTTTCTTTGTATTAAAAATATATGGTAAAATAGTCGTGTGTGGGTACACGGTTAGATTAGACCTCGAAAATTCATAACCTCTAATTTAAAATTCCATTGTTTTATATAGTACATAAAACTATTTTTGGTGTTAAAATCCGATACCCAAGGTTTTCCGAATAAATATCGAAATTCACAAATTTTGAAGTTAAATACTCAAAATTCCAATTGGCACTCAATTTGCACAAATTAACATCCAATTGCATAAATTGAACACATCATTGCAATCAGCACGAAATTCCCATCACCAATTATCCCGGTCTAATTTCCAGAAAATAATTAATAATTAAATTAATTATCGACAATTAAATAAATTACAAAATAAATAAATTAAAGCACTTAATTAACTTAACCTAAACTAACTAGACTAATTAATCTAACTAACAATTAAATCTAACCATTCTATCTAATTAAATCTAATTACACTAATTAAATAAACTAACTAATTCCTAACTAAATCCACCTAACTTATCTAATTGAACTAACTAAATAACTAACTGCATACTTAATTTAACTAAACTATTCTGAGTTTAGTTGAATTAACTAACCCACTAATTAGCTAACTAATCCACTTCGAAGTGTCATTAGCCCACTAATTAGGGATTAGAACACAAACTCACTGGTTAGCACAAAAATCGGCTTGCGGCGATGATGGTGCGATGGTGGCTGAGACTTGAGCTCACGGTGAGGCCAACGAGAGCTCAGACCGGCTGAAAATTGCAAAAGAAGCTCACAGACTAGACTGAGTTCGCTAGAATCCCGTGGTCGAACTTGCACAGCCGAAGATGGTTGCTCGATGAAGCCGAACACAGAAAAGAGCTGGCGGTCAACAAGTTAAGTTTGTTAGGGATCTTTGACTCTTGGGGGGACAAAGTTTAATGGAGATGGGTAGCACATTGATGGCTTAATTCGGTGGACGTTCGAGCAGCTTGAGTCTTCGTTGGTGGGGAGCTCAATTGACGTTGAATGTTGACCGAAGAAGATGGAAGACGGACGTGTGGCAGGGGCTAAGCAGAAGCTGTTTTGGTGGAGGGGATGAGTGGCTTCAATGGCGCTGATTCTATGGGAGCAGCGGTCTTCGAAGGAAACCAAATAGAAGAAAAGGCAGAGGTTGATAGAGATAAATGAAAGCGAAGCAGCACCGTGAAGAAGGAGGAGAGAGGAACAACGTGGAGAGAGCTGCACCAAGGAATTGAAAGAGAAGCAGCGTCTGAAGAGAGCAGCTGGCGTTGCTCGGTCAAGCTTGGGGCTTAAAGTCAAACATATTATCCAATTCATAAATGCTTGGTCCCCCTTAGCCTTCATGCACATCACAATGTCCCCAAATACTTTCTTGCTTAGAATTCCATAGATAATCCAATTTTGGTGCCAAATTTCCAGCCTCAAGCCTAGATCCGAATTTCTTAAATTTTGGCTTCAATTTCTTCGTGAAGTTTCCCAATTCAACGTCCAAATTTGCTGAAGAAAAAGCCCGTACAATTTCCACACTTTCCTGTCACCAAGTAGCTCAGTCTGTGAGTCAAAATTCCCTTCAATTTAGCATATCTTAAATTCCGTTTGTTTTTCGAATCGTTCGAATCGATTTTCCATAAAAATCTTAGAATCTCCAAAAAATTTTCGAAAGATGAGTCAACGTTCCTAAAATGAATTGTGACACAACAGAATTTTCAATTTCTCAATTCGGGTTCAATTTCGCGGTTAATTTCAATCTGACGTGATTTTAGCACGTCCTAATCTACCGGGTAGCTTTTAGGAATTTTTAATGCAATTGACCCGTTTGGAGCCCCAACGTACATCTTCGACACATTGGTAATTCTCGGTTGTTGTGAAAATCTCGAGATTTCAAATACGGACATAGGGAACAAAAATGATAGAAAAATCGGTTTAGTGTCGTTCGACAGAAATTTTGTAATTCAGTGGAATCACCCACGCACTAATCACATACCTCTATCGAATCAACCTATCTCCAATCTTTGATCGATTTTTACGGTGTCGTAATGACCATTGAAGATTAACACGGTTGAGCAGTTGATTTTGAGTTGAATTCTTAAGGTTATTGCATTTAGATTCCTTAACGGCTTCACCTGATAAGCTAGTTAACTCGTAAGTGACCAACTCAAAGAAAAATGCTATAAGCACGTTGATGAAAAGCCCATCTCATCTCAATAAAATCAGATTCGAAAATTAGGATGTTACAATGGTGGTGACCGAGACGGAAGCAGAGCGAGGGTCACAACCAGTTGAAGGCGAGAAGGGGAAGGCGTGGAAGTTGGACTAGTTTTATGGATCCACTCGGGAACCGGATTAGACCGGCGGTCCGGTTCCCGGGTGGATCTATACAACTAGCAGGCGGTTCCCGGTTCTAATTTTTCGGAACCGATTCTTAGCAGGTGGTTCCCAATTCTAGGTCGGGAGTCGCTTGCTCGGACTATGCACACCCCTAATAAGAGTAGCCACTAGGCCAATGGGTGGATAGCTTAAAAAGTCTAAGAAGAATACAAAAAAGAAAGAGCGAAAGACTTTTTTTTTAGCTGCGTTGCATTCACGCTATCACGTAATTCAATAGCTTAGAGGGAAAAAAAATAATCCGATAATTCAAATTCAATACTTATGGAGCCGCCAGGTGAAGAAAAAAGGAAAGGACACAAGAAGTCGTTAAAGTCTAAGTCACCCTCGTTCCTATCCTTCTCTTTGGCCATTATTTTGTCTTATTCAAATTTGATAATTATGGAGCCGCCAGGTGAAGAAAAAAAGGAAAAGACTCAAGAAGTCATTAAAGTCTAAGTCACCCTCATTCTTATCCTCCTCCTTGGCCATTATTTTGTCTAATTCAAATTCGATAATTATGGAGCCGCCAGGTGAAGAAATAAGGAAAGGACACAAGAAGTCGTTAAAGTCTAAGTCACCCTCGTTCCTATCCTTCTCTTTGGCCATTATTTTGTCCGATTCAAATTTAATTGACTTTAGTCCTCTAAACATACGGAGTTATAGAACAAAAAAGAGAACTTGGACACAAGTATCTCAATTTTCTCTTTTCATATGCTTCGGGTTCATATAATTCTTAAAACATAAATCACGCAGGCCAACAAGTAATACTATTGGCCCAGAAAAGGACTAATAGTGAAATTCAGCCCATAATAGCAGTACTTCCTCTAATCCGAAAATAATTATTGAGGTAGTACTTCTAATAAACCTAAAGCTACTGCTGGTATTAAAGGTCTTGATAATAGATATAGAATTTTGAGATCTATTTATCCCCAAAAACAAGTACGAAATTATCAGAATTTGGAAATCCCTGATTTTTCGAATAATTCACCAACATATTCTTAAATGCTAGACAATCAAAACACTAATCCTGAAACTTTATGTTCTAGAACCTTTTTATAATAAGAATTATACTCTGAAAGAAATACTGAAATCAGGGAATCATTTTTTTTTTGCCACTTTTTATAATCAAGCACTACAGATCAAAGAAAAATATTATGAATACATGTACAAACATGATATTCATATATTATTCTTTAATTGGCTTGAAGGAATTTTTCTAAAACAACAAGAAAGCCATGTTTTAGACAAAATCTTTAAGTGAAAATTAGATAATGACCAAATTAATTGGATCAAGTCTATTCTCACTATCATCAACATAGTAGAAAAGTTGTATCCTGCAAAATGACAAGTGGACTTTATCGTACCAAAAGTCATGGAAGCCAATCTAGAAAGGGCATATATCGATTTAGGGTTGTCTTACCCTTTATATTGATTATGTAGTTTGTGTGAGTTGCAATAATCGATTATTACATTTGTGTCACATGTCGAGAAAATTACCAAAAAAAAAAAAAAATCTTAAATCTATTATAATTTTTTCAATTCAGGTTCTAAACTTTGTTTTTCAACCAATTCAATAATAAATCTTTTGTAATTATATCAATTTAGTTAGTCTAGCCAAATGTGGCTAGGTAGTGCTAATGTGGACACTAGTAGGCACCAATCGACCATTTTTAATAATATGTTATTTTATTGAATTTTTTCTTTTCTTTTTCCTTTTTTCTCTTTGTTTTTTTTTTTTTTCCTCCTCCCTACTTCCTCTTGCTTTGGCAACTAGCTAGGGGGGAGGGCCACGTGGCGAGCCAATGGTGAGATTGCCTTGCCGATGGATAGCAAGTCAACCTCGCCTAGATCCGGCGAGGCAAGCCTCACCCAACCAATGGATTGGCAAGCTCACCTCGCCATCATGGGGCTAGGGCTTGCCTCGCTAGTGGCTAAGTGAGGCTTGCCTCCCCAATCTAGGTAAGGTCAGCCTTGTCGTCCACTAATGAGGCAAGCCCTTGCTAATGGCTAGGTAAGCTTGCTCTCACCTAGCGACAGTGAGGCAAGCTCGTCACTGGTCAACGATCGGCCCTGTCCTTTGACAAGTCACTAGAGAAATGGAAAAAAGAGGGAGGAGGAAAAAAATAGAAAAATAAATATAAAATAAATATTATTAAAAAATTGTCCGCCCATGCCACCGGTGTCCGGTTGGCTAACTTTGACTGAATTTACACAATTACAAAAATTTTAGGACTAAATTGATTAAAAAAAATTTATGAATGAGATAGAAAAATTACAATAAGTTTAAAACTTTTTTGGTAATTTTTTCTACATGTGTCCTTAGCAATTTTCCTAGGGAAAATTATTCAAAATGTCCTAAATCAATTATACGACGATTAATTTAATCACCTTTCAATTGCGCCAAGTTAATCCTAAACTTTTTAAAGATATGTCAATTTAATTATAAACCTTTTAACGATTTGCCAATTTAGTCTTTTTAGCCAATCTTGGCTAAAAGTTGCTGATGAAGTACTCTAGTCAGTAACAGTTGTCTCATGCGACACAGTCAGGGTAGGATAGTTGATACTATCATGGACAAGTTTGCAATTTTTGTTTTAATATTATGAATTTTTTTTTTTTTTCCTATTTTCTTTTTATTTATTCTCTTTTATTTTATTTTTTTTCATTTTTTTCCCTTTGTAGGGCCTTGTTGATGGCCGATAGAGGAAGAAAGAAGAGAAAAGGAAATTAAAAAAGAATTAAAAAAATAACAAAAACCACCCATATTAGTACTAGTTACTCCATGTAGGATTGCTGACATTGACTAAAACATAAAATTGATTGAAATGACTAAATTGACAAATCATAAAAAAATATTTATGACTTAATTGGCACAATTGAAAGATTTATGACTAACCTAGCCGCCATAAAATAGATTTAGAACTTTTTTTTTTTTCTGATTTTCATATGAGGAAGAATGACCCAATCCCATCATGTAACATGACGATTTTTTATTTTTTGACTACTAAAGAATTGCCCGATAATTGATAGTTACACTTGAACTTCGCATTTATGACCAAGAGGGAAATATATATTGCTTCAATAATTAGTTGACTTTTTCGCATCATTGTCGATCGCCCTCTCTAAACACAAGACATGTCTACCTCAATTTCTGCTAATGTTCAAATCACTATCTTTGTTTGTCTCTTCATGCACACTAGAAAGCTTGAAAGAAAGGAAAATCTTCCCATCAATAATTGTGAACATAGCTGAAGCATGATCACGATGTTGACGGTTACTTGTAACATAAGTAGTTTTTTTAGTTCAAAATAACAATATATAATTTCGAACTTTAGTTATTTGGTTGATTGATCCCTAGAAGCTACACAACCGATTTCTAATTATTTACTAAAATTTCTAATTTTTTATTAGTCTTCAGATTTTCTAAAATTTTAATGATTTTTATATTTCTTCAAATTTAAAATATTTTAATAATTTTTTAAAGGATTTTCTAATTTTTTTAGAATTTTATTAAATTTTTATGGATATTTGATATTATTATTATTATTATTATTATTATTATTATTATTATTATTATTATTATTATTATTATTATTATTATTATTATTATTATTATTATTATTATCATTATCATTATCATTATCATTATCATTATTATTGGGGAACGGGTTCTACTAGGTTTACTCTATCCAACTTGATGACCCAACTTGACTTAAATTAAAACCAATTTTTTTTTATAAATATTTCTACATTTTTAAAATTTTTATTGATCTTCCTATTTTTTAATTCTTTTTTTTTTTTTCATTTTTTGTCTTCCCGACCCAACTTAAATTAAAACCAATTTTTTTTATAAATATTTCTACATTTTTTGAATTTTTATTGATCTTCTATTTTTTAATTCTTTTTCTTTTTTCCTTTTTTGTCATTTTGCCTATTTTGTCTATTTCTCCTTCACTTTTCTTCCTTGCACCTTCTTCTTCCCCCGAGGGAAATTGATATAAATAGCCCTAGACTTTTGACGTAGAGAAAGCTATGCTTGGAAAGGATTCCAAAAGATGGTGTTTATTTTGAATAAAGAAGTGCAGCCCAATATCTCATGCGCCTTTTATAAGGAGGTCGACATTTAGAAAATAACAAAATTACTGAAATCTAATAACAAAATAAAGGAAAAAGATATTGATAACATAGAAAGTTATCAAAACACAACTAGAGAATTTGAAATCTAATAACAAATTAAGGGAAACGCGTGAATCAAATTTGTAACCAATTTGTAATCTCGAAGATCACGTAATCCTCTTTGATTTGTGGGACCGCCCGCTCTTATGACGCTCTAATGTTTCCATAAAGGCATTTGCATGTTGTTCTACATTAGTCTCCTCCACTTCAAAAGAACTCAACCCTGAGTTATGATTAGGATAAAGAGGAGTATCTGGAGGATGATACTCAAATAGGTCTACTACATTGAATGTTGGGGAGATGTTGAGGTCACCAGGAAGATCAGCAACATAGGCATTATCATTGATTTTCTTCATGAGTCGACAGGGATCAACTTTCTTGTGCTTCAGCTTGTTATATGTACCAACAGGAAAGTGTTCATTGCAAAGGTAGACCATCACTTCGTCACCCTCAGCAAATGCCTTGAGGTTTGTAAACAGTAGTGGAAGCTTCTAGCTGTTGCTTCACACCCTCTTGTATCTCTTGTAATTTTGTTGCTAAGTTTTCAGCTGCAACACTATATCTTGGGACTTTGGGTAAAGGCACGAGATCTAGTGTATATTGTGGCATTCACTTGTAGATGACCTCAAATGGAGACTTGCCCGTGGAACAGTTGACGGTGTTGTTAAAAGCGAACTCAGCAATAGCAAGATACCGGTTCCATTGCTTTGGCATGTCACTATAAAGACACCGAATAATATCCATCATAGTACGATTGACAACTTCAGTTTGACCATCAATCTGAGGATGAAAGGAGCTACTATACTGCAAATCTGTCCCAAATAAACGCCATAGGGTCCTCCAAAAATGACTAAGAAATTTGGTGTCACAATTAGAGGTAATAATTTTCGGAACACCGTGCAAACGAACGACTTCTCAAAAAAAAAAAAATAATAAACTTGCTACATGGGAAGCATCAGAAGTCTTCTTGCAAGGGATAAAATGTGTCATCTTTGCAAACCTATCCACTACCACAAAAATAGAATCCATATCTCATTGGGTTCGAGGAAGCCCCAACACGAAATCCATTGAAATGTCGATCCAAGGTCCAGAAGGAATAGGTAGAGGGGTGTAAAGTCTGGTGTTCTCAGAATGGGCTTTCGCAATCTGATAAATGTAGCACTTTTTCATAAATCGTCCAACGTCCCGTTTCAATTGAGGCCAATAATACCGCTCCTCAACTAAGGCAACAGTTTTATCTTGCCCATAATGTCCTCCAAGGGAGCCACCATGTAGCTCTTAAATAAGTTGTTCCCGCAAAGAACTTCGAGGAATGCACAACCTGTTGCCAAAGAATAAAAATTTGTCCTAAATAATCATGTCGCCGCGAGAACCTATCGCAGAACATTTCTCCCAAATTTCTCGAAAATCTTCATCATCAGCATAAAGAGCACAAAGATGGTCAAAGCCCACAATGTCAGTGCGCATGGTGACAAGTGTTGCAGCACGACAACTAAGTGCATTAGCGACTTTGTTCAAGTGGCCTGCCTTGTGTCAAAGCACAAAATTGAATTGCTCTAAAAAGGAGACCCAACGTCCATGCATTCGATTTAGATGCCTTTGGCTCTTGATATACTTGAGTGCCTGATGGTCAGTGTTAAGGACAAACTCATGTTGATAAAGATAGGGCTGCCAATGCTTGATAGCTCATACTATAGCAAAGTACTCCTGCTCATAGGTAGACCATCGCTTGCGAAAATAAGCAATAAGCTTACCTTCCTGGGAGAGAATAGCACCGATTCCTATACTAGAAGCATCACAGTCTAGTTTGAATACCTTTTCAAAATTCAAGAGCATCAGTATTAGTGCCGTGGAAAGTTTTTCCTTGATGAGAGCAAAGCTAGCTTCTGCTTCATCACCCCAATGAAATTTTCCTTTCTTCAAGCACTCGGTGATCGGAGCCATAATAGAACTGAAATTTCGAATAAAGCGTCGATAGAATGTTGCAAGCCCATGGAAGCTACGTGCCTCCCTAACGGTTTGGGGAGTCGGCCAGTCGCAGATGGCAGCTACCTTTTCTACATCAACTTGAAGGCCTTCTGCTCCGACAATATACCCCAAGAAGCGAAGTTGATCAGTCATGAAGCCACACTTCTTCAAATTAATGTACAATTGATTCATCTACAAGGCCGATAAGACATCCTTTAGATGCTCCATATGTTGTTGGCCATTTGGACTATATATGAGAACATCATCAAAGTAGACCACCACAAACTTGCCAACAAAAGGTTTAAGAACTTTGAGTCATCAAACACATGAAAGTACTAGGCACATTTGTGAGGCCAAACGGCACTTGACAAGCTATTTTAAAGGCTATTTTCCATTCATTGCCAGGGCGGATGCGTACTTGGTGATATTTGCTATATAGATCAATCTTTGTAAAGACCTTTGATTCCGCAAGTTGGTCGAGCATGTCATCCAGGCAAGGGATTGGGAATCGGTACTTGACAGTAATCCGATTAATTGTCCAGCTATCAACGCACATATGCATGCTTCCATCTTTCTTCAGAGTGAGGAGTGCGGGTACTGCACAAGGACTCATGAAGTCCATGCTTTCATGCAAGAAGCCTTTTTAAAGAAGTTCTCTTACTTGGTCTTGCAAAATCTAGTTCTCCTTCTAATTCATCTGGTAGTGCGGCAAATTAGAGAGGCTCGCTCCTGGAAGAAAATCAATCTCATGTTGGATATCCCTCAAGGGTGGTAATCCAATAGGTAGATCCTCCAGAATAACATCACTAAATGCCCTCAATAAGGGCTGAAGAGCCGTTGGAATGGGAATAATGGCTTCTTGATTGCCTTTCTTCACAATCATATACATGACCTCACGTTTACGGACGTTTAGCATAATCCCTGCACTTTGCTTCTTTGGGGCCTAGGGAGTGTTACTCATCGGCTTTAAAATAATCTTAGTCTTTTTCCACACAAAAGGATAGGTGTTCTCTCGAGCCCTATGAGTGATATCAACATCGTATTGCCATGGTCGTCCCAGTAGGACATGGCATGCATCCATCTCCTCTACATCACAAATTATGGTGTCCTTATAGAACTTTCCAATTGAAATAGGTAAATGACATACCTGTGTTACCTTGAGTTCGGCCCTTTAAGAATCCACCGGATTGTATAAGGGGAGGGATGTAACTTTGTCTTTAGTTGTAGATGGTCCACCAAAGCCTTGGATACTATATTCTCACAACTTCCGCTGTCAATGATGATATTGCAAACTTTGACATTGACGGTACAACGAGCACAAAAAAGACTATTTCGTTGCGTGTTCTCTTCGCAGAGCAAGCAATAGTCTCCTAACAACGCAGTTGACATGCTCGCCCTTCTCATCCTCCACTTCTTCCTCATCAATCCAATAATCTTCATATATGTCATTGTCATGCTCAACAACATTGGCCATCTTCCGCCATGGACAATCACTCGAACGATGTCCCAATTTGTTATACTTGTAGCATTTGATTGGTGGTGGCTTAGCGTACGAGTTCTAGGCATTCTGATTGGCGTTGCGGTTGTTTGCAATAACTGGTTCCTTATGCACCCCAGTAATACTTCCCGGAGTTCGGTTTATAATGTTGGTTTGCTGGTTGGAGGGTTCCTCATTTTTCCAGATGATTATTAAGCGGAATAATTGTTAGCCCGATTAATGAGACTAGTTCTCTCTACTTGCATCTCAACCTTTCAGGCCATCTCTTGAGCATCCTCAACGGAGAACAAATGATGTAGTGAAACACGGTCTTGAATATTAAGTCGCAAACTATTAATGTACCTGGCGGTCTGTTGTGCCTCCGACTCAGCCGGGTTGTTACGGGCGGAAAGTTGGAGAAACTCCTCCATACCTAAACTACATTTTCAATGTTAGATTTCCAGCAAACAAACACACATTAATATAGTACATTTTCAACGTTAGATTTTCAGCAAACAAACACACATTAGTATAGTAAGATGAGGAGGAAAAACTAACTAAAATGGCCTCAACCTGTGGGCTTCACCGGCAAGGGAGTCCAATGACATAAAACCACATAAAAAACACGAATGTTAAGCTAGATTCAACCTATTCAGAAGCAAAAGCATATTGATCTTAAGATTAAACAACAAATGAGTTTTGGCCTTCTCTCAAGCATTTTATTGAGTGACTAATGTGCAATCCAAAGAATGTGTTCCAGAGAGAGATTCGATGCAATTTTCATGTCAAAGATGATGTATAAGGATTTGAATGAACATATTTCGTGTCCGCTCCTTCCTAGTTTGTGACGGTTCACTTGAAGTTTTCCATTCGAATTCGGTGCCCTTAAGCACTTCATATCTCATTCAGGCAATACGTCGAATAATAGACACGCATTGAAGAACACAAGTTTCAGGTTCAAATTTAAGGCATTCCTCAGTCCAAACATGATGTGTTAATCTTCAAAATGTCACTAATTGTCATTTACTCGCTTCGTTTTCGCACGGTTTGTCCAGAAATTCACAGATTCAATTCAAACGCACCGCACCACGATGACAGACCGAAACAGGACAAGAAAGGCGAATTACTTGGTTTCGGGGTGGCACGGCGATGGGCACGTCCGGCAGGTCAGCTCCGGCGAACTTAAGGCTCCTCTCCTTTCTCTCGAAGGAGCTCTTGCCAGCCTCCTTTCTTTCTCTTCGGCTCTCGACCTTCTCTGGAAAAGTGCGTCGCGGAGGGGAAACGTTGCGCCATCAGCCAAGACTCGGGCGCGGTGGTCGCCGGAGGGTCCTCTAAATTTTGGCCCTCGCTTCAGCTCTCTCTCTCGATTCTCTCTGCTCTCTCGGCGTTCTTTGGTTTTCGTTTCAGCCAAGCTCTAACCTTGCCATGGCCAAACGCTCTCTTCTTCTATGAGCGAGGGTCGAGCACGGTCTCCTTGCTTCAGCCAATCTTTTTCGTTAGCCCTCTCTTCAGCTCAGCTGCCTTCTAGAACACCATGGGCTCGCTCTCGTCACTCCTGGTTGCTTTCCTCGCGTCACAGGCACTCGCACGACCACGCTTCTGTTCTTCCTGGTTCCACCACAGACGTTTTTCTCTCCTCTCATAGGCGTGCGTGGTTGCCAAAGAAGGGGAAAAAAAAAAAAAGGGGCCAGCAAAAGGGGCTGGGCCTTTTTTATGTCTCAGATGGGCTTTGGAAACATAAAATAGATGGGCTAAAAAAAGAACAAAGAGATGGGCCAAGGGAATTAACGATGGGCTGGACTAATAGATGGAGGGGCTTAGAGGGCCGAGAATTTTGCTAAGTAGGCCGGACACGCAAGCCTGCATGAATTTGTTACTATTCATTCATTTTTTTAATTCATCATTTTTATCTTTTTATATATTTTTTTATACTTTTTTTTTTTTTATAAAAGAAATGGATACTTAGAACGTCGAGAAAAATTCGGGTGTCAACAAGGCCACATGAATTTGTAGTGATTTTCCACATGGGGAAAATGGATGTAATGATGATTGTTTTTCCTATTGGGCCGCTGAAGTATGGCCTAGTAATTGTAGGGAAATTTTTTCCAAAAAGTGCTATATTTATTGCACTTTTATCAATTTAGTTCCAAACTTATTAATTTTGCCAACTAAATCCATTCAATCAATTTTAGTTGGAATTTGTTGACATGAACTTTGACTGTCCCGATTGTTACAATTGATGCTAACGTGAATAATTTTTAATAATTTTAGTTTATTTTTTTATTCCTTTCTTCTTCTTCCTTTTTCAATTGGCAAATTAGCAAAAGGTGTAAGACTTAACGAGCAAAATTAAAAAGTTTAAAACTAAATTGGTATAGTGTAAAATGTTTAGGACTTTTTCAAATAATTTTTCGTGATCATTAGTTACACACTAGAGTAAATTGAGCCAAGCCAAGGCCAAAAGAAGAAAAAAAATAAGGCCAATTTTCATCGGACACGATGGGGTCTAAGCCAATCTAAACTAGCAGACTGTTTTTGGTGCAAAAGTCAGCAACTTATGTCGTTGTTTCCATCTGATTCGGGCAAGAAGTTAGACGTTGTTCGTTTCTAAGCTGACAGAAATTGAGAGGGAGAAACTTGAAAATTGTATTCAATGTGTTATATTGTATTGTATACAAGGTTCCTTTATAATGTAAAGGAAAAGAAGAGAAAAAAAAAAAATAATATACAAGAATTATAATTTCCTATTCTCTAAACTAGTCATGGATTAATCAAATTAATTTGTTTGTGTACTGGAGAACTCATTACAAAATATAAATAATACTTAGTCCGCGTGGGTGGACGAATGTGTCACTAGGAACGTTGAAATTGCTAAGTTGTTGTTTGTTCAAGTGCTGGTGAGAAATGAGAAGAAGCTTCTGAAATGCCCGTGGTTGATGAGGAAGTAGAAATATCTACTTCTTGCGATTCCTCAATAGCACTTTGAAGGTCTTCTAGTGCTGGGACAGCTTCTACCATGGATGGTTCTGATGCGACAAAATGATGCGGCAAAGGTATGGTAGATTTTTTTCGGATAAGAATGGTCGCTATCTTTACAAAGATGGTGAGGTCAATTCTCATGAAGATATAATTTCCTTGAGGAGGAACGTGTCTTCATGAAATATAACATCATTGCTAATAAAAAAATTCTCCTATAGAAATATTTGCAACTTGATATCCTTTTTGAAAGAAGGGGTATCTCATGAACACGCACTGAGTTGCTTGAGGATCCATTTTGCTTCTAGGGCCACATTTGTAGCTTAACATAGACATCCGAAAACCCCAAGATGATCATTGGTTGGTCTTCTATTGTACAGCATTTCAAAATGAGTCTTACCATTGAGAATCCGAGTTGGCACGTGATTAATTAAATAAGCAGCCGTGACCTCATAATCTCCCCAGAAAGACTCAGGAATAGAAGCTTGATATTTTAATGCGCAAGCTACTTTCAACAAATGACCATGCTTGCGCTTGATAACTCCATTTTGTTGTGGAGTGTAAGTGCAAGTACTTTCGGGGATTATTCCATGAAAAGATAGGAATTCTTTGCAATCAAAGGTGAAAAATTCATGACTATTATCTATATGAATTTTTTGCACATATTTATTGAAATGATTCCTAATCAAGGGAATAATTCGTGATAGGTCATTGAAGGCTTGAGCTTTTGATTGCATAAGATATACATAAGTAGTACACAAATAATCATTAACAATAGTGAGAAAAATCGAGATCTATCACAATGAGGAGTATAATAAGGACCCCATATGTAGGGAAAAAAATTATGTTAGCTCAAGATGCACTAGGCAAAAAAGATTTTTAAGACTATTTAGCAAGGGGCATATTGGACATTTTGAGTGAGGAAAGCTTGCACTATAACCCAATTGCTAATGAAAAAGAAGATTTTTATTCTTACTAATCGCATTACAATAAATAATCTTACTCAAAAATCTAAATCTTCTAGGGAATTAATCCTAAAGTATAGTCTTTGTGCAACTTTACCCAAGCCCATCAACTTACCCGTCAAAAGGTCCTAAAATAGACAATTTTCAGAACTTAATATGGCACAAAAATAATTATCTTGGCAAACTCTAGAGACAGAGAGCAAGTTAAGTTCAAAATCAGGAATATATAAGACATTCATGAAGATAAGATTTGGACCAAGTTGTATAGTGCCAATTTTGGTAACATAGGTGTTATTACCATTTGGGAGGTGAACTGATATAGGAAATCATGTTCCTTTGTGATATAAGAAAAGAATTCTTTATTGCATATTATGTGGTCACTAGCCTCTATATCAATTATCCATGCATCAACTGAAAGTGGATTCTCTTAGTATGAAGAGGTACTTGAGAATTCAACATTGTTGTCCTTTGTTTTCTATTGGCCCATAATTTGTACAATATTGTCATATTGCTCCTGAATAATTGCTTGGTGGGGCATCAATTTTATGTGCCGAGACCTAATAAACATTTAATTCCATCTCCTTTTTTTCATTAGGCTTTCCATGTAATTTCTAACATGTTTCCACAATATGGTGTGGACACTTGCAATACTCATAATATTTATTTTTGAGTTTTGAATTTTGTCCACTAACCTTCCATGATGATGTGGAATTTTTGGAGCCATAGGATCCTTTGTATGCTAGGGCTAACATGGCTTGATAAGAAGCGGTCAAATTCACCTAGAGATTAGTAGCCGTCCGATCTAGAGCGTAGCTCCTAACCATTCGATCGCCTACGCGAATCCTAGCCATCCTAACCAATGCACAGCCCCAGCTGTTCGATTGTTCGCATGAATCCCAATTGTCAGATCACCCATGTAAATCCTGGCCATCCAATCTAGGGTAAGCTGCTCCTATCTCTTTCTTCATCGCTGTTGCTATAGAAACGAGATGGCTTCCTTTCCTTTTTTTCTCCCGAGGTGCTGCTAGGAGGAAAAAACGTTGAATATGTCCTTGCAAAAGCCACAAGAGACTTTATCACCCACTTGCCCATGGTCAGCGGCGATTATCCATTGGCTCTCCACTTAAACAGCCAATTGGTAGATCTGACCAATTGGTGGTGGAGGATCCATGGCCAAGATTTGAGAAAGGAATGAGGAGTATGAATTGTTGAGGATCAATAAAAATCTCATGGCTTTCTCCATTTCCTTTTTCTCCTTGTACTACCTAAGAGTGTTTTTGGGACCCTCCAACTACTCTTCCGCCGCCTTGAGCTTATTCTAAAGAGTAGAGAGACGATTGAAGACGGCGGTGACACTAAGGTTCCCTTGTTTTAATTATGAGATTGCCTATGTGATTGTGAACATCTTTGCCCGATCTAGTTGCCCATACATTTTTCGAATGTTTTCCCAAAATCTTTGGGACTCTTCAGTTGGCAGAAGCCTAGTTGCTATGTCGGGGGCAAGGGAGTTCCCAATCCACGTACGAACCAATTAATTGCACTTTTGCTAGTGTCTTCAGCTAGAAAAGGAATGGCTTCATTGAGGAAATTGTCCTTGTCCTTCATGACAAAGGCTTGTTGGAGATCCCTTGACCATGTGCTGAAGTTTTCTGGTCCGATGAGTTGTATGTTGATCAAGCACAGTTGTGGTCCATCAACTAGCGACGCATAGAGAGGGTTGTCGGATTCGGGGCAGCCACCGCTACCACTACTACCACTGCTACCAATAGGTAGGAGATAGGGCATAAAGCTATTTGAGGTGTCATGTAGGGTTCTGCCCTTTGACCCAAAATAGATTGGGCTATGTGACCTAGATTCACTTCGCTCGATTCACCATTCGGGCTAGATCCACACAGAAGGTGGGCTTGCCCAAATCCAAAAGCATTTAAATCTCTAGGAATCCCATATGAAAACTGGCACCACACCCTTGGCCCAGTGGCCCATTGATCTTGGATTGGGTATCATTGAACTTGAGCCCACTGACTTGGGCCAGGAATATGGGTCGAGCCATGTGTAACACCAACTGGGTTCTAGTCATCACCAGAAGGTAGAATAGGGATCTATTCTTGCTCTTGTTCTTGTGAGATAGGGGTTTCCTCCACTGATGAATTCTCAGCCATGGTATCAAGGTAACAACGATTTCTGAATTCCTATTTGGCTTGTTGAATCATTTGGCAAGACGGAATAATGTTCAAATATGGAACCGATGGCAATTCTAGAGGTGTGGAAGCTAGGTCAAGAAAGTAGGCTTTGATACCATGACATAAATCGAGAGGGAGAAACTAGAAAATTATATTCAATGTGTTGTATTGTATTGTGTACAAGGTTCCTTTATAATGTAAAGGAAAAGAAGATAAAAAAAGGAAAAAATATATAGAAGAATTATAATTTCCTATTCTCTAGACTAATCACGGATTAATCAAATCAATTTGTCCGTCATTGATACTAGAATCTTTAAACATAATCAATATCGTAATCTCCGGATATACTTCCAACATGAGCCTTTTCTAGTAAATTGACTTGAAAGAGGAAGGAGCCGAGAAGGCACCAACCTGCGTGTCCCACCCTTGACCTTTGCATTCACGACAAAGAAGAACACGAAACATGGCTCAATAATAGTTGACCTTTCGCACGTCATTATCGATCGCCCTCTCCATCCGCTCCGACATTTGTACCCTAATTTCTGCCGACGTACGTCTCTCTCTCTCTCTCTCTCTCTCTCTCTCTCTCTCTCTCAACGCGCACTAGAAAGCCAAAACGAAGAAGATCGTCAACTAATGATTGTAAACACAGCTGAAGAAGCAACTACTACTACACGAAGATAAAATCCATCCATCCAAAAAGGAATGAAGAACTCCGTGATCCATGCATCTACTATTCCTAACGTTCTTCAGAGACAAGGAAATGAAGATCATGAGGAGATTGATTATTCAGGAGTAATGATGAAAAATCGAGCTTTCCCATTAATTTTCTGCTGATTAAGCGAAGTGAACCGAGCAATCCTTCTTTCCATCTTTTAACTTCCCGATTGAGGAGGAGAGCTCGATGCTCAAATTCTCGCATTCCACCTTTACCGACGCTCGCTTGCTTGGCCAGTACGCATGCATGGACTTGACACTATCCTCACCGACATCACAGATCCTCGCAGCCAGGCCTCGGGCCTGTTTGCACCTCGAAGATGAGGACTTGTTGGCTCTCTTGCTGATGTGATATTCCGACGATGATGTGTGGTTGTGGTTCGAGAGAGGGAACTGGCATTTGCAGTGAACTAGTGCGACCCGGAGGTTGACATCCTGGATGACCACGCCGACTTTCTTGTTGGGGTTGGTGATGGTAAGCTCAATCCGGACGTGGAGTTTTGGAGGAGGCTACGAGGCATCGGAGGCGTTGGGAGGCCAGAGAGGGAGAGGGAATCCAACCAGAATGCGGGAAGGCGAGGGTTCTGGGTGAGCCACGCGATGGTGATGACCGCCCCGATTGAGACAAGGAGGAGGACCAGCGACTGCATTTTATGGAAGACGATTCTGTAGGATTTGGAGCAGCAGGGGGTAGCGGGGCGGCGGTGGTTGGTAGAGGACGTGGTGGTGGCAGCCATTGGGAGAAAGTTTCTCCGGTGTCCAAGAGTGTCGAAGAAGGAGGTGATGGAGGGAAGAAATTGGATCGACGACATGCTTCTATGATACGAAGGTAAAACAAAATTTTCTCTCAAAGCAGCGTCTGAGAATGCCGTCACGAGCAACTGTGCAACGTGTGCTCGAACTCTGCATTTTCTTTGGATTTGTTCTTCTTGGGGGAAAAAGACGTGGTATTGATAAGACTTAATCTTGAATTTTGGGGATATGCTTGTGTAAAATGTACCAACCATAAAAAATGGGAACACCGACGTGCACTTGCTAGATACTATAAATAATCCTGGAGTTGCGAAATTGGTATACCAAATCAGTTTATACAATAATTTGGCTAGTATTCGATTTTGCGTCATATCTGTCGAGCCCATTTCTTTTCTAGAGCATAATTTGACGACCACTTCTTTTTTTTTTTTTAGCTTTAAACTCCTGAGTGTTGTACTTTGGCATCTCAAACGTGGCTTTTAGTTTATGTCAAGCAACGCAGAGTCTTTATTTTGTAACAAATTTCACTAGTTCTTGGAGGTACGGAGGCCAAGTGAGATATTTTAAAATTAGATGAATTCAATAGAAAACCTGTTTGTCCGATGAGAAATGATATGTTGAATGAAGAAATTTATGACTAAAGTCTGGGGAAATATCCCCTAAAGTCGCAGTTAATGGAGGATGAAACGAGTGGTTGGACGGTATCTGCCGCTACCAAAGGCAAGAGGCGAGAAACTCCATCCGTTATAAAAGGAATGAAGAACTCCAGGATAGTTTTGTCTAACCTCTTAGTTATCTTCTTCATAATCTACATAAAAATGAATAGTTTTTTTTTTTGGCAAAAAAGATTATTTTTAGAGCCCCCTATATCAAATATTTATTAAAATTGGGAATATCTCAGATAAGGTTCCTGCCTTACAACATAACTTTGACCAATAAGCTGCAACCCATTCATCAGTCCCTAACACTAAACTCACCATTAAAACATAGATTTAAAAAAAAAAAATACCAGAAATATACTTCATCTTTCACTCAATGATCACTTACATACCCCTACTTTTGAATATCAACTAAAGATTAAACTGTATAACCCTAATTAAGATGCTAAGAGGAGGAGCAGTTCTCGTCTTTTCAAATTGAGAACTATGCTGAGAGGAATTTGAGCGGCATCGATGAAAATAGAAATATTCAAGCGGTCACTGGGGACAAAAGTGAGATTTAATTTTGATATTTTCTCTTAACCATAGCATAAGGTTTTGAAACGGAGTAACTATTTCGTTGTGACTAGAGCTAACACTTATTGGGCACACCGCCGCCCCCACCTCCTCCTCCTCCTTGTCTGTCGCCTTCATTTAATATTTCCACTCGATTGCTAGGAAAGTTCAAATGCTGGGGGAGTCGTGGGTGCTGATGCTGCTGACCCACATTAAATCGTGCGTTCTCTGGAGGAAAGGTGCTACGTGTTCATACGCGTACTTTGCACGTGAGTTGTACATCCGGTGCACTCGCACGGTACGAGATAAAAGATATTGAATTTATCAAAGTATTATCACGTTGATTTTTTTTATAAAAAAAAAAGAACTGATTTTAATCCTTTTAAATTAGTGGAAACATCCCAAGTCTGATTTGCGGATCCGACACAGGGGTCCTTCCTCCAAGACTTTGCATTATGAGGTCAAGCTTCCCAATTTTTCATGAGACCCGCGACACGAGAACAATTCAATGGAGTTTTCCTTACGGTTCCTCCTGTGAAATTAAGCACGTCCCACTCTCCTGGTGATTTGGGCATACAACCCTGCAAGCAGAGAAATCTTGGGCCTCGGGTAACTCGGCACATGCCGTTATCGCCACAATTTTTATAGCTGTCACAAGGGTCGTAAGGGACTGAGCAAACCACATCCCATTTCGTGCTTACCCTCTTCAGTAGAAGACACCGCGCAACACCCTCCGCGCTTAATTAGACTTTGGCAATGACATCGTCCTTAAAAGTTTTAACGGCAAAATAGGCATCGGTTCTATTGTAAACAATGATGGGATCAACAACGGTAGTCGGCGCCTTGGTAATACTGGCGAATCTAAGTCCATTCCACGGCCCAGTTTAATAAACTTTGATGGAACCGTTGCTAGCGGTTTCGATTTGAGGAAAACCGTCAATTTTGTATTTGAGTGTATAGCCTCCAAGGAAAGGATCATGCAGGCATCTCCAAGAAGTCAGAAGATGTTCCAAACTAGTTCTAAAGTTCCATCCCAACGTCATACCGACTAAAATCATGCCTGATGGGTCATCAAAACTTTGCCATGAGTAGTTAACGAAGTCTGAAATGTTGCCTTCCTTAAGAACAAGGTTACCAGAATCTAGGAGCTGTGCAACTGGGTTTTGGAGAACCTTGGTTGAATTCATCGACCAAATGACGCTCATTGATCAGTTCAAAAGACTAAGTTCACCTTCATTGCTTATGTTGGAATTTGCGGAAGCGTGTGTTTAATGTGTGTGCAAGGGAGTGTTTTCTATGTGAATTATCAAGAGAGCAAATGAACTAAGAACAAAGTGGGCAAGGGCAGAGCAATAATAAAAATGTGTAAAATAGAATGGCAGTAAGGGACCACAAGGGAACAAAAGAAAGCTTTTTTTATTTAGTTATAGTACAAAGGAAGAGGAGGAGCTTACCTTTTTGTTCTGCCCCTCAAAATGCACAACCACAAGGCCTTTTATAGGCCTACATAACTGACTTGTTTAAGGGAAATCTTCTGCTCTTGTTAGAGATTTTTCTCTTTCCCTCTTCTCCTAGAGACTTCTACATTTGTGCTTCTATACTTTTCATTGCCGCCTAAGCTAGATTTTCATTTTTAAGGATTTTTCTTGACTTTTCTAGCCAATATCAATCTTGAAGTTTCTAGAAATTGGATCAATTCAACACTCCTCCTTGATCCAATTTCGTGTTACACCAAGCTTCTTCCACAATGTCTCAAACTTGGCTAGTGGTAGTGCTTTAATGAAGATGTCCGCTACTTGTTCCTCGGTTTTGCAATATTTCAGCTTGATCTCTTCATTATTTTGCACCTCTCGTATGAAGTGGTATTTGATGTCGATATGTTTGGTTCTTCCATAGAATACTAGATTCTTTGATATAGCGATTGTGGACTTATTGTTGCAAAGTATCGGAGTTGATTTCATATGTGCTTCTCCAATGTCTTCTAGAATTCTTCGAAGCCATATTGCTTGACTGGCGATCATTGCAACTGCGATGTATTCAGCTTATGTAGTAGACTGTGCCACTAAGTCTTGTTTTTTTAAAGCCCATGAGAATATTCCAGAACTCAGTGTGAATGCATAGCCAGCAGTACTTCTCCTATCATTAGCTGAACCTATCTAGTCGCTATTAGTGTAGCCAATGAGCTTGGCATTTGTACTTGGCTGATACCAAATGCCATAATCTATAGTTTCTCGTAAATATCTGAGAATTCTCTTGGCAGCTCCAAAGTGAATTTGACTTGGACTTTGCATGAATTGTGATAGTAGACTTGTTGTATACATAACATATGGTAATGTAGCAATGAGATATAGCAGACTACCGATCAGACTTCTGTAGAGAGAGACGTCATATTTTTCTGCTCCATCTTCCTTCAATAGTTTCTCATTTATCATGAGCAGAGTTGAAACTGCTTTGCAATAGTTCATCTTGATTTTCTTCAGGAGGTTCATGATATATTTCTTTTGCGAGATAAAAACTTTTAACATAGTATCAAAGCTAGATTCGCCCAGGCTTGTAACTGATCCAGATGTAAGGGACCATGAAGCCAGAGCTAGACATATTAGATGGTTATAGGCATTTGTCATCACCATCCTCAACTAAAAAGGCCGGAGCCCGAGCAAGAGCCAAGAGAGCTAGAGTCAGAGCCAGAGCTAGAATCAAAGGCTAGGGCCCGAGCAAGAGCCAAGAGAGCCAAAGTCGGAGCCAGAGCCAAAACCAAAGCCGGAACCAAAGCTAGAGCCTACGAGAGCCAGAGCTCGAGCCCCGAGCTAACAACTACAACTAAGAGCATTTTGATGCCCCAAGACATATGGGACATCATTAAAGAAAAGACATGCACATTCAAAGGCAAGTGCAAGTGTTTTGACAAGAGAAAGTAAGAGATTGTAGAACAAAGACGACATAAAAGGCATGTGATAAATTACAAGAGAAATTTCAAGGTTGCTAGTTGAACCTAGAAGATTCACGTGGGAATGCAAGCAAGCGGAAGCCAAGTTGAAGAAGAAATTCTAGAACAAGCTAGAGAAGTCTACATGCATAGGAAACACGTGAAGAAGATAAAAAGAAGTCCAAGAGAGGCTGAGGCGGTGAAGAAGAGAAACTTGAATGAAAGTCAACAATAGTGGCTAAAGAAGAAACCTACGTGAGCAGCAAGAGTACTTGGATAAAAAAAACCATACTTCGCGTATCCGATAATTATGGACATCACCACAGAGAAAATGGAAAAAGGGACACGAGCGATAATCAAATTACCCGACTCTTGTTCACCATTCTTCTCTTAGGCCATTTCTTTGTCCAATTTGAGTTCAGTTGACTATAATTTCAAAATATATGGAGTTCGAAATGAAAAGGAGAAGAAATTGGACATTATTAAAACTATCTCAATTCTCTTATTATATATTCCCAATCTACATAATCTGTTTTGAAACGTGAACCATGCATAGTTATATTCCTTAAGAGATACATACACACAAATTCTATAGTGTGTTAATTTATGGAATTAAGGGAAAGATGTTGAATAATATCGAAACTCCATTTTTGAGTTGGACCCTTAGCCTCCAATTTGGCTGATTAATTGCTTGATCATAAGCAAGTAGGGGTGAGCATGGTCCGGGTTGGACCGGTCCACCCCCTAACCCTAGAACCAACCCGCATAATGCTAGGTCCTCAATTTTTGGGACGAATGACCGATCCTATTGAGTTTGGGACCAAGGACCGAACTGACCCAATGGGTTCGGTCCGATTCCAAGGTCAACCCAGAATCAACCGATAATTTTTTATTTCATTTTTAATACTCCTTGAAAAAGCAATTGAAGACAGACTAACCCAATGGGTTTGGTTCGATTCTAAGGTCAACCTAGGATCAAGCAATAAATTTTTATTTCATTTTTTGTACTCCTTGAAATGGCAACTGAAGACCGAACCAACCCAATGGGTTCAATGACGAGTGATGTCAGCTAAGAAAGGCAAGCAGTGAGGATCGAGTGGGGTGAGCATCGAGTGTCGAGCGAGAAGCAAGCCAAGCGAGGATCGAGCGACAAGCGGCACGAGTGACCCAAAGCGAGCGAGGTGAATGTTGAGTGGTGAGTAGAGAAGTTGTTTATCTCGATTTTGGCAAATTGAAGACTAAGAAAACAAACAAGATAGAAGAGAATAAGTACTAGAGGATGATACCGTAAGGAGCTGTTTATGCCCTTTTGGCCACTGTAAAGATTCCTCACAAAAACATTTTCCTCTTTCGTAAATTATGACTGTTGACGTCATAAAAGACATTAAAAATTTAAGTTAGTAAAGAACAATGTAAAATTACTTGAACTACTCACTAAATAGTTGTTTAATGTTGTTGACATCATTTATTTTAAGGTTTTTTCTATATAAAAAAATTTTAAATAATATATAGAGAGTTAGGGTTGGTTCGGGTTGGACCGACCCTAAATTCCTAGAATCGATGACCAATTTGCACAGTACTGGTCCAGGATTGGGACCAAGAAACGACCCAGTCTCCTTGGAAACCAGACCGGGACCGATAGGGTTGAGTTGGTTCAGGGTCGGTTCAGGGTTGACCCTAGACCGATGCTCACCCCTATAAGCAAGCCAAGAGAGAAGTGGGCTGAGCCCATCTTTATATGTTTGAGCTTCTTGAGCACATGGGCCAATATGTAATACTATTGGCCTAGAAAATGATTAACGGTGAAAATCAGCTAATATATATAAATATAAAGGTATATATGACGAGATTAACATATTAGAAAATGCGTCAGATTCTTACTGAAATATTGGGCATTGGACATTGAGTCTTGTTAAATACTAATGCTATTTCTATTCATTAAGAAAGAAAAAGCCTATACTCTATCGTTGACATAAATAGTGGAAGAGCCACAATCTATGGAATAAAAGGTAAAACTTTATCTAAGTGAAAGTTGTGGAAGTCCATCTGTAAAAGAGGATATCAAATTAGTGTTGTCGCATACATCATATCGGTTATCCATTTTGTGTGATTTCCAACAATCGAGTACTCCATTTAGGCCCCATGTATCCATAGTGATTTCTACATGGGGAAAACGGATGCAGTTAGATAGTGCAACATGATGATTCTTTTTTTTCCCTATTTGGCCGCTACAGTATCGCCTGGTGATCCATAGTTACACGTCAAAGTAAACCGAGCCACGCCACACCCAAAAAAAAAAAAAGAATAAGAAAAGAAAAAGCCGGTTTTCATCAGACATGATGGGGTTTAAGTCAACGCAGATTGTTAAAGTAAGCGGATTGTTTTTGGCGCAGAAGTCAGCGCAGAAGTTGTCGTCGTTCGTTACTGAGCTTTTCTAGTTGATTGAGTTGAAAGAGGAAGGAGCCGAGAAGGCACCGACCTGCAGGTCCCACCCTTTGACCTTCGCATTCACGACAAAGAAGGAATAAGAGATGATTTGATAATTGATTGACTTTTTGCATTTCGCGACTTTTCTGCCTTAATTTCTACCAATGTGCGTATCTCTCTCTCTCTCTCTCTCTCTCTCTCTCTCAACGGGCACTAGATAGCTAAAAGGAAGAAGATCATCAGCTAATTGGAAACGCAGCTGAAGCATGATCGCGAAGTTGAGCTTGCTTATTGCAATGCATAATAATTTCAAATGAACTTCATTTGATCGACTAGTTTCTAAAAGTTACGCGATGAGCTACTAGCTACAGAAGCAACTGCTACTACATGAAGAGAAACTCCATCCATTCAAAAATGAATGAAGAACTACATGATCCATGTATCCACTATTACTAACGTTCTTCAGAGACAAGGAAATGATGATCATGAGGAGATTGATCATTGGAACACCCGAGAGTATTGATGAAAAGTTTGGGGTTCCCTGTTAATTTTCCGCTGATTAAGCGAAGTGAACCGGGCAATCCTTCCCTGCATCTTTTAACTCCCCGATGCGTCTCGATGAAGAAAGCCCGATGCTCAAATCCTCACATTTGACCTCCACCAACTTGCGCTTGCTCGGCCAATACGCATGCATGAACTTGACACTAACCTGCATCCTCACCGACATCACTGCTAACCCTTTCCTCAGTTCCTCGCACACAGTGAACTGAAACGGCCTCTTCCTCCTCGTTCTGCAGCAGGGCCTCGGGCCTGTTTCCACCTGGAAGGTCAGGACTCCTCGGCCCCTCTTGCTGATGTGATGCTCCGACGATGATGTGTGGTTGTGGCTTGAGAGAGGGAGCTGGCACTTGTGGTGAACTAGTGCAAGCCAGAGGTTGACGTCATGGATGACCACTCCCAGTTTCTTGTTAGGGTTGGTGGCAGTAAAGTTGATCCCGACGTGAAGTTTCAGAGGAGGGCATGAGGTGTCGGAGGTATTGGGGAGGCCAGAGAGGGAGAGAGAGTTGAGCCGGAACGTGGGAGCGCGAGGGTTCAGGACGAGCCATGCAATGGCGATGATCGCGCCGATCAAGACAACGAGGAGGACCAGTGACTGCATTATACGGAAGACGGTTCTGGAGGATCTGGAGGAGGTGGAGGGGGTGGCGGTGGCGGTGGCGGTGGCGGTGGCGGTGGTGGTGGCGGCAGAGGAGGTGGTGGTGGTGGTGGTGGTGGTTGCCATTGGGAGAAAACTTCTCTGCTGCCTGAAGAGTACTGAAGAAGGAGGAGATGGAGGGAAGAAATTGGATCGACGACATGCTTTTATAATAAGGGTAAACAAAATTTTCTCTCTAAGCCGCGTCTCAAAAAGATTCGTGGCTTCTCAACCTTACACTTTTTGGAGGGAGAGAAAGTCGTCGCAAGCAATTGTAGAGCAAACAACTTGTGCTCGAACTCGTGCGTTTTCTACCCAAGTGAAGAAGGAAAATCAGCGTATGAGATGACGTTGACGAGAACAAATCCAAATGGGTTTGCTCTTCTCGGGGACAAAGACATCGCATTGACGAGACTTAAATCTTGTATTTTGGGGCACATACTATAAAAGACGGAAACGCAGACATGCACTCGCCCTATACTATTAGTAATCCCACGGGTACCAAATTGGTGTACCAAACCAGTTTCTAAAATGATTTGGTTAGAATTCGATTTTGTGCCGTATTTGCCGCGAACCCATTTGTTCTCCAAAGCATATTTTTACGACCACTTCAATTTTAGCTTTAAGCTCTCGAGCTTCATGCTTTAGTATCTCAAACGTGGCTTCTAGGTTGTGTTGAGCGACGGGGAGTATTTATTTTACAACAAATTTCACTGGTGTAATGAAGGTCATTTAGAAGTTATCATGAGATCTGGAAGTTAGATTGCGGCTCCGTATTCATTTGGACGACAAAGTCAAAAGTAGGAGCTGGGAGCGCCGGATTTCGGTTTCCAAGGGGAGAAAGGTCCGTGCATGCGCACGTGGGTTGACTTCCTTTTTGATGTGGGCTGTACGTTCCTTCGATCCCCACGGGGCGTCGTTGCATGTCCGCGAAGGAAGGAGCCGAGAAGGCAAACCGCGTGCCTCGCGCTCGATATTTTTGCATGTCGTTGTCGATCGCCCTCTGCATCCGCTCGACATTTCTACCTCGGAGTTTCTTCTAATGTACGTCTCTCTCTCTCTATCTCTCTCTCTCGGCTGGGTCAACCTCTATGTTTGCCCAGCTCAGCTAGAGGGAAAGAAGATTGAGGTTTCCGTTCTTGATTCGAAGGCCAACCATTAACTGAATTTGCTCAAATTTAAATATGTTATTCATGAGACTGTTGGCTATGAATTGATCAATTTTGTTTGATGAAAACCTCCTATGAATTCTCTAATCATAGTTAGGATTTTCTTGCTCAATTTATGTTAATCCACCTTCGTGGTAAGGAAACACAGTTATATTATTAATATTAAACCTCTAGTATGTGACTAGAGAAAAACACTTTATGTATCTTACTATCCTTAGTGATTAATAAAAAATTTTGGACAATCCATGATTTTTCTCGCATTGGGTTTCCAAGTAAAACTTTGATATTTTTGTTGGCTTTGTCTCATTATATTTACTTATCGTGAGGTTGTGTTGTACTGGCTGATTATTGCTAAGGTTAAGTCAATTTCAGTCAGTTTAGTTTTGGGGGAGATGTTGATCTTGGATTGGGTTTAATTCATAGAGAATTGTTGCTTCAATTTTCCCCAGCACTCTCTACACACACTGGAAAGCTAAAAGAAATGAAGGAAAATAATTGAAAAGAAGAATCAAATAGTCAATTAACGATTGTGAACACGGCTGAAGCGTGATCGCGAAGTTAAGCTTAATTATTAACAATACATAATTTCATATGAAATTCATCCGATTGATTAATTCCTAAAAGATACACGATGAGCTACTGGCTGCAGTAGCAACTGCCACCACACGAAGAGCAACTCCATCCATTATAAAAGGAATGAAGAACGCCTTGATCCATGCCTGCACTGTTCACCAACGTTTTTCAAATATTAGAGGCTTATGACAGCGCATAAGGCTTAGTTTGTTTCACAAAAAAAAAATTAATTGATCTGAAAAATATTTTTCCTCAATATTGATCACTTGTGTCGCTTACAAAAGTGAATAAATGAAAGTTATTTTCATTGTTTGCACAAAAAATTTAGACATGAATTATTGTTGATAAAGAAAACATTGTTCAACGATTGAATATTTCAAGCCACGTGAGCATATATTTTTAGAAAAATATTTTTCAAATTATTTTATTTTTTTTGGAACAAACAGACACACCCCAAGTCGGCATTTTATATATTTTTAAAATGGTGTAAGCTCTTGTTATAAATGAACTCGTCCAGATTTCTGAAAAAGTTAATAGTGGAACATGTTGGGAGACATGTTGGGCTATCTGGCCTTTGCGCACTGTACTTCACGTTAGGACCAAACAATGACCCTATCCAAGTTGCCTTTGGTCCGAATCCATTCATTAATAGAGTATATTTATAGCCCTTAAATTTATATCCACATCATATGTTGGAACATCAATTTCGGTTCCCATTAAATTCAGCCCATATCGATCCGTAATTCACTAGCCATGATATGCGGGTTCGGTTCACAGCTTTCGCATAAAAACTACTGAGAGTTCCCATTATTCTTTGCTTGAGCTCTCAGAAATTTCTTTCTAGTGTCTATATCGATGCATTTTATCAATGAAATTGCCCATATTTTATAATGGCCAGTTTGATTAGCCCCTACACACGTGATTGTGATTTCTTGAGAATGATTAAACACATCATATCGATTATCTATTTTGCGGAATTTCCAACAATCTTTTATTACATAATTTTCTAGGCGGGAAAATGGAGGTAGTTGGATTGAGTAATCTCCTCCTCCTCTCTCCTAGTAATTGATAGTTAGACGCAAAAGTAAGCCGATTTTCTTCTCCTCCTCGTTCTTCTCGTTCTTCTCCTTCATTTTCTTATTCTCCTCCTTCTTGTCATTCTTGTCCTTCTTGGAGACGTTGGGGAGGTCAGAAAGAGAGAGAGGGAGTCAAGCTGGAACGCTGGAGGACGAGGGTTCAGGACAAGCCACACGACGGCGATGACTGCGTTGATCGAGGAAACAAGGAGGATAGAAGCTGGATAATATCAAAAGTTGATTTTTGAGTTGGTCCCTCGGCCTCCAAGTTGGCTAATTATTCTTTGCTTTGCTCATGAACAAGCAAAAAGAGAAGTGGGCTGAGCCCATCTTTATATGGTTGAGCTTCTTGAGCACGTGGGCCAATATGTGATACTATGGGCCTCGGAAAGGACTAATAATGAAAATCAGCCAATATATATAAATATAAAGGTATGCTAAGTCTCAATAGCGAGATTAACATATTCAAAGATGCGTTTGGATTCTTACTAAATTATTGGGCATTGGACATTGAGTCTCGTTAAATATTAATGCTATTTCTATTCGTTTAGAATGAAAAGGTCTACACTCTCTCGACATAAATAGTAGTGGAGTTGCAACCTAAGGAATAAAGGGTGAAACTTTATTTGAGAGAAAGTTGTGGAAGTCAATCTGTAAGGGCGAATGTATTCGTAGTGATTTTCCACATGAGGAAAATAAATGTAGTTGGATCGTGCAACATGCTGATTCTTTTTGCCTATTTGGACGCTAAAGTATCGCCTAGTAATCGATAGTTACATGCTAAAGTAGACCGAGCCACGGCATGCCAAAAAAATAAAAAAAAAAGCCGGTTTTAATTAGACATGATGGGATCTAAGTCAACCTAGGTCACCGGATTGTTATTGGCGTAGAAGTCAACGGAATCCGTCGTTGTTTATATCTGGTTCGGGCAAGAAGTTGACGTCGTTCGTTTCTGAGCATTTTCTAGTAAATTGACTTAAAAGAGGAAGGAGCCGAGAAGGCACCAACCTGCGTGTTCCACCCTTGACCTTTGCAGTCACGACAAAGAAGAACATAAAATATGGCTCAATAATTAGTTGACTTTATGCATGTCATTACCGATCGACCTCTCCATCCACTCGCAATATTTCTACCTTAATTTCTACCAACGTACGTATCTCTCTCTCTCTCTCTCTCTCTCTCTCTCTCTCTCTCTCTCAACGCGCACTGGAAAGCTAAAAGGAAGAAGATCATCACCTGATGATTGTAAACACAACTGAAGCATGATCACGAAGTTGAGCTTACTTATTACAATACATAATAATCTCAAACTTAACTTCATTCGATCGATTAGTTTCTAAAAGGTACACGATGAGCTACTAGCTACAGAAGCAGCTAATTCTACACGAAGAGATCCACTATTACTAACGTTCTTCGGAGATAAGGAAATGATGATCATGAGGAAATTGATCATTGGAACACCCGAGAGTAATGATGAAAAGTTGAGCTTTCCCATTAATTTTCTGCTGATTAAGCGAAGCGAACCGAGCAATCCTTCCCTCTATCTTTTAACTTCCCGGTGCGTGTCGATGAGGAGAGCTCGAGGCTCAAATTCTCGCATCCCACATTCACCGACATGCGCTTGCTCGGCCAATATGCATGCATGAACTTGACGCTAACCTTCATCTTCACGGACATCACTGCCTCACCCACAGGGAACTGAAACGGCCTCTTCTTCCTCATTCCTCGGCGAGGCCTCAGGGCTGTTTTCTCCTCGAAGATGAGGACTTTTTGGCTACTTTTGCTGATGCGATATTCCGACGATGCTGTGTGGTTGGGGCTCCAGAGAGGGAGCTGGCGCTTGCAGTGAAGTATTGCGAGCCAGAGGTTGACGTCCTCGATGACCACGCCGAGTTTCTTGTTTGGGTTGGTGGCGGTGAGCTGGATCCGAACGTGGGGTCCTGGAGGATGGGATGAGGCATCGGAGGCACTGGGGAGGCCGGAGAGGGAGAGGGAGTCAAGCCGGAATGCGGGAGGGCGGGGGTTTAGGACGAGCCACGCGACGGTGACGACCGTGCCAATCGAGACAATGAGGAGGACCAGTGACTGCATCGTACGGGAGACGATTCTGAAGGATTTGGAGGAGGAGGTGGGGGCAGCGGCGGTGACGGCAGAGGTAGCCATCGGGAGAAAACTTCTCCGTTGCCTAAGAGTGGTGAAGAAGGATGTGATGGAGGGAAGAAACTGGATCGACGATATGCTTTTATAATAAAGGGTCAAACAAAATTTTCGCTACGCCTGAGAACATTCGCGGCTTCTTAACCCTTTTACTCTTGGTGTGAAAGGCGATACGGGAGAGAATGTCGTCGCGAGCAAAATGTAGCGAAAACGTGTATTCTCGCTGGTGCGTTTTCTACCTAAGTGAAAAGGGAATCACCATGATATGAAGTTGGCGAGAACAAATCCAAATGGGATTTTTCTTCTTGGGGGAAAAAAGACGTTGTATTGACAAGACTTAATCTTGCACTTTTGGGCATATGCTCGTGTGAATCATAAATAATCTCGGAGTTACGAGATAGGTATACCAAATCAGTTTATAAAATAATTTGGCTAGTATTCAATTTTGCATCATATTTGTGGTGGATCCATTTGTTTTCCATATCATATTTTAGTACCACCTCTATTTTTAGGTTTAAACTCTTGAGTTTATATTGTAGTATCTCAAATCTGGCTCTTAGTAAGTATTTCTATAGCTATTAAATGAGTAGATTGAGTCAGGTTTGGGTTGGATCATTAATGGGTCGACCCAAATTGACCATTAACTCATTTATGACTCATTTATGTTTAATGTAAATTTTTCGACCCATACCCAACCCGACCCATATTAATAAAATATTTTCTTATTTAACTAAATTTAGGAAAACTTATTCTTATGTTTTTTTATATATTATATTACTAAAAAACTTCCAAGTAATACAAATCCAATCAATAATTTTTTAATTTTTTATTATTTTTCAAAAAATATATTTCTTATATATATTTAAAAACTAAAATGGTTCTATACATTGGAAAATTTTTATAATTTTTAAATAATTATTTTAAAAATCAAATTTTAAGTTTTTATTTTTAAAAAAATCGAATTTTAATTTATTAAAAAATTTAAAATTTTAATTATTTTTATTTTTATTTTCAAATTAATTTTTAAATTTTAATTTTCTTTTTCTTTTTGTTCTTCTTCTTTGGTCGGCCGCCGGCCACGACGACGCCTAACGGCCAGCCACATGTGAGCCTCGAGCTTGCCCAAACTCACCGACGCCGGCAAGCTCGTGGCTCGCCGCATCCCACGAGCTCAAGACTCGCTAGCGTCGAGCGAGCTTGAGCTCGCCCCTAGTCGAATGTCGGCGAGGCCTTCGCCTCGCCAAATCTGGTGAGCTCGAGCTCGCCCCTTGCTGGAAGTCGGCGAGGCCTCCGCCTCGCCAGATCTGGCGAGCTCGAGGCTCGCCGACACCGGGTGAGCTTAAGCTCGCCCCTTGTTGGACGTCGGCGAGGCCTCCGCCTCGCCAGATCTGGCGAGCTCGAGGCTTGCCAACATCGGGTGAGCTCGAGCTCACCCCTCGCCGAACGTCGGCGAGGCCTCCACCTTGCCAAATCTGGTGAGCTCGACGCTCGCCGGCATCGGGCGATCTTGAGCTCGCCCCTCACTAGATCTAGCGAGGCTCGAGCCTCGCCAAATGCCGGCAAGTTCAAGTCTCGCCAGATCAGCGAGGCTCAAGCCTCGCCAGATCCGCCGAGCTCGAGGCTTGCTTGGCGGTCACCCTACGCCGTGCCGGCGACTAGAGGAAGAAGAAAGAAAAAAAAAAAAAAATAATTATATTTCGGTTTTTATAAAAAAAATTAAAAGTTAAAAAGAGGGGAGAGAGAGAGAGAGAGATGGTGAGGTTTTGAGTAAAAATAAATGGGTTCATTTTTAATGGGTTGATAAATAGGTCATAAATTGGTTAGTTTTCTAACTCATTTAAAACCCATATATCTTAGTATTGACTCATTTAAACTCATTATGGGTGCTTTATGAAATAATGTTTGATCCATTAACGATCCATTTAATCATAAATGGGTTGCACAACCCATTTAACACCTATAAGTTCTTCTTGAAGGTACGGATGCCAAACGGGTAAACGGGATATTTTGAAATTAAACGAATTTAATAGAAAACTCGTCTGTCTGATGACAAATGACGTGCTGAAAAAAGAAATTTTAAAGCTGAAGTTTGGGGATATATTTCCCAAAGTCGCCGTTTTATGGTGAATGAAACGAGTAGTTGGACGGTAATATCTGTCGCTACCAAGGCGAGAGGCGAGAAACTGCTCGTATGAAGACCGCGGAAGCAGGCAGGAGCCGGAACCGCCGCTTTTTGGTTTTGAAGGTCCGTGCATGCACACGTGGCTTGACTTACTTTTGGAAGTGGGCTTTACGTTCCTTCGATCCCCACATGGCATCATTCTTATGTCCGCGAAGGAAGGAACCGAGAAGGCGAACGGCATGTAAAACCCGCTCGACATTTCTACCTCGTAGGTTCTTCCAGTGTACGTCTCTCTCTCGTCAAGATTTGTAAATAGCAAATTGTGGAACACGTTGGGAGACATGTTGGTCTATCTGGCCTTCGTGCACTGTACTTCATGTTCGGACCAAGCAATGACCCGATCCAAGTTGCCTTTGGTCCGGATCCATCATTAATATAGTATCTTCATAGCCCTAAAATCCATGTCCACACCATATGTCAGAACATCAATTTTGGGTGTCATTGATTTCGGCCTATATCGATCCGTAATTCACTATCCATGATATACGGGTCGGGTTCACAGCTTTCGCATGAAAACTACATAGAGTTCCTCTCATTCTTCACTTGAGCTTTGAGAGGTTTTCTTTCTAGTTTCTATATCGACCCATTTGATCAATGAAATTGTCCATGTTGTAGTTATGGCCGGTTTGATTAACCCCTACACACGGGATGTATAATTGCCCAAGAATGACAAAAGGTATGCTAAGCCTGCACGTATTAAATGATGTGGTGGAATCTTATTGGAGAAGTGGGCATTGAACATCGAGTCGATACAAACACAAATGGGTATTTCTTTTGTTGGGAAAAAAAAAAAAAAAATCTACGCCATATTGTCAACACAAATAATAGAATAGTCACAACTTATGAAATAAATGATGAAATTTATCAAAGTAAAAGTAGCAGAAGTCAATATCTAAGGGCATATATCAAGTTAGGGTCGTTGCACACATCATATCGCTTATCTATTTTGCGCAATTTCCAACAATCGATTATTACGTATTCACAGTGATTTTCTAAGTAGGGAAAATGGTTGTAGGTGGATCGAGTAATCTCATGTTTTTATTTTTCATTTTTTGGTTTTTTGGCTGCTAAAGTATCGCCTAATAATTGATAGTTACACGCTAAAGTAAGCCGATTTTCTTCAAGCCAAGCCAAAAAAAGGAAAAGAACACAAAAAGAGAAGGCCACTTTTCATGGTACATGACGGGTTCTAAGTCAATGCATAATTTCAAATGAACTTCATCTGATTGATTGACTCCTAAAAGGTACACGATGAGCTACTAGCTACAGAAGCAACTACTACCACACGAAGAGAAACTCCATCCATCTAAAAGGGATGAAGAACTCCCGCGATCCATGCATGCACTGTTCACCAACGTTCTTTAAAGACACGGAAATGAGGATCGTGAGAAGATTAACTAAAGCTGCGAATGATGAAGAGATTGGAAAACCCGCGAGTGATGATGAAGTTTGGGGTTTCCCGTTAATTTTCTGCTGATCAAGCGAAGCGACCCGAGCAATCCTTCCCCCGTCTTTCAAATTCCCGATGCGTGTCGAGGAGAGCCTGACGCTCAAATCCTTGCATTCCACCTCCACCGAAGCTCGCTTGCTTGGCAAATACGCATGCATGAATTTGACACTAACGTCCATTTTCACTGACATCACCACCGACCCTTTCCTCAGACGCTCGCCCACAGTGAACTGGAATGATCTCCCGCTTCTCGTTCCGCGGCCAGGCCTTGGGCCTGCTTTCACCTCGAAGGTGCCGTGGTCTTTCTTGCCGATATGATGTTCCGACGATGATTTGTTGTTGTGGCTAGAGAGACGAAGCTGGTACTTGCTCGGAATTAGTGCGAGGCAGAGGTTGACGTCCCCGATGACCACACCGATTTTCTTGTTGGGGTTGGTGGCGGTAAGCCAGATTCCGACGTCGAATTTTGGAGGAGGGGATGAGGCGTCGGAGACATTGGGAAGGCCAGAGAGGGATAGGGAGTCGAGCCGGAATGCTAGAGGGCGAGGATTCAGGATGAGCCACGCGACGGTGATGACCGCGCCGATCAAGAAAACGAGGAGGACCAGCGACTGCATAGAACGGAAGACAATTTTGAAGGGTCTAGAGGAGGAGGTGGCGGCGGTGGTGGCGATGGTGGTGGCCGAGGAGGCGGTGGTAGCGGCGGTGGCCGAGGAGGCAGTGGCGGCAGTGGACATGGGGATGAAACTTCTGGCAGTGGACATGGGGATGAAACTTCTCCGGTGTGCGAAAGGGTTGAAGGAGGAGGAGATGGAGGTAAAAGGTGGGCATGACGACGTGCTTTATATAGTGAATCAATAAATAAAATTTCTTCCACAAAGCCGCGTCGGAGAAGATTCGTGGCTTTTAACGTCGAGCTTTTGCAGGAAAAGAGGGACGGCGGAGAATGTCGTCGTTAGCAACCGTAGTGAAAACGGCAGTCTTTTCGATTAGGGGACAAATACGTCAGTGAAAAGGAATCATCGCGCCACGATCACGACGAAGGCCAATTTACGCGGGATTTCCCTTCTCGGGGGAAGTAATCCTAGAGCTACAGAATCGGCATACCGAATTGATTCACAAAATTGATTTGGCTAGCGTTCGATTTTGCTTCATACTCGTTGTGGACCCATCTTTCCAGAGTACGTTTTACGGTTACCTTTCTATTTCCTAGCTTTGAACTTTAAGCATTATTATTTAGGATATGAAATGCAGCTTTTAATTGATGTTTATAAGATTTCGTGTGATCATTACCAATTATTCTAAAAACTTGAATCGACATATGAAGGTATAATTTGATATTTAAATATTCCAACAACGTTGTGTGACCTAGAATATTTTGTAACGAATTTCATTAATTGAGGTCATTTAGGAGTTACAATTAAGATCTTAAAGCTAGGTTGTTGTTCCCTTTTCATTTTTGATGGCAAAGTCAAACTTACTGCTTCTTGGAAGCGCGAAGGCCAAACAATAAAAATTTATGGGCAATAGTTGATGAATCTTTTTAGAATTAGAGGAATTTTATCATAAAACTTGTTCATTAGATGACAATGGCATGCTAGTAAAGAAATTTATTCTTCAATTTACTAGGCAAGTCATCACTTAGTTTTAGGGTTTATACTATGAAAAATCATAAACAGGTATACATGTAATAAATTTATTTCAAACTAATTTTTTAACTATCAATAACACTAAGTTGATATACACGTGATAAATTTATTACACAAAAAAAAAATCCTAAATTGGTACATTTATAAAAAAAAAATATGCATTAGTTTCCATTAAATTGAATTAATATAATGAAAATCCTAAATTGATATACTTGTAACAAATTGGGAATAAATCTCCAAATTAATACATCCGTCAATTACTACAATAATTTGACCGTAAAATTTAATGAAAATTAACGGATGATAAATTTATCAAAATATACTAATTTAGAGTTTTTTGTGATAAAAAAATTAAATTTGTCGTAGGTATACTCATTTAGAGTTTTTTGTGATCAAAAAATTAATTTGAAATACATTTATTCTAAATACATCAAGTTGTAAATTTTGATAGTATTAACCTTTTAATTTTACCAACGGAATCCAACCCTTTGTGTGGACGACTATCTGCGACGCTGCTAAGGCAAAGAGGTGAGAAACTCCCGAGACGAACGCCGCGGGCGGGGGGGCGCGAGGAGCTGAACCGCCGCCGGTTTTGAAGATTTCATGGGCAGACTCGTGGCGTTGACTTCATCTTTGGACTTGGCCCGTCCCCCACGTGGATCCAACCACAAGCTCATTAGTGCATCACCCCCAACATGTCCGCGGAGGAGCACGTGCACGAAAATTGCAATCGCCTGCGTGTAAAAGCGCGTCGCCGACTTATGATGGGGGGCCGTTGTCCGAGTCAGATCCATTAAAAAGAGCGACGCGCGTCCCTGAGTGTGGGCGCGAATGAGAGAAGAAAAAATCGAAACCCGCCGACGTATTGCGGACTACAGAAAGTCCCGAAGCTTCCAAGCAGATCGGATTCGATCAAGGCGAACATCGAAATGGCCTGCCAAGGGGACAGCAAATGTAGAATTTCGAGGTATTGTGATCTTTTATGACGGCTTTGATTTCCTCTTTGCTCAAAATCTCCGTTTTGGCTAAAAGATGCTTTTATGGTGAATTTGTGAAGCGTTTAATATTAGAAGGGAATGGCATCAAGGTTGTCGCCGCGAGACCCGAGGTAGCATTAGGTGTTCATTGGGTACAAAGAAGTTACTCTCTTTTGTTCTACAATTTCTTACATATTCTAATTAAGTCTGCTTCTATGAACTTCACCTTATCTTGTTTTAATCTATTCGGTTTAAGAATGAGTCTTTTGAGTCTCAATGCTAGGTTATTTTCTATGTCAACCAGTTTTGATCAAAGCAAATTAAATCTCATCTCCTCACCAATTATTTCATGTCTCTTCTAATGACAAGAGCAGCCGCTCATGGCTTTGTTTTCGCCCCCTATCTGTTGAGTAGGTTACTCCCAATTGGAGAGGTCAATGCAATTATGTATATCTATAGTAGAATATGTATAGTAGTGAGTGTGTAAAAGAAAAAAGAAAAAAAAATATATCAAAAGAGATGGGGAGATAAATCAACGTCATCTAGAAAATCAAGGGAGATTGGAAAAGAAATCAAAGTGATATTATCATATATACAAAATCAGGAGAGATTAGGAGATAAATCTATGTGATTTTGTATCGTATAATTCCTATTTGTGATTGTATTTGCTCCTATGAATAGGAGTCCTCCTCAGCGGAGAAGAGGTTACACAAAAAAAAAAAAAAAAAAAAAAAAAAAGCAAGAATATTAGAGCAGCATAACGGAAGAAACAGTTTTCTTCTTTCAAGAAAGAGAGTTATCTTTGAGTGAGTTATCTAGTTTGTGAGAGGTTCAGATCCACAAATTGAAGAACGGAGAGAGATCCACCTTTGGGTGAAGTTGTATCACATTATTTATCATAGTGGAAGTTTGAAGTGGACTACGGTCCTGTGGTTTTTCCTTCACCTTTGAGGGTTTTTCACGTTAAAATTATGGTGTTATTTATTATTCATCTTTACTCGCTTTCAGTTAGTATTTTATCCTATTTAATTTTCACAAAAATAGTAGTGGGAAAAATTTTCTCGGCGTTCTCCACAAATATTTTTCCCAACACTATCAAACATGATAACAGCTTCTATTTTTACTTTCTCTTCAAAAATTCAAAATAACAATCAAGCTTCGAAAAATCATGAGTGATATTTTTTCTGCAATCCTGATTAAAAAAAAACTCCCCTCAACCATACCTCTAATTGGTGGGTCGCAAATTACGGATATCACCCACAGACAAATTTGGGCGATGTAAGTCATCAATAAAAGAAGCATGACCTGAAAGTTGTATATAATTTTGCATGTCCGTGTTTATATACTTTAGAAATTTCGGCCATTTTCATATCCAAAATTAGTCAAGGTGTCGGGAATGGCGACATTCAAATAAACAATTCTCATGTGGGTTCAAATGTACCAGAACAAATTGACGGAACGGATGTGGTGTGCAGCACCATTCGTAGTTTTGATGAATGGCCGAAACTTTTGACCATTTAATGGATTGGGTAAAAATTGGGTTGGCTGAAGTTTTAATATGGATTGGAAATGGGTTTATTATAATAGAAATTCAATTGAAAAATGTGTCGTAAATGGGTTTATCCCAAATCCATTTATAAGTTATAACCTATCAATAACTCAACCAAACTCACTACTTTTCAGTTTCCTTTTCCTTTTTTTTCCCCCTCTTTTCTTTCTTTTTCTTTTTCTTCTTTATTAGCTTATCACCGACCATGGCAGTGGCTGGCAACCGGCCATAAGCGAACTCGAGCCTCGTCCGATCTGGCAACCTAAGTGGGGTTAAGCCTCGGTTGAGGTCCCCAAAGCCTCGCCAACGTCTAGCGACCTTGAGCAAGTCTCGAGCCTCACCCAAGTCACTAGATCCGGTGAGGGCCAAGCTCGCTTGATTGACCTCGAGTGAGCTAAGGCCTTGCCAAATTCGATGACCTGGGTGCCCAGGTTGCTAGATTTGGTGAGGCCCAAGCTTGTCAACATTGGGCGAACTCGGCCTTGTTGTGGTGGGCAACCGGCCAATGAGGAAGAAAAAGAAAAAGAAAGAAAAGGAAACAAAAAAAAAAAAATAATAATAATCAATTTAAAAATATAATAAAAAATTATTGAAAGTGGTGGATGAGTAAAAAATTTTCCTTACTAAACAGTGGAAAATATCTTTTTGTTTATTTTTAAATTTTAATCAAATACCAGAAAATACGATTATTTTTCATAGAAAGTGGTTTTCTTGGAAGATTAATGTGTTTTTGATAATACGGGTCAAGTCGAATATCAATTGGGTATGTCTTTGGTCAAGTATGGGTCATTAAAGTTACATTGCATGAAAATGGGTCAAAATAGATTAAATTGATCAACATGAGTCAGACCATTTTCAACTTGGCTTAAACCTAACTTGAGCCATCTGTTTGATGACCTTAGTTGAAAGATAATATTCCAAGCTAAGAGTGTATTTGTTTAATTGAATACTTTCCACAAATTAGTTTTGTACATTTTCCCGCATTTGATTTGCCAAATATTAGTCAATGAAAAACCATTTGCAGTCAAAGAAAATATGCACGCTTAAAGTTAGAGACATGAATTATCTATTCAGAAAAATGAAAAGAAAATTCTAAGACATGATAATTTGAAAAATATTTTTTATTATGTCTTTTTCCGAAACAAATTGACCCTAATTAAATGCAAGGAAAGAAATGAGTTTGAAATACTTTGTGACCCTATCAAAGTCAAGGGCAGTGGCGTCGTCGCCATCCTAGTACCTTATCTCTTCCACCCAATCATCTCTTTATATCCTGGAAAAAAAAAAATATTGGATGGGCTGGCTCCTCCATATCACCATGGGGCCGGCCCATTCACTCATTCAGTGGACAGACACGTGGCCCCTATGGCCTTTGCTCAGTTATCAATCCAAACATTCCCCCCGGACACGCCGTCCCCGACATCCCCGGTGTCCCCGGCATCCCCGTCCCCCACTGGGTTCACCACCAGCTGCCCTCACTCACCCCTAGTCACGAACCCCGACGTCACCCGCTCGCGTCTTCCGCCTCCTGCTGGTCAATGGAGGGTCGGCTTCCCCCCACCATCACCACGGCGGGCGGGTGCTCCCCTCCTCTAATTTATTAGAGCAAAACGTGATGACACCGTGACATGTTTTCATTCCCTCTCCGTTTTACCTTTTTTAGTGGAATAATATACAATGAAATTGAGTACTCTCTCTGCTTTCAGTCCCCTATATTAACCCACGTAAGCAGCCGCATAGAGTTGCACGTGTTCATATTCATACTTCGCACCTGAGTTGCACATCCATTGTACGTGCAGTGCATGTGCATGGCCCAAGATAAAAGATATTAGTTTATCCGAATATTATCAATTCCAAAATGGGGGGTGAGGCACCATGGAACCGAGGAATGAGAGACAAAAATTGGCTGAATGGTCGCAAGAAAAAATTAAAATAAATTTTTTCACGGTACTTATGTCCTGTCTTTATTTAGTGCTTGACCTTAACCAGGAATCACAAAATAAATAAAGAAAATTGAAGCGTCAATAAGAAATTGGGCAATTTTTTTTTTTATCAATCTTACTCTATTCCTACTCTACACTCACTCTTAAACTTTTGCCTTGCCTCTTGTAAGGCGTGGGAGTCGAAACCCACTCCTAAAACTTACGCGTCCCCACTCCATCCCCCCTGAAAAGGTGGGGATTTAAACCCCTCACCTCCTCTTTCCATGTTGGAAGGGTGGCCACTGGAGCGAATCCCAGTGGTTAGAAATTGGGCATTCACTCTTGCTATAAGGGACGAAAATGGTCGCTCACGTTCATGCCATTTTGATCGAGTCATTAAATTTGATTCTCCGGGTCTTGGCATGTGGCTGCTCGCCCCTTGTCACTGCACACTAAGTTTTAATTCACGATAATAATTATATATATCACACACGTAACTATTTAATTTGCTCACATACAATTACAATTAATTTAGTTTCATGATGATTAATTTTCCTAAAAGATTAACATATAAGTGGCGTTAAAATGTGTACTCAAGAATGACCCTTAAATAGTAAGCTCGACCTTTATGATCTGTCTAAATCAGAAATCACAACAAAGATCATTGAAAGGGAAATTAAAAGCTTTATGACCATCGATGGGGTATAAAGAAACTTCCGCGATGAATACAATTTATCGGCACTCTAGAATTGAGTATAAACGTAGATTGAACCAATCAAATTAATAAAGAAAACAGGATGGCTTATCAACCAGTCCCCGACGTCCCCAGCATCCCTGTCCCCGGCGTGTTGAGGATTGGAGAGGGAGAAAGCCTCAATGGCCATGTCGGTCCAATCAGAAGAACCCGGCCCTAATGAAACGTTAATCGGATCCATATATGGTGATCACTCGTCGTTCATCTTGGCCCCATTGAATGGTGAACCCTATTACTCAGACTCTCTCCTTCTTCCTTCCGTTTACCCTCCCGCTCCCGAAGTCCCGTGTCTCTCTCTTAGTATCAGCTGACCATACTTGGGGACTCATCCCTCTGTTGGACGCTTTCCATCCAATATTCATTGCTCTTGTGGTAGTAGCAGCGGTGGTCGCGGTGGTGGTCTGAAGGAATCCCGATGATGAAGTATTTAGTAATCTGAACGATGCGCGTGAAGAATTGACACGGAATGGTTCATGGGTGCTCCCAATATTTTCTTGAAATGGAAGAGGTCGAGGTTACCATCCTCCATTTCGCATTCACGCTATTGCCCGGTGGACACCAGGCACTCTCTTTAAGGGATTCCTTTCTTCCTTGGTTGGTCCCCATCCCATCCCATCACCATGATCGGAAACCCAAATGCGTCTAATACTATTCAATCTTACCCTCAAATGTATGCAACTTTCACTTCATTTGAATTTACGATGCGACATTGCAGCCCCTTGGTTTTGCCGATAGTGAATATGGGCAAGTCTTGAGGGAATGGTCGTCAGGCTCGTGTTGGCTGTTAGATTATTAGAGCATGTGCGGGTGGTGATTCTTTTGGAGCTCCCGTTATTGTAGAATTTACAAAAAAGCAGATGGCTCGTGCTGGGTATTGGTAATGACCCTACAGCATAGCCAGATGCACCTCTTCTCAAGAACGTAGGACAGACAGAGAGACATCAAGGAGACCTGTCTGTACTCCCTTGTTATACCGCCAATCTTCTCATCCCCTAGTAAGCGAAGCCGAGTTCCATAGCCCATAAAGAACTGTTTGCAGGTGGCGTTCTCCTGAATACAAAGCCCCCTTCTTTCCAATAACAACAAGGAATGCCCCACCTCACATAAACACACCCTTGACCTATGTAGCACTGAAACTCTCTAGGGGCTTTCCATGTTCTGTCCGACACTCCAATACGTGTTTAACATGCTCCGCCGTGTTTTAACACGCGGTCAACTAGTGTTGGAAAATCCGACACATGATCAAATCTCCTCAACATGCGAGTCTACAATTTTGACACACGATTCCAACATGTATGAGGTCAATTTTAAAAAATTTCAATACTTAAGGATATATATAAAGAAGCAGGATTTGGGTGCCGCTACCACTGTCAGAGGTCGCTAGCCCTAGGTGGCGGAGGGGGGCGGCCCTCGCCAGCTCGGGTGAGGCCATCACCAGCTAGGCAAGGGCTAGTGAGGCTCGTCCAAATTTGGGTGATGCCTTGACTAAGGCCCAAGCAAGGCTTGCCCACCTCTGGACGACGCTGCGCTCGCTCAAGCCTAACGAGGGTCGCTGACCCTAGCCTGGGGCCTCTGAGGCCTTACCTAGGGTTGGGGAGGCTTGCCGGCCACAAGCAAGAGATAGTGTTGCCCAGATTTGGATGAGCCTTGCTGACCCCAGCCGAGGTGTCGCCTAGGCCATGCGTAAGCCGGCGAGGGCTACCCATTTTTCGCCGCCTAGGGCCTATGACCTTGCTAGCCAAGGTGTCGCCTAGGCCACCCTTCAATGATGGTAGCAACATGTCCAGCCACCTACAACCCCGCCTTTTTTTTTTCCATGACCTTGCCTTTTTTTATTCTTTTTTTAAAAATTTTTTTAGAATTATTCCTAGCCACCCACCTGCCTTTTTTTTTTTTTTTTTGCACAACCTTGCCTTTTTTTTTTCCAGTTTTGTTCTTTTAGAATTATTTTAGCCTTTCTAGAAGTTTTTTACTATTTCTTAAATAAGATTTAAAGAAAAAAGCAATAACAAATTATCACATAGGATAAATAAATTAATTTAAAAATACTACTTCAACATTTTACGATTCAACAAATTGACGGTGTTAACGGAAAGACTTGATTGCACCAATTTGATAAGTTTTACGACTTAATTGCACATTTGCAATAAGTTTTAGGACTTATAGTGTACATATCTCTAAATTTGATAGTAGAATGTGGATTGCTCGTTTTTTTTTCTTCAAGTTTTATGGATTATTACAATGTAATATAGTTGAATTTTTCAAATTAAAATAATGAATGATATTAACAAATGTTGGATTAATATTTTTAGTGTAAATTAATTATAGACTCTTTTTATTATTTATTTATTTGTGTATTTATATATAAAAATATATTTAATATTTAACATGTTAGAAAGTATCAGAATTCTCTAGTTTTGAGAAATGATGTGTCAATTTGTTGTGTTGTGTGTTCATATTGGTGCTACATAATCCTTGACAAGCCCTTTGACCCTCTCAATTTTTTATTTTTTTATTTTTTTATTGTAACAATCTTATATACCTCACAAGTCATATCGAATAATAGTCCAAAGGAGGCTGGTCGTGATCATTGATCATCGCACTCCGTTTAGCACATGGTGGAAGTTTTCACATAGCTATACCATGTTCTATGAAATTTTTACATGTAATTTCCCTCTCTTTGGTGCCCTTGAATTAGGATATCGCAACTTTCTAATCCAACTTTTGCTTACCATCGCTCGGCACTCACATCGCAATCAATGTGTAGAAACTCTAGAGATTGTGGGACTCGTAAATTCTATCATTCCTAGCTCCGCAAACATGATCAAAAAAAGGCCTCGCAAGGCCATGCATTGAAAACAGAGTTTCCTTTGCAGAGCATTCCTCTACGGCCTGCCAGGAACCAATTTTTCTTCTTTTTGCTCCAAAATATAAAGTCGAGAGAGAACATGCAATAACTGCTAAAATTGTTCAAAAATTCATAAATCTATTATTTGGAGGCCAATTCAATCCTAAATCTTTCAATTGTACCAATAATATATTAAATCTTTTGATAATTTGCTAATTTAGTCTTAGAAGTCCCATACCTTTCAATTGTGCCAAAGTTAGTTCTAAATCGTTGGATAATTTTTTAATTTAATCCTAAATCTTTTGACGATACACTAATATAGTTCTTCCGGTCAATTATCCAAATTATATGTTTAGGGCTAATTGGCAAATGCTTAAAAGTTTTAGAACTGAATTAATACAATTGAAATGTTTAAGACTAATTTGGTAAATGGTAAAAGTTTGGAATTAAATCGATACAATTGAAATGTTTAGAACTAAATTAACTGCTATAAAATAAGTCAATTATCCCTACAATCATTGATAGGAACCCACCATAAAGTATATTATATCGAATTGGTTTCTCTAGCTACACAGTTGTGTAGACAAACAAGTTCCACATCATATAAACAAGTACTTGATAAATATAACTAATTACAGTTATTGCAAAAATCATGCGAATGGGTCTCTTTTCCCATTTATGCAAAGATTCAAAGTCGTACGTTCTGCTAGAGCCATACACGACGGAGAGTGACAGCATCGTTTACATTGGGTCAAGGCAGCCGAGTTACAACTCCCAACCCAACGTGGACGAGATGAAATCCAAGAGTCCAAAGTGATCGACTTGCAGACGTCATCCAACCGAAGATTTCCCGAAAAGAAACGAGAAAACAGCGTTAACGTTAACGAACCCAAGTTAGTTGCCAAGAAAACGACTCAAACTCGCATGCCTCTCTCCCTTCGAAAGATGTATTCAACTCATCGCAGACACGCCAACCCTTGTCATGATGTCTGCTGATGCATTTCTTAGCTGACCTCTCGTTTCCATGACTCGAATGACTTGCAATTTACCCACGCCCCATCGACGAAGTCGCCAACTTCTTTGATCCGTTCTTCTCTGTGCACCCCATGTTTCTTGCTTCTCGCCCCCACACTAACGGTGGTCCACCCCTCTGCATTTCTTGGCACGTCTTCGAGGATGGTCAACCAAACCCCTTTTGATTCTTTAAGCTGTATATGTTCTTAGTAGATTTCCAAATAAATGCCTGAAACGTCCTCATTTTTTTTTATTTATATAAAGGCTCGAAACATATCTTATTTCAAATAAAATCATGGAGTGGCCAAATAATTTAAAATAAATGTTCGAAGTGACCAAATTATCTATAAAAAAAAAAAAAAAAGATTTTTGACCGATCGGTGACTATTCCGAGCATAGAGAAATGATATTTTGGTAAAGAAAAATTGTAACTATATATTTTTAATTTTTTTTCCTTTCTTCTTTTTCTTTTCCTTTCCTTATCTTCTTTTCTTTTATCCTCTTCCCTTCCCAGGCCATTGTCGTCAATGGTCAATGGAAGTCGCCCGCCTCACGCAAGGGCCGCCCTCATTGATTTTAGGCGACTGTTGCCCTCGCCAAGTTTGGCGAGGGTCGCCCTTGTTGTTCTTGGGGCCTCACCCGATGTCAATGAGGGCAACCCACACCCTTGCCTAAGCTGGCGAGGCCATGTGAGGGCGAGTGTTGCCCTCGCTCAAAGTCGGTGTGGGTCGAGTGAGGGCGATCCTTGCCCAACACTGATGAGGGTGTCCCTCACCTGAATTTGGCAACCTCCGCGATGGTTGGTAAAGGGAAGGGGGAAAAAGAAAAAGAAAAAAAATAATAAAAAAAATAAATTAAAGTTGAAATGCCCTTCGGTCTTAAAGGTTAGGCTATTTTTTGAAATTAATATGACCACTTTATGTTTTAATTTGAAACAAGTTCCACTTCATGCTCTTATTTGAAACAATTTAGCCACTTTAGGCCATTATATGAAATAATGTCTATTTCAGATCTTTATTTGAGAAAATGATGATATTTTAGGTCTTATTTGAAATTTTATCTATATTCTTCCCCATAGTGCATGACGCTTTGCTTTTGATATTTTGGATATGGACAATTCCTACGCCAATTAGAGCTAATCATGAAAGTTACTCCTCATCTTTTTTTTTTCCTGTTCCCATTAGGAATGGGAACAAAATTACGGAACTCATTGGAAAAGAAAGAAGAGAAGTAGAGAATTTTAAACTCATCGGCTACTCTTTTTCACAAAACTATCGGCATGAAAAAAGGAAGAACTATGAATTCTCATGAACACAACACATCGCGACTTTAGGCCATTATATGAAATAATGTCTATTTAAGATCATTATTTGAGAAAATGATGACATTTTAAGCTCTTATTTGAAATTTTCTCTATATTCTTCCCCCAGTGCATGATGCTTTGCTTTTGATCTTTTGGATATGGACAATTCCTACGCCAATTAGGAGCTAATCACGAAAGTTACTCCTCATTTTTTTTCTTTTTTCTTTTTTTTTTTCTGTTCCCATTAGGAATGGGAACAAAATTACGGAACTCATTGGAAAAGAAAGAAGAGAAGTAGAGAATTTTAAACTCATTGGCAACTCTTTTTCACAAAACTATCGGCATGAAAAGAGGAAGAACTATGAATTCTCATGAACACAACACATTGCAACTTTAGGCTATTATATAAAATAATGTTTATTTCAGATCCTTAATTGAGAAAATGATGACATTTTAGGTTCTTATTTGAAATTTTCTCTATATTCTTCCCCCAGTGCATGATGCTTTGCTTTTGATCTTTTGGATATGGACAATTCCTACGCCAATTAAGAGCTAATCACGGAAGTTACTCCTCATCTTCTTTTTTTTTTCCTGCTCCCATTAGGAATGGGAACAAAATTACGTAACTCATTGGAAAAGAAAGAAGAGAAGTAGAGAATTTTAAAATCATCGGCTACTCTTTTTCACAAAACTATCGGCATGAAAAAAGGAAGAACAATGAATTCTCATGAACACAACACATCGCAACTTTAGGCTATTATATGAAATAATGTCTATTTCGGAACCTTATTTGAGAAAATGATGACATTTTAGGCTCTTATTTGAAATTTTCTCTATATTCTTCCCCCAGTGCATGACACTTTGCTTTTGATCTTTTGGATATGGACAATTCCTACGCCAATTAGGAGCTAATCACAAAAGTTACTCCTCATCTTTTTCTTTTTTTCTGTTCTGATTAGGAATGGGAACAAAATTTCGGAACTCATTGGAAAAGAAAGAAGAGAAGTAGAGAATTTCAAACTCATTTGCAACTCTTTTTCACAAAACTATCGGCATGAAAAAAGGAACAACTATGAATTCTCATGAACACGGCATGCATCCCACTTGAGACTCGTGTAATTCGTTGTCTTCAGTGCATTGGACCCACACGAACCAGTGTTGATTGGCCCATGCTTTTGAGTGTTTCTAACTTTGGGCTCATAGTCATAGTGGACCATAATCACTGTAGAATGTTGGTTTAAAAAACGTTGGAACTATGACTAAAACATGGTTTCATCTTGGCATGCGCCTAGATTTAAGCTTTATTAACCCACAAACGTTAAGACCAGATTGAACGCCATACGTCAACAGCTCAGATTTCCACAGCCACAGACTACAGGTAATTATGCACCGAATTCCCATTACTATATTTATTAAATCCCACGAAATGAAAAAAAAAAAATTGTTTACCAAATGATACCTAGCACACTGGCCTCAAAACTAAGTTTCATACTTCGTTGGACAAAATGGAAAATTGGTAATAATATATATGTGTATGTAATGAGCATGATCCGATGCATCCAGTTCAAACCGAGAAATGTGGCATACTAAATTTGATTCCTATGTACTTTTGAGAGTCAAGTAGCTATACTCACAAAAGTCCTTGGGCGACTCTATTCTCATATTTTATGTTGTGCGCACTTGACGGTTGTTTCGGGTGGTCCCCTATTGTTTACATGGAATGTCTAAGCAGGGCCTACGTAACACGTGAGAACCATGAAATTTGTGCGTCTTAGTAAACCAGCAAATATAACTAACAAAAACTGCTTATATTGTACTTCAACTGTTGGAACTCCTAAAGTCAGCTCCACCTGCTCATTTTCGCTTCTTGTTTCTTCTGAGTCACGCTTCTAGTCCTTCCGTCATCTGTCTCATTAGCTTGATAACTACGTTCTCCGATTTTATCTCCCATATTGCTCTCTCTCTCTCTCTCTCTCTCTCTCTCTCTCCCTCCCTCCCTCCTGACAAGCACATCAGCTCCATTTTTCTCTATATATATGTTGGATGACTTTGTTCTTACTTGCACAAACACATTCGTTCCATAGTCCATACCATTATCTACATACTGGCCACTTTCTTCAGCCTTGCCCTAGGCTCTTGTAACTCAGAAGCAAAATGAAGTTGCAGAAGCTCCAATTTTGCATCTCCATCATCTTAATCACCTCCTCATCGTTCTGCTTCAGCAGCCACAGAAATGACCTGCTCGATACCGATAATCTTTACCGTGCACACGACCCAATGGCCCGCACCTCCTCAGTTAGGACAGCCAGCAGGGATCGAATCTCCTATAATGACTCTGACTTCTGGAGACAGCTCATACGAAAACAGAGTGGAGTTGCCTCTTCGTCAACTTCACTTAAGATGGTGAACGTAAATGACTATGGTGCTAAAGGAGATGGAAGTGATGATACTGAGGTATATAAATGCACAAATTGTTGGATATTTCAGTAGTTTTGAAATATTTATTAGAAATTATGATCGTCATAAATGTTATCATTTTTGTAACGGCTTTTTCAACCGTCATATAACGGCCTTCTAATTGTTATATAACGGTCCTCTAACGGCTTTATAACTTTTTGATTTATTACTTCATAAACTCTTCATAATTTTATAACGGTCATCTTTTTAATTACTAATTGATTTATGACGATCTCCTAACGGCTCTATCTTTGTCTTGTTTAAATATAAATTAAACTTCAAATCACAATCCAAGAATACACAACATGTTCTCATATCTTTCCTTTACTTTTAGCTGGGTTATACACAAAAGTTGTTCTGTTTCCTTCTAATATTCAGTGCGGAGTATAGAAGAAGGTCTGTTGTATCTTGGGAGGATAGCCGCCGAAGCCTTACGCACCGAGTTTCGTACTCCGAGGGGCGGAATTATCCTTAAGGACAGTGTTTGCACGCCTCGACATTTCATTTTATTTTCTAATATTTTGTAATGTATTTCCAATTATTATTATTATTTTATATATTCTAATACTTTTTCCAACAATCTTAAGGATAATTGCCTTATAGCTTTCAAAATTGGAATTGCTGGTGCTTCCACCGACCTTGGAATTGAACAAGGATTTGGAGATGGTGACGGACAAGTATCACATATTCTTGGGTGGTTTGTCATGGGACAGTATCAAGCATTAACACAAAATAGCTTTCGGTCATTTTGGTAAGATTATTGAGTTTCAAGTAAAGTCATTTTTTGGAAACTCTAAAATAATGCTTGAATGGTGTAATTGCCATTTTGGCGCGCTGTTTCCACATTTTGAGGGATTACCATCACACAGGACGAGATACTTTCATTCTAGTATTTGAAATTTGGCGTCATGAGCTTGTGTGTTCTCTTTAGATTTGATTTGATTTGATCTTGTTAGACATATTCCATGAATGTGTGCTCTTATATATTTACGGAAGATGCTTATAGATTTTCAAAATTACCTATGTAGAAAATCTTTAAAAATGGCATAGTGATTCTGTGTGGCTACTAAAAAGAAATAGAAAAGGAAAACCATAAAAGAAATGGAAAGAAATCGGGCTAATATTTCTTTTATATATATTTACTTTTATTTTGGGGCTTCAATACCTATACTTGTTTTTCCAATAGAAAGTCGGACGTGTGTAGGTGTTTTCTCTCTCAAGTTCGTGATTTTAATAATCATCCATTTAAGATTGGAAATTCGAGCGCTTCTCTATTACTCAAAATAGCTTCCATTTTTCCCTAATTCTTCCTATTCTCCTGCTAAAATTTGTTTAATGTACATTCATGAAGCAAGTTTATAATTGTTTTTATCTGCTATTTAATTTGTCTTTGACTCCATATCTACATAATCTTATTGAACCTGCCAATGTTGGACCAGGTTATATATAAAATTGTTTTTAGCGAAACAATGGATATTGTCATGTGGGATTTTTGTGTTTTACCACTAAAATTACGCTCTTTTTACCTTATATTATTGTGCTTATAGATTTTGAAAATATGTGTCATTTGACTTTAGAACAAAATTCTTCGTATTCCTCACGGTGTTGTCCCATCATTCCTGGGAATATGCTATAGTGCATAAAATCATTAGTTGGTCGGTGATTTCCATGCCAATATGCTCAAGTAAGTGTAGACACGAGTTTGTGTTGGTATTTGGTGGCATATCTTTATTCATGCTTGCTTGGGAGTGCAGTGTGGGCCTCTATCTATGTATATGCTCATAAATGTATTGGTATTTACTGCATGACAATACGTATGTTTGATAAATACATGAAGATATGCTAATTCTCTCTCTCCATGCATAACTTTTGATAGAATTATTAAATAGTATTTTATTGTATAATTAAATTGATTACATGTTTTGTATTAAGTATGCATTGTTGAGACATTTTTTGTGATTCATATATAACACTCAAAAGAAGCCTTACAATTATTTTGTGAAATTATTAATTCATTTTGGATTGCTGCTAACCTTTGAGTTTTGGTTAATATTTTTGGAGCAACATGTACTATTGACAGCAATAATGATATTTAAAAAAAAAATTCTTTGTAAGTATATTTACTTTGCCAATTTATGTTGAATGTCCATTCATACATGATGAACATTAGAGACTTGATTGGCTATTGCATTGGGAAAGAGAATCTCCTTTAGTGATTGTTGTGGAGATGAAATTTATTTTTATTTCTTTGCATCCATAGCCATCATAGATCTATATTAAATAAGATTGATGTCTTTTGTGAAATATTTTGTTAAAGGGCAACTATTGTCAAGTTTATTATAGTGGATTTTCCACTATATTATAAGGATACGGTGATATTAACTAGATCTTAGATTCATATGAGATAAAATCCACTGACAAATATGTGTTCACCCAAAGGAAGTGCTTGACATAAAAGCAATTGAATGAAATTGTGGGGGAAATGGCAATCCTACTAAACCAAAAGTCGACTTGGTTGAAGTAGATGATTTGATGAAGTAATTGATGGAGTCATTCCCCGCCAATATTGTGGCTAATCAAAATTATGGGTGGTAGACTTAAGTGCTACCGGGCATATATGTGTAAACAAAATGCCTTATCCTCCTAAGCTCCAATGGGTGAAGGAGAAGAAAATATTTACTATTCTTTGGTAAATTGTGAACTATTCAAGTTCTCGAGACAAAGAGAAACTTTTTGTCAAACTCATGAGGCTGAGTAGTTAAGAGACTCTTAGCAAATATTCCTTTGGGAAAATGACACATTTTGTGTTTATACATCATGATTGCCAAGAGGCAATATTCATGCATAGATATGGTAAAAATTGACACATCCGATTGAGGGATGCCGTGGTAAAGCAGCTGTTCAATAATGGAATTATGTCCATTAATTATATGAAGTCAAAAATGGATTTTGGCCAATCCTTTGACTATACATCGAGGAGAATGGACAAGCCAATTGAAGAAAATCAACAATGACAAGAACCCAACCTATGTGATTGGCGATCCCATGAATTAGGTTCATATGGGTAATAACAAGTCATTTGTTAATCTAGTGCACTATTAAAAATTATTGTCCATCCTAAGGTGAAAATAGTGCAAAATTGCAAGAAAAAGAGGTTGAGCTAAGCTCTTAATGAAATTCCATAGCCGCTGTTGACACCTCAATTTTAATTAAGTCTATCTTATTAATTAAGTTTTTATTTATCTTGTCTTTTTTCGGAATAATAAACAAATGAAAGCAAAACAAAAATAAAAAACAAAACAAAAGCAAAAAGAAAGCAGGAAAGCCCTCGCATGGGCCCGCGAAGCCCATTTCCGTGACAGCCCACCCACCGGGTCTTCTTCTTCCTCGCGCGCTTTGCAGCCAAGCACGCGCAGAGGGCGCGACGCCGGAGCGGAGGGGAGGAGCAGCAATGACGCACATGGAGGAGAGGGCGGTTGGCATCGGATAAGAACGTGGGAGGGGCAGCTGGCGTCGGATGGGACGCCGGTTCGGCCGGCGGGGACCGCTTGGCGCGCGGGGACCGGTGGTCGAAGCTCCGTCGACCGGTTACCCCCTCGCCTATAAATAGGCCTCCGTTTCCGACAGCGAAGGGCACGCCGAGAACGATCAAAGGCTGCAAAGCTTCGTGCTTCCTACTAAGAGACTTTAGAAAGGGGGCCGAGGACGAGCAAGCCCAGATCCGAAAGCTCGCGGCCGAAGAGGGAGAGGTTCTGCCGGAGAGACGAACAGAGAGAGAGAGGGAGTCGGATCTAAGGCCGCAGACTTCGGGTTCCCCACCGAGAGACTTCAGGGGGGTCCGAAGCCGAAGATCTGAGGCCCACCAGAGGCAGGTCGTGAGCTTAAACGGCCTCCCACCGAGAGACATCGGGGGAGGCCGCGGGCAAGCAAGCCTGCGGGAGAGAGGGAGAATCCAAGCGCAAGAGACGGTCGAGGCTTAGATCCGCCGTTGATTCAGCTCTAACGCCGCCCCAAACACCATCTCGACGCCGTCCAGATCTAAGTCACCGTCGTCGCCGCGAGCAGTGCCACCGTGCCGAGCCAAAGCCGAGAGCAGGTGACGACGGAGCCCTGTCTACGCCGTCCATCCAAAGCTCTGATGGCCGTCGCATTTGCCATTCACTGTCGTCGCCGTAGCCACCGTAGCCGCCGTCGCCGCCGTCGCCGCCGGAATGCTCCCGTTTCCCCCCTTTCGGCGCCGCGAATTCGCAAACCCTAGGGTTTGCGATTTCCGGTCGCGGCGGATCCGGTAGGGATTCCGCGATTTAAGGGGCGGCGGAAGCCGGGTCGGGTTCGGGTCGGATCCGGGTAGGGTTCCGCCGGGAGCGGGTTGTGGAGTCGGGTCTTCGGGTCGGGCCGGGCGTCTCTAAACGCCCGGCCACGGCGTCGTTTTTGATTAAAAAAAAAAAAAAGAAATGAAAAGAAAAGAAAAAGCCGAAAAATCCAAGTCGGGCCCGCGTTGCGGGCCCGTCCGCGATTGGGTCGCCGGCCCGGTCGGATCCAACCCGCGGATCCGACCCGGTCGGTTTTATTTTATTATTTTAATATAAAATAATAAATATTCTATTTTCAAAAAAAAATCAAAAGTATTTTATTTTCGAAAAAATATATAAAAAAAATGTTTTAATTTCCAGAAAATCGAAAAATATTAAAAATTGTTGAAAAATGTTTTATTTTCTAAAAAATCGAGAAAAATCAAAAAAAATAATTTATTTTCCAAAAATATTAAAAAATATTAAAAAATACTTTATTTTCCGAAAAATCAAAAAATCAAAAATATTCCATATTTTCCAAAAAATGCCAAAAATCCAAAAAAATCCAAAATTTCATAAAAAAGCCAAAAAAATTCAAAAAAAGCCAAAAAGACTTGTATTTCACCAAAAAACCCCAAAAAATCCCTTTTGTGTCCAAAAATTAGAAAATGACTCAAAAAAATGTTTTTCCTCCAAAAAATGCATGGAAAATCTCTCAAACATCCAAAAAGCCTTAGGGTTTAAACAAGATTAGGTACCGAAAGGGCATTAGTGATTAACTAGTGTAATCAAGTCCCCGATCCTAATTTCTCTCAGTTGCGCAGAGCGAGTATTTCTCCCGATACTTCGCTTGGGTTTCTAATCGACCCACTCCAAATCGATTAGTGGTAACTCCATTTTAAAAATTGGTTTATAGGTTAAAAACTCAAACTATTAAAGTCGTGAATTGGTGGACTTGGGAGAGTCCGGGCTTAATAAATCCAGCCGAGCCATTAGCCTCCTTAGGTGCTCGTACCCGATTGCGGGCGCCGAGAAAAAAGAGGTCGCGACAGCCATTATTGGTGGTGTATTAAACTGCAGAATACACTTAATGGAATCACCTATATAAGTGTGGAGTGGGGCCGCTCCTATGAGATTTTTTGGCGAAAATCTCTAAAGCACTTATGAATAAACCAAGCACGTGCATGGCCTATTAGCGCAAAACCGCGTTGAACAACAAAGTTTGTGGGAGTGTAATGTGATTGGTGAAAATTATAATTCACAAAAAGAAATTCTTGGTTCATAGAAGTTTCAAACTTCACCAATAATTTCGTGAGTTATATTTCACTCTTTCTAGGGTTGGTTCATAGCCTAATAAGCACCAATTCCGATGCATTACTCTCCAATAACCCAGCATTATTCTATTTTCTTGTCAAAACTTTCTGAAATATGTGGGGGATTGTTGGATATTTCAGTAGTTTTGAAATATTTATTAGAAATTATGATCGTCATAAATGTTATCATTTTTGTAACGGCTTTTTCAACCGTCATATAACGGCTTTCTAATGGTTGTATAACGGTCGTCTAACGGCTTTATAACTTTTTGATTTATTACTTAATAAACTCTTCATAATTTTATAACGGTCATCTTTTTAATTACTAATTGATTTATGACGATCTCCTAACGGCTCTATCTTTGTCTTGTTTAAATAGAAATTAAACTTCAAATCACAATCCAAGAATACACAACACGTTCTCATATCTTTCCTTTACTTTTAGCTGGGTTATACACAAAAGTTGTTCTGTTTCCTTCTAATATTCAGTGCGGAGTATAGAAGAAGGTCTGTTGTATCTTGGGAGGATAGCCGCCGAAGCCTTACGCATCGAGTTTCGTACTCCGAGGGGCGGAATTATCCTTAAGGACAGTGTTTGCACGCCTCAGACATTTCATTTTATTTTCTAATATTTTGTAATGTATTTCCAATTATTATTATTATTTTATATATTCTAATACTTTTTCCAACACAAATAACCCCCTCAAAGTCTTACTGAATGAGTAGATTGTTTTTTTTTCCTTTTCTTTTCCTGTTCTTCATTCTTCAGTCTGTCTGATTCATGTCAAAGCTCTTCTTGCGGTAGTAACAGCCAAGTGCTTTGGTTATGCATGTAGGCATTCACGAAAGCCTGGGAGGCTGCGTGTTCTGCTCAGAGAGCTGTTCTAGTAGTCCCTCAGAACAAAACCTATGGTCTTACGCCCATCGCATTCTCAGGTCCTTGCGGATCTGACCTCACAGTAGAGGTGAGTTTTATGCGATGCGCACAACTTGATGTGCCATAGATGGAGGTATAGATTAATGAACGATAAGACGAGGAAAAAAAATCAGGGAGTTGGATTCACCACAAAATGTATTGAACTCAATGTCTTCCAGTTGTTATGGTATCAATTGATGGATATACATCCAAGGGATACGCTTATTTCTCGTCTTGAGTGAACAACTTTTTTTTTTTCTTTACTTTTCTTTGAAAGGCAAGTATTATAGAGCATATGAAGTATAGTAGTTTAGAGGCATCTTTTGGCATTACAAATAGAGCTAATAATTCAAAAAGATGGAGGTAAGAAGTCTCAACATAGGAGCCAATACAATATTTGACCGGGAATGTTCAATTTTTTGGTAAAGTGAGGCTGTACCTCTTACCTTTTTGTGCACCTTGGCCTATATAATATTGATGTCAGTTGATTTGTTTTGAAACCATCTATGGTTGTACTCCATCCAAATGCAATATATAGTTGCTACACTAAAAAAGAGTGAACACCTTTCTTCTTTGTTTCGATTTACATGTTTCAGATCTATGGAACAATCGAGGCTTCTTCTGACCAATCAGCCTATGAAAAGGATCCGACATTATGGCTGAAGTTTGAAAACTTGACAAAATTGAGTGTAGCAGGCGGTGGCTACATAAATGGCAATGGAGAAACATGGTGGCAAAAATCCTGCAAAAGAAAGTCAAAACTCGTGAGTCATTGTAGCTGCATCCCTTTCACTACGTTTGGATATTGACTTACAATTCACTAGGCACTAATACAAGCAATTCCTCTCTTCTTCCTAGAATGTTATGATGCAGCCTTGCAAGGATGCACCAACAGTAAGTCCTTCGATCTGCCCATGATCAAAGACATATCTCAATCTAAATTCGAATGGAGAAGAAGTTTCATATCCTATGGATTTCCTAAGAAGAACTACCTTTGCAGGCATTGACATTCCAAGAATGCAAAAATCTGAGGGTAGCTGATTTGACCATTACGAATGCACAACAAATGCATCTTGTATTCAAGAAATGCGTGAATGTGAGTGCAGTGAATCTCCAGATAACTGCTCCTAAGGAAAGCCCAAATACTGATGGAATTCACGTCACGGATACTCAAAGTATCACCATCGATCATTGTGCCATTGGGACGGGTATAACAGACGGACACCAATTCGGCATGCACAAATTCTGGCTCTGGCTCCAATATTTCTCTACCGACAAAATGCGAACATATCCTCACTTCCACATAACATCATGTCCGGGTAAACTAAACATTATGTGGTAATCATATTCCTAATGTTCTTGTTTTCAGGGAATGATTGCATTTCTATAGTAAGTGGGTCGAGTAATGTTCAAGCTACAGGTATAGCCTGTGGACCAGGCCATGGCATCAGGTTTCCTATTACCGTCCTTCCAACTAAAATACGCAAAATATATATTCCACACCTGTTAACTGCTCCTCCTACTATGATGTACTCAAAGCTCATAGCTTATCTATTTATATACAGCATTGGAAGCTTGGGAGCCCACATGTCAGCTGACTATGTTTCAAATGTCGTAATAAATAATTAAAGACTTTCAGGAACCACGAATGGTGTGAGAATAAAGACTTGGCAGGTGGGATTAGGGCAATAAATTATCATTTTTACTTTTTCGGCCAGGATATTGACATGCTCGGTCGTGCACTTTTTTCCTTGCATGCTTCCACTGGCTGCAGGTTTTGAACTATTAGATGGTGTCATAGAAGATTAAAACACTTCTAGGATATATTTAAATTCTCCTTTTGATTGCAAACCATAAGAGGGGAGAGGAGAAAGGGATAATTTGTTTCCAAGTCGAGGGCACAACGGAATTGCTCTTTGACTTAGTGTGAGCTAACAAGTTTTTGTTAATAAAAATCTTGACTTGCGCTTAGAACAAATATATCAACTTCGTTGGTTGCATGGATGACTTTAACATATCCATCCTGACTTCAAAGGGTTTAGAAAGTTTATGAGGGGCATAATCTCAATCTTGACCCATCTCCATCCAGGGAGGATCAGGGTATGCGAGTAACATCAGATTTGAGAACCTTGCGATGGACAACGTGACCAATCCCATAATCATAGATCAGAACTATTGTGATCAAGAGAAACCGTGTCCTCCGCAGGTAATAGAACGTCTGTGCGCCTATCTTCTTCTAGCTCACTCGACTGGTCATGATCAGCTGGTACTCACTACCATGATTGACTAATCACTTGATCGCTATCTGGTGGAATGGTAGGCCGCAGCAGTTCAAGTAAGGAACGTGACTTACAAGAATATTAGAGGAACCAGCGCTTCAGAAGAGGCCATAAAATTCGACTGCAGCAGGAACCATCCATGTGCAGATATTTTCTTGCAGGACATCAACCTCCGAAGCGAATCTTCAGTCAAGAGCACTGAAGCTTCTTGCTTATATGTTAGACCTACCCAAACTGGAATAGTCTCCCCTCGCTGTGATTAAGGACAAAGGGAAGGGACTGCTATCTTTTGTCGACCTTTACATAATTTGGCCCTGTGAATGAGTGTTTTATCAATTAGAATGGCAGAGTAACCTCGAACTTTACATTAAATAAAAAACGTTTTTCATGCAACCTTTTTTGGGAATTTCCTCCAAAATATGAATCTCTCTTACCCCGAAGAAAGAGGAGTGCTTCCCACATAATTAGAGCACGAATCGATTCTATATCCAGAGGTGCAGTTATATTAAGGCCCTCAATAACAAAGGCCTACTAGTCTCAGACGATGACACATTAACAGCACCGGCAGGACTTCCCTTTAGTTTACACAGTTAAGGCATGGTTTTTAATCTCAAGGTTCATTCCATCAAAACACCGAGCCTTTTGGAGAAAATTGTCATTTTCTAAGGTACATGACAGCTTCAGACATGACTTAAACACCCTATATGGCAGTGTTTTCTCCAATAACGAGGACTCGTCGAATTCAAAAGGTAGACATTGGACAAGGCACTTCGTCAAAGCTGCTTGTAAATAGTTGATACATACTAACCACTAGACCCGACAAATAAGTGGGTTGGGTTGAGAATGGATTGACCCAAATAAACTCATTCAATTCGTTTTGACCTAATTTCATATAGTATAAATCCAATAACGTATACCTGACCTAATCCGACCTGTACCCAACTCATACTCGACTAGATCCCTCTTGTTAAAGCACTTCTATATTTGATCAAATCTATGAAAAATCATGTCCAAATTGAGATGAGTGTCCGGAGTGAGCAAGCATAAAATCGAGTAAGGTGATAAAGAATAAATAGAGAATAGGGTTAGGTCTAAATAAGTCATAAATCCGTTTATGACCCACTTGTAATCCATTTATAACTTATTTAACACTCATATTATATTTAAACCTATTTATGATTCATATACTTAATATAACTTATGACCTATTTAACATCCATATGGATAAAGAAATGGATCAATGATCCATTTTGACAGTCTACTAACCACATATACATGTAATCCATTCTTTTGAGCGTATCATCGAGCTTCCACTGTGGAGCACACATCCGTTTGAACATGAACTTGCTAGGGTCGTTCCCAGTTGATAGCCAGGTCAGATTGTTAGGTTGCTCACTCTTCCGGAATTCTATCGAGGATTCCAATTCAGGCTTGCCTAATTGGTCTTGGATAGCTTAAATACTCTGATGGTCTCTCTGCCATCTGAGTAAGAATCAACCCTCGTGAAGTTCTCCCGAGGGTCAATCGGTGCTATTGAACACAGTCGATTCGACATAATTTCCTGGTCCTATTCCACGTGACTTTATGGAAATAAGATTTTCCTAGCCTATTACACCTCTACATCTCGACTAATCTCTAGGATTGTCCTATGTCATACCCCTCCAATTTTTTTCTACCCTTCACCCGAAGCTAATTTGCTAATTCGCATAAACAGCAGAGCTAACAAAAAAGATCCTTTTCATGCAGTTGAAATATAATAGCCAAACACAGTCGAAGTTACTGTAAATACATATCTAGAGAGTTAGCAATCGAAAGAAACAGTTTTCCAAGAGAAACATAATGAGAAGATGGGTAAGTACAGCAAGATATGTATCCTGTACACAAATATATCAACATTAAGCTGATAAAAGCACCGTTATTCTCAAACAAGGCTGTCACCCGCTAGCACATCGTGGCTGCTTCCCAAATTAATCTGTGGTTTCTCAGCATCCTTGTTGACAGGAGTCTCTAGCAAACCGCAATAGTCAAAATCAACCGTGAAACAACAGCTTGTTGCATGGCCCAGCGACTCTGCATTGTCCACTACAATCTAGTTATCTTGCTCGCCGACGTGAACTTTGTGCATTTGGAGCATTAGTGACGAGTCGTGGATATAAGTTTGATTTTTTTTTCAGTTCTTAGGCCTTTTTAAATGCCTCTCTATTTCCCTGCTGCTTAGATGGAACGAATAATTTCATTTGGGAATTGAGCGTATCATAGCGGAAACGAGGAAGACTCGTCAGCTCTCGCTCCATCGACGGAAAATATTAGGCGGGGCCCGACCACCCCTCGCCGACCCAATCAGGAAATGGCACGTAGCCCTGCTCGTCGGCCGGGCCCCTACCTTTGTTTTGAGTCGAACTTTTAGCCTCCTCTCTCTCTCTCTCTCTCTCTCTCCATCAATATGCTCCGTCCTTCACTGCGTCCTTGCACGAAGAAGCGCCCCTCTCTCACCCTCCCTCTCTCTCTCTCTCTCTCTCTCTCTCCCTCCATCTTCATTGGTTGCTACGTCTTCTTCTCCATCATGCCGCACGAAACCCTCTCTCTCTCTCCTAATGGCTTCATTGATTCCAGCTGCACCATCAACCTCCATTACTTTCACCACCTACGTCTTCTTGCTCCATCAAAGCCCACACCGCAAAGCCCCTCGAAACCCACCCCCACCCCCATCACCGCCTCGCCCTCTCTGAAATCCCACTCTCTGGTGCCTCATTCAAGGATGGGGATGTCGGCGATAGGGGGATGGGGGTCGGCTTTTAGGGAGCTTGAAGGGATCGAAGGAGGAAGCGGGGAGTCCCTGCCGCGTCGCCTCTGCCTTCCCGCCCTCCCTTTTGCATTATTCTCTTAGGCCTCCCAAGGTCATCCTTCTTCGCGTCCCCTTGTTCGTGTTTTGGTGATGCACAGGGCGGTTCAATGCGGTCGCCATGGAGACTGAAGGAAATCCAGTGCTGCAGAGGGGGCTCGAAGCACATCCAGGGGGCTTGCCTTGCAGAGGAGAAGCGCGAACCTTGGACATTTGCCGGACACTGAAGGGCCAGCGCGTCGCTATTGCAGGGAAGAAGAAAGCGCCTCGTTAGGCAAATTCAGTTCGTTTATCTGTGATGATTTCGCTGTTGCGCAGGAGAAGCAAACATGTCTTTAAAGCTAGGGAAATTACCTTCGGCAGTGCCTGAGTTTTCGTTGGTTTCTATACTTTCGAGGAGCGTCTCCTATTCTGCATAATCATCCAACTTGTTTTTGGTCCATAATGTCCGAAACAACACGATTGTTTCAGTATAACGAGTCGTAGTTGGAAAAAAAAAAAAAAAACTGGAGGCGTGGGATCATTGTGCTAGCCTGCATATAATCGGGAGAAGCTGCTCTGTAGTCTGCGTGTCTGCTACAAACACGAGGTTACGGGACGCGCTGGCATCGTGTGGTGTAGGCGGGTCGGATGATTATCTTGGTCCGGCAGCATGTTCCTGCTTTCGAACTGCATTTATCTCTACTCCAAACTGTTCTCTTTTAGGTTATTTCTGTCTTTTCTGCATTCTCGGTTTCACTTGCAAGCCAGCGTCTTTGACGGGACCCTGAAAGCCTCCTCCCACCCATAACATTCAGTCTACCGCCACCACCTACTCCCGCCGTCGGTGGTAGTGGTGGTGGTGGTGGTGGGGGCCGGGGGGTGGAAGGAGGCCTCCAGAACTGGTGCATAATACAAATTTGAATTTTCTTAATTGTTGAATTTTTGTAGTTTTATATTATGTTACTTATCTATATTTTGACCGGTGTCTTATTTGATGAATTATAAGAACAACACCATGATGCATTTCTGATATGGATACATCTACAAGGATGATTCCCTCGAGATCAATGTCAAACCTACAAACGCAAAACTCTCTCTCTCTCTCTCTCTCTCTTTTTCTCTCTCTCTCATCCCACGAAAAGATAAACAAGATTTTAATTGATCAACAAATGCGGATGAAATGACGCATTTTGTTCATCAGCTCTTTCCATCATATCGTAGAAAGTCGCGTTTGATCAATGTGGGTTATATTGGAACTAATTCGAAGTATAAATCACGACTAAACCGAAAAAAAAAAAAAAGAACATACAATTTTAGGCGATCATTCATGGACCTGAATATGCCATAACGAAGCCCTTATGCACATGACTCGGAGGCGAAGAAACGAGTGCTTCATGTAGTCTCGCGCAAAGAGAGCGTTCGTCGAGAAAAGGAATCCTCGGAAATATCATGCGAGCTAGAACAATGTGAGATGAGTAATGCATTTTATATGCAAACTGACGACAGCATTGGAATGGGAGTGTGCCCGTTAGTCCCGCTGAACACAGCGCCATCGGCAGAGCTGACAGAATCGATGGAGAGAGCCTACCACTATCGCATAAGGAAATGAGAAACGGCTGCACATGCAATGATGCTTAATCCTTAGATCGTCGTCTTCGTCTCTCTATTAAAAGGCGACCCTTTCCGTCCATCTCCCTACCGACCCTCCAGCCAAAACCACCTCCATCTGCTCTCCACCGTGTGCCCAAGCAGTTAACAGTTACAGGGCTTCAAAAGGAGAAAGGTGCCTCGGATCTTCGGGAATTTTCTTCTTTCCTTTTCTCCTTCGTTTTTTGAATTGTCAGATTGCACCGTATCCAATGACGTCAATGAGTGTTTTCTACGCGGGGGCTGCTTGTCTGGCGACACGACACCGAATGGTTCATCTCTCTCATCTCTTTTATGCGTAATAAGAAGTAGGGTGCTTTCCATGGAGAGAGAGAGAGAGAGAGAGAGAGAGAGAGGGGAAGGGGGGGGGGTTGGGCTGAGACTTTTGCTTTTGTCTGCTTCTTTTTCTCCATTTTCTCTGTTGCAGGTGCTGGTGAGGGGTGCAGCGGAAGAGAAGGGAGGGTTTGAGTGTATCAACAGGTTGAAGAAATAGAGAGAGACCGTCGCACTGAGATGGAGGCTGAAAGAGTTTCCGTTGGGCCCTGATCCTCTACATCAGCACGGGAACCCTTCCTCCCAAGTAGCCTCGCGCTCCATAGCCAAATGCACCCGTGCAAACCCTAGCTCTACATCTACGTGCCTCTCTGTGTTTGCTCTTTCTCTTTTGATGAGTCGAAAACGAAATCGTCTGTACATCACGTGAGTATTGCTCTGTAGGGTATGATGTTGATGTGGTGTTCCGTTTCGGAGGTTTAAGGAATGAGTTTTTGCTCAGCTTCCGCAGCTTATCAATCTCACGGATTGGTTTTTCCCTGCAGCGTTGGGAGAGTGATAGCTATACATATTTGTTCCACTTTGCTTCGTTTATGTGCATATCTAGTTGATGGTGAAATGCTATCTTGGCAGCCGATGTTCATGTTTCCGTCGGTCAAAAGTAAGAATACATAATATATGCAGAATAAGACAGACAGCACTTAGCAGACGATACCTGATGTGAAGTGAAAGCTAATTGGAGATCTGACCTAGATGCAAAATAAACCTTGAAGACTAATTATCCCATAACCATAGATCATGCTGTAAAATAAGTCCGAGATGTAACAATTAGATGCTTTAAACAGGATGAACTTGAATGGGAACAGTGAGATAAAACTATGTTTTGGTATGTAAAAACTCTTGCCAACATATGCCCGTATATAGTGAAAAAAAAAGGGAGAAGAGATTTGGTTCTACCTCTGATCTAATAATACATACTCAAATGCTATTGCAACTGGAGCCCATCCCGCAATATGATAACAATACTATGTTCACTAGCTTTCATTTTTTATAGAATTGATGTGTCATGTACTATGGTAAATTTTTGCCAACCGTTCAACATGATTACTATTTACAATTCAACGGTACGATTATTCAAATTAATCTTAACCTAATTTGGGTTTTTTTAACATAATTGGGGTTGATCAGCAATAAAGCCCAGTCTAGTTTAATTTAGCACTTGAACATGAAAAACGAAAGAATATGGCGAGTGAGCAAAGATGCACCAACGAAAGATAATCAGAAGCTCTCAATTAAAGTGCACAAGTGAAGAAAAAACGGGAGAAAAAAAAAAAGAATAAAAAAAGGAGCTCCTTATCATGAAAAGAAGGAGCTTATCACAAAGTCAGACCGGAAAATCGCCCTTTTTCTGCAGCAGCATCTTCTCCAGCCAACCATATGAGCACATACAGAAGAAGATCCCATCACTCAATCACGCTCCCAAGTGTCCTGTGAATAGCCATTTATTACATTACAATCCTTCAACTGTCTTGAGCCCTCCACCTATATCTTCAAGAACTTACCTCCTGCTGCAAGAAAAACATTATTCAGTTTTTCGATTACATGGCGGGTCTCTTCAAATCATCGACTCATGCAAGCTACGCGAACAATATAATTGATCGCTCATGTCGTGTTGGTATGTAAAATACTTTTTTCTGCTATACAATCTATCTTGATATACTCTAATTCTAATAAAGTAGATCAACCATGTGTCCAAAATTAGCCAAATTTTGAGACACTGCAAAAAGCTAAGTTTTTTTTGTTTGTTGTAATATCAACTGCAATGATTCCCTAAAAAAGGAACCCAGAAGAAACCTTTCTTGTCAAGTGCCTGAAAAGGGTTGCTTGCTCTGCCGAAGATCCTTTTACAATCAACGAGATCAAAGACCATCAGCCGCAGCAGCAGCAGCGGCGTCAGCTTCTTCCCACTGTCAAAACAAGAAGAAAAAAATATGACAATCAAATGGGCACCGCCACAAAGACGTCACAGAAAAAGACACAACCCTCCAAAAAAAGATCGAATCACCGGTTGACCGTAGAGCGCAAAGTCATAGGATCGTACGGTCTGTATTTGACAACGAGCCGCGATCACATTCCATCCATCCCCCGCTCCCCCTCCCGCCTCCCGCCACCACCGACGTCATCGCAGCATTTATTCCCAGGTGGGTCTGACAGCTTTGCCGGGCTGTACTTCAATGAGACCCCCTGAGGAGTGACGTGGCCGTTACGTGAAGGGCCAGTACTCGAAAACGGCGCCGTCGCCACAGTGGCCACATCACAGCACAGTGCACGTCAAGACAGTCCAATCTTCAGTCTCTCTCTCTCTCTCTCTCTCTCTCTCTCTCTCTCCATATCTATTGAGTTAAGCCAGTCTCAAATCATATCTCCAGAAATGGCTGCATGAGCAATCATTTGAGAGCATCTGGGGGCAAAGTTTTGCCGTGACTTCTCTATATATTTTGCAGAAGCATGTCTCCGCTATACCACAAAGCGCTCACCTCCTGATACGTCTGTGAAAGGCTTTCTGTTCAGGCGATCATGGCTTCCGGTTCTAAGCTTGGCCACGTTGCTGTTGTAGTCACCCTCTGCGTGCTCCTTCTAATAGCAGCAGCATCTGGTTAGTTAACAGTACTCTCTGTACGCGTGTTTTGGTGGGAACCAATTTTTCATCGTTAGCGTTCATGCAGGTTGCGAAACGGGACATCATGGGTGCGTAAGAGCAAAGGCTGGGAGTTTCCTGAAGGACAGCAGAAAGGTGAGAACTCTCACGAGTTCAGTGCTGTTACTGTTGAATGAACAAGTCGGTAAAAATGCAAAGTGTAATGTGTTGGACTCTTACAGATACTGCGGACTTTTAAGAGGGATGGAGGAAGCAAGATCGCCAATGAAGAGTTGAGGGGGGTCCCTTCGGGCCCTGATCCACTGCACCACCACAAGGGCAGTCCTCAAAGGCCCCAGACTCCATGAAAAAACCCTTAGCTAGCTCCTTGTAGCAGCGGCACTTTCCTCGACTAGCGAACTTTTTGGGGTACTGATGTATCTGTTAGCTAGTACTTAGATATAGCCGTAGCCTCAAATAGCTAAAGAGATAATGTAGGTAAGATAACTTTTCCGTTTGGACGAGAAGATCAAGAAGTAGCGTAGTATGGGTTGTCTGTGGTTCCTTTGTATTACCTTGTTCGAGAAAGCATGAACATGTGCTAATGTTAGTTCAGAATTTTGTTGAATTGTTGGCAGACGAGTAAGTGGTCTATATTTCGGAGTTTAACCCTTTTTAGTGTGATCAGGGAAAAAGGCTGACGTTACTGTGTGAGAACTGCAATAACTAACCTTGAGCTGGTACAGAGAGAAGATAAGGAGAGAGATGTGACATTAATGGTGATGTAGATAGTGATAGGCTGTACGACCGAGTGAAAGCAATCATTTCGAACAGAGGATCGACAGATAATTTTTCCAAGTAAAAATTGACCTTTTCTTTTGGTTTACTTTTTGATAAAAAAATTAATTTTTTTTTTCTTAAAAAAAAAAAAAAAGGGTATCTGGTACTTGTTTCTGATTGAAAATCTCGACTTGATGAGTGCAACCCGAGAACGAACCGAGACTTGTCCTCCAAGCTAGGATTCATTTATGAAGTTCCAACAAATATGCGACCGTCCTTTTAGGATACAAAGCTTAGGTAGCCAATGTTATCAAATGAAGAAACTGTAAAGGACATTCATTTACTTGTTCCTTCCAGGTACATATAGATGTTTTCACATATCCAATACTTAAAAGTTCAGTGGAAAGGAAATTGAGGGGGAGAACGCCACTCCATTGATTTGGATAATTTCGAGACTTTGTATGACTATTAAAAATACAAATGTAGTCTGCAACAGAGTATCAAGAATAATGATCAATCGTTCTCATGTAATTCATTTGCGATGATTGGAGGTGCATACCATACTTTCATTTCAGATGACAAAAGATCTAGCACTTCGTATATGGACTCTGCCTCAGGATGCGATTTATCACCAGCCACAAATTCATGATTATTACAACCAATCTCAATCGAGCTAAATCCTGGTGTCTTTTGGATACCAAGCATCTTCATTTTCCTCCTGATCTTATTCGCACCATCCCAGCTTCTATCTGCGGCATATATATTCGCAAGGAGCACATAATTCGAGTCAGAATCAGGGTCCGGATCAACTACATACTTTGCCAACCTTTCAGCCAACTTGACATCCTCATGAGTCCTGCAAGCACCCAACAAAGATCCCAACACAATGTCGTTTGGTTTCATAGGCATTTTTTCTATGACATTTAGTGCATCCTCCAACCTGCCTGCACGACTATAGAGATCCACCAAGCAACCATAGTGCTCAATTCTCGGCTCAATCCTGTGAACATTCTTCATGATATGAAAGTACCGGAGTCCTTCATCAACTAAACCAGCATGGCTACAGGCAGTGATTGCTCCAGTAAAACTAACTCCGTCTGGCTTGAATCCTTCCACCTGCATCCGGTTGAATAACTCCAGAGCCATCTCAGCATGCCCATTGGCTGCAAACCCTGCAATTATAGTGTTCCACGACACGAGAGTTCTCTTTGGCATTTTCTCAAATATCAGGTGAGCATACTGAATACACCCGCACCGGGAATACATGTCCATTAAGGAGTTGCATACCCTCACATTGTCCTTGAAGTCTTGCTTCATGACAAACCTGTGTATCCACAAGCCCAAACCAAGCGTCGCGGAGTTGGCGCACGCAGATATTGCACCTATGACCGTGACGAAATCAGGCCGCACCCCAGACAGTTGCATCTCGCGAAACAACTCCAAGGCTTTGTCGAAATGACCAGTCTTGATAAACCCATTAATCAACACGGTCCACGTTACTGCATCTCTGTGGGGCATTTCGTCGAATAGGTCTAACGCCTCCGGCATTCGACCTTTCTTCACATAACCATCGATCATCGTATTCCAAGTAACCGAATTCCTCACCCCCATCCCATCGAAAACCATCCTGGCCAACTCCACGCGGTCCAGCTTCGCGTACATGTTAAGCACAGCCGTGGCCACCATAACGTTTTCCGCAACCAATCCCAACTTCCAAGCATACCCGTGAAGCGGAGCTCCAAGGGACTCGCTTCCGGACGGGAAACCAGCGCAACCCGAGAGAAGCGTGACGATGGTGACGTGGTTGGGCTCCACCCCGGACCGCATCATTTCCGAAAAGACTCGGACTGCTTCAGCTAGTCGGCCGTTTCGAGCGCAGCGAGCGATGGAAGAAGTCCATAACACGGTGGGGTCGGGGGATCGAGAGGGCTTGACGAAGGAGAGGCTGTGCCGCGCGGCGGCCGGCGTCGGCTCCGGAGGCTGCGGTGGTTGATGGAGTTTGGTGGGAGCGGCGACGGTGGGGAAGGCGGGAAGGCTCATGCTAAGTTCAAATTACAGTTGGAAGAAGAGAGAGAGGGGCCGTTGGTGGTTTCCGGCCGTGTTCACCGTCTCCTTGGGAAGGACATGTATATATATCGTCTTTCAATTTCTTTTTTTCCCTTCCTTTTATCTTTTTTCGGGTTTTTGTATGATTGATTGTAAAATTTTTATATCAAGTTAAGATACATACAGACAAAATTTATTCGTTTGATGAAATTAATATACACTAGGAACTATGATTAGTTTCTTTATAAATTGTTCGTAATTTCTTATAATGAAATGTATTTTTTTTCATTTACTTTAGTTTTAGATGATATGGATAGTTTAAATTAGCTATACTCATGTATTGATAGTGAAAAGCATATTTTCATCGCTCATAGAATTTCACGTAAAATATTGCTTGCACAAAGCGAATCTCTATAAATATTATGTATACTTTGCAGAAGAGAAAACTTTACATTATTTGTGTACAAACCAATAATTACTTACATCATCTCAATTGCTTAATCATTTCATCATCAAAAGTCTATTTTGTAGTGAAGTACTCAATAGAATTTGGATTTTATTTATTTAATTCTTTTTTCTTTTTTCACTAAAAAAAGTTTCTAGTCAAAGATACGAGATTTTTGTCCCTCGAGAAATCATATGGTAGCGGGAAAAAAAACAATGACAAACAGAAAATGAATCTAGAATTTAACATCAAAGGAATTGTCTTCTTGTTTACGATCTGTCATCTCATTTGCAAAGAGCAATTTCTTCTTCCCATTCACCTGAACAAAGGAAGTACCCACCAGTAAAATGAAGCATACGCCTCCCAGCCCCCATATCTACAAGTAGGTTGAATGAACGCAAGAATCTCATTCAACATCATTCAACATTTTCCCAATGCTGATAAATATTCAGACAGAATCATGCCATGTTCACGGATGAACAAGTGGTTCGAGGGTCAGCGTCAAACTATAGAACTTGGAAAGACTGACGGGATGGGGAGATCACAGCGAGAATGCGAATGCAGCGAAAAACCATCGGGAGAAACATTGAACGACTGCCAGTTTTTCAGAGTACAGATCTGCAACAGATGAGGCTTAATGACATAGCTCTGACACATTAACGACTTCAAAAAACATATTCGTAACTAATTGAATTGATGCAACCGCGAGGAATCATTCTCAGAAGACGGAAATTAACCGTAAGCAGCTGGTAACCAAGACCGTGTACAGTAAGAAAACAGATAGAGAGTTCATTAATTACAGTAATCAAACCACCTCGTTCATCGGCCATCAGCCGAAGTGAAGGACTCAGCAAATCCAGCAGGCTTAGCAGGGATGCTCCCTGAGCTGTCCCCTAGAGTTCCCATGCTCGACCCTTTGCTTTCCGCTTCTTGCCACACCTTTAACAACTCGGGAAGCGGCACATTGTAATCAATTCCTGAAGTGTCTTCCAACTCGTCGGTCGTTGGCTTCCACTGGTCGACTAGCGGGACCAGCACGTTGACCACATGGCTCATGTCGGGCCGATGGTGAGGCTCTCTAGCAGTGCAATGTCCAGCAAGTTCGGCCACTATGAAGATGCTCTCAAGAGCTTCTTTGGTTTCCTTGGCTGCTGGGTCAAGGGCTGCTACGAACTTCTCTTTGCTTGATCTAAGTCGCCAGAACCACTCTGCCAGATACCTGCTTTCCTCTGAGCGCTGCTCATCAAGTGCTGTAAGTCCAGTCAGAAGCTCCATTAGGACCACACCGTAGCTGTAGACATCGACTTTCGTCGTGATCTTTCCCATGACTGAAACCAAAAAGAAATTAAGAGTAAGCACAGTCGTAAACAGCGTGTACCCATTAGCTGTGAAAGCAATCATGAGATGATTTTACATCAATCAAAATGATTGACTTTGTAGCCGAGATTGCCATGAAATGATTTGACATTAATTCAAGTGAACGCATTTCTCTGAGGCCATGTAAACAAAAATGAAAGATTTAAGCTACAGTTCCCTACCAGCATATTCAGGTGCGAGATAACCAAAAGTCCCAGCAAGCTGTGTAGCAAAAGACCTCTCTCCATCGGGAGCGAGTTTAACCAATCCAAAATCCGAGACCTTTGCTCGGAAGTCATCGCCTAGAAGAATATTCGAAGACTTCAGATCTCTGTGTATGAACGTGTGTTGGGCCAGGCTGTGCAGATACTCTATCCCTCGGGCCACATCCAAAGCGATTGTAAATCTCTTCCTCCATGTAAGAGGCTCTAATTGGTTCGTCTTCCAGTGAAAGAGATGCCGACTAAGAGCTCCCTGTGGCATGTACTCGTACACCAGAAGCCTCTCGCTTCCTTCGACGGAGTAACCCAAAAGAGACACCAAATGCCGGTGCCGGACTTTGGTTAGCACCGAGATCTCGGATTGGAACTCATCCAATGCTTTACTGCAGATTAGATTAGACTCCATCCTCTTGACAGCAATTTCGGTCCCATCACAAAGCTCTCCCTTATAAACCGTCCCAAAGCCACCTTTTCCAAGTTCGTTTTCAGGTGCAAAATTCTTAGTCACCTTGCGTAGGTCTTGGACAGATATGCCGAGATTTCCAACCTCGATTGAACGCGATTTTTCCGTTCCGTTACTGAGTGTGCTCAAGGAGCTCGTCCCGGAATGAGAGAACAAGCTTGTCTTGGTATTGTTAGAAAATTTAATCTTGACTTTATTCTCTGAACCGGACATGTCTCTAGGATGAATGACAGTGGAACTCGGAGCCTCGGATACATCTTTCCTCTTCTTACAGCAACAGATGTATAGAATAATCATGAGGAGGACAAACGTGAGGATTAGAGTGGAAAACAACAAAAGCATTCTGAATCTTTTGGCTCCTTTGGGTCGAGGTCGAGCTTGACTAGAGTTCGACCCAGCAATTGTGGAAGGTGAGATCTCAGGTTTCGGTGGAGGTGGAGTGTTTTCTGGCAATGGGCTGCTACTGGGAGGTGGCGACACGGTGGGCGTGGTCTTATTGCGGACAAGGAGAGGGTTTCGATCAATGATGACCTTCACGCTATTGCGGAACATGGGCAATGGTGGATCAAGATTGTTCCCGCTCAAGTCCAACAACCTCAAAGACTTCAACTCAGTATAGTTTTCAGGGACTCTGCCATGTATGTTGTTGTCTCCGAGCCTAATTTCGAGCAACGAATCTAAGGATGCAAGGGAAGCACTCAGAGTGCCGTTGAGGTTACGCCTTGGCAAATTTAAAATGGACGTTTTCGACTTTGAATTGCAAGTCAATCCGAACCAAGGCCCTTCACATGGACTATTCCCAGACCACTGAGTAACAAGGTTCTCAGGATAACTGACACCGCCGAGAAAATCTAAGAGTGCATTAACTTCAGGGGCACATTGCATCCCAGATTCGGGTCGACAAAAGAAATTGGAATCATAAGTAACATTGCGTACCTTAAATTTTGGGATCGGGCCCATGAACAGATTGTTGTTCAAGTCAAGTTTCTCGAGCTCCATATTGGCCAAGCTTTCGGGAATTAGACCAACAAGTTTGTTCCTGTTGAGATTGAGGTCCGTCAGAAAAGTCAGAGCTCCAATGTTCTCCGGAATCGTGCCGGTGAACTGGTTTCCGTGAAGCCACAACTGCGTTAGCGACGCCATTGAAGCAATCGCATCTATTTTACCGCCAATGCCACCGCCATTTTGGTCGTTCAACCACAAAATCTGCAGCATAGATTGACTGAAACTCCCCGGAAGCTCACCGGACAGACTATTATACGAAAGCTTCAGCACTGTTAGGGATGGCATTTCCCCTAAAAACTCCGGCACGGGGCCGACCAAGTTGCAACTCATCAGGGAGAGATTCGTCAACTGAACAGAATTCGCCAATTCAACCGGCACAGACCATCCAGAGCTCTCATTCAAGGGGTTATAATCCAAGGCCAACACCTGCAAACTGGTGAGGCCGTCAAAAAAATCTGCGGGGATCTCCTCGAAGCCGTTGTAATCCAAATAAGCATACTGCAGCTCCGTCAATCCGCTAAAACTGGGCAATGCCCCAGACAGATTGTTCCTCTGGAGGCCTAAGTTGGAGAGCTTTGAGAGCTGATTAAAACTTGGAGGCAATTCGCCCGACAGACCCAATCCTTTGGCCTGTATTTGGGTGACCCTTTCCCCAGAACAGTAGACATAGGGCCATTTGGGAGGGCCACAAGGGTCGTCCCCATCTATTGGCCACTCAAGGAGCTCTGGATTCTTCAATCCATCTCTGAAATCATTGAGAACTTTGAGGTCATTAGGGTCAGTGACACCACAAGCGACTGTAATCAGGCTCAAATGCAAGGCAATGCACAGGTGTCTCCTGATATCAACCATCATCACCGGCTATACAAAACCATCAAAGATTCCAAACAGAGACAACATAAACCGCAATGCGACTTCAAAAGCACGGATGGGCTGAGACAAAGCCCCCCAGAAGGAAAAGAAAACAGGGCAGAAGGAAGAATACGAGGAAGAAGCTCCGAAGCCGAGGAAGCACCCTATGTAACCGAAAGGGGACAATTTCTTGCGAAAATGTCCAAGAATCTGACTGTAGTAAAAGAGATCCGAGCAGAGCCAAAAAATAAAAGAAATGGGGTTCCCAAGCTGAGTAAAAGACAGTCTCTCAAGATCAATCTTTATGCTTTGGAAGACAATATTCATTTCTTGACACCTGACTCCCCCAAGTTAAGGGGAACAGTCCCCCATGACTGACTCTGTCTCTCTCTCTCCCTCCTCTGCTTTCGAATTATTACTTTTTTCACATGGAAGTATTACCAACTTTTTCCACGTAAAGCTTTCATTAGCAGACCTGTGACCGACAGTGATGATGGTGAAGCAATCGCATGGTTTGGAAGCATGAGAGAGCCCGTGTTCCTCTTTGGCGGCAAGAGTCATGGTGGCCCGGTGGGTGGCGGTACGCCTTAGAAAAATCAAAGCTTGGCACGAAATCATTCAATTTTTCTCCAGGGGTCCCCACACGAGAGCAGCCATGATGTCGGCTAATTAAGGGAAGTTCGGTTTTCCCCGCTGATTTCGGTGGCGGGTGATGCGTAACGCGAGGAAAATTCCATGTTTTTTGCGAGCAAATAACTTAAAAAGGTTCCGTCTTTACAAAGCTCAGTCCATCGAGCACATTCCACGTTCCCGTACCATTCCCACCAGAATATCATCATCTTCTTCTTCTTCTCTTTTCTTTTCAATGGCACTGTTAGCTACATGGGACCTTGCATCTTCCGTCAAATCCAGATGAAACCGAGTCAGTTCCTCGCTATCAACCAACGTTCTTTGTGAACGGGCTGATCTTTTCCTGTCCAATCGATACGTAGATGAAGGCAAGCGCAAATCCGATGAATTCCCAGGCTTGTTTTATCCATGTCACGGGCTAAGAAAGTCGGCACAAACCTTAGGACTACACGTTAATCACCGATTCCTGTGTGTAAACCTATGTATGGACACTCGCATGTGGACTCATCTAAGAGATCTCGCATTGGCTTCCTGTATGTGGTGACCGATGATGTGAAGATAATCCAGAAGGCATAATGAATTATTGTCCTTTTATGTGCAGTTGTGATGTCCCCTTCAGTTTTCAAATTTAAGAAGTTTGGACCATAGGAACAGAACACCAGCCACTGATTTAGTTCCAAATGCCATGTCTCTGGGACCCACCAAACCAACCTCAACCTAAGGCTCCGTTTTGTGTGGTTCATCTTTTCTAGTCTTTGAGAAAAGGTACAGTCAGCATTCACTTCCGTTAACCTTCCGATAGCAACCTCCAACAAGTAAAACAAGGAGGGAACGAAGACATGTGGCGGTAACATCACGCTCTGCACTAAAAAGGCGAGAGAGAGAGAAAAGAGATTGAAGTGGCAACTTGCGTATGCATGGGGTTAACAGCAACAGCCAGATTCACATTAGAACGCCTCTAGGAATCTTATCTATTCCGAAATTAACAAAAGATCAAGAAGATACCTTGTGCTATGTTTGAAAAATGAAGTACCATAGAGCTGAGCAAAAATAACAAAACCAACAAATGCATTCGTTCATTAATTTCCAAGATCTTATGTCATTTCACCCTTCTCACTACAATCTAGATAGGCCAAAAACGAGTGACAGTACGGGAAGATATTGAACCAACAACGTTTTTTGCCGGAAGGTTGAAGTTACAATGTTTTTCTTCAACTTTCTCAATTAAATAATTCATCGTCACACTTTGGTATTTTTCGTCGATTATTCCCTTTCCTTCCCCACGTGATTTCTTTATTGCATCACAACCAAACAAAGAATTGAAATACTCTTGTCGATCCATTCCATTGTTAAAAGAAAAAAAGTGCCACTAAATTATTAAGGCCCCGGAATGCTATAACATTCTGACAACCTAGATTCAAAAATTCTCACCCAAAATATAAAATATAGAAATCACTACTTTCTTCATATTAGCTTCTACTTCTATCTCAGATGAAGTCCTGAAAAAACAAAATATTCAAACTAGATTTGGGGACACCGTACCAATAAAGCAAAGTTATATTGCAACATCTCTGTATCAATGTTCCTTGAGAAAAGGTACCTTATCTACAAGGTACCTTTTGATTGAGCCAACCACCTTCACAGGAAAAGCCTCATCTTCTGGGTAATAAGCAATTGGATCAGCTAATAATGGATCTGGAAGATCAAGAATGCCTTCCACCGTGGCGTGAAGGCAATAAGCTGAGTAGGTAACATGATATCCACCTTCTTGGACAATGAGAATGCGGCCTCCACTTTGCCTATCCGTGAGGCCGCAAATTGTTCGACCAATCGCCCGATATCCTATCCATTGTCAAGCACTGCCTTCCATTTGGATCGAACTACAGTGGCAAAGACAATAATCACCATGTAAGACATTCTGGTAAAACAGAGACACGTAAAAGATTCTTGTGAAGATAAAAGTCCTTTTGGATCTAAAGCCAAATATCTCAGTTCAGGTAGCTATCCACATAAAACTTAATCAAGATAAGATTCTGTATTTTCAACTTTGGGTCATAGGGATGAACTCTCCAATATGCATATCCTACTCATTTTTGGACGTTCACAATCTGTGGATTATGGGTGTAGTGAAAAGATGGGGTGAACAATGAGCTTTAACAATCACGAACAAAAATGTCACCAAGTTTGGCAATTTTATGCACCAACACATCCATAGTTTTCTGGACGATGTAGCTTGCATTGATGGATCTAAGGATGCTATAAGGTTTGATTGCCTTATTGTGCTTCCACTAGTAACTCATGCGACTGCAACAGTTTTCTTGAAAATCAGAAGGTGCTCATTTTGCATTTCCAAAGACGCCCTAAGCTCTCGTTACGTTATACAAGCATTTTGGCTTGAAAGAGAAAAAAAGCTCATCCTCATCTGAGAAATGGTCTCCACTTCAGGAAGATGTTGCTTTGAACTGATTAAGGTGCCATTCTCCTGAGTAACAGCTTGTACAATTACACCATATCCCAAATCCCAAGCTCACATGGCCCTTTTACAACAACAATAGTAGTTCCACTTTCGTGCTCCAATTAAGGCTAATTTTCTTCAGAAACAGCTTCTCAGGGCTTTCTTAGTAATGTCATAAGTATTTCCAAGCCTTCATCTTTTTGGTAATAACAAGCTTTAATCCTTACTAGAAATATAGCTCAGCCATCTTACAAGATTAACAGTACTATGAGATTACTATAGAAAATGGTAGTTGCTAGAATGAAGTAATTCTCTCCTTTAACCAAAGCACAACCCACAGCAGTTGCCCCAGAAGCAAAAATCCCACACTTTCCGTTTTGGAGAATCATCTAGCTTTCTTGAGCAAATAGAAAGAGATTCTTCAGCCACAAAAAAAACTGATCTAGATAAAAGGAGGAAAGATTCTCATAAAGTGCCACTCTGTCAAATGCATAGCTCATATTAAAAGTTAATCGAACATTCAACTGATATGTAACTGACTGGTTTAGTAGTTCTGTGACTCCCAACAGTATATTTCTATGCACTAATAGAGTAGCAAACACCAGCTTAGCAAGTTCAGTTTTGCATCAATTACAGGAGAAAGTGTAACTGGATATAATGGGAGGGGAAATAAAGAGGATCTACTTACCGCACTAGAGTCTTGGCCAACAACAAGAACAACCATTTCAGGTTTGAAACTCTCTACAGCTGGCACAACCAGCTCAGTCATGGCATACTCATATCCCCTGTCTCCGGTTCCATTTGGCAATGGAATGTTCATATTATACCCATATCCTTCATCCTTACCAAGCTCATCAACAGATCCACTTTGTGGATGAGATGGACCCCAGGACCCGTGATTCATGTGAAGGGAGATGGTAAGAACGTCACTGGATTGGTAAAACCCCTCCACTGTTCCATTTCCATAGTGCACATCTATATCAACAACGACAACCCTTTTGCACCCAGAGTCCAATGCCAATCGAACTGCTAGACCAGCATTGTTTAGGAAGCAATACCCATCGGCTTGAGAAGGCTGAGCATGGTGACCAGGTGGCCTCACTAGCGCATATGCAATCTTCCCCTTACCATCAAGTACGTACTTCATAGCAGAAAGTGTGTTACCAGCAGCAAGAAGCGCGGCATCCCATGACCCTGGGTTCAAGAAAGTTCCGCAGCAAAGAACTTTCCCTCCGTTTTTATCGGCTTCCACTAGTTCATTTATGTATTCTGGAAGGTCAAAGATGAAAATCACATCCGACTTGAGATGGTTTTCCACATTCAACTTATTACCAACCCAATGCAGCTGTCATAAAAGGAACACATTCGACAGCCTCACAAGTTAACTTTAACAACTCCAACGGGCACACCAAAAGTTCTGAGTGCAGACGTTTTCCACTGCTAATCATGCGGCATCGTGTTTAAACATATTCAGAGAGCCATTTTCTATCCAGGAATTCAATTATCTCGAGTCCCTAAGAATACATTTTTTTCACAACTAAGAAGTACCTTCCAGTTCATCAAAGGACACCAAAGCTGAACTGGGCATCACCAACTAATTAACTTCAGCACTAAAAGAAAATCCGATCTTGCACTTCCAATCCTCCAACACTACAGAAAATAAAGCAAAGACCAAAATCTCTCTCTCCCCGCAGCTCACCCACAATCACTTGCAGCCTTTATCCAACGAATCACTGTTCGCTCCATACGTATTCCAACCCAATCGAGCTTTCTCACACAACAACGAACAAAACAAGAGAACAGAACATGGTACCAAGAGAGAGAATCATAGAAAGTACCAGGAGAGTGAAAAGAGAGGAGCTGAGAGATGAGAGCAGGCGTTGCAGTGTGCCAGGAGATGAAGGGAGAGATGGGTCCTCGCTTGAGGATCGAGACCATGTTCCGGACCCTGTCGGGGTTCTCCGGGTGCTTCTCGAGCACGTCCAAGAAGCCCGGGTCGGATCCCGTGTAGAACACGCCCCGACCCGTGTCGTGGCTCAGCATCCCGTCGTGCCAGAACGCGTCGACCCGGTTCGTCGGAGGAGAAGAAGGAGCAGCAGCCATTCGAGAGTTGAATAGCGAAGCAGCTGATGATGTTTCCCGTCTTCTGATCCTCAAAGGATGCTGTAACTCAGCAGGAGGAAGCGCTTGCCAGCTTATGCTTTTTGCCTGTAATCTCCAATTTTCCTGGACGTTTTTGTTATAATTATTTACGATATTTTTTTTTTGTCTCTTTCAATTTGCCATTCGCTAATTTGTAAATCTTTCCACCATGTATGGTCCACTTTGTGTTAGCCAGCCTTTTGATTTTTCAAGAATAAATATCTAAGTAGAGCAGAACGGGACTGGGGTGGTATTGGTGGGTCTCCAAGGCAATGAAATTCGACAGAAAAGGGAAAGCTAAAAAAGTCAACTTGTGATGGTTAAGCAGGGGTTTTATTCCAAGTTTTAAACACAGAACTGTGCTGTGATGTGTGTTTAGCGACATGTGGGTGACTAATCATCATCCAGTTTCGCCTGGTGGTCGCGAGGGGTGGGCGCGGTTAGAGTCTGGTTCGGTTCCCAGTTCTAAAGAGACCGGTTCCCGGTTCCGATTTCGGTTCCAGACCGGTTAGAGTTAAAAAAGAAACACCCCCCTGGGTGATTTCCCCCCTTCTGCCGATTTTTCCCCCCTTTCCCTTTCACTCTCTCTCTTCTCTTTCCCCCTCTCGGCTGAAACCCCCTCTTCTTCTCCTCCTTTTCTTCTTCTTCTTCCTTCCTCTTGTTGGCTGCTACTTCACCCACCACCACATCGCCGCCCCATGCCTTACTCACCACCACCTCTTGGCCACTGAACCACCACCACCCACCACTCATCCGATGAGCCGTCTCGCCGTTAAGCTCGATGAGTTGTCGCATCGTCCGCCCCGCCCCTCGCCACTATGAGCCACCGCCGCCATCCCCAAGCCATCGTCATCACCTCTTACTACCGCTCGCTCGGCTGTCCGGGCCGTCATTGCTCCGAACCGCCACTGCCTTCGCCGGAATCGAGCTCTTCCCCCTTGGTCGTGGGTTGAGCCGCAACCCCCCTTGGCTGTGGGTTGAGCCCCGATCGCCGCCGTCTTCGCCACGCCGTCTGTGCCGTTATTGGTGTCGTGAGACTTGTGTCTTCGTTGTTGTTGCACCGCCGTCACCGCATGCTCGCTGTTGCCAAACCTCTCTCGACATCGTCGCTAGACGCCATCACCCCTCGCTTGCCTCGCCGCTCAACCGCTTGCCGTCGACGCCGCCGTTGGATGCCGCTCGTCCCCCAGGTGGAGGCTTCTCGCTTGCCTAGCTGCCCAATTTGCCTTAACTCCACATCCCTTCGCCTCCACCTCCACCTCCACCTCTAGCTCAGTCGCACCCCCACTCTCTCTCTCCTTCTACCTATCTAGTCGGGGGGCGACGCGAGACACCCTTGGAGACTCCAGCGGAGGCCTATCGGTTGATCAACGACGAGATAGTAGGTTTTCCTCCACATTTTTGCTCTTTTCAATTTTCAAAATAGCTTTTCCTCCGCATTTTTGCTCAAGTGACAGAGATCTATGGAATAGCCAAAGTCCTTGCTTGCTTGAGCTTGCTCCTTTGCCTAATAAGATGAGCAACACCGACAGTTGCTCAACCTTCATTATTATGCAACCATAGTTATTAGTATGAAACACATTAACCATAATGAATCACCAAATTATACATTAGACAATGTTTTCTCTTGAAAACTATGAATTTAGTTGTCTATTTAGATTTAAAAGATTCACATTGTTGTGTATTGGTAGGTACTGAAAATGGAGAGCCAACTATTGGATTATTTCGGCTTCTGAATATTCGCGCCCACTACAAAAACTTTCCTTAGGTTTTGCAACTTACTGAACTCTCATTTGCTTTACTTGGAGTTATTTGCATTCTAAAAGAATCGAATATTTCATTTTTCAGAAGATTTATTTGAGCAACACAGGCAATGTATGCAGCAAGGGTCATTGATCTACTCCATGCTAGCCTGAGCTTAGGAAAATACCACGTTCCTTGATCTTAAGACCATTTGTCCATCAATTGTTTGTAAAATCTCCAGAGCCCTAGTCTTGAATTGGAGTACCTGGCATCTTACCTTGTGGAGCTGACATTGGTCGAGTATGAGTTCTTGAGTTTTCTTCCTTCTCTAGTTGCTGCATCAACCATATTTCTTGCTTGATGGACGTTGGATGACTCATGCCACCTTGGGTCTATTCTCTATCTTGCATTTCTTTCATTGCCACAAGCTTACAATTTGATTATCTGGGTAAACTTACCTTTTACTTTATGCAGAATCCAATTTTGGAATTCTACACATCTTATAAGGCATCTGACCTGAAGACTATGGTATCTGCATTGCAAGACTTGCAATCAAATGGAAAAGAATGCCCACTAAGTGCTATACGTATCAAGTATCGGCAATAGAAGGTACACTAGTACGAGAGCTCAAAAATAGAACAAATTAAAATAAAAACCACTCATGCTTGGTCGAAGTTTGTTGCTTGCATTGGTGATTTTCTTGTGTTTGTCACAACAAAAGTTGCTAAGTTTCCATCCTTTTTCTTATCTTGGTTTGAGCTGATATAGAAGCTTTGGTTTGTCTCTTTCCTTTTTCGTTATAGTTCAAATCTGAAAATGAAAAAAAAGAACTTGTTGGAACCTAGAATCAACCCCGGAACCTATGACTGGGTAGGTTTCAGGTTCTTGGTTTTGATGGGTAGATTTCAGGTTTCAAAAATTGAGGAACCTGTACTCGAGAGTAGGTTCCAAGTTCCAAACGAATCGAACCGGAACCGGGAACCACTCACCCCTAGTGGTCCTGATGCATTCTCATTGTTGCTCAAACTCTGTGGCTGCCCTTCAATGGTGATCATATGGTGAGTCATATCCTCATCAAGAAGTGGCTGAAGAGTTTCATCCCCATGGTCAGAGAGCAGCTGGATGCTTCCTTGGTGATTCATATGTCGACGCCCTATTGACCGCAAAGCTCCAAGCTCTGCGCACTTAAAATGCGCCAAGAAGGCCAGTTCGTTGACGGCCTCAGAGATCTTCAGTAGGTATTCTGCAGTGTGGATAAGCAGCAAAACCACAGCAGTAGCTAGTATTATATCTAAGAGATCTGCACCTTCCCACCAGCCCGATTCGAGCAACAACTTGAGTTCTTCGGAAGCTGCCTTAGCGTTAGCTAGATTGATACCAGGCGACGTCGATGGTCAAGTCATTTTCTGAATGGCTGATGCTAATTCCTTCAAATATTTGCCGGACTCCAAGAAATCTTCATGCAGGGTTCTTGAATTTTCCTTTGAACATTAGGGGGCGCTTGTACATGTACTCAATGAGTCATTAAGCTCTAATTGAGCTCGTGGCCAATCATCAGAACAAACTATTTGAGAGATGGTTATATAATGTTAAGACAACCACCGACATTTATGGTTCAAAAATCTGTCGAAGTCAAGTTACCGACTCGATTTCGGCAAAGAGTTGCGCCTACGCGAGATCAATAGGACTGCTTCTATTAAAAACTATAGTGGCAACCGACCTGGGTATAGGTGTGAAGATAGCTATTGAGAACTTCAATCTTGTAGGCGCACTGACGAATTAGAGTTCCGATTTTCAGATGATGCTCCCAATGATGACGAAACCAGAATTGACCGTGACAAGGCTCCCATCTTGCTATATTAATCTGCAAATAAATGGAATCAGATTGACCTAAAATCTGATTCTAGAAGCAGAGATAAACAACTCGTTTTTTTTGGCTGAAGATAAACAACTTGTTTACTCACTAGCATCTCTTCCTTGTCTTTGGATGTTAATACAGTTCGATATGACTCAAGAGAAGATCTGCCGTCTTCCTCGGATTGTGCATCATCTGATAGTCCAAAGTACTTATCTCCAAATCCTGTAAGACAAAAGCTTTGTCAATCCATCTCTGTTCCTCAATAAAGCTCATTTCCAAGTAATTTTTCGAATTTGACCAAAACCTTCTAGAAAAAACCCCAGTTTATCCATGTTTGCAATGATCAAATCTTGAAGTTGCTCACCACTCCAAACTGGCCAAATGAAGATGCACACGACGATGGTGGTGAAATTGCCGAGAATGATGGTCGACACTCTTTGGCAAGCTATTGTGATTGCCTGATTCTCTTGATAACCAGATACAGATACCACGTAGAAGGTCAGAACGAACACTATGAGCCCACAATCATGTCTCGTCTTCATTTCAGCAGGAAATCTTGTAAATGTCACAAGAGCAACTTCATAACACCAAAGACATTAGTTAAATTCATTAGTAAGTGGTAGATAGGGCTAGTTTCTTCTTTGGCGAGACAAACCTAATATGAAGACAAAGAAAGCTAACAGTATTGGCTCCATGGCTGTTCCCGAAGGAATTGCGACTTTGTGAGTTCCGATTCCCAGAGCAACAGTTACACATGTTGCTAATATCCTGTTCAATCCTTTCCCTAATATTGCTCCAGCACAAAAAATCGAACAACAATGATGTTTGCGAAGTCCTATCGTGATTCGCAAACATCATTGTAATAGTTAGTGAACTATCAAAGCTTATTACCAATAAAGAACTCAAACACAACCACAATCGTTGATACTGCCTAAATCGCGTTGACGCCCAAACCATTGTAGAGTAGTCGAAAGTAGTAGAACAAGGAAACAAGTGTCAGAAGCCAATCGCACTTTTAAGTAATGAATGATCTTTCTAGGATGATCTTGCCCTAGTTCCTTTTCATTGTGATGGAAATCATTTTCGCGCATATTTTCTTAGGCAAAGCCTTGACAGATATGTACCCCCTCATGAAAGGCCCCACCTTCTCATTGTCATGAAAAGTCACCATCTCCTTTGTGTCTTACGCAAACTCCTAGCGACGCTACCCAGAAGAGCGAAAAAACAGACTTGTGTCCAGGTAAAAGAGGCCAGATGCTATATTTATAGATTTGGCAAAAGAGGCAAGATCCTATGTTCATAATTAAGCAATTTCCGGGGTGGTGTTGCAGCAAAAAGAGGCTATGCATTTATAGATTTTGAAGAAGTCTGGCCGGGTATCATCAATCTATTACTTGGAAGGTGTTGACCAAACTTAATCTAGATGAAACTACGATTAACAATTGGAACGTCCTATCACATGTAAATGGACTCAATCTCCTCTATGCTTAGCCTCTTAATGGATCAAAGACAAAACAATGGGGGAAATATGAAAGCTAAAACACCATAGCAACTCGTGTCGTGCAAGACTCTGTACATCATACCTGATTCGCCACATAATTATATGGAGATGGATATGGAAATTTGGAAGGAATTAATATAAATATAAGATCTTCCCTCCAAATCTGGCCATTAATCCATGTATTTATTGCTATACTTTCCACTGGACAGTCAAAGACTTTGCTTTTGACCAGAGGGTTTCGCAAAAGCCTAGACTAGAGTGAATGCAAAGTGGGAGTGAGTTTTGCTTTGGTTCTGTCTTTCAGACGGCTAGAGTAGGTGATAGGAAAGGACCCAATTGTCCAATCCAAGCTCATTCTTTGACACAATGTGTCCGGTTCCATAGCAGCATTTGGGACCAAGAGTTTCTCTTTTCGGAGGCACCCATTGTTGTCTGGTCGCTATTCTAATGGGCTTGTCCTGTTTTCGGGAGTTTTGATCAATGAACTATTCCTCGGCCCAAAAGACAGCAATGGTCAAGACTGAGCCCAAGAATGGAATATCATAAACCCTACATCTCATACAAATTCCCTCCTTCATTATGATTATGAATTTCTTATAGATAGATTGATTATCAGATGATCACCCGGACTCTCTTTATCTCTAGTAAAGCTTAACATTATAAATACAAAGAAAATATATGAAATAGAATTGGCTATTTCTCACTACAAGAGGAGTTGATATATTTCTTAAGCTTTGGGGTTTTGCAAATACCCTCAAACGTAGGGTTTTCAATTGGACTTCAAGATCCTCTCTATTTGGAGAGTGGATCCACTATTTCCAATTTACCTTTCTTAACTAGATGGGACATCGACCCTTATTTTTTTTAAATGGATAGGACATTAGTTACCTTTTTTAAACTATAATAACTTAAATCACTCCTAACAACACGAATCCAGAGCCAAAAAAAAGAAGAAAATTACTAGATTTCCAAGCACAAGTTGTATGTCGCGAACACGTAGACTTGCATAATAACTGAGAAAAAAAAGCTTCAATTCATTATTTCACATCAATAGATCTAAGCCGAATTACAGTGAAAACATGACCAATTTTTAATTTGTAAACCCTAAGAAATTCAAGGAAACTAAAAATACAAACAAGGAAACTGAATGAAAAAAAGATAAGCTAATCTACTAAATTCAGTGACTACTAAAATTTAATAGAAGCTCCTCTGATGTTAAGATATTATTCGAAATTCTAATAAACTCTACATATAGGGAATATAATTCACAATTCTATTTGCAATTGCGTCCGCATTTTTGGATGCACTTGCGACTACTGTCTGCGTGATCAGGAAAGGGGATAGATTGAAGTTGTTGCTTTATTTCATAACCTATTATACGATAGCTAATTTAGTTATTAACTCTTCATGTTAATCAAATTAGTCTTAAGCCTTTTGATGATTTGTTAATGAAATCTTTTCTATTTGATGACATGTACTAGCCCTCCTGCATGGCACAAGGGATGGTCAATGCCAACGGGGATACTTTTTGTAATATTATTTTATATTCTAAAATTTTTATAATTTTTTATTTTCTTTTGTTTTTCTTTTCTTATATTTTCTTATATTTTCTTTTTCCGACTTGGGCCAACAAGGGTTAGTGGCCTAGAGTTGAAAAGGAAAAAGAAAGAAAAGAAAAAAATTCAAAAAAAAAAAAAATGTTTTGAAAATTGTTCACTTCAATACCAATCATCCTACATCATTGCCACGCAGGATAGCCGGCATCCACATCATTAATGTCCAATCAAAATTGGTAGGAAGGATTAAATTAGCAAATCATTAAAAATTTTATGACTGAATTGGCTGTAGTAATAGATTTAAGACTTTTTTTTTTTTTTTTTTTTTTTTTGTAATTTTTCTCAAAACTTATACCAAGTATCATTGTTGAATACTCTTTTGTGCATGCCATTGTTAAGTGTCAGATTCACAAATTCACAAATGCAATTCTCCTAGACTAATTCAAAATTTTATGCATGTGTAGGTGCAAAATAAAGATTATAAAGTCTGACTAACTTGTTAAGCATTGGATAAATTTAATGGGCTTAATGTAAGTTGAACAACAAACATCAAAATAATATATGTCAAAGTTTGAAGATTAGACCAAGAATGAGGGAACACTTGTAATTTCTTATGTATTTTTTCGTATTAACTTACATTGTATAAGCCCCTATTTATAATACACCGAATGTCTAACTAAGGAAAAGAAAGAGAAGATACATTAAATCAAATCCAATCACAGATTGACATAATTAATAAAATATAATCTCTTGTAATCTTGGATCGATTGATCATAATCTTCAGCTCGATTCTCACATATCTCCAACACTCCCCCTCAAGCTGGTGGCTGATATATATCCAAGATGTCCAACTTGCTTAGTAGATATACGTGTTGTCTTTGGCATAATGGTTTGGTAAAAGTATTGGCAGGCTATTCTATGTTTCCAATTCCATTTGTCTTGATTAATCATTCTTGGATCTTATCTTGAGTGTAGTGGCAGTCTACTTCAATGTGTTTCGTTCTCTTATGAAAAATGGGATTCATTGCAAGTTTGAGTGTTGCATCATTGACACAAAATAAGTTCGTTGGCCCTTTGACTCGTATCCCAAGATTTGAGAGCAAGCCTCATATCCAAACTATTTCACAAATGGTTTTAGCCATAGCTCGATATTCAGCTTCAGTGAGTGATAATAATACAGTTGATTGCTTATTCGTTTTCCACGAAAGCAACGACTTTCCTAGCTTAATACAAAAACTAGTGATTAATCTACAACTCATGGGACATGTGGCATAATCTGTGTCACAATAAGCTACCATTTCTAAATTGCAATATCAAGAGAGGAGTATTCCAAGACCTGGACATCTCTTCAAATATTTTATAACCTTCAAGGCTGTATTCATGTGAGATTCCTTCGGGTTATGCAAAAATTGACTAAGTGTCTGTACTGCATAACATATATTTGGCTTAGTCATGGTGAGATGTATGAGTTTCCCTACAAGCCTTTGATAGCGGGATGGATCTTTAAGTAGTGGGTCATTGATCTTAGAAGATGATCCAATGTCGTAGTCAACGATAGTTAACTTGATGTTTTGATCGATAGGAATGACAGCCGGTTTGCATTTTGATAAGTGTGCTTCTGATATGATCTCTAACACATATTTCCATTGACTAAGAGAGATTCCTAGTTCTGAACGGGCAATCTCAATACCAAGGAAATACTTGGGAGGTCACAAATCTTTAATATAAAAATTGGAGTGCAAATATTCTTTAAGTTTCTTGATGCCTAATTCATTGTTTCCCATAATAAGTATGTCATCAACATATATCATCAGGTAGATTGATGATGTAACTCTTGTCCAAGAGAATAGGGCATAATCGTGCTTGGATTGCTTGAAACCAATGACTGTAAGGGCTGAAATAAACTTTGCATACCATTGACGAGAAGCTTGCTTGAGCCCATAAAGGGATTTATGGAGACAATACACTCTAGACTCCCCCTGTCGCCGTAATCCTAGTGGAATATCCATATATATTTCCTCATTGAGATCTCCATGAAGAAAAGCATTGTGGACATCCATTTGATGTAGTTCCCAATCCCGGAAAGCAGAAACAGAAAGGAAGGAACAAATAGTGACATCCTTCACAACCGGAGAGAATGTCTCGTGGTAGTCAAAACCCTCATGTTGCATAAAGCCTTTTGCCACTAAGCGAGCCTTATAGTGTTCAACATAACCATTAGCCTTGTACTTGATCTTATATACCCATTTGCAGCCAATTGGTTTACGATCAACAGGTAATGGAACTATATCCCATGTGTGATTCCCTATTAAGGCATGCAATTCAACTTCCATGGCCTTTTGCCATCGTGGATCGTGAACGGCCACGTCATAGGATGATGGCTTCATTTGCTCTGAGATACGACTAATGCAGCACATATATTCTGTAGACAGGCGATCAAACAAAACATAAGAGAAGATAGGATATGGGGTACCTGATGAGTTAAGAGAAGCACAAACATAGTCTTTCGTCCAAGTGGGAGGACAAGTAATCCGTCCTAATTGTCGTGGGGGGAATATGATCAGGTGTAGAAGATGATATCTTCGAAATGGAGTGAGAAGACTATTGTTCTGAATTAGATTTCTCTTCAATTGGCACTATAGACTCTGCAGCCGAGTACTTTGGGGTAGATGGAGAAATTGCATTGGTTTCGATCATTGGAGAAGAAGTCGAGACAGATATATATATATATATATATATATATATATATATATATATATATATATATATATATATATATATATATATATAGTGGGAATTAGGCGATAAATCTTCCTCAAATAGAAAATGTCCATTCTGCTAATTTGAGCTTAGAAGTTCACTTGAAGATGCCTCATCCTATAAAGGTAAAACATCTTCATGGAAAATGACGTCTCTACTTATGAAAAAGTTACCCGTCGATGGCTCAAAGACACGATATCTCTTCTGGAAAGTTGGATATCCCATAAAAATGCATCGTTGGGCTTGGTGACTCATCTTGTCACAAGGACCCAGGGCGGTAACATAACATAAGCAGCCAAAAACTCTCAAGTGATTAACTTCATGCTTCTTTCCAAATAGAACTTCAAAAGGAGTATGTCCATCAAGAACCCAAGTTGGCATGTGACTAATCAGGTAAGCTGCCGTGACCACACAATCTCCCCATAAAGTCTCAGGAATGAATGCTTGAAATTTAAGGGCACGTGCAACTTCTAAAAGACAGTGGTGTTTACGCTCAACAACTCCATTTTGTTGAGGTGTATAAGTGCATGTGCTTTCATGTACAATTCCATGATAGGAAAAAAGTGATTGACTGTCATAACTAGAAAATTATTTCCCATTGTCTATTTGAATACGTTGAATAAATTTTCCAAATTGATTTTTCGTGAGGGTGAAGAAATCTTTTAAGTGGGAAAGGGCTTAACTCTTTGACTACATAAGAAAAACCCATGTAGCACGAGAATGATCATCTACGATAATGAGAAAGAAATGAGACCCATCATAATGTGGGGTATGATAGGGCCCCCAAATGTCTACATGAATTAAAGAGAAATTATCTGTGGTTCGAGGTTTACTCGTGGGAACATAGGCACATGGTTGCTTTGCAAGGGGACAAACATTACATTGAGGATGTGGAAAGAAAGCATTGTGACCCAAACGTCAATGAGAAAGGATAACTTTATCATTGATAGCAATGTTACACCATGATTTTTTATTCATGGAAATACATGATAAATAAAATTTTTTGGGAAGATTTGTCAAAAAATACGATCCTTGTAAAAGGCTACTCAAGCCCATCAGTTTGCTAGTCGAAAAGGCCTGAAAAAGACAAGTGTCAAAATTGAAGAGGATGCGGCATGAATTATCGTCACAGGCCTTTGATACTAAGATAAGATTGAATTCAAATTGAGGGACATAGAGCACATTTCGAAGGGTAATGGAAGGACTAAGATTTACTGTCCCTATTTTTTGTGACATTTGGTGATATTTGCATTTGAAAGTTTCACAATGATAAGGAAAATGGATTTATGGGTATGAGAAAAGAAAATTTCATTATAGATAATGTGGTCACTAGCACCTGCATCAATTATCCATGCATCATGAAAAATAAAGTTGAGACAATATGAAGTACTTGAGAAGCCTGCCCTTTTATAAGATATTTCCAGTTGTTTTAAGGCCCTCATGATTTGCTGATACTGATTTTGAGTAATTGACTGACTGATATTGTGCCCAATGACTTGATTAGCCAAAGATTCATTCTTTCCCTTCTCCCCGGATTTACCATGCAATTTCTAACAAGTTTCCATCGTGTGATAAGGGTGTTTGCAATAGTTGCAATAAAATTTCACTTTTCCTTTAGTATTTTCCTTCAGGGATGACATGCATTTTGAGGACCATAGGATCCTTCAAAAGAAGATGCCATCATACCATGTTGGGAGCCACTGGATTCAGCTAAAACCATAGCTGAATAATAACAGTCAGATTTGGAGTGTGGATTTGAGCCATCCATTTGAAAAGAGGTAGGGTTCCCTTCTCCTTCTTTGGTTCTTGTGGCCGCTCATGGGAGGTTCTCTCCATGGAAGCTGAGAACCTATTCAATTGGAGAGAGGGCGTGTGAGGAGCCATCGGTCGGTGAGAGGTCAGATCCGAGGGCAGCAAACGCTGGTGAGGGGTCGTCGGTTAATGAAAATCTAGATTTGAGGGTAGCGAAGGCGACTCCATCTTCGATTCATATATTCCCAGCCACTACCATCCTTTGGTTCTCTTCTGGGACTGCCAATTGGTAGATTCGCTCGAGCAGTGGTGGTGGCTCCATCGCAAGTGTTTGCGACCTGAAATGTGAGTAGCTTTCATTTAAGATTAATAAGAACCGAGTCACCTTTTCCCTTTCTCGTATAGTCTGATATTGTCTAAACATCTCCTCTGGTTCCTTGAGCTTCTCCTCAGTAGCCTTGAGTTCGTTTCAAAGGGCTGAAAGCCAGTTGAAACACGTTGTAACAGATTGATTTCCTTGTTTCAGTTTAGACACGGCTTGGGTGAGCGAGAAGATCTTGGCCCGGTCAAGTTTTCTGTACATCTCATGGATGTTATCCCAAATTGTCTTTGAATCCTTGGTTGGTGGTGTTGGAGAAATCTTTCCAGAAAATTTTGAAGTTGACAAAACATTTCTATCAGTCTAGTCTGGATATTTGCAGACCGTCTGTTTAAAGTCTGAAGACTTTCTGATCACCAGACTCAGCACTCAAGACTCAAGACTTAAAACTCAAGACTATTCTCATTGACAGTTTTTCTAATCCAGTGACGAAGGCAATCCAGAGCTGAAGTATTTGGTCGAGGATTTAGTCCCATCCTCTGCAGAAGATCTCTTGGCTGGACAAAAATAACGGATATATCGTTTAAAGATCCGATGGTCGACGAAATATTCTTGGAATGTTCTATTCTTGGAAACCAAGATCCTGATTGTATGGGCGAACATGATTGATGGGCTATCGTCAGGTTCCTTTAATAGCTCGAATGATCTTCTTAATTGATTCCGTCCAATGGGTAGATTGGAGGAATTCCTTTGGTAAGTGCCAACGGGTATGATGGCATAAAGGAGTATAAAAGGAAGTCGTTCTAGTTACTTTAGAATATGATCGATAGAGAAATTCCAGAGTCTGAAGCACCTCGATTATTAGTCGATACATTCTAAGCGAAATTGTACACACAGAGAGTGTTTATACTTAGTGAGACATTGAGCGAGTGTGGTAGATCATCTACACCGAGAAATCAAGGAAGATCAACGCTGTAACATCTCTTTGTTCATAATGGAATCCAGCCAATAGGCTGTCAGTGCAGAAGAGTGGACGTAGGCTTGAAATAAGTCAAACCACTATAATCCGCGTGTTTAATTTTCTCTTTCCTTCTCTCAGTCTTACGTTGATTATTGTTTGTCTCAAATCTATCAATTGTCTAAGTATTGTGGAATTATCGAAAAAAATATTTTATATACATATTCACCCCCTCTAGGTACTTATACTAGCTATATCAGGTGGAAGTACGGCAGCCACCTTGGGAGCCAAGCAATTGCCGATCCACGTCCACACAAGCTGGTTGCATCTACGCTAGTATCGTCGCTAGCCCTAATCGGACAAGAAGGCCATGGTTCCGTCGGTGAAAACCCGTCTTTGTCTTCTATCACGAACGCCCACCGGAGATCTCGAGCCCAAGTATTGTAATTTTCTGGTTTGGTGAGCTGCAAGGAGATGAGCTGTAGCTTGAGGCCATTGCTCGGCAACATGTAAAATGGGTCACAGGGCTCCGGCTGGCCGCTGTTAGCTAAAACGGCAAAGGGCAGGAAACCGGGTCCCACGTTCGGGTAGGGATTTGCTCCCTAACCTGACGAAGAGGACTCGGGTCCTGGGCTTGAGCCCACTTGGCCCATCCTAGCCTTGAGAGGAATTCGACCTTCTTCAGTGGGCTGGGCTCTAGATTTCGAAAAAACCTTCTCCAGATATGCCATATGAAGCCCATGATTGATTTGGCCCAATTCCCCATGGACCCTGAGTAGGGAACCACGGGACTGGTGGCCATTGAGTTGGGCCAGAAACATGTGTTGGAGCAAGAACCAGATTAGCAATGATTTGGGCCGTGGAATGCTCCTCTTTAGTTGGGTCAACTAGGTTTGGATTTCTACTTTGAGGTGAATTTGGGGTTTCTTCTACTGAAGTGTTTTCTTCGGTGTTCTTGGCCATGATACATCTAATGGTGAATTCTTATTGTTGGCTGATTTGCTTTGCAAAGGCAAAATAGAAAAAGGACAGAGGAAATTCATGGATTTGCGGAAGCTAGGTTGGAGAGGGTGGCTCCGATACCATGTCAAAGTTTGAAGATTAGACCAAGAATGAGGGAACGCTTGTAATTTCTTAAGTATTTTGTCGTATTAACTTACATTGTATAAGCCCCTATTTATAATACACTAAATGTGTAACTAAGGAAAGGAAAGAGAAGATACATTAAATCAAACCCAATCACAAATTGACATAAATAATCAAATATAATCTCATGTAATCTTGGATTGATCAATTATAATCTTCAGCTCGATCCTTGCATATCTCCAATAATATATATGCTAGCAATATCAAATTTAGGAACCCAAAGTTGAGAGGTGATCAATCAAGCCCCCTTGAGGAACTTAGGGACTTAGATTGACTATCATTTTATTTTCAATGATAAAAATTGTTTCGTATAATTTTCCAAATAATCTGGAAATTTTTTATTGCAATTAGAATGCAAGAGATGGTGATTTCTTTAAATTTTGTCAACATCAGCACTTCGCCAAGTCTTGTTAATCTTTTTTTATTATTATAAATCTATTAATTTTTTACTCCAGTTGGGCACTATCAACATTTAATAATGTCAAATGGTAGTATCGCACTCGTACTCTCCTTTGTTTCTATTTTTTGACTAACTCTTATTTGCTTGATCCGAGAATATTATCTTCTCTTTCATACCAGCACACGAGCAGCCCCCAAACAATACTACGATATTAGGGTACTTGTATGTGTATGTTGCCGCAAAAAACTTGTGACAAGGTGGTCCGAATAAAAATGATGATTTTAAGCGAGCCGCCATGCATCTTGCTTGTGCTTCCATTTTCTTATTTATTTATCTATTTGCATTTTCTCCATTCTCTATGAAGAAGGCTTTGAGAAGCAATAAAGCAGGTGGCCAATGTGGTAATAGTTAAGAATGAAGATGCTTTCCGTTGATATAGCGTCTATATTCATTCATTCTTTCTAATTTCCTTTGGATTGAGCACTCAAAGGAACGAGAGTTGGCGTAAAGTGAATGCTAAGTTTGAGTGCGCCATCTAATTCTTGACTAAAGTATGATACACGAGGTAAAAAAGCAAAAAAAAAAAAAAAAGATGACAATGATATAGCCTAATGATTTTGAGAAACACTAGGGACTTTAACATGGGTACGTTAGAAAGAGAGAGCAAACACAAGGTTGTCATGTACTGCCGTCCTTCAGCAGCCAAAAGGAAACAAAGGACAAAATTCTTGATAAGCGCATAAGAGGTCAAAACCTGGAAAAGCTTTGGATTTTTTAATGACTTAGGTAGGAAAACTCCAGCTGCTCTTGATTAGTGGCGTAATCGATAAAAAGTCATATATGCTTTGGCCAATCTATCTTGGGAGTATCAGACAGATCGAAAGGTTATTATCATCATCGTAGATATCACAAGGAGGATTTGTCTAATGGGAAACAACTCGGGCCCACCCATTTGCGTCTTTATCGAGTGGCTTCCTGTGCTCGCCTCTTGCTCAATGCTTCATTTTGTGTGGCGTTAGCGGACTTGTTGCAGAAAATGAAGAATTCTTCGCGGACGTTCTGATAGTCAACTTATTTTAACATCAATTGCCATAAAAAAGGAGATTGTTTCAATGTTAATCGGCCGTATTCAAAGGACGTGGGTGAAGTGATCGTTTGAGTTATCGAGCTATTTCTCTATTCATATGAGAGAGACACCCCAGAACTTTAAGACTAGAAGACTGTGTTGGAGAAATCTTTCCAGAATATTTTGAAGCTGACAAAACGTTTCTTTCAGTCTAAAGTCTGGATGTTCGGAGACCGTCAGTTTAAAGTCTCAAGACTTTGTTCTCTCAAGACCCAAGACTCAAGACCCAAGACTCAAGACTCAAAGACTTAAGACTCGGACTCAAGACTTAAGTCTATTCTCACCGACGCTCTTTCTACTCCAAAGGTCGAAGGAAATCCTAAGCCGAGGTTTATGGTTAAGGATTCGATACTCAAATAGATTTCTTGGTTGGATAATCATTTCGGATTCTTTAATTCTTATCTAAGATCGATTGAAGATCCGATGGTTGACGAAACAATCTTGGAAATATTCTATTCATGGAAACCGAGATCCCGATTGTATGGGCGAACAGATTGATGGGCTATCATCGATTCCTTAAATAGCTCGGATGATCTTCTTGATTGATTCCGTCCAACGGGTAGATTGGAGGAATTCCTTTGGTAAGTGCCAACGGCTATGATGGCATGAAGGAGTACAAAAGGAAGACGTCTAGCTGTTTTAAGTGTGTGATCGATAGAAAAATTCCAGTCTCGAAGATCCTTGATTGTTAGTCGAGATCGAGCAAAATTGTACACGAGAGTGTTTATACTTTGTAACGCCTTGAGTGAGTGTGGTAGATCATCTACACCTAGAAACCAAGGAAGATCAACACCGTAACATCTCTTTGATCATAGTGGAATCCAGCCAATCGGGCCGTCTTGAAAGAGTGGACGTAGGCTTGAATCAAGCCGAACCACTATAAACCGAGCGTTCAATTCTCACTTTCCCTTACTCAGTCTTGCGATTGAATTTTTAACTGTTGCAAATCCTCTAATCGTTTAAATATCGTGCAAGCTTCGAGAAAATTTTTGTATACCTATTCACCCCCCCTCTAGGTACTCGTACTAGCTATTTCAATTGGTATCAGAGCTCGTGTTCTCACTCTGTTTTGAAGTGTCTTACTTCGAGTAAAAGATCCATGGCTAGTATGCTAGCACCGGGGCTGATGGAGGGGCAAAGCAATACCAGACCTCCCTACTTCGATGGAAAGGATTACAACATCCGGAAAAACAAGATGAAAGCTTTCCTACGATCAAAGGATCCTCTCGGAATGGGACGTTGTGGAAAGAGGAATCACTCCCGCCGCTGCATCAATCTCGAAAGAGGGAAAGAAACTGTTGAAGCCAGCGGAATGTCTCAAGAAGAATTAAACAAGAGACAAGCACTCGATGCGAAAGCGATTTATTCTTTATATTGTGCTTTATCACCAACTCGAATATAACAGAATATCTTCTTGTGTTACAGCAAAAAAGAAGTCTCGGGACAGTTACATATCACTTATGAAGGGACAGATCGAGTGAAGGAGACCAGAATTAATATTCTTCTTGGTCAATATGAATCCTTCAAAATGAAATCGGAGAATCTATAACTGACATGTTTAGTCGTTTTACGATATTGTCAATGGTCTTGAAAACCAAGGACAAAAAATTTCTGATCCTATGAAGGTGAACAAGCTTCTCGTGGACTCTCCAAGGATTGGAATCATATAAAGACTTCAATAAGAGAGACGCAAAGAATCATGCCATTATCTGTAGACGAACTGATCGGAACTCTTCAGTCTTACGAAGTGGAACGAATTAATGAAGACGAAGATCCAAGAGGTAAGAAATCTATTGCACTAAAATCAAATGATGATTCTGATGATGCAGATTCAGAAGATGATATGGATGATGAGGAGCTCGCCCTCATGATAAGAAAATTCAGAAAACTGAATAGAAAAGGCAGAAGATTCATTCCAAAGAAACAGAGTTTTCAGAGACAGCAGACCAAGTCTGTTGATGATGTGGAACCAAACAAAGATGTAGTTTGCTTCGAATGTAAAAAGAAGGGACACATCAGACCCAACTGTCCTCTTCTGAAAAAGAAAAGAGGAAAAGGTGAGAAGTCTCGAAAAGCTCTCAAAGCCGAGACCTGGAGCGATACAGAGTGTGAAGAGAGTGATGAGGAATATGCCAACCTGTGTCTGATGGCACAATCGACTCGACTGGATCGACTGGATCGGACTCGACACAGTGAATTTGAGGTAAGCAATTATAAAATCCCTGTCAAAGTCTCTAAATATATTGATGAGTTATGTTTCGGTCTTAAGACTTCTCTTAAAAAGATTTCCGAACTTAAAAAGGAAAACTCAGTTTTAAAACAAAAGGAAAACATTTTAGAAGAAAAGGTAAAAAATTTAGACTTGAATGTTTCTACTCTTAAAGAGAGTAAAGACAATCTTTCGAAAGAAAATGCTTTCTTAAAAACTGATTTATCAAATATTTCAAAGAAATTTTCAATAGGGTCTGAAAAACTTGAAAAAGTTCTTTCAATCCAAAGACCTTACTTCAATAAGTCGGTCTAGGTATGACAGCTGAAACAATTCCTTTAATTGATTTTCCGAAAGTAAAAGAAAGAATTAAGAAAAGACCATCGAGAGAGGCTTATAAAAATCATTTTAAAAGAATTTTTGTAAAGCTGTAGGACGAAATGCATTAAGGTGTTCCAAGTGTAATTGTCGGGATCATTTTGAAAAAGAGTGTCCTATGGTTTGGAGGCCTGTTAAAAGAGTATGGCCCAATAATGCTCATCCTACTAACACCAAAGGACCCAAGAAAATTTGGGTACCAAAGAAAGCTTGAGACTCTCTTTTGAATGCGTGTCTCTGTCAAAAGAAGGTAAAGTGGTATCTTGACAAGTGGATGCTCAAGACACATGACAGAGACTCAAATTGTTTCATAAAGCTTATTCAAGTAAATGGTGGAAAAGTTTCATTCGGAGGAAATAGCAAAGGAAGTATTGTGGGATTCGAACTGTGAAAATTGGAAATCTCACAATAAGCAATGTCTCTCTAGTGGAAGGACTCAACTACAATCTACTCGATTAGCCAACCGTGTGATACTGGTTATAAGATCTCTTTTCAAGAAGGCATATGTTCTGAATTAGCAAAGATTCGACTCGCTCTTTCATGGGTCGAAGGCATGGAAACATTTACCTCCTTGATGTAAAGCTAAATGAAGAACAATGCTTAATCTCAATTCAAGATGAAGCAGTTCTATGGCACAGAAAACTTGGCCATATCAACAAGAAGCAATTAGTCAAAATCTCTTCAAAGCAGCTTGTTCGAGGTCTACCTAAATTGCCTTACCAAAAGTCCGACTTATGCACTCCATGCATTCGGGAAAGCAGTAAGAAATTCTTTTAAGCAAATAAATCATGTATCAACTAATCATGCATTGCGCTTGCTTCATATGGATCTCTTCGGACCTACAAGAACCCGAGCATTGGAGGTAAGAAATATTGTCTAGTAATTGTAGACGATTACTCGTTTTACATGGGTATATTTTCTTGCAAATAAATCTGAAACCTTTTCGTACTTTGAAAAGTTTGCTAAAAAGGTTCAAATTGAAAAAGGATGTGCTATCTCAAGTATAAGAACTGATCATGGAAGTGAATTTGAAAATCAAGATTTTACGAGATTCGTGATAAATCTGGTGTTAATCACATGTTTTCCTCTCCGTATACTCCGAGCAAAATGGAGTTGTGGAAAGAAAGAATAGATCTCTTCAAGAAATGGCTAGAACACTTTTAATTGAAAGTAAAATTTCTCCTCGATTTTGGGTCAAGTCGTTTTCAACTGCTTGCTATATTATAAATAGAGTCTTTCTAAGACCTATTCTTGAGAAAACCCCTATGAATTGTTCAAAGGTAAGAAGCCTATTGTTTCATACTTTCATGTATTTGGTTGCAAATGCTTTATTTTGAAAAATGCAAATGATCGAGTGGGTAAGTTCGAAGAAAGATCGATGAAGGTATCTTCCTTGGATATTCTACATCAAGCAAAGCCTACAGAGTCTACAACAAGAAAAGCCAGTCTGTGGAAGAATCAATGAATGTCAAATTCCAAGACTCAGTGCAAGACGAATCCAAGAAGACTCGATTTAAGAGACTGAACCCGCTCTAGACCTTCAAATGTCTACATCTCGAAAACCATCTCGAGTCCGGAAATACATCATCAAGACGCTCATGGAGAATCAAGTAAAGAAAGAGATCATCAACCCGACAAATCAACTAGTAACTCGGAAGCACAAATCCAGTCATCCCAAAGATCTTATTATTGGCGAACTTAATGAAGGAATTCGTACCGATCAAAAAGGCATGAAGAATCTAGTGCTTGTGGCTCTCATCTCTGAAATTGAACCAAAAAGCATAGAAGAAGCTTTATCCGATGAAAGCTGGATCGAAGCTATGCAAGAAGAGCTCGAGACAATTCAACATCAATGATGTCTCGGGAATTGACATCTAAACCAAAAGGTAAAACTGTTATTGGAACCAAATGGGTTTTCGGAACAAGATGGACGAAAAAGGAAAAGTCGTACGAAACAAAGCAAGACTCGTGGCCAAAGGCTATACGCAAGAAGAAGGAATAGACTATGACGAGACCTACGCACCGTTGCAAGGTTAGAAGCTATTCGACTATTACTTGCTTTTGCTTGTTACAAAAATTTCAGGTTATTCCAAATGGATGTCAAAAGTGCTTTCCTAAATGGATTTATCCATGAGGAAGTTTATGTGGAACAACCGCCTGGATTTGAAGACCCAAAGAAGCCGGACTCGCTTTTAGACGAAAAAGGCTCGTACGGTCTTAAGCAAGCACCTCGAGCTTGGTACGACAGACTAAGTAAGTTTTTATTACAAAATGGTTTTGTCAAAGGTAAAGTAGATACTACCTTATTTATTAAAAAGGAAAACAAAAACTTCTTACTTGTCCAAATATATGTTGATGACATTATTTTTGGATCCTCTAATGAAAGTCTTTGCAAGAAATTTTCTAAGTCTATGCGGGATGAATTTGAAATGAGTATGATGGGAGAATTAACATTCTTTCTTGGACTTCAAGTGAAACAAATGAATGAAGGAACTTTCATTCATCAAGAAAAATATGCGAATGATCTTGTCAAAAGGTTTGGATTGGAAAAATGCAAGAAGACCGACATACCAATGTCATGTTCTCGAAGATAGACAAGGATGAAGAAGGGAAGAAAGTAGATCAAAAGCTGTACAGGAGCATGATCGGTTCACTTCTTTATCTTACGCTTCTAGACCTGATATTTTGTTTAGTGTTTGTATCTCGTGCTAGGTTTCAATCGATCCTAGAGAATCACATCTCATTGCCGTGAAACGTATTATCAAATACGTTGCTTCATCTTCAAGCATCGGTCTTTGGTATTCAAAGAGGGGAGACTTTAATCTTCTAGGATACTCGATGCGAGATCTGGCCGGTTGCGAGTCGATAGAAAGAGCACTTCGGAACTTGTCAATTGCTTGGAAATAGGACAAAGGTGTCTTGGTTTTCAAGGAAGCAAAGCACCGTAGCTCTCTCAACAACGGAGCAGTATATGTAGCTCTTGGAAGTCAGCTGTTCGCAAATTCTATGGATAAAACAACAGCTACAAGACTTTGGCATTGAAGACTCATGCACGAAATCAGATGTGACAACACAAGCGCGATCAATCTCACCAAAAATCCAATCCTTCATTCTAGAGCAAAGCATATTGAGATTCGTCATCACTTCATTAGAGATCATATTCAAAATGGAGAAATCTCAATTCAATTTGTTGATTCAAAAAGTCAACTAGCGGACATATTCACAAAGCCTTTGGAGAAGAATCAATTCGACTTCATCCGCTCAAGACTCAACATTTTGAAGCTTGAAGAAGTTAAAGTCTAGAGACTCACCAACTCTAAGACTCGATCTCTTAGACTTTAAATCCCGAGACTCAATCATTCATCGCTTAAGACCGTAAGTCGATATCTTATCTAAAAGGTATGAATTCTTGCTTATTTTATCTCGAAAAAGGTACGTTCTTTTATTCAGATATAATTTGTGTGAAATTTGAAAACTTGTCTTTTTTAGAGGAAGTTATTTTTGGCAGTTATTTTTGAAAAAGGAGTGTTCGTACACTTTCCTTGTACCGTTTAAAATTCTATTTTCAAATCCGAGGCACATATAAATACACAGTCATTCTACCCCCAATTTTAAAAACCCTAAAAGACACTCTTCTTCCGATACTCGTTTTTACTCTCTGTTCATCGTCGAGAAAGTGGTCATCTCTCTTGGGAAAAGCAAGTGAAGAAATCCTCCAATAGACAAAGAAAGATGTCGTCTTCGAGGAAATCATCAAGAATCGCAAACAGGGACCACAAAGAATGGAGAAGGGACCGACTCACTTCGATCTTACCGAGGAAGAAGACTCACCAAGTCAGCGACAAAGTCCGATTCGCTCTCCTCCACGTCATTCAGCATCTCCCGACCCACAAGGTGCAAGTCAAAATCTAGAAGAAGACATTATCGAGGATGCCGACCCGCAAGAGTCCAAAAACCCTCTCGTTATCTATAAGCTTTATCGTGCGTTGAAAAACACCGGTTCTTCATTAAAGTATATAGATGACTTTCTTAAGGACAAAAATTATGGGAATGAGTATCTTTTTCTCGCGGAAAATGGAAGAGTTGGGAATTGCTCCGAAAGGAAGAGCAGAGGAGGCTCTTGCGAACATTCCTAGTGATCCTCGTATGCCGGACAGAATCTAATTGACGGAACGATGATGACAAAATGTTCCTTGAATTTAAACCTAGAATGGGTGTGGCTGCAAAGGTGAAAGGAAATCGGATGGATTTGTTTAAATCCAAGGATCAAGAAAAAATGTATTTCAGCTGTTGAAAAGAGGGGTAATCAACCCTAGAAGTGTCGACTTTGACTTCCGGATTCCATCAACTTGAACTTAAGGGAGAAGTTGAGTTTGCTTCAACTTGAGACTTTTTGCTCGACTCTACGACGGGTATGATCAACTCGACTCGCTTACTTCTATTCAAATCTTAGCTTTTTGGATGCGAATAGAATTTCATTCAAAGGTCCGAGACCAAGTCTATGTGGTAGATGTAAATATGTTGGCGGACATAATTGGAGTTGAAAGGGACGCTATCTCCCAATCAAAGTCTCACCTGCGCCGTACTACTCGGATCTTGTCAAAGATAGGGACGTTGATAAGAAAATCATCTATTCCAGGATGAATGCCATCGACATTGTGCTTCATAAGATTGTGATCAATTGTCTTAGACCAAAGTCTACGTCAAAGACTTCGTGTCTTTTTCTCGAAGCAAAGTTGATGTATGCGATCAACTCAGACGGAAATTTTCTCTCCCGCACACTATTCTTTTCCATATGTACGGAGCGGTGTCAAAAGACAAAGGACAATTGCCTTATCCTGGTCTCGGTGACCAAGATCTTCGACATCTGAATATTGAACCGCCACATACTTTTTGTGTTCGACCGTGTGACAAGATGGTGGTAGGGTTGAAAATGTTAATGAAGATGCGTCTGAAAGAACTTTCTAAGGCAATGGAGAAATTCAAGGTGAAATCTCCAAATCAGTCCGCTTCAAAAAGGAAAGGAAAGGAGGCTATTGGTGCCTCTTCGAAAAAGAGGAAAAGAACTCTTATCCCGGAGGATGAGGATGAAGATGAAGATGATGAAGATCCCACTATTCCAAAGACCGACAAGAACAAGACGTTCGTGTCTCATTCGACGTAACTTCAGCAGAGCAGAGAAGAAGAAGAACAGAAAGAAGGAAAAAGAAGTTGAGGAAGAAGGAGACGAAGAAAAAGAACAGTCATGATAAACTGGAGAGAAGGAAATCCCGAGCATGATCATCATTCTTCCCCTCTCGATGTCCTAGAGACAGGGGGAGTAAGCTTGCAAGAAAGGTCTACACCTCTTGTTGCTGAAGATCTAAGACAATCTCCGTAAGACCCGGAAGAAGTTCAGTCTCTCAATTGCCCGAAGAAGGTGATACATCGATTCCAAATCTGCGGACCGAACAAGCACCATCGTCTCGCATACACACCATCTCGAGAAAGCCAATGCCGCATACGACGGATGATTCTGCGATCTTCGTAGTATCATGAATATTCTTCCGGAAATGCGTAACCGATATATGTTCGATCGTGAAATCCAAGCTTTGAAGCATGCTGGACAAGAATCTTCGGTCTCTATGGAAGATAAATTCAAAGACCTCGCTCAGCAACTCCAAGCCAATGCCAAGGGAGAAGAGGTAGCTCGTCCATGAGAAGACCAAGAAGCTTGAAGGAGTAGTCCAGTCCATTGGGGATTTCCGATCGTGCGCATTCCCAAGCGTACATGAATCCTTTCTCACCCTTTTCAATGCCGACAAAAAGGGGAGAATCAATTTGAACTTTCATTTTTTAATCTTTGACCTTTGTGGTTATGTTTATTTATTTTTGAGTATTACTTGAGAACTTGAATTTGGGTGTGAATTTGATCGATCAGGATTGCGGATTATGAACTTGACTGGTTGCATTTATTCAAGTGTTGTTATATGGTGTTTCTCATGAAAGACTAACCAATTGTCTCGTGGATGCGAGTCCGGTTGTTTTATTAATCTTTATGAGTTAGCCATATTACTTGAGAAATGTTTTGCAGGTCAAAGTTGTTCAAATCTTCAAGAAAGTTTTGTCACCATCAAAAAGGGGAGATTGTTGGAGAAATCTTTCCAGAATATTTTGAAGCCGACAAAACGTTTCTTTCGATCTAAAGTCCGGATGTTCGGAGACCGTCGCTTAAAGTCCGAAGACTTTGTTCTCTCAAGACCCAAGACTCAAGACCCAAGACTCAAGACTCAAAGACTTAAGACTCGGACTCAAGACTTAAGTCTATTCTCACCGACGCCTTTCTACTCCAAAGTGTCGAAGGAAATCCTAAGCCGAGGTTTATGGTTAAGGATTCGATACTCGAAATAGATTTCTTGGTTGGATAATCATTTCGGATTCTTTAATTCTTATCTAAGATCGATTGAAGATCCGATGGTTGACGAAACAATCTTGGAAATATTCTATTCATGGAAACCGAGATCCCGATTGTATGGGCGAACAGATTGATGGGCTATCATCGATTCCTTAAATAGCTCGGATGATCTTCTTGATTGATTCCGTCCAACGGGTAGATTGGAGGAATTCCTTTGGTAAGTGCCAACGGCTATGATGGCATGAAGGAGTACAAAAGGAAGACGTCTAGCTGTTTTAAGTGTGTGATCGATAGAAAAATTCCAGAGTCTGAAGATCCTTGATTGTTAGTCGAGACTGAGCAAAATTGTACACAGAGAGTGTTTATACTTTGTAACGCCTTGAGTGAGTGTGGTAGATCATCTACACCTAGAAACCAAGGAAGATCAACACTGTAACATCTCTTTGATCATAGTGGAATCCAGCCAATCGGCTGTCAGTGCTGAAGAGTGGACGTAGGCTTGAATCAAGCCGAACCACTATAAACCGAGCGTTCAATTCTCACTTTCCCTTACTCAGTCTTGCGATTGAATTTTTAACTGTTGCAAATCCTCTAATCGTTTAAATATCGTGCAAGCTTCGAGAAAATTTTTGTATACCTATTCACCCCCCCTCTAGGTACTCGTACTAGCTATTTCAGACTGTAGATCCACATTCTTGACTATTGCCTGAGGCACGAATTAATCGATCTAGGACAAATAAGTATTGTAACTATGACCATGCTGACACAAGTTCCCGTGGGTTTTCAAGAAAAAAGTGATCAGAATAATATCGATTACCATCTAGACATATGGTACGTACCTAAGAAGGCTCCGTTCGAATATCTCTTATAGTGGTGAAGGCGGCTTTTCTTGTACTGTTGAAAATGTTTCTTGTCTAATCAATGATAAATTTGACTGCCTTGAATTCTCTGAGAATGCCAATATAGTCAAGGTTCATAAATAAGGTTTCCGAGCTTCTGCAACATCATCCGCATACAGTTCAGATCACCGTCCATCAAGTTTTGTCAACTTGCGATTTGACTCTGTTAATATTGATCTCGAAAGGGATTAAGATCGGGCCGTGATGTTTGTCAGGCATGGAGATGAAACTTGTTTCCAGCACATGAAGCGTTCGGCAGGCGACCTGCTGCGTGCACACATCGTTCTGTGCTTGAGCAGGGTGCCGTGGATCGATCCTCTTTCCTGCTCGTATTGTACTCTTCTTCGTATCACGATCAATCTCAGTCACTAAGGTATACCTTATTTACATGCAAAGACAGTCGAGATTGTATGATACGCACCAACAAGAGCACCTTGCTTGATAAAGGGTATTCAGCCGATGTCCGCCACCTTACTCTCAGCACATGCACGGCTAATCATGGTTAAAAGTCGGAAAACCTTATTGAAGTGAATTTGGAGATGCCGCGATACCTTGATGAAAGTTGCAATTTGGTTGGTTATATTGATTCAGACTATCCTTGAGATTTTCATTGATCTCCACGGATATGTTTTCTTTTTCCTAACATAATCGGTGGATGCACGAGTTAGAAGATGATGCTACCTTAATCAACCCTACAATTTGTTTAGTTAGTGAAACAAATTAGCATAATGTTTTGATTGGAATATTCATTGCCACTCCATAAGTTTAATTTATGTTGATCTGTACCCATATTTGCAAAAGCAATCAAAAGAAAGAAAACCGGACAACGTGACCGACAAAATTATTTTTATCAAAGTAATTAGACAGACAGATTTAGTTAGCTTACGATGGAGCTAATTTGAGAACTTTAGCAGCATCCTCGTCAAGCTTCTCATTGTTAAGAATATAAGAATTCAGAAAGAATACTCTGGTGTAACTACAACGAAAGAAGCAAACGAAAGGGTTGCTGTTGCTGGGAAAAAGATTAGTGGAAGTGAAGCACGCAAACTACTCAGTGACAATGTCAGCCAAAGCCACGTGTATCTGCATAATGACTCATCGGTGATGAAGATTTCGAATAAAACGTGCTCAACTCAGAGAGAGAAGACCATGTGATGAAGAAACGGTTATTCAGTTTTTGTGTGTGTAACAGATTGAAAACAATTCTCTTCTTTCTGTTTTTTTTTTTTTTTTTTTGGTTCATTGTATTCTTTAGTTCTTGATAGGGGTGAGCGGGTCCAGGGTGGGTAGGGTCTAGACCTGGACCCTGTTCCCTACCCTGTTATAACCGGTTCTCCTTTTCTGGACCCTGTTCCCTACCCTGTTTTCATTGGACCCTGTTCCCGGCCCACCCTGTTTTTCCGGTCCGGGAACAGGGTTGACCCTATTTATATTGGAACCTGTTTTGCAAAAAAAATTAACCTTAGAAAAGCAAGTCTAGATAAGTTATCTGCTAAAACAAAAAGGCCGGACAAAGCACATCCTTTGACCAAACTCATTGGCAACATGTATAAAATTTTGACTCCCCTTGAAGAAAACAACCAAGTATATAATTCGACCATCTCGCATCCCCATATCCCACAAGATACATCAAGTTTCTCATATTCCAGTAATATACAAGCTAGCAATTTAACCAATTAACTAGCACATCCTCCGGTCCGGGAACAGTGTAAAAAAAGAATAAAAAATAACTAATGTTACCTGATGGACAGCACAATCATAATGGCTTGGATCCCAGAAAACAGAAAAGAAGCACTCCACTTATCAGTTTGGACTTCAAAAAGAGGTGCTTTGCAATATAATTAACTCATCCATCAAAATATATTTAACTTAGTCAAAATAAAAACATTCTCAGGTGGGGCACTGGGAGCCTGTGGATGACCTTCGAGTAGCTGGGCGAGTCCGGATCCACGTCCACCGTGGCGAGGTAATCGGGCTTCTCCATTCCAGTTCCTGACCCAAGAACGAAAATTTCACAATCTCTTTTCGAATTTCGGAGATACCAAGCATTAGCACCAGCTAGACATCAGACATAAGTACATAAAACATATTTGGTGAGAAAAGTAGACACCGAAATTAGCATCGTGTTCACCCAAAAATGGCATCTTTCAATCTAAGGACAGCCAATCGATTCCTCATAAAGAACCAATTTCAGCCATCGAGCGAAAACCAAGCTCTTCCTAGAAAGACCTCACCACACGTTCAAAACCAGCATAAGAACTACGTATCGATAACTGCATGACGCAGATCATCCGTATCACGGACCCGGTTCCTTTCTTGTTCCTGGGTTAATCGACGGCGTGTCGAGTAACGATCGAGCACCGCATGAAGTTTCCAAGACGGAAATCTCAAAAAAAAAAAAAAGACGGAACGAACCCAACTCCCGGTTAGAAAACGAAAAGGGAGGTGAAACAGAGGGGAAGACAAGAGTCCAAAAGCACAGAGGTGGGTCGAGAAAGAATGATCGATTAGGGGGAACGCGACGAAGCGAAAGCAAAGTACCCACCGGAGTAGATGCAAGTGACGTAGGCGAGGCGCTGCAGCAGGGGGCTCGGTGGGACGCGGCGACGTCGGGTCGACGCAGATCAGCCGGCTCAAGCGGGCTTCGACAGCTCTGGTATCACGGCTGGTGAGGGCGGCAAGGATCGACACGGCTTCAACTGGTGTTAGCGAGCAGAGCAGGGGGTGTCGTTCGGGCAGCAGTAGATCGGCAGCAGGGGAGATTTGCGGACGCGAGATTTGCGAATGCGAGATTTGCGGGTCAGGGGCGTCGGCGAGGCAACAGCAGCAGGTGGAATGAGGCGATCGAACGGAGGCAGCGTCGGTGCTTAGGTGCGAGCTCAGTGGGGGTCAGCGGCTTCGTGGGCAAAACCAATGGAGCTTGGCGGAGGTCAGCGGCTCAGCAGAGCTTCAGATGACCGGCGGAATGGCGGCGGTGGTGCGAGCGCGAGGGGGGTGACGACTGACGAGAGCGGCAGAGGCGGCGTCGGTGCTTGAGTGCTTCGCGATTTAGGGATTTCGGCAGAGATAGAAAGGAAAGGAGAAAGACGGGTGCTTCGCGACTTAGGGATTTCGGCAAAGATAGAAAGGAAAGGAGAAAGACACAGACATATCGTGCATTTTGGGGGCTTCAAACCGGTTCCCAAACCGGTTCTCCAATCGGTTCCAAAATCGGTTCGGGCGATCCGGTTCCCGGGTGGGTAATCCCTCGGAATCGGTTCCCGGACCGGTTCAAACAGGGTCTGATATTTGGGAACCGGTTCCCGGACCGGTTTCAACCGGAACCGGTTCCCAACCCCGTTTTCCGGGTGGGCCGGTCCGGGAACCGGGTTGACCCGGACCGGTTGCACACCCCTAGTTCTTGAAGCTCGTCTTCGTCGAGCTCAAAAAAAAAAAAAAAAAGAGCAAGTATTCATTGATGCTCTAAGATGAATAGTTTTGTACTGTGAATACATTGAAAGAAAAAGAAGATTCAACCGTTTCTTGCTCATTCTTTAGTTTCCATTCATTTTGTTCATCTTCACATGGTATCAGAGCAGGTGATCATCCTTGTTGGATAGTCTAATTCAACAATTGCTTGCTGAATCCAATCGAAGGAGCTGAACTTGCAGCAGATCGAAGAAGCTCTTGAACTTCATTGATTGCATCTCTCAGTTCTATTTTGTTTGTTGATTCGAAGATAGCAAAGTTCTGAACTCCATCATGTAAGTTCAAAAGGTAATCGTGATTACAATCATAACATCACCATTATCATCATCATCAAAGCTATGAGAGCACAAAAATGGCAGCAAGAACACAGAAATACCCCTTCCCAATACATGCTAATATCTCCAATTTTGTCACAATCAAGCTTGCTGAAGACAATTTTCTGATATGGCAAGCATAGTTCCACAGATTTCTTTGAAGCTAAGAGCTTTTTGGCTTCATTAGTGGTGAAATTCCATCACCTCCTTGAATGTTATAGATTGAAGTTGAAGGCTGTGAAATTGAAGCTGTAAATCTAGATTACACAGATTGGACAAAAACTGATCAGCTTGTATCATCATGGATTAGTGGAGCAGTATCTGAAAACATCCTGAGCTTGATCATTGGTTTAGAAATGTCTTATGAGGTATGTCAAACACTTCTCAATCATTTTACACAAAAATCAGTTGTTAGAGAATTTGAATTGAAAGGAAAACTACAAGCTTGCCGAAACGAGATCGAGTTCTTTCTGTTTATCTCAAAGAATACAAATCCATTTGTGATCAGCTAAATGTGATTGGAAAGCCTGTAGATGAGATAACCAAAATGTTTGATGTTTTAGAAGGACTAGGTTCTGAATATGAAAACTTTCCAATAACTATATACTGCTTGAAACCCCAACCAGAATATGAAGTAATAGCACAACTAGAAAGATTTGAAACAAGGCTATAGAACTATTCCATGAATTAGTACAACCCCAATCTAGCTTATTTTGGACAAAGAAAATCTGAAATACAGTAGAAAGGAAACTCTAAAAGAGAATATATTTCTCAGAACTCTGGTTTTGGAGTTCAAAGAGGCAATTACAGAGGGGGACATAACTATGGTTGAGGACGTGTTATTAATGGAAGAGGTTGTGTTATGGATATTCTGGAAGAACTCAGAACTACAGAACAAATGTCCAAGACATGATGCACTTCGCTGCTGGTATCGATTTGATAACTCATATCAAGCTAAAGAAATTCCAACAACATTGGCAGCAATGCATCTCGAGGATCCAAGAGGAAATGAGTGGTATCCAGATACTGGTGCAACAGCTCACATCAATGCAAATTTCGGTATTCTTCATAACCCCTCTAAGTATAGTGGAATAGATACAATCATGATAGGAAATGGTTCATGTTTGCCTATTACTTATATTGGTGATACTCTGTTACATACTGAGGACAACTCATTACCTCTAAATGATGTACCGATTGTTCCTAAAATCAAGAAGAATCTTCTCTCTGTTTCAAAACTAACAAATGACTATCCTTGTTCATTTGTCTTTGATAAAACTAATGTCTATATGAAGGACAAGCACACCAATATAATAGTGATGCTCAAAAGGAAAATTAGAGGACTTTACCGAGTGGACTCACAAACTACAGAAGCATTCTTCAGTCAAAGACACAAAGCTGTTGTAGCACCCCGAACCCTTCGACGGTCGCCACAAGCACCAATGTTACACCTCAATACCCTCTTGTACTTATACTTAGAAGAAGCGTCATTATTCACAGGCATTTTTTTTTAAAGCGGTCCCAGCGCGACTCATTAGCGGAAGCAAAATAAAGCATCACCATCTATCCCCCTACAAATCCATGATACCAATACACACCACTAATCACCATAATTTTTATAGACAAGCCACGACACTTATTTACATATATTTTCAAGATGGGACTTCTTTTGGGTCGGTACATCAAAAAGGAAAAGCTAAGACTCTGCCATGTCCAGCCTAAAACCTCAAAAAGAACCCTCGACCCTCTACATCACATGTGCTCAACTCCCATCATATGTGTCGGTTAATTAACTCCCAAAAAAAAACACAGCCCCTACTCGTCGCATACAGGTCTCACACCCAGTCTAGTGTGTCAGGCGGCGGTGGTGGTAGCATCCCTCCCATCACCCCATCACGGCGAACGTGGATGGAGACAAACTCCTGGACGACTGGACCCCCAGCCAGGCCTATGTCATATATAACAAAACAGCGCACACGTATGTAGGTGAGTCCAGTCACAGAAGTATAGCTGAACTCCTCACACTCTACCTCAACGTCGGACGGTAACCCGTAAAATGCACCTCGCGCGACGGCAGGAAGCGGCATACTACTAATCTGAAATGTTGGTCCCCAAAAGGGGTGAGTACAACCACTTAGCAGATAAGTAATCCAATAACAACTCAATGCATTATACAAATCATACATGCATTGCGGGCGTTACTTACCTTGAAGCCATGCACATACTATCATGCACCATCATATCATATATGTCATCATCATCATGGCATCATTATATCATATACGTCATCATCATCATGACATCATCACATCTCACATGTCATCATCATCACGGCATCATAATATCATACATGTCATCATCATCATCATGCATACCATCATGCATATCATCATGCATATCATGCCATGGGTAATCATCATTATCTCACATCACATATCATCATCATCATGCATATCATGCCATGGGTAATCATCATTATCTCATATCACATATCATCATCGTCACCATCATCATCATGCATATCATCATGCATATCATGCCATGGTTTAATTTCCACTTTTTGCTTTCAATTTGATCACCACATCACCCATTTCTCAAATCATCAATTTTATCATCCCCTCGGGCAAAGACCTCCGAGGCTTCCGGCATTTAGCCTCCTAGGCCACCGGGCATCCGGCCCCCCACATTTTGGGCATCTCGCATCCCAACTGGCATCACAAGGCATTCCCTTCGAGCATAAACCTCCGACAGGGCTTCCGACATTTACACTCCCTGGCCGGGCATCCCGCACCCCAAATCCTGGCATCGCGAGGCATTCCCTTCGGGCAAAAACCTCCGACAGGGCTTCCGGCACCCCCACGTTCCGGGCATCCTGAATCTCCCAGGGTAATCCGACAATGCATCTCTATACATTCCAGCATTAACCTCCACCACAACCACCTCCTCACTTATCATTAACCACATTTACATTATTTTGATCTCAATTTAACATGGCACATGGCGTGACATCAAACAAGTCATACTTGGCATGGAATTCACACATGCATCTCGATTCAATGTCATATATATACCAAGACTTTATCACACATGCAACATAAATTAATTAAATGGAATCTATGGCCAAAATAATCTATTTTATTTATTTATTTATTTATTTATTTATTTATTTATTTATTTATTTATTTATTATTATTATTATTATTATTATTATTATTATTATTATTATTATTATTATTATTATTATTATTATTATTATTATTATTATATCTATAAATTCCCAAGATTATAAAAATTCAAGAAATCATTAAATAAACCAATAGGATGATAATTACATGCAAAATTCATGGCCAAATTGAATTTCACACAATCTCACAGTTTTCACAAAACATCCTATATTTCTCGGATGAAACCAGAATGCACGGTTTCCGAATAAATTCAATTAAAATATCTATACGGCCTCCAAAAATTATGAAATTTTACTGAGTTATAGCCAAGACATTTTCGTACCACTTTCATGAAGAACTCCAAGCCAGATTCTTTTTAGATTATTTTATACAGTCTCACGAAGCTTCTGGATCCATTACCGCATCGTTCAGTGTACACATCTCCGAAATATTGAGATTTCACCTACCTATTCTCTTTCGTTTTCTCTGAAATTTGGATATGTTATATATCAAAATATCCTTTACAAGTTTCATGAAGAGATATAGGTCAAATAACCAGAATATAGTCATCATTTAGGTCCTTGAAGTCTCAGGTGTCTCGGAATACATCACCAGAATCATCGTCTTCAAGATCTAGTCGATTTACTAGGCTATACTTGTTCATTTCACTTCAAATTTGAGTATGTTGTATTTTAAGATATCCCCTACAACTTTCATGAAGAAATTGAAGTGAGATTCTCATCACAAACCAACATGCAATCACGAATCCAGCAAAAGATCAATAAAACTCTCCAGATCTGAGGTCTCTGTAAGATGAGACTTTAACCCCTCAAATCTCCGTCATTTTTCACGAAATTTCTGTATGTTGTAGTTCAAGATGTTAGCTACAACTTTTATGAAGAAATCGAAGCCAAAATCGGACTTTAAACACACATGCAAGCTCAAACAACTTTCTGACTCACATGATCCGAGCAAAAACAGTCATGCGATTCAAGAATAAGCCAACCACACCTCGGTTTTTCTCACTTAAACACCCAAAAATGTAACATGCAAACAACACACAAGCATGCAAAAGAAGCTAGAGGACTCCCACTTGCCTCTAGACCAGTCGGTCCACGGCGTAGGGCGGCGAACACGGCGGCACACGGCGGACGGACGGTGGTTCCTCCTCCTCTCTCTCTTCTCTTTTATACCCCCAAAAGCTCATCATTAGTAATGATTAGGCTGCCTCCTAATTAGCCAATGCATGCCCTTCTTCCCTAAGCCAATACATGAGAGTCTTGTGCCACTTGTCCTATTGCATGCATCATGGGCCTTGGAGTTGGGCTTTGGCTTGGGCTCCTTTATGGCTGGTCGACCACTCCCTCTTGGGCCTCTATTGGGCCGGCCAACTTGGCCCATTAAAATCTTAGGCCAATGGGCCTAAGGCCCATCCTAAAAATTGACCTTTCCCCCCCTTTTTTTTTTGAAATTTCTTTCTATAAATATTTTCAAATTTCAATTTTCATCTTGGCCAAAGTCTTGGGACATCTTGTTTATTGAAATTTAATTTATAAAGTACATGGCCAAGCATAGGTTATTAATCTATCAAATTTAAATTCTCACAATCACATGCACAAATAATCTAATTAAAAAGACTAATGGCTAAAGCATAAGCCATGGAAAATTTTATCACCTAATTAGAGACTTTAACACACCTTATGGCTTGGCTCTGAATTTTCGGGATGCCACAGCTGTAGCAGAAGATGTGTGGCACTAGAGATTAGGTCACACCAATTCGAAAATAGTGAAGTATCTACAGAATCAGAAGTTGATTTATTGTAATGCAACAACTCAAACCATATGTAAAAGCTGTCAAATAGCAAAGAGTACAGCTTTACCTTTTCCTTTATCAGATACAACATCCATTGTTTCTTTAGAAAAGATACACTGTGACATTTGGGGTCCCTCACCAGTTAGTTTTTTTTTTTTTTTTTTGAAATTTAAGTACTATGTCATATTTGTAGACAATTTTTCCTGTTATAGCTAGATTTACCCAATGAAGCTGAAGTTAGAATTCTATGATATCTTTGTTATATTTTAGAAACTAGTCGAGAGGCAATTCGATCAAAGAATCAAAATTTTTCATTGTGATGGTGGAGGAGAGTTCATAAGCAACATATTTCAGAATCATTTGAGGAATTGTGGTATAAAACAGTACATGTCTTATCCACATACACCAGAACATAATGGAATTTCAGAAATGAAATATCGTCATATAGTTGAACTGGGTTTAGCTATGCTGTATCACTCTAGAGTTCCACTGAAATTTTGGGTAGATGCTTTCATGACAACTAACTATATTGTGAATATCCTCCCTACACCAAAGTTACAACTAGACTCACCTTATAGCAAAATTCATCATCAGTAACCAAGCTACGAACATTTAAGGGTCTTTGGATGTGCATGTTATCTAGACCATATGCACAACACAAACTCGATCCCAGATCTCTTACCTGTGTATTTTTGGGATATAGTGAATGCCATAAAGGATATCAATGCCTTGTACCCACTGATGGTCGTATATATATATATTAGTAGACATATCGTGTTTGATGAAAATTTGTTTCCATTTGCAAAGAAATTGACAACTGACTATGATCAGTATTATGCTCTGCATAAATAATGGGCAGAAGAAATAAAACTTCTTGATTCTACAAGTGCAGCACTAGTGGAAAGTGGCTTCACTAGCCATACAACAAACTTCTAGCATAGTCATATTTTGGAAGATGATCACACTAGTGCATCATATAATGTAGGTGTGCCACAAACTCCACTTTTCACACAGATACAATATGACTCTGTTGCTGAAGAGCAACTAGGTCTTACTTCCACAACTGTCACACCAACTGAAACTGTCATTGATCAAGGACAACAAAATTCTACATCTAATCCTCAAGGTACTCACTCTGTTCATCCTATGCAGACTCGACTGAAATCACGCATTATAAAACCAAATCCTAAGTATGCATGTGGCTAAATATAAAGTGCCTCTGGAACCACGATCAGTTAAATTAGCCTTAGCTGATGAAGGTTGGTACAAAGCAATGAAGGATGAAATGGATGCTTTGCATGAAAATTAGACTTGGCTACTAGTTCCCAGAACTAATCAGATGAATGTTATAGGCTGTAAATGGGTGTTTAAAACTAAACTAGCACCTAATGGAAGTCTTGACAAATTAAAAGCTCGGTTAGTTGCAAAAGAGTTTCATCAAGAAGAGGGAGTTGATTTTATTGAAACATTCAGTTCTGTTGTTAAACATACCACCATTTGCATAGTACTTTCTGTGGCTATGATGAAAAATTGGCCAATACATCAGCTTGATGTTAAAAAATGCTTTCCTACATGGAACCTTAAATGAAACAGTGTATATGGAGCACCTACCTGGGTTTATACATCCTCAAAAACCTCAATATGTTTGTCTTCTCAAGAGGTCTCTATATGGTCTTCATCAAGCACCACGTGCTTTATTTGATAAGTTCAATAATTTCCTTCTTGAGAATGGCTTCTTCTGTAGCATAGCTGACCCATCCCTTTTTGTTCTTCACACTGGTTGAGATACAGTACTGTTATTACTCTATGTAGATGACATAGTATTAACTGGCAGCTCAGATAAGCTTTTAGCTACACTAATCAAGGTACTGAGTCTTCACTTCCACATGAAAGATCTCGATTATCTTTATTATTTCTTAGGAATTGAAGCCAAACGTAATTCTCAAGATCTATTTCTTTGTCAAACCAAGTATGCTATTGATTTACTTACCAGAGCTCACGTGACAAAATGCAAACTTGTCTCAACTCCTCTGCAACTTCGATAAATTGCTATGACAAATAATGATACTTTGCTTGCTGATCCACTGATGAAAGTAGCGATGATGAAAAGTTTTTCCATAAAACTTGGGAAAGATCGAACAAACTGAGCTTAATGTTCATGCGAATGACAGTTGCAAACAATTTAAAGACTTCTCTTCCCAAGACTAATAATGCTAAGGAATTTATGAAATTTGTGAAAAAGTGTTCTCAAACTGCCGATAAGTCACTTGCTGGTACATTGATGAGCACACTTACCACCATGAAATATGATGGTTCGCATACCATGCATGAGCATATACCTAATATGACAAATTTAGCAGCAAAGTTAAGGACTTTGAGAATGAACGTGGATTAGTACTTTTTAGTACAATTTATATTTAATTCATTGCCTCATGAGCAATATGGGTCATTTCAAATGAATTACAACACTATAAAGGATAAGTGGAATGTAAATGAATTGGCGAGTATGCTAGTTCAAGAGGAAACACGGATAAAGAATCAAAAGGCCCATTCTGTTAATCTCTCAAGTCATTAAGAAGTTCGAAAGAACTTCAAGAGGAAAGGTGGAATGAGCAAGAATAAAGGACTACACATCTTGAATGACTCTTCAAAAGCTTCTCAAATCCACAAGAAGGAACACAATCTTATTAAGTGTCATTTTTGCAACAAAATTGGACACTTGAAGAAAGATTGTCTGAAATGTAAGGTTTGGTTCGAAAAAAAATGTAAGCCTTGTGCTTTAGTATATTTTGAATCAAACTTTATTGAACTTCCTTATAATACTTGGTAGATTAATTCTGGTACCACCACTCATGTGTCAAATACGATGTAGGGATTTCTTACGATCTAAACTATAAGGCCAAATGAAAGTTATGTGATTACGGGGAACAAAAACAAAGCTCTAATTGAAGGCATTGACATTTATCGTTTAATCTTAGATATTGGACATTATTTGAATTTATTTCGAATCCTTTATGTACCTACATTTTCTTGCAATTTAGTTTTTTTACCAAGACTTGATGTTGTGGGATTTCATTGTAAGTTTGGATATGAATCTTTTAGTCTATTTAAGAGTGATACTCTTATTGGAACTGGAACTTTATGTGATGGTCTCTACAAATTTAGACTTGATAATACTTTTGTTGAGACATTAATGACCTTGCATCATAATGTTGGCACTAAACAAAATTTGGTGAATGAAAATTCTGCTTACTTGTGGCATAAACGTTTGCATCATATATCCAAGGAAAGAATGCAAAGATTAGTGAAGAATGAAATTCTTTCAAATTTGGATTTTACTGACTTTGGAGTGTGTATTGATTGTATTAAAGGTAAACAAATAAAACACACTAAGAAAAGTGCCACAAGAAGCACAGAGCTTCTTGAGATTATACATATTGACATATGTGGTCCTTTCGATATTCTATCTTTTGGTAAGGAAAGCTATTTCATAACTTTTATTGATGATTTTTCACATTATGGTTACATTTATCTATTGCATGATAAGTCTCAATCAGTGAATGCACTTGAAGTGTATATTAAAAAGGTTGAGAGACAATTAGATATAAATGTGAAAATAGTAAAATCGGATAGAGGCGGTGAATATTATGGAAAGTATGATGAATCGGGACAATGTCCAGATCCATTTGCTAAATTCTTTGAAAGACATGGCATTTTTGCTCAATACACAATGCCAGGTAGACCACAACAAAATGGTGTAGCGTAACCGTACTTTAATGGAAATTGTTAGGAGTATGATGAGTCATTTATCTTTACCCTTGTCTTTATGGATGTATGTTTTATAGACTTCTATGTACTTATTAAACAGGGTTCTTAGTAAGACAGTTCCAAAGACTCATTTTGAACTATGGATAGGAAGGAAATCTAGTTTACTACAACTGCATATTTGGGGTTGTCAAGTAAAAGTAAGAATTTACAATCCACATGAAAGGAAACTAAATTCAAAAATGGCCAATGGTTATTTCATTGGTTATGTAGAGAAATCCAAAGAGTATAAATTTTGTTGTCCTAATTATAGAACAAGAATTGTTGAATTTGGAAATACTAGATTCATCGAGAATGGTGACATTAGTGTGAGTGAAAGAATGCATGATTCTTGCATTCAAGAAGTAATGGTAGAAGTTCCTATGCCCAAAGCTTCTAAAGTTGTTGTTCCTGATATTGTAATACAATCTAACAATGATCAAGAACAACAAATTAATGAACAAATACTCTTTAATTGAGATGTCAATATTGAACCTCCAATAACTAAGTCACAAGAGATAGCATTAAGAAGATCTCAAAGAGAAAGGAGGTCGGCTATTTTTGATGACTATATGGTTTATCTACAAGAGCCAGAAATTGACTTAGGAATTGGAAATGATCTAGATTCATTTTCCCAAGCTATGGAATGTAAAGATTCTAATGAATGGTTTAATGTTATAGAAGAAGAGTTAAAATTCATACATCAAAATCAAGTTTTGGATATAATTGAATTGCCTAAAAGATGTAAGAAGGTCGGGTGTAAATGGGTCTTTAAGACCAAGCGTGACTCAAAAGGCAATATTGAACGATATAAAGCTAGACTTGTTGCAAAGCGTTTTACTCAGAAAGAATGCATTGACTATAAAGAGACATTTTCATAAGTCTCTAAAAAGGACTCACTTAGAATCATTATGACTTTGGTGGCTCATTATGACTTTGAGTTACACCAAATGGATGTAAAAACCGCATTTCTTAATGGGAATTTAGAAGAAGAGGTTTATATGAACCAACTTGAAGGCTTTTTAATTAAATGAAATGAACACATGGTATAAAAATTAAAAAAGTCAATATATGGACTTAAACAAACTTCCCGACAATAATATCTTAAGTTTAACAATACCATAACTCCATTTGGATTTAAGGAAAACACCGTTAATCGGTGTATATATATGAAGATTAGTGGGAGTAAGTTTATTTTTCTAGTTCTGTATATATATGAAGATTAGTGGGAGCAACTTCATCTTGGTTTGTTACATGAAACAAAAAAGTTTCTCTCTAGGAATTTTGAAATGAAGGATATGGGAGAGGCAACATATGTGATAGGAATAGAAATATTTCGATAGATAAAAGATCAAAAGGGATTATTATGATTGTCTCTTCATCTTGGTTTGTTACATGAAACAAAAAAGTTTCTCTCTAAGAATTTTGAAATGAAGGATATGGGAGAGGCAACATATGATAAGAAAAAATTTTAGATAGATCAAAAGATTTAATATGAATAAATGTTCAATATGAATAAATGTTCCAATTAAAAAAAAAATGTGACAAGTTTATTTTTATACAATGTCTGAAAAGTGAATTGGAACGAAAACAAATAAAAAATATTCCTTATGCATCTATTGTGGGGAGCTTAATATATGCACAAACTTGCACCAGACCAGACATCAATTTTGCTGTCGGAATGCTAGGTAAGTATCAAAGTAATCCTATAATGGATTATTGGAAAGCTATAAAGAAAGTTCTTAAATACTTGCAAGGAACAAAGAATCATATGCTCATTGATAAAAGATCCGATCATCTCGAGGTAATTGGATATTCAGATTCAGACTTAGCCGGATGTGTCGATACAAGAAAATTAACGTTTGGTTACTTGTTTCTTCTAGCTAAATGGGCAATTTTATGGAAGAGTGCGAAGCAGTCAGTTATTGTTGCATCCACTATGGAAGCTAAATTTATGGCATGCTTTGAGGTAACAATTCATGGATTATGGCTGCTGAATTTTATTTCAGGACTTGTGATTGTCGACAGTATTGCCAAGCCGCTGAAAATTTATTGTGATAACTCTGCAATAGTTTTCTTCTCTAAGAATGACAAGTATTATAATGGTGCTAAGCATATGGAGATCAAATACTTGTTTGTCAAAGAAGAAGTTCAAAAACAAAGAGTGTCAATTAAGCACATTAATACTAATTTTATGATAGTAGATCCCTTAAAAAAATGATTGCCACCCAAAACATTTAATGAGCATGTCGAAATGATGGGCATTATTGGACGTCATTAATGTTTGTATTATGATTGTATTAAGTTTATGTATTTGACACTTTGAACTCACTTACATGTTTCTAATATTTCCTGTTTTCTATTTAATATACATTATGTAAATAGATGAATGTTAAACAGGATAGTTTCTAAAGAAACATTATGGTTGGACTATTATTGTACTTCTCATTTATGGATCATGTTAAGTAAAGTGCTATAGTTGTAGTACATAGAAAGGACTATGTTGATTAATGACATACAACCGCTATGACTCATATTAGTTTTCTTTACTTAATTGTGATTATTATGTGATTGTCTATTTAATGAAATTTTATAGCATAATCTTATTATGCACATTACAATCCTTATTAAACCATGAAAAGAATATCATATGGGCCAAGTGGGAGAATGTAAGAATTATTGTAACCCACATGATATGATTTATTATATGGTTTAATAATTATTGAAATGCTATAAAAATAAATAATTATTGGTTACAAGAAGTTGCGACTCTAATAAAATGAAATGGTATATCACTTTGATGGAAGACACATTTTCAATGAACGTATAAATAGAGTTCGATCATCTCTCCACTCACAAGGAACAACAATAACAGAAAGAATTTGGTATTCTCTCGTCCATCAATAGAATACATTAAAGTATAGTGGGTTAATGGAGATAAATTGGATTTCTTCATTTGGTTCGAGTTCTTTGGATTTTCTAAAACGATCATCATCAAGTGTAGCGCTATGGATAAAGATTGTTGTTTTTACTTTGATTTTCCGCATCAAAGTATTATATGTGTATACTAACAAAGGGTGCACCCCGGTGGCGCCCTAGCTGCCCCGACCCGAAGGCTCAAGCTCCGCCGAGTAGCCATCGTCGTTGGCCGAGGCTTGGCTCGGCCTCCACCAAGCCTCGGCCATGACTGGCGGAGGAAGGAGACTTGCTAGCAGCTCCATTACCAAAATCCCTCAACTCCCACTCGGGCCGCCACTGTTGCTCCTTAATCTCGCCAGGGCTGCCGTGGCCAAATCGAAAAGGTAAAGAAGACACCATATCTAGCTCAGACAAACGTCAAACACCTGAGGTGCATCAATTGAAAAGAGAGAAAATGGATGCTCGGAAACGGAACCGCGAGTCCAGGGGTGCGGCCGAGCTACCAAAGGATCTCTCACTCTCCGAACCTTCCCTTGAATATGCTCGAAACCGAAACCCTCGCGAGCTCTCTCTCCCTCGAGGCCACTTGGATGTCTCTCTGAAGGCTGGCCTCCCTTAAGATCTGCCTCTCTCTCTCTTCGTCTTGCTCACCCTTAGGCCTCCCCAGATGTCTCTCCGGGAAAGTCCTTTGAGCTCGCTACATGCCTTAACCGAGCTCACAGCCCGCCTATTTATAGGCGAGTAGGGTCCGGTTGATGGATGGTTCGGCCGCCGGCCCTCGGCACGCTGACCGGGCCTCCTCTTGGTTGAACCGGCATCACCTTGGCCGTCTGCTCTGTGCCCTCCTCTACATTGAAGGCGTGTGATCTGCATCCTATTCCTCCAGATTTCTTGTTGGCCACCGCACTATTCCACGTGTGGGTGCAGTCCGAGCGACTCGTCGTCGCTGCACGTGTGTTGCAAGGGAGGGAGGAGGAAGAAGAAGAAGAAGGTGGCTGGGCCGGGCCAGGCCACGAAGGTGAGGGGGGCCAGATGGGCCCAAGCCCACGCGGAAGAAAAAGAACAAAAAGGGAGCTGGGTGCGAAGGCCTTGCCCACGTGGGCCTCTCTTTTTTTTTCTTTTTTAAATAATAATTATCCTAAAATAGTGTAAAATAAGGGAAATAAAATAGAAAATAAAAATTAGTAAAATAAAAAAATATTAATACCTAGGTGATGCGAGAAAGATTTTTGTTAGGGCCAAATTAGTCCCTAATTTCCTATGCAATTTAATCATAAATTGTTAACTAAAATTTATGTGTCAATAAAAAGATTCTTATAAAGTGCCACTTTGCCAAATGTATAACTTGTATAAATAGTTAAACGAAGGTTGCTTCCCTTGTCTCCTATTCCATTTGGTAACGGTATGTTCATTCTATATCCATTCCCGTACCATTTCCACCCGAATATCATCATCTTCTTCTTCTCTTTTCTTTTCTTTTCAATGGCACTGTTAGCTACATGGGACCTTGCATCTTGCATCAAATCCAGATAAAACCGAGTCATTTCCTCGCTATCAGCCAACATTCTTTGTGAACGGGCTGATCTTTTCCTGTCCAATCGATACGTAGATGAAGGCAAGCGCATAACCGATGAATTCCCAGGCTTGTTTTATACATGTCACGGGTTAGAAAGTCAGCACAAACCCTAGGACTACACGTTAATCATCGATTCCTCTGTGTAAACCTATGTACGGACACTCGCATGTGGACTCATTTAAGAGATCTCGCATTGGCTTCCAGTATGTGGTGACCGATGATGTGAAGATAATCCAGTACGCATGATGAATTATTGTCCTGTTATGTGCAGTTGTGATGTCCCCTTCAGTTTTCAAATTTAAGAAGTTTGGACTATAGGAACAGAACACCAGCCACAGATTTAGCTCCAAATGCCATGTCTCTGGGACCCGCCAAACCAACCTCAACCTAAGGCTCCGTTTTGTGTAGTTCATCTTTTCTAGTCTTTGAGAAAAGGTACAGTCAGCATTCACTTCCGTTAACCTTCCGATAGCAACCTCCAAAAAGTAAAACAAGGAGGGAACGAAGACATGTGGCGGTAACATCACGCTCTGCACTAAAAAGGCGAGAGAGAGAGAGAGAAAGAGATTGAAGTGGCGACTTGCGTATGCGTGGGGTTAACAGCAACAGCCAGATTCACATTAGAACGCCTCTAGCAATCTAATGTATTCCGAAATTAACAAAAGATCAAGAAGATACCTTGTGCTATGTTTGAAAAATGAAGTACCATAGAGCTGAGCAAAAATAACAAAACCAACAAATGCATTCAGTCATTAATTTCCAAGATCTTATGTCATTTCACCCTTTTCACTACAATCTAGATAGGCCAAAAACGAGTGACGGTATGGGAAGACATTGATCCAACAACGTTTTTTGCCGGAAGGTTGAAGTTACAATGTTTTCCTTCAATTTTCTCAATTAAATAATTCATCCTCACACTTTTGTATTTTTCGTCATTATTCCCTTTCCTTCCCCACGTGATTTCTTTATTGCATCACAATCAAACAAACAATTGAAATACTCTTCTCGATCCATTCCATTGTTAAAAGAAAAAAGTGCCACTAAATTATTAAGGCCCTGGAATGCTATAACATTCTGACGACCTAGATTCAAAAATTCTCACCCAAAAAATAAAATATAGAAATCACTACTTTCTTCATATTAGCTTCTACTTCTATCTTAGATGAAGTCCTGAAAAAATAAAATATTCAAACTAGATTTGGGGACACCGTACCAATAAAGCAAAGTTATATTGCAACATCTCTGTATCAATGTTCCTTGAGAAAAGGTACCTTATCTACAAGGTACCTTTTGATTGAGTCAACCACCTTCACAGGAAAAGCCTCATCTTCTGGGTAATAAGCAATTGGATCAGCTAATAATGGATCTGGAAGATTAAGAATGCCTTCCACCGTGGCGTGAAGGCAATAAGCTGAGTAGGTAACATGATATCCACCTTCTTGGACAATGAGAATGCGGCCTCCACTGTGCCTATCTGCGAGGCCGCGAATTGTTCGACCAATCGCCCGATATCCATCCATTGTCAAGCACTGCCTTCCATTTGGATCGAACTACAGTGGCAAAGACAATAATCACCATGTAAGACATTCTGGTAAAACAGAGACACGTAAAAGATTCTTGTGAAGATAAAAGTCCTTTTGGATCTAAAGCCAAATATCTCAGTTCAGGTAGCTATCCACATAAAACTTAATCAAGATAAGATTCTGTATTTTCAACTTTGGGTCATAGGGATGAACTCTCCAATATGCATATCCTACTCATTTTTGGACGTTCACAATCTGTGGATTATGGGTGTAGTGAAAAGATGGGGTGAACAATGAGCTTTAACAATCACGAACAAAAATGTCACCAAGTTTGGCCATTTTATGCACCAACACATCCATAGTTTTCTGGACGATGTAGCTTGCATTGATGGATCTAAGGATGCTATAAAGTTTGATTGCCTTATTGTGCTTCCACTAGTAACTCATGCGACTGCAACAGTTTTCTTGAAAATCAGAAGGTGCTCATTTTGCAGTTCTAAACACGCCCTAAGCTCTCATCACGTTATAAAAGCATTTTGGCTTGAAAGAGAAAAAAAGCTCATCCTCATCTGAGAAATGGTCTCCACTTCAGGAAGATGTTGCTTTGAACTGATTAAGGTGCCATTCTCCTGAGTAACAGCTTGTACAATTACACCATATCCCAAATCCCAAGCTCACATGGCCCTTTTACAATAACAACAGTAGTTCCACTTTCGTGCTCCAATTAAGGCTAATTTTCTTCAGAGACAGCTTCTCAGGGCTTTCTTAGTAATGTCATAAGTATTTCCAAGCCTTCATCTTTTTGGTAATAACAAGCTTTAATCCTTACTAGAAATATAGCTCAGCCATCTTACAAGATTAACAGTACTATGAGATTACTATAGAAAATGGTAGTTGCTAGAATGAAGTAATTCTCTCCTTTAACCAAAGCACAACCCACAGCAGTTGCCCCAGAAGCAAAAATCCCACACTTTCCGTTTTGGAGAATCATCTAGCTTTCTTGAGCAAATAGAAAGAGATTCTTCAGCCACAAAAAAACTGATCTAGATAAAAGGAGGAAAGATTCTCATAAAGTGCCACTCTGTCAAATGCATAGCTCATATTAAAAGTTAATCGAACATTCAACTGATATGTAACTGACTGGTTTAGTAGTTCTGTGACTCCCAACTATATATTTCTATGCACTAATAGAGTAGCATACACCAGCTTAGCAAGTTCAGTTTTGCATCAATTACAGGAGAAAGTGTAACTGGATATAACGGGAGGGGAAATAAAGAGGATCTACTTACCGCACTAGAGTCTTGGCCAACAACAAGAACAACCATTTCAGGTTTGAAACTGTCCACAGCTGGCACAACCAGCTCAGTCATGGCATACTCATATCCCCTGTCTCCGGTTCCATTTGGCAACGGAATGTTCATATTATACCCATATCCTTCATCCTCACCAAGCTCATCAACAGATCCACTTTGTGGATGAGATGGACCCCAGGACCCGTGATTCATGTGAAGAGAGATGGTAAGAACGTCACTGGATTGGTAGAACCCCTCCGCTGTTCCATTTCCATAGTGCACATCTATATCAACAACGACAACCCTTTTGCACCCAGAGTCCAATGCCAATCGAACTGCTAGACCGGCATTGTTTAGGAAGCAATACCCATCGGCTTGAGAAGGCTGAGCATGGTGACCAGGTGGCCTCACTAGCGCATATGCAATCTTCCCCTTACCATCAAGTACGTACTTCATAGCAGAAAGTGTGTTACCAGCAGCAAGAAGCGCGGCATCCCATGACCCTGGGTTCAAGAAAGTTCCACCGCAAAGAACTTTCCCTCCGTTTTTATCGGCTTCCACTAGTTCATTTATGTATTCTGGAAGGTCAAAGATGAAAATCACATCCGACTTGAGATGGTTTTCCACATTCAACTTATTACCAACGCAATGCAGCTGTCATAAAAGGAACACATTCGACAGCCTCACAAGTTAACTTTAACAACTCCAATGGGCACGCCAAAAGTTCTGAGTGCAGATGTTTTCCACTGCTAATCATGCGGCATCGTGTTTAAACACATTCAGAGAGCCATTTTCTATCCAGGAATTCAATTATCTCGAGTCCCTAAGAATACATTTTTTTCACAACTAAGAAGTACCTTCCAGTTCATCATCAAAGGACACCAAAGCTGAACTGGGCAGCACCAATTAATTAACTTCAGCACTAAAAGAAAATCCGATCTTGCACTTCCAATCCTCCAACACTACAGAAAATAAAGCAAAGACCAAAATCTCTCTCTCCCCGCAGCTCACCCACAATCACTTGCAGCCTTTATCCAACGAATCACTGTTCGCTCCATACGTATTCCAACCCAATCGAGCTTTCTCACACAACAACGAACAAAACAAAAGAACAGAACATGGTACCAAGAGAGAGAATCATAGAAAGTACCAGGAGAGTGAAAAGAAAGGAGCTGAGAGATGAGAGCAGGCGTTGCAGTGTGCCAGGAGATGAAGGGAGAGATGGGTCCTCGCTTGAGGATCGAGACCATGTTCCGGACCCTGTCGGAGTTCTCCGGGTGCTTCTCGAGCACGTCCAAGAAGCCCGGGTCGGATCCCGTGTAGAACACGCCCCGACCCGTGTCGTGGCTCAGCATCCCGTCGTGCCAGAACGCGTCGACCCGGTTCGTCGGAGGAGAAGAAGGAGCAGCAGCCATTCGAGAGTTGAATAGCGAAGCAGCTGATGATGTTTCCCGTCTTCTGATCCTCAAAGGATGCTGTAACTCAGCAGGAGGAAGGGCTTGCCAGCTTATGCTTTTTGCCTGTAATCTCCAATTTTCCTGGACGTTTTTGTTATAATTATTTACGATATTTTTTTGTCTCTTTCAATTTGCCATTCGCTTCCGAACAAAAAAAAAAAAAAATTGCCGTTCGCTAATTTGTAAATCTTTCCACCATGTATGGCCCACTTTGTGTTTGCCAGCCTTTTGATTTTTCAAGAATAAATATCTAAGTAGAGCAGAATGGGACTGGGGTGGTACTGGTGGGTCTCCAAGGCAATGAAATTCGACAGAAAAGGGAAAGCTAATAAAGTCAACTTGTGATGGTTAAGCAGGGGTTTTATTCCAAGTTTTTAACACAGAACTGTGCTGTGATGTGTGTTTAGCGACATGTGGGTGACTAATCATCATCCAGTTTCACCTGGTGGTCGCTAGGGGTGAGCGCGGTTAAAGTCTGGTTCGGTTCCCGATTCTAAAGAGACCGGTTCCCGATTCCAAAGAGACCGATTCCCAGTTCCGGTTCCGGTTCCAAACCGGTTAGAGTTAAAAAAAAAAAACCCCCTGGTGATTTCCCCCCTTCTGTCAATTCTTCCCCCCTTCCCCTTTCTCTCTCTCTCTCTTCTCTTTCACCCTTTCGGCCGAAACCCCCCCTTCTTCTCTTCCTCTTCTTCTTCTTCTTCCTTCCTCTTGCTGGTTGCTACTTCACCCACCACCACACCACCGCCCCATGCCTTACTCACCACCACCTCTTGGCCACTGAACCACCACCACCCACCACTCGTTCGACGAGCCGTCTCACCGTTAAGCCCGATGAGTTGTCGCATCGTCCACACTACCCCTTGCCATTGTGAGCCACCGCCGTTGTCCCTAAGCCACCATCATCACCTCTTGCTGCCGCTCACTCGGCCGTCCGAGCCGTCGTTGCTCTGAACCGCCACCGCCTCTGCCCGAATCAAACTCTTCCCCCCTTGGTCATGGGTTGAGCCGTGACCCCCCTGGGCCGTGGGTTGAGCCCCGACCATTGCCGTCTTCGCCACGCCGTCTGTGCTGCCGTTGGTGTCGTGAGACTTATGTCTTCGTTGTTGTCGCACCGCTGTCCCCACATGCTCGCTATTGCCAGACCTCTCTCAACATCGTTGCTAGACGCTTTCACCCCTCGCTTGCCTCGCTGCTCAGCTGCTTGTCGTCGACGCCGCCATTGGATGCCGCTCGTCCCCTAGGTGGAGGCTGCTCACTTGCCTAGCCGCCCAACTTGCCTTAACTCCACACCCCTTCGCCTCCACTTCCACCTCTATCTCAGTCGCACCCCCACTCTCTCTCTCTCCTTCCACCTATCCAGTTAGGGGGCGACGCGGGACACCCTTGGAGACTCCAGCGGAGGCCTACCGGTTGATCAACGACGAGACGGTAGGTTTTCCTCCACATTTTTGCTCTTTTCAATTTTGAAAATAGCTTTTCCTCCGAATTTTTGCTCAAGTGACAGAGATCTATGGAACAGCCAAAGTCCTTGCTTGCTTGAGCTTGCTCCTTTGCCTAACTAAGATGAGCAACACCGACAGTTGCTCAACCTTCATTGTTATGCAACTGTAGTTATTAGTATGAAACACATTAACCATAATGAATCACCAAATTATACATTAGACAATGTTTTCTCTTGAAAACTATGAATTTAGTTGTCTATTTAGATGTAAAAGATTCACATTGATGTGTATTGGCAGGTACTAAAAGTGGAGGGCCAACTATTGAATCATTTCGGCTTCTGAATATTCGCGCCCACTACAAAAACTTTCCTTAGGGATTGCAACTTACTGAACTCTCATTTGCTTTACTTGGAGTTATTGGCATTCTAAAAGAATCGAATATTTCATTTCTCAGAAGATTTATTTGAGCAACACAGGCAATGTATGCAATAAGGGTCATTGATCTACTCCATGCTAGCCTGAGCTTAGGAAAAATACCACGTTCCTTGATCTTAAGACCATTTGTCCATCAATTGCTTGTAAAATCTCCAGAGCCCTAGTCTTGAATTGGAGTACTTGGCATCTTACCTTGTGGAGCTGACATTGGTCGAGTATGAGTTCTTGAGTTTTCTTCCTTCTCTAGTTGCTGCATCAACCATATTTCTTGCTAGATGGACGTTGGATGACTCACGCCACCTTGGGTCTATTCTCTATCTTGCATTTCTTTCATCGCCACAAGCTTACAATTTGATTATCTGGGTAAACTTACCTTTTACTTTATGCAGAATTCAATTTTGGAATTCTACACATCTTATAAGGCATCTGACCTGAAGACTATGGTATTTGCATTGCAAGACTTGCAATCAAATGCAAAAGAATGCCCACTAAGTGCTATACGTATCAAGTATCGGCAATAGAAGGTACACTAGTACGAGAGCTCAAAACTAGAACAAATTAAAATAAAAACCACTCATGCTTGGTCAAAGTTTGTTGCTTGCATTGGTGATTTTCTTGTGTTTGTCACAACAAAAGTTGCTAAGTTTCCATCCTTTTTCTGATCTTGGCTTGAGCTGATATAAAAGCTTTGGTTTGTTTCTTTCCTTTTTCGTTATAGTTCAAATCTGAAAATGAAAAAGAAAAAAAAAAAAAGAACTTGTTGAAACCTGGAATCGACCCCGGAACCTGTGACAAAGTAGGTTTCAGGTTCTTGGTTTTAATGGCTAGATTTCAGGTTCCAAAAATTGAGGAACATGTACCCGATAGTAGGTTCCAGATTCCAGATGGAATCGAACTGGAACCGGGAACCACTCACCCCTAGTGGTCATGATGCATTCTCATTTTTGCTCAAACTCTGTGGCTTCCCTTCAATGGTGATCATATGGTGAGTCATATCCTCATCAAGAAGTGGCTGAAGAGCTTCATCCCCATGGTCAGAAAGCAGCTGGATGCTTCCTTGGTGATTCATATGTCGACGCCCTATTGACCGCAAAGCTCCAAGCTCTGCGCACTTAAAATGCGCCAAGAGGGCCAGTTCGTTGACGGCCTCAGAGATCTTCAGTAGGTATTCTGCAGTGTGGATAAGCAGCAAAACCACAGCAGTAGCTAGTATTATATCTGTCCCGCCAGCCCGATTCGAGCAACAACTTGAGTTCTTCGGAAGCTGCCTTAGCGTTAGCTAGATTGATACCAGGCGACGTCGATGGTCAAGTCATTTTCTGAATGGCTGATGCTAATTCCTTCAAATATTTGCCGAACTCCAAGAAATCTTCATGCAGGGTTCTTGAATTTTCCTTTGAACATTAAGGGGGCGCTTGTACATGTACTCAATGAGTTATTAAGCTCTAATTGAGTTTGTGGCCAATCATAAGAACAGATTATCTGAGAGATGGTTATATAATGTTAAGACAACCACCGACATTTATGGTTAAAAAATCTGTCGAAGTCAAGTTACCGACTCGATTTCGGCAAAGAGTTGCGCCTAAGCGAGATCAATAGGACTGCTTCTATTAAAAACTATAGTGGCAACCGACCTGGGTATAGGTGTGAAGATAGCTATTGAGAACTTCAATCTTGTAGGCGCACTGACGAATTAGAGTTCCGATTTTCAGATGATGCTCCCAATGATGAGGAAACCAGAATTGACCATGACAAGGCTCCCGTCTTGCTATATTAATCTGCAAATAAATGGAATCAGATTGACCTAAAATCTGATTATAGAAGCAGAGATAAACAACTCGTTTTTTGGCTGAAGATAAACAACTTGTTTACTCACTAGCATCTCTTCCTTGTCTTTGGACGTTAATACAATTCGATATGACTCAACAGAAGATCTGCCGTCTTCCTCGGATTGCGCATCATCTGATAGTCCAAAGTACTTATCTTCAAATCCTGTAAGACAAAGGCTTTGTCAGTCCATCTCTGTTCCTCAATAAAGCTAATTTCTGAGTAATTTTTCGAATTTGACCAAAACCTTCTAGGAAAAGCCCCAGTTTATCCATGTTTGCAATGATCAAATCTTGAAGTTGCTCACCACTCCAAACTGGCCAAAATGAAGATGCACACGACGATGGTGGAAAAATTGCCGAGAACGATGGTCGACACTCTTTGGCAAGCTATTGTGATTGCCTGATTCTCTTGATAACCAGATACAGATACCACGTAGAAGGTCAGATCGAACACTATGAGCCCACAATCATGTCTCGTCTTCATTTCAGGAGGAAATCTTGTAAATGTCACAAGAGCAACTTCATAACACCAAAGACATTAGTTAAATTCATTAGTAAGTGGTAGATAGGGCTAGTTTCTTCTTTGGCGAGACAAACCTAATATGAAGACAAAGAAAGCTAACGGTATTGGCTCCATGGTTGTTCCCGAAGGAATTGCGACTTTGTGAGTTCCAATTCCTAGAGCAACAGTTACACATGTTGCTAATATCCTGTTCAATCCTTTCCCTGATATTGCTCCAGCACAAAAAGTCGAACAACAATGATGTTTGCAAAGTCCTATCGTGATTCGCAAACATCATTGTAATAGTTAGTGAACTATCAAAGCTTATTACCAATAGAGAACTCGAACACGACCATTAATACTGCCTAAATCGCGTTGACGTCCAAACCATTGTAGAGTAGTCAAAGTAGTAGAACAAGGAAACAAGTGTCAGAAGCCAATCACACTTTTAAGTAATGAATGATCTTTCTAGGATGATCTTGCCCTAGTTCCTTTTCATTGTGATGGAAATCATTTTCGCGCATATTTTCTTAGGCAAAGCCTTAACAGATATGTACCCCTCACGAAAGGCCCCGCCTTCTCATTGTCATGAAAAGTCGCCATCTCCTTTGTGTCTCATGCAAACTCCTAGCAACGCAACCTAGTAGAGTGAAAAAACCGACTAGTGTCCCGGTAAAAGAGGCTAGATTGTTGAACGAGTCTATGTTTCTGGTTTGTTTTTTATGTGTTAATAGTCTATTAAGCACTTTTATTATGTGGATTTGTTGCTGTACGTGTGAAGTTAGTGGGGTGTGGTGGTTATTTGTTTTTGTAAAGCCTATATAAAGGCTATGGTGTCAGTTTTTTTTTTTTAGTGCGTGGGTGTAAAACAAGACGTTCCTCTGTTTTTGTGTATATCAGAAAATTTCCTCTGTTTTTAACGTTGTTCTTGTGCATATCTGCAAATCTGCATCTCCTCTGGTTTTTAACATTGGTATCAGAGCAGAGGTTAGGAAGAAAAGTGTGTGTTTGAGTGCTGTAAAAAGGTGAGAACCAAAAGAGAGTTTTTTATTGCAGCAAGTACTTTCGTTTGCAGCAGTCAAGGGAGAGTATTGCAGCAGATTATTTTCGTTTGTAGCAGCAGGAGGTTGCTTTTGTGGTGGTTCTATTTTGCAGCAGTAGTAATGGCCTCAGAAACATTTGTACAACCTGCTATTCCACACTTTGATGGTCATTATGATCATTGGAGCATGCCAATGGAGAATTTTCTCAAGTCCAAGGAGTATTGGGATGTTGTTTCTTCGGGAATTGTCAAACCTGATGAAGGATTTGTGTTAACGACAGCGCAAAGAATGGCTTTGGATGCGTTAAAATTGAAGGATCTCAAGGCCAAAAATTATCTTTTCCAAGCAATTGACAGATCCATTTTGGAGACAATTCTTTGCAAGGATACCTCCAAGGAAATATGGGATTCCATGAAGAAAAAGTATCAAGGCTTAGCAAGAGCAAAGAGGCAGCAGCTTCAAACGCTTCGTTCGGAGTTTGAAATGCTACGAATGAAGTCGGGAGAGACAATCACAGATTTTTTCTCTTGGACAATGGCAATAGTTAATAAGATGCGGATTCATGGCGACAAGACGGAGGATGTCATCATCGTTGAAAAGATTCTTTGATCGTTGACACCAAAATTCAACTTTATTGTTTGTTCCATAGAAGAAGCCAAGGACATTGAAGAACTTTCCATTGATGAGTTGCAAGGATCCTTGTTAGTTCATGAACAAAAACTCCTACAACAAGAGACAAAAGAGCAAGCTTTGAAGGTCTCAACTGGAGATCATTCTTCATCAGTAGCAAGGGTGAACAAAGGAAGAGGCAGAGGAAGGGAGAACAACGATCGCAGTGGCTTCAGCTTTGATCAAAAGTCTAAAAGCTATTCCTATCGTGATTTTCAAGGGAGAGGAAGAGGTCGTGGAGGACGACATTCAACTGGTTTTAGGCCAAGGTCAGCAGACAAATCCAAAGTGGAGTGTTTTAGATGCCACAGGTATGGGCATTACAAATCTGAATGTCGAACTAATTTGAATAAACAAAGAGTTGAAAGAACTAACTTTGCTGAAAAAGAAGAAGAAGTATCTCTTTTGATGGTGTGCCATGAGAAGGAAGAAACTCAACCAAATATGTGGTATCTCGACACTGGTTGTAGCAATCACATGTGTGGAGACAAGAAAATGTTTTTTGATCTAGACGAAATGAACAACAACACCGTAAATTTTGGTGATAATTCCATTGTGTCGGTGATGGGGAAAGGAACAGTGGCAATTCATCCAAAAGGGACTTCTGTACAAATTATCTCAAATGTATTGTATGTCCCTAAATTGAAGACTAATCTGTTAAGTGCTGGTCAGCTACAAGAGAAGGAATATGAAATCTCTATTAAAGGTGGGATTTGTAGAATCCAAGATGAGAAGTTGGGTTTAATTGCTGAAGTCAAAATGACGGGCAATCGGATGTTTCCATTATATCTCCACAACACTACAAATTCATGTTTCTCTGCAAGATTGAAGGAGGAAGCCTGGTTATGGCATTTTCGCTATGGGCATCTTAATTTCGGTGGGTTGCGAACATTATATAAAAAAGAGATGGTGGAGGGTCTTCCTCAAATCTCTGCTCCTTTGGAAATTTGTGAAAATTGTGTTGTTAGCAAGCAACATCGTGCTCAATTTCCACAAAGAAAATCTTGGAGAGCAAAAAGTCCGTTGGCATTGGTTCATTCAGATATTTGCGGACCAATATCTCCAATTTCCAATGGAGGTAAATGGTATATCATTACCTTCATCGATGATTTTAGCCAGAAAATTTGGGTGTATTTTTTGCAAGAAAAATCTGAAGTTTTTGCGGCTTTCAAGAACTTCAAAGCACTTGTTGAAAAGGATGGAGGAAATCAAATAAAGGTCTTTCGCACGGATCGTGGTGGAGAGTACAACTCGCTTGAGTTTATAGATTTTTGTATGAAGCATGGGATCAAGAGACAACTTACAGCAGTCTATACACCACAGCAAAATGGCGTATGTGAGAGGAAGAATCGTACCATTCTGAATATGGTGCGAAGTCTCTTGAGGGGAAGTGGAATTCCAAAAAGTTTCTGGCCTGAAGCAGCCAATTGGAGCATTCACATTTTAAATAGAAGTCCCACTCTAGCTGTTCAAAATATGACACCGGAAGAAGCATGGAGCGGCCAAAGACCTGTAGTAGATCACTTCAGGATTTTTGGGTGTATTGCCTACGCCCATGTTCCTGACCAAAAGAGGAAGAAGCTAGATGACAGGGGAGTCAAATGTGTTTTTCTTGGCATTAGTGATCAATCAAAAGCCTATAAACTTTATAATCCTATGACCAAGAAAATCATTATCAGCCGTGATGTGATATTTGATGAAGAACAAACTTGGCCGTGGGGTGAACAAGGTGTTGGTAAGTAAATTCCAACGAATTTTGAAGATGAAAATGGGCTGGTGCAGCAATCCACAACAACCCAAATCACCACGGGCGTGTCCAAAGTACAAAGCGGCAGCTGCGTAACTCAAGATCGGCCTCATCGTGTTCGACGAGGCTTGCATGGATGAGTGATTATGAAGTAACAGGAGTTGATCAATATGAAGATCCACTTATCCATTTTGCTTTGTTTTCGATTGTGATCCAACAACTTTTGATGAAGCAAGTACAAAAAGAAAATTAGAGGATAGCAATGGATGAAGAAATTGCAACTATTGAGAGGAATAACACTTGGGAGTTAACAGATCTTCCAAAAGGGTACAAAAAAATCGGAATCAAGTGGGTGTACAAGACAAAATTGAACAAGAATGGTGAGTTGATAAGTATAAGGCGCACTTGGTGGCTAAAGGCTACAAGTAGGAATTTTGAGTGGATTACAAAGAAGTATTTGCACCTGTAGCAAGACTTGACACAATCAGATTGGTAATTGCATTAGCAGCGCAGAATTCATGGCCTATCTTCCAATTGGATGTGAAGTCAGCATTCTTGCATGGTGATCTTCAAGAAAAGGAGTCTATGATGGATGAATTTGAGATGACTGATCTTGGATTGATGCATTATTTTTTGGGCATATAAGTTATTCAATCTGCAGCTGGAATCTTTATGTCTCAAAAGAAGTATGTTCAAGAGATTTTGGATAGGTTTCAAATGAATAATTGTAACCCCGTGACTACTCCAACTAAAGTTGGATTGAAGCTATTGAAAGATCCTTATGGAAGCAAGGTGGATAGCACTCTCTACAAGCAGATTGTTGGAAGCCTGATGTATTTGACGGGGACAAGACCAGATATCATGCATGATGTGAGTCTTATAAGCCGGTATATAGAGCACCCAACTGAGTTACATTTACAAGCTGCAAAAAGGATTTTTCGCTATTTGCAAGGAACTAAAAATTTTGGGTTGTTCTATAAAAAGGGAGAAAAGTCAGATTTGTTTGGATTTACAAATAGCGATTATGCTGGAGATGTTAATGATAGAAGAAGTACTTCAGGGTATGTATTCATGCTTGGTTCGGGGCGGTTTCATGGTCTTCAAAGAAGCAATCAATTGTTACTTTATCAACAACCGAAGCAGAATTTGTTGCTGCAACTTCATGCGCTTGTCAAGCCATATGGTTACGGAAGATTCTTGAAGAGCTTCAGTTCAAATAGCAAAAAGCAATTATAATCTATTGTGACAACAGCTCAGCTATCAAGCTGTCCAAAAATCCAGTTCTACATGGGAGGAGCAAGCATATAGATGTGAAGTATCACTTCTTAAGAGATCTTACAAAGGACGAAGTAGTTGAGCTAGTTTTTTGTAGAAGTGAAGATCAAGTGGCTGATATATTCACCAAGCCCCTAAAGTTGTCCATGTTTCAGAAGCTGAGAAAGCTCCTTGGTGTTCGTTTGTTGGATATTCCAAATTGAGAGAGGGTCCTTTAAACTGATTGTTTGCAACATCAGTTTAAGGGAGGGAATGTTGAACGAGTCTATGTTTCTGGTTTGTTTTTTATGTGTTAATAGTCTATTAAGCACTTTTATTATGTGGATTTGTTGTTGTACGTGTGAAGTTAGTGGGGTGTGGTGGTTATTTGTTTTTATAAAGCCTATATAAAGGCTATGGTGTCAGTTTTTTTTTTTTTTAGTGCGTGGGTGTAAAACAAGACGTTCCTCTGTTTTTGTGTATATCAGAAAATTTCCTCTGTTTTCCTCTATTTTTAACGTTGTTCTTGTGCACATCTGCAAATCTGCATCTCCTCTGGTTTTTAACATAGATGCTATATTTATAGGTTTGGCAAAAGAGGCAAGATCCTATGTTCATAATTAAGCAATTTCCAGGGCGGTGTTGCGGCAAAAAGAGGCTATGCATTTATAGATTTTGAAGAAGTCTGGCCGGGTATCATCAATCTATTACTTGGAAGGGTTGACCAAACTTAATCTAGATGAAACTACGATTAATAGTTGGAACTTCCTATCACATGTAAATGGACTCAATCTCCTTTATTTGGTAAATAATTTCAGCATTTGCAAGGGGCTTTGAGTCCAATGCAAATGCTGAAAGCCCAAAGCTAGTCCCTACTAGCTTTGGGCTTTTAGCATTTTGAAGGTAAGTTGAAAGCTGAAAGCCGACTTCAAAGTTGAACCAAACAATCCAGCATTTCCCCAAGGGGCTTTCAGGCCTGAAAGCCCTTTGAAAATGCTGAACCAAACGTAGTCTCAATCTCCTCTATGCTTAGCCTCTTAATGGATCAAAGACCAAACAATGGGGGAAATATGAAAGTTAAAACGCCATAGCAACTCGTGTCGTGCAAGACTTTGTACGTCATACCTGATTCACCACATAATTATATGGAGATGGATATGGAAATTTGGAAGGAATTGATATAAATATAAGATCTTCCCTCCAAATCTGGCCATTAATCCATGTATTTATTGCTATACTTTCCACTGGACAGTTAAAGACTTTGCTTTTGACCAGAGGGTTTTGCAAAAGCCTAGACTAGAGTGAATGCAAAGTGGAAGTGAGTTTTGCTTTGGTTCTGTCTTTCAGACGGCAAGAGTAGGTGATAGGAAAGGACCCAATTGTCCAATCCAAGCTCATTCTTTGACACAATGTGTCCGGTTCCATAGCAGCATTTGGGACCAAGAGCTCTGTTTTTTCTCTTTTCGAAGGTACCCATTGTTGTCTGGTCGCTATTCTAATGGGCTTGTCCTGTTTTCGGGAGTTTTGATCAATGAACTATTCCTCGGCCCAAAAGACAGCAATGGTCAAGACTGAGCCCAAGAATGGAATATCATAAACCCTACATCTCATACAAATTCCCTCCTTCATTATGATTATGAATTTCTTATAGATAGATTGATTGTCAAATGATCACCAGGACTCTCTCTATCTCTAGTAAAGCTTAACATTATAAATACAAATAAAATATATGAAATAGAATCGGCTATTTCTCACTACAAGAGGGGTTGATATATTTCTTAAGCTTTGGGGTTTTGCGAATACCCTCAAACGTAGGGTTTTCAATTGGACTTCAAGATCCTCTCTATTTGGAGAGTGGATCCACTATTTCCAATTTACCTTTCTTAACTAGATGGGACATCAACCCTTATTTTTTAAATGGATAGGATGTTAGTTACCTTTTTCAAACTGTAATAACTTAAATCACTCCTAATAACACGATTCCAGAGCCAACAAAAATAGAAAATTACTAGATTTGCAAGCACAAGTTGTATGTCGCGAACACGCAGACTTGCATAATAACTGAGAAAAAAAGCTTCAATTCATTATTTCACATCCATAGATCTAAGCCGATTTACAATGAAAACATGACCAATTTTTAATTTGTAAACCCTAAGAAATTCAAGGAAACTAAAAATACAAACAAGGAAACTGAACGAAAAAAAGATAAGCTAATCTACTAAATTCAGTAACTACTAAAATTTAATAGAAGCACCTATGATGTTAAGATATTATTCGAAATTCTAATAAACCCTACATATAGGGAATATAATTCACAATTCTATTTGCAAATGCGTCCGCATTTTTGGATGCACTTCCGACTACTATCTGCGTGATTAGGAAAGGGGATAGATTGAAGATGTTGCTTTATTTCATACCTATTATACGATAGCTAATTTAGTTATTAACTCTTCATGTTAATCAAATTAGTCTTAAGCCTTTTGATGATTTGTTAATGAAATCTTTTCCATTCAATGACATGTACTAGCCATCCCGCATGGCACAAGGGATGGTCAATGCCAACAAGGATATTTTTTGTAATATTTTTTGTAATATTTTTTTATATTCTAAATTTTTTATAATTTTTATAATTTTTTTTTGTTTTTCTTTTCTTATATTTTCTTTTTCCGACTTGGGCCAACAAGGGTTGGTGGCTTAGAGTTGAAAAGGAAAAAGAAAGAAAAGAAAAAAATTCAAAAAAAAAAAGTTTTGAAAATTGTTCACTTCAACACCAGTCATCCTACATCATTGCCACGCAGGATAGCCAACATCCACATCATTAATATCCGATCAAAATTGGTAGGAATGATTAAATTAGCAAATCATTAAAAAATTTTATGACTGAATTAGCCAATGTAATAGATTTAAGACCTTTTTGTAATTTTTCTCAAAACTTATACTAAGTATCATTGTTGAATACTCTTTTGTGCATGCCATTGTTAAGTGTCAGATTCACAAATTCACAAATGCAATTCTCCTAGACTAATTCAAAATTTTATGCATGTGTAGGTGCAAAATAAAGATTATATAGTCTGACTAACTTGTTAAGCATTGGATAAATTTAATGGGCTTAATGTAAGTTGAACAACAAACATCAAAATAATATATGTCAAAGTTTGAAGATTAGACCAAGAATGAGGGAACGCTTGTAATTTCTTATATATTTTGTCGTATGAACTTACATTGTATAAGCCCCTATTTATAATACACCGAATGTCTAACTAAGGAAAAGAAAGAGAAGATACATTAAATCAAATCCAATCACAGATTGACATATCAAATATAATCTCCTATAATCTTGGATCGATCGATCATAATCTTTAGCTTGATTCTCACATATCTCCGACACTCCCCCTCAAGCTGATGGTTGATATATATCAAAGATGTCCAACTTGCTTAGTAGATATACGTGTTGTCTTTGACATAATGGTTTGGTAAAAGTATCGGCAGGCTATTCTATGGTTCCAATTCCATTTGTCTTGACTACTCATTCTTGGATCTTATCTCGAGTGTAGTGGTAGTCTACTTCAATGTGTTTCATTCTCTTATGAAAAATGGGATTTATTGCAAGTTTGAGTGCTGCATCATTGCCACAAAATAAGTTCGTTGGCCTTTTGACTTGTATCCCAAGATTTGAGAGCAAGCCTCATATCCAAACTATTTCACAAACGGTTTTAGCGATAGCTCGATATTCACTTCAGTGGGTGATAATAATACAGTTGATTGCTTATTCGTTTTCCACAAAAGCAACGACTTTCCCAGCTTAATACAAAAACTAGTGATTAATCTCCAACTCATGGAACATGTGGCATAATCTGTGTCACAATAAGCTACAATTTCTAAATTGCAATATCAAGAGAGGAGTATTCCAAGACCTGGACATCTCTTCAAATATTTTATAACCTTCAAGGCTGTATTCATGTGAGATTCCTTAGGGTTATGCAAAAATTGACTAAGTGTCTGTACTACATAACATATATCTGGTTTAGTCATGGTGAGATGTATAAGTTTCCCTACAAGCCTTTGATAGCGGGATGGATCTTTAAGTAGTGGGTCGTTGATCTTAGAAGATGATCCAATGTCATAGTCAACGATAGTTAACATGATGTTTTGATCGATAGGAATGACAGCCGGTTTGCATTCTGATAAGCGTGCTTTTGATATGATCTCTAACACAAATTTCCATTGACGAAGAGAGATTCCTAGTTTTGAACGGGCAATCTAAATACCAAGGAAATACTTGGGAGGTCACAAATCTTTAATACAAAAACTGAAGTGCAAATATTCTTTAAGGGGCTGCATGTTTTTGTTTCTTTTTTTCTGTTTAAGAACAGAAATTTTGTTTTTTGTTCTTGGGAACAAAAAAAGAACAGAAACGCGTTTGTTTGCGTTTCTGTTCAAAATCTGATTTTTTGTTCCCGGAACACAAAAAGAACAGAAATGAGAAACAAAAAAAAATTGTTTCTTGTTCCAGAAACACTTTTGAAAAAACACTTCTTCTCTCTCTTCTCTTTTCTTCTTCTTTTTTCTTTGGCCGGTCGCTAGCCTCGGCCATGGCCGGCGACCGGCCGTTGAGGGTCAGCGACCTCGCCGGAGCGTCGCCAGCCCCCGGCGATGCTTAGCCTCACCTTGGTTGGGCGAGCTCGGGCTCGCCCAGATCCGGTGAGCTCGAGCTCGCCCAACCAAGGCGAGGTTGTGGCACCCGAGAATTTCGCAAACCGAGATGTGCGACGGCAGTGACTGATCAATAAAAGCATCGCCGAATGGTATTATTAGTATTGTGCATGAGCATTGTTTGATTCCATTGACGGACCGATATCTCATGTTTATTAAGGGTTCAATCATTGAATAGATCATCGACATATATTTCTTTTGATGACTCGACACAATTATATCACTTGAGTGCACATGAGATAAGAAAAGAAATTGAAACACCAAGACCATGGGACCGAGAATGCTCCATATTTGTGCAAGTTTAAGGATCAGTTTTTATTTATTTATTTGGGCTTTGTTATGGAGGGACTGCACGTCCATTAACTTACTAACCTAATATAATCCGAAGACCCCATTAATAGTCGATAATTAAGTCAACTAATTAGAAGAGAAGTTGACTAAAGCATGGCTGAATGATGACACGTTGCTGGTGTATGGGTAGCCAGCGAAAATGTAAGGGAAGACATGTTGAAGACACGTCCAGCCCAGCTGTCCATTTCCCTTGCATCCACCGAAACATGCATCTCTTTCGTTTAACTGGTTTTAGCAAAACCAGTGGCCTTGTGCTCGTGAGAGTGAGCGAAACTTGAGAGAGAAAGAGAGGGTTTGAGCGAGAGAAATTGTGAGTGAACAGCAGAGGAGTGAACGGCGAGAGGAAGAGGAGACCGCCCTCTGCCGTGCGTGTGAGCTGCCACCGTCGACGCCGCTTGTCTTCGCCGCCGTCGGGCCGCATCGCCAAATCGAACTCCCTAGCCGTTGAACTCTAGGACTTGAGGCAAGTGGATGAAAGTCCATGAATCTATATTATGTGGTGCTGTTATTGTCTAGTTTAGTGCAATACACTTGGAAATATTTGAGTTCTGGAATTAGAATGTTAAATTATGAGTAATCAAAGTAAAGCGGGATCATGAGATTGAGGAATTACGTTGGTTTTGTGTATATCTTGATCCTGTTGATTTATTGATGAAAGATTGACTTTTAGTAGACTTGTGGAAGCAAGATAGTTACTGTGGAATTGGAAATTTATGGGATTCGCTTAATTCAGTGCAGTTTTATGTGTAATCTTGTAATTTTGAGAAATTTTATGAAGAGTTCTAATATGAATTTGATATCGATTTCTTCATGGAAGTTGTGAGGAATTGCGTGAACTAGAGTATATAATTTTATCAGAATTTCTCGGAATCAATACAATGGCTTAATTCTTTGTTGATATACAGTGCTTCCTGTTGGATTTTATTCTGGTATCAAAGAATACTGAACTGAGTTGTGTGAACTACCACTCATTATACATAACGAATCTGGTTTAGTGTCCTTAATGAAAAATTTTCCTCTAGATCTCATTTATAAGGTGTTAAAATTTCAGAATTTTTCATGGTCATTTGCTGGTTATTTCGAAGTCTCTACTGAAGGCGTGCATTCTGGTTTTTATACTGTTTTGCTATGAACTGCTCATTTTGTTCTAAGAATCATTGTATCTTGAGTTGTTATTTGTTATTCACTTGATAGATGCATTGATATTCAGCATATCACATGACATTGAAAAATTTGATAAAGTCTTATGAATCCATGGAAACCATGACGTCATTGCATCAAAATGTATTTGGAAATGAGATATATATTGTGATGAGAATGTTACCGTCGGAGGTGTGAGCCGACGATGCCCCAGGAGTGTCGGGATGCCCAAGGGTCAAGTGTGTCGATGCCGTTGGATGCCCGGAGGTTTGTGCCGGAGGATCCTCGGGAGTTTCAGGATGCCCGGTTGTAGGGATTGTACGTAAATCCGGAGGGAAGGGGCAACCATTTTCATGGCGAGCCCTGGATATACCTCGTGATGCCAGGTGGGGTGCGAGATGCCCAGGGGTGTGACGGAACATGCTCTGGATGCCCGGAGGTTTGTGCCGGAGGGTCTCGCGATGCCAGGTTGGGTGCGAAAGCCCGGAGGGATGCAAACACTGGTCCCCGGGGAATGAAACTTTTCTTTGAACGTTAAAACCGGTGCATTAAAGGAGTGCATGTGTGTGCATGTGGCATGATATGAGAATTTGTTTATGAAATTGAGTGAGTTTCACCCGGTACTGAAAATGTGTTTGTTATGGCATTAAATTGTTGTTGTGAACGTGGTGTAGGTAAAATAGATCTTTGATGGCATGCATATATATATAAATGATAAGTGTGTTTTGTATGCATCTGGATGATTATAGTTTCTACATAATATAGTGTAATGGATCTTTTATTGTTGAGTAGTTGTACTCACCCCTCTTGGGGACTAACATTTCAGACTAAACGAAAATGCCACTACTACCTGTGACTCCTGGCATATTTTACGGACTCCTGATTGACTTACAATGGGAGTGGACCGAGTACCGTCATCCTGGGGTGTACGGGCTAGTATTCGAGCGCGTGAGGATCTTTCTGATTTTTGAGGTAAGCCTCTCTGCTGGGCTTATCCACCAGGAGTACACATCAGTCCTTGTCCGTATGGATGGCCGCCTTCTGAGGGTGCTACCACCACCGCCGGCCAACGGACCTGACTGGATATGATCTGGAGTCGAGGGTAGCAGGCGATGCATTTTTGGGATGCCGACACATGGGTGATGGACGGATGCAGATGATATCTAAGAATAGAAGTTGGTTTTCTTTTGGGTAATCGCCAGGCACAAAAAGACCTCGGCGTTTTGTTGTACCAACTATCATAGTCCATCCCTTATATAAATAAAAGTGTTCGGCCTAAATTATGAAGGTTTTAGTATGGTGTGTATCACTTTATATTTTGTTGAAGGGTAGTCGAATTATGCTTCCGCCATATTAATTGCGCAGGGACCGGTAAAGAAAATAAATGAAAACCCCCAGGTATTATAAGTTATGTAAACATTTCTTTGGTCTCAGAGGTATGCTCCAAGAGGACGTAACTGTGGCGACCCTAACGGATCGGGGGCCGTTTCAGGGGTGCCACAGAGGTCGAGCCTCGCCGGGCTGGCAAGCCTCATAGTGGCTGGGCGAGGTTGCCGGCCCCGTCGGCCGGTCGCTGGAGGCCGGGGACCGGCCAAAAGAAGAGAAAATAAAAAGAAAGGAAAGAAGGAAAAATAAAATAAAAATATTAAAAAATTAAAAGAAACAAAAAATGAATATAAATTTACCAAACGTGTTTCTATTCATTTTTTATTCCTGGAACAAGTTTACCAAACGCATCTTTCGATCAAAAATTGTTCCCCGGAACATAAACATTTTTTTCTATTTCTGTTCCTTGGAACAATTTTTGAACAAAAATGTTACCAAACGCGCCCTAAGTTTCTTGATGCCTAATTCATCGTTCCCCATAATAAGTATGTCATCAACATATATCATCAGGTAGATTGATGACATACCTCTTGTCCAAGAGAATAAGGCATAATCGTGCTTGGATTGCTTGAAACCAATGACTGTAAGGGCTAAAATAAACTTTGCATACCATTGACGAGAAGCTTGCTTGAGCCCATAAAGGGATTTACAAAGACAACACACTCCAGACTCCCCCTATCGTCGTAATCCTGGTGGAAGATCCATATATATTTCCTCATCGAGATCTTCATGAAGAAAAGCATGGACACCCATTTGATGTAGTTCCCAATCCCGGAAAGCAGAAATAGAAAGGAAGGAACAAATAGTGACATCCTTCGCAATCGGAGAGAATGTCTCATGGTAGTCAAAACCCTCATGTTGCATAAAGCCTTTTGCCACTTAAGCAAGCCTTATAGTGTTCAACAGAACTATTAGCCTTGTACTTGATCTTATATACCCATTTACAGCCAATTGGTTTACGATCAATAGGTAATGGAACTATATCCCATGGAACTATATCCCCTATTAAGGCATGCAATTCAACTTCCATGGCCTTCTGCCATCATGGATCACGAATGGCGACATCAAAGGATGATGGCTTCATTTGCTCTGAGATATAACTAATGCAGCACATATATTCTGTAGACAAGCGATTGAACAAAACATAAGAGAAGATAGGATATGGGGTACCTGATGAGTTAAGAGAGGCACAAACATAGTCTTTCGTCCAAGTGGGGGGACAAATAATCCTTCATCGTCATGGGGGAATATGATTAGGTGTAGAAGATGATATCTTCGAAATGGACTAAGAAGACTATTGTTCTGAATTAGATTTCTCTTCAATTGGCATTGTAGACTCTGTAGCTGAGTACTTTGGGGTAGATGGAGAAATTGCATTGGTTTCAATCATTGGAGAAGAAGTCGAGACAGATATATATATATATATATATATATATATATATATATATATATATAGTGGGAATTAGGCGATAAATCTTCCTCAAATAGAAAATGTCCGTTATGCTAATTTGAGCTTGGAGGTTCACTTGAAGATGCCTCATCCTATAAAGGTAAAACATCTTCATGGAAAACGATGTCTCTGCTTATGAAAAAGTTACCCGTCGATGGCTCAAAGAAACAATATCTCTTATGGAAAGTTGGATATCCCATAAAAATGCATCGTTGAGCTCGGGGACTCATCTTGTCACGAGGACCCAAAGCGGTAACATAACATAAACAGCCAAAAACTCTCAAGTGATTAACTTTAGGCTTCTTTCCAAATAGAACTTCAAAAGGAGTATGTCAATCAAGAACCCAAGTTGGCATGTGATTAATCAGGTAAGCTATTGTGACCACACAATCTCCCCAGAAAGTCTCAGGAATGAATGCTTGAAATTTAAGGGCACGTGCAACTTCTAAAACATAGTGTTGTTTACGCTCAACAACCCCATATTGTTGAGGTGTATAAGTGCATGTGCTTTCATGTACAATTCCATGACAGGAAAAAAGTGATTAACTGTCATGACTAGAAAATTATTTCCTATTGTCTATTCGAATACGTTGAATAGATTTTCCAAATTGATTTTTTGTGAGGGTGAATAAATCTTTTAAGTGGGAAAGGGCTTAACTCTTTGACTACATAAGAAAAGCCCATGTAGCACGAGAATGATTATTTACAATAGTGAGAAAGAAATGAGACCCATCAAGATGTGGGGTATGATAGGGCCCCCAAATGTCTACATGGATTAAAGAGAAATTATCTGTAGTTCGAGATTTACTCATGGGAACATAGGCACAAGGTTGCTTTGCAAGGGGACAAACATTACATTGAGGATGTGGAAAGAAAGCATTGTGACCCAAAGGTCAATGAGAAAGGATAACTTTATCATTGATAGCAATATTACACAATGATTTTTTATTCATGGAAATACATGATAAATAAAAATTTTTGGGAAGATTTGTCAAAAAATACGATCCTTGTGAAAGGCTACTCAAGCCCATCAATTTGCTAGTCAAAAGGGCCTGAAAAAGACAAGTGTTAGAATTGAAGAGGATGCGGCATGAATTATCCTCATAGGCCTTTGATATTGAGATAAGATTGAATTCAAATTAAGGGACATAGAGCACATTTCAAAGGGTAATGGAAGGACTAAGATTTACTGTCCCTATTTTTGTGACATTTGGTGATATTTCCATTTGAAAGTTTCACAATGATAGGGAAAATATATTTATGGGTATGAGAAAAGAAACTTTCATTACAGATAATGTGGTCACTAGCTAAGACAATATGAAGTACCTAAGAAGCTTGCCCTTTTATAAGATATTTCTAGTTGTTTTAAGGCCCTCATGATTTGCTAATACTGATTTTGAGTAATTAATTGATTGATGTTGTGCCCAATGACTTGATTAGCCAAAGATTCCTTCTTTCCCTTCTCCTAGGATTTACCATGCAATTTCTAACAAGTTTCCACCGTGTGATAAGGGCGTTTGCAATAGTTGCAATAAAATTTTCACTTTTCCTTTAGTATTTTCCTTCAGGGATGACATGGCATTTTGAGGACCATAGGATCCTTCAAAAGAAGATGCCATCATACCATGTTGGGAGCCATTGGATTCAGCTAAAACCATAGCTGAATAATAACAGTCAGATTTGGAGTGTGGATTTGAGCCGTCCATTTGAAAAGAGGTAGGGTTCCCTTCTCCTTCTTTGGCTCTTGCGGCCGCTCACGGTAGGTTCTCTCCATGGAAGCCAAGAACCTGTTCAATCAGAGAAAGGGCGTGTGAGGAGCCATCGGTCGGTGAGAGATTAGATTCAAGGGTAGCAAACACTAGTGAGGGGCCATCGGTCAATGAAAATCTAGATTTGAGGGCAACGAAGGCGACTCCATCTTCGGTTCATGCATGCCCAGCCACTGCCATCCTCTGGCTCTCTTTTTGGACTGCCAATTGGTAGATTCGCTCAAGCGGTGGTGGTGGCTCCATCACAAGTGTTTGCGACCTGAAATGTGAGTAGCTTTCATTTAAGATTAATAAGAACCGAGTCGCCTTTTCCCTTTCTCGTATAGTCTGATATTGTCAAAACATCTCCTCCGGTCCCTCGAGCTTCTCCTCAGTAGCCTTGAGTTCATTTCAAAAGGTTGAAAGCCAGTTGAAACACGTTGTAACAGATTGATTTCCTTGTTTTAGTTTAGACACGGCTTAGGTGAGCGAGAAGATCTTGGCCTAGTCAAGTTTTCTGTACATCTCACGGATGTTGTCCCATATCGTCTTTGAATCCTTGGTTGAATCATTGGTTGTAGTACAATCTAACAATAATCGAGAACAACAAATTAATAAACAAACACTCTATAATGGAGATGTCAATATTAAACCTCCAATAGCTGAGTCACAAGAGATAGTATTAAGAAGATCTCAAAGAGAAAGGAGGTCGGCTATTTCTGATGACTATATGGTTTATCTACAAGAATCAGAAATTGACTTAGGAATTGTAAATGATCCAAATTCATTTTCCCAAGCCATGGAATTTGAAGATTCTAATGAATGGTTTAATGCCATGGAAGAAGAGTTAAAATCCATGCATTAAAATCAAGTTTGAGATATAGTTGAATTACCTAAAGGATGTAAGAAGGTCGAGTGTAAATGGGTCTTTAAGACCAAGCGTGACTCAAAAGGCAATATTGAACGACATAAAGCCAGACTTGTTGCAAAGGGTTTTACTCAGAAAGAAGGCAATGACTATAAAGAGACATTTTCACTAGTCTCTAAGAAGGACTTACTTAGAATCATTATGGCTTTGGTGGCTCATTATGACTTAGAGTTACACCAAATGGATGTAAAAACCGCATTTCTTAATGGGAATTTAGAAGAAGAGGTTTATATAGACCAACTTGAAGGCTTTTCAGTTAAAGAAAATGAACACATGGTATGTAAATTAAAGAAGTCAATATATGGACTTAAACAAGCTTCCCGACAATGGTATTTTAAGTTTAACAATACCATAACTTCATTTGGATTTAAGGAAAACACCGTTGATCGGTGCATATATATGAAGATTAGTGGGAGCAAGTTTATTTTTCTAGTTTTGTATATTGATGTTATTTTGCTTGCCGCTAATGATCTTGGTTTGTTACATGAAACTAAGAAATTTCTCTCTAAGAATTTTGAAATGTAGGATATAGAAGAGGCAACATATGTGATAGGATTAGAAATATTTCGTGATAGATCACAAGGATTATTAGGATTGTCTCAGAAAGCCTATATTGAGAAAATTTTAGAGAGATTTAATATGAGTAAATGTTCAGTAGGAGTAGTTCTAATTCAGAAAGGTGACAAGTTTAGTCTTATGCAATGTCCGAAAAGTGAATTGGAACGAAAACAAATGAAAAATATTCATTATGCATCTGTTGTGGGGAGCTTAATATATGCACAAACTTGCACCAGACTAGACATTAGTTTTGCTGTCCAAATGCTGGGTAGGTATCAAAGTAATCTTGGAATTGATTATTGAAAAGCTGCAAAGAAAGTTCTTAGATACTTGCAAGGAACGAAGAATCATATGCTCACTTATTAAAGATCCGATCATCTCGAGGTGATTGGATATTCGGATTTAGACTTAGCTGGATACAAGAAATCAATGTTTGGTTACTTGTTTCTTCTGGCTGGAGGGGCAATTTCATGGAAGAGTGCGAAGTAGTCAATTATTGCTGCATTCACTATGGAAGCTGAATTTATGGCATGCTTTGAGGCCATAATTCATGGATTATGGCTACGGAATTTTATTTTAGGGCTTGTGATTGTTGACAATATTGCCAAGCCGTTGAAAATTTATTGTGATAACTCTATAGCAGTTTTCTTCTAAGAATGACAAGTATTCTAAGGGTGCTAAGTATATGGAGATCAAATACTTGTCTATCAAAGAAGGAGTTCAGAAACAAATAATATCAATTGAGCACATTAGCACTAATCTTATGATAGTAGATCCCTTAACAAAAGGACTGCTGCCCAAAACATTTAATGAGCATGTTAAAAGGATGGGCATTATTGGACATCATTAATGTTTGTATTATGATTGTATTAAGTTTATGTATTTGATACTTTGAGCTCACTTATGTGTTTTTTATATTTCCTGTTTTCTATTTAGTATACATTATGGAAATAGATGAATGTTAAATAAGATAGTTTCTAAAGAAACATTATGATTGGACTATTACTTGTTCTTCTCATTTATGGATTATGTTAAGTAAAGTGCTATAGTTGTAGTACATAGAAGGGACTATGTCGATTAATGACATACAACCGCTATAACTCACATTAGTTTTCTTTACTTAATTGTGATTATTATGTGATTGCCAATTTAATAAAATTTCATAACATAATCTTGTTATGCACATTACAGTCTTTATTAAACCATGAAAGGAACATCATATGGGCCAAGTGGGAGAATGTAAGAATTATTGTGACCCACATGATATGATTTATTATATGGTTTAATAATTATTGAAATGCTATAAAAATAAATAATTATTGGTTATGAGAAGTTGTGACTTTAATAAAATAAAAGGGTATATCGCTTTAATGGAAGACATATTTTTAACGAACGTATAAATAGAGTCCGGTCCTCTCTCCACCCACAATGAACAACAACAACAGAAAGAATTTGGTATTCTCTCATTCATTGATAGAATACATTAAAGTATAGTGGATTAAGGGAGAGAAATTGGATTTTTTCATTTGGTTCGAGTTCTTTGGATTTTCTACAACGATCATCATTAAGTGTAGCGTTATGGATAAAGGTATGTCTTTATCTATTTGTGAAAATCATGAAAATCAAAGATCGTTGTTTTTACTTTGATTTTCAGCATGAAAGTATTATATGTGTATACTAACAGAGGGCGCATCCCGGCGGCACCCTAGCTGCCCTGACCCAAAGGCTCGAGCTCGCTTGGGCAGCCGCCATCGCTAGCCAAGGCCAGGCTCAGCCTCCACCGAGCCTCAGCCACGATTGGCTGAAGAAGGAGACTCACTCGCTGGCAGCTCCATTGCCAAAATCCCTCAACTCCCACTTGGGCCGCCACCATTGCTCCTTAATCTTGCCGGGGCTGCCATGGCCAGACCGAAAAGGTAAAGAAGACACTAGATCTAGCCTAGACAAACATCGAATACCTGAGGTGCATCAACTAAAAAGAGAGAAAATGGATGCCCGAAAACAGAATCGTGAGTCCAGGGGTGCGGCCGAGCTACCGGAGGATCTCTCACTCTCTGAACCTTCCCTCGGATTTGCTCGAAACCGAAACCCCCGCGAGCTCTCTCTCCCTCACAGATCTCTCTCCCTCGAGGCCTTCGGATGTCTCTCTGAAGGCCGGCCTCCCTTAAGATCTGCCTCTCTCTCTCTTCATCTTGCTCACCCTCGGGCCTCCCTAGATGTCTCTCCCGGAAAGTCCTCTGAGCTCGCTGCATGCCTTAATCGAGTTCACAGCCCACCTATTTATAGGCGAGTAGGGTCCGGTCGATGGATGGTTTGGCCGCTGGCCCTTGGCACGCCGATTGGGCCTCCTTTTGGTTGAACCGGCATCACCTCGGCCGTCTGCTCGCACCCTGCTCTGCATTGAAGGCGTGCGATCTACGTCCTATTCCTTTGGATTTCTTGCCGGCCACCGCACTATTCCACGTGCGGGCGCAATCTAGGCGTGCCTCATTGTTGCCACGCATGTGCTGCAGGGGAGGGAGGAGGAAGAAGAAGAAGAAGAAGAAGAAGAAGAAGAAGAAGGTGGCCGGGCCATGAAGGTGAGGGGGGCTAGATGGGCCGGAGCCCATGCGAAAGAAAAAGAACAAAAAGGGAGTTGGGCGCGAAGGCCTAGCCTGCGTGGGCCTAGCCTGCGTGGGCCTCTCTTTTTTTCTTTTTTAAATAATAATTATCCTAAAATAGTATAAAATAAGGGAAATAAAATAGAAAATAAAAATTAGTAAAATAAAATAATATTGATACCTAGGTGATGCGAGAAAGATTTTTGTTAGGGCCAAATTAGTCCCTAATTTTCCTATGCAATTTAATCATAAATAGTTAACTAAAATTTAGGTGTCAATAAAAAGATTCTTATAAAGTGCCACTCTGCCAAATGTATAACTTGTATAAATAGTTAAACAAACGTTGCTTCCCTTGTCTCCTATTCCATTTGGTAATGGTATGTTCATTCTATATCTATTCCCGTATCATTTCCACCTGAATATCATCATCTTCTTCTTCTCTTTTCTTTTCTTTTCAATGGCACTGTTAGCTACATGGGACTTTGCATCTTGCATCAAATCCAGATTAAATCGAGTCATTTCCTTGCTATCAACCAACGTTCTTTGTGAACGGGCTGATCTTTTCCTGTCCAATCGATACGTAGATGAAGGCAAGCGCAAATCCGATGAATTCCCAGGCTTGTTTTATCCATGTCACGGGCTAGAAAGTCGGCACAAACCTTAGGACTACACGTTAATCATCGATTCCTCTGTGTAAACCTATGTATGGACACTCGCATGTGGACTCATTTAAGAGATCTAGCATTGGCTTCCTGTATGTGGCGACCGATGATGTGAAGATAATCCAGAACGCATGATGAATTATTGTCCTTTTGTGTGCAGTTGCGATGTCCCCTTCAGTTTTCAAATTTAAGAAGTTTGGACTATGGCAACAGAACACCAGCCACTGATTTAACTCCAAATGCCATGTCTCTGGGACCCACTAAACCAACCTCAACCTAAGGCTCCGTTTTGTGTGGTTCATCTTTCCTAGTCTTTGAGAAAAGGTACAGTCAGCATTCACTTCCGTTAACCTTCCGATAGCAACCTCCAAAAAGTAAAACAAGGAGGGAACGAAGACATGCGGCGGTAATATCACGCTCTGCACTAAAAAGGCGAGAGAGAGAGAGAGAGAGAGATTGAAGTGGCAACTTGCGTATGCATGGGGTTAACAGCAACAGCCAGATTCATATTAGAACGCCTCTAGCAATCTTATCTATTCCGAAATTAACAAAAGATCAAGAAGATACCTTTTGCTATGTTTGAAAAATGAAGTACCATAGAGCTGAGCAAAAATAAAAGAACCAACAAACGCATTCGTTCATTAATTTCCAAGATCTTATATCATTTCACCCTTTTCACTACAATCTAGATTGGCCAAAAACAAGTGACAGTACGGGACACCGTTTTTTGCCGGGAGGTTGAAGTTACAATGTTTTTCCTCAACTTTCTCAGTTAAATAATTCATCCTCACACTTTTTTTATTTTTCGTCGATTATTCCCTTTCCTTCCCCACGTCATTTCTTCATCGCATCACAACCAAATAAAGAATTGAAATACTCTTATCAATCCATTCCATTGTTAAAAGAAAAAAAGTGCCACTAAATTATTAAGGCCCTGGAATGCTATAACATTTTGACAACCAAGATTAAAAAATTCTCACCCAAAAAAATAAAATATAGAAATCACTACTTTCTTCATATTAGCTTCTACTTCTATCTCAGATGAAGTCCTGAAAAAACAAAATATTCAAACTAGATTTGGGGACACCGTACCAATAAAGCAAAGTTATATCGCAACATCTCTGTATCAATGTTCCTTGAGAAAAGGTACCTTATCTACAAGGTACCTTTTGATTGAGTCAACCACCTTCACAGGAAAAGCCTCATCTTCTGGGTAATAAGCAATTGGATCAGCTAATAATGGATCCGGAAGATCAAGAATGCCTTCCACCGTGGCGTGAAGGCAATAAGCTGAGTAGGTAACATGATATCCACCTTCTTGGACAATGAGAATGCGGCCTCCACTGTGCCTATCCGCGAGGCCGCGAATTGTTCGACCAATCGCCCGATATCCATCCATTGTCAAGCACTGCCTTCCATTTGGATCGAACTACAGTGGCAAAGACAATAATCACCATGTAAGACATTCTGGTAAAACAGAGACACGTAAAAGATTCTTGTGAAGATAAAAGTCCTTTTGGATCTAAAGCCAAATATCTCAGTTCAGGTAGCTATCCACATAAAACTTAATCAAGATAAGATTCTGTATTTTCAACTTTGGGTCATAGGGATGAACTCTCCAATATGCATATCCTACTCATTTTTGGACGTTCACAATCTGTGGATTATGGGTGTAGTGAAAAGATGGGGTGAACAATGAGCTTTAACAATCACGAACAAAAATGTCACCAAGTTTGGCAATTTTATGCACCAACACATCCATAGTTTTCTGGACGATGTAGCTTGCATTGATGGATCTAAGGATGCTATAAAGTTTGATTGCCTTATTGTGCTTCCACTCATGCGACTGCAACAGTTTTCTTGAAAATCAGAAGGTGCTCATTTTGCAGTTCTAAACACGCCCTAAGCTCTCATCACGTTATACAAGCATTTTGGCTTGAAAGAGAAGAAAAGCTCATCCTCATCTGAGAAAATGGTCTCCACTTCAGGAAGATGTTGCTTTGAACTGATTAAGGTGCCATTCTCCTGAGTAACAGCTTGTACAATTACACCATATCCCAAATCCCACGCTCACATGGTCCTTTTACAATAACAATAGTAGTTCCACTTTCGTGCTCCAATTAAGGCTAATTTTCTTCAGAGACAGCTTCTCAGGGCTTTCTTAGTATTGTCATAAGTATTTCCAAGCCTTCATCTTTTTGGTAATAACAAGCTTTAATCCTTACTAGAAATATAGCTCAGCCATCTTACAAGATTAACAGTACTATGAGATTACTATAGAAAATGGCAGTTGCTAGAATGAAGTAATTCTCTCCTTTAACCAAAGCACAACCCACAGCAGTTGCCCCAGAAGCAAAAATCTCACACTTTCCGTTTTGGAGAATCATCTAGCTTTCTGGAGCAAATAGAAAGAGATCCTTCAGCCACAAAAAAACTGATCTAGATAAAAGGAGGAAAGATTCTCATAAAGTGCCACTCTGTCAAATCCATAGCTCATATTAAAAGTTAATCGAACATTCAACTGATATGTAACTGACTGGTTTAGTAGTTCTGTGACTCCCAACAGTATATTTCTATGCACTAATAGAGTAGCATACACCAGCTTAGCAAGTTCAGTTTTGCATCAATTACAGGAGAAAGTGTAACTGGATATAACGGGAGGGGAAATAAAGAGGATCTACTTACCGCACTAGAGTCTTGGCCAACAACAAGAACAACCATTTCAGGTTTGAAACTCTCCACAGCTGGCACAACCAGCTCAGTCATGGCATACTCATATCCCCTGTCTCCGGTTCCATTTGGCAACGGAATGTTCATATTATACCCATATCCTTCATCCTCACCAAGCTCATCAACAGATCCACTTTGTGGATGAGATGGACCCCAGGACCCGTGATTCATGTGAAGAGAGATGGTAAGAACGTCACTGGATTGGTAAAACCCCTCCGCTGTTCCATTTCCATAGTGCACATCTATATCAAAAACGACAACCCTTTTGCACCCAGAGTCCAATGCCAATCGAACTGCTAGACCGGCATTGTTTAGGAAGCAATACCCATCGGCTTGAGAAGGCTGAGCATGGTGACCAGGTGGCCTCACTAGCGCATATGCAATCTTCCCCTTACCATCAAGTACGTACTTCATAGCAGAAAGTGTGTTACCAGCAGCAAGAAGGGCGGCATCCCATGACCCTGGGTTCAAGAAAGTTCCACCGCAAAGAACTTTCCCTCCGTTTTTATCGGCTTCCACTAGTTCATTTATGTATTCTGGAAGGTCAAAGATGAAAATCACATCCGACTTGAGATGGCTTTCCACATTCAACTTATTACCAACCCAATGCAGCTGTCATAAAAGGAACACATTCGACAGCCTCACAAGTTAACTTTAACAACTCCAACGGGCACGCCAAAAGTTCTGAGTGCAGATGTTTTCCACTGCTAATCATGCGGCATCGTGTTTAAACATATTCAGAGAGCCATTTTCTATCCAGGAATTCAATTATCTCGAGTCCCTAAGAATACATTTTTTTCACAACTAAGAAGTACCTTCCAGTTCATCATCAAAGGACACCAAAGCTGAACTGGGCATCACCAATTAATTAACTTCAGCACTAAAAGAAAATCCTATCTTGCACTTCCAATCCTCCAACACTACAGAAAATAAAGCAAAGACCAAAATCTCTCTCTCACCGCAGCTCACCCACAATCACTTGCAGCCTTTATCCAACGAATCACTGTTCGCTCCATACGTATTCCAACCCAATCGAGCTTTCTCACACAACAACGAACAAAACAAGAGAACAGAACATGGTACCAAGAGAGAGAATCATAGAAAGTACCAGGAGAGTGAAAAGAGAGGAGCTGAGAGATGAGAGCAGGCGTTGCAGTGTGCCAGGAGATGAAGGGAGAGATGGGTCCTCGCTTGAGGATCGAGACCATGTTCCGGACCCTGTCGGGGTTCTCCGGGTGCTTCTCGAGCACGTCCAAGAAGCCCGGGTCGGATCCCGTGTCGAACACGCCCCGACCCGTGTCGTGGCTCAGCATCCCGTCGTGCCAGAACACGTCGACCCGGTTCGTCTGAGGAGAAGAAGGAGCAGCAGCCATTCGAGAGTTGAATAGCGAAGCAGCTGATGATGTTTCCCGTCTTCTGATCCTCAAAGGATGCTCTAACTCAGCAGGAGGAAGCGCTTGCCAGCTTATGCTTTTTGCCTGTAATATCTAATTTCCCTTGACGTTTTTGTTATAACCATCGTTTAGTGAAAAATGGGTCATTTTCAAAAAATATTTTCTTATGAGTCATTTCCAGAAAAATGTTTTTTAATATTTGATAAGGAAAATATTTTTCACTCTCCTGATTGGTGAGTACAAGTATCAATCGAGGCTTGCCAAATTGACGAGCGCGAGTTTAAAATGGACGTGCTTAAGGTTCACTTGATCCGACAACTACCCAAGAAAGAAGAAGATGAGAAAGAAAAAAAAAAATAAAAAAGAAAATAAGAAAAGGAAAAGGAAATGAAAGATAATTTGAATTAAAAAAGAAAAAGAAAATTAAAAAATAATTTGAACAAAAAAAGAAAAGAAGAAATGAGAGGAGAAAGAGACGATTTGTAGAGGCGTGAGATAAGAAAAATCAAGTGATTTCCATGAAACGAATGTCAAAAAATCCGAAAAACATTTTATTGAAAATTATTTTCCTCGAAACGAATGGAACCTAATTATTTACAATATTTTTTGTCTCTTTCAATTTGTCATTCACCAATTTGTGAATCTTTCCACATGTATGACCCACTTTGTGTTAGCCAGCCTTTTGATTTTTCAAGAATAAATATCTAAGTAGAGCTTAATGAGACTCTGGTGGTACTGCTGGGTCTCCAAGGCCCAGAAATTTTACAGAAAAGGGAAAGCTAATAAAGTCAACATGTGATGGTTAAGCAGAGGTTTTATTCCAATTTTAACACAGAACTGTGCTGTGATGTGTGTTTAGCGACATGTAGGTGACTAAACATCATCCATTTTGGCCCGGTGGTCGATGCATTCTCATTTTTGCTCGAACTCTGTGGCTGCCCTTCAATGGTGATCATACGGTGAGTCATATCCTCATCAAGAAGTAGCCGAAGAGTTTCATCCCCTTGGTCAGAAAGCAGCTGGATGCTTCCTTGGTGAGTCATATGGCGACGCCCCCTATTGACCGCAAAGCTCCAGGCTCTGCGCACTTAAAATGCGCCAAGAAGGCCGGTTCGTTGACGGCCTCAGAGATCTTCTGTAGGCATTCTGCAATGTCGATAAGCAGCAAAACGACAGTAGCAGCTAGTGTTATATCTAGGAGATCTGCACCTTCCCACCAGCCCGATTCAAGCAACAACTTGAGTTCTTTGGAAGCTGCCTCAGCGTTAGCTAGATAGATACCGGGTGACGTTGATGGTCGAGTCATTATCTAAATGGCTGATGCGATTTCCTTCAAACATTTGCCGGACTCCACAGAAATCTTCATGCGGGGTTCTTGAATTTTCCTCTGAACATTAGGGGGCGCTTGTACATGTACTCAATGAGTCATTAATCATCAACATTGGCTCTAACCAAGTTCGAGGCCAATCAAAGGAATGATTTATCTGAGAAATGGTTATATGATCTTAAGACAACCACCAACATTTATGGTTCAAAAATCTATCGAAGTCAAGTTACCAACTCGGTTTCAGCAAAGAGTTGCGCCAAAGTGAGATCAATAGGACTGCTTCTATTAAGAAACTATAGTGAAGATAGCTATTGAGAACTTCAATCTTGTAGGCGCACTGACGAATTAGAGTACTGATTTTCAAATGATGCTTCCAAGGATGATGAAACCAGAATTGACCATGACAAGGCTCCCATCTTGCTAAATTGACCTGCAAAGAAATGGAATCAGATTGACCTAAAATCCGATTCTGGAAGCAAAGATAAACAACTTGTTTATTTGGCTGAAGATAAACAACTTGTTTACTTACCAGCATCTCTTCCTTGTCTTTGGACGTCAATAGAGTTTGACATGACTCAAAAGAAGATCTGCCGTCTTCCTTGGATCGCGCATCATTTGATAGTCCAAAGTACTTATCTCCAAATCTTGTAAGGCAAAGATTTTGTCAGTCCATCTCTATTCCTCAATAAAGCTCATTTTTGAGTAATTTTTCAAATTTGACCAAAACCTTCTAGAAAAAACCCGAGTTTATCCATGTTTGGAGCGATCAAATCTTGAAGCTGCTCACCACTCCAAACTGGGCAAAAGAAGATGCACGCGAGAATGGCGGTGAAACTGCCGAGAATGATGGTTGACGCTCTTTGGCAAGCTATTGTGATTGCCTAATTCTCTTGATAACCCGATATGAATACCATGCAGAAGGTCAGATCGAACACTATGAGCCCAGAATCATGCCTTGTCTTCATTTCAGGAGGAAATCTTGTAAATGTCACAAGAGCAACTTCATAACACCAAAAACATTAGCTCAATTCATTAGTAAGTGGTAGACAGGTCTAGTTTCTTCTTTAGCGAGGACAAACCTAATATGAAGACAAAGAAAGCTAACAGTATTGGCTCCATGGTTGTTCCTGAAAGAATTGTGACTTTGTGAGTTCCAATTCCTAGAGTAGCAGTTACACTTGTTGCTAACATCCTGTTCAATCCTTTCCCCGATGTTGCTCGTGCAAAAAAAGTTGAACAACAAAGATGTTTGCAACGCCCTATCGCGACACATTGTAATAGTTAGTAAACTATCAAAGCTTACTACCAATAGAGAACTTGAACATGACCACAACCGTTAATACTGTCCAAATTGCATTGACACCGAAACCATTGTAGAGCAATCGAAAGTAGTAGATTAAGGAAACCAATGTCAGAGACAATCGCACTTTTAAGTAATGAATGATCTTTCTGGGATGATCTTGCCCTATTCCTTTGCTCTCATTGCGATGGAAGTCATTTTCACACATATTTTCTTAGGCAAAGCCTTGACAGATATGTATCCCCTCATGAAAGGCCCTGCCTTCTCATTGTCGTAAAAAATTGTCATCTCCATTTTGTCTCATGCAAACTCCTAGCAACACTATCCAGCAGAGTGAAAAAACAGACTAATGTCCTGGCAAGAGAGGCCAGATCCTATATTTATAGATTTGGCAAAAGAGGCAAGATCCTATTTTCATAGTTAAGCAGTTTTCCGGGCCGGTGTTGTGGCAAAAAGAGGTTATGCATTTCTAGATTTTGAAGAAATCTAGCCGGGTATCATCAATCTATTTACTTGGAAGGTGTTGACCAAACTTAATCTAGATGAAACTACAATTAATAGTTGGAACGTCCTATCACATGTAAATGGAATCAATCTCCTCTATGCTTAGCCTCTTAATGGATCAAAGACAGAATGATGGGGGAAATGAGATAGCTAAAATGCCATAGCAACTCGTGTTGTGCTGGACTTTGTATATCATACCTAATTCGCTGCACAATTATATGGAGATGGATATGGAAAATTGGAAGGAACTGACATAAATATAAGATCTCCCCTCCAAATCTGGCCATTAATCCATGTATTTATTGCTATACTTTCCATTGGACAGTTAAAGACTTTGCTTTTGACCTGAGGGTTTCGCAAAAGCCTAGACTAGAGTGAATGCAAAGTAAGAGTGAGTTTTGCTTTGGTTCTGCCTTTCATACGGCAAGAATAGGTGATAGGAAAGGACCCAATTGTCCAATCCAAGCTCATTCTTTGACACTATTTGTCCGGCTCCGCAGCAGCATTTTGACCAAGAGCTCTGTTTTTTCTCTTTTCGGAGGCACCCATTGTTGTCTGGTCGCTGTTCTAATGGGCTTGTCCTGTTTTCGGGAGTTTTGATTAATGAACTATTCCTCGGCCCAATAGACAAAGATGGTCAAGACTGAGCCCAAGAATGGAATATCATAAACCCTAAATCTCATACAAAATCCCTCCTTCATTATGATTATGAATTTCTTATAGATAAATTGATTGTCAGATGATCATCAGGACTCTCACTATCACTAGTAAAGCCCAACATTATAAATACAAAGAAAATATATGAAATAGAATCGGCTATTTCTCACTACAAGAGTAGTTGATATATTTCTGAAGCTTTGGGCTTTTGCGAATACCCTCAAGCATAGGGTTTTCAATTGGACTTCAAGATCCTCTCTGTTTGGAGAGTGGATCTACTATTTCCAATTTACCTTTCTTAACTAGATGGGACATTGACCCATATTTTTTAAATGGATAGGACGTTAGTTATCTTTTTCAAACTGTAATAACTTAAATCACTCCTAACAACACTAATCTAGAGCCAAAAAAAAAAAAAAAAAAAAAAAACTAGATTTCCAAGCACAAGTTGTATGTCGTGAACACGCAGAGTTGCATAATAACTGAGAAAAAAAGCTTCAATTCATTATTTCACATCTATAGATCTAAGCCGAATTACAATGAAAACATGACCAACTTTTAATTTGTAAACCCTAAGAAATCCAAGGAAACTAAAAGTACAAACAAGGAAACTGAATGAAAAAACGATAAGCTAATCTACTAAATTCAGTAACTTCTAAAATTTAATAGAAGCACCTAAGATGTTAAGCTATTATTTGAAATTCTAATAAAGCCTACGTATAGGGAATATAATTCACAATTCTATTTGCAACTGTGTCCACATTTTTTGGTGCACTTGCGACTACTGTTTGCGTGATCAAGAAGGGGGATAGATTGGAGAAGTTGCTTTATTTCATAAATGAATATTAAATTAATATAATTATCAAAAAATTCATAAACCTATTATACGACATCTAATTTAGTTATTAACTCTTCATTTTGACCAATTTGCTCTTAAGCCTTTTGACGATTTGTTAATGAAATCATTCTGTTAGATGACATGTGTTAGCCATCTTGTGTGACACGAGGACGGTCAATGCAAACAGGGATAATGCAATATTTTTTAATATTCTAAATATTTTTATAATTTTTTATTTTCTTATCTTTTTTTTTTCCAACTTGAGCCAACAAGGGTTGGTAGCCTAGAGTTGAAAAGGAAAAAAAAAAAAAAAAAAATATTTTGAAAATTGTTCACTTTAATACCAATCATCTTACATCATTACCATGTAGGATAGCCATCATCCATATCATCGATTTCCAATCAAAATTAGTAAGAAGGATTATATTGACAAATTATCAAAAAAGTTTATGATTGAATTGGCTATAATAATAGATTTATGACTTTTTTTTGTAATTTTTCTCAAAACTTATACTACGAATCATTGTTGAATACTCTTTTGCGCATGCCATTGTTAAGTGTCAAATTCACAAATTCACAAATGCAATTCTCCTAGACTAATTCAAAATTTTGTGCATGTGTAGGTGCAAAATAAAGATTATATAGTCCGACTAACTTGTTAAGCATTGGATAAATTTAATTGGCCTAATGTGAGTCAAACAACAAACATCAAAATACTCACTCATGGGCAGCGCAGTTGGTTGAAATATCTTTTCCAACGAAGAAGGTCAAGGATTCGAAACTTTGCGTTGTTAGTGATTAAAGCGGGGGGGCCCGGTAATAGGTTGTTGGGCCAATTTCCTCCGAGATATAGTCGCTGTTGGGCCTCCACCACGGAGGCTTGTGAAACCCCAAATCGGCATAAGCCGACAAGGGTGGCTATGGCGGATCCTCGGTCACAAAAAAAAAAAAAAAAAAAAAGCAGCAACAACAAACATCAAAATAATATATATGATAGCAATATCAAATTTAGGAAGCCAAAGTCGAGGGGTGATCAATCAAGTCCCCTTGAGGAACTTAGATTGACTACCATTTTATTTTCAATGATAAAAATTGTTTCGTATAATTTTCCAAATAATCTGGAAATTTTTTATTGCAATTAGAATGTAAGAGATGGTGATTTCTTTAAATTTTGTCGACATCAGCACTTCGTCAAGTCTTGTTAATCTTTTGTTTTTGTCTTATAAATCAAATAATTTTTTATTCCAATTGGGCACTATCAAAATTTAATAATGTCAATGCTAGTATCGCACTTGCACTCTCCTTTGTTTCTATTTTTTGACTAACTCTTATTTGCTTGATCCGAGAATATTATCTTCTCTTTCATACCAAGACTCGAGCGGCCCACTAACAAAACTATGATATTAGAGTAGAACTCTGGTTTGAATTTATATTTTAATATTCATCGTTTTAGTTGGGCTATGCCTAGTACGTCAAGATCTAAATATAGTATAATTTCTCAGACGAAGAGACCTAATCTCCCAAATTTTCTTGTATGTGTATGTTGCCGCAAAAAACTTGTGATAAAGTGGTCCGAATAAGAATGATGATTTTAAGCGAGCCGCCATGCATCTTGCTTTTGCTTCCATTTTCTTATTTATTTATCTATTTGCATTTTCTCCATTGTGTATGAAGAAGGCTTCGAGAAGCAATAAAGCAGGTGGCCACAATGGTAATAGTTAAGAATCAATATGCTTTCCGTTGATATAGCGTCTATATTCATTCTTCATTTCAAATTTTCTTTGGATTAAGCACTCAAAGGAACGAGAGTTGGCGTAAAACGAATGCTAAGTTTGAGTGCGCCATCTAATTCTTGACTAAAGTATGATACACGAGGTCAAAAAGAAAAAAAAAGTTAGATGACAATGACATAGCCTAATGATTTTGAGAAACACTAGGGACTTTAACACAAGGTTGTCATGTACTGCCGTCCTTCAGCAGCCAAAAGAAAACAAAGGACTGAATTCTGATAAGCGCATAAGAGGTCAAAACCTGGAAAAGCTTTGGATTTGTTAATGAATTAGGCAGCGACATTACAGCTGCTCTTGATAAGTGGTGTAATTTATAAAAAGTCATATATGCTTTGGCCAATCTATCTTGGGAGTACCAGACAGATCGAAAGGATATTATCATCATCGCAGACATCACGAGGAGGATTTGTCTAGTGGGAAACAACTCAGTGCCCACCCATTTGCCTCTTTATCAAGTGGCTTCCTGTGCTCGCCACTTGCTCAATGCTTCATTTTGTGTGGTGTTAGTCGACTTGTTGCAGAAAGTGAAGAATCCTCCGCTCACGTTCTGATAGTCAACTTATTTTAACATCAATTGCCATAAAAAAGAAGATTGTTTCAATGTTAATCAGCTATTCAAAGGACGTGGCTGAAGTGGTCGTGACAGAGGAAACTCTCTGTAGTTCATCAGGTGGGTGTGGACACACTTGTGCGAATTCGGGTGACTGCTGCAAGTCATCGTGCCGCTTCTCCAACCTAGTGAACATTCAAGAGAAAGAACTTATTATAATCTTTTATGGCTATAGAAATTGATGCATGTGGGGGTGTTTAGTATTGTGCTTTCATTAAATCTACGTCGATGTTCGAGTTATCGAGCTATTTCTCTATTCATATGAGAGAGACACCCCAGAACTTTAAGACTAGAACACTATAGATCCACATTCTTGACTACTGCCTGATGCACGCATTAATCGATCTAGGACAAATAAGTATTGTAACTATGATCATGCTGACACAATGTTCCCGTGGGTTTTCAAGAAAAAAGTGATCAGAATAATATCGATTGTTATCTAGACATATGGTACGTACTTAAGAAGGCTCCGTTCGAATATTTCTTAGGCTGCGTTTGGCAGTCGAGATAAAATTTGGGATAGGATATAATTTATCGTATCCTACGTTTGGTGCTCACTCGGGATGGGATAAAGTCGGATATAAGGGGGATATAGACAGGATAAAATTATCCCATGGGGGGGTGGGATAAAGGTGGATAGGATTTCTAACGTCCATAATAGGAAAGTTATTTTTTTTAATAACAAATTTATTAAATTAACAAAATTGAAATTATATTTCAATATAAATAATATTTGAATTTAATTTAAGAAAATAAAAATAAAAATTTATTTTTAATTAATCTTATTTTAATTCTATTTTGTAATAAACATTCAATCTATAAATTAAATATTTATATTTATTATATATTTTAGGTATTTTTGTATTTTAAATATGTTAGTACAGTTTACTATTTGATAAATTTTTATTAAAGAATGATGAAAGGGAAAAAAGAAATAATAATGAAAATAATATAAAAAAAGAGGAAAAATATAATAAATAATAAATAATAAATAAATTAAGGAATAGTGTTATGAGATATTTTCACCATCTTCATTTATGAACATTTATGTTCATTTATAATGATATGTCGTTTATATAAAAAAAAATATACATGATGTGAACATATCCGACTTTAATACTTGTGATTCACCAAACATTGACAGGGACATAAAAAAATCCTAGGATTTCATATCCTACATCTCTTATAGTGGTGAAGGCGGCTTTAGTGGTGAAGGCTTTGTACTGTTGAAAGTGTTTCTTGTCTAATCAATGATAAATTTGACTGACTTGAATTCTCTGAGCATGCCAATATAGTCAAGGTTCATAAATAGGGTTTCCGAGCTTCTGCAAAATCATCCGCATACAATTCAGATCACCGTCCATCAAGTTTTGTCAACTTGCGATTTGACTCTGTTAGTATTGATCTCGAAGGGTATTAAAATCGGGCCATGAAGTTTGTCGGGCATGGAGATGAAACTTGTTTCCAGCGCATGAGGCGATCGGCGGGCGACCTGCTGCGTGCACACATCGTTCTGTGCTCGAGCAGGGTGCCGTGGATCGATCTTCTTTCCTGCACGTATTGTACTCTTCTTCGTATCACGATCAATCTCAGTCGCTAAGGTATACCTTATTTACATGCAAAGGCAGTCGAGATTGTATGACGCACACCAACAAGAGCACCATGCTTGATAAAGGATATTCAGCCGATGTCCGCCACCTTGCTCTCAGCACATGCACGGCTAATCATGGTTAAAAATCGGAAAACATTATTGAAATGAATTCGGAGATGCCGCAATACCTTGATGAAAGTTGCAATTTGGTTAATCAGTGAAACAAATTAGCATACTGTTTTGATTGGAATATTCATTGCCACTCCATAAGTTAAATTTGTGTTGGTCTGTACCCATATTTATAAAAGCAATCAAAATAAAGAAAGAAAACCGGACAACGTGACCGATAAAATTATTTTTATCAAGTAATTAGATAGACAGATTTAGTTAGCTTAGTACGGAGCTAATTGAGAACTTTAGCAGCATCCTCATCAAGCTTCTCATTATATTGCATCCTTATCTTTATATAGGAATTAACTTCCTCATACACTAATATCTCAAATATCAAATAATGTCCAGTTATTACGTAGGTTATCCTTCGCATATAAGACGCCTACATATCTACACCGCCCGCGCTGGATTCGGTCTCACTGGAGGAGTCCCGTTTTCTGGCGAGACGTTCACCTCGAGCGTACTCACAGTCAGCACGACTTCATTGCACTCGACATGCTTCTTGAAGCTGGCGAGGGAGGCGAGCTCGTTGACAGACTTGGCAATCTCGTCCGTGCAGTCGATGATGTTGAGGAGGAGTGAGGTGACAGTGGTGACGTGGACGGTGGCGAGGAGTTCGGTCGTGTTGAGCAGCAACTTGAGGGCTGTCGCGGTGGTTCGGGAATTCTCAAGGTGGGAGTCGCGGAGGACGGCACGGTCATCGTCTTGTGGGAAGATGCAAGTTGCTTCAGAGCTCTTGCGGCTTCCTTGCTCATCTCTGCGCAGAGCTCTTTGAGTCTAGTTTGAAGATGTGGTGGGGCCTGAATATGACGAGAGTGAGTGGCTACGTTATTTTGAGAGTTAGATAAAATTTTTTTTTAGCAACATAGGGACTAAAGCACGTGGTATAACTATGTCTGAATATATATGTCATGATAAACATTCTCTAGTTAATGAAAAATCCTTAGTTGCATCCGTTACATGTGAGCCTAACTCTCATGCACTATTAAATAAGATGCGATCCACATAAAACCCGCATGATATAACAATATATATCAATTAGGTGGTCCGGTGTGCCCAAATACTTATTCCAAGCTAATGCAATTAGACGTCTAACTTACTTGGAATTTAGTGGTGAGGTAGCTATCAAGGGCTTCAATCCTATAGGCACATTGACGAATCAAATCTCCAATCTTTAGGTATTGCTTCCACGGATGACGAAAGCCAAACCGGCCATGACGTGGTTCCCAACATGCAAAATTTGCCTGACGTGATCATCACAAATCATGTGTCATTATTAAGTGAACACAATTAAGTAACACTTCACATGCATGAGTGTCTACTTGAAATTAGAGAAAAGAACAAGAGGACTTGTACCCACCAGAGATTCTTCATTACTCTTCGTTCCGAGAACACTTTTGTATCCTTGCAAAAGTGACTTGTTCTTATTGGAGTCACTGCCTTCTGATTCTCTCAAGTATCCATTCTCAAATCCTAAAAAAATTGAAAAAACATATATTGCATTCAATCTTATTGTATCATTTTTTATATTGTTTCTAGGGTTTGGTGGATTTTCTTTTGCATTTTCTTCCCATGATTTTTTTTTTTTCTTTTGTAGAATGATTTGTGTGCACCTTCCAAGAAGTTGGCAAGCTTTTCCATGTTGCGAGCAATGAGGTCGTGGAGGTCTTCGCCGGCCCAGACGGGACACACGATGACGGAGGTGATCAGGCAGGCGAAGCCGCCGATGATGACGGTGGAGAGCCGCTTCTGCGCGAACTCCAGTAGCTCGTCCTCCCTGAAGCCCGACACCGACACCAGCGCGAAGGTCAGTATGAATATCAGCATCCCGTAGTCGTACTTCGCCTTGATTCGCGGAAAGAACCTCATGAACGTCGAACCGGTGGCTGCATTTTGGAACAATATATCAATCACTGATTCAGCTCAATCGTATCAAATCCTGTTACGCCTCATTTCTTGAGTGCTATTTAATTCTCTTTTTAATATTTCACTGAATTTTTACCTTGAAGAAAGACGAAGAAACCAAGCATTATGGGCTCGCCGGTTTTTCCTGAGAGACTTGCCAAGTGATGAGCGCCAACACCAAGTGCACCGGCAACCAATGTAGCAAGTCCTCTATTCAACCCTTTACTTAGAGTGGCCCCTGAAAATGTTCTCTCAGTTAGTAAATAAAAGCAAAAAAAATGTATATATGGTAGAATTTACACCGAATTCAGCCGATCGTGGTTCAAGAAACAGTGAGACCGACAGAGCACCGACGGTGGGTTACCATAAACTTACCGACGTAGAATTCGAAGACAACCACCACAGTCATGACGGCCCACATTGCGGCGACGCCGAAGCTGTTGTAGAGCGGCTGGTAGTAATAGATCAACGACACTAAGGAAAGCGCAAATCCTACTTTGACCGAATGAGTGACTCGTTTCCGGTCATCTGGCCCAAGCTTCATCACACTCTTGGCCAGCTCCGCCACTTTCGCCATCAAGCTCCTGGGCAAGCCCATCAACCACCTCCATGCGCAAGCGAGGATTCCGGCTCTCTCCTGGCTTGGGGCAACACCCGTTTCCAAGCTCTCCATGGCTCAATGAATGAACACAAACTTGGATGCAAAAAAGAGAGAAGTGATCTTCCCCCTTTTTATGGAAGAGTAGAAAACAAGAGGAGAGAGAGAGAGAGAGAGAGAGAGAGAGAGAGAGAGAGAGAGAGAGAGGTTGCCGTTGTGATAGGGACGAAGTCTGAAAATGCCTTGGACGTGAAGAGTGGGGCTCTAAAGGGTCTCTATTTATGGAGAAGGAAAACCATATAGAGATGGTGCCACACTGTCGATTTGGTCTTGTAGTACAGTGAGGAAATTTCTGAGGAGGTGGGGCTTAGTGGGTGTTTCCACTAAGAGCAGCCCAAAGTTGCACCCAAGAAGGCAAATTGGGGTCTACTTCTCCACCTTTTGTTTTGTGAAAAATAAATAATTTAATTTTTAAAATAATTTTATATTATTTATAAAAATAAATATTTATTTAGACATCTATAATAAACATATTTTTATTAATTAATTAATTTAAATGACATAAGAGATCATTTTTAGAAAAAAATTCAAATTATTTATTTTCTACAAAATAAATGGCCTTTAAGTTCATCTGGCTGAGTAGAAAAGGCTTAATAAAGTTCCATCACCATCAATTTTTTAATCCCCTCCATGGCTGTTTCTTCCCTGTCCCAAGGCAATTGGCGACATTGCTTGCCGCGTTTGTTGTCCTTACTTATAGTGGTACATGTGCGACATTGATGCCATAAGCTATGACCATGTACAGTTTCTTTCTTGGGATTATTGTCACATGAACAATTTTGTGTCGGTTCATAAAATATTGGAAATGACACATACGCTTCGTGTCCTTTGAAATAAATAAATAAATAATAAAGTGAAATTGGTTGCTGGTTGCAAGGTGCAACCTCTACACAAAAGATGAGCCCTATCCATTTGATATATATAGTGACAGTTGGTATCACGAATGTGGTCCTAGTACTCACATGCCCTACGCCCATAATGAGCATAGTATCTTTTTCTTATTTTGTACATGTCAATACCCTCTAGTTATTTTACATTCAAGTGATCTCAAAGTCCAAATGACCTAAATGAAGTCTTTTTAGGACTTGCTTAGGTCTAAAACACGCTTCGTGTTCTTGGAATTAGAAAAATGAAGTAGAAATAGATAATAGAGTTAATACTCTGAAAAACCCCAAATCAATACATTTGTGACAAATTTATTCAAAATTAATTTTTTAACCACAAAAAACCTAAAACATTAGATCTATAATAAATTTATCCCAAATCAATTGTTTGATAGTCAAAAATTTCAAACTGTTACACATGTGATATATTTATTCTAAACTAAATTTTTTACCACAAAAAACTTAAAATTAGTACACCTATGACAAAGTTCCCCTCTATTAACTTCCATAAAATTTTATTGTTAAATTTGCTGGCGTGAATGATATATGGTGACATGTCATGGTGACATGGTAAGTCTACATGAAAATCCCTAGGGCTAATGCAACGAGAAATCTTAAATTTGTCACATATATACCTTAAATTTATCATAGGACTACTGTTAAAATTGTCACTAGTATACCTATTTGAGATTTTTTTTATTATATTTACCCTATGAATTTCCATGTGGACTTGTCACACCACTATACCACATCACTATGTGTCATCTAGGTTAGCAAATTTAATCTTTAAATTTGATAGAAGTTAAACAATGATAAATTTGTTACAAGTATACTAGTTTGGGGTTTGTGGTAGTTAAAAAATTAGTTTGGAGTAACTTTATCACAAGCATATTGATTTGCAGTTTTTAATGGTCAAAAATTAATTTTTGGTAAATTTATCACGGGTATAATAGTTTAGGATTTTATATGGTCAAAAATTAGTTCTTAGGTAAATTTGTACCAATTTAGGATTTTTCGGGATATTAATTTTAATGAATATCGTGTAACCTTATATTGTTCCGACTCTCTTTTTACTCTTGATACATAGTTTAATTCGATCGAATACCCGATTTTTCGTGAATAAAAAGTCGGTTGTGGGTGGCTTTTAAACTTTGTTGGTTTATTTTAAAGCTTGGACTGAAACTATCTGCAATATGGAAAAAGAGAGATACGACAATCTGGCGCTCTTTCATTTTTGCGAAGTGACCGGATTTATTTTCACATTAAATGATTTTGAGATATTATATGTATGGTAAAAGGAGTACGTTGGGTGGTGTTTTTAATCTTTTCAATTTTGACCCTGTTAATATTTTTAATAAACAAACCTTCCACTCTATAATAAATAATTTCTAGTCCGCTTATAATGCACCCAAAAAAAATTCGGTATGGAATCTAGGACGCACGCGCAAAATTATACCTGCTTCTCCCCCCCCCCCTAAAAACCATCAAAGAAAGGGTGCTATGCATAACAATAATTTTCTTCACGAAATATTTTTTTTTTTAGTTAAACTAAGATCATATTTATTTTAAAATACCAAAGCGCTTGAATCGGAGAGCGAAATTCTAGAAATTCATTCTTTCTAGATGCGACTAAATGAGTGAGAACAATCTCCATGCGTGTCCTCATCTACATGACCTTCCGAACGTTCTGTCCATCGGGGCTCACGTGCTTTTTATTTTAATGGCCATAACGGGGAACATTCGAATAAAAATTGCTAGCGAAAGTACCAAAATCGACGTGGCAAACCTTAATGATCCAAGAAAAACCATGCCGGTTACGAGAAGGAAAGGCTTTGTTAACGACTGGTGATTGAAATTGTAGTTGTTCGCCTTGCAATTGTAAGCAAATTCAAGGGTCATGCATTTTAATTAGTGCACGTTGCCTTGGACCATGGAATGTGAAACATATTTTAAGTCGAATTAGCTTAGCCAGGAGTGGTTAGCGCCTCAAATTAAGCACAGCACCTAGAAGCTGAACTTTCGATTTTTGCCTCTTAGATCCTCAACCACTAAGACCGATTTTCGGGATCATGAAGTTTTTATCTACATAACAGGTCTTTTTGTACATGAAATGCACAAGTTTCAAAGAGTATTAGCCCATCGAATCAACTTGGTCCATGATAGATCAATCATATGGTTCAAAACCAATCCCAGCTGGTGCTAGACCATTTGAAGTCCACCAGCGTGTAAACGGTTATAATTTTCTCGGTCCGTATTAGATTGGATCTAGATAAGTACTCCATATGAAAGTAGATTTTGAAGGAGTACATGATAAGAGCTTTGAAGTTCATTAACTTGGTACAATATAGAACTTTCTAATTGGGAAGGATATGGTGGTGGTTCATTCAAAAGAGTGAGAAAACTGTAAGCAGTTTATAAACAAATTATAGGTCAAAAATGGACCTCTTTGCAATAATCTAGGCATTATTTTACAATGAATTGGACCAACATCAATGGTCAAAATAGTCAAACGGTCAACTCCTTTTTTTGGAAGAATAAAATGTATAAATAATGCATTTGACTCATCTTGGAAATTGATTAAAAAAATTCAAAATCATTGCTCAAACTTGGCAGGATTTGAAGGGAATATGCTCTCCATTTTTCTATAGAGCATAAAGGTTTTCCATTTATAGTCTCAAAATATGAACCATTCTCGACCTTTCTTTCTTTCACCAACAAAAAGCAGAAAGCAAAGATCAAATGCATCCAAAGATAAAGCATTGGAGCACACAAGAGAGATCAAATCAGCATGGATGTTGTCTAATTTTAAGCTACCCATTTCAATACTTTCCCAAGAATAATTTTGTTCCCAGTTTCTATGAGTATGATTTCATCTTATTGGTCCATGGAAAAATTGTATATTAACTGCCAAAAGTACATCAGCTAGTGGTCCAAAATAAAAATCCCATGTTTATGTCGAACTATTGGTGATGATAAGTTCTGTCGTAGCTTTTTTTTTAGTCTTGATGGATAGGAGAGTTAGTGAACAAAGCACCCCTAAGAGCAGCACAAACACCTTGGAATCATGTTCTCATCTTGATTGAACTGCGTTTGATACTTTGATTCGTTTATGGTACTGCCACTATTCTTTTTTTCTTTTTTTTTTTTTCTTTTTCCAAATTATTGCACCCTACTTGATCAAGCTGCTTTTCACAACCACTTTGCCACATGCCTTTGGGCCTCTAAAAGACCCCGGGCAACAGTCAAGCCCTTTGGCAAATTCTTTTAAAGTATTATAGGAAAGTGCCTTTCCGAAGTTCTCATTTAACCCAAGATAGGTACATAAGAACTTTGGATTTTAACATTTCTGTAATGTGAATGTGTTATGTTCTTCCAAATTTGCTCTCACTAAACTTTCGAAATTTCGGAAATGCCCTCATCACGCATCTTTGCCGGTGAGACAAGATCTAGTGGTAGGGATCCTTAGGTGAGATTACTTAAGGTTGCAAGGATGATCAATGCCAGGTTGGACTCATCAGCAATGGTTTGAGGTTTTTTTCTTTAACAATAGCAAAAATCATTCACAAGTATAATCTTTTCCAAACAATATTTAGATTAAAGTTGCTTTCCAATACCCTTTTACATTATAATTTACAGAACACTATTTTTATTTTGAACTAATCATTTCACTTAAAATCCCTTTATATTTCCCCAAAAGCTTTACCAAATACAATCGTACTAGTTCGTGAGGATGGCAATGATAAAGACGATCGTTAGCCACGAAGCTTGCAGTATGGTAGATTCTAAAGCATGAGATCGTCCAATAGGCGGAGACGATGGATTCATGAAGTTAAAGATTGATAAATCAATTGGATGGTTCACAATGGTTTGGCTTCTTTTCTTCCTTTTCCACTTGCACGCATGTTATGTAAACGAAGGGTTCAAGTTGCCTATAACCCTCGTTTCGCAATTCCAAAGACTAGCCTTTTGGAGCTGGCTTGCTGGGCTGCATGAGCACTTCGGCCATTATTTGCGTCAGTGTTTATTCGACTAAAAAGTTCTCCTAATCTGTCTATTCATCAAGGGAAAAAGACAGCAAGTGATATGCACAAGGACGCACCATAACTTCATAAACAGACAGGAAGGACTAAATTTCCTACTGCTTCATCTAAGCCAAAAGATGATATTGTTCTTTATCTGTCCTCAAGACGTACCTTACATAGAAGAGAGGAGAGGACCATCAGTTGAAGCCACATAGATTCCACTTTTCAGGCTATATCTCGAGCATATACTAAGCACAAGCAACCATGCCAAATAAAAATAAATAAATAAAAAACTTGGGTTATGGTTGGCCTAAACAAGATTGTCTTGTACATTCATTTATTCCGTGAGACTAAATTGGCATCTCAATCACTTACCTACTTGAACCCTGATCATCTAACCCGCGACCTTAAAAATTGGTCTTGAGGATCATGATTACTCTCAAGCATTAAACTCGGCTAAGGTTTGTGCATGCACCTAGTATCGGATTTGGCAAGATCCAAATTCCAATTTTATGTTTGAGATAGACAACGATAATGGAATCATGAAAAAATTGTCCAAAAAGTCATAAACCTAATGCACTTTTGCCATTTCAATCTTAAACTTTTTTATTTTGCTAATTAAGTCCTATATATTTTCACATTTTATCAATTAAATCCTTTAAAAATCGCCAATATGGATACTTGACTATTCTACATGGTATGGCCACTTTGTCGATGCAAACAATTTTAATAATATTTTTTTTTCAATTTTATTTATTTATTCTTTTCTCTTTTTATATTTTTCCCCTTCTTCCTCCTTTAACCAATCTATAGACTTGGTGATGCCCGATTTCCAACCAAAGTTGAGGACCAATAAGGTTGACCTCATTGGCCTTGGGTGAGCCTTGCTAGTGGTTGGGTGAGGGCAAGAACTTCATTGAAGGAGGTCAACCTTGCCGTTGCTAGGCAAGGTTCGACCTTGCCAGTGGGCGAGGCTCATCCTTGCCAATGACCTCGCCGGCCCTTGCCTCTAGCCAGTTGTCAAGTCCTGAGGACCTGCTAGAGGAGGAAGAAAGGAAGGAAAAAAAAAACATAATATATTAAAATATTACTAAAAAGTATTTACGTCACTGATTTCTAGCCAAAATTGGTCGGATAGATATAATTGACAAAACGTGAAAAGATTTGGACTTAATTGGCAAGTTTTTAAATCAAATTGATAAATATGCAATATGTTTAAAAAGCATTATTGTGCAAATCCTTCGAAGAAATCTTCCAAGCAAAAAACAATTGGATGTCAGTTATCATGACACACGACATCGAATTACCACCTCCAAACTTATCGCTTCAAAAAAGATGTAATAATGCTTCGACGTTAGAATAATTTCTTTCAACTGGAGGAAGTTTCCAAGGTCCAAAGAGTTCTATATCCTTAACCCACCTTCCTTCATAAAACTTTCCGAAATCTCTCTACTTCAAATCGCCATTAACCATCTCTCCTACATGAACTTTTAAATTATAATTATTTTGTAAAGAAACCTTTTTGTGTTTTTTTTTAATGACTAGTATATCTATATTTTCTTATAGTGGAAGCGGGGGCTTCTGTGCGGCATCTTGAAGCTCCGACCAATATAATTCCAATGTTGAATACTTCGCTTTCGCTTTGAAATGTGATAAGCAGGTTAGGCCATCATAACTTGACCACAACCCCTCTCAATGCTTGAGAAAATACAGAATCTGATGATGGGAGCATGATCGTGGCATCCACTTGGAGTATAACTCACATTTTTCTTCATAATTTCTTTCTTATTATAAATGAGTTTCTTTATGATTTATAATATCTTAACCCAGAGCATATGCCTCCAGGTTTGACAAGCGCCACAAACGCCATTTGCCGTTTTTGGCCGGGCACATGGTGCTCCTGTACAATTCATTTAACAATGCGAAAGATATTTGAGGAGGCTCTATCATATCGTATAAGCAATTTTAGTCTCCATTCAAAAGGAAAATCTCATTAGTTCTGATATTCACAGATTCTCACCCAGAAAAGAAAATCTGAAAATCAAGTTTTACCCGGACAAAATGTCCAAAATAGATTCGGAGACATTGAACCAATAAAGTGAAGTTAAAGTGCATTTATTCCCATCGATATTCCTTAAAAAGAAGGTACCGGGAAAAGCCTCATCTTCTGGGTAATAAGCGACTGGATCAGGTGATAATGGTCTGGAAGATCAAGAATGCCTTCCAGCTGTGGCGCGAAGGCAATAAGCTGAGTAGGTAACATGATATCCACCTTCTTGGACGATGAGAATGCGGCCTCCTCTGTGCCCATCCGCGAGACTGCAAATGGTTCGACCAATCGCCTGATGTCCATCCATTGTCTAGCACCGCCTTCCATTTCGAACTACAGTGGGGAAAGACAATAATCATCAAGATGTAATAGATTCTGGTAAGACCATGACATGTAAAAGATAATCCCACAGACAAATGTCTTTTTGGATTCTAAAGGCAAATCCTATTGTTCGGATAGCTATCCACATAAAACTTGATCAAGATAAGTTTTTTTCTATTCAACTTCAGGGCGGAGGAGGAACTCCAATATGCACATCCTACTCCTTAGTTTTACACCTTCATAATTCGTGAATTGTGGTAGTGAGAAGATGGGTGAAAAATGAGCTCCAACAATCACAAACAAAAATATCACCAAGTTTGACATTTGTAAGCATCAATGGTCGATAGTTTTTAGGACAATGTAGCTTGTACTAATGCATCAGAGGACACTAAAAAGTTTCATTGCCTTAATATGCCTCCACTAGAACTTATCCGATGCTATAGTTATCATGAAAATAAGAGGATCCCTATTTCGCAGTCCCATCCTAATCTCTCATCACGCTGGACAAGCATTTCAGCTAGAATGAGAGAGGCAAGCTCGTCTTTATCTGATAAATGGTCTCCGCTTCAGGAAGAATTTACTTTGAAACTAATTAAGGTGCCATTCTCCTAAGTAATAGCTTGTACAATTTGACCATATCCCAAATCCCAAGATCATGTGCCCCTTTTTTACAATAACAACAGTAATTCCACGTTCGTGCTCCAATTAAGGCCAGTTTTCTTCAAAAACAGCTTTTAAGGGATTCCAGGGTAATGTCATAGCCTTCATCCTTTTGGTTATAGCAAGCTTTTGTCCTTAAATGAGAAATATGATTAAGCCATCTTACGAGATTGACAGTACTATGAGATTATTATAAGTAAATGATTATTCTCAGAATGAAGTACTTCTATCTGGTAAGCAAGGAACAACCCATGGCATGTTGCCTCAGAATAAAAAATCCCACACTCACTTTTAGAGAATCTCCTAGCTTTCTTGTGCAAATAGAAAGAGATTGTTAAACGAGAAATGAATCAAACTAGATAAAAGGTGAAAAGTGTTGCAATCTCCCTTTTTGGTCCCTTATTGCGCAGGCATCTGCGGAGGCTAATGACTTGCTAAGTGTTAAGCTTAGGCCAGGCTCTCCAAAACCCACCAATTCATAACTTATTCTTCGAGTTTTACACCTATAAATTAATTTCAATTAGAATTAGTGGTGGGTCAATTAGAAACTCAAGTAAAATATTAAAAGAAATATTTTATTCCTGTACAACCGGAGAAATTATGATTAGGGAGTTGATTACACTAGTTAATCAACTAAAACCCCTTCAATACCTAATCTTGTTTAAACTCTAAGATTTAGGATTTTCAAGGATTTTTCACGCACACAGAATAAAAATAATTTTTTAGGATTTTTCTGATTTTTTAGAAAAGGTAAATCATTTTTTGATTTTCTGAGTTTTGATTCTTTATTATTATTAAAATATTTTTAATATTAAAATAACGATAAAATTATAAAAGTTTACTCAGGTCGGATCTTTGCCTCCGACCCGGGTCGAAGCCAGCCCGGGCCCGCTGGCCCGAGTCGCGAGACCCCCATCTGGACTGGGGTTCGGTAAATAGGCCCGATACGGCCACGTGCAAAACATGCAATTAGTAAAACTGAGCCGCCGTCACCATCCGAGGCAGCTCCGCCGCCAAAGTCCCTCAACACCCGCTCGAGCCGCCACCGTTGCTCCTTACTCTCGCCTCGGCCGCCATGGCCAGACCGAAACGGTAAAGAAGATACCAGATTCAGCCCAGACAAAACGTCAAACACCTGAGGTGCATCAACTGAAAAGCGAGAAAATGGATGCCGGGAAACGGAACTGCGAGTCCAGGGGTCGGCCGAGCTACTGGAGGATCTCTCACTCTCCGAACCTTCCCTCGGATCTGCTCGAAATCGAAACCCCCGCGAGCTCTCTCTCCCTCGAGGCCTCTTGGATGTCTCTCTGAAGGCCGGCCTCCCCTAAGATCTGCCTCTCTCTCTTCGTCTTGCTCACTCTCGGGCCTCCCCAGATGTCTCTCCGGGGAAGTCCTCTGAGCTCGCTGCGTGTCTTAACCGAGTTCACAGCCCGCCCATTTATAGGCGAGGAGGGTCCGGTCGATGGAGGGTTCGGCCGCCGGCCCTCAACACGCCGACCAGGCCTCCTCTTGGTTGAAGCGGCGTCACCTCGGCCGTCTGCTCCGCGCCGTGCTCTGCATTGAAGGCGTGCGATCTGCGTCCTATTCCTCCGGATTTCTCGCCGGCCACCGCACTGTTCCACGTGCGGGCGCAGTCCGGGCGCGCCTCGTCGTCGCCGCGCGGGTGCTCCAGGGAAGGGAGGAGGAGGAGGAGGAAGAAGAAGAAGAAGGTGGCCGGGCCGAGCCCGGCCGCGAAGGTGGGGGGCCAGATGGGCCCGGGCCCAAGCGGAAGAAAAAGAACAAAAAGGGGGCTGGGCGCGAAGGCCCAGCCCGAGTGGGCCTCTCTTTTTTTCCTTTTTTAAAATAATAATTATCCTAAAATAGTGTAAAATGAGGGAAATAAAATAGAAAATAAAATTAGTAAATGCGAAAAATATTTTTGTTAGGGCCAAATTGGTCCCTAATTTTTCTATGCAATTTAATCATAAATATTAACTAAAATTTAGGTGTCAATAAAAAAATTCTTATAAAGTGCCACTTTGCCAAATGTATAGCTCGTATAAATAGTTAAACGAATGTTGCTTCCCCTGTCTCCTGTTCCATTTGGTAATGGTATATTCATTTTATATCCATATCCTTCACCTTCACCAAGCTCATCTATAGATTCACTTTGTGGATGAGATGGACCGCACAACCCCGTGATTCATGTGGAGAGAGATGGTAACAACGTCATTTGACTGCTAAAACTCCTCTGCTGTTCCATTTCCATAGTGCATTTCTATATCACTGACAACAAAATTTTGGCACCAGGAGTTCAGTGCTAATCGAACTGCTAGACCGACAGTGTTTAGGAAGCGATGCCCATTGGCTTAAGAAGGCTTATCATGGTGACCAAGTGGCCTCACTAGTGCATATCCGATCTACCCCTTATTATTGAGGATGTGCTTCATAGCAGACAGCGTGTTACTAGCAGCAAGAAGCACGGCATCACATGACCCAGGGTTCAAGAAAGTTCCGCAGCAAAGAACTTACCCTCCATTTTTATTGGCCTCCACTAGTTCTTTTATGTAATGGAGGGTAAGTTCTTTTATGTATTCTGGAAGGTTAAAGATGAAAATCACATCCGACTTGAGATGGCTGTCCACATTCTACTTATTACCAACGTAATGCAGCTGGCGTAAAAGGAACATATTCCACAGCTTCGCAAGTTAATCGTAACAACTGCAACCCCTCCAACAAAAGTTCTATGAGCAGACAATTTGTACCGCTAATCCCGCGGTATCTCATCTAACAAGTTAAATGCTGAAACAAACATATTCGGAGATCTTGTTGGGGTTGTCAACACCTAAAATTTTGACTATTTTACCTATTCGTCATATAAAAATGTCAAAAATATATTAAGCATTTCATAACATTGCATTTAGGTAATAATAACATTTAGGACCAAATTTATCCAATTTAAATTTTTTTCTTAAAAAAATTTCAAAAAAAAAAAAAAAGAGAAAAGAGAGAATAAAAAATAATTAATAAAATAAAACAATTCAGTTGTGGGGGGAGATTTTGAAAGATTTAAATTTTGAATAATTGAGCCCTTTTCTTGTTGAGTGTGTCATCTCTTTTTGGAATATAATTATCGGTGGTTGAGTGAATATATGCAATTATTTTGGAAAATCTTCACTTGCAAAACAAACTTTTTTCTCTATAAATAGAGAGTGAAAGGCTTCGTTCAAAGTGAGGGTGGGGGAAATTGACAAAGTGCTGGCGGGGTTCCGTTCGAAGGGCGAGAGAAGCAAGAGAGAGATTGGAATAATTCACCTTCTTTAGATTGAGAGTTCGCAAGTCATCATAAAGAGAGAGAGAGAGAGAGAGAGCATACTATGGTCCACTAGTCTTCTCGCACAATAGCTATAGCTTTAATATTACCTCCATATTTGTTGCTATCTCTCTAATTTTCCAACCTTTAGTGCCATTATTGTTCCCATTGCTTGAACAATTGTCATCTTGCCCACACGACCAGCCGAGTTCCTGCAACGATCGACATTGCTTGTTGTTCGTTTGGAGTCTTGACGATGGAGTTTGCCGTTCCTTGAAATGAGCCAATCCAATTGATGCCAGCAGCTTTTCTCCAAGACTTTTGCTGCTTCCCGATGAGTTCCCGCAACGATCAACATTGTTCGTTGTCTGCTGCTCTTTGCTGAGTTGTAATGTTACCCCTGCCGAATAGAATTGTACACTGCCCTCCCGACGTTGGCTTCATCCTTCATCCGAATCAGTCCATCAACGCGGAGGTTGATTCTTTTCTGTGTAGGTTTTCAAGCAGTTGGCAACTTGCCAATGAACAATTCTCCAGGTGTCGATGCTTGTTATTGCCAACTGAGTTGGTGCCACTGTTGAGATTTCCAGATTATCCATTGCTTGTTCTATCCTCCTGTAATTGCTGAGTTGTGTCGAGTTGACCAAGGATCTGTGAACTCGTCCTCATCCTTGCATCGTTCCTTGTCGGTCCCATTCTCGGAGATAACTTTTCCGAGCTGGGAAGTCTCTTTAACCGAATTTAATTTGGTTATTTTGTTATATAGTTTACAATTCTTTATTTCTAATCGCGATTGGTGATTTTGTTAGAAATTATCCGATTAAGAAGATTGTTGTGTCGAGAGTCACAATGATCAAAAATATTGTAGCGAGAGACATCGGATTAGATTTTTGATTATTGTGATTTTCTGTCTTGAGTCAGGATGTGTCGCGACCTAACCTTGGGTGAACCACCTAGGTTGGGTTAATGGATTACTAAACCTAAATTTAGCTCGGGCTCTCCCAAGCCCATACCAAATCGCGACTTAGGTTCAAGTTCTTAACATGCAAATGATTTTTTTCAATTAGGAGTTGCTATTAATCTATTTTTGGTGGGTCGATTAAAGTAAAGTAACAGAGATTTAGTTTACTCATACGAACCAAAGATTGTAAGTTCAGGAACTTGATTACACTAAATTTCTAACGTTCTTTCAGTACCTTTTTCTTTTATTTAAAAAAAAATGTTTTGTAGGTAGCTTGAATTGATTTTAATTTACTTTTATAATATGTAAGGTGATTATGTAGGTGCGCAAACCACTAATTTAACACCAAAATAAAGTGGTGAATAAATTGTAAGATTTATCTCATAACATCGAAAGCATCTACAATGTTAGATTAGAATTCACATCAACAGTACTAGATATGAATTTTAATTAACACGCAACCACTTAATTTTTGTTTTCACCTATTTAATGAGAATCATGCTTTATGCAATGTATGCTACTAATGAAGTGATATGACATATCAATATGACCTAAATTATATGACATAAGTATAATATATATTTTGTGTTTTCTGAATAAACATGCAATCTATCCTAGATAATGAAATTAATTTATTCTAAGACAATTTTTTTGGGTATTTTACATGAAATTCGAAATTGAGAAAAAATAAAAAAATGTCTATCTAGATTAAGATATCATCCGACTAATATAAGGAATTAGGTTAAGCCAAATCCTAACTCAAATTAGAACGTTATCTTTACTAAGTAATCCCTAACCTAAAATACAACCTATCTAGGAAAAATTATCTTAACTTATAATTAATTAGAAAATGAAATTAAACATACAATCTTATCCTAATATGCAATGACGTGTGAAGAATGCCATAATCCTAGTTTTTTTTTTTTTTTTTTTTATGAAATTCGAAATTAAATTGGTCACATAATTAAACGTGCAACTTAAATTAAAAAAAAAAAACTAACATCCTGAATTAATTTTAATTTTAATTTTAATTTTAATTTTTAAGAGTTCAACACAAATATATTTCCTAATCTTAAACATGCAAACTACCCTAAAACTAGCGATATTCTAACATGAACCTAATCTAACTCAAATATGTTTATTTTCAGTTTTCTTTTATGGAAACAAAATCAATTCAAACAACACGATAGCAAATTAGGCAAGATATGATTGATATCCGTCTAATAAATTGACAAATTGTATATTGCATGTGAGATTGAATTGGCCAATTTTTAACAAAATCGCGAATCGTATCGCGTAAGATCGGATTGACGATTTTTCCGTGCGATTACAAGTCATATTTCGGACGTGAAATCGGACTGTCAATCGTATGCACGTTGTGAAATTAGGAAGATTTCCCAATTTAAGAGGCTACTCAAGATTACGTTTAGGACTATATATCCTGAACTTCGATCATGTGCATCGAGATAGTTTAAATAAGAAAATGGGATATTTGGAAATCAAATTGGACAAAAATTTTACCTAATGGAAATCAAATTGGACAAAATTTTTACCTAATCTGAATATTGGCTTCCGTATTTGGATTTTGCGTAATCGGACCGGGATTGCAATTGGCGGGCAAGAGGGTGGTGGATGGTGGCGATGGTTCACGGTGGCGAGCAGTGATGGTTCACGGATGGGCAGTGAGACCTCGTCGAGACTCACGGCTGAACGGTGACTCAGTCGTGGTGCTTGCGGAGCTTGATGATGCTCACGATGCGGTCAGCGAGAGCTTCGGATAACCTACGAAAAAAAATAGAAATTCTGCAAGTTGCGGATAGGCGGCCAGTATGAGACAATCATCCATGAACCAGACCAACGGAAAGCTTCGAAGGTGCTCGTGGAATGTCGGGAATGCCGCAGGACACAGAGACTGGCTACAATGTGGAGTTGGACCTGCGAATAGCAAAGTAGCGACCCCTTCTTTTGCCTCTTTCGGCTTGAACTCCACAAGGCAAAGACCACCGCCTCAAAGCCTCCTCCTTTCTCTATTTTTGTGCGTTGAGAAAGTGGATCCTTAAAATTCTGACTTCATCGATCAAGCTCTCCTTTATACATCGACTTCCGAATTGCTCTAAGTTGGGCTGGATCTTTCAAGAGTGATATAAAACCTAGATGCGGCGACAATGATCGGGAGGCAATTGGGGATATCTCGTCGCACAATTGAGGATGCTTCTTAGAGTCGACAGCAACTTCGTTGGAGAACGACGGAATAACAAGGGGCAGCCACGAGTACACTCGTGTTCTCACGTGTATTTTCTCTAGTGCTCTGAGAATAAAATTACCGACCTCCCTTTCTCTTAATTCTGTGGCCGGGTATGGAATTGTGTGGCCTCCCTCCTTTTATATGCAAGTACGAAGCCCCCCACCAAGGAAAGAAAATGTGGTAAAATATTATAAAATCTTCGCTTTTGTTTATCTTTCCTCTCTGGGGTGCGCTCGAAATTTGCGACTTTCATGTTTTCAAACAAAGAATATATCACGCCATATACGCTCCTTGTGCTCTTTTGTTTCCTTTGACCGCACACACTGAATATTTCCCATCAATTTCATTTCCATATATTAGCCTATAAATTGGTCGAATAGATGCTCTTATTACTAAAAATTCAAGATCGTGGGAATGCGATCAATGGAAATTTCCGGTTCCAAATCTTGCAAAGATAACACGCAATATGAATATATGAAAAATCCACTGTCATATCATTGAATATTGGAAAAATAATACGAATCTTTTCAGAAATGCACCCATTTCCCAACTCGTAAAATTAAAGCTCATCTGTCGTCGGTCCAATGCAAATGCGATAATAAGAAAAATAAATGCACCTAAAATTATATGCTATGCAATTAATATTATATTTTTTTAGGGCTTAAAAAATTAATTTGTAATTTTCTATGTAATGAATAAATGACTGGGTCGCCAAAATTTAGATGTTAACAAGGTGAATTATCTTTTATGTGGCTAATTACATTTCACATGTTAATTTTTAGTAAATTTGCTTATAAAATTTAGTGTATAAAAGTTGCATTACATAATAGGTCAGATTGCATTTCATGTTAGAATTGCCTTTTTAGGATAATATAGGAACGTAGGAGATTTCATGGTTAAGATAAATTTAGTTATTCCTTAGTTTAGATGATAATATAGTAAATATGATTCTAATAGAAAAGTTATAAAAAAAGAAAAATAAAATAAAATCGTAAAAAGAACATGCATGTAGAATTACCAAGTCATCTATTCCATATCATGTAGCACATGCATATATTAGGATAATGTAAATTAGATCGCACACATATTGTGATGGTTCAAGTTATGTCATATGAATTACATCTCACATATCAATAGAGTAAAAAACATGTATATTAAATTTAGATTAAGACTACACATAATTAACATATTTTAAAAATAAAAAAAATTAGGTGTCATATTATTTAGAAATCACGCTTAGGGCATGCATTTTTAACTAATAGTTTGTTGTTTTTTTAGGGAATAAACTTTAATAAAGTTATAGTTTCTTTTGCTTATGGTTCGTCATAATTTTTTACAATTTATCACTTGGGTTTATTGAATATTATTTTGTTAATTGTGCACCTGTGTAACCACCCTTTGCTTGTTGGTGGCTTAGGTTAAAATTAATCAAGACTACTTGCAAATATTTTTGAAAGTAATATGAAAAGATAATAAAATGGTGTTAGATTAATCTAGCATAATCATGTCCCTAGGCTTATTGAATCTCTTGTTCGCAAAAGTAAAATATTCTCCCGTACTTTGCTTGAGTTCCTTATCAATCCTAATTGATTAGTGGTAGATCCAAATTGAATAAAATTACATGTTTAGGTGGTTAAATTTTTTAGTGTTAAGTTTTGATTGGTAGTCTGTGCTAAGTCTTTGGGCTTAGTAATCCATTAGCTCTCTTTTGGGTAATTCACCTTTAGGAGGGTCGCGACAGTGGTTCTCGGAGTGCTTCTCAAGCATGTCCAAGAAACTCGATTTGGATCCCATGTTGAACATGCCCTAACCTGTGTCGTGGTTCAGCGTCCTGTCGTGCCAGACCCCATTGACTCAGTTTGTTGGAGAAGGCGAAGAAGAAGCAGCCATTCGAGAGTTGAATTACGAAGCAACTAAGGATGTCCTCCCGTCTTTAGGTCCTCAAAGGACGTTGTAACTCAACAGGAGGAAGCGTTTGCCAGCTTATGCTTTTTGCCTGTAGTCCCTAATTTTCGTGGACGTTATTTATAAGTATATTCCGAATATTTTTTGTCTCTTTCAATTTTCCATTCACTAATTTGTGAATCTTTCCACCATGGATGACCCACTTTGTGTCAAGAATGAATATCTAAGTAGAGTAGAATGGGACTGTGGTGATACTGAGATCTCTAAAGCAATGAAGTTTGACAGAAAAGGGAAAGCTAATACAGCCATTATGCGATGGTTAAGCATAATTTTTTTATTCCAAATTTTGATACAAAACTGTGCTATGGTGTGTGTTTAGCAGCATGTAGGTGACTAATCATCATCCATTTTTGCCCGATTATCACGATACATTCTCATTTCTACTCGAGCTCTATGGCTGCCCTTTAATAGTGATCATGTGGTGAGTTATATCCTCACAAAGAAGTGGCTGGATGGTTCCTTGGTGAATCATTTGTCGACACCCTAGTGACGACTGACGGTAATGCTCCCAGCTCTACGCACTTGAAATGTGCTAGGGAGGCCAGTTCGTCGACGGCCTCGGATTTCTTCAGTAGGTATTCTGCAATGTCAATAAGCAACAAAATGACAGCAGTAGCTAGTGTCATTTCCAGGAGATCCACGCCTTCCCACCAGCTCGATTCGAGCAGCGATTGGAGCTCTTCAAAAGCTACCTTAGTGCTAGCTAGATGGATACCAGCCGACGTCGAAGGTCGAGACATTTTCCGAATGGCTGATGCTATTTCCTTCAAACATTTGCTAGACTCCACAGAAATGTTCATGCATGGTTCTTGAATTTTCCTTTGAACATTAGGGGGCACTTACACATATGCTTAATGAGTCATTAGTCATCAATGTTGGCTCTAACCGAGTTCATGACCAATAAAAGGAACTGACTTATCTGAGAGATGGTTATACAATCTAAGACAACCACCAACATGGATGGTTCTAAGATATATTGAAATTAAGTCACCAACTCGGTTTTGGCAAAGAGTTGCACCTAAGTCAGATTAATGGGGCTATTTCTGTTAGAAAACGAGTGCTAAACACCTGGAGTACCAAAACTTGACATATGGGATACTTAAGTACTAAAAGTTAGAAAAGTGACATTAAAGTGCCAAAATGGAGCAAAATTGATTAGTTAAGTGCCAATGACTTGAAAATCTAGACAAATTGCATACGTAGCATTTTCTAGCGACATACTTTGTTGATGTGGCAAATATTCTTTAATTAAAAAAAAAAAAGCATACATGACGACAAAAAAAATGTCACCCATTCACACTAACTTGGTCAACCTCAACGATATTGTTTATTTTATTTTTTGGCTTAACCAGATTTAGCCATCATTGTTCCTCTCTATTCACACTCACGTTCACACCATATCTAACGCCCTTCTCTCCTTTGCTATTCACAATCGCCATTCATGCTTATTGAGGCTTTCGTTACTTATAATCGTCGATCATCGTCGCCGCTTGCCATTGTCACTTGTTGGGTTTGTTCTCTTCTTCCCCTCCCCTGTTGTAAAATTAAGGTTCAGACTCATCTATTAAGGCTTCAATGGGAAATTTGGGGTTCAGCTAGAAAATGTGGGAGTTGGCTAGGAAATGTGGAGGTCGAATGATATTTTGATGTGAGATCTAGGGCTCAGATGTGGTACTAGAATCCTAATGAGGGTCCGAATTGGCAATTAATCTTTTAGGTTGTTTTCTCCTAAAAAGTGAAAGTCTTTCACTTAAAATATTAAGGCTTTACCTTAGGATTTTAATTGTCCTTAGAGACAAATGCCATTGATTGCGTGATATTGATATGTTGATTTTGGCTTCCCTTTAGTCTTGTTAGGATTATCATTTATCTTTTCCTAAATGTTAAATCTTTGCTCTCCCATGCAATTTATTTAAATGCTTTCCTTGGCTGCTAATCATTATTTCTTGATTGCATACCTATAGGATCACCTCACATTTAGTGAATTGGTGTAAAATTAATCCAAACTAATTGACAAAATTTCTTTTAAAAATGAATAAGATTAGATACTGAAATGGTACTAATTGGTTAATTAGTATAATCAAATCACCGACCCTAGATTCTTTGGTAGCGTAGGAAGTAAAGTATACTCCCAGGCTTCCCTTGGTTTCTAGTCAACTCCATAGGCTAATAGCGACTCCTCATTACAAAATTCTTAGGGATAAGTGCATTGAAAGTCTTAAAAATTGTCATAAAAATGCAATTAAGTCCTAAAACTTTCAAAAAGTGCAATCAAGTCCTAAAATTTATTAAAATGGTTCAATCTAAGTCCTTCCATTGATTGCATTTTTTGAAAGTTTTAGGACTCGATTGCACTTTCGAGACAAGTTTTAGGACTTTATTGAACATTTTGAAAGTTTTAGAACTTGATTGAACTTTCATAACAAGTTTTATGAATTAATTGCATTTTTTGAAAATTTTAGGACTCAACTGCATTTTCATGATAAGTTTTAGAATTTATAATGCATTTATCCCAAATTCTTATGAACCCCCCCAATGTTGCGCGAGATATGGACTTGAGAGAGCCGTGCTTGATTATCAGTCGTAAGCACATCTTTTAAATAATACTCCTAAACCTACTCCCTCCCTCAAGGGGTAGGCCACGGCACACATTTAATCCAAAATAATTATATTTGCCCATTCATTTTTCAACTATAGTAGTTGGAGAAACATTTTTTCATTTTCAAGTGCTTTAAATTTCATCATAAAGTAGGATAGATAACAAAATAACACCACAATAAATGCTTGATAATATTTCCATTCAATTTTTATCCTTGAAACTTCATTCTTCAAATTTTTAACTGAAGATGCTTGAGCTTGCATGGACTCATCCACGAGCGTAGATAAATGTTGATATCATCCATCCAGTAGGTCCAATATCACCTTTGTGACTTACTAATCAAATTTTGCATCGACCCATTTGAAGTATTTGCATTTTGATCATTCTTTATATCGAGCACATCCATAGAGTCTTCTCTTAGGATTCATTCAAGTTCACGATGTTCTTCTTGGACTCAGTAACCCACAAAAACAGAAACGTTCGCCTTCTCCTTTACTTCAATGAGAGAAATTTGAGGTGCCACTGAAAGTCTTGCTCTCCATTTTTAATATTTGGTGGTGGAATTTTGGGCAAATCGAAATTAGGGTTTGGGATTAGGATTCAAGCACTTCAATTAGAATTTTGACCGATTTTGGATTTTAGATTTGGGGCAATTTGGGAGAAGATGTTGTTTTGGCCGATTTAGGGCTTTTATTTTGGCCAATTATAGAAACAACATCGTCTTAGGTGAGCCCAAGCTAAGTCAACTATTTGACGAGCGATGTAGGCAAGCAAAATTAATATAAAAAAAAACTATCATGTAAGATTTACAATGGGATTTGCCAAAGGTGGCATTCAAATATCCATTTTTCAAATAAAGTGGCACTTAAATGTCACTTTTTTAACTTTTGGCATTTGAGTGTCCTCTTGTGCCAAATTTTGACACTTGGGATTTCTTTTGCCATTAGAAAACTATACTGGCAATGGACCCGGGTATTGGAGAGAAGATAGCTATGGAGAACTTCAATCTCATAGGCGCACTAACGAGTTAGAGTTCTGATTTTGATGATGCTCTAAAGGATGACGAAATTGGAATTTGTTTGGAGAAAACTTCATTATTTGTTTTGAAGTTGACAAAACATTTCTATCAGTCTAGTCTAAAGACTTGCAGACTCTATCATCAAAGTCTGAAGACCTCTAGACTCAAGATTTAAAGTCTATCCTCATTGATAGCTTCCAGACCGATGAAGAAAAGATTTATCCGATGAAGAAGACTTATCCATATGCGAATATATCTTTAAGGATTTGGTTCGTACAGTTGACGAAGATCTCACAGCTGGAAATAGCATCTCGTAATCAATTATTCTTATCAAAATCAATTAGAATAATTAGATATGTTGATGGGCGAAGTATACTTGAAGGTTCTACTTATGAAACCTAGATCATGATTGTATGGGCGAGCATGATTGGTGGACTATCATCACATTCCTTAAATAACTCAAGATCTCCCTAATTGATTATATCCAACAAGTAGATTGGAAGGTCTTGCAAAAACTTCTTTAACACCTATCACCCCCCCTCTAGGTGCTCTTACTAGCCCTATCAATTGGTATCGGAGCTTATGTACTCATTTAATTGAAGTGTTTTTACTTATGAGTTAAAGATTTATGGCTAATATGTTGGCTTCAGGTTTGGTTGAAGGCCAGAGCAACACCAGAACTCTTTACTTCAAAGAAAAATAATACACCATATGGAAAAATAAGATGAAAGCATTCCTAAGATTGAAAGATCCTTTGTAATGTGATGTGGTAGAAAAATAAATCATTCCTAAAGCTACATCAGTTTTAGAAAGAGGAAAAGAAGTTGTAGATGCTAGTGAGATGACTCAAGAAAAAATAACCAAGAGATAAGCTCTTGATGCTCAAGCAATTTACTATTTATATTGTGCATTATCTCCTACTGAGTATAACAGAATATCTTCTTGTGAAACAGCCAAAAGAAGTCTGAGATATGCTGCACATTACCTATGAAGGAACTGATCGAGTTAAAGAAACAATGATTAATATTTTACTCAGACAGTATGAAGCCTTCAAAATGAAGTTAGGAGAATATATCATTGATATGTTTAGTCGTTTTATTGAAATTGTAAATGGTCTAGAATATCAGGGACAACCAATCTTAAGACCAATGAAAGTTGAATTAAGTTGTTAAGTTTTGCAAAAACTTCTTTAACACCTATTCACCCCCTCTAGGTGCTCTTACTAGCCCTATCAATTGGTATCGGAGCTTATGTACTCATTTAATTGAAGTGTTTTTACTTATGAGTTAAAAATTTATGGCTAATATGTTGGCTCCAAGTTTGGTTGAAGGTCAGAGCAACACCAGACCTCTTTACTTCAAAGAAAAATAATATACTATATTGAAAAATAAGATGAAAGCATTCCTAAGATTGAAAAATCCTTTGGAATGTGATGTGGTAGAAAAATAAATCATTCCTAAAGCTGCATCAGTTTTAGAAAGAGGAAAAGAAGTTGTAGATGCTAGTGAAATGACTTAAGAAAAAATAACCAAGAGATAAGCTCTTGATGCTCAAGCAATTTACTATTTATATTGTGCATTATCTTCTACTGAGTATAACAAAATATCTTATTGTGAAACAACCAAAAGAAGTCTGAGATATGCTGCACATTACCTATGAATGAATTGATCGAGTTAAAGAAATAATGATTAATATTTTACTCGGACAGTATGAAGCCTTCAAAATGAAGTTAGGAGAATCTATCATTGATATGTTTAGTCGTTTTACTGAAATTGTAAACGGTCTATAATATCAGGGACAACCAATCTCAAGACCAATGAAAGTCAACAAATTGCTACGTGGACTCTCCAAAGATTGGAATCACGCAAAGACTTCAATAAGGGAAACACAAAGAATCATGTCACTTTTTGTAGACGAATTGGTTGGCACACTTTAGTCCTATGAAGTGAAGCAAATCAATGAGGAAGAAGTATCTAAAGGTAAGAAGTCAATTGCTTTGAGATCTAATGATGATTCTAATATTACAAATTCTGAAGATGATACGGACAATGAAGAGTTAACTCTTATGATAAAGAGGTTCATGAAATTGAACAAAAAAGGAAGAAGATTCAATTGGAAGAAACAAAGCACTCAAAAGTTTCAAAACAAATCAACTGAGGATGATGAAGCCAATAAAGATGTGATATGTTTATAATGCAAGAAAAATGGACATATCAGACCTAACTGTCTAATGTTGAAGAAAAAGAAATGAAAAGCTGAGAAATGCAGAAAGACTCTCAAGGCAGAGATATGGAGTGATACTGAATGCAAAGAAAGTGATGAAGATTATGCCAACATTTGTCTAATGGCAAAATCAAAATCAAATTTGAACTTTGAGATAGATACAGATTCAGACTCATACAACGAAATAGATGTAAGCAATTTAAAAATTCCTACTAAAATCTCGAAATACATTGATGAGCTTTGTCTTAGTCTCAAAACCTCTCTTAAGAAGATTTCTGAGGCTAAAAAGGGAGAATTCTACATTGAAGCAATAGGAAAATTCTTGAAAAGAAAAGTTTGAAAATTTAGATAAAAGTTTTGTTATTTTTAAAAGAAAATGCAAATTCTCTTTCAAAAGAAAATACATTTTTGTAAAATGATAATTCAAATATTTCAAAAAGATTTTTAATAGGATCTGAAAAGCTAGAAAGAATTCTTTCGGTATAAAGACTTCATTTCAACAAGTAAGGTTTAGGAATGACTTCAAAAACTATTCCTCCAATTGATTTTCAAAAAATGAAGGAACGAATCAAACAAAGACCTACAAAAACTTTTTACAGAAATCATTTTCAAAAAATCTTTGTAAAACTGTTGGCCGAAGTGCTCTCAAATGTTCAAAGTGCAATGGCTCTGAACACTTTGAGAAAGAATGTCATATGGTTTGGAGACCAGTTAAGAAGGAATGGGCAAAGACTACATATTGCACTAACTCCTCTGGACCCAAGAAAATGTAGGTACCAAATAAGACTTGAGTTTCTTTTTTAATTGTAGATCACTATCAAGAAAAATGTTAAATGGTATCTTGATAGTGGTTGTTCAAGGCATATGATTGGAGATTCAAGTTGTTTTATAAAACTTGTGCAAATAAATGGTGGAAAAGTTTATTTTTTATGGAAACAACAAAGGAAGAATTGTTGGGCGTGGAACTGTAAAAATTAGAAGTCTCACAATCAACAATGTCTCCTTGGTGGAATGACTTAATTATAATTTGCTCGGTATTAGCCAATTATGCGACATTGGATTCAAAATCAATTTCCAAGAATGAGTATGTTCGAGAACTAGTAAAGATCTTTCTCAATCTTTTACTGGACGAAGACATGGGACCATCACCACCGCCCGCGGTGGCCGAGTTGGTTGAGGCTTAGTACCCTATGTGAGAGGGGAGGAGTTCATGGGACCATCTATCCATCTATCTTCTGGATATAAAATCAAAAAAATCTCAATGTCTAATTTCAATTCAATATGAAGCAAATCTATGGCATCAAAAGCTGGGCCATGTCAATATGAAGTAAATTGCTAAGATTTCTTCTAAGAACCTTGTTTGTGGGCTGCCCAACCTAAAGTTTCAAAAGTCAAACTTATGCACACCATGTGTGTTGGGAAAACATATGAGAAGCTCCTTTAAACCAATAAATCAGGTTTCTACTAATCGTGTTTTGCAGCTTTTGCATATGAATCTCTTTGAACCAACCATAACTCAAAGCATTGGTGGAAAAAGATATTTCCTAGTAATTACGGATGATTATTCATAATTCACTTGAGTTTACTTTATGGCAAGTAAGTCTGAAATATTTTCTTACTTTTCAAAGTTTGCTAAGAAAGTTCAGAATGAGAAATGATATGTTATTTCAAGCATTCGAATAGATCATGGAGGTGAGTTTGAAAATCAAGACTTTGCAAAATTCTGTGATGAATCAGGTTTTCAGTAAGTTTTCTTCTCTCCATACACTCCATAACAGAATGGAGTTGTGGAAGAAAGAATAGATCTTTACAAGAAATAACAAGAACTCTTTTAATAGAAAGTAATATTTCTTCTTGTTTTTGAGCTGTAGCAGTTTCTACAGCATATTATATTATTAACAAAATATTTTTAAGGCATATTCTGGAGAAAACTCCCTATGAGTTATTCAAAGGAAATAAGCCAATTGTTTCTTACTTTCATGTATTTGATTGCAAATGTTTTATTTTGAAAAATGAAAATGATCGAACTGGTAAGTTTGAAGAAAAATCAGACGAAGGAATTTTTCTTAGCTACTCGACCACAAGTAAAGATTATAGAGTATTCAATAAGAACACTCAGTCCGTGGAAGAATATATGAATGTCAAATTTCAAGACTCTTTGCAAAATCAACTGATTCAGACTCAACTTGAAGAATCTAAACCTGCTCCAAACTTTACAAAGTTTACCTCCCTTGAAGCAGCTCAGACCTCTGAAAATCAACAACGGACGGAAATTGAAAAATCAACTGAAGCAGAAGATCAGCAAACTGTCAGACCAACAAGTAATTGGAAGTACAAGTCTAGTCATCCCAAAAAACTCATTATTGGTGACATTAGTGAAGGAATTCACACCAGATCCAAAAAGCAAGAAGAGTTTAGCGTCGTAGCACTTATTTCTGAAATAGAACCTAAAAGCATAGAAGAAGCTTTAACTGACGAAAGCTGGATTGAGGCAATGTAAAAAGAACTCAAACAGTTTAGGATTAACGATGTATGAGAATTAACTTCTAAACCAAAAGGTAAATCCATTGTTGGAGCTAAATGGGTTTTCAATAACAAGATGGATAAAAAAAGGAAAAGTGGTCAGAAACAAAGCAAGACTTGTGGCCAAATGATATATGCAAGAAGAAGGATAGACTATGATGAGACCTACGCACCAGTAGCTAGGTTAGAATCAATTAGATTATTACTTGCTTTTTCCTGTTATAAAAATTTCAAGTTATTCCAAATGGACGGCAAAAGCGCATTCCTAAATGGATTTATCCAAGAAAAAGTCTATATGAAACAACCTCCCGGATTTAAAGATCTAAAGAGACCAGACTCAATATTTAGATGGAAAAATGCTATATATGGATTAAAGCAAGCACATTAAGCATGGTATGACAGGTTAATTAATTTTTTAATGCGAAATGGTTTTGTCAAAGGAAAAGTGGATACTACCTTGTTTATTAAAAAGAAAGGTAAAACTTTCTACTTGTTCAAATCTATGTTGATAATATTATATTTGGATCACCTAACGAAAACCTGTGCAAGAAGTTTTCTAAGTCTATGCAGGATGAATTTGAGATGAGCATGATGGGTGAATTATCTTTCTTTCTCGGTTTGCAAGTGAAACAATTGAAGGAATGAATTTTCATTTACCAAGAAAAATATGCAAAAGATCTCGTTAAAAAGTTCGTATTGGAAAATTGTAAAAAGATTGAGATACCAATGTCAAATTCTTCGAAACTGGATAAAGATGAAGGAGGAAAAAAAGTTGACCAGAAGCTCTTCATGAGTATTATTGGTTCACTTCTTTATTTTACTGCTTTTAGATCTGACATTTTGTTTAGTGTTTGCATTTGTGCTAGATTTCAATCTGATCCCAAAGAATCTCATATAAGTTGTGCAAAGCGCATTATCAAATATGTTGCAACTACCTCAAATTTAGGTCTATGGTATCTCAAAGAAGAAGACTTTACTCTCCTTGGATATTCAGACACAAATTTAGCAAGTTGTAGAATTGATAGAAAGAGTACCTATGGTACGTGTCAACTACTGGGAAACATGATAGTATCTTGGTTCTCAAGGAAGCAAAGTATGGTGTGTTTTCAACAGCAGAAGTAGAATATGTAGTACTTAGAAGTTGCCATTCTCAAATCTTTTGGATAAAACAATAACTGAGAGACTTTGAAATCGAAGACTCATGTACCGAGATTAAATGTGACAACACCAGCGCAATCAATCTAACAAAGAATCAAATTCTTCATTCGAGAGCAAAACACATAGAGATTCGACATCATTTCATTAGAGATCATGTTCAAAATGGGGAAGTGATGATATAGTTCATTAATTCAAAGAATTAACTAGCGGACATATTCACAAAACCATTGGAGAAAAGCCTATTTGAGTTTATTCGTACCAGACTGAACATCATATCTATTATCCATTAAAGTCTGAAGGTGCTTAGACTCAGAGGTAAAGTCTGAAGGAGCTCAGACTCAGAAGACCAAGAATTATGACTGTAAGTTATTTCCGTAATAGTAATTTAATTTTTGGTTAAAGACTTGAAAATGTACGGTTGCTTATTAATTGCTAATTGATCGAAGTTATCTTTCCAAGTTTCTCTTTTTTAAAAAGGTAGTTATCAATTTTGAAAAAGACAGTTATTTTCGAAAAGGAAGTTATTCTTTTTCGAAAAGGTATTTTTATTTTTCCTTTTATGATGATTCATTTACTTCACTTCACTTGCTTTATATACTGTTGAAATTCGTCTTCTTTGTTTTCACCCGTAAACCCTAAAATACTGAACTCCCACTTGCTCTCACTTTCACTGAGTATAATCCAAAAAGTTTTTATCTTTTCGAGCAAGTCTTTGAATTTCTCCCTTGAAGCAACAATGTCTTCAAGAAAGTCGTTGAGAATCGCAAGCAAGGGACCACAACACATGCCTGATGGTCCTACACATTTCAATTTGACCGAAGAAGAAGATTCTTCTCCACCACAGCAACCAAGTCAGCAACAACCTTCTCAGCAGCATCAGTATTCTTCACCGACTCATCCATAAGAAGAAATTTTGGAAGAAGTTGAATCCATAAGAACGTTAACTCCTAAGGTTGCTTTCAAGCTTTATTCTAGTTTGAAAAGATAGGAACTGCTATGTCCTTGATTATGAATACTTGAGAGAGAGAGAGGTTACAAGAATAAAACTCTATTTCTGAGAGATATGGAGAAGATGGGTATTGCAGAAAAGGGATTGCCTGAAAAAGCCTTTGCTAATTTTCCTAGTGACCCGTGCTTTGGCATTGTTAATCAACCTCAAGGATAGGATGACGATGATCGTATGTTTACCCATTTTCAGCCTAGAACAAGAGTGGCTGCAAATGTTGTTAGTGATGGTTTAAGTCTTTTCAAATCAAAAAATCACAAGATGGTTTATTCGAACCTAATGAAGAGAGGGGTTATGAACCCTAGGAGTGTTGATTTCGATTTTCTTGGTTTGGTGAAAGTAAATCTACGAGAGAAGTTTGCTCTACTGCAATTTGAGCATTTTTGTTCTAAAACTACTGTTACTTATCCAGAACTCACCGCTTACTTTTACTCGAACTTATATTTCTTGGATGCAAACAGTTTCTCTTTCACAGTGAGGGATAAGGATTTTTTGGTGAATAATGACACTTTGGCTAACTTAATTGGGGTGGAAGAAGCGCGAGTTTCCAACCAATTAGCGTGTCTGTTGCTCATACTACTCTATCATTGGTGAAAGATCGGGATGCTGAAGGCAAGATTTCTTACTCTAAGATGAATGCTTCCAACATCTTGCTGCACAAGATCGTAATCAACTGCATTCGTCCAAAGTGGACATCTAAGACTGATGTGTCTCGGTTTGAAGCGAAATTGATGCATGCCATCAATATTGGGTACAAATTCTCTCTGCCTCACACCATCATGTTTCATATGTACAGAACAGTGGTAAAGGATAGGGGACAACTCCCTTATTTTGCTCTTATCACACGCCTTTTTAGACATTTTAAAATTCACATCCCTACACCATTATGTTTAACAAACATTTCTCCAATGGTGATTGGATTTAAAATGCTCACAAAGATGCATTTGAAAGAGCTTAACAAGATGTTAGAGCGCATGAATGAGAAGTATCCCGTCAAAGCAAAACAAGACTCTACTACAGTCAAAAGGAAAGGCAAGGAGCCCATCGATGCTCCACCAAAGGGGAAGAGAACTCTCATCTTGCAAGATGAGGATGAAATGACTCTTTCAGCCTTAAGAAACTTGAAGAGTTTTGTTAGCTTTCAAGAGACAAGAGGAAAGCCAGAATGAGGAGAAAAAGAGAGAGAAGAGATAGAGAAGGAAGATGAAGAACAGAGGAGGACAGAGGAAGAAAGAAGAGAAGAAGAAGAAGAAGAGGAAGAAGAAAAGAGAGAAGAAGAGAGAGACTAGGGTCAAGAAGACTCTCTTGAGCCAACTTTGTCTACATCCTTATCAAGTGACTTTGAGATGGCTGACACCAGAACTGCTAGAGCACATGATGCAGACAAACATTACTCTGAAGTTGGAGCTGCACTAGAAGAAGATTTGTCTACTCCTCCTAAAAGCAAACAAACGGGAGGAGTTGTTGAGCAAAAATGTACTTCTTCACCTATTTTTAATAGTGATATGAGTCACTCCGCTACAGATCCAAAGGATGTGTATGCCTCTCATTACTTAGAAGCTTCTACTCATAGTCATGGTGGACAATATGCTAAAGATCCTTCCATTCTCAAAACTCATGGAATCTGATGTAGCTAGTATACACACCTAGAGGGGGTGAATAGGTGTAAAAACAATTTCTCGAGATACAGAAGCAATACTAGGTAATCGATAGAAAAGAAATACTCTTTTGCTTAACCAAAATGAATTACGACCAAAGTAAAGTAAAGAGCAGGAAAGAGAAGATTAAACACAAGGTTTATAGTGGTTCAGCTTATCCCAAGCCTACGTCCACTCTTCCGCACTGACAGCCTATCGGCTAGATTCCACTATGAACAAAAGAGATATTACGGCATAGCTTTTCCTTAATTCCACAGCGTAGATGTTCTCCAACACTTCCACAAGGTTTCTCACAAATATAAATTCTCTTTTGCGTACAAGTTTTTGCTCAAATAAATTGACTAAATAACAAGGAGCTTCAGACTTTGGAATTCTTCTATCGTGCACATCTTGAACAACTTAGAACGTCTTCCTTATATACTCCTTTACGCCTATCATACCCGTTGGCACTTACCAAAGGAATTCCTCTAATCTACCCGTTGGACGAAATCAATTAGGAAGATCATTCAAGCTATTAAAGGAACGTGACGATAGCCCATCAATCCTATTCGCCCAAACAATTAGGATCTCGATTTCCATAAGTAGAACCTTCTATGAATATTTCGCTAATCAACGGATCCTTAATCTTCGAATCAATCTCGATCAATCAAAAGGATTCCGCTATGTCATATCCAGCCAAGAGATCTTCTCCAGTTGATAAGGTCATATCCTTAATAAAATGTCAAGTTCTAGATAGCCTTTCTTCAACGGATTAGAATTGTCAATGAGGATAGACTTTGAATTTTGAGTCCGGCCGTCCGAAGGTCTTCAGACTTTAAACAGTAGAGTCTGCAAACCTTCAGACTAGACTGATGGAAACGTTTTGTTAGTTTCAAAATATTTCAAGAAAATTTCTCCAACAATCTCCCTTTTTTATGGTGACAAAACTTTCCTACAGATTTGGATAACTTTGACCTGCAAAACATTTCTCAAACAAATATACATATCTTATAAAGATAAATGGCTAAATGAATAACACTAGAATCTGCAACCACGGAAAATAGGTTAGTCTTGAATATGATAAAGCCATCCATAAGATATCAATAGCATCAATAACGAGTAGCAATAATAGCAGTCAAATCCAAATTCACATCCAGACACAAAATTAAAGTCAAACATCAATCCAAATCAAACAATCCAAACGATTAAAAATTCAAAGTTTGATTCAAATCTTTCTCCCCCTTTTTGTCAGCATTAAAAAGGTTGAGAAGAAAATGGAATAAAGTCAAGATTGCTTGGGAACGCGGACAAGCTGGAAATCTCCCATGGACTGAATGATCCCTTCCAGCCTTTTCAAGTCTTCCTTCAGTTGTGCAACCTCCTCACCCTTAGCATTAGCCTGAATCTGAACAGAGAGGGCTTGGATCTGATCTTTCAAAGAAACTGAAGAAACTTGACCTGCATTCTGCAAGCTTTAAACCTCGCATCCAAGAGCATAAATTTGACCACGCATCTCCAAGAGAATATCCATAATTCTGCGAAAATCTGCTGAGCTGCCAGTCTACGTACTGGCTTCAGCACGATCTGCAGATGATGGCATATCAGAATAATCATGCTGATTTGGCGATGAAGCATCATGTTCTTCAGGAAAATGAGAGGCATTAATGTCTTCTGGGTCGATTGGAGAGCGGCTGACTCCCTCACTGGTAGCAGCTGACATCCTTCTTTTCTCATTATCTCCCCCTATTTCTATGCCTTCAGGTGGAGAAGAGTGTTTTTCAGGCTCTCCTTCCTCTTGATTCAATCTCTCTTCTTCTTCTACTTCTTTTTCACCAAGTGCTTTTTCTTCTTCTTCTTTTTCATCCCTTGCCTCCTCAGCATCCTTTTCTTCTTTCTTGATTCCTCTGTTCTGAGTCTTTCACTGGAGCAGAACGGCTCAGATGTTTCAACGCCATTGTAGAGATGGTGATGTCTTCCTCATCATCTTCATCTTCAACGATAAGAGCTCTCAGTTTCTTGGATGGAGCAACCATGGGCTCATTTCCTTTTCTTTTTAATGCAGAAGAGATTTGATGAGACTTTACAAGAGTCTTCTCCTTAAATTTCTCCAATGCCTTGCTTAGCTCCTTCAGACGCATCTTGGTCACCATTTTTAGTCCTACCACCATATGATCACACGATTGAGCACAAAGAATTTATGGAGGCTGAATGTTCAGATGTCTGAATAATTTCGTCACAAGACTTGGATAAGGAAGTTGACATCTGTCTTTCACCACTGCTCTATACATGTGGAACATAACAATGTGAGGAAGAGAAAACTTTTTCCCAATAAGAATGGCATATATCAGCTTTGCCTTTGAACTTGAAACATTAGTCTTGGAAGTTGATTTCGGTTTGAGGCAATTGATCACAATCATGTGAAGTAGAATGTTGAACACACTCATCCTTAGGTAGGAAATCTTTTCCTCTGTTCTCTTGTCCTTAACAAGTTCCAGTGTAGCACGAGCAATAGAAACTTTGATCGGTTGATATCTTCCTCTCTCAACCCCTAACACATATGCCAGCATATCCATATCCACTACAAAGTCTTGATTTTTGACATTGAAAGAGAATCTATTCGCATCCAGGAAACTAAGATTCGAATATAAATAAGCAGTTAATTCAGCATAAGCTTCTGTGGTGTCAGAACAGAACTGCTCAAGTTGAAGAAAACTAAACTTTTCTCTCAGGTTCACATTTACAGCATCCAGAAAATCAAAATCCACACTCTTAGGATTTATCAACCCATGCTTCAGCAATTTTGAGTATAGATCCTTCTGTTCCTTCGATCTAAACAACTCTCCCCTTTTTCCTCGATTTTCTGCCGCAATACCCATCCTCGATTGAAATTGGCTGTACAATTTTTCATCATCATTCCCATCTATCGGATTAAATCCCTAATCACGAGGATCAATTGGGATATTTGTAAGGGATTCTTCTGCCACCCCTTTACGAGCAATTCCCAAACTTTCCATTTTCTGCAAAAAGATATATTCATTCCCATATCATTTGTCTTTAAGAAAATCATCGACGTAGTTCAATGGAGTACGAGTCCCTTTTAAAGCACGATAAAGCTTATAAATAAAAGAGGGCCTTTAAACTCTTACAGGATCTGCGTCTTCAATGATTTCTTCCTCTTGTTGATGACCAACATTTTGAGGACTAGATGGTGGAGAATGACGCTGCTGACAATGTTGTGGGCTATGTTGCTGATTTGGAGCCTCTTCTTCCTTGGTGAGATCGAAGTGAGTAGGCCCCTCACTCATTCACCGTGGTCCCCTGCTTGCGATCCTCGAAGACTTTCTTGAAGACGACATCTTTCTTACTCTTTGAAAGATTCCTTGTTTGATTTTCCCAAGAAAAATGACAACTTTTTCGAAGATTAGGCAAGAGAAAAAACAGGAATGAAAGATCGGTTCTTTTTAAGGTTTTTAGAGAGTAAAGCGAAGAAGAAGCAACAATGCATAATAGGTTAAAAAGGGGGCATACGGAACATCATAAAGGAATGTGAAAAGATGCCTTTTTTTAAAAAAAAAAAAACTGCCTTTTTCCCGAGAAAATAGTCATTTCAAAAAAATAACTTCTTTTTCAAAAGGAAACGTTGCAATAATCATGTTAATTAAAGATAGCAACAATAAGACACGGTTGATAATCGTACCATTTCACGATGGGATTCGAGAGAGAGAATAACTTACAGTCAAGGTTTTGTTTGCCTGAGTCTGAAAGTCTCTAGACTTTAACTTCTTCAAACCTCAAAATGTTGAGTCTGGAGCGAATAATTTCAAATTGATTTTTCTCCAGAGGCTTTCTGAATATATCCGCCAGTTGGTTCTTTGAATTAACATACTGAATCGAAACTTCTCCATTTTGAACATGATCTCTAATGAAGTGATGTCAAATCTCTATATGCTTTGCTCTTGATTGAAGAATTGGATTTTTGGTAAGATTGATTGCACTGGTGTTGTCGCAGTTAATCTTCGTGCATGAGTCTTTAATTCCAAAGTCTCTTAGCTGTTGTTTTATCCACAGAATTTTTGAACAGCAACTTCCAAGAGCTACATACTCTGCTTTCGTTGTAGAGAGAGCTACTGTACTCTGCTTTCTTGAAAACCAAAATACTGTCCTGCCTCTAAGTAGTTGACAGGTACCCGAGGTGCTCTTTCTATCAACTCTGCAACCGGCTAGATCTGCGTCTGAGTATCCAAGAAGAGTAAAGTCTCCTCTTTTAGGATACCATAGGCCGATGCTTGAAGTTGAAGCAATGTATTTAATAATAGGCTTTGTAGCATTTAAATGAGATTCTTTAGGGTCTGCTTGAAATCTGGCACAAATGCAAACACTAAACAAAATGTCAAGTCTAGAAGCAGTAAGATAAAGAAGTGAGCCAATGATACTCCCGTATAGCTTCGGTCGACTTTTTTCCTTCTTCATCTTTGTCTATCTTCAAGGAACTTGACATTGGTATTTCAGCCTTCTTGCAATTGTTCGACCAAACTTTTTGACGAGATCATTAGCATATTTTTCTTGATGAATAAAAGTTCCTTCCTTCGGTTGTTTCACTTGAAGCCCGAGAAAGAATGTTAACTCACCCATCATGCTCATTTCAAATTCATCCTGCATAGTCTTAGAGAATTTCTTGCACAGACTTTCATTAGGAGATCTGAATATAATATCATCGACATAAATTTGAACTAGCACAAAACTTTTGCTTTCTCTTTTGATAAACAGAGTAGTGTCTACTTTACCTTTCACAAAACCATTTTGAATTAAAAACTTACTCAGCCTGTCGTACCAAGCTCGAGGTGCTTGTTTTAAGCCATATAAGGCCTTTTTGAGTCTGAACACTGAGTCTGGTCTTCTTAGGTCTTCAAATCCAGGTGGTTGTTCCACATAGACTTCCTCATTGATGAATCCATTTAGGAAGGCACTTTTGACATCCATTTGGAATAACCTGAAATTTTTATGACAAGCAAATGCAAGTAATAAACGAATTGCTTTTAACCTTGCTACTGGTGCGTAAGTCTCGTCATAGTCTATCTCTTCTTCTTACATGTATCCCTTGGCCACGAGTCTTGCTTTGTTTCTTACAACCTTTCCTTTTTCATCCATCTTGTTTCTGAAAACCCATTTAGCTCCAATAACTGATTTATCTTTCGGTTTAGGAGTCAATTCCCAGACATCATTGATACTAAATTGTCTGAACTCTTCTTGCATGGCTTCAATCCAGTTTTCATCAGATAATGCTTCATCTATGTTTTTGGGTTCTATTTCAGAAATAAGAGCCACAGCACTAGACTCTTCGTGCCTTTTGAATCTAGTGCGAATTCCTTCATTAATGTCGCCAATGATAAGATCTTTGGGATGACTGGACTTATACTTCTAGTTGCTGGTTAATTTGTCAGAGTGATGATCACTTCCTTCACTTGAATCTTCAACAGTCACTTGCTACTGGTCCTTCAAAGTCTGAGCTGCTTCTTGAGATTTAGACTTTGTAGAGTCTGGAGCAGGTTCAGGATCTTCAAGATGAGTCTGAATAGATTCATTTTGTATAAAATCCTGGAATTTGACATTCATTGATTCTTCCATAGTTTGAGTCTTTTTGTTGTAGATTCTATACACTTTGCTTGTGGTTGAATATCCAAGGAAGATGCCTTCATCTGACTTTCTTCAAACTTGCCAACTTGATCATTTGCATTTTTCAGTATAAAATATTTGCATCCAAACACATGAAATATGAAACAATATGCTTCTTATCTTTAAATAATTCATAGGGTTTTTTTTTTTTGCTAGAATAGGCCTTAGAAAAACTCAATTAATAATATAACATGCTGTAAAAACTGCTTCAGCCCAAAAACATGAGGAGATATTGCTTTCAATTAGAAGAGTTCTAGCCATTTCTTGAAGCGATCTATTCTTTCTTTCCACAACTCCATTTTGTTCTAGAGTATATGGAGAGGAGAACAAATGCTGAAAACTAGATTTATCACAAAATCTTGTAAAATCTTGATTTTCAAATTCACCTCCATGATCTGTTCTTATACTTGAAATAACATATCTTTTTTCGTTTTGAACCTTTTTCGCAAATTTTTCAAAGTAAGAGAAAGTTTCAGACTTACTTGCCAGGAAATACACCCAAGTAAATCGTGAGTAGTCATCCACGATTACTAGGCAATATTTCTTACCTCCAATGCTTTGTGTTCTTGTTGGTCCAAAGAGATTCATATGCAGAAGCTGTAGTACACGGTTAGTGGAAACTTGATTTATTGATTTAAAGGAATTTCTTTCCTATTTTCCCAATATGCATGGTGTACATAGGTCAGACTTTTGTTATGATAAATTGGGTATACCACGAACAAGCTTCTTTGTTGAAATTTTGGCTATCTGCTTCATATTGATGTGCCTAAGCTTTCTGTGCCATAAGCTTGCTTCGTCTTGGATTGAAATTAAACATTGCGATTCATTTGGTTTCACATCCAAGAGGTAGATATTTCCATGTCTTCGTCCCATAAATAACTGAGTAGAGTCTTTATTGGTTTCTGAACATATACCCTCTTGAAAGTATATTTTGAAACCGGTATCACATAACTGACTGACACTGAGCAGATTGTAGTTGAGTCCTTCAACTAAAGAAACATTGCTTATTGTGAGGTTTCCAATCTTTACAATTCCAAATCCCACAATTTTTCCTTTGATGTTTCCCCCAAATGAGACTTTTCCACCATTTACTTGAACAAGTTTTATGAAGCAATTTGAAGTTTCTGTCATGTGTCTTGAGCATCCACTATCCAGATACCATTTTACCTTTTTCTTGATAGTAACCTGCATTTAAAAAAGAAACTTAAACTTTCTTTCGTGCCCATCCTTTCTTGGGTCAATTCGTGTTAGTATGATATGCAATTTTTGCCCATACTTTATTGATAGGTTTCCAAACCATAGGACATTCTTTTTCAAAATGATCTGCACTATTGCACTTTGAACATCTAAGAGCATTGCGACCTCTGGGTTTTAAAAAGTCTTTTTAAAATGATTTTTGTAAGCATCTCTTGAGGGTCTTTGTTTGATTCTTTCCTTCACTTTAGGAAAATCAATTAAAGGAATGTTTTCAGTAGTCATTCCCAAACCAGATTTATTGAAATAAGGTCTTTGAACAGAAAGTATTTTTTCTAGTTTCTCAGATCCCATCGAAAATCTTTTGGAAATATTTGAGATATCATTTTTCAAGAATGCATTTTCTTTTGAAAGATTATCTTCACTTTCTCTAAGAGAAGAAACATTCATATCTAAACATTTCACATTTTCTTTCAAAACATTTTCTTGTTATTTTAAGGTAGAATTTTCCTTTTTGAGTTCAGAAATCCTTTTAAGAGAAGTCTTAAGACTAAAACACAATTCATCAATGTATTTAGAAACTTTAACAGGGATTTTGAAGTTACTTACCTCAAATTTACTGTCTGAATCTGAATCCGATTGTGCCATCAGACATATGTTGGCATAATCATCATCACTTTCTTCATATTTTGTATCACTCCAGGCTTCTGCTTTAAGAGCCTTTCGATACTTTTCAGCTTTTCCTTTCTTCTTTCTTAAAAGAGGACAGTTAGGTCTGATATGCCCATTTTTCTTACATTCAAAGCAGACTACATCTTTATTTGATTCATCATCTTCAACAGACTTAGTCTGTTGCTTTTGAAAACTTTGTTTCCTTGGATTGAATCTTCTTCCTTTTCTGTTCAGCTTTCTGAATCTTCTTATCATGAGAGCAAGCTCCTCATCGTCCATATCGTCTTCAGAATCTGCAACATCAGAATCATCATTGGATTTTAATGAAATGGATTTCTTACCTTTAGGGTCTTCATCTTCATTGATTCGTTCCACTTCATAAGACTGAAGAGTTCCAACCAACTCATCAACAGATAGTGGCATGATTCTTTGGGTCTCTCTGATTGAGGTCTTTATGTGATTCCAATCCTTGGAGAGTCCACGCAGTAGCTTGTTTACCTTCATGGGATCAGAAATTGGTTGACCTTGATTTTCAAGACCATTCACGATATCTGTAAAATGACTAAACATGTCAGTTATAGATTCTCCTGATTTCATTCGGAAGGCTTCGTATTGACCGAGGAGAATGTTAATTCTGGTCTCTTTCACTCGATCGGTTCCTTCATAGGTAATATGTAATCTATCCCAGACTTCTTTAGCTGTAATACAAGAAGATATTCTGTTATATTCAATAGGTGATAGAGCACAATATAAAGAATAAATTGCTTTTGCATCAAGAGCTTGTCTCTTGATTATCTCTTCCTGAGTCATTTGACTAGACTCCACAGTATCTTTTTCTCTTTCTGATACAGGTACAGCTTTAGGAATGATTCCTTTTTCTACAACATCCCATTCCAGAGGATCCTTTGATCTTACAAACGCCTTCATCTTGTTTTTCCATATGTTGTAATCCTTTCCATCAAAGTAAGGTGGTCTGGTATTGCTTTGCCCTTCTATCAGCCCTAGAGCCAACATGTTAGCCATGGATCTTTAACTCTGAAGTAAAACACTTTAAACAACGTGAGTACACAAGCTCCGATACCAATTGATGTAGCTAATATAAACACCTAGAGGGGGGTGAATAGGTGTAAAAATAATTTCTCGAGATACGAAAGCAATACTAGACAATCGATAAAAAGGAAATACTCTTTTGCTTAACCAAAATGAATTAGGACCAAAGTAAAGTAAAGAGTAGGGAAGAGAAGATTAAACACAAGGTGTATAGTGGTTCGGCTTATCCCAAGCCTACGTCCACTCTTCCGCACTGACAGCCTATCGGCTGGATTCCACTATGAACAAAAGAAATATTACAGCACAGGTTTTCCTTGATTCCACAGTGTAGATGTTCTACCACACTTCCTCAAGGTTTCTCACAAATATAAACTCTCTTTTGCGTACAAGTTTTTGCTCAAATGAATTGACTAAATAACAAGGAGCTTCAGACTTTGGAATTCTTCTATCGTGCACATCTTGAACAACTTAGAACGTCTTCCTTATATACTCCTTTACGCCTATCATACCTGTTGGCACTTACCAAAGGAATTCCTCCAATCTACCCATTGGACGGAATCAATTAGGAAGATCATTCGAGCTATTAAAAGAACGTGACGATAGCCCATCAATCCTGTTCGCCCATACGATCAGGATCTTGATTTCCATAAGTAGAACCTTCCACGAATATTTCGCCAATCAACGGATCCTTAATCTTTGAATCAATCTCGATCAATCTAAAGGATTCCGCCATGTCATATCTAGCCAAGAGATCTTCTCCAATCGATAAGGTCATATCCTTAATAAAATGTCCAGTTCTGGATAGCCTTTCTTCAACGGATTAGAATTGTCAATGAGGATAGACTTTGAATCTTGAGTTTGGCCGTCCGAAGGTCTTCAGACTTTAAACAGCAGAGTCTGCAAATCTTCAGACTAGACTGATGGAAACGTTTTGTCAGCTTCAAAATATTTCAAGAAGATTTCTCCAACAGAATCGACTCGGCCGGACCTAGTACTGTAACAGGTCAAACAACAGACTTTTCAAGATTGTTGGAGATTCTATTGGATGTACAAAAACAACAATATGCTATAGGATATGAGATACATGATCTCAAGAACGCTTTCATGGCCACTTCAGTGTCTTTGCACGATTAGTTAAATGCCCTAAAGAATCAAGTGCAGTCTACTGTGCAGGGTGAAGACTTCAAGTCACTGAAGCAAAGTTTTGAAAGACTTGAGAAGACAGTGAATTCTATGGGAGAGTTCGAGCTTGTTCGCCTTCCAAAACAACCATGATTCTGACTCTATTTTCAACCAACTCTTTTCATTTGATCTCCACTTTTTGCTGTTGACAAAAAGGGGGAGAAGTTTGATGCATATTTGATTTTAATCTTTGCAAATTTGACTTCTTGTTTTTTGGTTTGGATTGTTGGACTTATCTTTTGTTGGACTTACTTTTTTTTTTTTTTTGGTTTGGATTGATTGATTCGATCTTTTGATGCTTGCAGTAACTTAGGCCATATTAATGATTATGGAAAAAGGATAGTTGTTTTACAGTTGTTTTGTAGGACTAACATGTTTTCTGTGGTTGTAGAATCGTTGCTATCCATATCCTAATCTACTCATCTTTTATGAAGATATTTTGTTTCGCTTAAGTGTTGTTTTGTAGGACAAAAGTATTCAAATCTGCAGAAAATTTTTGTCACCATAAAAAAAAAGGGAGAGATTGTTGGAGAAAACTTCCTTATTTGTTTTGAAGTTGACAAAACATTTCCATCAGTCTAGTTAGAAGACTTGCAGACTCTATCGTCTAAGTCTGAAGACCTCTAGACTCAAGATTTAAAGTCTATCATCACTGATAGCTTCTAGACCGACGAAGAAAAGATTTATCCGATGAAGAAGACTTATCCAGATGCGAATATATCTTTAAGAATTTGGTTTGTATGGTTGAAGAAGATCTCACGGTTAGAGATAGCATCTTGTGATCAATTATTCTTATCAAAATCAATTAGAATAATTAGATCTATTGATTGGCGAAGTATACTTGGAAGGTTTTACTTATGGAAACCTAGATCTTGATTGTATGGGTGAGTAGGATTTGTGGGCTATCATCACATTCCTTAAATAACTCAAGATCTCCCTAATTGATTCTGTCCAACGGGTAGATTGGAAGAACTGCCTTGGAATGTACCAACAGTTATGATCGCATAGAGGAGTATATAGGGAAGACGCCCAAGTTATTTGAGTGTGTGTGTAAAAGAAAAATTCCAAAGTCTGAAGTTCCTAGCTCTTTGCTGATTCAATCGTTGAGTTTAAGTTGTACTCAAAAGAGAGATCAAATACTTGTGAGACTTTGAGGAAGTGTAATAGAGTCTTTACACTGTGAAATCAAGGACGTGAGACTATACAAATCTCTTTTTTGATTCATAGTGAAATCCAGCTAGTGGGTTGTCAGTGCGGAAGAGTGGACGTAGGCTTGGTCTAAGCCGAACCACTATAAATCTTGCGTTTCAATTCTATTTCCCTAAACTCTTTACTTTAATTCGTAGTCTTATATAACTGTTTATAATCTTTTACCTCTTTAGTTTATTATTCTCAAAAGTCGAATTAAGTTGTTAAGTCTTGCAAAAACTTTTTTAACACCTATTCACCCCCCTCTAAGTGCTCTTACTAGCCCTATCAGAATTGATCATGACAAGGCTCCCATCTTGCTAAATTAACCTATAAAGAAATGGAATCAAATTCACCTAAAATATGATTCTGGAAGCAAAGATAAAAAAATAAAAAACATTTTTTACTTACTAGCATCTCTTCATTGTCTTTGGATGTCAACACAGTTCGATATGATTCAAGAGAAGATCTGCCGTCTTCCTTGGATCATGCATCATCTGATAGTCCGAAGTACTTACCTCCAAATCTTGCAAGGTAAAGGCTTTGTCAATCCATCTCTGTTCCTCAATAAAGCTGATTTCTGAGTAATTTTTCGAATTCAACCAAAACCTTTTAGGAAAAGCCCGAGTTTGTCCATGTTTGCGGTGATTAGATCTTGAAGTTGCTCACTGCTCTAAATTGGGCAAATGAAGATGCACAAGACGATGGCGGTGCAAATACTGAGAACGATGGTCAACACTCTTTGGCAAGCTATTATGATTGCCTGATTCTCTCGATACCGAATACGGATACCAAGCAAAAGGTCAGATCGAACACTATGAGCCCATAATTGTGCCTCGCCTTCATTTCAAGAGTGGAAATCTTTTAAATGTCACCACAGCAACTTCATAACACCAAAAACATTAGTTAAATTCAATAGTAAGTGATAGACGGGGCCAATTTCTTCTTTAGGTAGGACAAACCTATTATGAAGGCAAAGAAAGCTAACGATATTGGCTCCATGGTTGTTCCCGAAAGAATCATGACTTTGTGAGCTCCAATTTCCATAGCAGCAGTTACACTTGTTGCTAACATCCTATTCAATTCTTTCCCTAATGTTGCTCTTGCAAGAAAGTTGAACAACAACGAAGTTTGTGAAGTCCTATCATGACACATAGGGATAGTTAGTAAACTATCGAAGCTTATTACCAACAGAGAACTCAAACACGACCACAATCATTAATACTGCCCAGATGGCGTTAGCGCCAAAACCATTGTAGAGAGGTCAAAAGTAGTAGAGCGATGTAACAAGTTTTAGAGCCAATCCCATTTTTAAGGAATGAATGGTCTTTCTAGGATGGTCCTGCTCTAGTTCCTTCACTCTTATTTTGATAGAAATCATTTTCACGCATACTTTCGTAGGCAAAGCCTTGACAGACATGCACGCCCTTATGAAAGGCCCCGCCTTCTCATAGTGTGATGGAAAAAGAGGTCAGATCCTTCCTCTATAGATTTGCAAAAGAGGCAAGATCATATGTTGATAGCTAAGTAGTTTTAGGGGCAGTGTAATAGCAAAGAGAGGCATGCATTTATAGATTTTGAAGAAGCCTGGCCAAATATCATCACTATTTACTTAGAAGGTGTAGACCAAACTTAATCTAGATGAAACTACAATTAACAATTGGAATGTCCTATCACATGTAAATGTAATCGATCTCCTCTATGCTTAGCCTCTTTGATGGATCAAACTCAGATCAATGCAGGAAATATGAAAGCTAAAACATGATAACGACTCGTATCGTGGAGGAGTTTGTATGTCATATTCAATTCGCCACACTATTATATAGAGATGGATATTGAAATTTGGAAGGAACTAACATAGATGTAAGATTTTCCCCCCAAATCTGGCCATTAATCCATGTATTTATTGCTATACTTTCCATTGGACAGTTAAAGACTGCTTTTGGCCAGAGGGTTTCATAAAAGCCTACACCAGAGTGAATGCAAAGTGAGAGTGAGTTTTGCTTTGGTCCTGTCTTTCAGATGGCAAGAGAAGGTGATAGGATAGGACCCAGCTCATTCTTTGACACTATTTGTCCGGCTCCGCAGCAGCATTTCGGACCAAGAGCTCTGTTTTTTTCTCTTTTCGGAGGCACCTGTTGTTTTCCAGTCGCCATTTTAGTGGGCTTGTCCTGTTTTCGGGATTTTTTTTTTATCAATGTACTATTCCTCGGCCCAATAGACAACAATGGTCAAGACCGAGCCTAAGAATGGTATGTCATAAACCCAAAATCTCATACAAAATAGCTCCTTCATTATGATAATGAATTTCTTATAGATACATTAATTGTCAGATGATGACCAGGACTCTCACCACATCTAGTAAAGCTTAACATTACAAATACAAAGAAAATATATGAAATAGAATCGGCTATTTGTTACTACAAGGGTAATTGATATATTTCTTAAGCTTTGGGGTTTGCGAATACCTCAAACATAGGGTTAGATGTCCCATTCTTTTTGTTTTTCAGTTGGAATTCAAGATCCTCTCTATTTGGAGAGTGAATCTACTATTTCCAATTTCCCTTTCTCAATTAGATGGGAGATGGACACATATTTTCTAAATGGATGGCACATTAGTTATCTTTTTCAAACTGTAATAATTTAAATCACTCATGACAACACGAATCTAGAGCGAAAATATAAAAATTACTAGATTTCCAAACAAGTTGTACATCGCGAACGCACAGACTTCAATAATAACTGAGAAAAAAAGAACTTCAGTTCATTATTTCACATCCAAAGATCTTAGCCAAATTGCAATGAAAACATAAACAATTTTTAGTTTTCAAACCCTAACAAATCCAAGGAAACTAAAAATACATACAAGGAATCTGAATGAAAAAAAGATAAGTTAATCTACTGAATTCAGTAACTACTAATATTTAATAGAAGCACCTAAGATGTTAAGATATAATTCGAAATTTAAAAAAACCCTACAGAGAGGAATATAATTCACAATTCTGTTTGCAATTGCGTCCACATTTTTGGATGAAACTTGCAACTACCGCGTGCTGATCGAAAAAGGGGATTGATTGAAGATGTTGCTTTATTTCATAAATGATGATTAAGTTGAGATAATTATTAAAAAAAATCCTAAATCTATTATATGACGGTTTCATAAATGAAGATTACGTTGAGATAATTACAAAAAAAAAAAAAAAGTCCTAAATCTATTATATGATGGCTAATTTAGTCATAAACTCTTCAACTCGACCTATTTAATCCTAAGTTTTTTGACAATTTGCTAATGAAATCTTTCTGATCAATTTTGGTAGGAGTTTAATGACATGGATGCCAGCTATCCCATGTAGTATAAGGACACCGGTACTGATGTGGATAATTTTAATAATATTTTTAAATTTTCCTAATTTTTTAATACTTTTTATTTTCTTTTCTTTTACCTTTTCCAACGTAGGCTGATAAGGGTTGACAGCCCAGAGTTGGAAAGGAAAAAATATTCACAAAAAAGTTGCGAAAATTATTCACTTCAATACCGGTCGTCCCATGTCCTTGCCACGTAGGATAGATAGAGTTCACATCATTAATTCCCAACCAAAATCCGTAAGAAGAACTACAATGGTAAATCATCAAAAGGTTTATGAATTAATTGGCGGTAGTACTTTTGTGCATTGCTGAATATTCTTATTCTATGTATCATTGTTTAATATTCTTTTGTGCATCAGTAACTTAATCAAATGTATTGCCATTCTTAGGTGTCAGATCACAAATTCACAAATGCAATTCTCCTAGACTAATTCATAATTTTGTGCATGTGTAGGCATAAAATAATGACTACATAGTTATATATCCGACTAACTCATTAAGCTTCGGATAAATTCAATTGGTTTAATATAGGTCGAACAATAAACATCAAAATAATGTGTATGCTGGCAATATCAAATTTAGGAACCCAAAGTCGAGGGGTGGTCAATCAAGTCCTTTCGAGGAACTTAGATTGACTATCATTTTATTTTCAATGATAAAAATTGTTTCGTATAATTTTCCGAATAATCTGGAAAATTTCTATTGCAATTAGCATGTAAGAGAAAATGGTTTCTTTAAATTTTGTCGACATCAGCACTTCGTCATGTCTTGTTAATCTTCTGTTTTTGTTTTATAAATCTATTGATTTTTATTCCATTTGGGCACTATCAACATTTAATAATGTCAATGGTAGTATCGTACTTATACTCTCCTTTGTTTCTATTTTTTGACTGACTCTTATTTGCTTGATCCGAGAATATTATATTCTCTATCATGCCAACACACGAGCGCCCCACTAACAAAACTATGATATTAAAGTAGAACTTTGATTTGAATTTATATTTTAAAATTCAGCGTTTTTGTTGCATGTTCTAATTCCAATGATGGCCATGTCTAGTACGTCAAGATCTAAATATAGGATAATTTCTCAAATGAAGAGACCTAATCTCCCAACTTTTCTTTTAGGTGATTGTACCTAATCTCCCAACTTTTCTTTTATGTGTTTGTACTTATGTATGTTGCACAAAAAACAACTTGTGATAAAGTGGTCCAACTAAGGGGAAAATTATTTAAAAAATCCTAAACCTATTGCAATTTTTTCAATTCAATCCATTTAACTTGCGCTAACGTGAATGATTTTTAATAATTTTTTTAAATTTTTATTTTTATTCTTAATTTCTTTTTCTCTTTCTCTTCTTCCTTATTTTTCATTTTTTCCCCACAATGGCCAACGAGGGCGGCAAATTCCTTGCTAGCTACTGATGAGGATCATAGCCCTTGCCTAGCCTTGCTTAGGTCTAGGCAAGGTTTGGGGACCACGGGCAAGGCGGTTTCGCCTAGATATAGGTAAGGCCAGCCTCGGTGCAAGCAAAGTGGGCCTCACTCGTGATGACGCCTTAGCCAAGTTAGCCTCGCCCAAACTAGGAGAAGCCTCCTTGCTTGCAGCCCTATAGCCCCCAAGCCTCATCTAGGATCGGTGAGCCTTGTCGGCAAGTATGAGGAAAAAAGGAAAAAGAAGGAATAAGAGAAAGAGAAAATGAATTACAAATAAAAATACAAATAAAAAATGAATAAAATAAAAATTATTAAAAATTATCCATGTCAATGCTGGCCAGCCAAAATTGGCCAAATGGAATAAATTGATATAATTGCAAAAGATTTATGATTGAATTGGCAAAAAAAAAAAAAAGATTTAAGATTGAATTGGAAAAATTACAATAGGTTTAAGACTTTGTTTAGTTATTCTTCCTCTGAATAAGAATGATAACATAAAGCAAGCCGCCATGCATCTTCCTTGTGCTTTCATTTTCTTATTTATATATCTATTTGCATTTTCTCCATTCTATTCTACAAAGAAGGCCTTGAGAAGCAATAAAGCAGGTGGCCTATGTGGTAGTAGTTAAGAATCAAGATTCTTTTCGTTGATATAGCGTCTATAGTCATTCTTTCTTTCTAGTTTTCTTTTATTTTTTACTCAAAAGAAAGACAGGTGGGGTACAATAAATGCAGAGTTTAAGTGCGCCATATAATTCTTAACTAAAATATGAGGCTACACCAGGTAAAAAAGAAAAGAAATTTAGATGTCAATGACATAGCCTAATGTTTTTGAGAAACGCTGGGGACTTTAACATGGGTACGTTGAAAAGAGAGAGACAATACAAAGTTGTCATGTAATGCTGTCCGTCAGCAGGACCAAATTCTTGATAAGCGCATAGGAGGTCAAAACCTAGAAAAGTTTTGGATTTGTTAATGAATTAGGTAGGACACTGCAGCTGCTCTTGATAAGTGGGGTAATTTATAAAAAGTTATATATGTTTTGGCTGATCTATCTTGGGAGCACCGGACAGATCGAAAGGTTATTATCATCATCGTAGGCATCGCGAGGAGGATGTCTAGTGGGAAACAACTCAGTGCCCACCCATTTGCCTTTTTATCGAGTGGCTTTCTGTGCTCGCCACTGGCTCAATGCTTCATTTTGTGTGATGTTAGTGGACTTGTTGCAGAAAAATGAAGAACTCTTGCGCACGTTCCCTTAGTCAACTTATTCTAACGTCAATGTTTTTTTTTTTTTTGGGTTGAAAGATTGTCTCAATGGTAATCGGCTGTACTCGAAGCACGTGGCTGAAGTGGTCCTGAGAGAAAGAAACTCTCTGTAGTTCATCAGGTGGGTGTGGACACACTTGCGGGAATTCGGGTAACAGCTGCAAGTCATCATGCTGCTTCTCAAACCTAATGAACGTTTAAGAGAATGAACTTACTATAAACTAGGGCCGTAAATGGGTAGATCGGGTTAGGCTTGGGTCGAGTCGAAAATGATCTGACCCGTTTTGACATATTTTCATGTAATGTAAATTTGATGATCCATACCTGACCCAACCTATATTATCAAAACACATTTATATTTAACTCAATTTAGTTACTTAAATAAAAACTTCACACCAAGTTTAAAAAGTAAATAAAATAAAAAAAAAAAAACCTTTAAATTGAAATACTTTTGAAGAATTCTTGATAAGAAAAAGTTTGATGAGCTAATAATTGACATGAAAATAATGTTTGCTTATAACAGATCTTCTTGAATGCGAAAATGCATAGTTTCTTAATTATAATTGTTTTTAATTTTGGTTGATTTCTTGATTTTAGTTCACCAAGTTAAAAATTACATTATGATATTTAAAATTTCTATTTATCAATCTAAATAGCATCAAGCTTTGTCTAAAAGTACTTTTCGAGTATGTATATGGACATCTATCTACCAAATATCATTAAAAAAAAATCAAACTTTTTATTATTTTAAATTTTTTTGAAATTAATATTATTATTATTATTTATTTTATTTTATTTTATTTTATTATTATTATTTATTTATTTTCTTTTCTTTTTCTTCTTTTCTTTTTCTTTCTATTTCCTCCTCCTTCTCCCTTGTTACTCCATTGACGGTGACCGGCCAAGCCGCAGTCTAGCGAGATCAAGGCTTCGCCCATCCAGGTGAGCCCGAGCTACCGAGCTCCATCACAGCCGGTGAGCTCAGCCGATCCAAGTGAACTTGAGCTCTATCGTGGTCAGCAAACTTGCAGCTCACCAAATCTAGGCGAGCTCGAGCTTGGCCATGGCTAGCGAGCTTGCGGCTTGCTCGATCCAAGTGAGCCGAGCTCTATCAAGGTTGGCGAGCTTGCGGCTCACTAGATCCGAGCGAGCCTGAGCTCAGCCAAGGCCAACAAGCTCGCGATTCGCCTAAGGCCGACGAGCTCGAGATCGGCGACAAAGATGGCGGCGTGACGGTGGGTAGGCGGTGGCTACAATCAATTGGGATCGGAAAGGAAAGGAGGTGCTCTACTCATCCAAAGATTTGTAGTCATGGAAGGAAGAGAAAATTGAGGCAAAGCCTCTGCCGCGGAGGAGGAAGGCCATGGGTTCAAAGTGGGTTTCCTAATAACCCATTTAGACACATTTCTTTTCTTGCTTTGCTTTCTAAAACCCATTTGTAACCCTTTATTTAACTTTCACTTGACTCATATATGGCTCATTTTGCCAGCTCTACTATAAACTTATACGGTTATCCAAATTGATGCATGTGGAGGTGTTTAATGTTGGTACTTTTATTGAATCTACATTGATGTTTGAGTTGACGAGCTATTTCTGTCTTCATAAAAGAGAGACACCATGGAACTTTAAGACTAGGACACTGTAGATCTACATTCTTGACTACTGCCTGAAGCACGAATTAATCAATCTAGGACAAATAAGTATCATAACTATGATCATGCTGACACAATGTTCCCGGGTTTTTCAAGAAAAAAGTGATCAGAGTCATACCGATTATTATCTAGACATATGGTCCGTACCTAAGAAGGCTTCGTTCGAATATCTCTTATAGTGGCGAAGGCGGCTTTGCTTGTAGTGTTGAAAGTGTTTCTTGTCTAATCAATGATAAATTTGACCGACTTGAATTCTCTAAGCATGCCAATATGGTCAAGGTTCATCGGGTTTCCGAGCTTCTTCACCATCATCCGCATACAGTTCAGATCACAGTCCGTCAAGTTTTGCTAACTTGCGATTCGAACCTGTTAATATTGGTCTTGAACGGGATTAAAATCGGGCCGCGAAATTTGTCGGGCATGGGGATGAAACTTGTTTCCAGAACACGAGGCTTTCTGAGGACGACCTGCTGCCTGCACAAATCGTTCTATGCTTGAGCGGGGTGCCGCGGATCGTGCCTCTGTCCTGCACGTATTGTACTCTCCTTCGTATCACGATCAATCACAGTCGCTGAGGTATTACTTAATTACATTCATCGACAGTCGAGATTGAATGATACACACCAACAAGAGCACCCTGCTTGATAAAGGATATTCGGCTGACGTCCGCCATCTTGCTCTCAACACATGCATGGCTATTCATGGTTACAAGTCGGAAAACATTATTCAAGGGAATTTGAAGATGCCGTGATACCTTGATGAAAGTTACAATTGGGTTGGTTATACTGATTCAGACTATCCTTGAGATTTTGATAAATGAAACATCTCTGCGGAATATGTTCTCTTTTTCTTTTCTTTTTTTTTTTTTGGTAAAGAAAAAAAAATTGTTCTCTTTTTCCTAACGTGATCAGTGGATGCGCGAGTTAGAAGATGATACTAGCTTAGGCAACCCAACAATTTATTTTGTTAGTGAAACAAATCAACATAATGTTTCGATTGGAATATTCATTGCCACTCCATAAGTATAATTTATGTTGATCTGTACCCATTATTAAAAAAGCAATCAAACGAAAGAAAGAAAACCAGATAATGCGACCGACAAAATTATTTTTATCAAAGTAATTAGATAGAAACTTTCTTAAATATCAAATAATGTTAATTATTGCGTACGTTGTCTTTCATATGCACAACGCCTGCGTATCTACATCACCAGCGCTGGATCCGGTCTCACCGGAGGAGTCCCATTTTCTGGCGAGACGGTTGCCTCGAGCACACTCTCAGTCAGCACAACCTCATCACACTTGACATGCTTTTCCGCCTCCTCTGCAGTCTTGAAGCGAGCGAGGGAGGCGAGCTCGTTGACGGACTCAGCAATCTTGTCTGTGCAGTCGATGACATCGAGGAGGAGCGAGGTGACGGTGGCGGCATGGATGACGGTAAGGAAATCGGTCTCGTCCTTCCAGGAGGTCGTCTTGAGTAGCGACTTGAGGGCTTTTGCGGAGTTTTGGGACTTCTCAAGGTGGGGAGTCGCGGAGGACGGCACGGTCATCGTCTTGTGGGAAGATGCGAGTTGCTTCAGAGCTCTTGCGGCTTCCATGCTCATATCTAGGCAGAGCTCCTTGAGTCTGGTTTGAACTTGTGGTGGGGCCTGAAAATGACGAGAGTGAGTGGCTACGTTATTTTGAGAGCTAAATAAATTTTTTTAGCAACATAAGGACCAAAGCACATGTTATAACTATGTCCAAATAGCTATGTCATGGCAAACATTCTCTAGTTAATGAAAAATTCTCAGTCACGCCTATTACATATGAGCCTAACTCTCATGCACTATTAAATGAGATGAGATTCATGTGAGACCCACGTGATCTAACAACATATATAAACTAGGTGGTCCAGTGTGCCCAAATATTGATTCCTAATTGATGCAATTAAACGTCAACATACATGGAATTTAGTGGTGAGGTAGCTATCAAGGGTTTCAATTCTATAGGCACATTGACGAATCAAAGCTCCAATCTTTAGGTATTGCTTCCATGGATGACGAAAGCCAAACCAGCCGTGACGTGGTTCCCAACTTGCAAAATTTGCCTGACGTGATCATCACAAATCATGTGTCATTATTATGTGAACATAGTTAAGTGACACTTCACATGCGTGAGTGTCGACTTAAAATTAAAGAAAAGAAGAAGATAACTTATACACACCAAAGATTCTTCGTTGCTCTTCGTTTCGAGAACACTTTTGTATTCCCACAAAAGTGACTTGTTCTGATCTGAGTTACCGTCTTCTGATTCTCTCAAGTATTCATTGCCAAATCCTGAAAACAAAAACATATATTGCATTCAATCGTATTGTATCTTTTTTTAACATTGTTTTTTTAGGGTTTAGTGGATTTTCTATTGCATTCTCCTTCATATGAATTTTTTTTTTTTATATATTTTTCTTTTGTAGAATGATTTCTGTGTACCTTCCAAGAAGTTGGCAAGCTTTTCCATGTTGAGAGCAATGAGGCGGTGGAGGTCTTCGCCGGCCCAGACAGGACACACGATGATGGAGATGATCAGGCAGGCGGAGCCGCCGATGACGATGGTGGAGAGCCGCTTTTGCGCAAACACCAGTATCTTGTCCTCCCGGAAGCCCGACACTGACACCAGCGCGAAGGTCAGTATGAATATCAGCATCCCGTAGTCGTACTTCGCCTTGACTCGCGGGAAGAACCTCATGAACGTCGAACTGGTGGCTGCATTTTGGAACAACATATCAATCACTGCTTCAGCTCAATCGGATCAAACCCTGTTATTCCTCATTTGTTGAGTGCTTTTCTAATTCTCTTTTTAACATTTTAGTAAATTTTTACCTTGAAGAAAGACGAAGAAACCAAGCATTATGGGCTCGCCGGTTTTTCCTGAGAGACTTGCCAAGTGATGAGCGCCAACACCAAGTGCACCGGCAAACAATGTAGCAAGTCCTCTATTCAACCCTTTACTTAGAGTGGCCCCTGAAAATGTTCTCTCAGTAAATAAAAGCAAAAAAAAATGTATATATGGTAGAATTTACACCGAATTCAGCCAATCGTGGCTCAAGAAACGGAGAGACCGACTGAGATACTATAAATTTACCGACGGAGAATTCAAAGACAACCACCACAGTCATTACGGCCCACATGGCGGAGACGCCGAAGCTGTTGTAGAGCGGCTGGTAGTAATAGATCAACGACACTAAGGAAAGCGCAAACCCTACTTTGAGTGAATGAATGATTTGTCTCGCGTAATCTTTCCCGAGCTTCATCGTCTTCTTGGCCAGCTCTGCCGCTTTCACCATCAAGCTCCTGGGCAAGCCCGTCACCCGCCTCCATGCGTGAGCAGGGACTCCGGCTCTCTCCCGGCTTGGGGTAACACCCATTTCCAAGCACTCCATGGCTCAATGGATGAACACAAACTTGCCTGTAAAAAAGAGAGGTGATCTTCTCCCCTTTTCTGGAAGAGTAGAGCGCAAGAGGAGAAAGAGAGGTTGCTCTTGTGATGGGGGTGAAGTCTGAAAATGCCTTGGACGTGAAGAGGGATCTTCTATTTATAGAGAAGGAAAGCATATCGAGATGGCAATACTGTCACTTTGGTCTTATAAGTTGCACGTTGGAAGTACAACGAGGTCCGACCTAAAAAAGAAAAAAGTACAACGAGGAACTTTCTGAGGAGGTGGGACTTGGTGGGTTATTTTTAAAATCCGAGCTATGCTGAGTGTTTCCCATTAAGAGCAGCCCACAGTTGCTCGAAAGAAGACAAATTAGGGTTTATTAATAAAAACATATTTCATAACTTATAAAAATGAATAAACGAAAAAATATTTTTTATTATTCATGAAAATATTTAGATATAAATTATTATCTATAGTAAAAAAAAATTGTCAATTAATTATTTCAAATGATACAAATGCTCATTTTTATAAAAAAAAATTCAGCTTATTTATTTTTCACTAAATAAATGGAGCTTAAGGCCGTCAAGCTGAACAAAAAAGTCTAATAAGATTCCATCACCATCAATTTTTAATCCCCTCCATGGCTGTTTCTTCCCCGTCCCAGAGCAACCGGGGACTTTCTTGTATTAGACTCCCATCACCATCAATTTTTAATCCCCTCCATGGCTGTTTCTTCCCCGTCCCAGAGCAACCGGGGACTTTCTTGCCGCGTATATTGTCCTAATTTATAATGGGACAAGTGCGACATTGATGCCATAAGCTATGACTATGTACATAAGTTAAGGTTCTTTCTTGGGATTATTGTCACATGGGCAATTTTGTGTCCCTTCACAAGATATCGGAAATGGTACACACGCCTCGTGTTCTTGGAATTAGAAAAAAAATGAAGCAAAAAAAGATAATATTATATACATTTGTTGAGATAATGAGCGCGAGTAACCTTATATTGTTTATGACTTTCTTTTTAACTCTTAATATGAACTCTAATTTCAGTTGAAAACCTGATTTTTGTTAAGATTCGATACACAATCACAAGGAAATCAAGAATAAAAGTGAGAAAATAAATTGAGACACGAAGTTTTTATCTCAATTTGTGTTTAAATTATGGTTACGTCTAGTAAAGGATTCCCATGTCATCCTATCAATGGGCAGTATGAACCACAATCCAATAATTTTTGTAGCGAATAATAAAACGTTGGTCGTGGGAGACTTTCAAAACTTGTTGGTTTATTCCAAGTTGATGCGCTCAAACTAAAATTATCTATATTATGGAAAAAGAGAGTTACGACAGTCCAGCAGTCTTTCATTTTGTGAAGTGACCGGATTTTATTTTCACGTTAAATGATTTTGAGATAGTTGGTGCTTTTAATATTTTCAATTTCAACCCTTCTAATATTTTTAATAATAAACCCTTCCACCCTATAATGCACCAAAAAAATTTGGGTATCGAATCTAGAACTTTCACGCGTAAATAATACCTGCTCCCCCCAATATATCAACAAGAGGGTGCTATGGATAACAGTAATGTTCTTCACGAAATATTTTTTTAACTTAAACTAAGCTCATATTTGTTTTAAAACATCAAAAGGCTTGATTGGAGATCGAAATTCTAGAAATTCACTCTTTCTAGATGCGACTAAACGAGTGAGAACAATCTACGCGTGTGTCCTCATCAACATGACCTTCCAAACGTTCTGTCCATCGGGGCTCACATGCAATGTAGTTTAATGGCCATAAGGGACACATTCGAATAAAAATTGCTATCGAAAGTACCAAAATCGACGTGGCAAACCCTAATGATCCAAGAAAAACCATGCCCGGTTACGAGAACGAAAGGCTTTGTTAACGTATGATGATTGAAATTGTAGTCGTTCGCCTTGACATTGTATGCAAATTCAAGGGTCATGCATTTCAATTAGTGCACATCGCCTTGTGGACCAGGGAACATGAAACATATCTTGCAATCTGATTTGCTGAGCTAGGAATGGTCAGCACCTCAAATTATTCACTGAAGCTGAACTTTCGATTTTTGCCCCCATACACCCTCGAACCACTAGGACCAATTTTCAGGATTGTGAAGTTCTTATCTACATGATGCATGAGTTTCAAGAGTATTAACCCATCGAATCGACTTGGTCCATGATGGATCAGATCTTGTGGTTCAGAACTAATCCTGTCTGGTGCTAGACCATGTCAAATCCACCGACGTAAACGGTTATAATTGACTCTGTTCGTGTTGGATTGGATTTAGATAAGTACTCCATATGAAAGTAGATTTTGAAGGAGTACATGATAAGAGCTTTGAAGTCCATTGACTTAGTACAGTATAGAAGTTTCTAATTGGGAAGGATATGGGTTCATTCAAAAGAGTGAGAAGAGCGTTATTGTACAATGAATTGGACCGACAGCAATCGTCAAAATAGTCAAAGGGTCAATTCCCTTTTTTTTTGTGAGAATAAAATAAATAAATAATGTATTTGACTCATATTGGAAATTAATAAAAAAAAATTCAAAATCATTGCTCAAACTTGGCGGGATTTGAAGGGAATATGCTCTCTATCTTTCTACTGAGCTTAAAGCCTTTCCATTTGTATTCTTAAAATATGAACTGTTCTCGACCTTTCTTTCTTTCGCCAAGGAAAAGCAGAAAGCAAGGATCAAATGCATCCGAAGATAAAGCATTGGAGCACACGAGAGAGATCATATCATATCAAATCAAATCAACATAGATGTTGTCTAATTTTAAGCTACTCACTTCAGTACTTTCCCAAGAATAATTTCATTCCCAGTCTCTTATGAGTAAATTTCATCTTATCGGTCCTTGGACAAATCGTACATTAACTCCCAAAAGTACATCAGCTAGCAATCCAAAATAAAAATCCCATGTTGATGTTGAACTATTGGTGATGATAAGTTTTGTCGCAGCTTCTTTTTATCTTGATGGATAGGAGAGTAAGTGAACCAAGCACCGTCCACATGCAACACAAACCCTTTGGAATCATGTTCTCATGTCGACTGAACTATGTTTGATCACTTAGATTCGTTTATGGTGCCACTACTAGATCAAGCTGCGTTTCACAACCACTTAGCCAAAGGTCTCTGGGGCTCTAAAAGACTATAGGCAAAAGTCAAGTCATTTGGCAAATTCTTTAAGAGTATTTTGGGAAAGTGCTTGCATTTTCAAAGTTCTCATTTAGCCCTAGGCAAGTCCGTAGGAGCTTTGGACTTTAATATTTCCCGAATGCTAATGTGTTCTGTTCTTCTAAATTTGCCCTCACTGGACTTTCAGAATTTCCAAAATGCCCTCATCATGCGACTTTGCTGGCGAGGCAAGATCTGGTGACTAGTGACCTCAGGCAAGATTACCTGAGGTCACAAGGATGATTGGTGCTAGATTTGACTCGTTGGTGATGGTTTGAGGTTTTTTTTTTTCGAAAAAAAAGGCAAAAATCCTTCATAAATTCAATCATTTCCAAACAATATTTAAATTAAAGTTGCTTTGCAATACCTTTTTACATTAAGGCGATGGATTTATGAAGTTAAAGATTGATAAATCAATTGGATGGTGCAGAATGGTTTGGCTCCTTTTCTTCCTCTCCCACTTGCATGTATGTTATGGAAATGAGACGTTCAAGTTGCCTATAACCCTCGCTTCGCAATTCCAAAGACTTGCCTTTTGGAGCTGGCTTGCTGGGCTGCATGAGCACTTCGGCTATTATGTGCCGTTCGTGTGTATTTGACTAATAAGCTCTCCTAATCAGTCTATTCATCAAGGGAAAAAGACAGCAATTGATATGTACAAGCACACACCATAACTTGATAAACAGACAGGAAGGAGTGAATTTCCTACTGCTTCATCTGAGCCCAGAAGATTGTATACATCTTTATCTGTCCTCAAGGCATACCTTACATGGAAGGGAGGAGAGGACCATCAATTGAAGCAACATAGATTCCATTTTTCAGGTTCTATCTCGAGCATATACTTAAGCACAAGCAACCACGCAAAAAAGAGAGAACAAAAACTTGGGTTATAGTTGGGCTATACCAGATTATCTTGTAATCATTTATTGACATATGACTAAATAGGCATCTCAATCACTTACCTACTTAAGCCCTGATTATCTAAGCCACGGACACATTAAAAATTGCTCTCGAGAATCATGATTACGCTAAAGCATCAAACCCACTAAAGGTTTTTGATTGCACCTGGTAGTCGGACTTGGCAAGATGCAAATTCCAATTTTATGTTTGAGATAGACAACAATAATTGAATCATGAAAAATCTATCTAGAAAATCATAAACCTATTATACTTTTACCAATTCAATCTTATCTTTCAATTTTGTTAATTAAATCCTAAACATTTTCATATTTTGTCAAATAAATCCATCCGAAAAAATCGTTAACACAAATACTGGCCATTCTACATGGCACGGCTGGTGCCAACATGGATAATATTCAATAATAATTTAATAAATTTCTAAATTTATTTATTTATTTACTCTTGTCTATTTCATTCTTTTGCCTTTTCCCCCTTTTTCCTCCTCTAACCGAACATCAGCCTTGGCAATGCCCGAGTTTCAACCAAAGGCAAGCATTTACAAGTTGACCTTGCTTGCCTCAAGCGAGCCTTGTCAATGGTTTGGTTAGGGTGAGCTTTGCTAGTGATTGGGTGAGAACCTTGCCAAAGGAGGTTGACTTTGCCGTCATTGGACGAGGCTCAACCTTGCCAAGGGCAAGTGAGGCTCACCCTCGCCAATGACCTCACCAACCCTTGCCTCTAGTTGGTGACTGAGTCTCGAGGACTGGTTGGAGGAAGAAGAAAGGAAGACAAAATAGAAAGAAAAGAAAAGGAAAAAAATGGATAAATAAAAAAAATAAAAAAAATAAAATACTATTAAAATTGTCAACGTCAATAATTTCTAGACAAAATTAACTAGATGAATTTAATTGACAAAATGCGAATTGAACACAATTGCCAAAATTTGAAAAGTTGATTACTAAATTAACAAAAGTGCAATATATTTAAGAATTTTTTGATGATTTTCTCAATGAATCATCATGGGAAGCATCATTGTGCAAAATCCTTAGAATAAATCTTCCAAGTGAAAAACAATTAGATGCTAGTTATCATGCCACACAACATCGAATTACCATGTCCAAACTTATGGCTTCGACATAGATATAACAACGCTTCAACATAGATGTAATAATGCTTCAAAGTTAGAATAAGTTCTTCCAACTGGAGGAAGCATCACTAGGTGCTTCTAAAGGTCCAAAGACTCCTATATCCTTAACCCACCTTACTTTATAAAGCTTTCCGAAATCTCTCTACTTCAAATCGTCTTTAACCATCTCTCCCACAAGCACTTTTAAATTATAATTACTTTTGTAAAGATACCATTTTGTCTCACTTTTAAAAAGTGTGCGTGTGTGTTTTTCTTTTTTTAATGACTAGTATATCTATAATTTCTTAAAGTGGAAGCGGAGGCTTTCAGTGCTGAATCTTGAAGCTCGACCATTATAATTCCAATGTTGAATACTTCGCTTTCCCTTTGAATCGTGATAAGCAGGTTAGGCCATCATAACTCGACTACACCCCCTCTCAATGCTTAAGAAAATACAGAATCTGATTATGGGGGCTTGATCATGGCATCCACTGAGTATAACTCATCTTTTCCTTCATCAATTCTTTCTTTTTATATATGAGTTTCTTTATGATTTATAATATCTTAATCCAAAGCATATTTGACAAGCGCCACGAACACCGTCATTTTGCCTTTTTTGGCCAGGCACATGGTGCTCTTGTACAACTCATTTAACAATGTGAAAGACATTTGGGGAGGCTGTCATATCGTATAAGCAATTTTAGCCTCCCTTCGAAAGGAAAATCTCATTAGTTCTGATATTCACAAATTCTCACCCAGAAAAGAAAATCTGAAAATCAAGTCCTACCAGCACAAAATGTCCAAAGTAGATTTGGAGACACTGTACCAGTAAAGTGAAGTTAAAGTGCATCATCTCCTATCGATATTCCTTGAAAAGAATTTACCTTATCTACAAGGTACCAGGAAAAGCCTCATCTTCTGGGTAATAAGTGACTAGATCAGTTGATAATGGATCTGGAAGATCAAGAAAGCCTTCCAGCTCTGGCGCGAAGGCAATAAGCTGAGTAGGTAATATGATACCCACCTTCTTGGACAATGAGAATGCGGCCTCCACTCTGCCTATCTGCGAGGCTGCGAATTGTTCAACCCATCGCCCAATATCCATCCTTTGTCAAGTGCCGCCTTCCATTTGGATCGAACTACAGTGGGGAAGACAATAATTATCAACATGCAATAGTTTCTGGTAAAAGATTATCGTATGGACAAATGTCCTTTTAAATTCTAAAGGCAAATGCCTTAGTTCGGGTAGCTATTTAATAAAACTTAATCAAGAAAGGTTTTTATATTCGACTTTGGGGCAGAGGATGAACTCCAATATGCACATCTTACTCCTTAGTTTTACACCTTCATAATTCGTGGGTTGTGCGTCTAGTGAGAAGATGGGTGAAAAATGAGCTCCATCGATTACAAACAAAAATAATTACCAAGTTTGGCATTTGTACGCATCAACTTCTCGCCATTAGGACGATGTAGCGTGTACTGATGCATTTAAAGTATCATCGCCTTATTATGCTTCCACTAGAACTTAACCAACTCCTACAGTTTTCATGAAAATCAGAGGATGCTTATTTCGCAGTCCCATAGAACCTAAACTCCCATCACACTATGCAAGCATTTCAACTTGAATGAGAGAGGCAAGCTCATCTTTATCTGAGAAAATGGTCTCCGCTTCAGGAAGAAATTACTTTGAACTGATTAAATTACCATTCTCCTGATTAACAGCTTGAACAGTTATACCATATCCCGAATCCCAAGATCAAATAGCCATTTTACAATAACAACGGTAATTCCAAATTTGTGCACCAATTAAGGCTAATTTTCTTCAAAAACAGCTTTCTAGGGATTCTAGAGTAATGTCATAGCTTTCATCAATTTGGTTATGGGAAGCTTTCGTCCTTAAATGAGAAATATAGCTCAGCCATCATACGAGATTGACGGTACTATGAGATTATTATACGTGAATGATTATTTCTCAGAATCAAGTACTTCTATCCTGTAAGCAAGGCAAAACCCACATCACGTTGCCCCAGACGCAGAAATCCCACACTTTCAGTTTTAGAGAATCTCCTAGCTTTCTTGAGCAAATAGAAAGAGATTCTTTAACCAGAAAGGAACCAAGCTAGATAAAAGGAGATTAGGTTCTCGTAAAGTGCCACTCTTTTAAACGTGTAGCTCGTATAAATAGTTAAGCAAACATTCAACTTACATGTGACTGACTAGTGTTAGTAGTCCTATGACTCCCAACAGTGTATTTCTATGCACTTGTATAGTAGTGTACACCAACCTAGCAATTTCAATTCAACGTCAATTACTGGAGAAAGTGTACCAGCATAAAATATGAGTAGTGTACTAAAGAGGACCTACTTACCACACTAGAGTTTTGGCCAACAACAAGAACAACCATTTTGGGTTTTAAACTCTCCACAGCTGGCACAACTAGCTCAGTCATGGCATATTTATATACCATATCCTGTTCCATTTGGCAACGGTATGTTCATGTTATATCCCATGTTGTTCGCCTTCACCAAGCTGATCAACACATCCACTTTGCGGATGAGATGGACCACACGACCAGTGATTCATGTGGAGAGAGATGGTAACAACGTCATTAGACTGCTAAAACTCCTCCACTGTTCCATTTCCATAGTGCGATCTATATCAATAATGACAACTCTTTTGCGCCAAGAGTCTAATGCCAATCGAACTGCTAGACCGGCATTGTTTAGCAAGCAATACCCATTGGCTTGAGAAGGCTGAGCATGATGACCAGGTGGCCTCACTAATGCATATCCAATCTACCCCTTACTATTGATGTACTTCATAGCAGACAGTGTGTTATGGGCAGCAAGAAGCACGGTGTCCCATGAATGAGGGTTCAAGAAAGTTCCACAGCAAAGAACTTTCCCTATAGGCTTCCACTAGTTCTGTTAAGTATTCTGGAAGATCAGAGATGAAAATCACATCCAACTTGAGGTGGTTGTCCACATTCTACTTAATGCCTACATATTGTAGCTGTGTAGAAGGAACACATTCCACAGCTTCACAAGTTAATCATAAAAACTCCAAGCCCTACAACAAAAGTTCTAAGAGAAGACATTTTGCACTGCTAACCCCACGGTATTGTGTTCAACAAGTTAAATGCTGAAACAAACATATTCAGAGAGCCATTTTCTAATCAGGCAATCAGTTCTCTTGAGTGGCTAAGAATACAATTTTCTTACAAGTAAGAAGTTCCTTCCAGTTCATTATCAAATGACACCAAGCCTCCACCGTACTTCACAAATTTATAGACTTCAACACCAAACCAAAATCTAAGCTTGCACTTCCAATTCTCCAATACTATACAAAACCAAGCAGAGACCACAATCTCTCTCTACCTAGAGCACACCCACAATCAAATGCAGCCTTTATCCACCAAACCACTGTTCTCTCGATATATATTCCAACTCAATCAAGCTTTTTCATACAACAATGAAAAACAAGAAAACAGAAAACCGTACCTAGAGAGAGTCATAAGAAGTACCTATAGAGTGAAAAGAGAGGAGTTGAGAGATGAGAGTAGGCGTTGCATTGTGCCAGGAGATGAAGGGAGAGATGTGATGCAGCCCACATTGAAGACCGGCTCTCTCGACCAAGAAGATCGGCCTGCATTAAAGCTCGACGAAACCGAGAAGCCATAATGACATCTTGAGTCCATCCTGGAAGCTTGAAAGACACCTTGGAAGCTCGCGTGATGCTTTTACTAGTTTATAGTTTCAATGCTCCTTTATTTCTCCTAGTTTCACTACTCTATCTTTATTTCTTTGATGATATAAGCCCAATTTCTTGTAGAAGACAGATAGCTTTTGATGAATGAAAAAACTTTGCTTGAAGCAAGTATCGTGAACCTTGCAAAGTTCAACCCTTGAAAACCTAGAAGAGTTTTCACTCCGTCCTTGAAGAGTCGGAGCTTTTGAAATCTGCATCCTTGAAGAGTTGCAGTCATCGATCTAGAAGAATCGGTGCCCCTCAACTTCCTTGGAGGCCTAGAAGAGTAACCAACGAAGTTCCTATCTTTTCCTGTTCTGTTCGTTACTTCCAACCCAATTTCGACTATCCTATAGTGTTTATTTCAAAAAACCCAAAACACAGAAATTGTAGATCCAGAAGTTTTTGTTCATTTGGCTTTGGAATCAGGTTGATCCGATCTGTATCGACAAAGATACAACTGTTCTCCTGAGCTTGCACAGTGCTGAAATTACTGTTCGTCCCGTTTCTTGTGCGCGAGTCACTCTCCCGATCGTATTGTTTGAGAAAGCCTCCCCTAGGCTTGCATCATTTGGTATCAGAGCTTTGGAGGAGAGGACAATGCCTCCAAGACAAGCTAGGCGTCGTGGCGGCAGAACCCTTCCCCTAAATGAATTGCACACACTCGCTGAGAATATGCAACAACAAATTGACGAATTGACGCAAGAAGTTCAGCGATTGAGGGCTGAAGCAAATAATTCTCCACCCCGTTCCAGGACTGAAGATTCCCATGGTGACTCTTCCTCTTCAGAGAGTGTTCAATCTATTCACGGTCGGAGGCATGTTCGACATCGTTTACAACATATTCGTGAGCCAGATTGGGAAAAGGAAGTCAAGAAAGATGTTCCAGAATTTACAGGTAATGAGTCTCCTGATGAAATTGTTGATTGGCTAACACTTGTGAATGAGGTGTTTGAGCATCGAAATGTTCTGGAGAATCGTTGCGTTGGGATCATTGCTATGTGATTCCGAGGCAAGGCGATTGCTTGGTGGAGACGTGAAAAACAAACTCGCCAAGCCATTGGCAAAGCACCAGTCACTTCATGGAGAAAGATGGAGGGAAAGATTCAAAAATATTTTCTTCCCAAAGGATATAAGAGAGAGCTCTACCAACGGTACCAAAATCTAAAACAAGGTACGCGAATGGTGGACCAATACACCAATGAATTCAATGAGTTGGTGATTCGTAACAATATCCAGGACCCAGAGGATGTGCTTGTGAACAAATACTTGAACGGTCTTCAATTTTACATTCAAGACGCCTTGGAAGTCCTTGACATTTGGGACTTAGGAGATGCACACCAACGGGCACTCAAAATGGAGCGCTCTCATTCTCGAAGACAGCAATTTGCTAGTAAGCCTTCTACTCAACCCCATGTTTCAAATCAACCTACTACATCCGAAATACGTTGCTATTCTTGTGGGGAGTTGGGTCATTGTGCTAGCAATTGTCGAATCAATAAGAATCAACCAACCGGTAAAGCCTTTTTGGTGGATGATGATTCTAATGAGAATGCTGAGAATCCACTTGAAGAGGAGTTGAAAAATGATGAAGAAGCTGCGAATGATGAACAAATAGTGCATGCTGACACTGGCGAACTTCTTATGGTGAGGAAAAATTTTCTTACTCCTCGAGATGACACTGGAGATAGGTGGTTGCATACCAATATTTTTCATTTTGCTTGCACAATCATGGGAAAGGTGTGTCAATTAATTATTGACTCTGGTTGTTGTGAGAATATAATTTCTGAAGTAGCGGCAAACAAGCTGAAGTTGGAATTAAAAGCGCACCCTACGCCTTATAAAATGTTGTGGTTGAAGATAGGTGATGAGGTAACTGTTTCAAAACGATGCCTTGTTAATTTGTCCATTGGTTCTGTTTATAGTGACAAAATATGGTGTGATGTTCTGCCGATGGATGCTAGTCACATTATTCTTGGTCAACCATGGCAATTCGATAAGAGGACTATGCATGATGGTTATCGAAATACATATTCTTTTGAATTTGGAGGCAAGAAGATTACATTGGCACCTAGTAGGGTGGGAGATTCTTCTGATGATGATGGCAAGAATTCGAGGACGAATTCTTTTAAAGATGGGGAGGATGATGCAGCCCACATTGAAGACCGGCTCTCTCGACCAAGAAGATCGGCCTGCATTAAAGCTCGACGAAACCGAGAAGCCATAACGACATCTTGAGTCCATCCTGGAAGCTTGAAAGACACCTTGGAAGCTCGCGTGATGCTTTTACTAGTTTATAGTTTCAATGCTCCTTTATTTCTCCTAGTTTCAATGCTCTATCTTTATTTCTTTGATGATATAAGCCCAATTTCTTGTAGAAGACAGATAGCTTTTGATGAATGAAAAAACTTTGCTTGAAGCAAGTATCATGAACCTTGTAAAATTCAACCCTTGAAAACCTAGAAGAGTTTTCACTCTGTCCTTGAAGAGTCAGAGCTTTTGAAATCTGCATCCTTGAAGAGTTGCAATCATCGATCTAGAAGAATCGGTGCCCCCTCAACTTCCTTGGAGGCCTAGAAGAGTAACCAACGAAGTTCCTATCTTTTCCTATTCTGTTTGTTACTTCCAACCCAATTTCGATTATTCTATAGTGCTTATTTCAAAAAACCCAAAACACAAAAATTGCAGATCCAGAAGTTTTTGTTCATTTGGCTTTGGAATCAGGTTGATCCGATCTGCATCGACAAAGATATGACTGTTCTCCTGAGCTTGCGCAGTGCTGAAATTACTGTTCGTCTCGTTTCTTGTGTGCGAGTCACTCTCCCGATCCTATTGTTTGAGAATGCCTCCCCTAGGCTTGCATCAAGATGGGTCCTCGCTGAGGATCAAGACCATGTTTCAGACCCTGTCAAGGTTCCCTGATTGCTTCTTGAGCACGTCCAAGAAGCCCAGGTCGGAGCCAATCTCAAACACACCCAAACCCACATTGGGGTTCAGCATCCCATTGCGCCAAAACACCTCGAACCTGTTCGTTGAAGGAGAAGAACATGCTACCATCTGAGAGTTGAACTGCAAAGCTGTTGATGATGATGTCTCTACCTTCTGGTGCTCGAAGTATGGCACTACTCACCAGTAGGATGTGTTTGCCTATATATGCCTTCTGCCTGCAACTTATAATCTTTCTAGTTTTTATGAATGTTCCATTTTTATGAGTACTTTTTCATCTCTTTCAACATACCATTACTAATCCGTGAATACGCCTTTTCGACTGTATGCATGTTTCTTTAAGTTGATGCATATTTTGTTAATTGTGATTTACATACAGTGGATTGAGTATGCACCAATAATCCTCACCATCATCGACCTAAATTAAAAATTTAAGAAAATGAGTTAATGTATTGGCCTTATCGACTGTATGTGTTGTTTTTTTTAAGTGGAAGAAGGTATTTTTTAATTGCTCAGTTAGGTTTTAACATCTTAGGGGTTTGAACTCTAGACATTGTCCCGTTCCACAACCCATCTACGACCGGTGAGCTGAATGATATTGTCTCTTTACCTTAGGACCATCTTGAATCCAACATTTATGATGCACTTGTGTTGGCAGTAGCCTAACACACATCTGATTGTCACAGCATCTAAAAATCTTGTGAAACCAAACGAGTGGATGCTTTTGATTTCCAAGAATAAAACCTAAGTAGAGGAGAATGAGATTGTGGTGACACTAATAGATCTCTAAGGCAAGAAATTCGTAGGGAAGGATAGTTAACATACTTAGCATGTGATGGTTGAGCAGTAGTTTTTATTCCAATTTTAGACACAGATTTATGCTATGGTATGTGTTTAACAACATAAAGGGGACTATCATCATCCATCTTCAGCCGGCTGTGGCAATACATTCTCATTTCTACTCATACTCCGAGATGGCCCTTTGATGGTGATTGTTTGGCAAGTAATATCCTCATCAAGAAGTGGCTGAGGAGAGAGAACAAAGAGAAGAATGCGGGAACAACAGGGAGAGAAAAGGAAAAAATCAAACAAAAAAGGGACAGCAGGTTAATATGGGCAAGACACTGCAATTGGGAGTGTCAAAGCAAAAGCTGGGATAAAAATAGCGCAACCCTTTTTAGATGCATAGAAAATGGGATTTGTGCAGTTCCCTTTGCACTTACACAGCTGTAGATTGTAACAAATCTCTGCATGACAGATGAGAGAGAAGCTCATACCATTTCCAGACTTCAGCGGAGCACGATTGGAGGAAGCTTCTTCGCTCTCAAGCATGGCTGTCATGTTGGTTCCGTATACCTTGCAACTCCACAACCGTGGCTGTTTAGCATGTGAATGTCCTTTTTGAGTTTCAAATCCTCGGCCTTCATCTTATTTCTCGGCTCAGGTTTTAGTTCCGTGCTTCCAACGGTGAGGAACTTCTCTAGCAAAACTTCCATCAATAGTGGAAATGGTTTTTGTTTCATGATTGATTATTAGGATTTTGTGGGTTTCATCAGGTCGATGCTGTTCCCAGGTATCAAGATTCATGATTTTTTCGGATTTTGTGAGTTTGTTCAGGTCGATGATGTCTCTGAGTATCACCTTCCATGATTTAGAACCTACCTTTTAGCCAAATTTCACGTGGAAGGGCCATGACGAGTTTCAGAGAAAACTTATTATTCTTATTGATATCAATGCCAGCTTGTCAAGTTGAAATATCTCACAAAGCTATTGAGCTGTGTTGGAAATGGTGATCCATTTTCTAGAATTTCCTAGAGTTGCTAAACTAGAATCTAGAATTCCTTAGATGAAGTTTCTGGAAGAAAGAGGAAAATGTTCAGAATGTAAGAGAAGTTCAGAAAAATCCAGCATTGAAAAAAAGTCTAAAATGTACTTAGTTGGGAAATGCCTATAAAAAGACCACCCGTTGATGTAATAGAGTTAGAGGAGCATGAGATAATACTCCATATCATGAAGCTCCTCCACCAACACTTCCTTCAACTAATGTAAAATTATTTTATCCAACTAATGAAACTATTTCCCATATCCCATAATCTTTGTCCTTCAATCATCGTAGTTTATCCCTTCTCCATCCACTACAAATTATATCATACACTTGCACACAACATCACTAATAAAAAACTATCATCAATACCAAAACCATGCTTCCGTGCATATTTAAATTCTAACAAGCTAACTTTTTGTTAATTATATTTTTCAACAGGAGTATTCACCAACAGTCTATTGGAGAAATCTTTCCATAATATTTTGAAGCTGACAAAACGTTTCTATCAGTCTATTCTGGAGCATTGCAGATCCTTCTATTTAGAGTCTGAAGACCTTCAGATCACCAGACTTAGCACACAAGACTCAAGACTCAAGACTATTCTCATTCACAGTTTCTAATCCAGCGACGAAGATGATCCGGAGCTAAAGTGTTTGGTTGAGGATTTGGTCTTATCCACTGCAGAAGATCTCTTGGCTGGATATGATATAACGGATTCTTTTATTCGAAATCAAGATCATTTGAAGATCCGATGATTGACGAAATATTCTTGGAAGGTTCTATTCTTGGAAACCAAGATCCTAATTGTATGGGCGAACAGGATTGATGGGCTATCGACATATTCCTTTAATAGCTCGAATGATCTTCTTAATTGATTCTGTCCAACGGGAAGATTGGAAGAATCCCTTTGGTAAGTGCCAACGGGTATGATGGCATAAAGGAGTATAAAAGGAAGACATTCCAGTTATTCTAGAAGATGCACGATAGAGAAATTCCAGAGTCTGAAGCTCCTTGATTATTAGTCAATTCATATTGAGCAAAACTGTATTCACAAAAGAGAGTCTATACTTAGTGATACCTTGAGGGAGTGTGGAAAATCTTCTACACCGTGAAATCAAAGGAGAACAGTGCTATAACATCTCTTTGTTCATAGTGGAATCCAGCCAGTGGGCTGTCAGTGCAGAAGAGTGGACGTAGGTTTGAAATAAGCCGAACCACTATAAACCTTACGTTCAATTTTCTCTTCCCTACTCTCAGTCTTATTTTGATTGTTGTTTGTTTATTGACGAGAAAAAACTGTCTCAATTCTATCAACTGTCTAGTATTGTGCGATTATCGTGAGAAATTACTCTTTATACCTATTCACCCTCCTCTAGGTACTTATACTAGCCATAGCAATTGGTATCAGAGCTCGTGTACTCACTTTTTTTGAAGTGTTTTACTTCAGAGTAAAAGATCCATGGCTAGTATGCTAACTCCAGGGCTAGTGGAAGGGCAAAGCAATACCAGACCTCCTTACTTTGATGGAAAGGACTACAACATCTGAAAAAACAAAATGAAAGCATTTCTTCAATCAAAGGATCCTCTGGAATAGGACGTTATAGAAAAAGGAATCACTCCTAAAGTTGCATCTGTCTCAGAAAGAGAGAAAGAAACTGTTGAGACCAGCGGAATGACTCAGGAAGAGATAATCAAGAGATAAACTCTTGATGCAAAAGCTATTTATTCTTTATATTGTGCCTTGTCACCTACTGAATATAACAGAATATCTTCTTGTGTTACAGCAAAAGAAGTCTGGGATAGGTTACATATCACCTATGAAGGAACTGATCAAGTGAAAGACCAGAATCAACATCCTTCTCGGTCAATATGAAGCCTTCAAAATGAAACCTGGAGAATCTATAACTGATATGTTTAGCCGTTTTACAGAAATTGTAAATGGTCTTGAAAATCAAGGACAACTAATTTTTGATCCCATGAAGGTAAACAAGCTACTGCGTGAACTCTCCAAGGATTAGAATCACATAAAGACTTCAATAAGAGAGACGCAAAGAATCATGCCACTATCTGTCGACGAGCTGGTTGGAACTCTTCAGTCTTATGAAGTGGAACGAATTAATGAAGACGAAGATCCAAAAGGTAAGAAATCCATTGCATTAAAATCAAATGATGCTTCTGATGTTACAGATTCTGAAGATGATATGGATGATGAGGAGCTTGCTCTCATGATAAGAAGATTCAGAAAACTGAATAGAAAATGAAGAAGGTTCAACTCAAAGAAACAAAGTTTTCAAAGACAACAGACGAAGTCTGTTGATGATGATGAATCAAACAAAGATGTAGTTTGCTTTGAATGTAAGAAAAAGGGACACATCAAACCCAACTGTCCTCTTCTGAAGAAGAAGAAAGGAAAAGCTGAAAAGCCTCGAAAGGCTCTTAAAGCCGAAACCTGGAGTGATATAGAGTGTGAAGAAAGTGATGATGAATATGCCAACTTATGTCTGATGGCGCAATCAGACTCAGACTCAAACTCTGGATTAGACTTAGACAGTGAATTTGAGGTAAGTAATTTTAAAATTCTTGTCAAGGTTTTTAAGTATATTGATGAGCTGTGTTTTAGTTTTAAGACTTCTCTCAAAAGGATTTCCAAACTTAAAAAGGAAAACTCTACTCTAAAACAATAGGAAATCGTTTTAAAAGAAAGAGTTAAATGTTTAGACATGAATGTTTCCACTCTTAAAGAAAATGAAGATAGTCTTTTGAAAGAAAATGTTTTTTTTTTTTAAATTGACTCATCAAATATCTCAAAGAAATTTTCAATAGGATTCGAGAAACTTGAAAAAATTCTTTAAGCTCAAAGACCTTACTTCAATAAATCTGGTCTAGGTATGACAGCAGAAACTATTCCCTTGATTGATTTTCCTAAAATAAAAGAAAGAATTAAGCAAAGACCCTCGAGAGAGGCTTACAAAAATCATTTCAAGAAGGTTTTTGTAAAGTCTATAGGTCGAAATGCTCTCAGGTGTTCAAAGTGCAATAGCCCGGATCACTTTGAAAAAGAGTGTCCTATGATTTGGAAACCTGTTAAGAAAGCATGGGCTAATATTGTTTATCTTACTAACACGAATGGACCCAAGAAAATATGGGTACCAAAGAAAGCTTGAGACTCTCTTTTAAATGCAGATCTCCATCAAGAAAAAAGTAAAGTGGTATCTGGACAGTGGATGCTCGAGACATATGACAGGAGACTCAAATTGCTTTATAAAGATCGTTCAAGTAAATGGTGGAAAAGTCTCATTTAGAGGAAACAGCAAAGGAAGAATTGTGGGATTTGGAACTGTGAAAATTGGAAATCTCACAATAAGTAATGTTTCCTTAGTGGAATGATTCAATTACAATTTTCTCAGCATCAGCCAACTGTGTGATACTGGTTTTAAGATCTTCTTTCAAGAAGGAATATGTTCTGGAACCAATAAAAACTCTACTCAGTCTTTCATGGGTCGAAGGCATGGAAATATCTATCTCTTGGATGTGAAACCGGATGAATCACAATGCTTAATCTCAATTCAAGACGAAGCAAGCTTATGGCACATAAAGCTTGGTCACATTAATATGAAGCAATTAGCCAAAATCTCATCAAAGCAGCTTGTTCGTGGTCTACCCAACTTATCATACCAAAAGTCTGATCTATGCACTCCATATATATTGGGAAAGTAGGTAAGAAATTCATTTAAGCCAATAAATCATGTCTCTACTAATCATGTACTGCAACTGCTGCATATGGATCTCTTTGGACCAACCAGAACCCAGAGCATTGGAGGTAAGAAATATTGCCTAGTAATTGTGGACGATTACGCCCGATTTACTTGGGTATATTTCCTTGCAAGTAAGTCTGAAACCTTCTCGTATTTTGAAAAAATTGCTAAAAATGTTCAAAATGAAAAATGATGTGTTATCTCAAGTATAAGAACAGATCATAGAGGTGAATTTGAAAATCAAGATTTTACAAAAATTTTGTGATAAATCTGGCTTTAAGCATGTGTTCTCCTCTCCATATACTCCTCAGCGAAATGGAGTTGTGGAAAGAAATTATAGATCTCTTCAAGAAATGGCTAGAACTCTTTTAATTGAAAGTAAGATTTCTTCACGATTTTGGATTGAAGCTATTTCAACAGCATGCTATATCATCAATAGAGTCTTTTTAAGACCTATTCTAGAGAAAACCCCTTATGAGTTATTCAAATGTAAGAAGCCTATTGTTTCGTACTTTCATGTGTTCGGTTGCAAATGCTTTATACTGAAAAATGTAAAAGATCAAGTTGGTAAGTTTGAAGAAAGATTAGATGAAGGCATCTTCCTTGGATATTCTATATCAAGCAAAGTCTATAGAGTCTACAATAAGAAGAGTCAATCTGTGGAAGAATCGATGAATGTCAAATTTCAAGATTCTATGCAAAATGAATCCAGTCAAACTCATCATGAAGAATCTGAACATGCTCCAGACTCTCCAAAGCTTACATCTCAAGAAGCATCTCAGACTCTGGAAGACTAGCATCAAGCTGTTCGTGAAGATTCAAGTAAAAAAAGAGATCATCAACCTGACGAATCAACCAGTAACTGGAAGCATAAGTCCAGTCATCCCAAAGATCTTATTATTGGCGACATTAATGAAGGAATCCGCACAAGATCCAAAAGGCGTGAAGAGTTTAGTGCTGCGGCTCTCATTTCTGAAATTGAACCAAAAAGCATAGAAGAAGCTTTATTTGATGAAAGCTGGATTGAAGCTATGCAAGAAGAGTTCGGACAGTTCAACATTAATGATGTCTGGGAATTGACATCTAAACCAAAAGGTAAAACTGTTATTGGAGCTAAATGGTGTTCAGGAACAAGATGAATGAGAAAGGAAAAGTTGTAAGAAACAAAGCAAGACTCGTGGCCAAGGGTTATACACAAGAAGAAGGAATAGACTATGATGAGACTTACGCACCAGTAGCAAGGTTAGAAGCTATTCGATTATTACTTGTGTTTGCTTGTTATAAAAATTTCAGGTTATTCCAAATGGACGTCAAAAGTGCCTTCCTAAATGGTTTTATCCATGAGGAAGTTTATGTGGAACAACCACCAGGGTTTGAAGACCCAAAGAAGCCAGACTCAGTCTTCAGACTGAAAAATGCCTTGTATGATTTAAAGCAAGCACCTTGAGCTTGGTATGACAAACTAAGTAAGTTCTTAATACATAATGGTTTTATTAAAGATAAAGTAGATACTACTCTATTTATCAAAAATGAAAACAAAAGCTTTTTACTTGTTCAAATATATGTGGATGATATTATTTTTGGATCCTCTAATGAAAGTCTGTACAAGAAATTCTATAAGTCTATGTAGGATGAGTTTGAAATGAGTATAATGGGAGAGTTAACCTTCTTTCTTGGACTCCAAGTAAAACAATTGAAGGAAGGAACTTTTATTCATCAAGAAAAATATGTTAATGATATTGTCAAAAAGTTTGGACTGGAAAAGTGCAAAAAGACCAACATACCGATGTCAAGTTCTTTGAAGATAAACAAAGATGAAGAAGGGAAGAAAGTTGATCAAAAGCTATACAAGGGTATCATCGGTTCACTTCTTTATCTTACTGCCTCTAGACCTGACATTTTGTTGAGTGCTTGCATCTGTGCTAGGTTTCAATCAAATCCTAGAGAATCTCATCTTAGTGCTGCGAAACGTATTATTAAATACGTTGCTTCATCTTCAAGTATTGGTCTTTAGTATCCTAAGAAGGGAGACTTTAATCTTCTTAGATATTCAGACGTAGATCTAGCTGGTTGCAGAGTTGATAGAAAGAGCACCTTGGGAACTTGCCAGTTGCTTGGAAGCATGACAGTGTCTTGGTTTTTAAGGAAACAAAATACTGTGGCTCTCTCTACAACAGAAGCAGAGTATGTAGCTCTTGGAAGTTGTTGTTCGCAAATTCTGTGGATAAAACAACAGCTACAAGACTTTGGAATTGAAGACTCATACACTGAGATTAGATGTGACAACACCAGCACAATCAATCTCACTAAAAATCCAATCCTTCACTCAAGGGCAAAGCATATAGAGATTCGATATCACTTCATTAGAGATCATGTTTAAAATGGAGAAATCTCGATTCAATTTGTTGATTCAAAGAGCCAACTAGCGGATATATTCACAAAGCCTTTGGAGAAGAATCAATTCGATATTATCCGTTCCAGACTCAATATTTTGAAGCTTGAGGAAGTTAAAATCTAGAGACTCTCAGACCGTCAGACTTAGACATTCATGGCTATAGACTGTAAGTTGTTTTAATATTCAATCTCAAAAATGTATGATCATTCGTTTAGTTATAATTGATTTATATTATCTTTAATTTCCGTGAAAAATGGAATTTTGCCTTTTCAAAAAGATAACTTCTATTTAAAATGGCAGTTTTCTTTAAAAAGGGCGGTTATCGTTTTTTAAAAAAAAAGGGGGACGACTATTCACTTTCCTTTATGTCGATTGGTTTTTTTTTTTTAAACTGGGTTATATATATAGTCGGTTGTTTTCTTCGCTTAACTCCAAAACCCTAAAAAGCATTCTCCTCGCAATCCTGTCTCAACATTGTGTTCATCTTCGAGAAAGTTGTCATCTTTTCTTGGGAAAGCGAGTTAAAGAATCTTTCAACGACAAGGAACGATGTCTTCTTCAAGAAAGTCTTCAAGAATCGCAAGCAGGGGACCACAGAAAATGAGGGAGAGTCCTACCCATTTCGATCTCACTGAGAAGGAAGAGTTACCGAGACAGCGACAGAGCTCGATTCACTCTCAACCATGTCACTCTCCACCATCTACCCCACAGGGTGTGGGTCAACAACCAGAGGAAGAAATAATCGAGGAAGTAGACCCTGTAAGAGTCCAAAAACCCTCTTTTATTTACAAGCTCTATCGTGCTTTGAAGAGCACTGGTACTCCACTGAACTACGTAGATGATTTCCTTAAAGACAAAGGTTATGGAAATGAGTATGTATTTTTGCGACGAATGGAGGATTTGGGAATTGCTCCCAAAGGAAAGGCTGATGAAGCACTTACAAACATTCCAAGTGACCTTCGTGTAAGAGGATTGAATCCGACTAACGGGAACGATCATGATAAACTATTTAGTGAATTCCAACCTAGGATGGGTGTTGCTGCGAAGGTTAAAGGAAAAAGAACGGAATTGTTCAAATCGAAGGAACAGGAGGATCTGTTCTTCAAACTGTTGAAACGTGGGGTGATAAACCCCAGGAGCGTTGATTTTGACTTTCTGGATGCCATCAATGTGAACTTGAGGGAAAAGTTCAATATGCTTCAACTTGAGCAATTTTGCTCCGACACCACAGACGGCTATGCACAATTGACAGCATATTTCTATTCAAATCTCAGCTTTTTAGATGCGAATAGAATATCCTTCAGTGTCCGAGACCAAGACTATGTGATAGATGTGGACATGCTGGCAGATATAATTGGGGTTGAAAGAGGACGATATCAACCGATCAAGGTTTCAATTGCTCGTACCTCACTGGAGCTTGTCAAAGACAGGAATACAGAAGGGAGAATTACCTACGCAAGAATGCGTGCCATCAACATCTTGCTTCACAAAATTGTGATCAACTGTCTCAGACCAAAATCGACATCTAAGACTGACGTGTCTAACTTTGAGGCGAAATTGATGTACGTGATCAATTCAGGGAGAAAGTTCTCTCTCCCTCACACCATTCTTTTCCACATGTACAGAGCGATGGTGAAGGACAAGAACCAGTTGCCTTACTCAGCTCTTGTGACCAAGATCTTCAGACACTTGAACATTGAACCTCCACAAACTCTTTGTGTTCGACCATGCGACAAAATGGTGGTGGGTTTGAAAATACTGAAAAAAAAAATACATCTGAAAGAGCTTGATAAGGCAATGGAGAAGTTCAAAGTGAAAACTCCAGTCAAATCTCATCCAGTATCTTCTGCATCAAAAAGGAAAGGGAAGGAGCCCATGGGTGCTCCATCCAAAAAGAAAAGAGCTCTTATCTTAGAGGATGAAGATGAAGAGGATGAACTCACTATCTCTGCCTTGGCATTGAAAAGGCTCAGTCGTTCTGTACCCGAATCAACGGAATGACAGGAAAAAGGAGAAGAAGCAGAGGAAAAAGAACAAAGAGAGGAAGAGGGAAAAGAAGAGAACAGAGAAGCAGAGGAGAAAGAAGAGAACGAAAAAGAAGAAGAGGAGAAGGAAGTTGAAGAAGAAGAAGAAGCAGTCAAAGAAAAGTCTGCAGATGAAGCAGGAGAGAAAGGCGATCAAGACGTTGACAAGCATGACCATCACTCTTCCCCAATTGAGGCCTTAGAAACAGGGAGAGATTGCGAGCAAGGAAGGACTACACCATATCCTGTCAATAGTGAAGGTGTGAGTCGCTCACCAGTAAATCCAGAAGATCTTCAGGCTTCTCAAATGCCTGAGGAAGGACATGATACCTCAATGCCAAATATATGCGATTACACCGAAGTTCCATCGTCTGCCTTTACTCCATCCGATAGAGCAAATGCCAGCACGCAAACGGACACTACAGCAGATTTTCGCCGCATCCTTGATCTTCTTCTGGAAATGCAGGGTCAAATGTATGCTTTGGAATGTGAACTTCAAGTCCTAAAGAATGTTGGACAAGCGTCTTCTGTTACCCTGTCAGATCAAATGCAAGACCTCGCTCTTCAAATTCAAGCAAATGTCAAAGGGGAAGAGGTGGCACATCTACAGGAAGACTTGAAGAGGCTGGAAGGCATCGTACAATCGATGGGAGATTTCCAGCTTGTGCGCGTTCCCAAGCAGACTTGACTTTTTTCTCACCTTTTTAATGATGACAAAAAGGGGGAGAATTGCAATCTTTGAACTTTGACTTTAAAATTTTTTACTTTAGTTTGTTTGGATATTTGTTTTGAGTATGCCTTGGGTGTGGATTTGAAATTGACTGTTGCATTTATATCAAGTGGCCTTACTCATGAAAGACTAACCTATTTTCTGTGGATGTAGAGTCTAGTTGAGTTGTTAATCTTTATGAGATATCCATATTGCTTGAGTAATGTTTTGCAGGTCAAAGTTGTTCAAATCTACAGAAAAGTTTGTCACCATCAAAAAGGGGAAGATTGTTGGAGAAATCTTTCTAGAATATTTTGAAGCTGACAAAACATTTCTATCAGTCTAGTCTGGAGCATTGCAGACCCTTCTATTTAGAGTCTGAAGACCTTCAGATCACCAGACTCAGCACGCAAGACTCAAGACTCAAGACTATTGTCATTGACAGTTTCTAATCCAGCGACTAAGACGATCCAGAGCTAAAGTGTTTGGTTGAGGATTTGGTCTTATCCACTGGAGAAGATCTCTTGGCTGGATATGATATAATGGATTCTTTTATTCGAAATCAAGATCATTTGAAGATTCGATGATTGACGAAATATTCTTGGAAGGTTCTATTCTTGGAAACCAAGATCCTGATTGTATGAGTAAACAGGATTGATGAGCTATCGACATGTTTCTTTAATAGCTCGAATGATCTTCTTAATTGATTCTATCCAATGGGAAGATTGAAAGAATCCCTTTGGTAAGTGCCAACGGGTATGATGACATAAAGGAGTATAAAAGGAAGACATTCCAGTTGTTTTAGAAGATGCACGATAGAGAAATTCTAGAGTCTGAAACTCCTTGATTATTAGTCAATTCATATTGAGCAAAACTGTATTCACAAAAGAGAGTCTATACTTAGTGATACCTTGAGGGAGTGTGGAAAATCTTCTACACCGTGAAATCAAGGGAGAACAGTGCTGTAACATCTCTTTGTTCATAGTGGAATCCAGCCAGTGGGCTGTCAATGTAGAAGAGTGGACGTAGGCTTGAAATAAGCCGAACCACTATAAACCTTGAGTTCAATTTTCTCTTCCCTGCTCTCGGTCTTATTTTGATTGTTGTTTGTTTATTGACGAGAAAAAACTGTCTTAATTTTATCAACTGTCTAGTATTGTGCGATTATTGTGAGAAATTACTCTTTATACCTATTTACCCCCCTCTAGGTACTTATACTAGCCATATCACAGTCAAGCACATGGCATAAAGAGAGATGAATCACAAGACTTTGGAATTGTCAAGAAGGCCATGCCTAAGAATGTCTCTTCCGTCAGAACTATTTTTTCAGCTTCGAGATGTTCGTCTAGTTACACATACATTTTGCGGTATCAATCACATTCTGGTGGCTTGACAAGCAAATTGAAGCAAGACCATTCTAGTATGATGGAAAATGTGGAGGACAAAAAGGAGACAGAAAGCATAAAAGAAGGGGAATTCATCCCTGATAAATCTCCCAATGCTTCAGTCAAAAATTCTATGAATGCAGACAGTGTCATATTGCAAGGGCAATCACCTTTTGATTGGTCTAAGAGCAATATTTTGATCAAGAATATGACTGGAGATTCTTGCCAAATAATAATTAAAGAGGCGGAGAAGAGAGTTCAATGTTCCTACGTCCCCTATCATGAAGGAAAAGGTTTTAAGAGAAAGTGTCTTGGCAGGTCAGATATTGAGAGAGCAAAGTCTTCCTTTTCTAAGCTTAGAAGTGCGAATGTTATACGCAATGACAGACATGATTTGGCCCGAGAGAGAGTGATTGCAACTTTAAGGCTCTATCGAGATATTTGTCATGAGCTTGATCAGGAAAAATCGAAAGCACATAAAGATAGCACGTGTATTAGAAGGATAGATTTTCACGCAACAAAAGAGGTGAAAAAAAGAGCCGGATACGTGCACGGTGCCTGGCAATTCCTCGGAGACGTTCCAGGAGTAGAGGTGGGGGACAAGTTCCACTACAGGATGGAACTGGCTATTGTTGGGCTTCATCGTCCTCCCCAGAGCGTCATTGATTACATGGGACCTCACCCGAACATCCTAGCCACAAGTGTTGTCGCTTCCTGGTATTATGCAGATGATCTAACAAATTCTGATGAGCTGGTTTATTTGGGCCAGGGCGGCGGAATGCCTAGTCGCAACAAGAAGGCTGAAGATCAGAAGCTTACCCGAGGGAATTTAGCTCTAGTGAACAGCATGAAGAGGACCAAGCCAGTGAGAGTGATCCGCAAGGATTGGGATGACAACTTCACATACGACGGATTGTATGTGGTAGACAGGCTCCGGAAGGTTAGTAGAGCTAATGGAAAGATGGTCTTTGAATTTATAATGAAGAGACTGCCGGGCCAAGCTGAGATTAGAAGAAGATGAAAGTACTCGAGCCGTCCGGATAAATAAATCGGAGCTTGTTCTCCTACCCAAAAATGCTTCAGTCTCCTTACGTACTTCCTCAGTTATTGGTGGGAGCGAACAAGGACGATCCTTACGTACTTGCAAAGGCCACAAAGAGCCAGCTTTTGTTTCCCCAACTTTTCACCTCCGCTCGGGCATAGAACAAAAGCGAAGAAGCTGTGCTTGGAGGTGAAAACTTAGGCCCCTAGCAAGCTTAAGATCAACTTGTTCCCATACAGTATCTTCCCGATTATGGACGAAACCGTGAATGCAGAATGTTGAGTGAAGAGACGAAAGAACAGGGAACGGGAGTAGAGAGCACAGTCACGGGCGCATGCCACGCGTGAAAAGAAAGCAGAGGCAAAAGGAGGCAAATAAAAGGGAGCTCCCGGTAGAACAAGAAAAGTAGGGTCGCAAATACGAGAGACACGAAGAACGAGCTCCCTTTCTCCGTGGGAGTTACTGCCGCCCCATCAACTGTCATCACCTTGCTTTGCTCTCACGCAGCTGCTGCATCTCGCGGTCGCTGCCGCACCACTCCAGTTAATCCCAGCACCTCCTCGACACTTTTACACTCAGCAGATATGGCGCTCCTCAGCCGACCACCAGCGAGTCTCAAGTCACGTCCAGTGGACACCAAGACCACGCCCATGCCTAGCAATCCCTCACGCACTGCTAGCACCGGCTGTGACCCACCCGCAGTCCTTGATCTAAATGTTTGCTGATGTGATACTGTTGAATCGAAACTATGCCCTAGCATTGCATCTAGGACTGTCCTCCAAGACTCTCACCTAAAGTTAAACCAGAATCGTCTGTTTCGGTATTGCTCGTGTGTTTAGCTTTGTTGAATGTTAGATGTAGTTGAATCGTGTTTGAAACTGAGCCATTGATAAAATAATTTCGCCAAATTCCAGTGGAGTCATATTGATTCTCATGTCCATCTGTTTGCCAACTAAACTTGCTATGCCCTCTCGGTGTTGGAGTAGATCTTTTAGTTCCTTGCTCGTGTTATGGTGCAATGATTACCGCACGACTTTCTCTCGTGAATGAGTAGTATTGAAGATCCATTAAACATGTCAAGAATTTCTCCGCATTGTATACGTTCGCTTCAAAATTATGTTCTGTTTATGAACGACAGCTGCGTTCAAAATTGGTCGCCAGAGGGAGACAGTCTGGTTCTGTGAGTTTAGCCGGCGGAGGCAATGGTGGTGGTCCTGTGACTGGAGATGGATGATGGCAATGTTCAGTCTAAGGCTTGGATATCTTGATCATTGACAATGTATTGTTGATGGGTGAATTGGTATAAAAATGAAGTTTGGGTCAGAAATGGGTTTAGGCCCCGTTTGGTTCAGCTTTGGGAATGGACTTTGGGACTCTAAAGTCCCTTAGCCAAATACAAACATGTTTGGTTCGATTTTTTGGCGACTTTGGCAAAATGCAATTGCATCTTCAAAGGACTCTAGGCCCCTTAGTGAGGTCCTTTGGGAACTTGCATTTTCGAAATGCAAGTTCCGATTACTATTTATCTTCTCCAAAACCACCGCATGGAGAAGCTGATTGGAGACCGACGACCGCCAGCCAAGGGGTCACACGTGCCAGCAACCGCTGCCTGAGGGTTGCCTGACCCCGACGACCGTCTCTGGACCTCAGGCGATGCTTGGGTCGCATGACTCAGGCGACTGATGGCCTAAATTGCGCGACCCAGGCAGCCGCCTAAGGTTGTGCGACCTCAAGCAATGGTCGCCGAGGTTGGGCGACCCCACGCGCCCATCGCTTGGGGTTGCCCCACCTCGGCAACCGTCTAGGGGCCAAATCTGGCCATCTGACCGCCAAATCCGACAATCCGGTTGTTGGATTTAAAAAAAAAAATACAAAATATTTTTTTAATTTAATAAAATTCATTTACAAATGCAAATTTTACTAAACAGTATTTTAGCAAAAGTTGTCTCTCAATACACTTTATAATTACAATTTACCAAACATTATTTCCATTTTTACAAATGCATTCCCCAAAAGCCAAACCAAACGGGTCCTTAGTTGGGCTAAAGGTAGATTAGTGTGATTAATGGTAATAATGGGCTTACTAGGTTTAATGAGTGCGATTTGTTTTATAGTTAAGGGATCTTCGGTTTAATCTGATTTAATTCATATGTGGGCCTGATTTGTTTAGCAAGAGGCACTTGACAGCATGTTTCGACTTGGTTTAATGAATTATAATAAATCTAAATAACTCCTGACATGACAGAAACTAGCGATACCATGAATCTAAGAAAATAAAATAATCTATTAATTTTTAGTTTAATCGTGCGCTATCAACATTTAACAATGTCAAAGGTAGGATCACGCATCTACTCTCCTTTTTTTTTTTTTTTTGGACTAATTCTTTTTTGCTTCATCCGAGAATTTGTCGACGTCAGATCTTCGTCAGGTCTTGTTAATCCTTATTTTTTATGTTTTATTAATCTATTAATATTTATTTTAATCGTGCGATATCAACAATTAACAATGTCAAAGGTCGTATCACACTTGTACTCTCCTTTGTTTTTATTTTTGGAATAATTCTTTTTTGCTTCATCCGAGAATAATATATCTTTTCATACTGACACACGAGCGACCCACTAACAAAATTATGATATTAAAATAGAACTTTCGTCTCAACTTACATTTTAATATTCATCTCTTCAGTTGCACGTCGTAATTCCGATGATGACTATGCCTTGTAAGTCAAGATCTAAGTTTAAAATTAATTTCTCAGACCACGAGATCCCACCTCCCAACTTTTCTTTTATGTTCATATTTATGTATGTTGCCGGCAAAAACAACTCTGTGTTCATACTTATCTAAAGCTAGCCACCATGGATCTTGTTTGTGCTTTTCTGCAATTGCTCTATTTTGTTCTACAAAGAAGGGTAGAAGATTGAGAAGTAATATTTACCAAAAAAAAAAAAAGATTGAGAAGTAATAAAGCAGGTGGCAGCAGGTGGCCTACGTCATAGTAAATAGCTTTGGTCGTAGTCAAGAATTAGGATGCTTTTCTTTGATATAGCATTTCTTCTCATAAGTTCTCTTTTGATTTTTTTCGTTTCCAAATGATAGCACTCAAGAAAAGAGAGGTGGGCTAAACGGAATGCTAAGTTTAAGTGCGCTATTTAGTTTCAATACTATATGAAGCTGCACAAGAGATGACAATGGCATAGCCCATTGTTTTTGACTTTTGAGAATCAATAGAGCCCTTAACGTGGGTATATCGAAAAGAAAATACAAGATTGTCATATAATGCTCTCCTTTAGCAGCTGTTTGCACCAAAAAAATTCACCAAATCATTGACATAGATAAGCGAGTGACTGAAGTGTGGTGTATCGTTGATCACGTGATCAACTGTCGATGACCGCAAGAATCATTTTCAATATTAGCATACATTGGTGACCACTATTAATCAATTTTTGATATATGACGACAGATGTTTAACGATAATTGATGAGGATAGTGATGACAACACGTTACTGGTTAAGGCATTGAGAGAAAGTTGAATGTATATAGGGTATCGGGGAGTAGTCATGAATTTGAAATCACAAGAGAGTCAAGTAACATGTAATTTTAAAAGAACAATCGCTTGAAAACAATATTATGGTATCATGAGAATATGGATACAAAGCTTTTGGAGATGGAGGAACATGGCCACAATCATTAGAGAACTACTTAGGATGGTTAAAGCTCAACCATTATATATACTATTGCTCATCTATTGAAAGGGCCCCCTCGCACAAACAAACAAAAATGCAATCTTTCAATTATCTTTACTTACTAGCATGATATTTTTAGCTTCCAAACTCGTGTTGTCAATCAAATTTTAGCGTATATCTCTATTAAACGTGTTATGTTGTCAATTAAATTCTGACATAACATATGTGCATTCTTGAGTTTTATCATCGATTAAATTCCAATACAATTGGTTTACATTCAATTCCATTGTAATGACTGTATTCTTCGAGCTTTGTTGCCAATCGAATTCCAACATAGTTTGTGTTTGTACAGTTTCTTTTGAAGTGAAGCTTTTGATTTCCTTATTCGCTTGTGATATTTCCTATTTGGAGTCACTTCAGAACTTGTCTCCTTTAATTAAAAACTGAAAAACAACTTTTAATGATAAAAATATTTCGTTGAGGAAACAATTCTGACAAAACATCTTTTTGGCACACTCGATAGGACTAGTGTGGCTTATTTGACGAAATACAACAGGAAGAGCAAGGAATCAAATTGCTCATGGCAATGCTAACGGTAGCAACTTGTCACCACAACCTAGTAATGACAGAGGTTTAGAGTCATCGACTGCACAATCAATGGCCGAACAAGAATAAGGTGGAGATGTTGACATCTTGAGACAAGTTACCGATGAGCAATGAAGGCAGTTGGAGCCAAATCTTGTGGTGTTAGTTATCATGAGGAGAATTCTCAATGAACACCAGAAGAAAACGACTTACCACATGATGAAATACCTCATCGGCATGGTCAAGCCCTTGATTGTCAATACCTTCCATGAAGTCATGTGCAGACCAAGGGCATCAAACCATTCAATTCGGATGCGGGCAAATCCTACTTACCCAACACCTTCTGGGTATGTTCCTTCATTTACTGCTGCTCAAGTTACTTTTGGTATTGTGGGACAAATTGCAACGCCTCCACCAACGATTAGAATTTTACAAGCGGGTGAAATTGTTGGTGTGACCCAGACCACTGGAGCAATACCTGCCGGTGGAAGTAGTCTGTCTATCTAGTTCAAGTTAACCTAAGTGATAACAATAATGGAAATTTAATAAATCAAAATGCCCAACAAAATGTGACATTGCTAAATGGGGAAAACATACTGTCAGTTGGCTCAGCACCTCCGATTGAAAATGCTAGGCCAATCAAGATAATACCTCAGCTTAACATAACACTTGCCTCATATATTCCAAGAAAATTATCAAAAAAAATCCTAAACCTATTACAATTATGCCAATTTGATCTTAAACTTTTTTTTTACTAATTAAGTCATAAACCTTTTGTGTTTGTGCCAATTCAGTCAATCCAATTAATTTTGGTTGGAAATCGTTAACATAGATGCTAGTTGTTTTACATTGCGTAGCCAGCACTAACATGAACACTAACATGAACAATTTTACTAAAATTTTAAATATATATATATATATATATATATATATATATATATTCTTTCTCTTTATTTTTTCTTTCTTCCCTTTCTTGCTGTAGTCGATTGTCGAAGGCGAGAGCCAGCGAGGTCTACCTTGCTTGCTGATCAGCCCTTGCCTCTAGAAGAAGGGAATAAAAAAGAGAAAGAGAAAGAAGAGAAAAAAAAAAGGAAAAAGAAAAGAAATCGAGAAAATATTAAAATATTATTAAAAAGTATTTACATTGGCACCTGTTGTGTCACATAGAACACTCGAGTCCATGTTAGTTATTTTCGGCCAAAATTAATCGGATAGACTGAATTGACACAAATATAAAATGTTTAGAATTGAATTGATGAAATTGTAATAAATTTAGGACTGTTTTGATAATTTTGCTCACATAGACCCAATGTTGTTATCAACATTGGGCCTATATGAGGCAAGATGGTCAATAACCTATAGTAGAAGCGATAGTAACGAATCCAGTGGTTGATGATAACCAAGTTGGACCACCATCTTTGGAGACGCCATACTCAAATGGTCCCTAGTCAAGATCGTAAGAACATTTGATTGATATTAGATCAAGCAATGTAACGAATCATTGGAGGTTGCCCCAATAACTAGCCTTCCCACTTGAGAAGGGAAAGGTGGAATTCGAGTCCCCATCTCCTTAGGGACGCATGAGTGAGAGGATAGGGTTTTGCAACCTGCACACGACATATGATACGTGGCTTGTAAAATAGATATATTATATGACCAAACCCCAAAAATAAAAATAAAAAAGTGAGCGATGATCAACCAACGATAGATCATGTAAGTTGACTCACTGCATGTTGATTATTAGAATATTAATTGGCATTATACATTGCCACTTTATAACTCAAATATATGATGATACCTACCCAAATTTAGGAAAAAAATAAAAGGAAACTAATTTGGTTTCTTTTTATCTATTATTTTTACGGAAGTAATCAAATAGATAGATTTAGTGAGCTTAGCATGAAGCTAATTTGAGGACTTTAGCAACATCCCTATCGAGCTCCTCAATTGTTGTAATTATTCTAAAAGAAATAATTGAGTGATAATCTTTGATCTATTATAAAAATAACAATATATTCTAAATCACAAAAACTTAAATAACAAATAATTATGAAATTACTATGAAACCCACTCTTTAAAAATTTGTAACTCATAATAAGTCATTATTTTCATTGTAACTCAAATACTATTATGCTAGCAAAGTCCTTATTTTAATAATATATCAGGGTATACGATTAATTCCCATCATTATTTCCGAACTTCCCAATTAAAATCAAAGCATTATGTATGTTATCATTCGTATGTACGACGCCTACATATCTACAACACCGGCGCCGAGTCCGATCTGCCCAGAGGACTCCCACTTTCTGGCAAGACTGTCACCTCGAGTGCAGTTACAGTCAACACAACTTCGTCGCACTTGAGATGCTTTTCCACAGTCTTGAAGCCGGCAAGGGACGCGAGCTCGTTGACAGACTCGGCAATCTTATCCGTGCAATCGATGACGTCAATGAGGAGCGACGTGACGGTGATGGCGTGGACGACGGCGAGGAGATCGGTCGCATGATTCCAGGAGGTCGTCTTGAGCAGCGACTTGAGGGCTTTTGCAGCGGTTCGGGCCTTCTCAAGGTGGGGAGTCGCACAGGATGGCGTGGTCAATGTCTTGAGGGAAGATGAGAGTTGCTTCAAAGCTCTTGCGGCTTCCATGCTCATCTCTGCACAGAGCTCCTCGAGTCTGGTTTGAACTTGCGGTGGCGCCTGAAAGAGTGTAAATAAGACCTGTCAAATGGATGGGCCGAGTCGGATTTTGGTTGGGTCAAAAATGGATCGACCTATATTTAACTCATTTAATTCGTTTTGATTCATATTCATGCAGTATAAATTTAGTGACCAATACTCAACTTGATCAATATTGCTAAAATCTATTAATATTCTAGGAAAATCCACACCTACTATATGCTAATTAAATTAAAACTTCAAATTAAATTAAAAATAGTAAATAAAATAAAATGTGTTAAAAAAACATATATATTGAAATATTTGTAAAGAATTAGATCATGCACATGTTTCTCTTGTTTGAAGTGAACGTACTATTGAGTAACTAAAAACGTAACATAAAAAATCTTTAACTAAACTTAAGAAAGCTCATTTTATGATATTTTTTATTAAAAAAAATTGTTAGAACACTTTTATGCAATAAAAATTTAATGGAATATTTTTAAAATCCTTTTTAAAATATTTTTGTAAAGAAATCAAATTTTTAATTATTTTTTATTTTTAAAAATATTATTTTTTTATTTTTTCTATTTTCTTTTTCTCTTTTCTCTTTTCTCTTCTCTTTTTCTTCTTCTTCAGCCGATCGCTGGCCACGATGACCGCCGGTGACTGGCCACAAATGAGCTCAAGCGATGCAACACCAACAGGGCCTCGACCTCACCAGATCAATGAGATTGAGCCTTGCCAATTGTTGGGCGAGCTCAGCCTTGCTGAATCTGGCGAGATCGAGCCTCACCAGATGTTAGGTGAGACTCGATCTCACCGATCTGACGAGGTCGAGGCCTTGCCCAACACCGGCGAGCTCGAGTTTCACTAAATTCGGTGAGGCTCAAGCCTTGCCTAAGCCGTCATTGTATCGACCACCAACTAAGGAAGGAGGAAAAAGAAAGAAAAAATTAAAAATTAAATAAAAGAGAAAAGAAAAGAAAATTGAAATATGAAAAGTAATTATAATTTTGATTTTAATAAGAAAACATAGGGAAAGATTGTGTGGTGCTTGGGTTGAAAATTTAGAAATGGGTTCTAAGGTTCTAACCCACTTGATATTTTAAATGGGTCGAAAATGGGTGACAAGTTTTGACCCATTTTCGACCCATTTAAATCGGATTTACTTTTTTGACCCATTTTTAGTTGGGTTTTTAAAAATCTATGACTCATGTAAATAAAATGAGTCCAAAAATGGGTCAATGACCTATTTTGACACCTCCAAGTGTGATTACGTTATTACTATTGATTTAACTAGTTCGAGGTTGGTTCTGAGTGCAGCGTAACATCATCATCATGAGAGAGATCCTTTAAGAGACTTAACCCAAAAAAAAAAAAAAAACATTTCTAGCAAATTAGACGGTTAAGCACAAGATTTTTTAAGGTGATGCCTCGGTAACCGATGTAGCAAATCATGAGTAGATTTTATATAAAAATTGCAAAAGGGTGTTCATGTCAAGTCATATTCATTATTCGTCAAAAAAAGAAGAAGTCATATTCATTATTTAAGAAAAGTCTTATCATGGCAATTACTCAGTATGCCAATAGGACACAACCAATATGTTTAACGTTACCTTTTTTAAAAGATATTAAGTGATTTGCATGACATCCAAGGAAGAATACGACCAAATAGTATATAATACTCTATCTTAAACACGAAATATTTTTTACTTACCGTGCAATCAGAGCCAACAAATATGACAATCAAGAAATTAAAATTACCTAGTGAAATACAGAAAAATACAGAAAAACGTTGCTATCCACCCGACGTGCGCCATTGGATGAAATGAGAGCCAGTGAAACTCACTTGATTTAACAGTGGATGTGAGTTGTAAGCGGGTGAACTCAATACTCATTTTCTAGTTAATGCAATCAAACGTCAACTTACGTGGAATTTAGTTGTGAGGTAGCCATCAAGGGCTTCAATTCTATAGGCACATTGATGAATCAAAGCTCCAATCTTTAGGTATTGCTTCCATGGATGACGAAAGCCGAACCGACCATGACGTGGTTCCCAACTCGCAAAAATTGCCTGACATTATCATCATAAATCATGTTCCATTATCACGTGAACAAAACTAAGTGAAATTCACATGTGTAAATGTTGACTAAAAATTTGAGAAAGTAGTTGTACCCACCAGAGATTCTTCTTCGCTTTTCGTTTCAAGAACACTTTTGTATTCTCGAAAAAGTGACTTGTCTAGATTCAAGTCACTGTCTTCTAATTTTCTCAAATATTCATCCCCAAATCCTATATAAAAAAAAAATTGTCATTCAGTCTTTTTCCCCCTAATTACAAAATGTTGTATCTATTTTGACATTGCTTTTAGGGTTTAGTGAATTTTCTTTCGCATTCTCCTTCATATATTGTCTTTATTTTGGAAGGATTTGTGTGAACCTTCCAAGAAGTTGGCAAGCTTTTCCACGTTGAGAGCGACGAGGCGGTGGAGGTCTTCGCCAGCCCAAACGGGACACACAATGACGGAGACGATCAGGCAGGCAGAGCTGCCAATGACGACGGTGGAGAGCCGCTTGTGTGCAAACTCAAATATCTTGTCTTCCCGGAAGCCCGACACCGACACCAGCGCGAACGTCAGTATGAGTATCATCATCCCGTAGTCGTAATTTGCCTTGATTCGCGGGAACAACCTCATAAACGTAATACAAGCGGCTGCATTTTGCAACATTATGTCAATCATCAATTCAGCTCAATCAATTTAAGCCCTGTTATTCTTCATTTCTTGAGCGCTTTTCTAATTCTCTCTTTGATATTTTAGTAACTTTACCTTGAAGAAAGATGAAGAAACTAAGCATTATGGGCTGGCCGGTTTTTCCCGATAGACTTGCTAAGTGATGAGTACCAAGACCAATTGCAACGCCAAGCACTGTAGCTAGTAGTCTATTCAACCCTCTACTAAAAGTGGCCCCTGAAAATGTTTCTTAAGTTAGTTAATGAGAAGAGCTAAGCGTATATACAGTAAAATATACTAAAAATGTACAGAGTTCAGTCATTCACGGTTCAAGAAATAGAGACCTACGAAGCCACAGCCTATGGATTTTTTAAAAACCTACCGATGTGGAATTCGAAGATGAGCACCACGGTCATGACGGCCCACATTGCGTTGACGCCGAAGCCTTCGTAGAGCGGCTGGAGGTAATAGAACAGCGACACTAAGGAAAGTGCTGACCCGACTTTAAGTGAATGAGTGACTCGTCTCGGGTCATCTTGCCCGAACTTCACTGCCTTCTTGGCCAGCTCGGCCACTTTCGCCATTGAGCTCTTGCGCAAGCCCATCAACCGCCTCCATGCGCGAGCGAGGGCTCCAGATCTCTCTTGGCTTGTCGCAGCACCCATTTCCAAGCTCTCCATGGCTGAACGAGTGAGCACAGACTTGCATGCAGACAGTAGGGAGCAAGAGGAGAGGTGGTGAGGCCTCTGTTGTGATGGGTTGAAGTCTGGAAATGCCTTATACGTGAAGGGGGGTCCCAAGGGTCTCCTATTTATAAAGGAGAAAAAGCTTACCGAGATGGCAGTAATGTTAAAAAATTCGTCCTACGAGCTGTACGGTGGAAATTTCGATAAAAAAAGAAGAAGAAGAAGTTGTGCGGTGGAAGTACGTGGTGGAAATCTGCAAGGAGGTAGTTTCAAACCATCCATATGGTGAGTGAGTGTTTCCTCGTGAGAGCATCGGAAGAAGACAAATTAAGGTTTAATAAGGGTCCCCTCTGACTGAATGAAAAGGTTTAATGAACTCCGATCACCATCAATTTTCAATTACCTCCATGGCTGTTTTTTTCAGATAATCATCCAAAAAAATTTAGATTACCATAAGACGGCTAATTTGGTTACAAATTTTCCATTGTACCAATTTAGTTATAAATTATTTAATGATTTGCTAATATAATCATTCCAGTAAATTTTGGCCGAATTTCGCTGATGTGGATGTGGATGTCGTTCATCTTACATAATCCGACCGATACTAACATGAATAATTTTTTTAATTTTTATTATAAATTGCATAATTGAAAGCTATGACAAATGTAGATAGTTTTTGCAATTTTTTAATAATTCTAAATTGATATAATTGAAAGATCTATAACTAAATTAGTACAATTTTTCACCAATCGAAAAATGAAGTTGAAAAGGAGTAATTTGAGAAACATGGTGAAAGAATGGGAGAAAATTATGCTCATAATAATGAATATCATGTCACCTTATGTTATTTCAACTTTCTTTTTACTCTTTTATGTATCTTACTTTCAATCGAATATACAACTTGCATTGTGAATGACAAATCGGTTGTAGGAAAGTTTTAAACTTCATCGATTTATTCTAAATCGATGTGTTCCACCTCAAATATTTTTATAATAATAGAGAAAGATAGTTATGACGATATAGTGATCTTTCTATTTTCAAGAAGTGGCCAAATTTAATTTCGCTTTCAAACTTTCAAGATAATATATGTGAGAAAAATGTTAGAATATTTACATATTAAAAAAAATACACATTATATTTAACTGCTTAAATTTTTAGGAAAATTGATGATGGTCCCACCAAATCATCATGATATTATATCAGGTGATCTTAAGTTCAAATATTTCCAAATCCTTCTTACGTATTTCCACGACTCCATCTCAACCAAACTTCAAACTACATGTGTGAGGCAAGATTAACATATTTAAATATGAAACCATGCTTCCATCAACTAGCTCAAGTTTTTAGAATAATTAACAACCGTTTTACAAAATTTTACAAAAAGAAGTAAGCCAGGTGTTGTTTTAATATCTCTTTTTTTACTATGAAGGTATTTTTTTTATTGAAAGAAGTTTGTTTCACTCTAAGGAAATTTACCAGAAAAAATCATGAATCTATTGTGCAAATGTTAGTTAAGTCATAAAATTTTCAATTTTTTTTTAAATTTAATCCTAAAACTTTTTAAAATTTTTCAATGTATTCCTTTTAACCAATTTTGATCAAAAATCGTTAATGTAGATGCCAGTCATGTGTTAACATGGCAATTTTTACTTTTTTATAAAAAAAAATCCAATGTTTTTTTTGTATTTTCTTTTCTTTTTAATTATGGTCGAGGAGGATCACTAGAGCTCACCAGCATTCGGTGAGCCCCCATGAACCTTGATACAATGGAAAATAAAGAAAAATTCTAAAAAAAAAATTTAAGAATTGAAAAAAAAAAAAATTATCCACGTTAGCACCGATAATGTCACTTATGATGATTGACATTCCCATCATTGAGTCCCTATCAAAATTAACTGAAGTGATTATATTGACAAATCATTAAAAAGTATATGACTATATCGATCAAATTAAAAAAAAAAAATAGGATTGAATTGCCATAAAAAAATTTTTTTTGTAATTATCCCTCCCCACCCGATCATAGATTATTTCTAGTCTAATTTTAATGTACCCAAAAATTGAGAAGGGAGTCTAGAACGCTCATAGTAAATCATACCTGCTTCCCTCCATACATAAAAGTGCTAATAATAATAATAATAATAATAATTGTTTATTGAACAAATATTTTGACTTAGATTAAGCTTATTTCTTGATTTGTATCATTTAAGGGCATAATCGGAGATCGAAACTCTAGAGATTAATGCTTTCTTAGATGGGATAGGACGAGCGAGAACAAGGTGCATGCGTGTCTTATTCGCACGACCTCCAAACGATCTGTCCGTCTGGCTGATAGCCTCCATATTCGAAATAAAATTGCTAATTGAAGTACGAAAATCGCGTCGCAAATATTAATTATCCAAGAAAAGCCGTGCACAAGTAAGAGCGGAAAAGCTTTTGTTAATGAACGGCGATGGACAAGTTCTGTCATTTGCCTCGACATTGTCCGCGAATTCAAGGTCGTGCATTTAATAGTCTGGCTGCGGGACCGGGGGGTGGGGGTGGGACGGGAAACGTATCGAATTTTGCTTTATTTGCAAGAGTTGGTCAGTACCTCGAATTGAGGACCACGCCAAGTACTAAAGTCATTAATTGGTCCAATCCCTTATTGATCTTACCAATCATACGTTAACCTAACGTAATTTTTTTTTTTTTTTTGGGGGGGGGGGGGGGGGGGGTGTGTGGAAACGTATCGAATTTTGCTTTATTTGCAAGAGTTGGTCAGTACCTCGAATTGAGGACCACGCAAGTAATAAAGTCATTAATTGGTCCAACTCCCTTGTAGGTGGTATGAGACCATGTGAAATCCAACTCGATTGGATCTAGAAAATGATGCAATCGTCCTGATTTTGAGGGAGTGTATGATAATTTTTTCTGATTATATAAGCCAAGTACAACATGGAAATAATTTTTTCTGATTATATAAGCTCAGTACAACATGGAAGATTCTAATAAGCGAAGGATGCGGAGGTCGTTAATTTATAAGAGTACGGACAATGAGAGTAGTCAATAAACATATCAAACATTGAAAATAGGACCACTATTTGGATAATCTAAACATAATGACACGATGAATATGGACTGACAGCAATCGTAAAAATAGTTAAAGTGCCAACTCCCTCTTTCTACCTGGTTATTGGCGAAAAAAAAAACAGAAGAAGTTTAAACTCATTGCTCAAGTTTGTATGCTTTCTATTTTTCTATCGAGCATTAAGGCATTCTAATTATAGCTTGAAAATTTGAACTATTCTCATTTTTCCTATTTTTCGCAAACAAAAAAGCAGAAAGCAATGATCAAATGCATCCGGATCAAAAGCAGTGGAGCACTCAAGAGAGAATATATCATAGCATATCAAATCAACATTGAATGTGTGTAATTTTGAGCTACACATTTTATTACTTTCCCAAGAATAATTCTATTCCCAGTCCCTCGTAAGTATAATTTTTACTTTTATTTTTCATATTGGGTAGTGGTCCAAAATAATAATAAAAATCCTTGAATTGAGGACCACGCCAAGTACTAAAATCATTAATTGGTGGCAATGGCAATGCTATTAGTTGATGGCAACGGCTCCCTTATTGATCTTACCAATCATACGTTAACCTAACACAAATGCTAATACATTACATAATTACATAAGAATGAAACTATATCTGTATTACGGGTCTTTTGTAGACAAAACACATGAATTTCAAAGAGTATTGACCTGTTGAATTAACTAAGTTCAAGTTGGATCGGACGGTTTAATTTAGAATCATAACAATTTATAATGGACCATGTGAATTTCACTGTCATTAACAATTATGATTAATTTAATTTGTGCAGATCTTGTGGTTAGGAATTATTGTAGGTGGTGTGAGACCATGTGAAATCCAACTCGATTGGATCTAGAAAATGATGCAATCGTCCTGATTTTGAGGGAGTGTATGATAATTTTTTCCGATTATATAAGCCAAGTACAACATGGAAATAATTTTTTCTGATTATATAAGCTCAGTACAACATGGAAGATTCTAATAAGCGAAGGATGCGGAGGTCGTTAATTTATAAGAGTACGGACAATGAGAGTAGTCAATAAACATATCAAACATTGAAAATAGGACCACTATTTGGATAATCTAAACATAATGACACGATGAATATGGACTGACAGCAATCGTAAAAATAGTTAAAGTGCCAACTCCCTCTTTCTACCTGGTTATTGGCGGAAAAAAAAAAAAGTTTAAACTCATTGCTCAAGTTTGTATGCTTTCTATTTTTCTATCGAGCATTAAGGCATTCTAATTATAGCTTGAAAATTTGAACTATTCTCATTTTTTCCTATATTTCGCAAACAAAAAAGCAGAAAGCAATGATCAAATGCATCCGGATCAAAAGCAGTGGAGCACTCAAGGGAGATTGTATCATAGCACATCAAATCGACATTGAATGTGTCTAATTTTGAGCTACACATTTTAGTACTTTCCCAAGAATAATTCTATTCCCAATTCCTCTTAAGTATAATTTTTACTTTTATTTTTCATATCGGGTAGTGGTCCAAAATAATAATAAAAATCCTAAATGGATGTTGAAATATTGTTGAAGATGAGTTCTTTGTCCAAAATAATATTGTGGCCACGGAGGGGTTTGGTCGTGACTCAATCCTCTCTCTTCTTCTCTCGTGTTTTCTTTTTATGTGCTTTGAAAATTGTAATTTTGCCAACCTCCAATTTGTGAAGCACAATTAAATCTTGATATATAGTGTTAACATAGGTTTAACCTTGATATCATGGGCTCACTTTAAACCTTATTAAAGTGATGGGCTATGTTAACTTATGACATTTTATTAATAAAATCATACGAGCTGAAATTTAATTAAACTAATCTTAATTTGGCCCGTCCTCCATGTAAATTTCGGCCACTATGCTCCTCGAGTGCTAGCTGATTTTTGGCCCTTTTGTGGGCTCAATTCGCTCAATTTTAAGTTCAAAACCATCCACCGCTGATTCAATACTAATGCAATCAATAAAAACATATACTAAATAATAAGTCCACCTAAAATTATATGTTATGCAATTAAATTCTAATATCTCTGTCTAGGGATTGAAAATTAATTTCTCATTTTAATGCAATAAATAAATAATCAAATCATCAAAATTTAAGTGTTAATAATGACTCGCCTCAAATCATCTTTTGCCCAAGCTTCATTGCCTTCTTGGCCACCTTCACCACTTTTGCCTTCAAGCTCTTGGGCAAGCCCATTAACCCCTCCATGCGCGAGCAAGGGCTCAACTCTCCCTCGGCTTGTCGCAAACACCCATTTCCAAACTCTCCATGGCTCAGTGAGTGAGCCCAAACTTGCACACAGCCGGGAGCAAGAGGAGTGGTGAGAGGCCTTGGACATAAATGGGGTCTCAAGGGTCTTCTATATATAAAAAGGGAAAGGTAAATAATACAAATCATCATTTAACTTTGGACAAATTTATAATGTGATTCCTCAATTTTAAATTTTTTAATATGATCCCTACATTTTAATTAAATATATATTGTCGTCTCTAAACTTTTAATTTATTTAATGTGATCTCCGGATTGGTAACATGTTCAATTGAGTCCCTGGACCACATTGAACAAATTAAGAGTTCAAGAACGATATTGAATATTATGCTCATTTTCATGGACTACATTGAACAAATTTAAAATTCAAAAATCACATTGTACATAAGGCCAAAGCTTAAAAATCACATTTCATGGAGTTGAAAAATGAAGTAAAAAAGGAGTAACTTGATAAACATGGTGTAAGAATTGGAGAAAATCGTGCGCGTAATAATGAATATCGCGTAACCTTATGTTATTTCGACTTTCTTTTTATCTTATACATATTTTAGTTTCATCGTGAATGATAAATTGGCCATAGGAAACTTCTGAAATTTGTTGATTTATTTTAAACTTTTGTGTTCCGACTTAAATATTTTTATCTAATGTAGAAAGAAAGTCATGACAATATAGTGCTCTTTCTATTTTCATGAAGTAGCCAAATTTATTTTCGCATTCAAACTTTCAAGATAATATATGTGGGAAAAAAGTTAGAATATTTACATATTAATTCAAATTTACATATTAATTCAAACATTTATCAATCTTTAAATTTTTAGGAAAATTGATAATGATCCTACAAAATTTTATATGACATCAAAATATGAATTTAAATATTTCTAAACCCCATATTTGCCTCCCTTATTACATATTTTCACGCTTCATTATCGACCAAAGTTCAAACTATAGGAAGTTTGTTTGTAAAACAAACTAAGTATGTGTTTCATTGTCCCACATAGGAAAAGTACGAGGAGGTGGATCAGTTAATAAGTGGGGTTTCTTTAGTATATGTAAAGAAAAGATTGGATGTGAGCTAGATCTCATTATATCCGTATGCTAATGCACGAATAATTGTGCGATTTTAGCGCTATTATTAGGTGCACTTAGCACTTTATGCGCTTGCAGTTTAATTAACACTAACCCCTTTATTTTTTATTTTATTTTGTACGGTTATCTTATTAAATTTTATAAAGTCAAAGGTTGTTGTTGTTTATTGAGAATTTTTAAAATTTATGATAATTTGAAATTTTATTTATTAAATTTTTTTTATTATTACGAATTTTTATATTTGTGTCTTTCCAAGATAACGTTTAAAATTATACTAGTTCAATTTGTAACCTTTTCCAAAGGGTTGCATTTGTTCATTTTTCAACTTCTTCTAAATGGACACCTTTGTTCATTTTACAACTTCTTTCGAAAGAATACATTTGTTCACTTTGTAATCTTTCAAGAAGAGTTGCCTTTATTATTTAAGGCCAACTTATATGTGTCTGCTTTCTATACGAACGAATATGAGATCATTTCAAGTCTTCTTTCTAAAACTACAGCCATATTTTCAATTGTTTCATAGAGAGACCTTAAAGAAATATTAGAATTGTTATCTAGTATTCTTATTTTGAGACTTTGTTGTATCCTAAAAGATATTTGCTAGTAACCATTAGAAACTTTATGGGATAAATAAAACCTTAACGAAAATGATATCATGCCTCAAAGTCTGACTTGATTACTTTATTGATTCAAAGCCATATTTTTCCAACAATTTTAAGAATTTATTTTGTTCAACAATGTAATTAGAGACAATCAAAGTCATGAATCAAGACATGATCAAACTAGACCAGTTTGATAGGAACAACTTTGCTCGCTAGAGGGACAAGATGATGTTCCTACTTACTGCTTTGAAGATTTCCTACCTAATGAATCCTAACTTGGCACCTATAGAAGATCCAAAACCTACTACCGAGGGAGTTGACTTTGCCGTCACTCACTTGACAAGGCTCGACCTTGCCAAGGGCAAGTGAGGCTCACCCTCGCCAATGACCTCACCAACCCTTGCCTCTAGTTGGTGAACAAGTCTCAAGGACTGGTTGGAGGAGGAAGAAAGGAATACAAAATAGAAAGAAAAGAAAAAAAAAAATAGATAAAGAAAAATAAAATTAAAATAAAATATTAAAATACTATTAAAATTGTCAACGTCAATAATTTCTGGACAAAGTTAACCGGATGAATTTAATTAACAAAATGTGAAAATGTTTGGACTCAATTGCCAAAATTTGAAAGGTTGATTAATAAATTAACAAAAGTGCAATATATTTAAGAATTTTTTGACGATTTTCTCAATGAATCATCATGGGAAGCATCATTGTGCAAAATCCTTAGAAGAAATCTTCCAAGTGAAAAAAAAAAAAATTAGATGCTAGTTATCATGCCACACAACATTAAATTACCATCTCCAAACTTATGGCTTCGACATAGATATAACAACGCTTCAACATAGATGTAATAATGCTTCAAAGTTAGAATAAGTTCTTCCAACCGGAGGAAGCATCACTAGGTGCTTCTACAAGTCCAAAGACTCCTATATCCTTAACCCACTGTTGACATCTAAATTTTGGCGATCCATTTAGTCATTTATCGCATTAAAAAATTAGGAATTAATTTTATCCTTGAAAAAATATTAATTACATAGCATATAGATTTAGGTGCATTTGTTTTTAATTTGCATTTTTTTTTACATTTATTTACTAGACCGGTGGCGGATGGGTCGAATTAGTTTTGGATTTTAAATTAGTAGGCCGGACTAAGCCCACGAAAGGAGCAAATTAACCCAAGTCTATTGTTTTTTTTTAAATTTATTATCCCATGAGAAATTAAGATTTGATGCGATATTAGGGTGAATTTTTGAAATTTAAGAAAATCGCATTGCAATCTTATCTTCAACAATAGGCGATAAAATCAGTAGAGGATATTCGGGAGATAAGGAGAATAAAAATATTTTTGTGATTAGGAGGTTATAGGCAATCTTTTGGGTTGCATTTTATTTTGGCCTATAAAAGGGTGTGTACGAGGGTTTTAAAAGGGGGTTTTCGGTTCTTTGGAAGAAAAAAGGAGAGCAGAAAAAGCAAAAACAGCAAAAAGCAGAAAAAAGAAAAGGGGGCAAAGGAGAAAAGTACAAGCGGCAGAGGGACGACTGTTCATCGTCCCCCTCGCCGCTCGACCCCTTCTGCAACTTCCATCCCCGAAGACCCCGCGCCTCACCGCGTGACTACCGCCGTTCATCGCACCACGCCATCACCGCCCTCTGCTCAATCCCCGCACCCGTTCGGAGCCCGATCTACCGCACCGGAGTGCCGATCTTGCCCACGACTTGCTGGTTTGTGACACCGGAGTGCCACCCAATCCGCACCTTTTGCAGCAACCGACGCTACCGTGCCTCTATACTCACGAGCTTGCCGTGATCCACCGCTCTTGCAGTCAAGCCCAAGAGCCCGCCCGTCGCCCAGCAGCCAAACTCAAGCCGGACCGTTGTCCGACCCGACGCCCTTGCAGTGCCCAAAGCTCGCTGCAGCCAAACCCTAGGTGGTTCACACCGAAAAATTTGGTCGCGACAGGTTGGCGACTCCACTAGGGACTTGAATTAAAACTCTTAGTGAACTTAGGCCAATTTTTCTTTTCTTTTGAAAAAAAGTTTTTGTTTAGCAGCGAGAATTCCAGGTACATCCCTAACATTTAAGGTGTTAAATGTTTTTGCAAGATGGGAGGTATAAGGGGAAGTGTTTGCTAACATTTATTTTGTAGGGAGGTGTAGGAATGTATGGTTTATTTTCATGAACGAAGTGTTGTTTGATTTAAACTGTTGTGCATGCTTTGCATTTATCACTACACTTTGCACACACAACTTGCCACTGGACCTGGGCTGCATAGGATCATTTAGGATAGCATTAAGATGGATACCACTCCGACCACATGCTCGCAGTACGAGTCGCCCATCTCAATCCCGAAGTTTCTTTCATGGTGTCAAGAGTGCCCACCTCGGTCCGCATGCCTGCGACCCGGGACAGCTCTTTGACCAAGCTGGAGTCATTAGGACCCGACATAGTCCACACGCCCGTGGCTAGTTTGATCATCCTTGTGGCTTCACTTTGCTAAGCCTGTCTAGAGTAGAAATCGAGCCTCACATCTCATGTGCATGTCTGTGTGATTGCCATTAATTTTCCTTTGTGAAGTAAGTCTTCTATCCCTATACTATGCGATTTACTTTGTCATACTTTTGGTCGGTCCATGACAATTTAGGTCAATCATTGATTTAATTCATTTGTCAATTATGAATGAAATGAGGAAATTGCCATGCAATGAATCATTTGGAAAATAAAAAAAAAAAAAATTTGGAAATTTGTTTTCAATTCGTGTCTTGGCTCTTCCTAGTTCATGTTTAGGAAATTTTGTCCTTACTAGGGCATCCCATGTCTTTGTTTTCTTAATCCATTTTTAGGAAATCCTTTTCATGTGTGAACTTTTCTTGACTAAAAATAGATTGTTGTCATGGATTGGCTCTCTATTTACACCTCGTGTTTACATATTTTCGTTCATTTGGATTAGGTGATAATGGATCCTTCACGCTCTCCCATCATCATTCGATTAAGAGCTAGAATGGCTAATCAAGCTGAAATGCGTGATCGTATGTCCGCTATGGAATACCAACTCCAATAGTTGCTCACCTTTATGCAACTTATGACAGCCCAAATCCAATCCCTCCGAGTGGATTTGACTCATGCACCTACTTTCCTTGAGGTAGTAGTTTTGAAGCAGGAATACAAGACCCAAATGAGCAATAGCGACATGCCTAAACTGGAAGATAACCCATTAGTCATTGCCAAACTTGACAATGTCCCTAAGACAAAGCAAGATGAAGTGGAAGTGATGGACACTTTGGGACAGCCTAGTGGCAAGTTTGATTACCTAGTGAAGTATTCGGCTCCTCCCAGCTTTTAGTTTGACTCCCGCAACATAGTTCCAAGTGGATGGGATGACATGGACGATCTGACGCCTCCAAAGACAGAGAACTTTGATGACGTCTTAGAAGGAATCATAGGTCCATTCAATGACCTCTTCTTAGGAACCAATGATGAAGGACCTTCGTAAGACATGGACATTAGCCTGCAAGAGTAACTTGTTACTGTTGCATATTCCCCTGCGCCGGAATTTTTATTGCTTTCTTGGAATTCTTATCGCTTTTTAGGAATTGTTTTCACCTTCTAGGAATTGTTTTCATTTTCTTATTTTGCTCTCTTTTTAGAGATTAGGAATTGCATTTTCCATTCCAATAATGTAATTCATTTGATTCTATTCAATGAAATTACAATTTTATTTCCAATTTTTGAGGGCATGACGGGGTACTCCAAACCAATCCAATGACGATATCCAACCATGAAAGAAACTATTATCCACGGAGAAATCCTGAGGGCTGGACTCTTTCATGCTTCTTTCCAAAAACTTTTTCAAAAACAAAAGCATTTCACTGCTAAAAAAAAAAATCCCAAAACTCATAGCAAATTAAACTTGTTTGTTTGTCTGACTCATTTGCTTCTTGTCTCAGAGTATAATTCTATAACTTGTTATGACAAGGAACATCTGAAAATAGCGTATCAAGTTTCAATGATCATAAACTTGACTTGTGATCAACGGGTCTAGAGCACACTTGCAATGAAAAAGGATTTGGGGCAAGTAAAAGAGAACCATCATTCTTTGGTGGAAGATCTTGGGGGCAAGTTTGCTCCAAATTACAGCCTATATGTGGTAAGGAAGATACTTCCAAGAGGTGTCATCCTAGCAAAAATGGATGGTCGTGAGTTTTCAAACTCCAGTAAATTTTGATGCTTTCAAGAAGTATTATTTATGATAGAATTTGCCATGTCATGTTTTGAGCTGCAAACATTTCTATGATGAGTAAATTGCCCTAGTGAATTGAATTGTTCAAATTTGTTCCTTGATGAATTGAGTGAGATGGATTGAATATGTGAAATGGGATACTTTGGAATGATGAAAGGCAAACCCTATTCCATACACTGACCCCCAGTGAGTTGTGTGGAAAAATTCCATGCCTATGAGAAAAAGGGTGATCTCGCAAAGGGTACGTCAACCAAGGTGATGAGAGGCAGTTCCTTCTACTACCCAAAACACTACAGGTAAATCCATTGTTCAGCCATTTGAGCCCACACACATGAAGAGCTTTTTAAATTATCCCTGTCAAGAATCGTCTCATACTAGGACAAGATTTGAAATGAATGATAGGAATTTTCTTACTCATACTTGTATCAATCTTCGAGTATTGCTTTTACAGTGTGACTTGTACGATGATTTAAAGTGCCTTAGGACGACGAAGAGCAATTCTTTCTCTATCCTATACACTTTATCCATTGCATAGCCCCATTGAGCTTATGAATTCATTTCACATTAAACCCAATTGGTGATCATCCCCCACACTGGGGCAAGGAAAGAAAAATCAAACCACTTAAGTAGCATGATTTACAATGCTAATAAAAATGGAGACTTTGTCCAAAAAAAAGAGAGTGCAAAAAATGGGGCATGAAAAAGCAGTGTGCCTGGTAAAAGCAAGGCCAATGCCCAAAGAAAAAAATCAAACACTTGATGAAAGTGAGTCGTATCCCTAATAAGGCGGTACTAAAAAACTCACATGCTGAAATGTTACAATCAATGGGGTTGTGATGTGAAGAAAATCTTCAACATTGGAGCAAAAAAATTGGTGGAAATGTCAAGATGATCACCAACTTTGACCCCCTAAACACTTTTTGAGCCTAATGTTCCTTTCGTTTCTTAACCCATGAACTTAGCCTACGTTATGTCCTTTGCAAAGTCTCTTCAGATTATGGCACTTGAATTAACGTAAAAGTTCATATGTTTGAAAGCATCACTTGAAGAAGTGTGAGTAAGATAATTTCTGCCTCATTTCATATGTTTCTTGACTTGTAAATCCTAAGATGATTGCGGAATATGACTCATTTTTTTTTTTTAATATCCTCGACTCAAAGAGTCCCTTTGGTAAGCCGTTGACCAAGCCCGCATTATAGTCCTTATTAAAGACCTCTCGGATTGGTAAGGTCGTACCACTTGCGAGATTGCTCGGACCCTTGTTTGGCATGACGATGGAAGGATAGAGTGATTGTCAAGATCCTGCATCAAAGGTCAGGATGAAATAGTCCTTTCAATGAGGACGAGTGAAAAGTCCTTTCAGACTGAAAGATCCCTCACTTGACACATCCATGACACTCATGTGTTCATATTGGAATAATCTTTTGAAATATTCCCAATGGAAATTAGGTGATACATGATTAATAAGAGTCATCACACATGAAAATCTCTTGAATTAATGCATGTTCATGATTGCAAATGCATATTGCCTCTCCTACAATCATGTTTTGCAGGAGACATATCTCCTAGGATTAGAGATGTTACCAGGTAAGTATATCTCTATCCATAAAAATACTTGTCATTGTACAGGTATTTCCCTCTCAAATGCACCGACACTCGACTCGACGGAGTTGTCCCCCAGAAGTTTTCCTCAGATTCAGGCGATCGAAGAGAAGTTGGAGTCCTTGTTGGATAATCAATGTTGCAATACTAGGCGACCATAGAAAGGTACGAATCCTGGATATGTAACACCAACTACTTTGGATCATTCTACCCTCCTTGAAGGTAAGATATTCCAGGTAAGTTTCTTTACCATTTTCCAAAAATTAGACATCTCAGTTTGGATCTGAATGTCTCCATTCTTTTCGTTGAACATTTCACTCTGGATGTGAATGCTCTTCGATCTTTCTCGTTATACCTTAGTCTGGATCTAGGTATTTCGAGCTTCAAAAATCATGACATCTCTGTCTGGACCCGGATGTCTTGATTCTTTTCATTGAACATTTCACTCTGGATGTGAATGTTCTTTTTTCACTATACTTTAGTCTGGATCTAAGTATTTCGAGATTCAAAAAGAACAAGCTGCCATCTGAGAGTTGAATTGCAAAGCTGTAGATGATAATGTCTCTGCCTTCTGGTGCTCGAAGTATGGCACTACTCACCAGTAGCATGTGTTTGCTTATATATGCCTTCTGCCTGCAACTTATAATCTTTCTAGTTTTTATGAATGTTCCATTTTTATGAGTACTTTTTCATCTCTTTCAACATACCATGACTAATTCGTGAATGCACCTTTTCAACTGTATGCATGTTTCTTTAAGTTGATGCATATTTTGTTAATTGTGATTTACATACAGTGGATTGAGTATGCACCAATAATCCTCACCATCGTCGACATAAATTAAAAATTTAAGAAAATGAGTTAATGTATTGGCCTTATCGACTGTATGCGTGGTTTTTTAAGTTGAAGAAGGTATTTTTTGTTTGCTTAGTTAGGTTTTAACATCTTAGGGGTTTGAACTCTAGACCTTGTCTCGTTCCACAACCCATCAATGACTGGTGAGCTGAATGATATTGTCTCTTTACCTTAGGAACATCTTGAATCCATCATTTATGATGCACTTGTGTTGACAGCAGCCTAACACACATCTGATTGTCACAGCATCTAAAAATCTTGTGAAACCAAACGAGTGGATGCTTTTGATTTCCAAGAATAAAACCTAAGTAGAGGAGAATGAGATTGTGGTGACACAGATAGATCTCCGAGGCAAGAAATTCATAGGGAAGGATAGTTGACATACTTAGCATGTGATGGTTGAGCAGTAGTTTTTATTCCAATTTTAGACACAGATCTGTGCTATGGTATGTGTTTAACAACATAAAGGTGACTATCATCATCCATCTTCAGCTGGCTGTGGCGATACATTCTCATTTCTACCTGTACTCCGAGATGGCCCTTTGATGGTGATTGTTTGGCGAGTTATATCCTCATCAATAAGTGGCTGAGGAGAGAGAACAAAGAGAAGAATGCCGGAACAACAGGGAGGGAAGGAAAAAATCAAACAAAAAAGGGACAGCCGGTTAATATGGGCAAGACGCTGCAATTGGGAGTGTCAAAGCAAAAGCTGGGATTAAAATAGCGCGACCCTTTTTTAGATGCACAGAAAATGGGATTTGTGCGGTTCCCCTTGCACTTACACAGCTGTAGATTGTAACAAATCTCTGCATGACAGGTGTGAGAGAAGCTCATGCCATTTCCAGACTTCAGCGGAGCACGATTGGAGGAAGCTTCTTCGCTCTCAACCATGGCTGTCATGTTGGTTCCGTATACCTTGCAGCTCCACAACCGTGGCTATTTAGCATGTGAATGTCCTTTTTGAGTTTCAAATCCTCGGCCTTCATCTTATTTCTCGGCTCAGGTGTTAGTTCCGTGCTTCCAACGGTGAGGAACTTCTCTGGCAAAACTTCCATCAATAGTGGAAATGGTTTTTGTTTCATGATTGATTATTAGGATTTTGTGGGTTTCATCAGGTCGATGCTGTTCCAAGGTATCAAGATTCATGATTTTTTCAGATTGTGAGTTTGTTCAGGTCGATGATGTCTCTGAGTATCACCTTCCATGATTTAGCCTGAGAGAGAGTGATTGCAACTTTAATGCTCTACCGAGATATTTGGCATGAGCTTGATCGGGAAAAATCAAAAGCACGGAAATATAGCAAATGTATTAGAAGAATAGATTTTCATGCAGCAAAAGAGGTGAAAAAAAGAGCCAGATACGTGCACGGTGCCAGGCAATTCCTCAGAGACGTTCCAGGGGTAGAGGTGGGGGACAAGTTCCACTACAGGATGGAACTGGCTATTGTTGGGCTCCATCGTCCTCTCCAAAGCGGCATTGATTACATGGGACCTCACCCGGACATCCTAGCCACAAGTGTTGTCGCTTCCTGGGATTATGCAGATGATCTAACAAATTCTGATGAGCCTAGTCACAACAAGAAGGTTGAAGATCATAAGCTTACCCGAGGGAATTTAGCACTAGTGAACAGGATGAAGTAGGAATCCGCTAGGATTGGGATGACACTTTTGTATAAAATTTATTCATATAAACAACTAATCAATTAAGAAGAAACGAATCCATATATGACTGTAAAACACCGAGATCAATAAATATAGCGGAATTAAAGCATACCCATTTGAGCCATTACTTCACTTGAAAAAAATTAGATCACTCTGATAAAGGATTTATTGGAATGCCGGATCTTCCTTTCATAACCTATTTCGATATAACAACTTCAATGGGACTCAAGCAATTGATAAATATAACTTACCATTTTATAGGTTAAAGAAGGGACCTAGCAAACCCTAATTAATAGCATGTCAACTAGGCCCTTTCCATTACGGGTTTCAGTTAAACACAATTGCCTATACTTTACTGCTCAACTAAGCCTGTTATTAATAAATGACAATACCAAATTCAATAAAATCACTCTTGGGTTTAACAAATATTGAAATATTCATTAATCCGATTATTTAAAATAAAAAATTAATTAATTAATGTAAGCCCATATTATAATAAATATCTAACAACCTTCACATACGACAGATTGTATGTGGTAGACAGCTTCCGGAAGATAAGTAGAGCTAATGGAAAGATGGCCTTTGAATTTATAATGAAGAGACTGCCGGGCCAAGCTGATATTAGAAGAAGATGATGAAAGTATTCAAGCCGTCCGGATAAATAAATCGGAGCTTGTTCTCCTACCAAAAAATGCTTCAGTTATTGGTGGGAGCGAACAAGGACGTTCCTTACGTACTTGCAAAGGCAACAAAGAGCTAGCTTTTGTTTCCCCAACTTTTCAACTCCGCTCGCGGATAGAACAAAAGCGAAGAACCTGTGCTTGGAGGTGAAATTTTGGCCCCTAGGAAGCGTAAGATCAACTTGTTCCCATACAGTCCTGATTATGGACAAAACCGTGAATGCAGAATGTTGAGTGAAGAGAACAAAGAACAGGGAACGGGCGTAGAGAGCAGAGTCACGGGCACATGCCACGCATGAAAAGAAAGCAGAGGCCAAAGAAGGCAAATAAAAGGGAGCTCCCCGTAGAAAAATAAAAGTAGGGCCGCAAATACAAGAGATACGGAGAACGAGCTCCCTTTCTCCGTGGGAGTTACTGCCGCCCCATCAACTGTCATCACCACGCTTTGCTCTCACGCAGCTGCCGCATCTCACGCTCGCTACCACACCACTCCGGTTAATCCCGGCACCTCCTCGACACCGTTACACTCAGCAGATATGGCGCTCCTCAGCCGACCACCAGTGAGTCTCAAGTCACATCCAGCGCACACCAAGACCACGCCCATGCCTAGCAACCCCTCATGCACTGCTAGCACCCGCTGTGACCCGCCCCCAGTCCTTGGCCTAAATGTTTGCTGATGTGATACTGTTGAATCGAAACAATGGCTAGCATTGCATATAGGACTGTCCTCCAAGACTCTCACCTAAAGTTAAACCAGAATCGTCTGTTTCGGTATTGCTCGTGAGTTTAGCTTTGTTGAATGTTAGATGTAATTGAATCGTGTTTGAAACTGAACCATTGACAAAATAATTTCACCAAATTCCAGTGGAGTCATATTGATTCTCACGTCCATCTGTTTGCCAACTAAACTTGCTATGCCCTCTCTCTGTTGGAGTAGATCTTTTAGTTCCTTGTTCGTGTTATGGTGCATTGATTACCGCACGACTTTCTCTCGTGAATGAGTAGTATTGAAGATCCATTAAACATGTCAAGTATTTCTCCGCATTGTGTACGTTCGCTTCAAAATTATGTTCTGTTTATGAACGACGGCTACGTTCAAAATTGGTCGCCAGAGGGAGACAGTCTGGTTCTGTGAGTTTGTAGCCGGCGGAGACAATGGTGGTGGTCCTGTGACTGGAGATGGATGATGGCAATGTTGAGTCTAAGGCTTGGATATCTTGATCATTGACAAGGTATTGTTGATGGGTGAATCGGTATAAAAATGAAGTTGGGGTCGGAAATGGGTTTAGTTGGGCTAAAGGTACATTAGTGTGATTAATGGTAATAATGGGCTTACTCAGGTTTAATGAGTGCGATTTGTTTTATAGTTAAGGGATCTTCGGTTTAATCTGATTTAATTCATATTTGGGCCTGATTTGTTTAGCAAGAGCCACTTGACAGCATGTTTCGACTTGGTTTAATGAATTCTAATAAATCTAAATTACTCCTAACATGACAGAAATTAGTGATACCATCAATCTAAGAAAAAAAAATTAATCTATTAATTTTTAGTTTAATCGTGCACTATCAACATTAACAATGTCAAAACATGCCTGAGGGCCATATGTTCTTGGGCTTGGAGGAAAATTCTCCAGCTGAGAAGAGACTTTAGGCTTTCTTTTTTGTGGAAAATGGGTGATGGTCATTCGATCTCGCTTTGATATGACAATTGGCATCAAGAAGGCCCTTGGAGCCTCATTTTTCTAGACTCTCTTATTGCTACCTCGGGACTTACTAGACAAGCAACTGTGGCAGATTTACTTTCACCTAAGGGCCGTGCTTTAAGGACTCTTTTTGAATCTTGGGAGTTTGCCTTGCTGGTTCTCCCTCGGCCTCGGATCTTTTTTATTGGCGCGAGTCTTCTGATGGTGCTTTTTTGGTAGCCTTAGATTGGGAGGCGATAAGGACCAAAAAGAATCAGGTTCCTTGGGCTCGTTTTACCTGGAATAATGCTATAGCCCCAAGGTTTCAATTCAACCTTTGGCTAATCATCAAGAACAGATTGCCTACTCAAGCTCTTCTCATATCCATTGGAAGGATTGATTTTGAATTATGTGCCTTTTGCAATTGTATCCCTAACTCTATTGATAATCTCTTTTTTGATTGTCATGTTCCTGCGATACTTGCTTTCTTTTGGGCCAGAAGATGTAATCTTCCATGGCGTAACAGGACTTGGGCGGAAAATCTCCTATGGGCATTGAATTTCCTGATGGGTGATGATTTCTTTCACTCTATTGCCCGTTTTTCTTTTGGGGCCTTATGTCATCTTATCTGGAAGAAAAGGAACAGCATCATCTTCCGAGGTGAAGCCCTTGAGGTTGCAGTTTTGAAGAATCATCTCATCAAAGTTGTGAAAGACAAAGCCCTCACCTTCAGTAGAGTACCGGACAACCCCAGGAATAGAAGGCGCCAACGAGGATGGGGATTTGACCACTCTGTCTTCATCGATGGCCCTGCTGAGCATATGGACTGATGGCGGGTCGCTCCAAACTTATGGATGGTGCTATGGCTGCTGTTACTGAGTTGATCTCCTTTGATCTTCTTTGATCCCTAGCGTTTGCCATGGTGTGTTTGCTGGTTGTTTCAGCTAGAGTTGTTGTGTTTGTTTTGGTTCTTTTACATCGGCTCCCTTTCCACTCATTCTGCTTTTGCACTATGAATGAAAGTTTTTGGTGCAGATTTTTTGTATATCTAGCTCTCCCTTAATATATTCTTACCTTTACCAAAAAAAAAAAAAAATTAACAATGCCAAAGGTAGTATAACACTTCTACTCTCATTTTCTTTTCTTTTCTTTTTTTCCTTTTTTTGGACTAATTCTTTTTTGCTTCATCCGAGAATTTGTCGACGTCAGATCTTCGTCAGGTCTTGTTAATCCTTCTTTTTTTATGTTTTATTAACCTATTAATATTTAGTTTAATCGTGCGATATCAAACATTTAACAATGTCAAAGGTACTATCACACTTGTACTCTCCTTTGTTTTTATTTTTGGAATAATTCTTTTTTGCTTCATCCGAGAATAATATATCTTTTCATACTGACACACGAGCGACCCACTAACAAAATTATGATATTAAAATAGAACTTTCGTCTCAACTTACATTTTAATATTCACCTTTTCAGTTGCACGTCGTTATTCCGATGATGACTATGCCTTGTAAGTCAAGATCTAAGTTTAAAATTAGTTTCTCAGACCACGAGACCCCACCCCCCAACTTTTCTTTTATGTTCATATTTATGTATGTTGCCGGCAAAAACAACTCTATGTTCATACTTATCTAAATTTAGCCACCATGCATCTTGTTTGTGCTTTTCTGCAATTGATCTATTTTGTTCTACAAAGAAGGGTAGAAGATTGAGAAGTAATAAAGCAGGTGGCAGCAGGTGGCCTACGTCATAGTAAATAGCTTCGGTCGTAGTCAAGAATCGGGATGCTTTTCTTTGATATCGCATTTCTTTCTCATAAGTTCTCTTTTGATTTTTTTCGTTTCCAAATGAAAGCACTCAAGAAAAGAGAGGTGGGCTAAACGGAATGCTAAATTTAAGTGCGCCATTTAGTTTCAATACTATATGAAGCTGCACAAGAGATGACAATGGCATAGCCCATTGTTTTTTACTTTTGAGAATCAATAGAGCCCTTAACGTGGGTATATTGAAAAGAAAAAGGAAATACAAGATTGTCATATAATGCTCTCCTTTAGCAGCTGTTTGCACCAAAAGAATTCACCAAATCATCGACATAGATAAGCGAGTGACTAAAGTGTGGTGTATCATTGATCAGCTGATCGACTGTCGATGACCGCAAGAATCATTATCAATAGTAGCATACATTGGTGACCACTATTAATCAATTTTTGATATATGGCGACAGATGTTTAACGATAATTGATGGGGATAGTGAGGACAACATGTTACTGGTTAAGGCATCGAGAGAATGTTGAATGCATATAGGGTATTAGGGAGTAGTCACGAATTTGAAATCACAAGAGAGTCAAGTAACATGCAATTTTAAAAGAACAACCGCTTGAAAACAAGATCATGGTATCACGAGAATATGGATACAAAGCTTTTGGAGATGGAGAAACATGGCCACAATCATTGGAGAACTACTTAGGAATGGTTAAGTTTCAACCATCATATATACTACTGCTCATCTATTGAAAGGGCCCCCCTTGTACAAACAAACAACAAAACAATCTTTCGATTATCTTTACTTTCTAGCACAACATTTTTAGCTTCCAAAGTCACATTGTCAATCAAATTTTAGCATATATCTCTATCAGGCGTGTTATGTTGTCAATTAAATTCCGACATAACATATATGCATTCTTGAGTTTTATCATCGATTAAATTCCAATACAATTTGTTTACATTTGGTTCCATTGTAATGAGTGTATTCTCCAAGCTTTGTTTTCAATTGAATTCTGACATAGTTCGTGTTTGTACAGTTTCTTTTGAAGTGAAGCTTTTGATTTCCTTATTCGCTTGTGATATTTCCTATTTGGACTCACTCTAGAACTTGTCTCCTTTAATTAAAAACTGAAAAACAACTTTTGCTTAATGATAAAAACATTTTGTTGAGGAAACAATTCTGACAAAACATCTTTTTGGCACACTCAATGGGACCAGTGGGGCTTATTTGACGAAATACAACAGCAAGAGCAAGGAATCAATTGACCATGGCAATGCTAGCAGTAGCAACTTGTCACCACAACCTAGTAATGACAAAGCGGGACGTCTAGAGTCATCGACTGCACAATCAATGGCCAAACAAGAATAAGGTGGAGATGTTCACATCTCAAGACAAGTTACCGATGAGCAAAGAAGGTAGTTGGAGCCAAATCTTGTGATGTTAGTTATCATGAGGAGAATTCTCAATGAACACCAAAAGAAAACGACTTACCACATGATGAAATACCTCATCGGCATGGTCAAGCCCTTGATTGTCAATACCTTCCATGAAGTCATGTGCAGACCAAGGGCATCAAACCATTCAATTCAGATGCGGGCAAATCCTACTTACCCAACACCTTCTGGATATGTTCTTCATTTACTGCTGCTCAAGTTACCACATAAATTGGAACGCCTCCACTACCCATTATAATTTTACAAGCAGGTGAAATTGTTGGTGTGACCGAGACCACTGGAGCAATACCTGGCGGTGGAAGTAATCTGTCTATCTAGTTCAAGTTAACCCAAGTGATAACAATAATGGTAATTTAATAAATCAAAATGCCCAACAAAATATGCCATTGCTAAATGGGGAAAACATACTGTCAATTGGCTCAGCACCCCCGATTGAAAATGCTAGAACAATCAAGATATACATCAGCTTAACATAACACTTGCCTCATATATTCCAAGGAAATTATCAAAAAAATCCTAAACCTATTACAATTATACCAATTTGATCTTAAACTTTTTTTTTACTAATTACATCATAAACCTTTTGTGTTTGTGCCAATTCGGTCCATTCAATTAATTTTTGTTGAAAATCGTTAACATAGATGCTAGCTATCCTACATTGCGTAGCCAGCACTAACATGAACAATTTTACTAATATTTTAAAAATATATATTTTCTTTCTCTTTATTTTTATTTCTTCCCTTCTTGATGTAGTCGGTTGTCAGAGGCGAGAGCCAGCGAGGTCTACCTTGCTTGCCGGTCGGCCCTTGCCTTTGGAAGAAGGAAGAAAAAAAGAGAAAGAGAAAGAAGTGGAAAAAAAAAAGGAAAAAGAAAGGAAAAGAAATCAAGAAAATATTAAAATATTATTAAAAAGTATTTACATTGGCACTTGTCATATAAAACACTCGAGTCCATGTTAGTTATTTCCGACCAAAATTAATCGGATAGACTGAATTGAAACCAATATAAAATATTTAGGATTGAATCGATGCAATTGCAATAAATTTACGATTGTTTTGATAATTTTCCTCATATAGGCCCAATGTTGTTATCAACAACCAAGGTAGACCACCATCTCTGCCTAGGGGGCAATATGGTCAATAACCTATAGTAGAAGCAATAGTAATGAATCTAATGGTTGATGATAACCAAGTTGGACCACCATCTTAGGAGACGACCTACTCAAGTGGTCCCTAGTCAAGATCCTGAGAACATTTGATTGATATTAGATCAAGCAATGTAACAAATCATTGGAGGTTGCCCTAATGTTCAGCCTTCTCACCTGAGAAGGGAAAGGTGGAATTCGATACCCCATCTCCTTAGGGATGCATGAGTAAGGGGATAGGGATTCGCAACCTACACACGACATATAATACATATAGTGGCTTGTAAAATAGATATAATATATGACCAAACCCCAAAAATAAAAATAAAAAAGTGAGCGATGATCAACCAATGATAGAACATGTAAGTTGACTCGCTGCATGTTGATTATAAGAATATTAATTGGCATTATACGTTGCCACTTTGTAACTAAAATATATGATGATACCTACTCAAATTTGGGAAAAAATAAATAAAAAGGAAACTAATTTGGTTACTTTTTATCTATTATTTTTACGGAAGTAATCAAATAGATGGATTTATTGAGCTTAGCATGAAGCTAATTTGAGGACTTTAGCAACATCCCTATCGAGCTCCTCAATTGTCATAATTATTCTAAAAGAAATAATTGAGTGATAATCTTTAATCTATTGTAAAAATTAGGGGTGTGTAAAAGAACCAAAACCCGCCCGGACCGCCCAAAACTAGTGGTTCTTAAGAAAACCGGTCCAGTTCCCGGTTTCAATTTATGGGAACCGGTGAGTATTGGTCCGATTCTTGGTTCCATGGGCGGATCCACCCATGCGCCCACCCGGACAAAACTGGTTATATTATTAATTTTTAATATTAAAAAATTAGAAATTAGCAAATATATAATTTAGGGCTCCAATATTCACTACTCTTCTGCTCCATTTTGTCTCTCTCAGTTCAAAATCTCCCCAAGTTCCCTCTTCCTCTTTGATTCATCTCCGAATCTACTCATCTCCCTTTGAGTCCTAGTCCAAACTTGACGAAACAATGAGTCAATTATCTTTTCCTCCCTTGAACTTGAACTCTCTCTCTCCACATCATCACTACCTTTGCATTCACTATCACTATTGTCCTCTTTATTGTTGGGCTCGTCTCACTTCTACCTCCTCTCTTCCTCCTCCTCCTCCTCAAGCTTCTCCTCATCATCCTCATCTTTGGGGACTGGCAAACTCTAGGCCTAAGAACGGCTCATCATCCCCATTGTCCTCCTCATTGTCGGTCTCAAGGGAGGAGTGGGAGGTGACAGAGGCGGTGGCCAAGATGGAAGCGGAGCGAGGGTCATGACCGGTTGAAGGCGAAAAGGGGAAGGCATGGAGGTTGGACTAGTTCTATGAATCCACCTAGGAACTAGACCGCCGGTTGGACTGGTTCTATGGATTCACCCGAGAACCGGACCGGACTGGCGGTTTGATTCCCGAGTGAATCCATGCAACAAGCAAGTAGTTCTCGGTTCCAATTTTTCGAAACCGGTTCTTAACGGGTGCTTCCCGGTTCTAAGTCGGGAACCGCACGCTCAAACCATGCACACCCCTAGTAAGAATAACAATATATTATAAATCATAAAAACTCAAATAACAAATAATTACAAAATTATTATGAAACTCACTCCTTAAAAATTTATAACTCATAACAAGTCATTATTTCCGTTGTAACTCAAATACTGTTATGCTAGAAAAGTTCTTATTTTAATAATATATCAGGGTATAGGAATTAATTCCCATCATTATTCCCGAACTTCCCAATTAAAAGTCCAAGCATTATGTATGTTATCATTCGTATGTACGACGCCTGCATATCTACAACACCGGCGCCGAGTCCGATCTGCCCAGAGGACTCCCACTTTCTGGCAAGACTGTCACCACGAGTGCAGTTACAGTCAACACAACTTCGTCGCACTTGAGATGCTTTTCCACAGTCTTGAAGCCGGCAAGGGACGCGAGCTCGTTGACAGACTCGGCAATCTTATCCGTGCAATCGATGACATCAATGAGGAGCGACGTGACGGTGATGGCGTGGACGACGGCAAGGAGGTCAGTCGCATGATTCCAGGAGGTCGTCTTGAGCAGCGACTTGAGGGCTTTTGCAGCGGTTCGGGCCTTCTCAAGGTGGGGAGTCGCAGAGGATGGCGTGGTCATTGTCTTGAGGGAAGATGAGAGTTGCTTCGAAGCTCTTGCGGCTTCCATGCTCATCTCTGCACAGAGCTCCTCCAGTCTGGTTTGAACTTGCGGTGGCGCCTGAAAGAGTGTGAATAAGACCGGTCAAATGGATGGGTCAAGTCGGACTTGGGTTGGGTTGAAAATGGATTAACCTATATTTGACCCATCTTATCCGTTTTAATTCATATTCATGTAGTGTAAATCTAGTGACAAATACCAAACCCAACTCATATTTCTAAAATCTATTATTATTCTAGGAAAATCCACATCTACTATATGTTAATTGGATTAAAACTTCAAATTAAATTAAAAATAGTAAATAAAATAAAATGTATTAAAAAACTATATATTGAAATATTTATAAAGAATTAGACCATGCACATGTTTCTCTTATTTGAAGTGAACGTACTATTGAATAACCAAAAACTGTATATAAAAAATCTTTAACTAAACTTAAGAAAGCTCATTTTTACGATATTTTTTATTAAAAAAATATTACTAAAACACTTTTATGCAATACAAATTTAATGGAAAATTTTTACAATTATTTTTAAAATATTTTTAAAAAAATTCAAATTTTCATTAATTTTTTAAATATACTTTTTTATAATTTTTATTTTTAAAATGTAATTTTTCTTTTTCTCTTTTCTCTTTTATTTTTCTTCTTCTTTGATCGATTGCTAGCCACAACAATGGCCAACAACTAGCCACAGGCGAGCTCAAGTTCGCTGCTCAAGCCTTGCTCAACGCCGGTGGGGCCTAGGCCTCGCCAGATCAACAAGATCGAGCCTCGCTAGTCGTTGGACAAGCTCGGCCTCGGTAGATCTGGCGAGACTCAAACTCACCCAATGAGTCTCACTAGATCCGGTGAGGCTCAAGCCTTGTCTAGGCCGTCACCGTGTCGACCACCAACTAAGGAAGGAGGAAAAGGAAAGAAAAAAGAAAAAAGAAAATAAAAGAAAATTGAAATATGAAAAGTAATTATAATTTTGATTTTTTATAAGAAAACATTTTTATAAAGGTACATAGGGAAAGATTGTGTGGTGATTGGGTTGGAAATTTAGAAATGAGTTCTAAAATTCTAACCCACTTGATATTTTAAATGGTCGAAAATAAGTTACAAGTTTTGACCCATTTTTGACCCATTTAAATCGGATTCACTTTTTTGACCCATTTTTAGTTGCATTTTTAAAAGTCTATGACCCATAAACGACCCATGCAAATAAAATGAGTCCAAAAATGGGTCAATGACCTATTTTGACACCTCTAAGTGTGATTACATTATTACTATTGATTTAATTACTTCGAGGTTGGTTCCAAGTGCAGCGTAACATCATCATCATGAGAGAGATCCTTTTAAGAGACTTAACCCAAAAAAAAAAAAAAAAAAAAAACAATCTAGCAGATTAGACTGTTAAGCACATGATTTTTTAAGGCGATGCCTCAGTAAACCGATGTAGCAAATCATGAGTAGATTTTATAAAAAATTGCAAAAGGGTGTTCATGTCAAGTCATATTCATTATTTAAGAAAAGTCTTGTCACGGCAATTACTCAGTATGCCAATAGGACACAACCAATATGTTTAACATTACCTTTTTTAAAAAAGATATTAAGTGATTTGCATGAAATCCAAGTAAGAGTACGACCAAATAGTATATAATACTTTATCTTAAACACGAAATATTTTTTACTTACCGTCAATCAGAGCCAACATATATGACAATCAAGAAATTAAAATTACCTAGTGAAATACAGAAAAATACAGAAAAACGTTGCTATCCACCCGACGTGCGCCATTGGATGAAATGAGAGCCAGTGAAACTCACTTGATTTAACAGTGGATGTGAGCTGTAAGCAGGGTGAACTCAATATTTATTTTCTAGTTAATGCAATCAAACGTCAACTTACGTGGAATTTAATTGTGAGGTAGCTATCAAGGGCTTCAATTCTATAGGCACATTGACGAATCAAAGCTCCAATCTTTAGGTATTGCTTCCATGGATGACGATAGCCGAACCGACCATGACGTGGTTCCCAACTCGCAAAATTCACCTGACATTATCATCGTAAATCATGTGCCATTATCACACGAACACAATTAAGTGAAATTCACATTTGTAAATGTTGACTAAAAATTTGAGAAAATAGTTGTACCCACCAGAGATTCTTCCTTGCTTTTCGTTTCGATAACACTTTTGTAATCTCGAAAAAGTGACTTGTCTTGATTCAAGTCACTGTTTTCTAATTTTCTCAAATATTCATCCCCAAATCCTATAAAAAAAAATGATCATCATTCAGTCTTTTTTTCCCTCTAATTACAAAATGTTGTATCTATTTTGACATTGCTTTTTAGGGTTTAGTGAATTTTCTTTCGCCTTCTCCTTCATATATTGTCTATATTTTGGAAGGATTTGTGTGAACCTTCCAAGAAGTTGGCAAGCTTTTCCACGTTGAGAGCGATGAGGCGATGGAGGTCTTCGCCAGCCCAGACGGGACACACAATGACGGAGACGATCAGGCAGGCAGAGCTGCCAATGACGACGGTGGAGAGCCGCTTGTGTGCAAACTCAAATATCTTGTCTTCCCGGAAGCCCGACACCGACACCAGCGCGAACGTCAGTATGAGAATCAGCATCCCGTAGTCGTACTTTGCCTTGATTCGCGGGAAGAACCTCATAAACGTCATACCAGCGGCTGCATTTTGCAACATTATGTCAATCATCAATTCAGCCCAATCAATTTAAGCCCTGTTATTCTTCATTTCTTGAGCGCTTTTCTAATTCTCTCTTTGATATTTTAGTAACTTTACCTTGAAGAAAGACGAAGAAACTAAGTATTATGGGCTGGCCGGTTTTTCCCGAGAGACTTGCTAAGTGATGAGTACCAAGACCAAGTGCACCGCCAAGCACTGTAGCTAGTACTCTATTCAAGCCTTTACTAAAAGTGGCCCCTGGAAATGTTTCTTAAGTTAGTTAATGAGAAGAGCTAAGCGTATATACAGTAAAATATACTAAAAATGTACAGAGTTCAGTTATTCACGGTTCAAGAAATAGAGACCTACGAAGCCACAGCCTATGGATTTTTTAAAAACATACCAACGTGGAATTCGAAGATGACCACCACGGTCATGACGGCCCACATTGCGTTGACGCCGAAGCCTTCGTAGAGCGGCTGGAGGTAATAGAACAGCGACACTAAGGAAAGTGCTAACCCGACTTTAAGTGAATGAGTGACTCGTCTCGGGTCATCTTGCCCGAGCTTCACTGCCTTCTTGGCCAGCTCAGCCGCTTTCGCCATTGAGCTCTTGCGAAAGCCCAACAACCGCCTCCATGCGCGAGCGAAGGCTCCAGATCTCTCTTGGCTTGTCGCAGCACCCATTTCCAAGCTCTCCATGGCTGAACGAGTGAGCACAGACTTGCATGCAGACAGTAGGGAGCAAGAGGAGAGGTGGTGAGGCCTCTGTTGTGATGGGTTGAAGTCTGGAAATGCCTTATACGTGAATGGGGGTCCCAAGGATCTCCTAATTTATAAAGGAGAAAAAGCTTACCGAGATGGCAATAATGTTAAAAAATTCGTCCAACGAGTTGTACGGTGGAAATTTCGATAAAAAGAAGAAGAAGAAGTTGTACGGTGGAAGTACGTGGTGGAAATCTGTAAGGAGGTAGTTTCAAACCATCCATATGGCGAGTGAGTGTTTCCTCGTGAGAGCATCGGAAGAAGACAAATTAAGGTTTAACAAGGGTCCCCTCTGACTGAATAAAAAGGTTTAATGAACTCCGATCACCATCAATTTTCAATTACCTCCATGGCTGTTATTTCAGATAATCATCCAAAAAAAATTTAGATTACTATATGACGGCCAATTCAGTTACAAATTTTCCATTGTACCAATTTAATTATAAATTATTTAATGATTTGCTAATATAATCATTCTAGTAAATTTTGGCTGAAATTTGCTGATGTGGATGTGGATGCCGTTCATCTTACATAATCTGACCAATAGTAAATGAATAATTTTTGTAATTTTTATTATAAATTACATAATTGAAAGCTGTGGCAAACATAGATAGTTTTTGTAATTTTTTAATAATTCTAAATTGATATAATTGAAAGATCTATAATTAAATTAGTACAATTTTCCACCAATCGAAAAATGAAGTTGAAAAGGAGTAATTTGAGAAACATGGTGAAAGAATGGGAGAAAATTATGCGCATAATAATGAATATCGTGTCACCTTATGTTATTTCAACTTTCTTCTTACTCTTATATGTATCTTACTTTCAATCGAATATACAACTTTCATTGTGAATGACAAATCGGTTGTAGGAAAGTTTTAAACTTCATCGATTTATTCTAAATGGATGTGTTCCAACCCAAATATTTTTATAATAATAGAGAAAGATAGTTATGACAATATAGTGATCTTTCTATTTTCATGAAGTGGCCAAATTTAATTTCGCTTTCAAACTTTCAAGATAATATATGTTAGAATATTTACATATTAAAAAAATCACACATTATATTTAACTGCTTAAATTTTTAGGAAAATTGATGATGGTCCCACCAAATCATCATGATATTATATCAGGAGGTCTTAAGTTCAAATATTTCCCAATCCCTCTTACGTATTTCCACGACTCAATCTCAACCAAACTTCAAACTACATGTGAGAGGCAAGATTAACATATTTAAATATGAAACCATGCTTCCATCAACCAGCTTAAGTTTTTAGAACAATTGACAACTGTTTTTCAAAATTTTACAAAAAGAAGTAAGGCAAGTGGTGTTTTAATATCTCTTTTTTTACTAGGGTTAATACCTTGAAAAACCCCAAACTGGTACACTTGTGACAAATTTACCCCAAACTATTTTTTTGATCATGAAAAACCCCAAATTGATAAACTTGTGATAAATTTACCCCGAGTGATTATAAAAAAACCCTAAACTTGTACATTTATGACAAATTTACCCCCAAACTAATTTATTTGACTGCAAAAAACCCTAAACTGGTAAATTTGTGATAAATACACCCTATGCTAAATTAGATTAATACCACAAAAAAAAATCATAAAAATTGTAAACTGTGACAAATAGAACGTAAAATCTTAAATTAGTATATTGGTTAACTGCCACGTGTCATTTAATTTAATAATTTGAGAATAAAATTTAACGAAAACTAACATAGGGTAAATTTGTCACAAGTGTACCAGTTTGGGATAAATTTGTCAAAAGTATACCAGTTTGGGGTTTTTTGTGGTCAAAAAAATAGTTTGGGGTAAATTTATCACAAGTATACCAGTTTAGGGTTTTTTAGGGTATTATCCCCTTTTACTATGATGGTATTTTTTTTTTTTTATTGAAAGAAGTTTGTTTCACTCTAAGGAAATTTACCAAAAAAATCATGAATCTATTGTGCGAATTTCAGCTCAGTCATAAAATTTTTAATTTTTTTTTAATTTAGTCCTAAAAATTTTAAAAATTTGTCAATGTAGTCCTTTTAACCAATTTTGATCGAAAATCGTTAATGTAGACACTAGTCATGTGTTAACATGGCAATTTTTACTTTTTTTAAATAAAAAATCCAATTTTTTTTTTGTTTTTTCTTTTCTTTTCTTTTTAATTATGGTTGAGGAGGATCACCAGAGCTCACCAACATTCGGTGAGCCCCCATGAACCTTGATACAATGGAAAATAAAGAAAAATTCAGAAAAAAAATTTAAGAATTGAAAAAAAAAAATTATCCACGTCAACACCAACCATGTCGCTTAGGATGATTGACATTCATATCATTGAGTACCTACCAAAATTATCCGAATTAATTATATTAACAAATCATTAAAAAGTATATGATTATATCGGTCAAATTAAAAAATTTAAGATTGAATTGACATAAAACCTTTTTTGTAATTATCCCTCCCCACCCGATCATAGATTATTTCTAGTCTAATTTTAATGTACCCAAAAATTGAGAAGGGAGTCTAGAACGCTCGCAGTAAATCATACCTGCTTCCCTCCATACATAAAAAAAGAGGGTGCTAATAATAATAATAATAATAATAATAATAATAATAATAATAATAATAATAATAATTGTTTATTGAACAAATATTTTGACTTAGATTAAGCTTATTTCTTGATTTGTATCATTTAAGGGCATAATCGGAGATCGAAACTCTAGAGATTAATGCTTTATTAGATGGGATCGGACGAGCGAGAACAAGGTGCATGCGTGTTTTATTCGCTCGACCTCCGAACGATCTGTCCGTCGGGCTGATAGCCTCCACATTCGAAATAAAATTGCTAATTGAAGTACCAAAATCGGCGTCGCGAATATTAATTATCCAAGAAAAGCCGTGCACAATTAAGAGCGGAAAAGCTTTCGTTAATGAATGGCGATGGACAAGTTCTGTCATTTGCCTGGACATTGTCCGCGAATTCAAGGTCGTGCATTTAATAGTGTGGCTACGGGACCCGCGTGGGGGGGTGGGCGGCCGCCGGGAAACGTATCGAATTTTGCTTTATTTGCAAGAGTTGGTCCGTACCTCGAATTGAGAACCACGCCAAGTACTAAAATCTTTAATCGGTGGCAATTTCAATGCTATTAGTTGATCGTTACTGATCCAACGGCTCCCTTATTGATCTTACCAATCATATGTTAACCTAACATAAATGCTAACACATTACATAATTACATAAGAATGAAATTATATCTGTATTACGGATCCTCTGTAGATGAAAAACATGAATTTCAAAGAGTATTAACCTGTTGAATTAACTAAGTTCAAGTTGGATCGGATGGTTTAATTTAGAATCATAACAATTTGTGATGGACTATGTGAACTTCACTGTCATTAACAGTTATGATTAATTTGATTTGTGCAGATCTTGTGGTTAGGAATCACCGTAGGTGGTTTGAGGTGGTGTAAGACCATGTGAAATCCATCTCGATTGGATCTAGAAAATGATGCAATCGTACTGATTTTGAGGGAGCGTATGATAATTTTTTCTGATTATATAAGCTTAGTACAACATGGAAATAATTTTTTCTGATTATATAAGCTCAGTACAACATGGAAGATTCTGATGAGCGAAGGATGCGGTGGTCGTTAATTCATAAGAGTACGGACAAGGAGAGTAGTTAATAAACACATCAGACATTGGAAATAGGACCACTATTTGAATAATCTAAATATAATGACAATGAATATGGACCGACAGCAATCGTAAAAATAGTTAAAGTGCCAACTCCCTCTTTCTACCTGGTTATTGGCGAAGAAAAAAAGAAAGAAGAAGAAGAAGATTAAACTCATTGCTCAAGTTTGTATGCTTTCTATTTTTCTATCGAGCATTAAGGCATTCTAATTATAGCTTGAAAATTTGAACTATTCTCATTTTTTCCTATTTTTCGCAAACAAAAAAGCAGAAAGCAATGATCAAATGCATCTGGATCAAAATCAGTGGAGCACTCAAGAGAGATTATATCATAGCATATCAAATCGACATTGAATGTGTCTAATTTTGAGCTACACATTTTAATACTTTCCCAAGAATAATTCTATTCCCAGTTCCTCATAAGTATAATTTTTACTTTTAATTTTCATATCGGGTAGTGGTCCAAAATAATAATAAAAATCCTAAATGGATGTTGAAATATTGTTGAAGATGAGTTCTTTGTCCAAAATAATATTGTGGCCACGGAGGGGTTTGGTCGTGACTCAATCCTCTCTCTTCTTCTCTCGTGTTTTCTTTTTATGTGCTTTGAAAATTGTAATTTTGCCAACCTCCAATTTGTGAAGCACAATTAAATCTTGATATATAGTGTTTACATAGGTTTAACCTTTGATATCATGGGCTTACTTTAGACCTTATTAAAGTGATAGGCTATGTTAACATATGACATTTTATTAATAAAATCATATGAGCTGAAATTTAATTAAACTAATCTTTATTTGGCCCGTCCTTCATCTAAGTTTTGGCCACTATGCTCCTCGAGTGCTAGCTGATTTTTGGCCCCTTTTGTGGGCTCAATTCGCCAATTTTAAGTTCAAAACCATCCACCGCTGATTCAATACTAATGCAATCAATAAAAATATATACTAAATAATAAGTGCACCTAAAATTATATGTTATGCAATTTAATTCTAATATCTCTGTCTAGGGGTTGAAAATTAATTTCTCATTTTAATGTAATAAATAAATGATTAAATCATCAAAATTTAAGTGTTAATAATGACTCGCCTCAAATCATCTTTTGCCTAAGCTTCATTGCCTTGTTGGCCACCTTCACCACTTTTGCCTTAATGCTCTTGGGCAAGCCCACTAACCCCCTCCATGCGCAAGCAAGGGCTCCAACTCTCCCTTGGCTTGTCGCAAACACCCATTTCCAAACTCTCCATGGCTCAATGAGTGAGCACAAACTTGCACGCAGCCGGGAGCAAGAGGAGTGGTGAGAGGCCTTGGACATAAATGGGGTCTCAAGGGTCTTCTATTTTATAAAAAGGGAAAGGTAAATAATACAATCATCATTTAACTTTGGCCAAATTTATAATGTGATTCCTCAATTTTAAATTTATTTAATGTGATCCCTACATTTTAATTAAATATACATTGTCATCTCTAACTTTTAATTTATTCAATATGATCTCTAAACTGGTATAACATGTTCAATTGACTCCCTAGGCTAAATTTCCAGGACAACATCATTTTTCATTTAATCCATGGATTAAATTAACATGTGCTAAAAATCTAGCAATCATATTGAACAAATTAAGAGTTCAAGAATGACATTGAATATTATGTTCAAATTTAGGGATTACATTGAACAAATTTAAAATTCAAAAATAACATTGTTTATAAGGCCAAAGCTTAAAATTTAAATTTCATGGAGCTGAAAAATAAAGTCAAAAAGGAGTAACTTGATAAACATGGTGTGAGAATAGGAGAAAATTGTGCGTGTATTAATGAATATCGCATAACCTTATGTTATTTCAACTTTCTTTTTATCTTATATGTATTTTAGTTTCATCATGAACGATAAATTGGCCATAGGAAACTTATGAAATTTGTTGATTTATTTTAAATTGATGTGTTCCAACTTAAATATTTTTATCCAATGTAGAAAGAAAGTCATGACAATATAGGGCTCTTTCTATTTTCATGAAGTAGCCAAATTTATTTTTGCATTCAACCTTTCAAAAATATATGTGGGGAAAAGTTAGAATATTTACATATTAATTCACACATTTATCAATCTCTTAAATTTTTAGGAAAATTGATAAGTGGTCCTACAAAATCTTATATGATATCAAAATAGGACATCTTGAATTTAAATATTTCTATACCCCATATTTGCCTCCCTTATTAAATATTTCCATGCTTCATTCTCGACCAAAGTTCAAATTGTTAGAAGTTTGTTTGTAAAACAAATAAGTATGTGTTTCATTGTCCCACATAGGAAAAGTAGGAAGAGATGGGTCAATTAATAAGTGTGAGGTTTCTTTAGTGTATGTAAAGAAAATATTGGGTGTGAGCTAGACCTCCATACGGATACGCGAATATTTGCACGATTTTGGCACTATTATTAGGCGCAATTAGCATTTTACGTGCATGCGGTTTAATTAGCACCAACCCTTCTTTTTTTTTCTTTTTTTTTTCATATGGTTATCTTATTATTTTTATTAGGTCAAAGGTTGTTTTGTTTATTGAGAATTTTTAGAATTTATGAAAATTCGAAATTTTATATATTAAAAAATACTTTTATTATTTTTATTATTCTGAATTTTTATATTTGTGTCCTTTCAAGACAACATTTGAAATGATACAAGTTCAGTTTACAACATTTCCCAAAGGGTTACATTTGTTCATTTTTCAACTTCTTCTGAATGGACACATTTATTCATTTTGCAACTTCTTTCGAAATGATACATTCATTCACTTCGTAATCTTTCATGAATAGTTGACTATGTTCTTAAAGTTGATTTATATATGTCACTTTTCTAGACGAACGAATATGACATCATTTCAAGTCTTCTTTCCAAAACTACAGCCATCTTTTCAATTGTTTTCTAGAGAAACCTTGGAGAAATACTAGAGTTTGTACTCTGAAAGATATTTACCGATGACTATTAACAACTTTAAGGGGCAAATAAATCCTAATATCACGCTTAAAAGTCCGACTTGGCAACAATGGAGTCAAAGACAATCAAAGTCATGAATCAAAACATGGTTAAATTGGACAGGTTTGATGGGAACAACTTCGCTCGTTAGAGGGACAATATGATGTTCCTACTCACTGCCTTGAAGATTTCCTATGTACTGAATCCTAACTTGACACCTATAGAAGATCTAAAACCTACTACCAAGGGAGGATAGCCTAGTGTAGAAGCCATTGAAAGGGTTAATAAAGAGAAAAAGAAACATGCGGAGGACAAATTACTTTGTCAAGGACACATTCTAAATACACTGCCCAATCATTTGTATGAATTATTCATTAAAATGAAGTTGACTAAAGAAATTTGGAACACAATAGAATTCAAGTACAAAGTGGAAGAGCAAGGTACCAACAAATATATAATCGCAAAGTATTTTGATTTCAAGTTTATTGATACAAAACCCTTGTTGGACAAGTCCATGAATTGCAAGTACTAGTGAATAATATTCGTATCCTCAAAATTGATATTCTAGAAGTTTTTCAAGTTAGAACAATTATTGCGAAATTGCCTCAAAGTTGGAAAGACCATGATAAAAGGCTGATGCACAAGTCAAAGGACTTCACCTTGGAGCAAATACAGAAACATCTTCACATTGAGGAAGAGTCACGTTTACGTGATAATTTTGTTTTGCACAATTCCAAGGTGAATGTCTTGGAAAGAAAATAGATAATCGACAAGAACTTCAAAATAAAGAACAGACATAAATTTAAGAACACAAAGGAGAAAAATGGTTGCTATTTTGTTTGTGGCAAACAGGGACACTATGCCGAGGATTGTATTCACCGCAAGAGCATTTCAAAGCACAAGAACATTCCAACAGTGAAGGCGGATGCTAATTTGGTTGAAGAAAATTATGTAGCAATGATTTCAACCACCTTTTCAAACATGAAAATTTCTGAAATTAATGATGCGATGGCTATGATTTCTGAAATCAACTATACCACTATCCAATCCGATTGTTGGTTAGATTTTGGAACAACAGTTCATGTGTGTAAAGACAAATATATGTTCAAGCAATTTGAAGAGACTGTCGACTCAAATGTTCAAGAGGTCCTGATGATGAATAATACTCTTGCAAAGGTTGTTGGAAAAGGCACGATAAATATAGACTTCACTTATGGAAAAAAGATTACTCTTCTTAATTTGTTGTTTATACCCAAAATTAGGAAGAACCTAGTTACTTTGTAAGAGGGGGTTTCGGGTTTTATTTGAATCTGACAAGGTTATCCTATTGAATAATGGGTTGTTTGTAGAAAAATGGTTATGCCAATAATGACATGTATCAATTGAGTATCAATAATAATATTGCTAGTTTTGCTTATATTATTGAGTCTTCATTTTTATGGCACATATAAATATTTGTTATTTGAAGAATATGAAGAAGTTAGACTTGACAAATTTCTATGGCAAATTTGATAAATGTAAAATATGTGCTAAGTCCAAACTTACTAAGAAACAATTTCGTAGTATTAAAAGAAATTCGAATTTATTAGATTTGGTTCATAGTGATATATGTGAATTCAATGGCATGCTAACACAAGGTGGTAAAAGGTATTTTATTACATTTATGGGTGATTACAATAGGTTTTTATATGTTTATCCTATGAGATCAAAAGATGAAGCTTTCACCATGTTTAAGAAATATAAAGCTGAAGTAGAAAATCAATTTGAAAAAGAAATCAAAGTTTTACATTAAGATAGAGGTAAAGAATATTTTTTAAATGAATTCTCTTCGAACATGGTATTATTCATTAAGTTTCGGCACTGTATACTCCACAACAAAATGGTTTTGCTGAAAGGAAAAATCGATCTCCTGGAGAAATTGTTAATCTTATACTTTCAAATTCAAAGCTACCAATAATCTATGAGGAGAAGTATTGCTTAATACATGTTATATTTATAATAGAATACCTTCCAAGAAAAATAACATAACCCCTTATGAAGTATGGAAAGGTAGAAAACCAAATTTATCATACCTCAAAATATGGGGTGTTTGGCATATTATCAAGTACTAGATTCCAAAAGAACAAAGCTTAGCCCTAGAGTTATCAAAAGTGTTTTTGTTGGATATATCGAAAATAGTAAAGCTTATAGGCTTCTTAATTTAAAGTACAATATTATTGGAATCGAGAGATGTTGAATTCTTTGAAAATAAATATTCTATAGGTTCTAAAATTATTGAAAATAATTCAAAACCTATGAAAACTCACATAGATTCTCAAGAGAAAGAAAAGAATGATTCTAAAAACATGATTAAACCAAAGAAAAGCACCTAGAGTTAGGAAACTAAAAGACTTAGGTCCTGATTTTATTATTTATATTTTTCTTGTTGAATGAGATAGAGATAATAATGCAGTAGATAAATACCATTTACTATTAAATTTAGAATACAATTCTAAAAAATTTAATGATGTTATATCTTCTAGAGATGTTTCTTTTTGGAAAGAAGCTGTAAATGATGAAATTGAGTCAATTATGTCCAATAATACTTGGATATTAGTAGATTAACCAAAACGATCCAAACATATTCGGTACAAATGGGTTTTTATAAGAAAATATCATTCTAATAATTCTATCTAAGTTTTTAAAACTAAACTTGTGATTAAGAGATATACATAAAAAGAAGTAATAGATTATTTTGATACATATACTCTTATTACATATATAACTTCAATTCGCATTCTTTTTGCTCTAGCTTCCATTTATAATCTTTATGTTCATCAAATGAATGTCAAGACTGCTTTCTTGAATTAAGACTTAAATGAGGAGATTTACATAAAACAACCAAAGGGCTTCATTCTTCCTAGAAATTAAAGAAAAATATGTAAGCTAATTAAGTCTCTTTATAGGCTTAAGCAAGCTCCTAAGCAGTGGCATGAAAAATCTGATTCGATCATATTATCTAATAATTTCATCCATAGTAGTGCTAATAAGTGTAAATACTCTAAATTCACTAAAGACTATGGTGTCTTAGTTTGCTTGTATGTTGATGACATGGTTATCTTTGGAATGAATATGATTGCAATTATTGAAATGAAGAAGTATGAACTTCCATGTTTAAAATAAAGAATTTGGATAAAGCAAATACTATCTTAAGTATTAAATTTAAGAAACATAATGGAGATTATTGTTTAAGTTAATGTAGTTATGTTAAAAAATTATTAAATAAATTTCAATATATTGGTCTCAAGGAAATAAGTACTTCATTTGATTCCAACATTAAATTAAATTATAATACTAGTAGAATGGTAGCACAACTTGAATATGTGAGTGCTATAAAATCCTTAATGTATGTGATGGATTATACTAGACCTGATATTGTTTATTCTGTATGCAAGCTAAGTATGTATACTAGTAAACCAAGTATAGAATATTGGAAAGCTATTACCACAATTTTTTGTTATCTTAAGAGAACTAAAAATTTATGATTATTTTATAATAATTGTCCGACTGTATTATAAGAATACACTGATACTAGTTGAATTATAAGTGTGGAAGATGGGCATTTCACTTATGGATGGATTTTCACACTAGGTGGAGGTGATGTATCTTGGGCAAGTAAGAAAAAAACATGTATTTGACCCAAAAAAAAAAAAAAAAAACATGTATAATGTACTCAATAATGGAATATGAATTCGTTTCTTTAGCGTCAATTGGGAAAGAGGCCAAATGGATTAGGAATTTGTTATTGGATATCAAATTATGGCATAGTCATATGCCTCTTATTTTTATTAACTGTGATAGTCGAGCCACGTTGGCAAGAGCTTATAGTAGCATTTATAATGGTAAATCTAGACATATTGGTTTAATATATGAATATGTGAGACAATTGATCAAAAATTGTACAACAATTGCCTACGTAAGATCAAGTAATAATCTTGCTGATACCTTGACGAAAACTTTACTAAAAGACATGGTAATAATGACCTCAAAAGAAATTAGGCTGGAAACCCTTAAATTGAAATCACTAGTAATGATAACTTGTCCTTTTCTTCTACAACATCATTAGTTACAAGGTTTAATTGGTAATGACAAGTTATTGAATATGATTATTTGATACTAACGTAACCCTAATATAAGAAGTCAGAATCATCCATCATGCTTTGTAAGTTGAATTAAATTCTTAATGAGATATAGTAAAAACTCGTAATGTGTTAATAATAACATAAACACAAAGTAAATACTTCACTTATATGAGTTTAGAAGTGGTACCGCTTCATATGAAAATTAAGATTGCTTTATAGAGAGCTCACGAAATAGGATCAAACACAAAGCCATAATAATGTGAAATAATATAGAACTTCTTACAAGAACAAGAGGTTAGTATATATGCAGTATGTTTGATTCTATTATTTAAAAGTACAAGTTTAAGGCTAAGCTACCTGTCACTTTGATAGAGTTTTGAAATACTTATATTAAGTAAAGGTTTAACTCGAAAGAGACTTTTATGTATATATATTAATCTTACTGAAATTTTTGCTGTATGATTTTACTTTGTTTACAAAAAAATGAGGGATTGTTGAAAAATTTTTTGTAAAACAAACTAAGTATATGTTTCCTTATCTTGCATAGAAAAAATTAGAGAATGTGGGCCAGTTAATAAGTATGGAACTTCTTTAGTGTATCTAAAGAAAAGATTGGGTGAAAGTTAGACCCCACCATACTCGCATGCGAGTGTGCAAATAATTACACGATTTTGGCACGATCATTAGACACACTTAGAACGACAAAAGATTGCTTCAAGTGCCATAACTTTGCACAATGGACACTTAAGTGCCAAAAGTTACTAAAGAGACACTTAAATGCCACATTTGAAGATAAATGGATCACTTAAGTATCACTCCGGCCAAAATGTTGACGTGTGCAATTTCCGGTGAAGTAAGTGTAAAATAACGCCATTGTTTTGCACGCTGACGTGACCAAATAATGTAAAAACAGCGTCGTTTTAGTGCTAACGTGGTAAAAATTAAAAAAAATTAATTAAATTAAATTTATTTAAAATATTTAAAAATAAAATTTTTTAATGTTAACAAATTTTTAAAAACTAAAAATTAAAAAAAGAAAATGGGGAGACGGCTGAGGGCTCAGCCCTCAACCACAGTCGCCACCGCCAGGAAGGGCCGGCGATGGAAAGGGGCTGGTCAACTGGCGGCGAGGGGTGCGGCCCTCACCTAGATCCAGCGAGGGTCGGTAGCCCTCACCTGACCAAGCCAAGGCCCACTACCCGAGGCAACCCCTAGTGAGCGGTGACCCTTGGCCTAGCTAGGCGAGGGTTGCTAACCCTCACTAGATCTAGGTGAGGGCCGTGAGCCCCCGCCCAAATTTGGCAAGGGTTCGCAAGCCCTCGACCAACCCCCCCCTCTGTCACTAGCCCTTCCAAGCAATGGCAGGGAGGCGGTGGCGGCGGCTGAGCCCTCAACCGCCTCCTCCTTTTTCGTTTTTTTTTAATATTAAAAAAATTTATTTTTAAATATTTTAAATTTAATTAATTATTATATTATTTTTTTACCACGTCAGCACCAAAACTATGCCATTTTACATTTGCTTCGTCGGAAAATCGCTACGTCAGCATTTTGACCGAATTTTGGCCGGAGTGGCACTTAAGTGATCAATTTTGCTCCGATTTTAGGCACTTAAGTGTCACTTTCGTAATTTTTGGCACTTAAGTGTCCATTTATGCCAACTTTTGGCACTCCAAGGGTCCTATGGTGTCCACTTAGAACTTTGCACGCTTGCGCTCTCACGGTTTAATTAGCACTAACCCCTTCTTTTTTTATTCTATATGGTTATCTTATTAACTTTTATTATGTGAAATGTTGTTTTTGTTTATTGAGAATTTTTAAAATTTATGAAAATTAGTTTATTATTCTAAATTTTTATATTTATGTCTTTTCAAGACAACTTTTGGAAATGATACTCGTTCACTTTGTAACATTTCTCAAAGGGTTGCATTTGTTTATTTTTCAACTTCTTCCAAATGGACACTTTTGTTCATTTTGCAACTTCTTTTGAAAGGATGCATTTGTTCACTTTGCAATTTTTCACGAAGAGTTGTCTATGTTCTTTAAGATCGATTTATATATGTCATTATTCTAGATGAACAAATATGAGATCATTTCAAGTCTTATTTCCAAAACTGCAACCATCTTTTCAATTGTTCCCTAGAGAAATCATGAAAAATACTAAAATTGATATATGATATTCTCATTTTGAGAACTTATTTTATCTTAGAAGATATTTGCTGGTGACCATTAGCAATTTTGTGGGGCAAATAAATTCTTTAAAAAGTGATATTAAACATCAAAATCCGACTTAATTGCTCTATTGATTCGAAGCCATATTTATCCAACACAAACTACTCGCGAGGTGGAGTAAAAAAGTATTTAAATATGAAACATGCTTCCATCTAACGACTTAAGCTTTTAGAGTTGACAACAATTCCAAAAAATATTACAAAAAAAAGTAGACAATGTGATGTTTTTAATCTATTTAACTTTTTCCAATGATAGTATTTTTTTATTAAAGAAGTTTGTTTCCCCCACTCATTGCACCTAGGTCATGCAACCTCAAAGCTCTTGCTTGGGCTCACGACAGCCCTCACTTGAAACTTACTTTTGTTGCTTCTTCTTTGTAAAGCTTCCAATTCCAACTCTTGTTGCTTCAATCTCTTTTTTTCTTTTAATTATTTCTTTCAAAATTACTTAACCAAAAATCAATTATCAAAACACTATTTGTTATCATTAAATGCACATGGAGTAAAAGACATTTGCAAAAATAGCTTTTCATTTCCCTAAAATCAAACCCACGCAATCAACTTTTGGCTAGAGTTTCACAAAAGCTTGGACCAATTGAATGCAAAGTGAGAATGAATTTGCTTCTTCCTTTCTTTCAAACAACAAGAGAAAGTGATAGACAAATTTTAAGACATGAATGATAACCATTATGATCATAAATTCATTTTTGAACCAAAAATAGATTTTTATATTTCTATTCCTAGATGAGTTTCTGAGCAAAAATGCACATTTAATAAAGACACAAAATTTATATTCTTAAAATATAAATTTGTTTGATAACAACACAAAATTTCTCCCTCCTAGGCGGTGATAGACAACGGGGGTAGCCGGTTGATGCGTGATGGGGTGAGTGATTCAAGAACGGAAATTTTTTCAAATGAGATTTTTGTGGTTAAGTGTATGGAGTAGTGTATATGGGGAATAAACGAAAATGAATAATAAAAGATAAAACGATCTCCTTCCAAAGTATAAAGGCCACGCCACCAACCGAGGATGAGGATCGAGATCTATGAAGTTCACTACCAAGGCCTAAAGCTTCCACCGGCCAATGATAAAGGACTTCAAGATAGGAGAAGCTCACCACCAAGGCCTAAAGATTCCACCAACCAAGGATAAAGGGCTTCTTGGCTCACCACCAAGAAGTGATCTACACTCCAAGGATAAAGAAATCGAAATGAGTTATCCACTCTCCAAAAGAGTACACTCAAGTAGAGGAAATCTCACCATTTTCATTCATAAAATTCATATCTCCCATACATTGGATAGTTTTCCCTATTTAAAGGAGGATTTTAGCCTTAGGAAATATTTTTAAAAAAAAAAAGACTTTAAAGACCTAGGAACTTAAACCTTTGACTTTTGAGCTACATAAAAATAAATACACCTAGTAACTTAAGAAAAGCCTTTATTAATATGGACCTTTCGACTCTTGCGCTACATAAAAGTAAAGACACATAGTAACTTAAGAAAAGCCTTTATTAACACGGGAACTAAATGCCTTTGATCTTCAGCTTTCCGCATTCTTGAACCTTTAACTTTCTGTATTCTTAAACCTTTGGCTTTTCATATTTTTGAACCGCATTCGTGAATCTTTAGCCTTCCCAAAATTCGAGCTTCTCCCTTGACCAGAAAATAATCCTCTTGAAACTTCATCAATTGGTCATACAAGACATCTAAAATGACTTCCCATTGATAGTTATCGATATACCACAAAATACCGATAAGTAATTAACATTATTCATTCAAAATGATCCATCGAAGCACATAATGCCCAATTTCTTTCTTGGCTTGGATAAATATCGATGGTTCTGAGTTGATCGATGGAACTACGTTGGATGCTCCGCATCATCCTCCCCGGGTTGTTTGAGATTTGTCCTCAAATCTATAAGGTTTTCATCCTCTAAGTAAGGAGAAAGGTCTCCTATGTTGAATGTTGCTGAAACTTCAAACTCTCCGGAAGGTCAATCTTGTAAGCATTGTCACCAATTCGCTCAATAACTTTAAAGGGAACCATCAGCTCTAGGCATGAGCTTGTTCTTTCGACGAAATGGAAATCTCTCCTTCCTCAAGTGAAGCCATACAAGATCGCCCGGTTGAAATTGAGTCTTCTTGCGATATTGATTAGCTTTCTTCTTGTAAGATTCGTTGGCCTTTTCAATGTTGGATCGAATCTGCTCATGGAGCTTCTTCATTGATTCAGCTCTTTTTTTGACATCAAAGCTCACTTGAGAGTTAAATGAAATTGAAATCAAATCAATGGGTGTGAGAGGATTAATTCCATACACAACTTCAAATGGCGATCGACCACTAGTATAACTTGGTGATTGATTATAAGCAAATTCAGCATGCGTGAGCTTTAAATCCCAATCTTTTAACAATTTACTCACCATACCACAAAGAAAAGTGGTTAGAGTACGATTTGTTACCTTCGTTTGGCCATCCGTTTGGGGATGACAAGCTGTGCTAAATAAGAATCTTGTACCAAGCATTCTCCATAGAGTCCTCCAAAAGTAGCTTAAGAACTTGAAATCACGATCCGATACAATGGTCTTTGGTACTCCATGAATGCGAATAATCTCTTTGAAATATAATTTAGCAATATGAGATGCATCATTGGTCTTGTGACATGGCACGAAATGAACCATTTTAGAGAACCGATCAACGACCACCATAATAGCATCTTTTTCTCTTTGAGTTATTGGTAGAGCCACAATGAAATCCATGCTAACATCTTCCCAGGGCTGTAATGGTACCGGAAGTGGAGTATACAAACCTTGATGGAAATGGCTTTTTGATCTTTGACAAGTTGCACACCTTGAGATGATAGCATATACATCTTCACTCATCTTTGGCCAATAAAAATGCTCTTAAAGAACCTCAAGAGTTTCATTAATACCAAAATGACCAGTCAATCCTCCACCATGCGCCTCTCGAATAACAATTTGCAATGAACTCTTCGGGATACATAATTGATTTTCTTTAAAAAGAAACCCATCTTGCCAAGAATATATACCTTGAATGCCCTACTTGCAATTGTTGATGATGGATGAGAACTCCACATCTTCAAAATAAAGTTCTTTCATTGATTGAAATCCAAGAATCCTAGAGTCCAAAACAGCAAGCATAAAATATCTTCTCGCTAAAGCATCTGCTACAACATTAGTGTGCCCAGGTTTATATTTTGAGACAAAAGAAAATGATTGAATAAATTCAACCCATTTTGCATGTCTAGAATTAAGCTTGCGTTGGCTGCTAATAAACTTAAGAACCTCTTGATCAGAATGAAGGACAAATAATTTTGGCCTCAAATAATGACTTCAATGATCAAGAGCTCGGATAATGGCATAGAACTCTGTCATAAATTGAATAATTCCTCTTGGAATCAGGTAACTTTTCATTGAAATATGCCAATGGTTTTTGTGTTTACACCAGAACAACACCAATACCAACTCCGCTTACATCACACTCAACTTCAAATACTTTATCAAAATCAGGAAGTGCAAAAATAGGGGACTCACAAAGTTTATGCTTGATTACCCTCAAAGGCGTTTTGAGCAGTCTTTGTCCATTCAAAATCACCATTCTTCATGCATTCAGTTATAGGAGCCATGACAGTACTAAAATTTTTGACAAAACGTCGATAGAAAAAAACAAGTCCATAAAAACTTCTTACATTAGAAATAGACTTCGGAACCGACCAAGTCTTCATAGCTTCTACCTTGGTTTGATCAACATAGATTCCATATTCGGAAACCACATTACCAAGAAACACAATGCTTGGAGAGAAGAACTCACATTTCTCCATTTTAGCATACAGTTTTTTATCTCTCAAGACATTGAAGACCTGTTTTAAATGAGAGATATGCTCCTTCTCGTTCATGTTATAAACAAGAATATCGTCAAAATAAACAACGACAAATCAACCAATAAAGGAACGAAGAACCTCATTCATAAGTCTCATGAAGGTACTCAAAGCATTAGATAAACCGAATGGCATAACCAACCACTCATAAAGGCCTCCCTTGGTCTTGAAAGCTGTCTTCCATTCATCACCTTCCCTGCAAATCTATCTTTGAAAACATAGAAGAACCATATAATTTGTCAAGCATATCATCAAGTCTAGGTATAGGGTTCCTATACTTAATGGTGATGTTGTTGATGGCCCGACTATCAGCACACATTCGATATGTACCATCCTTCTTAGGTACAAGTAGAGTCGGAACAAAACAGGGACTCATGCTTTCTTGAGCATATCCTTTGACGATAAGTTCATCAACTTGTCTTTGCAACTCCTTTGTTTCCTCTGGATTGCATCGATAAGCTGGCTTGTTTGGTAGTGAAGCACTGAGGATCAAATCAATTTGATGCTCAATATCTCTTATGGGAGGTAATCCATGTGGCAAATCCTCTAGGAACACATCTGCCAAATTCTTTCAACAAGCAATGCATTTTTGGATGTACGGGTCGCTCTATCTCACTCTTTTTCTCGACCACAAGCAAAGCAAATACATTCTTTTGTTTGCTAATGGCTCTCTCAACTCGTGTCTCACTCAAGAACATATTTTCCTTACAAGTGTTTCCCTCCCCAGGTTGATTATTATGTATCCAAGAAGGACTCAATGGTAAAAGAGTAATGCATTTTTGTTCCTTATGAAAAGAGTATGTGTTTTTCCGACCATCATGCATAGCATTTATATCAAATTTCCACGGTCTACCCAATAACAAGTGGCATGCCTCCATAGGAATCACATCACATACAACCTCATCTCGATAGTTCTTCCCAATTGAAAATGATATAAGAACGCGTTTGGTTACCTTGAGTTCATTCCCTTGATTGAGCCATTGGAGCTTGTATGGTTGAGGATGTTTTGTTGTTAGAAGCTTCAACTTGTCGACAAGAGTTGTCGAAGCAACATTGGTGCAACTCCCACCATCGATGATTATCGAACACAACTTTCCATTAATAGTGCAACGCATGTGAAATATATTCTCTCTTTGCTCTTTACTAGGAGAATCAACATCCAATGCTCTTCGGATGATCAATAGCTCACCATCATTGGCTTTCTCCACAACTTCTTCTTCCCCATCTGATTCAGCAATATTTTAGTCTTGATTGTTCTCAGCCTATTGAAGCGCCGAATTGATCTCCTCAATTTCTTGAAAAGTCATAACTCTCCGATTTGGACAATTTGCTTGTAAATGCCCAAAACCATGGCACTTAAAGCATTTCCTTGCATTACCTTCAAACTTCGTTTGGACTTCTTTGGAAGGCTCTGCAAATTTTCCCTTGCTTTTGTCTTTTGTCGATGTACACTCGCCCTTGCTTAAGGAAGCACCCTTAAAATAGGATGTCGCCTTTGTTGAGGTTCTAGAGGAAAACCTCTTGCTCTTCAATTGCTTTTCGACTTTTATGGCTAACTTGCATACATCTTCAAAGGACCAATACAGTTGAAGTTCAACCATATCAGCAATTTCTCGATTCATGTCGCCAAGGAAACGAGCAATGGTTTGCTTAGGAACTTCTGGAACTTCACTCCTCATTTTGAGATGTTCAAACTCATGAATGTATTTTTCAACACTCATCCCTTGTTGTCTTAGGGAATTCAATTTGAGGAAGAGATCTTGCTTATAGTTGTCGGGCAAGAACCTCTTCTTCATCAACTTCTTGAGTTTTTCCCAAGATTTGATTCGTCATTTTCCTTCCCTTGCTCGTTGATGCTTTAGATTCTCCCACCATAGAGAATCATATTTTGTCAGCTTTAAAATAGTAACCTTACATTTCTTCTCATCCAAATAGGATTTGAAGTCAAAAATTCATTCGGTTGTGTGTAGCCAATCCACAAAGTCATTGTAATTGAGATTACCGTCAAACTCAGGGACCTCCACTTTAATGTCTCTTTCATCCTCCTTATGCCTCTCTCTTCGTCTTCTTCTTCGAATTGGAGATTCAAAATCACTAGAGTGCACAATCGTTCGGTTATCTCTAGTGGACTCGGAATCGCCATCAGAATTTTGATGAGATTCGGAATCGTCACGCCGATCCATTCGTTGGGACGCCTTGCTGGTTGTCCTTGTCTCTCCGGATTCTCTAGAAGATTGAGAACTTGATCCATTTGTTGTTGAAGATTTTGGATTACACGATCTCGCCTTTCATTGTGCGCTTGCTCCAAAGTCAAGCCTCTTGGAACTTGATCATCCATAAGGAATTTGTAATAGAAGAAAGAAAGGAATCATTCAAATGAGTTGAACCTTAAGCTCTGATACCAATATTTTGATGCGTGATGGGGTGAATGATTCAAGAACGGAAATTTTTACAGAGGGGATTTTTGTGGTTAAGTGTATGGAGTAGTGTATATGGGAAAGAAACGAAAAGAAATAATAAAAGATAAAACGATCTCCTTCCAAAGTATAAAGGCCACGCCACCAACCGAGGATGAGGATCGAGATCTACGAAGTTCACCACCAAGGCCTAAAGCTTCCACCAGCCAAGGATAAAGGATTTTGGAATAGGAGAAGCTCACCACCAAGGCCTAAAAGATTCAACCAACCAAGGATAAAGGGCTTATTGGCTCACTACCAAGGAGTGATCTACGCTCCAAAGATAAAGAAACCGAAAGGAGTTATCCACTCTCCAAAGGAGTTCACTCAAGCAGAGGAAATCTCACCATTTTCATTCATAAAATTCGTATCTCCCATACATTGGATAGTTTTCCCCTATTTATAGGAGGATTTTAGCCTTAGGAAATATAAAAAAACAGACTTTAAAGACCTAGGAACTTAAACATTCAACTCTTGAGCTACATAAAAATAAAGACACCTAGTAACTTAAGAAAAACCTTTATTAATACGGACCTTTCGACTCTTGCGCTACATAAAAGTAAAGACACATAGTAACTTAGGAAAAGCCTTTATTAACACAGGAACTAAATGCCTTTGATCTTCAACTTTCCGCATTCTTGAACCTTTAGCTTTCCGTATTCTTGAACCTTTGGCTTTCCATATTCTTGAACCGCATTCGTGAACTTTTAGCCTTCCCAAAATTCGAACTCCTCCCTTGACCAAAAAATAATCCTCCTAAAACTTCATCAATGGGTCATACAAGACATCTAAAATGGCCTCCCATTGATAGTTATCAATATATCACAAAGTACCGATAAGTAATTAACATTATTCATTCAAAATGATCCATCGAAGCACATAATGCCCAATTTCTTTCTTAGTTTGGATAAGCATCGATGGTTTTGAGTTGGTCGATGGAGCTACATTGGATGCTCCCGCATCACCGATGGTGACTGGCGACGGCTTGTGGCAGCAGTGGGTGGGCGGGCCAACTAGTAGTAAGGATGAGCGATAATAAGAGTTCTTATTTCTCATTTTTATTTTAGAAATAGAGAAATAAAAAAAATTATTTCTTATTTTTATTCCAAATATATTTCTTGACTAAAACTTTGTTCTAAAAATCAAAGAATAAAATTACGATACCAAACAAATTTCTATTCCATAAATAATTCTAAAACAAAATATATATGTATATAGTTTTGGAACAAATTTAGAACGGTTATCATATGCGCCTCTAGTAGTCCAATTCAACTCATTCTTTCACATAATGTGTCTAGTCTCGTTGCAGCTTTATGGACTTCTCCTATTCTGAGGGATTTTAACCGATGAACCATGCCTTGGCCAATAGACAACAATGGTTAAGACTATGCACCACATAAACCCTAAATCTCATACATTCTCCATGTTTCATTACGGTTGTTGTGATAAGACGAGCAATCAAACAATAATATAGACAAAAGAAAAAAAATAAATTAGACACCAGATTTATGTGGTTCGGTCGTAAAAATATACGTCCACGGGGAGAGTAGCAATGAATTTCACTATAGATCAAGTGATACAAAGATATTACATACTCGAGTCACTTAAACACTCTCTTGGTGTTTCCCAAGCCCCAATTATATCCAATAACGCATGTAGTGTTTAGCCCTGAAATTTCTCAAAATTTCTCAAGAAATAATCTCTCAATCTCACAAAAGAATTACACGCAAATTTTACTACATGATTTAAATGGCTTGAACACTAAATCTTTCTTGGATATAATTCATGAACAATAACGACAAAGAAAATCCCTCCCAAGCACTCGACAACAAGACGGCACTTCAAAACCAATTCTTCATGATCAACCTCCTACCACCCACAGCCACAAAATCTATACATACATACATATATATAAGTGAAACCCTTATTCTTTTGTCGACCTCTCATAGGATTTTGTTTCCTATCTTAAACAATTTTATCCAAAACATATCTCTGTATCTTTTAAACAAAATCCAAATCCAAGTAAAAGTTGGACTTTCCTATTTTAGCGGTCAAATTCTCCAACACTAATTCGAATTTTCGGAAGTTGATCTTCGGATCTTCTTTGCTCAATTTCGAACATCTGCAACATATCCAATTTAAAGTATTCGGAATTTCACATTTGACACAAACTTGAGACATACTTTAACAATCTCTACCTTGACTCAACGTTTGAGCCAAGTTGCAATTGCTTCGCAAAAATTCAAACTTTGTCTTTACTTTCCCCTAGCCCCCGATGACCTCAACCGCCACAGATATTATCCAAGTTTAAACCTCGCTTGAACTTTGCCATAACCGAGGACTTTATCATAATACCAACTCCACATGCACCTTTAACTACTCTACAAGGATTTTCTGACGCAACCTCCTCAACCACAAATAAAGCAAAACCATTGTTACATCCATATCTATCAGGAGATCAAATATGTACCTTATTAATTTCAGCAGTTACAATAACCATTGGCTCTATATGCTCCACCTTGCTACAAGCACCATCCGTATCCATTACTTTGCTAATACTTGTAATTGCTACCTCAGGAGTTTCTGGTTGCAACTCCACCTCAAGCTAAACACTGTTCAGATCCATTTGAACAATGTTATAATCACTCCTAGCCAGAAGTACTAGAAACTCATACGTAACTTCTCTGCTGATAATATGTGAATTTAACTCTAAGCATCCCAACCGATAACCACTCTCATCTCTTGCATAGCTTAGGAATATGCACTTTCTTACCCTTCCATCAAGCTTACCATCACTCGCTCGAACATCACATGAGCAACCAAATATTCTAAGAACAGAATAATTAGCAAAGTTACCTGACCACTTCTTCAGGAGTCTGATATTCAATTGCAATCAATGGGGATCTATTCATCAAGTAGCATGCCGTACTTAACGCATCCTCTAGGAATCTTCTAGCCATACCAGCACTAGAGAGCATTTTATGAGCTATCTCTAACAATATTTTGCTCATCAATTCCGCAACATATTATGGTTCATCAGCATTAGTGCGGTGTTTCACTATACCTTCTTTCATGTAGAATTCATTTAACAGTTTCGAGCAAAACTCCATGCTACTGTCAGTCCACACCCGCTTGATCATCTTACTAGTCTCCTTTTCGATCAAAGCTATCAAATGCTTGCTTGATCCTAACAATAGCATCAAACTTGTGCCTAAGCACAAATACTCACGTCTTCATCAAGTAGTCATCAACAACTGTTAGCATATATCTAGCACTCTTCCTCAACAGAAACCGCGACAACCTACAAACATTCAAGTAAATTAACTCTGCAATTTCCACGGTTTTTTTGATAGTTGTATTGAACTGCACTTTCCGCCGTTAATCTAAATCACAACACTTACATACATTCGGTTCGTTAGAAACATAACCACATACCAGATTTCTTTCACTTAAAACCTTTAGGCTTCTCTCCCCAATGTGCCCCAAACGCATATGCCACAATTCAAACTCTCAAACAGATGCATCCAATGTGTCCACAGCGAAATTTGTCATTGTCTCACCTTAAAGCTCATACAAGCTATTGTGCTTGATTCCTTTCATTATTATCAAAGCACCTTGAACAATTTTTAGAATACCACATTCTGAAATATACCGATACCCAGCTAAATCCAAGGCACTCGAAGAAATTAAGTTTATTTTCAACTCTAGAACATGCCTTACTCTAGTCAATGTCCTTACGATACTATCATGCATTCTGATTCTAACATTGCTAACACTGATGACATCGCATTTAGTGTTGTTTCCCAATTGTACTTTACTACCATCCATGCACTAATAAGTAATAAACTAGTTTCTATTTTGTGTAACATGAAAAGCACAATCAAAATCCATAATTCATCCATCAAACGATGAATTATTAGTGACAGACAAGACATAATCGGCATTATCTATTACAACTACAATATTATCTGCAAAATCAATTATAATTCACTTACCCTTCTCATTCTTCAACTTAAGGCAATTCCTTCTAAAATGCCTCTCTTGCAATATTATCTACAAAATCAACTATAATTCACTTACCCTTCTCATTCTTCAGCTTAATAGAATTAAAGCACGTACCGCATCTTTAAAGTCAATCTCAACTAAACTCAATTGACTAACAATCACATTAAATTCATTGATATGATATGCAACTAACGCACATTCACTGATCTTCAAATTAAACAAACATCACATCAAATAGACTTTGTTGATCGCGGAGGGCTTCTTGTACATATCCAATAGGGCTTGCATCAAGTCAGCAGAGGTCTTCTCCTTCAAGATGATAAGCGCGACGTTACAAACCAACGTCAACCGAATAACACCCATAGCTCGTCTATCCAACAAATCCCAATCAACTTACTTCATCGACTTTGGTTTCTCCCTAGATAAGGGCAAGTATAGCTTCATCTGGTAAAGATAATCCTCAATCTGCATCTTCCAAAAACTAAAATCCTTCCCATCAAATCTGTTAATTCTCACTTTTACTTCTTCTGTTGCCATCGATTTGCTTCAACTTAGCCAAGTCTGGCTCGATACCAATTGTTGCGATAAGGCGAGCAATCAAACAATAATATAGACAGAAAAAGAAAATAAATCGGATACCAGATTTACTTGATTCGGTCGTAAAGACCTACGTCCACGAGGAGAGCAATAATGAATTTCACTATAAATCAAGCGATACAAGGAGATTACACACTCGAGTCACTCAAACACTCTCTTGATGTTTTCCAAGCCCTAAATATATCCAATAACGCATGTAGTGTTTAGCCCCGAAATTCCTTGAAATTCCTCAAGAAATACTCCCTCAATCTCACGAAGGAATTACACGCAAATCTTACTACAAGATTTAATTGACTTAAACATTAAATCTTTCTTGGATGTAATTCACGAACAATAACAACAAAGAAAATCCCTCCCAAGCACTCGACGACAAGACGGCACTTCAAGACTAATTTTTCATGATCAACCTCCTACCACCTACGGCCACAAGTCATATATATAAGTGAAACCCTTTATTCTTTTGTCGACTTCTCATAGGATTATGTTTCCTATCTTAAATGATTTTATCCAAAACATATCTCTGTATGTTATAAACAAAATCCAAATCCAAGTGAAAGTTGGAATTTCCTATTTTAGTAGCCAAATTCTCCAACGCAAATTCGAATTTTGGGAAGTTGATCTTCCGATCTTCTTTACTCAATTTCGAACGTCCGCAACATATCCAATTCGGAATATTCAGAATTTCACATTGGACTCAAACTCGAGATATATTTTAACAATGGCTATGAATTTCTTATAAATAAACTCATGGTCACTAGTATTTGATTTATCTCTCAAGCTTCGAGGTTTGCGAATACCCCCAAACATTTATAATCTCCCCTTCTTTTGGTTTTCAATTGGAATTCAAAATCTTCTCTATTTAGAGATTGAATTGAGATGTTCAATTTGCTTTCTAAATTGGATGGCATAACTGATGGGAGAACGGTAATAATTCGAATAATATCGAATCAACGCGGCGGAATAAAATAATCTCCCCTCTTGTGTAAACCTAATAGGAATTGATATAGTAGAGTAAAATAAATACCAAGCACGCGAACACAAGATGATTTTTTACGTGGAAAACCTCCTCGATGTAAGGAGATAAAAAACCACGGGACCGGAGTCCACTTAAAAATCTTCACTATCAATAAAATTGTTCTTCTCTAGCAAATACTAGAGGTACATAGCAGTAAACACCTCAAGAACATGATTCTTGGTAATACACATGAACTTCACAAGAGATCAAGGATAAATCTGACCAAAAATGCAGGTTTTGATCAATCCACAAAAAACCTGATGTATGGAGCTTCAAACGAAAATCAAACCGTTCAGATTCGATTAAATTGCGCCACAAACATGCTGACAAAATTTCATCTCAATCGAACCACGAATTGACCTCCGACGCCAGCTTGATGTAAATCAGATATTGCCCCAAACCCCAGATTTTCTGCTTTCTCTTTTTCTCTTGTTACTATTTCCTTTTATGCTGCTACATCTTTATATAGATAGTGAGAAATCATATTTCCTCATATAACTTATTATATGGGCTCAAGCCCTTTTTGAGCTTGCAACTCATTAGGCTTCCTCCACATAGAAGTGAACCCAGCTAACAAATCTCCCCCTCACAACAATGTGGAGGGATTCACCATCCCTACTATCAAACGGTAATGTTCAAGCTTCTCTCTTGGTAGTCTTCGTCATCATATCGGAGCCATTATGATCCGTATGAATTTTCTCAAGTTCCAACAACTTTTCATCTAGAACATCCCTTATCCAATGATATCTAACATCAATATGTTTCGATCTATAATGAAAAGATGAATTCTTACTAAGATGAATTGCGCTTTGATTATCAGAAAATAACACATACCTCTTTTGCTTGAACCCAAATTCTTCTAAGAACTTCTTCATCCATAGCATCTCTTTACTAGCTTCATCACGCAATAAATTCAGCTTCGGTTGTAGAAAGTGCAACACACTTTTGCAATCTTGACTTCCATGACACAGCTCCACCCGCAAAAGAAATCAAATAACCAAAAGTAGATTTACGAGTATCAATATCTCCTGCCAAGTCGGAATCTGTGTATCCAACTAACTCAAGTTTCCCGGTCCCAAAACTGAGTCTCAAATTTGGAGTTCCCCGAAGATACCTCATAATCCACTTCACTGCATTACAGTGCTCTCTACCTGAATTTGACAAATAGCGACTAACAACGCCAACTGCATGCGTCAAGTCTTTGCGTGTACATACCATCGCATACATTAAGCTTCCTACAACTGAAGCATATGAAATACTTTCCATATCTTTCTTCTCTTTATCAGTCGTAGGACTTTGCATCATATTTAACTTAAAATGGGCAGCAAGAGGAGTACTAACCACTTTAGCCTTGTCCATGTAAAATTTCTGAAGGATCTTCTCAATATATTTTTCTTGCGACAAAAATAACTTCTTAGCATCTCTGTCTCGGGTAATTCTAATGCCAAGAATCTGCTTCACCGAGCCCAAGTCTTTCATGGCAAAAGATTTGCTCAACTATTTCTTCAATAACTCAATTCTTGAAGCATTCCTGCCAACAATCAGCATATCATCAACATAAAGCAAGAGAATAATAAAGTCATCATCAGAAAATTTTTGGACAAACACACAGTTATCCGAGGAAGTCTTCTTATAGCCATGTTCTGTCATAACTGACGCAAATTTCTTATACCACTGTCTCGGTGCTTATTTTAGGACATAAAGACTTTTCTTCAATTTGCACACATAGTCCTCTTTCCCTTTCACTTTGAAACCCTCAGGTTGTTCCATGTATATCTCTTCCTCCAAGTCACCATGTAAGAAGGCCGTTTTAACATCCATTTGCTCAATTTCTAAATCTAGGCTAGCTGCCAAGCCTAGTACCACACGGATAGAAGACATTTTCACTATCGGAGAAAATATATCATCAAAATCAATACCCTTTTTCTGACCGAATCCCTTAACAACCAATCTAGCTTTGAACCGTGGTTGTGCAGTATGTTCATCTTGCTTCAACCTATATACCCACTTGTTCTTCAAAGCTCTTTTACCTTTAGGTAACTTCACCAATTCAAAAGTATGATTATCATAAAGTGACTGCATCTCATCTCGCATAGCATCGAACCAATTGCTTTTATACTCATCTTCTATTGCTTCTGCATAACCCTCTGGTTCACCTGCATCAGTCAATAATACATACTCATCTTCAGAATACCTGGTGGAAGGTCGTCGGTCTCTAAAGGATCTTCGGACTGGAACATCCAGTGGAACATCTAATTGAGCCTCTGGTTCAGGAATAGTATTATTTATTTCAACATGTTCAGGAACATGTGCGAAAGTTGGAACATTGACTTCCTGCTGCTCTTCATCAAACTGTGTAGGAATATTTGTAAGAGGAATTGGATCTAAATCAACCAGATTATCACTAACCTGTGGTGCTGAAATCATCTTCGATTTCTCAATATCCTCTATTGTTTGATCTTCCATAAAGACAACGTCTCTGCTTCTTACAATTTTCTTTTCAAGTGGATCATAAAATTTGTAGCCAAGCATATCCTGTCCATAACCAATAAATATGCACTGTCGTGTTTTCACATCAAGTTTAAACCTCTCATCTTTGGGAACATACACGAATGCTTTGCACCAAAATACACGCAAATAATCATAAGAAACTTCTTTGACTGTCCAAACTCTATTAGGAACATCAAACTCTAAAGGAACGCATGGAGTAAGATTTAATATATGCACAACTGTACTTAAAGCCTCACCCCAAAAGGATCCAGGTAGCTTTGACTGTGAAAGTAAGCATCTTACCCTTTCAACCAATATTATGTTCATTCTCTCAGCTAAGCCATTTAACTGAGGCGTCTTAGGAGGTGTCTTTTGATGTCGAATACCTTGTTGTCTGCAGTATTCATCAAAAGGTCCAATATATTCTCCCCCGTTATCAGTTCTAATGCATTTCAATTTCTTTCCAGTCTGTCTCTCAACTGAAGCCTGAAATTGCTTAAAAGCATCTAATACTTGATTTTTAGTTTTCAAGGTATAAATCAAAATTTTCCTTGAAAAATCATCTATGAAGATAACAAAATAAAGAGAGCCACCAAGTGATTTTGTTTTCATAGGACCGCAAACATCAAAATGCACTAAATCCAGTATACCTGACTTTCTTGAAGGAGGGGAGCTTTTAAATGCAACTCTGTTCTGTTTTCATGCTAAACAGTGAGCACACTTCTTTAGCATTGAACTTTTCAATCCTGAAATGAGCTTCTTCTTGGCCAATATTGACAAACCCTTCTCACTGATGTGACCGAGCCTCTTATGCCATAACTCAGCTGCATCTTCGCTATCTACTGCATTAATTTTGTCTGTGGACAACTTTGCCTGCATAATGTATAACGAAGAATATTTTTCACCTTTAACTACAACAAGAGAACCTTTGGTGAGCTTCCATTGACCATTACTGAAGGTGCTGCAATACCCCTCATCATCCAACTTGCCTATAGAAATCAAATTCAAGCGGATATCAGGTATATGTTTAACATTATTCAATACTAACCTTGTGCCATTGTTGGTTTCTAGGCACACATCACCGATGCCTACAGCTTGAGCTAGTTCATTGTTTCCCATCTTCACAGATCCGAAGTCACCTAACCTGTATGATGTAAAGAAATCCCTATGAGATGTAGCATGAACGGATGCACCACTATCAATTACCCAACTGGTCTCATGAGAAACAAAATTCACCACATCACCATCAAAAATAGTGAGAAAGTCTTCTTTAAGTGCAGTAACACGATTGTCATCACTGTCATCATCACTTTTCTTCTCTTTACCTTTCTCATTTTGTTTCTCCCTTTTTAACTAGCGACAAAACCTCTGAATATGTCCCTTCTGATGACAATAATGGCACTCAATATTAGCAAATTTATTATACTTACCTCTAATTTTATCTCGACTTTTATCTCTATTTCTTGGACCTCGAGACTCACTTCTCCCCATTTTCTCAACAACCAAGGCATCAGAATATGAAGAGGACAATCCCTGTGTCTTCCTTCTCATCTCTTCATTCAAAATACTACTCTTGGCTAAATCCATGGTAATTGTACCATCCGGGGTAGAATTAGACAAAGATGTTCGGAACGTCTCCCATGAGTCTAGCAAAGTACCAAGCAACCATAGTGCTTGTATCTCATCATCAAACTTGATTCCCATCGCAGCCAACTGATTTATAATTCCTTGAAAAGAATTTAAATGATCAGTCAAACGAGTACCATCATGATATCTCAGAGCCATTATCTGTTTTATCAAAAATAACTTATTATTCCCAGTCTTTCGAGCATATAACTGTTCGAGCTTATCCCATAAACTGAGTGCATGTGTTTCCTCAATAATATGGTTTAAAACATTATCATCTACCCATTGCCTGATATAACCACACACTTGACGATGAAATATAGACCATTCAGCATCAGTTTTATTCTCTGGTTTCTCTTCAGCAAATACAAGCAAATAAAAATCTTTCACATATAAAAGATCTTCCATCTTCCCTTTCTAGCTATGATAATTCGAACCATTCAATGTAACCATTCTACTTGTATTCGTTTCCATTGTTTAACACAAGGCAGAAAAATCAAGCAATAATCTAATGCTCTGATACCACTCTGATGGGAGAACGGTAATAATTCAAAAAATATCGAATCAACGCAGCGAAATAAAATAATCTCCCCTCTTGTGTAAACCTAATAGGTATTGATATAATAGAGTAAAATAAATACCAAGCACGCGAACACAAGACGATTTTTTACGTGGAAAACCTCCTCGATGTGAGGAGATAAAAAACTACGGGACCGGAGTCCACCTGAAAATCTTCACTATCAATAAAATTGTTCTTCTCTAGCAAATACTAGAGGTACATAGCAGTAAACACCTCAAGAACATGATTCTTGGTAATACACATGAACTTCACAAGAGATCAAGGATACATCTGACCAAAAATGCGGGTTTTGATCAATCCACGAAAAACCTGATGTATGGAGCTTCAAACAAAAATCAAACCATTCAGATTCGATTAAATTGCGCCACGAACATGCTGACAAAATTTCAGCTCAATCGGACCACAAATCGACCTCCGACACCAGCTTGATGTAAATCAGATATTGCCCCAAACCCCAGATTTTATGCTTTTTCTTTTTCTCTTGTTACTATTTCCTTTTCTGCTGCTACATCTTTATATAGATAGTGAGAAACCATATTTCCTCATATAACTTATTATATGGGCTCAAGCCCTTTTTGAGCTTGCAACTCAATGGGCTTCCTCCACATAGGAGTGAACCCAGCTAACAATAACTGCACCTTGTATTTTTTAAATGGACGGCACATTCAACCCCTTTAGTAAATTCTAATGACCTAATTCACTCCTAACATAACAGAAACTGGCCAGACCATGAATCTAGAAAAAAAAAATACTAAATTTTCACACACAAGTTGCACGTCGCGAGCATGCAAAGTTACCTAACATGATTTTTCTTTAATTTATTATTTCGGATCAAAAGAGGTAAGCTTACTTACAACAAAAGCATAATCAATTTTTAGATTGCAAATTCACAAATATAATTCTTCTAGACTGATTCAAACTTTTGTGCATGTGTTGGCACAAAATAAAGGTTACATAGTTATTAATCTGACTAGCTCATTAAGCATCGAATAAATTCAGTTGGTTTAATGTAAGTTGAAAGATCAAAATCAAAATGATATATATGCTAGCAATATCAACTTCAGGAACCCAAACTGGAGTGGTGATCAATCACGTGCTTTTCAGGACTCTAAATTGACTATCATTTGATTTTCAAGTGGAAAAGTGTTTTCTATAATTTTTTGAATTATCTGGAAACTTTTATTGCAATTAGCATGTGAGAGATGATAAGTTCTTTAGACTTTGTCGACGTCAGAACTTCGTCAAGTCTCGTTAATCCTTTTTTTAATGTTTTATTAATCCATTAACTTTTACTTTAACCCTGCAGTGTAAGCACTTAACAATGTCAACAGCAGTATCCAACTTGCACTCTCCTTTGTTTTCTATATTTGATTAGTTTCTTGTTTGCTTGATCCAAGAATATTACCTTCTCCTTTACACCAACACACGAGCGCCCCACTAACGAAAAAAAAATGATATTAAAGTGGAACTCTGATCTGAATCTATATTTTAATATTTTGCTTTTCAGTTGCGTGTTGTAAATCCACTGATGGCTATGCCTTGTATGTCAAGATCTAAGGATGGAATAATTTCCCAGACCAAGAGACTTCACCTCCCACTTTTTCTTTTATGTTCATACTTACGTATGTTGCCGGTAAAAACAACTTTGTGTCAAAGTGGTGCCAATAAGAATGATTATCTACAGCTAGCCACCATGCAATTTGCTTGTGCTTCTATTTTTTTTTTCTTTTATCTTTTTTTTTGCAGTTGCTCTATTCTGTTCTATAAAGAAGGCTAGAAATTTGAGAAGTAATTGAGCAGGCGGCCTACGCGATCGTAATGGTTGTGGCAGTAGTCAAGAATCAAGATGCATTTCGTTGATATAGCGTCGATATTCATTCTTTTTTTCTACTTTTCTTTTGATTTGTTTTCTTTTTTAAATTAAGGCACTCCAAAAAAGGATGACTATGGCATAGCCTAATGTTTTTTAGAAACCCTAGGGACTTTATCATGGGTATGTTGAAAAGAGAGAGAAAATATAAGGTTATCATGTAAAAACGTCCTTCCGCAGCCAAAAGAAAACGAATATATATTCTTGATAAGCCCACAGAAGATGGAACCATAGAAGAGTTTTGGATTTATTAATGTATTCCGTGGGACTCGACAACTACCGTCGATAAGTAGTGTTGTTTATAAAAGTGATATATGCTTTGTGCGATTTATCTTTTCAAAAGGTGTTGTCGATTTCTACATTGTCGGGAGCACCAGACAAATTAAAAAGGTTAATATCACCATCAAGGACACTGTGAGGAAGATTTATGTGGTGGAAAACAACTCAGAGTCCCACTAAGTTGTCCCTTTGTTGATTTGCTTTCTGTGTTCACCACTTACTCATGATTCATTTTGTGCGGTGTTGGTGGACTTGCTGCAGAAGAATGAAGAATTCTTCGTGCGTGTTCACAATTCGTCAACTTATTTTTAACAACAATTGCTAGAAAGGAGAGAGATTCTTTGTCAAATTAATCAGCTCTATCCAATGGCCGTGGCTGAAAGGTTCAAAGAACTCTCGGGAGTTCATCAGGCGGCTTTTTGGTGGTGCTTCTGCCACTTAATGAACATATAAGAGAATGAACTTATTATGGTTCTATGCGGTCATCCAAACTTGAATTGTCGAGCTATTTCTACTAAAACATGAGAGACACTCTGGAAATTTCAGGAACACTACGTAGATCTGCATTCTCGATTGATGCACAAGGCACAAACTATCAATCTAGGACAGAGATAATTGTGTGACCATGATCATGCTGATACTATATTTTATAGGGTTTTCAAGAAACAAGTTATCAGAATAACATCGAATATTCTCTGGACATAAGAAGATTTACGAGAAAAGCTGTCTTCGATTATCTTTTATAGTGGTAAAGAATGCTTCGTTCGTGCTGTTTGAAAAAATCTTCTTTGTCGAATCAATAATAAATTTGACTGAATTGAATTCTCTAAGCATTTGGTTTGATGAAGTTTTTCTAGTGCAATTGGCCGATATAGTCAAACAGTTTTCTAGATCTTCCTTCGCTATCAGTCACATGTAGCTTAGATCATAGTCCATCATGTTTTTCTTTTTATTATTTTAATTTTGTGATTCGAATTTGTGATTTATTAATCTCGAGTTGGATTGAAATCACACTGTGAAGTTCATCCGAAGTGAAGATGAGACTTGTGTCATGGGTTGATTGTTTCTGATTGATCAATCACCTATGTGGCCTTAGAATTTACGATCCCAAGTCAGCCTTATACGCACACGCACGTTCACAGGGATCGTAGGCACAAAGGGACAAGTGTATTCACTATGAATGAGTTGAGCTTAATGAGGGGGAGCAACCCCTATTTATACAAGTTCAAGTCTTTTCCAAGCTATTGTTCGTCTCTCCGATCCAACGGTGGAGCTTGAATCATGTCAAGTCTACATATCAGGCCACTTAAGGGCTCTATGCCTTGGAAACACCCATGGGCGCATGTATGAAGTAAGATCAGGGTCAGCATGGCCGCCTGACATAGAGTAGTTGAACAACTGCAGTTTGAACAGGGGCTGGCTGAACATTGATCATGAGTTGGTCACTGGCCATGCACAGGCCTTTGCTTGCATCGCGCATAGACAGGATCACGCATGGTTGACGGATCATGCTTGAATCGATTAGGACTGCCCACAAGCAAGGCCCTTGTGCGTGACATGACCGCATCATGGACGGTCTTGGATCATGCTACATCCGCGGCCGTGTCACTTGTATCTAGTACTCGAGGGGTTCGAAGGGCAACATGCTGCGTGCAAAACTGGTTTGGTGCTTGAGTGGGATGCCATTGATCGATCCTCTATCCAGCACATACTGTACATTTCTTTGTATCTTGGCCAATCTCAGTCGCTAAAGCATCCCTTATGCATCGACGGTAGAGATTGTATGAGATACGCCAGCAAGAGCACCGTGCTCGATAAAGGATCTTCAACAGACGTCCGCCACCTTGCTCTATATACTTGGATGACAAGAACCTTTTTGGTGTTTTGATATGGAAAATGTAAAGACTGTTACCAGTCTCTTGGCCTACATCGCAAATGCAGATTGATAAATGAGATAAATCCAATGTCTGGTGGTCCTCAATCCCGTATTGCTGGTAGTACTATGTATGCTATGACTTGTACTAGTCTTAATTTAGCATGTGCCGGTAATACCATGAACAGTGCACCCATGGCTAATCATGGGTAAAATACAAAAGTATTATTCTAGTGAACTCAGAGATACCATGATACCTCTTTTAATGAATATTCTGAATTATGTTGATACTTTAAAAATTACAACTTGGTTGTTTGCGCTTATTGAAATTATGCATGAGATTTTTTACATGATTTTCGGGATGTGCAAGTTAGAAAGTGAAGCTTAATCAACCTAAAAAATTTGTTAAGTTTTAATTTGCATATGCATTGCCACTTCATAAGTAAAAGAAAGATAGAAAACGTCCCGACCATATTATTTTTATGAAGTACAGACAGAATGAAAGCTAATATGAAAATTTTAGCAACGTTCTCGTCAAGCTCCTCGTTGGTCGTAATTATTCTCATAAAACTCCTCCATTATACCTGAACTTTCTCAAATATCCATAAAGTCCAGGTATTATGTACGTTGTCGTTCGTATATACGATCCCTACATATCTACAACACCGGCGCTGGAGGCGATTTGACCAGAGGACTCCCATTTTCCGACGAGACTGTCACCTCAGGTGTAGTTACAGTCAGCACGACTTCATCGCACTTGAGATGCTTCTTCGCCTTCTCTGCAGTCTTGAAGCCGGCAAGGGAGGCAAGCTCGTTGACAGACTCTGCAATCTTGTCCGAGAAGTCAGTGACGTCAATGAGGAGCGAGGTGACGGTGGTGGCATGGACGACGGCGAGGAGGTCGGTCGCTTCCTTCCAGGAGGTTGTCTTGAGCAGCGACTTCAGGGCTTTTGCGGCAGTTCGGGATTTCTCAAGGTGGGGAATCGCGGAGGACGGCGTAGTCATCGTCTCGAGGGAAGATGAGAGTTGCCTCAAAGCTCTTGCGGCTTCCCTGCCCATCTCTACGCAGAGCTCCTTGAGTCTGGTTTGAACTTGTGGCGGCGCCTAAAAATGACGAGAGTGAGTGATTACGTTACAAAAAGAGAATTTCTAGCAACGCACATGATTTTACCATGTTTAAATTATGTAATGTCAAACATTCTCTAGTATTATGAAAAATTCTTAATTCCATGCATTGCATGTGAGCCTAATTCACATCTATCATTGAATAAGACGGGGTTCAAGTGAAACTCATATGATCTAGAAATATATATATAAAAACTTCATTGGTCGGTGCACCCAAATAGTCCCTTATAGTTAATGCACTCAAGCATCTAACTTACTTGGAATTTAGTGGTGAGGTAGCCCTCAAGGGCTTCAATCCTATAGGCGCACTGACGAATCAAAGCTCCAACTTTTAGGTATTGCTTCCACGGATGACGAAAGCCAAATTGGCCATGACATGGTTCCCAACTTGCAAAATTTGCCTAACATAATCATATGTCATTATCATGTGAATATAGTTGAGTGACATGCATAAGTGTCAACTAGATATTAGAGGAAAAAAACAAAAGAACTTGTACTCACCCAAGATTCTTCTTTGCTTTTCGTTCCAAGAACACTTTTATATTCTCGAAAAAGCGACTTGTCTCGATTCGAGGTACCATCTTCTGATTCTCTCAAATATTCAACCTCAAATCCTAAGGAAAAAAAAAATTGTTGCATTCAATCTTTTTTCCTATAATTACAATACGTTTTATCTCTTTTGACATTGTTTTTAGGGTTTGGTGAATTTTCTTTCGCATTCTCCTTCCTATGTTTTTTTTTTTTTTTGGGAAAAATTTGTAGATTGATTTGCGTGTACCTTCCAAGAAGTTGGCAAGCTTTTCCATGTTGGAAGCGATGAGCCGGTGGAGGTCTTCGCCGGCCCAGACGGGACACACGATGATCGAGACGATGAGGCAAGCGCTGCCACCGATGACGACGGTGGAGAGCCGCTTGTGCGCAAGCTCCACTATCTTGTCTTCCCGAAAACCGGACACCGACACCAACGCGAACGTTAGTATGAATATCAGCATCCCGTAGTCGTATTTCGCCTTGATTCGGGGGAAGAACCTCATGAACGTCGTACCGGCGGCTGCATTTTGCAACATTAGGTCAGTCACCAATTCAGCTCAATCAAGTCAAACCCCGTTATTCTTCAATTCTTGAGTGCTTTTCTAATTTCTCCTTTTAATATTGCAATAACTTTACCTTGAAGAAAGACGAAGAAACCAAGCATTATGGGCTCGCCGGTTTTTCCTGTGAGACTCGCCAAGTGAGTAGCACCAACACCAAGTGCACCGGCAAGCAACGTCGCTAATCCTCTATTCAACCCTTTACCTAGAGTGGCCCCTGAAAATGTTTTTTAAGTTAGTAAATGGAAACGACTGAATGCGTTTTCGGTAAAATCCGACGAAGAACTGACTGTGGGTCTACCATAAACTTACCAACGTAGAATTCGAAGACGACCACCACAGTCATGACCGCCCACATTGCGTTGATGCCGAAGCTGTTGTAGAGCGGCTGGAGGTAATAGATCAGCGACACCAAGGAAAGTGCAAATCCTACTTTAAGTGAATGAACGACTCTCCTCGGGTCTTCTTGCCCGAGCTTCATCACCTTCTTGGCCACCTCCACCACTTTTTCCGTCACTTTCTTGGAAAAGCCCATCAACTGCCTCCCTGCGCTAGCGAGGGCTCCGACTCTCTCTTGGCTTGTCGCAACACCCATTTCCAAGCTCTCCATGGCTCAACGAGTGAGCACAGACTTGCATGGGGACAAAAGGGAGAAAGAGGAGAGTGAGAGGCCTCCGTTTTGACTAGGATGAAATCTGAAAATGCCTTATTCGTAAGGAGGGGCACGGGTCTCCTATTTATAGAGGAGAAAAAGCGAGTGGAGATGGCCACAATGTCAAACATTTGGTCTTTATAAGTCGTACGGTGGGCGTACAAGGTGGATTTTTCTAAGAAGGTGGCACTTATAGTGGGTTGTTCCAAACGCCAGCGCAAATGGCGTGCGAGTGTTCCCATTTGGAGCAGCCCCATGGCAGAAAAAGACAAATTGTGTGCAAATACCAAAAAGTAAAAAAAATAAACTATACCCATTTTACTAACCCTAAATTTTTCATGTGTCACCAAAAATTTCAACATTACCAGTTATGACACAAATACCTCTAATTTTCATTTTTTTTTTCATGAAAAAATTCAAATTTATATATATTAAAACATGTATACCCTCTATTTCAATTCTATTTATAATATGGTATAAGTTCAAGGTTTTTTTATTATACCAAAAAAAAATTTGGAATATTTGTGTTATAATAAGTAAATTTAGGATTTTTAGTGATATAAAAAAATTTAAAATATTTTATCACAATGAGCACAATTGAAAATTTTATATGGTATTAATCCTAAAGTCCCGTCACCATCAATTTTCAATCACCTCCATGACTGTTTTTCCCCCTCGCCTAAGTCAATCGGATATTCTCGCCTCAAGTATTGTCCAAACTTAAACGATCCATGTGTGACATTGATGCCATAAGTTAAAGCTTGTCTTTCGGGATTATCGTCGCATGAGCAATTTTGTGTCTGTTTATAAAACAGAAATGGTACCCATGCTCCACGTATATGGAATTGAAAAATGAAGTCGAAAAGGTTGTAACTTGATGAACATGGTGAGAGAATGTGAGAAAATCGTGCCGGTAATAATGGACATCGAGTAACCTTATGCTATTTCAACTTTCTTTGTACTCTTATTCATATTTTACTGTCGATCGAATATGCAACCTTCATCATAAATGACAAATCCATTGTAGGAAACTTTCTAAACTTTGTTGATTTAATTTAAATTGTTGCGCTCCAACTTGAAAAGTTTTATATAATAGAGAAAGAAAGTTGGGGAGAATTATCAAAGAGTTATAAACTTATTGCAATTGTGTCAATTAAGTTATAAACGTATTCTTTTAACCAATTGAATCATAAATATTTTGCAATTGTGTCAATTCAGTTCACTCGATCAAATTTGGCCAGCCAGCGTTGATATAGGTGCTCACCATCTAACTAAAGTCAACATGGATAATTTCGTAATAATATTTTATTTTATTCGTAGTTTTAATTTTTTTTCTTTTTTTCTTTTTTTCTCTTTTTTTTTCCCCTCCTTCCTCCTTCCTCCTTTCGTCAATCTAGCAACTGAGGCGACTTATTAGAGGTGAGGGCCAATCACCAAACTGAGGCAATCTTGCCGACTAGTGGCAAGGCTCACCTCATTGTCGCTGGGCAAAAAGTGAGCTCTCGCCAAGCCATTGGTGAGGTGAGCCCTCGCCAAATTTGATGCAATCGCCTTGTTCAATGACCGACTAGAAGAACAAGGAGAAAGGAGGAAAAAGAAAAAGAGAAAAGAAATAAAAGAAATTGAAAATAAAAAATATTATTAAAAAATTATCAACATCAATGCTAGCCGGCCAAATTCAATCAAGTGAACAATATTTGCATAATTAAAAAGCTTTAGAACTCAATTGGCTAAAAATATAAGTTTATGACAAAATTAGCACAATTATAATAAGTTTAAGACTTTATTAGTAATTTTTCCAAAAAAAATTTATGACAATATAGTGTGCTTTTTTTTTTTTTTATCATGAAGTGGACAAATTTATTTTTGCATGTAATTTCAAGATAATATGTGTGGGAAAACACGTTAGAATATTTAAATATTAAATCACACATTTATCTAAAGGCTTAAACTTTTAAGAAAATTGATGGTGATCCTGTAAAATCTTCCATTATATTAAAGTGGAAGGTTATGAACTCAAATCTTTTCAAGCCCTCTAGTTGCCTCCCCTATTACATATTTCTACGCTTTAATTCCAACACACATTTATCTCTCTTTGATTGTGCAAAGAGAGATATATGTGTTTTGGAATTAACTCACCCACACTCAATCAAATCATCTAGTTTGGAATCATCGCAGCTAGTGCTAGACGGGAAAATTACCAAAAAAAAAAAAATTCTTAAGCCTATTGCACTTGTGTCAATTTAATCATAAACCTTTCAACTATACTAATTTAGTCCTAAGCATTTTCATGTTTTATCAATCGAGTTTATCCAGCCAATAATTACTGATGTAAACATTAATCATTCTATGTGGCACAACTAGCATTAATGATAACTTTTTTTAACAATTTTTTACTATTTTTTTCAATTTTTATATTTCTTTTCATTTTATTTTTTTTATTTTTTTGGTGGACTAAATGCTAACAAGGATTGTCGACTGACCCTCACCAACATTGGGCGAGAGCATGGTGGTGCCCTCACCTGGCTCAAATCTTATCAAGACATATGTGTTAGCGGTGGCCATGCCACGTTAGACTATTAGTATCCATGTCAATGATGTCCAACCTAGATTAGCCAAATTGATTCAATTGACACACCATGAAATCTTTTAGTATTAAATTGATACAGTTAAAATATTTATGATTGAATTGGTGTATATACAATAGATTTAGAACTTTTGTTTTTAATTTTTGATATTGAACCATGTGAAATACACCTTGATCAAATTTACAAAAGTATCCATTAACGCTAATTTCAAGGGAGTATATGATAAAGGTTCTGGACTGTATAAGCTCAGCTTAGCTAGTTCTAGACAAGAAAATTACTAAAAAAAATTCTTAAACCTATTGTACTTATACCAATAAAATCCTAAACATTTCAAATATCGCAATTTAATCATAAATATTTTTACTTTTGCCAATTGAGTCTATCCAACCAATAATTATAGATGTAGTCATTGACCATTTTACATGGCGTAACGGCACTAATGATAACATTTTTAATAATTTTTTACTTTTTTTATTTTTTTTTCATTTTTTTATGGACCGAATGTTGACAAGGGTTGCCATCTGATCCTTGGGGAGGGCATCACAATGCCTTCACCTAGCCCAATTCTTGTCAAGGCATCCATGTCAACAATGCCCGTGTCACGTTAAACCACCGACATTCATATCAATGATGTCCAATCTAAATTAGCCAGATGGACTCAATTAGCACATCATGAAAAATTTTAGGATTAAATTGGCATAATTGAAATACTTGGGATTAAATTGATGTAAATACAATAAGTTTAGAACTTTTGTTTTTAATTTTCAATATTGAACCATGTGAAATCCACCCAAATCGAATTTAGAAAAGTGCCCATCAACACTGATTTCAAGGTAGTATATGACAAGAGTTATGGACTGGATAAGCTTAGTATAACATGGAAGATTCTGATAAGCAAAGGGTCCGGTCAAGGTTAATTCAAAATGCTTTGGAGAATTAGAGTAGTCAATAAACAAATTAGACTTTGAAAAAGGACTACTGTTTCAATAATCTTATATACTATTTTACAAGTAATCCAGAAATAGTCAAAGTATCAACTCCCCTTATCTCCGGGACAACAAAATGTAACAAAAATGATGCATCTAAGTCCGCATTGTACACAATATATATAAAGATTAAATTCATTGTTCCAACTTGGCAGGGTATGAAGGGAATATGCTTTCTATTTTTATATTGAGAATAAAGGCTTTGTCATTATAGTTTCAAAATACGAACAATTCTCAACCCTTCTTTTTTTCACCAAAAACAAAAGGGCAGAAAGCAATGGTCAAATGCATCCGACTCAAAAGCATTGGAGCACATAAGAAAGACCATATCTTAAGAAATCAAATCAACATCGAGCATGTCTAATTTTAGGCTAAACACTTCAGTACTTTCCGAAGAATAATTTCATTCATAGGTATAACTCTTTTTTAATCTTTTCATATCGGGTAGCTGTCCAAAATAAAATAAAATTAATATCCCAAATGGATGTTGAAATATGGTTGAAGATGAGTTCCTTGACCCAGCTTTCGGATTGATGGACTGGAGAGCTTGGGAACGCAGCACCCCACATTCACTGAATATTTTCTCCTTTTGGAATCATGTTCTTGTGTGATTGAAATGAGGTTTGGTCACTCTGATTCATTTATGCACATTCGATTCCATTACTCCCATTTGGTACTTGTTCACGAGAATGGTGATGATGGAATGATGATAAGGGCAATCAAGTGCTCATGACATGGTAGTTTTCAAAGCATCATATCGTTGTTAGTTCGGCTTCTTTTCTATCTCTTCCACTTGCATTAGAGGGTTGAAGTGGCTTATAACCCCAGTTTTGCAATTCCTAAGACTAGGCTCTTTGGAGTTGGCGTGCTGTGCTGTTTAAGCACTTGGCTGTGCCGTTCATGTGTATTTCACCAATAAGAGCCCTAAAATCTTCGTCATTCTCTCCTCTTCAGTCTACTCATCGATGAAAAAGACAGCAAGCTATACGTACAAGCACACACCAAATAAAATAGAGAAACAAACAGGAAGTAGTAAAACCCCTACTGCTCCATCGAAACCAAAAGATACATAGGTCATCATCTGTCCCCAAGGCATATTTTGTGCGTATTAGTAGAAGCAACATAAATTCCAGCTTTTGGGTATTAGCTCGAGCATATAATTAAGTACGAGCAACACCGCACAATATGACAAAAACTTAAGTGTTACTTAGGCTAAACCACATTAGTTTGTACCGATCGTTTATTGCCATGAAACTAAAATAGCATCTCAGTCACCTAACTACTAAAAACTTCATTATCTGAGCTGCAATGACCAAAACATTCAGTATTGAGAATTGCGATATCAGACTTGGTTAGGGTTTGTGCTTGCACCTATTAATCGAACTTGGGATAGATGATAATGAAATCATCGTACTCAGGCGAAGCAACATTATGCAACATCCTGAGAACAATTCTTCCAAGCAAAAAACTATTGGATGCCAATTTTCAGGCCACACAACATTGAATTACCATCTACACACTTAGCACTTCAACATAGATGTGACAACGCTTTTAAGTTAGAATCAAGTCCTTCCAACTATAGGAAGCATCACTAAGTGCTTTTCAAAGTCCAAACGCAAACTATATATACTTAAACCACCTTCAAGCGATTGATCCTTTCTCCGATTCTTGGCGAAAAGCCCCATCAATATTACACTTAATATACCCATCCGCTGGTGGTTGCCATCTATATTCAGAACTGACCATCATCTTTTCCATCTTCTGTGGCGAGGACTGTAAAAACTTGAAGATGGTGTTTTGGGCTAGGGCATCATTGACGGCCTGGCGGGGATCAAGAGGGATCTGACGAAAGATAGCATTGTTCCGTTGTCTCCAGATCTCCCACAGAAGATGAGCGATCACAGCAAACTCAGGAGATGCTTGTGGGAGGGAAGCTCTTTCGACTAACCATGCATCAAATCGGCGCACTGAGGTAGGTAAAATTTTGACACGAATGTCTTCGTGAGTCCAAATTTCAGTTGTCCATGGACAGAAAAAAAAGATATGCTCTACTGATTCCGGGACAGAATTGTTGCATAGAGAACAAAAGGGGTGAGGGGTTATATGGCGTTGATAAAGATTAAGTTTTGTAGCAATGGCATTTCTGCAAGCTAACCAGAGAAAAACCTTAAGCTTTGGGGCTGAACACATGTGCCAAATTTTCCTCCATAACATGGGTGGGTTAGTATACGAGGATGAGGGCTGGTTTAGTGGTGGCTGAGATTGTGTAAAAAGAGAATGATAACAACTCTTTACTGTGTAGGTACCAGAGGAAGTTTCTGTCCAAACTAGTTGATCTGAAGGAGAGACGGATTGATGGGGGTATTGAGAATTGCCTTCTTGACTGATCATCAAAGAGTGCATAACAAGCGTGGACTTCCATTCGGAATGCGGAAAATCAATGAGGTCAGCCACTCGATCAGGTTCCCCTATCTCTGGTAAGCCTCCTATCGGGCTTAATGGAAGCCAATTATCTTGTCTGATATGTATCTTCGTGCCATCTCCGACTAACCAACGTAGTTTAGGAGTAATTGCTTGACGACCCCTTAATAAACTCGCCATCCCCAAGAAGGACGATGTCCCGAGGGAGCAGATTGAAAAGAGGAATAGCGAAAATATAAACCCTTAAAGAGCTGACTCCGAGATAGCTTGAGGTTGCTTTGAAATAAACGCCATGCTTGCTTTCCAAGCATTGCATTGTTAAAGTTGATTAAATCTCTAAATCCCATCCCCCCTGCAACTTTTGAGAGCTTCAATTCTGACCATTGTTTCCAGTGAATTCCAGAATTGCTGTTTTGTTTACTCCACCGTAATCTGAGATCTTTCGTTCAATCAATCTGCAGAGAGACAGTGGAAGCTTGAAGATAGACATGGCATACTGTGGTAAGGCTTGAATTACTGATTTCAATAAGATTTCCTTGCCTCCTTTCGATAAAAATTTTTCCTGCCAACCTGCTAACTTAGCATTTACTCTTGCCAGGATCCAGGAAAACATCTCCTTTTTGGAACGGCCCCAATCCGAGGGAATGCCTAGGTATTTACCATACTTGCTGAGAATAGGGACCTTTAATGCTTGTGCAAGATTTTGTTGTAATGAAATAGGACAGTATTTGCTGAAAAACACACCAGATTTGTTTCTATTAATAAGCTGTCCTATAGCAACACAATATTGGTTGAGGAGATTAGCAAGGTTATGGCATTCAGAGAGAGTGGCTTTGAGGAAAAATACTGAATCATCAGCAAAAAATAGGTGAGATAATTTAGGACAGTCTCGATTGAATTGAATCCCCTTTATATGGCCAATAGCAACAGCTTGAGTAAGAGTAGTGGATAGGGCATTTGCAATTAAAATGAAGAGATATGGAGAGAGGGGATCTCCCTGGCGAATCCCTCGAGTAGGTGTAAAATAAGGGAGCTGTTCACCATTAAAACGAACACTAAACGAGACCGTAGTAACGTAAGCCATTACACGAGTAACCCAACTTGTCATGGAATCCCAATTGCTTCAAATAAGCTTCTAAAAAATCCCATTCAACCCTATCGTAAGCTTTACGCATGTCTGTTTTGAGAATAAGATTGAAGCGTTTCTTGCATGCTCGCACTTTAAATTGATGCATGACCTCTTGAACCACCATAATATTGTCCTGAATCTGTCTATTGCTAATAAATGCTGCATGCTCTTTGGAAATCAAGATAGATAGTAAAGGTTTAAGTCTGTTGGCCATAATTTTTGATATGATCTTATAAGCAAAGTTGCAAAGACTTATAGGACGGTATTGTTCTATACTTTCTGGATGCTGGACTTTAGGGACTAGAGCAATGATTGTTCTGTTTAGAGTAGGAGACATATAGCACATTTGTAAAGAACTCCTGTACTGTTTTAATTACAGTTGCTTTGATAACTTGCCAATGATGCCGATAGAAGAGGCCTGGAAGACCATCAGGACCAGGAGCCTTTGACGCTCCCAACTGGAAGGTAGCCTGGTAAATCTCCTCCTCTGTGACCCTGCTCATCAACTGTGTATTCATTTCAGGAGTTACCACCGGCGGACATTGATCTAGGAACGGCCTAAAAGCCCTGTGGCCTACAGATCGATAAAGCTGAGAGAAGAAGCCCTGGGTGAGTTCTTTTAGCTGTTCTGGTTCTCGGATCCATTGCTGGTGAGTATCCATTAACATAGTAATTCGATTTCGTTGTCTCCGTTGCATAGTATGTGCATGGAAGAACTTTGAGTTATGATCGCCCCACTTCAACCATTGAATACGTGAACGCATAGCCCAGAACTGTTCATCTTGGGTCCATAGTTTCTGAATTTCAAATCGTATTGCATTGGCATACTCCTTATCCCCTTCCTGATAGGATTTTCTATTTATAATCTTCTGCAGTTGAGATTGCAAGTGATGGATACGTTGATGATAATTACTGAACCGAGCTTTACTCCATCTTGTTAACCGCGTTGCAACTGCCTGTAATTTGGATATCAATGAGGTACTACTATTGTCCCAAGCCTGTTGAACCATGTCTTTACACTCTGTATCTTGGTTCCAGAAAGCTTCATAGTGAAAAGTCTTTGCACGTTTGACAGATGATGGCCGAGCTTGCAGCAAGATAGGACAATGATCAGAACCAACAGACGGAAGGGCAAATGCTTCTGCAGAGGGGTAAACCATCAACCATTCCAGTGAACAAAATACACGATCCAACTTCTCCTTTACTAGAGCATCCCCTTCGCGATTATTGGACCCGAGGTAAATTCACAACCTTTACTTTGTATTTCAATTAATGCACAATCATTGATCACATTCCGAAAGGAGGTCATACGAAGTAATTGGTGGTCGCTTGCCCATTTTTTCCCAGGGAGAAAGGAAGTCATTGAAATCACCTATACACAGCCACGGTAAGTGATTTGCAGCATGAATAACTCGAATGGTATTCCAGAATTCCTGACGTAGCTGATATATTGGAGGTGCGTGCAGGCAAGTGATATGCATGGAAGAGTTCGTCCTAGGATCAAGTGCAACAAAATCAACAAACTGCTCATCCGAATAGACCAAGGTAACTTCGAAATTATCATTCTAGAATAGAGCCAGACCACCCTTTAAACCATCAGGATCCTTCACAAAAGAGTTAGAATAGTGAAACTTACGCTGAATCTTAGATACGAAGTGTTTATCCTTCTTCGTTTCCATTAAAAACACAAAATCGGGCTTATCACAGGCTACCATCGCCTTTAGGGCTTGAATTGTCAGGGGATTGCCCAACCCCTGACAATTCCAACTGAGGAGCTTCATTTGGAACACGGTGGCTGTTGAGGGCCAGCCGCCAAAGCCCAAGGATCAGGGATATCTGCCTCCACAACCGGAGTATCAAGAAGGAGGGACTCATCAAGAGCTGTTGAGTTTGGAACTTTAAGGTCATATGGTGTGTATCTTTTTGTTTTCTTACTGGAACCCCCATGCGGCATTGGCCGAGGAATCTTCGGCCTCTTCTGGCCGTTGAGTTACCACTGGAAAAGTCGAGTGTTTTTCATCTTTGCCGCTGCAGTACTAGATCGATTGTGAGAGCCGTGGAGGTAACCGGATGCCATTGCTTGGAAGCCCCTTGAGGTAATTCGGGTTCAAAGTAACAACCTGCAGCTTGGGGATAGGAGGGAGAGCTGGAAAAGCATGCTGCATTTGAGGAGGAGTTTCAGGTACTGTCTCTTCCATGGACTCACCTTGTATTTTAGGATTATAAAAGGCATCCCAGTAAGGGCTAAATTGCTTAAGCTCTGCTCGAGCCAAGGTCCATAAACCATCGTGTCACGGCCATCAAATTGTGTTTCAACATATGGGAACTCGGGACAGGAAGTTGCATAGTGACCAAGCCGGCCACAGGAGTAGCAATAATGGGACAGTCTCTCATACCGAAAATCAAGCCATACGGTTTTACCTTCAATACTGATAAGTTTACCATTTTTCGGAGGATCTTTCAAATCTAACTCAACCCGTATTCTTGCAGAAATATCTGTTTTCACCTCCGGCACGTTACCTATCGGGATGCAACTCGACGCAAAATAGGTGGAGTAGTCCACTCCGAGGTAAGCCAATAACATGCACCCAAAACAATGTCTAAATCATAAGACTTTCGGAAATCTCTAATTTAAATCTCTAAAAAACCAGCTCTCCTACATGAATTTTTAAAGAAACACTTTTTCCCACTTAAAATGAGCTTTTTTAATGATTAGTGTATCTGTATTTTCTTAAAGTGAAGACGGAGGCTTCAGTGGGGAATCTTGAAGCCCCCGGCATTATAATTTCAATGTTGAACACTTTGTTTTCCCTTTCGATTGTGATAAGCAGGCTAGGCCACCATAGACTCGACCACACCCCCTTTCAATGCTTAAGAAAATAGATAATACGTCGATGTTGGCTTGATCATGACATCCACTTGGAGTATAACTTATCATTTTTTATACCCAAATTCGGAGCATATACCTCCAAGTTAGACGGTGGCCACAAGATCATCCTTTCGCCTTTTCTGCTAGGCACATGGGGCTCCTGTACGACCCATTTAAAAATGTGAAAGAACTTCGAGGAGCCCGTTTTGTATTAGCATTTCTACGGTGCATTTGTTTGTATTTCTATTCAAAAATTATTCTATAAAATATAAATAAATAATAAAATATTTATGTTCGAAAAAAAAATTTATCACAAAAAATATGTTTGGTAAACTTGTTCTGGAATAAATAAATAAAATCGAAACACATTTAGTAAACTAGTGTTCTTTTTTTGTTTCTTTTAATTTTTTAAATATTTTTATTTTATTTTTCCTTTTTTTATTTTTTTCTTTTTTTTTCTTCTTTTGGCCGGTCACCGGCCTCGGCCATGGCCGGCGATCGGCCGACAAGGGCCGACGGCTTCACCCAGCCACAACAAGGCTCGCCGGCCCCCGGCCAAGCTGAGCCTTGCCGTGGCTGGGTGAGGCTCAACCTCACCTTGGATGGGCGAGCTCGGGCTCGCCTAAATTCGACAAGGCCAAGCTCGCCTAACCACTAGTCGCCGAGGGCCAACAACGCTCTAGTGAGGTCGCCGGCCCTCGATGGCGTCGCCGGCCCTCAACGGCCGGTCATCGGTCATAGCCGATGCCGATGACCGGCCAAAGGAAAAAAGAAGAAGAAAGAAAGAAAAAGAGAGAAAATTTGTTTCTCAAAATTGTTCTAGAAACAAGAAACATGAACAAAACAGTAAATTTGAAACAAAAATGCAAACAAACGTATTTTTGTCCTTTTTTTATTCTCCGGAATAAAATAAAAAAACAAGAATTCTGCTCATGAACAAAAAATAACAATACAAACAAACACTCCCCTAGTGTCCATTCAAAAAGATCGTTTGTAGAAGTCGCAAAGGTTCTTTTTATCCCCCATTGCCTCAAAACCTTTTGCTTCTCAAGTAAAATGTAGATCCTTGAGGAAGCAACATAAGATCTCAAGGAAACTAGCCAGTTGTTAACATGACGTAGAGATTTTGCTTTCTCATATTCTTTCCCTTGAGAGAGAGAGAGAGAGAGAGAGAGAGAGAGAGAGAGAGAGAGAGAGAGAGCGGCCATTTGAGAATGTTCAAATCCTCGGACAAATAATATTAGTGAAAAGAATACAAATTACAAGAGTCCACGTGAGAGATTACAAGGAGTTCCACGAAGATAACAGGCAAAACATTTTAAAGACAGCCAATCCCGAGTAGACAATTTGATAAATATGTCCAGCCCAGCAATGTTAAGTTCCCTCAGGAACAACTGCAACAAAAATCAACAAATGAATTGCAGATTTTCTCCGCCTATCCCATATCGAACCATTGTGCGAGAAGAGCAGATCAATCATCCTAGAAAAGCCCTCCCACAACATTCAAATGGGTCGACCATTGAGCGGTGTGCTGTGAGGACATGGATCATCTTTTTGCGGGAGATACTAGAAAGTTAAGCCACGTAAAAACAGCTAGACAGAATTGGGCTGGAGTCCATGTTAGTCATTGCAAGCGAGAACCAAGCTCGCTCTCAACACTTAGCCAGACCAAGGATAATATAAAGCAGGTGGTCACTGCACAATCTTGGGTATTGCAGCAGCAATACAGGGCTGGACCATCTGAATTCTCTCCATGGCAGTGTCCTGCACTGGACTGCCCTTGGTAGTTTTCTCCAAAAGAGGAACGAGTGACATAAATATTTCCATCCTCGTCACATCTCGATTTGCCTGCAAAAAGTTGCAAAAGTGAAAAAGACAGCGCTTAACGAACAAAGGAGGAGATCCTCTCATAGGAAGTAGGAATGAGTTCAGACTGATGATTGAAAAAGGGAGCATTCGTTTAAACTTGAAACACACCAACTCCACCTTTGTAAGTAGACACTCTGCAATATGCCAAAGAATGGAAAATGATAGCGGGGCAAAAGTGTCAAATTAGATGATCACCTCCACGGAAAATTGTGCCCAAATCTTGTCATTCCGGGCTTCCACCTTCCCCCTAAGAATGGTCAATCCTAATCCTCGGATAATGTCAGCTATCTCTAGAAAGTAACCCCGTTCTTGACAAAGCATCTGTTGCAACCCTCAATGTAAATAAGGCATATCTGGAAAACTTCAGAGAGAATGAAGTAAATAGGATATCATAGTCAATACCTCTACAAGCATCTGACGAGGTGGGTTAAGATCCTCGACTATGATTGGGCAGACCATTGACTGTGAACCTACTTCAAATGCCCATGTTGCTCCGCCGTCAAAATTGTCTTTCAAAAGCAATCCACCTTCTCTGTCAATAATCTGCATCTTAAGACAAGAAACTCATGAGCTACCTAGGGTGATATATTCATGCACACTAGTATGTGCAATATCTCTGGAGAGAGACAGAGAGATATATACTTTGGATTCGGCAGTTTGTTCTAGCTTGTCAGCATGCTTCGTGACACCTTGAAGGAAAAGCATGTGCTTGATGGTGCGTTCCAGCAGAGCATCTATACTACACTGTTGAGGCCCATAGCATTTTAAGTTATATAGGCATCGTAATGTGAACATCATAAAGATTAAACAGCAGATAGTAAATAGTGGGAAAATAAGTAAAGAGAGCATTACTTTTGCCCCATTGGGTACAATTTCCCGCAGCTCCTTTACACGTTCTTGGATCATCTGGCGGTCCTTTGGCCTGGGTCTAGGATTCTCTCCAGGTTTTAACCTTTTACGATTTGATTTTATCAGTTCGTCAGGCTTCTTGGAATAACCAGTGGAGACACTACTGTCACGCTTCATTGCATGACTCTGCTCAACCCAGGAACTAATCTGGGATCCATGGAAGGAATGACTGCGTGTTCCCTCCTTGCTACAGCCAGATATGAAAGAACAAGGGGCTTTTGTCCCAATTTTTTCCAGAGGCTTTGGGAATCCAAAAGACTCCCGTGCCACCTTGTCCAGCGCACTAAAGCAGCTATAGCTGGAAGAACTACTAGGGACACTGGAGCTACTGATATTTGTCAATGTCGTCTTACAGGATACAGCATCATCTGCACATTGCTTCGGAGCTCTAGTAACTACAGCATCTAAAAGATCACCATCTCCAGCACCAGCCCCCAGGAAAACACCACTTTCTGAAAAGCTCTCACTAGTTGAGTATAAAGCCGAACCAGAGTCCTTCAACACTGAAATCAACGTTTCCTTGCCCATCTTCCCAGGGCTACCATCAAGCCCACCACCGTTTACTTTACTGAAATTGCTGTTTAGTATTTTATTTTTGAATCCCACACCCAATACGTCAAATAAATCATCTCCTGATGAATTATTTGAAGTTTCTTCCACAAACCGAAAACTTGTGCTATTACACTTCTCATAAGCATGAAGAGACTGAGGAATGAGCTCCTTCACTGACACATGCTGATTTTAACCATTGAAGGCTCCTGCCAGAGCACTTTCCATCTTCAGTTGCCCAGAAGGAAAATCAATTCCAGTAGCTGTCATGTCCATGGGATGATTTGTCTGATTTAAGCCTCCTGAAAGCAAATGGCTCATTTTAGTGGTTGTACTATCATCTACCCTCATTAAAGGGATACCCTCCAAGCTTAATGAATCATTGCCGCAGACTTTGACCTCATCCGTCTTTGTGAAAACCAGTCTCGAAATTTCCTTTTGTTGACAACTCATTCCATTATTGACCCCATGCAATGCAGTTATGTCTGAAACTTTATGCATATCAATGTGCACTGCCCCGTTTGTTCTCAACTGAGAAGTGACATGGCCATCTAATGCATGACTCTTTTCAATGATAAGGTTTCGAGCACGGACATCCGAATACAAATTCATCTCTGATGTCAAGTGGTTGCGGTTAACACCTAATTGGCTAAAACCACTTTGATGATAAGATCCTGTCCTTATGTTAGATGAAGCAGCCTGCTGGTGCGGCTGTACCTCAAGTGCACTGCAAACTGATTGGGATCCAAAATCTCCAGCTCCAAGTTGGCCATGGGACTCCAGCAAACTCAATGGCTGATTAGAAGTCTGAAATCCTACAGCAGTGGTCAAAGGATTATCTTGAACTCGCATTATTTGAGAACAAGAATGATGATTAGCAAACCCTGACAAATTAGCATTTGTGATCATGACCTTACCATTTCCAGACAGATTTGCAGCAGGCATTCCAAGAGAAACAGCTAATTTGGCTGCATAAGTGTCAGAACACACGGAACCTGGGACAAACCCCAGTTGCAGGATCAAACTCCTCACTTCATCCACAAATCTCACATTCTCCATAATCTGAAGGGACACCGACCAATAGATTAGAAATGCATATTCAAATCTACCATTACCACGCACAACTTGCATCTTGGAAAAGTAATTGAGCCATTGATTAACCAAGTAAAAAAGAATTTTGTATATGACTCTGCACGAATCATTGGCCCACATTAATAAATGCAAAATTACACCGCACACCAACCACTATTTTCTTCCCAGACTGTCGCTTTCATGTCCAGGCCAAAGGTTGGGTTGGTGAATGGTCAAAGATTTTTCAATTGCCCATATATAAGACTCTTCATGATAAGTAGCATTTTTTAACAAAAGACTAAGAACAAATCCTCCCATGCTAATAGAGAAGAAAGAACCAATAGTACCACAACCAACAAATTTGCACTCAAAAGCCATGTTTGAATATGAGTACTCCATAATTAGTTCAGCTCTAAAAGGGAACTTGTTAAGAGTGACATTTAATTTGTTTACTAACTTATTAACTGCCTTCTGGAAGCCCAGTGACACCTACTATAACTGTTACAGTCCACAAAACTCAACATGAGAATTCTAGAATCCTGCTTAAGATATGGTGCAAGAAGTTCTAAGACAATCACAGAGCCAATAACAAATAACAAAAAGATCAAATAATGCTCAAACTGAAGTTGATGAAAGCAAAGCAGCTAAACAAGAGAAGCAGGAGGCTGTTCTCTGATGTCTCCGGGTATTATAAATTTTCCGAAGAAAATGAGGATCTGGACAAAATCAATGAAAGGGAAGAGATCCAAGTGAATGGAAAGGAAAAAACAAGGGATAAATTCAACTTCAGAAGGAAGACTTACATGTAAAGAAGAACTGACTTGTATAACTCCATGTGGAGTTTTTGGAATGACCACAATTGTCTGTGGACAGTATATAAATAATAATTAAAAAAAAATTCATAAACAAGCGTGAAAGAGAAGAACATCCGAGAATATATAAAAGACTGGGTTAACTGCATTCCGGCCGAAAATTGGTGAAGCATCTCATTTGGTACCTTGAACAATGAACATGCATCCACAAAAAAAGAGTTAGATTAACTTGTCATTTTTTGGTTTTGAAAATTTATGTTCCAATCCTAAAAACAGAACAACCACCCAACAACTCCCCAATCCAGAATTCCCCTCAAAAAAGAATATATAGGTGCATTCTTCCCATGTTAATTAATATTTTAAATGTAGGAAGCCGTATGCAATCGAAATGCAACAATACCCATCGAAATATTACAATATCTTATGAATAGAAGAAAAAAATCTGAACGGAAATATCTCTGACCATATTAATTGTCCAATACAAACATCCCTCTCAAAGTGCTAGAAATTGAAGAGGAAAAAGACGCACTGAACTGTAGTATGGCCCCACAGCTTAATTACTGATATCCCTACTCAACTCCATCAAAGGAAAAACTATCACCAAAAGTGTGTATTCACTCCAAAATAATATGAAAACATACAAGATTAGACTTCCCTATTCTCCATGACTGTTATTAGCAGCAGATTTTGATAAAAACTTCAGAACATAAACCATCTTTTCCGAGACCCAATTCAATATATGCTTTGCCATGTTCAAACAAAATTTCTCAGAGTCCATCTTTGTCATACCTCAGGTGGATAGGCATCCCCACTATAACTACTTGAAAGTATCCACAGATGATTTCCTGTGAATGCAGCTCGTCCTATTATTCTGAAAATATAATAACCAACATTGTACAAACTGAAATGACAAAAATGAGGAAAGCAAGCAAAAGTAAAGGAAAAAGCAGAAGAAGAAACTGATGCATACCCTTCACTTACAATATTGATCCGATTTTGTATCATCATCTTGTCAATCAGTGACTGAATTTTATCCGCTACATGATTTTCAGGCACAGCAAACTGATTTTCAGGAGTGACCAAGCATCCATCAGACTCCCCCATAGGCACTTTGCCTATCACAGATACAGCAGTTGGAGGAGGAACACAACATCGGAGAGGCTCATACTAACATTCTTCCCATATTAACAGCCTGCAATGGATATGTACATTTCTCAAATTCAACAAAGGGATTGATGACACGTCTCGAGCTCGTGTTAAGAATTTTTAAAAATGTTTGACAACAAAATTCAGTTTTCGGGCTAGAGTTAATGCAGACAAAAAATGCTGAAGGGAAAAAGGTGCCTGAGGCTCATCTCAGAAACTTGATATCAGTTCCATCTCCCATCCCAGAACTACAAGTTCACGACATGCACAATGCTTGGAACAAGTTTTTTTCCTAATGAATCTTGAATCAGCTTTTAGAATAAGTTCTTTGCTCTGAAGTCTGAACAGCCAAAAGTCAAATGGGTGCCTGGTGGGCAAATCCAATGATTCATTATTGACAATTTTGTCAAATATTCTATAACCAAATTCAAACCTGGCCGGTGAATCCTTCCTAATAATTAATTCCTGAGCTTCATTATCATAATCACATGGTCTATACAACTAAGGAATCATTTACCTCGTCATATGACAAATTCACACAGTTTGAGAATTAATTTCATGTCATGGTATGTCATAGACCTTTCACTGCTACAAACAAGCTTCTAAGGAAATTTGCAACCAGCCGCATCTACTTGGATGTAACAACTTTTTTTTTTAATTTTAGCAATTATTTTTACAGAAGGAACCAAATGGCCAGTACATAAAAATTGTCTACGGCAAGTGCAGATTATAACAGGTCAGAGCACTTACTGCGTCCAGTGAAAGCACGAAAAACTTAATTTTTCACCTATTTGATTGGATCTTCATCCAAACCAGAAAATTTTAAAGGAAAAGCAACGACAATTTTACCATGTCCCACAACAAAGTTAATGCGAAATATTATCAAAGATAAAGTAAATTAAACGAACCATAGACTAAGAAGACTTTAAGCTGCACATGCATAACAGATCCTCTTTTAAAAGTAAGAAATTTTTTTTAGGATTCGGTTTATTGGACTGCTGCGTCGATTTCTTTGACTTTTCCAGCATACCCACGACGACAAGCAACGAAAGGTCTGAAATTTCCTACCCTTCCCATCGACCCAAAAAGAGAGAGAAAGGAAAACCGCAGCAATACAAACTAGAAAACAAGACAGGCCTGACGCGGCCACTTTGACAGTTTGACTCCATCTTCAACGCTCAAGGGGCTCAACACCGACAACGAAATTCACTTTCGTGTATAGAAATCTCTTCAGTCGTCTAATTTTTCTTCCGAATGAAAACAGGAAAATTCATCAGAAAATGCAAACATTTCGATTTGTTAAATGTTTTCGTTCCAGAAAATTGGCAAAGTACTGCTTATATATATTTCCCAACTGAGGAAAAAACTTGAAACTCTCTCTTTCGTCCAGTTCTCCTGGAAAACCAGCCGAAACAGAACTCGCAGCAAGAGTTCGATCCATGCATATGGGGGAGATAATGAAGAACCAAGAAAAAAGTTCGAATTTTCCCGGTGATTACGAGACCGCAAAGAATCCTCTGCAACCAAACGGTTGGTGAAACCAGAAGGGAAAGGACGAAAGCGAAGAGGACGGGCTTACTTCGGATTTTGGCAGCCGAACTTCCAGAACACGGCGTACGACCACTGATTCACGCCGCAGATCGTCTTGAGCGCTTCTTTCAGCAAGTACCCCATATCGCTCCGAGCTCCGACGAAGCTCCGGACAGCAAAAAACGGGGGCGTCACTACAGAGCAACGCGCGCGCCGGGACCAAGCATGCACGAGCAGACGGGGGGGGAAGGGAATTTCAAGAGGGCACTCGCGGGGCGCCGGGCCTAACTGCCGCGGCACGATCCTCGTCCCGCCTGCTTAGTCCTCAGCCCCCCGTTCCTCTTCCTCTCCGGCTCCAAGTTCCCCGACATCATGCTCCGGCAGACCATCTCCGGCGATAAGTTTTGAGAGAGAGAGAGAGAGAGAGAGAGCTCGAGAAGGGGAGGAGATCGGGAAAGAGAGAGAACCCAGAAAGCTCAAATGATGCCGAAGGCTTCGAGCTTGTACATGGCCATAATTTGCTCCATTCTCGCCGCCAACAGAGAGTTTCTCAGCAAAGCGATGAGCTCTAAAGCCACTGCAAATTCCCACAGAGGAAGAGAGGGAGAAAGGGAGAAAGGATTAGTATATGTGCAGTATGTCTATTATTTAAAAGTACAAGTTTAAACTTTAGTACTTGTCACTTTGATAGAGTTTTGAAATACTTGTACTTAGTAAATATTTTATTTGAAAGAGACATTTATATATGTATTTTAATTTAACTGAAATTTTAGTTGTATGATTTTAAAATTTTATTTTACAACAAAATAAGAGATTGTTGTAAATTTGTTCTACAAACAAACTTTTGTTGAGGCTACAAGAGGGGAGGAGTTCGAGACAAACTAACGCGCGACTTAATCGCTAGTGGGGTCGGCAGGTGGGGGGCCCCATGGGCCTTTACGTGGACGGCAAACCAAAAAAAAAAAAAAAAAAAAAAAAAAAACAAACAAACAAACTAAAATTTCCTTATCCCACATTAAAAAAAGGGAGAAGGTGGGCCAGTTAATAAATATAGAGCTTCTTTAATATATCTAAAGAAAAGATTGAGTCTAAGCTAGACCCTCTATACTCACATACAAGTGTGCTAATAAAAGCGTAATTTTGGCACGATCATTAGGCAGACTTAACACTTTGCACACTTACATGTCTGCGATTTAATTAGCACTAACCCATTTATTGTTTTTGTTTATTGAGAATTTTTAAAATTTATGAAAATTCGAAATTTTATTTATTAAAAATATTTTTACTATTTTTATTATTCTAAATTTTTATATTTGTGTCTTTTCAAGACAACTTTTGGAAATGATACCTGTTCAGTTTGCAATCTTTCCCGAATGATTGCATTTGTTCATTTTTAACTTCTTCCGAATGGACACTTTTATTCATTTTTCAACTTCTTTCGAAACAATACATTTGTTCATTTTGCAATCTTTCACGAAGAGTTGTATATGTTTTTTAAGATCGATTTATATATGTCAGTATTCTAGATGAACGAATACGAGATCATTTCAAGTTTTATTTCCAAAACTACAACCATCATTTCAATTGTTTTCTAGAGAAATCATGGAGAAATACTAAAATTGATATATAGTATTCTCATTTTGAGACTTTATTATATCCTAAAAGATATTTGTTGTTGACTATTAGCAACTTTGTAAGGCAAATAAATTCTTAAAGAAAGTTATATTACATCTCAAAATCCGACTTAATTGCTTTATTAATTCGAAGTCATATTTTTCCAACACAAATTACGCGTGAGACGGAGTAAAAAAGTATTTAAATATGAAACAATGCTTCCATCTAACGACTTAGGCTTTTAGAGTCGGCAACAATTCCAAAAAATCTTACAAAAAGAAGTAGGTGAGGTGATGTTTTTAATCTGTTCAACTTTTTCCAGTGATGGTATTTTTTATTAAAGAAGTTCGTTTCCCCTGCTCACTACACCTAGGTCGTGCAACCTCAAAGCTCTCGCTTGGGCTCACGACGGCCCTTGCTTGAAACTTACTTTTGTTGCTTCTTCTTTGTAAAGCTTCCAATTCCAGCTCCTGTTGCTTCAATCTCTTTTTTTCCTTTAATTATTTCCTTCAAAATTACTTAACCAAAAATACACCAAAAATCAATTATTGAAACACTATTTTTTATCACTAAATACACATGGAGTAAAAGACATTTGTGAAAATGGCTTTTCATTTCCCTAAAACTGAACCAACGCAACCAACTTTTGGCCAGAGTTTCACAAAAGCTTGGACTAATTGAATGCAAAGTGAGAATGAGTTTGCTTCTTCCTTTCTTTCAAACAACAAGAGAAGGCGATAGATAAATTTTAAGACGTGAATGATAACCATTTCGATCGAAATTCATTTCTGAAACAAAAATAGATTTTTATATTGCTACTCTTAGATGAGTTTCTAAGCAAAAACATGTGTTTAATAATAACACAAAATTTTTATTCCTAAAATAAAAAAAAAAAAAAAAATTGATAACAACACAAGATTTCTCCATCTCAAGCAGTGATAGACAGCACGGGGTAGCCAGTGGTGACTGGTGATGATGAACAGCATACGGCAACAGTGGATGGGTAGGCTAGCTAGTAATGAGGATGAACGATAATAAGAGTTTTTATTTCTCATTTTTGTTTTAGAAATAGAAAAATAAAAAAATATACTTCTTATTTCCGTTCCAAATATATTTCTTGACTAAAAATTTGTTCTATAAATAAAAGAATAAATTTACGATAACAAATGGATTTTTGTTCTAGAAATAATTTTGGAACAGATTTATAAAGATTATCATACGCGCCCTTAATAGTCTAATTCAAGCTCATTCTTTCACATAATTTGTCCAGTCTCGTTGCAGCTTTATGGGCTTCTCCTATTCTAAGGAATTTTGACCGATGAAGCATGCCTCGGCCCAATAGACAACAATGCTTAAAACTATGTTCCATATAAACCCTAAATCCCAAACATTCTCCATCTTTCATTATGGCTATGAATTTCTTATAAATAAAATCATGGTCACTAGTAATTGATTTATCTCTCAAGCTTCGGGGTTTGCGAATACCCCCAAACATTTATGATCTCTCCTTCTTTTGGTTTTCAATTGGAATTCAAAATCTTCTCTATTTAGAGATTGAATTGAGATTTTCAATTTATTTTTCTAAATTGGATGGCATAACTGCACCTTGTATTTTTTAAATGGATGGCACATTCAACCCCTTTAGTAAATTCTAATGATCTAATTCGCTCCTAACATAAGAGAAACTGGCCAGACCATGAATCTAGAAAAAATAAAATACTAAATTTCCACACGCAAGTTGCACGTCGCGAGCATGCAAAGTTGCCTAACATAATTTTTCTTTAATTTATTATTTCACATCAAAAGAGGTAAGCTTACTTACAACGAAAGCATAATCAATTTTTAGATTGCAAATTCACAAATATAATTCTTCTACACTAATTCAAACTTTTGTGCATGTGTTGGCACAAAATAAAGGTTACATAGTTATTAATCTGGCTAGCTCATTAAGCATTGAATAAATTCAATTGGTTTAATGTAAGTTGAACGATCAAAATCAAAATGATATATATGCTAGCAATATCAACTTCAGGAACCCAAACTGGAGTGGTGATCAATCACGTGCTTTTCAGGACTCTAAGGGTGCGTTTAGTAACGTTTTTGTTTAAAAATTGTTCCAAGAAACAGAAATAGAAAAAAGTGTTTCTGTTCCGGAGAACAATTTTTGAACAAAAAAACATGTTTGATAAACTTGTTCCAAGAATAAAAAATGAATAGAAACATGTTTGGTAAATTTGTATAATTTTTTTATTTCTTTTATTTTTTAATATTTTTATTTTATTTTTTCTATTTTCTTTCTTATTTTCTTATTTATTTTTCCTTTTTTCTTTTTTTCTTCTTTTGGCCGGCCACCGGCCTCGGCCATGGCCGACGAGATCGCCCGGATCCGGCGAGGCCGAGCATCGCCGGCCGCTGGGCGAGCTCGGCCTTGCCGGATCTGGGCGAGATCGAGCTCGCCCAGCCTGGCGTAAGGTCGGCCTCGCCTTGGCTGGGCGAGCTCGAGCTCGGTCTCGCCGGATCTGGGTGAGCTCGAGCTCGGCCTCATCGGATCTAGGCAAGCTCGAGCTCACCCAGCCAAGGTGAGGTCGAGCGCCGGGCCGGCGGCGCTCCCGCAAGGTTGAGGCCCACGTCGACCCTCGACGGTAGGTCGCCGGACTGGCCGAGGCCGGCAACCAGCCAAAGAAAAAAGAAGAAGAAAAAAGAGAGAAGAAAATGAAAAATGTTTCTAAATTTTGGTCTAGAAATAATAAACAACTTTTTTTTGTTTCTTATTTTTGTTCCAGATGTGTTTCTGATAACAAAAACGTAAATAAACGCATTTCTATTCCTTTTTTGTTCCTAGGAACAAAAAAACATAAAAAGTGTTTAGAAACAGAAAAAAGAAATAAAAACAAACGCAGCCTAAATTGACTATCATTTGATTTTGAAGTGTAGAGAGTGTTTTCTATAATTTTTTTGAATTATCTGGAAACTTTTATTGCAATCAGCATGTGAGAGATGATAAGTTTTTTTAGACTTTGTCGACGTCAGAAATTCGTGTTAATCCTTTTTTTAATGTTTTATTAATCCATTAACTTTTATTTTAACCCTGCAGTGTCAGCACTTAACAATGTCAACAGCAGTATCCAACTTGTACACTCCTTTGTTTTCTATTTTGATTAGTTTCTTTTTTGCTTGATCCAAGAATGTTACCTTCTCCTTTACACCAACACACGAGCGCCCCACTAACAAAAAAATGATATTAAAGTGGAACTTTGATCTGAATCTATATTTGAATATTTTTCTTTTTAGTTGCATGTTGTAAATCCACTGATGGCTATGCCTTGTATGTCGAGATCTAAGGATGGAATAATTTCCCAGACCAAGAGACTTCACCTCCCACTTTTTCTTTTATGTTCATACTTACGTTTGTTGCCGGTAAAAACAACTCCGTGTCAAAGTGGTGCGATAAGAATGATGATCTACAGCTGGCCACCATGCAATTTGCTTGTGCTTCTATTTTTTTCTTTTATCTTTTTTTGCAGTTGCTCTATTCTGTTCTATAAAGAAGGCTAGAAATTTGAGAAGTAATTGAGCAAGCGGCCTACGCGATCGTAATGGTTGTGATACTAGTCAAGAATCAAGATGCATTTCGTTGATATAGCGTCGATATTCATTCTTTCTTTCTACTTTTCTTTTGATTTGTTTTCTTTTTAAATTAAGGCGCTCCTAAAAAGGATGACAATGGCATAGCCTAATGTTTTTTAGAAACCCTAGGGGCTTTATCATGGGTATGTTGAAAAGAGAGAGAAAATACAAGGTTATCATGTAAAAACGTCCTTCCGCAGCCAAAAGAAAACGAATATATATATGTATATATATTCTTGATAAGCCCACAGAAGATGGAACCATAGAAGAGTTTTGGATTTATTAATGTATTCGGTGGGACTCTACAACTACCGTCGATAAGTAGTGTCGTTTATAAAAGTGATATATGCTTTGTGGGATTTTTCTTTTCAAAAGGTGTTGTCGAGTTCTACATTGTCGGGAGCACCAGACAAATTAAAAAGGTTAATATCACCATCAAGGACACCGTGAGGAAGATATATGTGGTGGAAAACAACTCAAGAGTCCCACCAAGTTGTCCCTTTGTTGATTTGCTTTCTGTGTTCACCACCTACTCATGTTTCATTTTGTGCGGTGTTGGTGGACTTGCTGCAGAAGACTGAAGAATTCTTCGTGCGGGTTCACGATTCGTCAACTTATTTTTAACAACAATTGCTAGAAAGGAGAGATATTCTTTGTCAAATTAATCAGCTCTATCCAATGGCCGTGGCTGAAGTGTTCATGACAAAAGAACTCTCGGGAGTTCATCAGGCGGCTTTTTGGTGGTGCATCTGCCACTTAATGAACATATAAGAGAATGAACTTATTATGGTTCTATGCGGTCATCCAAACTTGAATTGTCGAGCTATTTATCTACTAAAACATGAGAGACACTCTGGAAATTTCAGGAACACTACGTAGATCTGCATTCTCGACTGATGCACAAGGCACAAACTATCGATCTAGGACATAGATAATTGTGTGACCACGATCATGCTGATACTATATTTTATAGGGTTTTCAAGAAACAAGTTATCAGAATAACATCGAATATTCTCTAGACATAAGACGATTTACGAGAAAAGCTGTCTTCAATTATCTTTTATAGTGGTAAAGAATGCTTCGTTCATGCTGTTTGAAAAAATATTCTTTGTCGAATCAATAATAAATTTGACTGAATTGAATTCTCTAAGCATTTGGTTTGATGAAGTTTTTCTAGTGCAACTGGCCGATATAGTCAAATAGTTTTCTAGATCTTTCTTTGCTATCAGTCACTTGTAGCTTAGATCACAGTCCATCATGTTTTTCTTTTTATTATTTTAATTTTGTGATTCGAATTTGTGATTTATTAATCTCAAGTTGGATTGAAATCACACTGTGAAGTTCATCCGACGTGAAGATGAGACTTGTGTCATGGGTCGGTTGTTTCCGATTGATCAATCACCCGTGTGGCCTTAGGATTTACAATCCCAAGTCAGCCTTATACACACACGCACGTTCACAGGGATCATAGGCACAAAGGGGCAAGTGTATTCACTATGAACGAGCTGAGCTTAATGAGGGGAGCAACCCCTATTTATACAAGTTCAAGTCTTTTCCAAGCTATTGTTCATCCCTCCGATCCAACGGTGGAGTTTGAATCACGTCAAGTCTACATATCAAGTCACTCAAGGGCTCTATGCCTTGGAAACACCCATGGGCGCATGTAAGAGATAAGATCAAGGTCAGCATGGCCGCTTGACACAGAGTAATTGAACAACCGCAGTTTGAACAGGGGCTGGCTGAACGTTGATCATGAGTTGGTCACTAGCCGTGCACGGGCCTTTGCTTGCATCACGCACAGATGGATCATGCTTGAATCGATTAGGGCTGCCCACAAGCAAGGCCCTTGTGCGAGACATGGCCGCATCATGGACGGTCTTGGATCATGCTACATCCACAGCCGTGTCACTTGTATCTAGTACTCGAGGGGTTCGAAGGGCAACATGCTGCGTGCAAAACTGGTTTGGTGCTTGAGTGGGATGCCGTTGATCGATCCTCTATCCAGCACATACTGTACATTTCTTTGTATCTTGGCCAATCTCAATCGCTAAGGCATCCCTTATGCATCGACGGTAGAGATTGTATGAGATACGCCAGCGAGAGCACCGTGCTCGATATACTTGGATGACAAGAACGTTTTTGGAGTGTTTTGATATGGAAAATGTAAAGACTGTTACCAGTCTCTTGGCCTACATGGCAAATGCAGATTGATAAACGAGATAAATCCAATGTCTGGTGGTCCTCAATCCCGTATTGCTGATAGTACTATGTATGCTATGACTTGCACTAGTCTTAATTTAGCATGTGCCGGTAATACCATGAACAGTGCACCCATGGCTAATCATGGGTAAAATACAAAAGTATTATTCAAGTGAATTCGGAGATACCATGATACGTCTTTTAATGAATATTCTGAATTATGTTGATACTTTAAAAATTACAACTTGGTTGTTTGCGCTGATTGAAATTATGCATGAGATTTTTTACATGATTTTCGGGATGTGCAAGTTAGAAAGTGAAGCTTAATCAACCTAAACAATTTGTTAAGTTTTAATTTGCATATACATTGCCACTTCATAAGTAAAATATCTGTTGATACTACCCTAATTTGGATGAACAATGGATGAACAATTAAAAGAAAGATAGAAAACGTGCCCGACCATATTATTTTTATGAAGTACAGACAGAATGAAAGCTAATATGAAAATTTTAGCAACGTTCTCGTCAAGCTCCTCGTTGGTCGTAATTATACCTGAACTTTCTTAAATACCCATAAAGTCCAGGTATTATGTACGTTGTCGTTCGTATATACGATGCCTACATATCTACAACACCGGCGCTGGAGGCGATTTGACCAGAGGACTCCCATTTTCCGACGAGACTGTCACCTCAGGTGCAGTTACAGTCAGCACGACTTCATCGCACTTGAGATGCTTCTTCGCCTTCTCTGCAGTCTTGAAGCTGGCAAGGGAGGCAAGCTCGTTGACAGACTCTGCAATCTTGTCCGTGCAGTCAGTGACGTCAATGAGGAGCGAGGTGACGGTGGTGGCGTGGACGACGGCGAGGAGGTCAGTCGCATCCTTCCAGGAGGTTGTCTTGAGCAGCGACTTCAGGGCTTTTGCAGCAGTTCGGGACTTCTCAAGGTGGGGAGTCGCGGAGGACGGCGTAGTCATCGTCTTGAGGGAAGATGAGAGTTGCCTCAATGCTCTGGCGGTTTCCATGCCCATCTCTGCGCAGAGCTCCTTGAGTATGGTTTGAACTTGTGGTGGCGCCTAAAAATGACGAGAGTGAGTGATTACGTTACAAAAAGAGAATTTCTAGCAACGCGCATGATTTTACCGTGTTTAAATTATGTAATGTCAAACATTCTCTAGTATTATGTAAAATTCTTAGTTCCATGCATTACATGTGAGCCTAATTCACATCTATCATTGAATAAGACAGGATTCAAGTGAAACTCATATGATCTAAAAATATATATAAACTTCATTGGTCGGTGCACCCAAATAGTCCCTCATAGTCGATGCACTCAAGCATCTTACTTACTTGGAATTTAGTGGGAGGTAGCCCTCAAGGGTTTCAATCCTATAGGCGCACTGACGAATCAACGCTCCGACTTTTAGGTATTGCTTCCATGGATGACGAAAGCCAAACTGGCCGTGACATGGTTCCCAACTTGCAAAATTTGCCTAACATAATCATGTGTCATTATCATGTGAATATAGTCAAGTGACAATTCACATGCATAAGTGTCAACTAGAGATTAGAGGAAAAAACAAAAGAATTTGTACTCACCAAAGATTCTTCTTTGCTTTTTGTTCCAAGAACACTTTTGTATTCTTGAAAAAGCGACTTGTCTCGATTCGAGTTACCATCTTCTGATTCTCTCAAATATTCAACCTCAAATCCTACGGAGAAAAAAAAATTATTGCATTCAATCTTTTTTTCCTATAATTACAATAAGTTTTATCTCTTTTGACATTGTTTTTAGTGTTTGGTGAATTTTCTTTCTCATTCTCCTTCCTATGTTTTTTTTTTTTTTTTTTTTTTTGGGAAAATTTTGTAGATTGATTTGTGTGTACCTTCCAAGAAGTTGGCAAGCTTTTTCATGTTGGAAGCGATGAGCTGGTGGAGGTCTTCGCCGGCCCAGACGGGACACACGATGATCGAGATGATGAGGCAAGCGCTGCCGCCGATGACGACGGTGGAGAGCCGCTTGTGCGCAAACTCCACTATCTTGTCTTCCCGAAAACCCGACACCGACACCAACGCGAACGTTAGTATGAATATCAGCATCCCGTAGTCGTACTTCGCCTTGATTCGGGGGAAGAACCTCACGAACGTCGTACCGGCGGCTGCATTTTTGCAACATTATGTCAGTCACCAATTCAGCTCAATCAAGTCAAACCCCGTTATTCTTCAATTCTTGAGTGCTTTTCTAATTTCTCCTTTTAATAATGCAATAACTTTACCTTGAAGAAAGACGAAGAAACCAAGCATTATGGGCTCGCCGGTTTTTCCTGTGAGACTCGCCAAGTGAGTAGCGCCAACACCAAGTGCACCGGCAAGCAACGTCGCTAATCCTCTATTCAACCCTTTACCTAGAGTGGCCCCTGAAAATGTTTTTTAAGTTAGTAAATGGAAACGACTGAATGCGTATACGGTAAAATCCGACGAAGAACTGACTGTGGGTCTACCATAAACTTACCAACGTAGAATTCGAAGACGACCACCACAGTCATGACCGCCCACATTGCGTTGATGCCGAAGCTGTTGTAGAGCGGCTGGAGGTAATAGATCAGCGACACTAAGGAAAGTGCAAATCCTACTTTAAGTGAATGAACGACTCGCCGCGGGTCATCTTGCCCGAGCTTCATCACCTTCTTGGCCACCTCTACCACTTTTGCCGTCACTTTCTTGGAAAAGCCCATCAACTGCCTCCCTGCGCTAGCGAGGGATCCGACTCTCTCTTGGCTTGTCGCAACACCCATTTCCAAGCTCTCCATGGCTCGACGAGTGAGCACAGACTTGCATGCGGACAGAAGGGAGAAAGAGGAGAGTGAGAGGCCTCCGTTTTGACTGGGATGAAGTCTGAAAAATGCCTTATTCGTGAGGAGGGGTCTCAAGGGTCTCCTATTTATAGAGGAAAAAAAGCGAATGGAGATGGCTACAATGTCAAACATTCGGTCTTTATAAGTCGTACGGCCCAGTACAAGGTAGATTTTTCTAAGGAGGTGGGACTGATAGGGGCTGCATGTTTTCGTTCCTTTTTTTTTTTTTTTTATGAGCAGAAACGCATTTATTTGTGTTTTTATTCAAAATTAGATTTTTTGTTCCTGAACACAAAAAAAACAAAAATGAAAAACAAAAAAAAAAATTATTTCTTGTTCCGAAAACACTTTTGAAGAAACATTTTTCTCTTTTTTATTTTCTTCTTCTTTTTTTCTTCTTTTTTTTCTTTGGCCGGTCGCCGGCCTCCGCTATGGCCGGCGACCAGCCGTCGAGGGCCGGCGACGCCATCGAGGGTCGGCGACCTTGCCGGAGCGTAGCCGGCCCTTGGCAAGGCGAGGCCGAGCGTCGCCGCCCCTAGCGAGACGAGGCCAACCTCGCCTTGGTTGGGCAAGCTCAAACTCACCCGGATCCAGCGAGGTCGAGTCTCACCAAGGGCCGGCAAGGTTGCCGACCGAAAGAAGAAAAAATAAAAAAGAAAGGAAAAAATAAAAAAGAAAATAAAAAATTAAAAAAAATAAAAGAAACAAAAAAAAGAATATAAATTTACCAAACATGTTTCTATTTTTTTTTTATTCTCGGAACAAATTTAACAAACGTATCTTTCTGATCAAAAATTGTTCCCCGGAACAGAAACACTTTTTTCTATTTCTATTCCCTAGAACAATTTTTTAACAAAAACGTTATCAAATACGCCCGTAATGAGTTGTTCCAAACGCCAACCCCTATGACGTGCGAGTGTTTCCCATTTGGAGCAGCCCACATGGTAGAAAAAGACAAATTGTGTGCAAATACCAAAAAGAAAAAAAAATTAAACTATATCCGTTATATTAACCCCAAATTTTTTATGCGTCACCAAAAATCCTAACCTTACCCATTATGACATTATTTCATTTTTTTCATGACAAAAATTCAAACTTATATATGTGAGACATATATATTCTCTATTTCAGTTTTATCTATCATATAGTATAAGTTCAGGATTTTTTATTATACAAAAAAAAATTGGAGTATTTGTGTTATAATAGGCAAATTTAGGATTTTTAGTGATATAAAAAAATTTGAAATATTTTTACCACAGCAAGCACAATTGAGAATTTTTTATAGTGTTAATCCTAAAGTCCCGTCACCATCAATTTTCAATCACCTCCATGACGGTTTTTACCCCGGGCCTAAGTCAATCGGATATCCTCGCCTCGCGTATTGTCCAATCTTAAATGATCCGTGTGTGACATTGATGCCATAAGTCAACGCTTGTTTTTTGGGATTATCGTCGCATGAACAATTCTGTGTCTATTTATAAAACAGAAATGGTACCCATGCTCCGCGTATATGGAATTGAAAAATGAAGTCGAAAGGGTTGTAACTTGATGAACATGGTGAGAGAATGTGAGAAAATCGTGCCAGTAATAATGAACATCGAGTAACCTTATGCTATTTCAACTTTCTTTGTACTCTTATTCATATTTTACTGTCGATCGAATATCCAAAATAACCATCCATAAGTCAGTACACCCCTGAAAAATCTCGAGACTCATTCGCATGACAAAACCACAAGGATAACAACCCGACAATCGTTTCGCGTCCACGAAAGCATCATTCCAGCACCAATTCACAATACCCAGAAACTGAATATTGCCCGAACACTCAGTTTAACTGGTTTATTCTTCGTATCACGAAAAATGGTAAGTGGAGTTACGTACCCCGATTCGCTAGGACGGGAATCGAGCCAGAGGAGGCGGCCGTCGGCGTCGAAGGAGATGCCATCGAGCCTCTTGGAGGCGCCGGAGACGATGTCGGTGTTGATGGGGGACTTTGAAGAGCCGTTCGGAGCTGTGACTCTCTCACTCTTGGCTGCCGTTTCGGAGGATGACAGTGAAGAATCCATGGCCTTGTACTTCCTGAGATGCGGTTTGATCTACGACGACGACCGGGCGACGAGGATTAGAGCGAGAGGACTGAAGTTGGATTTGGGGAAGGAAAGAGGAGAGCAGCGAGCGACGGTGGCTATGGCTGCGAGAGCCATTTGACTCGTACGCTGGCCTTGCGGTATTTACGTCATACGAGGCATACGGTTTCGGTCTTCTTTTCTTTCTCCTTGACATTGATTGGTTGTGCACAATATGATACATATCAAAGAAAATAACGAGTGCTTACTAATTAAGTAATAAATTTTTGTTAACTAGTGTCACAAGGCAATGTGACTTTATCATTTGGCAGTGTGGATTCACTGCATGGTATTGTGTCGGAAAGAATTCTACGTTGAAGAATTCGTGTCATATGGAGTAATTAATATATTTTAGTTTGGCCCATATCTTATAAGTTTAAGATTTTGAGTGAAGTTGTATGTAGTTGAATGTTGACCGTGACTAGACCCGTCAAATGGATGGGTTGGATCGAGTCTGGATCGGGTCAAAAATGAGTCGACCCATATTTGACTTATTTAATCCGTTTTGACCCATATTCATATAGTGTAAATCAAGTGGCTACCCATACCGACCCCCAACCCGACCCGTATTGCTAAAACCTATTAATATTCTAGGAAAATCCATTTCTACTATATGCTAATTGGATTAAAACTTCAAATTAAATTAAAAATAGTAAATAAAATAAAATAAAAAGTTAAAAAAAACCTATAAATTGAAATATTTATTAAAAAAAATAGACTATGCACATGCTTCTCTTATTTTAAGTGAATATTGAATAACTAAAAACGTAACATGAAATTTTTTTTAACTAAACCTAAAAAATTCATTTTTATGATTTTTTTTATAAAAAAAAAAGTTGTTAAAACATTTTTATGCAATACAAATTTAATGGAAAATTTTATAATTATTTTTAAAATATTTTTAAAAAATCAATTTTTTGATTTTTTAAATATAATTTTTTATTTTTTTTATTTTTTTAAAATATAATTTTTATCATTTTTATTTTTTATAATATAATTTTTTATTTTTAATAATTATTTTTTCTTTTTCTCTTTTCTTTTTTTCTTTTTTTTGGCCAGTTGCCGGCCACGACAACGCTACTACCTGCTTAGGCAATTTCTGAACTAGTATGTGATGCTCCATCGTTGCTCTAGTACTCTCTCCCATAGCATATGCAAAAATGATTCAGCAAAACTACAATAACCTTGAGTTGGTATCACTATTAAGTTGATAGGAACTACCTTTAATTTAGTATAAACAACATTATCATGTAAGCATGATTACTGATGTAAACACTTATCGTCCTACGTGGCACAACTAGGATTGACGATAATGTTTTTTGATAATTTTTTACTATTTTTTTTTTTTTCTTTTTTTGGTGGATTGAATGTTAACAAGCATTGTCAGTCGACCCTCGCCAACATTGGGTGATAGCATTGTAGTGCCCTCACCTAGCTCAAATCTCGTCCTAACATTTGTGTCAACGGTGACCATGCCATGTTAGACTATTGGTATCCATGTGAGTGATGTCCAGCCTAGATTAGCCAAATGGACTCAATTGACACACCATGAAAAATTCTATGATTAAATCGACACAATTAAAATATTTATGATTGAATTGGTGTAAATACAATAGGTTTAGAACTTTTAAAAAAAAAAAATTGATGTTAAACCATGTGAAACCTACCTTGATCGGATTTAGAAAAGTATCCATTAACACTAATTTCGAGGGATATATGATAAAGGTTTTGGACTATATAAGCTCAGCTCAGCTAGTGCTAGATAGGAGAATTACCAAAAAAAATTCTTAAATCTATTGCACTTGTGCTAATGAAATCATAAACATTTCAAATATCGCAATTTAGTCCTAAACATTTTCAGTTTTGTCAATTGAGTCTATTCGACCAATAATTATATATGTAAACATCAACCGTTCTACATTGCGCAACTAGCACTAATAACATTTTTAATAATTTTTTTATTTTTCATTTTTTTATGGACCGAATGCTAACAAGGGTTGCCAACCGACCCTCACCAGCATTGGGTGAGGGCATCACAGTGCCGTCACCTAGCCCAAATCTCATCAAGGCATCCATGTCAATGATGGCCATGCCACGTTAAACTGCCGACATTCATATCAATAATGTCCGGCCTAAATTAGTCAAATGGACTCAATTGGCACATCGTTAAAAAATTTAGTATTAAATTAGCATAATTGAAATATTTAGAAATGAATTGATATAAATACCAGAGGTTTAGAACTTTTGTTTTTAATTTTCAATGTCGAACCACGTGGAATCCACCTTGATCAAATTTAGAGAAGTGCCCATCAACACCGATTTCGAGGTGGTATATGATAAGAGTTATGGACTGTACAAGTTTAGTATAACATGGAAGATTCTGATAAGCAAAGGGTCCGGTCGAGGTTAATTCAAAATGCTTTGGAGAATAAACAAATTAGACTTCGAAAAAGGACTACTATTTCAATAATCTTAGATACTATTTTACAAGCAATCTGGCAATAGTCAAAGTATCAACTCCCCTTATCTCCGGGACAACAAAATGTAACAAAGATAATGCATCTAAGTCCGCATTGTTCACAATATATATAAAAATTAAATTCATTGTTCCTACTTGGCAGGGTATGAAGGGAATATGCTTTCTATTTTTCTATTGAGAATAAAGGCTTTGTCATTATAGTTTCAAAATACGAACAATTCTCAACCCTTCCTTTTTTTCGCCAAAAAAGGAAAAAAAAAAAAGCAGAAAGCAACGTCAAATGCATCCGACTCAAAAGCATTGGAGCACATAAGAAAGACCATATCTTAAGAAATCAAATCAACATCGAACATTTAATTTTAGGCTAAACACTTCAGTACTTTCCGAAGAATAATTTCATTCGTAGGTATAACTCCTTTTAATCTTTTCATATCGGGTAGCTGTCCAAAATAAAATAAAAGACATATCTCGAATGGATGTTGAAATATGGTTGGAGATGAGTTCCTTGACCCAGCTTTCGGATTGATGGACTGGACAGCTTGTGAACGCAGCACCCCACATTCACTGAATATTTTCTCCTTTTGGAATCATGTTCTTGTGTTTTGAAATGAGGTTTGGTCACTCTGATTCATTTATGCACATTCAATTACATTACTCCCATTTGGTACTTGTTCACGAGAATGGTGATGATAGCATGATGATAAGGGCAATCATGAGTTCACGACATGGTAGATTCCAAAGCATCATATCGTTGTTAGTTCGGCTTCTCTTCTATCTCTTCCCCTTGCATTAGAGGGCTGAAGTTGCTTATAACCCCAGTTTTGCAATTCCTAAGACTAGGCTTTTTGGAGTTGGCGTGCTGCGCTGTTTAAGCACTTGGCTGTGCCGTTCATGTGTATTTCCACCAGTAAGAGCCCTAAAATCTCCGTCATTCTCTCCTCTTCAGTCTACTCGTCGAGGAAAAAAGACAGCAAGCTATACGTACAAGCACACACCAAATAACACAGAGAAACAAACAGGAAGTAGTAAATCCCCTACTGCTCCATCGAAACCAAAAGATACATAGGTCTACATCTGTCCCCAAGGCATATTTTGTGCGTATTACTAGAAGCAACATAAATTCCAGCTTTCGGGTATTATCTCGAGCATATAATTAAGCACGAGCAACACCGCACAATATGACAAAAACTTAGGTGTTACTTAGGTACTAATGTTTATTGCCATGAAACTAAAATAGCATCTCAGTCACCTAACTACTGAAAACTTCATTATCTGAGCTACAATGACCAAAACATTCAATCTTGAGAATTGCGATATCAAACTTGGTTAGGGTTTGTGCTTGCACCTATTAATTGAACTTGGGAAGATGCCAATTCCAACTATATGCTGGAGATAGATGATAATGGAATCATTGTACTCAGGCGAAGCAACATTATGCAACATCCTGAGAAGAAATCTTCCAAGCTAAAAGCTATTGGATGCCAATTATCAGGCCACACAACATCAAATTACCATCTACACACTTAGCACTTCAACATAGATGTGACAACGCTTTTAAGTTAGAATCAAGTCCTTCCAACTATAGGAAGCATCACTAAGTGCTTTTCAAAGTCCAAACACTCACAATATCTACTTAAACCACCTTAAATCATAAGACTTTCCGAAATCTCTACTTTAAATCTCCAAAAAACCAGCTCTCCTACATGAATTTTTAAAGAAACACTTTTTTTCCCACTTAAAATGAGCTTTTTTAATGATTAGTGTCTCTGTATTTTCTTAAAGTGAAGACGGAGGCTTCAGTAGGGAATCTTGAAGCCCCCGGCATTATAATTTTAATGTTGAACACTTTGTTTTCCCTTTCGATTGTGATAAGCAGGTTAGGCCATCATAGACTCGACCACACCCCCTTTCAATGCTTAAGAAAATAGAGAATATGTCGATGTTGGCTTGATCATGACATCCACTTGGAGTATAACTTATCATTTTTTATACCCAAATTCGGAGCATATACCTCCAAGTTCGACGGTGGCCCCGAGATCATCCTTTCGCCTTTTCTGCTAGGCACATGGGGCTCCTGTACGACCCATTTAAAAATGTGAAAGAACTTCGAGGACCCCGTTTTGTATTAGCATTTCTAGTGTCCATTCAAATCAAAAAAATCAAAAATGTTTTATTTTCAAAAAATATTTAAGAAATGTTTTAATTTCCAGAAAAATCGAAAAATATTTTAAAAATGTTGAAAAATGTTTTATTTTCTAAAAAAAATAACAAAAAATCAAAAATAATTTATTTTCCAAAAATATTAAAAATATTTAAAAAAATATTTTATTTTCCAAAAAATAAAAAAATCAAAAATGTCAAAAATCCAAAAAAAAAGCCAAAAATTCATGAAAAAGCCCAAAAGACTTGTATTTTTCCAAAAAAAATACCAAAAATCCCTTTTGTGTCCAAAAAAATTAGAAAATGACTCAAAAATATTTTTCCTCCCAAAAAAATGCATGGAAAATCCCTCGAACATCCAAAAAACCTCGGGGCTTAAACAAGATTAGGTACCGAAAGGGCATTAGTGATTAACTAATGTAATCAAGTCCCCGATCCTAATTTCTCTGGTTGCGCAAGAGTGAGTATTTCTCCCGATACTTCACTTGGGTTTCTAATCAACCAAATTGATTAGTGGCGACTCCATTTTAAAAATCAACTTACAGGCTAAAAACTTGAACCATTAAGTCGTGAATTGGTGGACTTGGGAGAGTCCGGACATAATTAATTTCAGCCGAGCCATTAGCCTCTTTAGGCACCCGTATCCGATCGCGGGCGCCGAAAAAAAGAGGTCGCGACAGCTTGGTGACTCCACTGGGGACTTTGAGGACTTATGCCATTTTTGTCTTGTTTAAATTCTTTACTAACTTAGGTTTTTTCTTTATGCAAGTCAAAAGCTTAGAAATTCATTTTAATGTTGCTTAAAATAGATTATCTTGTGATTATAAACTGTTATGCATGCTATACTGTTTTAGCACTACACATGGCACACACAACCCGGCTACCAGACCTGGGCTGCCATAGGATTTCTAGGATTGTGTTAAGAAAGATACGACCTCGAACGCGAGACTGCGATGTAGAGGTTGCCTTTCTTTTCCTCGAATTTCTTAGCCGAGGTTAGGAGGATATGCTGCTAACGCGAGACTGCGACGGGCGAATATCCTTTTAATCTCATCAAACCTTCTCAGCTAGAAATCGAGCCGCACATATCACGCGCATGTCTATGTGATCGCCATCAATTTTCTCGTGTGAAGTAAGTTTTTATTTCGTGTAATTTACTTACCTTCCTGTATATATTGAGTAGTCCATGATTAGTGTAGGATTTAATATCACGGTCATCTAAATTTGGAAGTAATTGTCATAAAGTTTTTTTAAAGTTAAAAAAATTTGCAAAAAAACTACTTTCGGTTGATGTTTTTATTCTCAAGCATGTTACAAAATTTTTTTCCGCAAGAATTTTTCATTTGCCTAAAAAAAAAAAGGAATAGAAATCTTTTTCAAAATTTGTTGCAACTCATGCTTTCTTCGCCTTTCAAATTGAATATCTTTTTAGCTCATGTTAACATGTCATGTGCCCTTTTTCAATCCATGTTTAGGAAATCCTCTACCTTTTCATGAATAAACGAAATGAGTAGGATTAGGTCGTCATCATGGACTGACTCCCTATCTACGCCTTGTATTCACACATGCTTGTTTATTCATGACTAGGTAATCACGGGACGTCAACGTTCGCCGATCCGGACTCGTTCAAACTCAAGAGTAAGAATGGCCGAAGAAAATGTACCAAGCCGTATTACGGTCATGGAAAGTGAAATGAAGCAAGTCTTCAATGTGCTTCAACAACTTTCAAAGCAGATAGACTCCATCCAGGGCAAACTCACTCCCGCCCCGGCCTCAATCGAGGTATTGTTGCCACAATCATCTACTAGGGGTGATCAAGGTGGAGATACCGACGATAACATGCCCGAATTGGAGGATGATCCGCACCCAACCATGATCGAAAGCTAGGCCGCATACGGTTGTCTAAAACTGAGCGTGACAAACGCCTCGAAAAGCTTGAGGAGAAGCTGAAACAACTGCAAGGCCTCCAAGATCCTACTTTGACGGACCTCTCCATTTATTCCAATGTCAAAATGCCGGAAAAATTCAAAATGCCTGAGTTTGAGAAGTACGATGGCACGACTTGCCCTAGGGCTCATTTGCAAATGTACTTGGTTCGAATGACCCAATACGTTAATAATGCACCATTAATGATCCAGTTGTTCCAATCAAGTCTAATAGGCCCTGCCCTGAGATGGTACATTACAAAGAACATGAATCTCCTTGAAACATGGAGCGAAGTGAGTGAGGCATTCCTCAAGCAGTATAAGTTCATAATGGACATTACCCCTTCTCGTGAGGATCTTGAGCGTACCGAAAAGAAAAAGCATGAATCGTTCAAAGAATATACTATCCGATGGAGGAATCTGGCTGCCCAAATCAGTCCTGAACCAACCGATTTTGAGCTAAGAAAGATGTTTATCAAAACCCTCCCTTACGAGTACCGCAATCGAATGGTAACCACGATCGCCGAATCATTTAATCAACTCATTCCAGTAGGGGAGCAAATCGAGATAGGATTGAGGGATGGTTGGTTCACTGAACCTGCATCCACGGGCAGGTTCAGCGTGAAGAAAGATAAAGAACCCCCCGTAGATGTCAATGCAACCTACAATCATTCTCCAACAATTCAGACAAGTGCAAGACAGCAACAGACCACCAGCCGTCAGCCATCCCAGCGTTACAATAACAAGAGACAATTTACTCCTCTTCCTGGATCTCCGTCACAGGTACTAGCAATCCTCCGGAAGAAGAACCTCCTTTCAATTGAGCCAAAGCGACCCAACGCTGAAAGTTTTTCCAACTATGACCCATCAAAGATATGTGACTATCACATGGAAGAAGTGGGGCATTCGACTGATGAGTGCTTCGCCCTCAAGAGTCGAATCCAGAACCTGTTAGACACTAAAGCTTTCTCATTCCAGAGCAATTCGCTCCCTGATCACACCGATAAAGTAAATGCGGTATTCAGTTCTGAAGATAGTCAGAGCAGAAATGTCAAAGCACATACTGCTGACATTCATCAAGGGCTGGTGAAGGCCGGGTTTTATTCAGGCAATGAAGTGCCACCCTTAGAAATAGAGAAAGAAGGGCCAGATGATATGACTACCATGTTTGGAGACCTTTTCATGGACACCATCAATGAAGGACCGTAAGAGGAAATGGGTGCAGGCCCGCTTGAGTAGAACCTTTTTTAATTTCCTTTCGTATTCCCCTGCGTGGGAACTTGTACATCTTTCTTAAGCTTGGTTTGTTTTATTTTCAACATCAGTTCCGCTTGAAGAACTGACTTTTGAAAACACTTTTCCAAAATGTAAATCCAATTATTAAATAAAGTTGAAAATATTTTGAGAGAGCATGAGGCGGTACCCCAAACCAACCCAAAGTGATGTTATCCAACCATGAAAAGAAAATATCATCCAAGGAGAACACCGAGGGCCGGGCTTCCTCATGCTTTTCCTTTCCCAAAGACGTATTTTGAAAATAAAAAATATTTCATCACCCAAAAGCTTTTGTTAAAACAAGATGATAAATTTAACCATGTTTGTCTTTCGACTCATTCACTTCATGTCTCGTAAGACCATTCCCATCCCCTTTGGCTTAGTGTGACGGGGCATTTGAAGCAAGCGCATCAAGCGAACTCACCAAATTCAAAGACACCCGCCAAGAAAACAGGGCAAATAGAAAGAATCCTCCTACACCAAAAAAGGGTAAGTCTTATTCTCTCCGAATATAATTTGGAAATGATATTCTCTCTCTTCTATTTACAGGATACAAAAGATGAAACATAATAAGTACAGGCATAGAGTTGAGATCAAAGCATCCATGACATGCCTCACTCCTGCCTAGCTTCATCCTGAGCCAAAGGACTATCTTGTCACACGACACGCCCAAACAGCTAGATGTTACAGTTCCAGCTTTGACAAGCTAAGAAGCACAGAAAATGAATTTCTCCTTTCGAATTGGCTACTATCAACAGGGAGAAAATCTAGACGGTCAAGGCGATCTATAGCCCCACACCCTGGACAATGACTTTGGAATTTAGAAGCTTCACTCCAGACGCATATTCTCGCAAGAAGTAATTGCCATAAGAGAATTGAAGGTTTTGATTGTCCATCTCAGATTCCATAGAAGCTTGAAGTACATGACTTTGCTCAATGCTACTAATGGTCATATAGTCAAAGACAGAAGGAGAAATTCCACAGAAGGAAGGCGTTGAAGATGAATCAACAACCGGCAATCATGCATGTATGGTCACGAATGAGGAAGGCCAACTGAAGGAAACATTGAACTATGCCAAGATAAAAGGGCCATCATCAACATTCAAATATCTTTAGGAGTAAGCACATACAAACTCTGGAGAAGGGTAATTTGGTATCGTTTCCAATACTCCCGCTATCTGAACCCGCTTTTGACATATTTTCCCTATTTGACAGGGATCATCACAACTCAAGAACCAAACTCAATGATTAGATTTGACAAATCAATACTGGCCAAGCTAGTATAAAAAAATGGCTTGCATCGAATTCACTTGACTTCGTGTAAAGGGACATGCCATCCATAAGAGAATAATTGACTTGATAAAGTGGAAGACATGAGACTTCATGTCCTCCTTGTACTTCAGGTTCACCCAATCATCTGCAAACCAGTGAAGGGTAAAGTTGTATCGATTCCAGTTATTCGACTCTTGAAAGAGTTCATGACTAACACATTCCCTCTTGTTTGTTGCAGGATCACTTGACTGTCAAAAGCAAAGATAACAAATCAATGAGAGGCATGATAGACTCTCCCAAGCAAAATGGCGTCTCGAGTATTGCCAAAGCAAATGACAGAGATCCTTCAAGCCTCAATCCACCTTTAATTTTGGCCCTGTTGATTGATCCATTTTTCAGCTTCTTCTCTGCAAAAAGCAAGAGTAGAAATTCCTAATCAGATTCTCAATCCCTGGTTGATCCTTCATATGTCATGTCCCTAACCAATAGGAGCAATCTATCAACACCCATTTGCGAATAACCCTTTTGCTATTTAAAATTTAACATATTTGGGAACACCATCCTGCTAAACCTTAAAGCTATCAACAAAGTCTTTTTGAGCAAAACCATTCATTTGTTTTAAGAGTACAAACTCTCTCATGTTTAAAATGCTGCATGCCTTTTCCAAATGGATCTTTGCATGATGATTTTGTCTGTCTAAATCACTGATTCCATTGAGAATTATTAGAATAGACGGCTAAATGAAGAATACAAGATTAATTGAGTATGCTGGATGAGGCGCGTCAGAATGATGAAAGGTAAGCCATATCCTACACACAGACCCCCATCTATACACTTGTGAGATGAGTGCAGAAGATTCCATGGCTGCAGGGTAAAGAGTTCTCTCGCGAATGGTACGATAACCAAAATAGTGAGAGGCATTCCATCGCTCACCCCATTGAGCCCCATACATTGGTGAAGCTTCTCCCATACCCTCGTCAAGAACCACCCCACATTGGGGCAGAGCAGAGGCAAAGCAGCATCACAAGGTGAGAAGAGAGATAGAAATTTTCTTGCTCGCACTTGCATCAATCTTCGGGTGTATTTATTGCATATGAACACTCACGTTAATTTAAGTGCCCTAGAGTCGTGAAGAGCAATTCTTTATTTACGCACTTGTATCCATTGTACAACTAAATTGAGTCTGTAAATTCACCCTCACATGGAGGCAAAGCAGAAGCCACTGTCGTTTGAGCGGCATAATCAGAAGTACCAACAAAAGATGAAGACTCCATAGCCTCGCAAAGGCAGTTGCTTGAACTTGTCAAGATCAATTCCTCAAGCAACAAGAACAAAAATTGGGCATAAAAAAGCAGTGTACCTGGTAAAAGCAAGGTCAATGCCCATAAATGAAGAACTGGAATAAAAATAGGGGCATGAAAAAGCAGTGTGCCTGGTAAAAGCAAGGCCAATGCCCCCCAGTCAAAAATGCAGCCAAGAAAATGTTGCTGTTGTGGTCCATAGAACCTCCATTTGACAGTGATAAGAAAGACCGGTGACAAATGCCAAGGCAATCACCAGCTCTCACCCTTTTACACATGAATCAAGCCTGCATTGCATCCCATTGTAAAAATCTCTTTAGACTAGGGGCACTTCAATTAACGTAGGATTTCATATGTCTATAAGCATCACTCGAAGAAGTACGAGCAAGACTATTCTATCTCTTTTCGCAGGACTCTTGACTTGCAAACTTGGAGATGATCGTGCGGCACTTCGTTCATGAGCCTTGATCTCGACGATCCCATTTGATGAGCTATTGACCAAGTCTTCATCACAATTTCAACAAAGACCTCTCACATTGGTAAAGTCGTACCACTTGCGAGAATACTCAGACCTCTGCTGACATGATGACAGTGAGAAGTGTGGTCCTTATAAATCCTGCATCAATGGTCAGGATAGCCTTTTTCATGAGAGTGAGCGAAAAGTCCTTTCAGACTGAAAGTCCCTCATCTGGCATGCTCAAGACATCTACATTCTGAATAAAGGTTGTCTTTCAAAATCTTCCCCATTGGAATTCGAATGATACAAAGCAGATAAAGTTGTCAAGCATGAATCTCATTTAAATTCATGAATTTACAGCTTATACAATCATGTGTGCATATTGTGCAAATAGCAGATATACTCTCAGAGATCAGAGATATTGCTAAGTAAGCATATCTCTATCCCTATTTGTCTTAAAGTACCTACCACTGTCCAGGTACTCTCTTCTTGACACTCAACCTATTCGAGTTGTCCCTTGAGTTTGGGTGCCTGCTGCTGTCTAGGTATCCCTCTTGTCTTTGAGTACCGACCACTGTTCGGATACTCCCTTTTCCTGACACTGGACCTGTTCGAGTTGTCTCTAGAGTATTGATTCTTGTGACTGACCAAGTATCTGTTTATCATTGAATACCTGTTATCCCTCTTGTCTTTAAGTACCGGCCACTGTTCGGATACTCCCCTTTTCCTGACACTCGACCTGTTCGAGTTGTCCCCAGAGTATTGATACTTGTGACTGACCAAGTATCTGTTTATCATTGAATACCTGTTGCTGTCTAGGTATCCCTCTTGTCTTTGAGTACCGGCCACTGTTCGGATACTACCTTTTCTTGACACTCGGCCTATTCAAGTTGTCCCCAGAGTATTGATGCTTGTGATTGACCAAATATCCATTTATTATTGAATACCTTTTGCTGTTTAGGTATCCCCATATCGTCGAGTACCTACCGTTGTCCAAGTACTTCCTTTTCATGACACTCAGCCTGCCCGAGTTGTCCCCAAATAATATAGTAGCTGTTTAAGCATTCCATTGCTTTGCTTGGCACCACCGTCCAAGTATGTTTTCTAGCACTTGGACCAGCCTGAGTAGTCCCGGATCATATCATTAAATACTTGTGTTCATCCAAGTATTCCAGTACTTTGTACACCTGTGGCTATCCAAGTGTCCCACCCCTTTAAGTGCCTGCAGCAATCCAAGTAAGCCTCATGCCACAGTCAAGTTTATAATACGAGCAGGTGAGAGACCTTCATGAATATCCAAGGTACGTCCTCGATATTCCCCATACCAGGAGGTGAGAAACCTTCACGAATATCCCAGGTGCGCCCTCGATATTCCCATTTACCCGGAGGTGAGAGACCTTCACGAATATCCAAGGTACGTCCTTGATATTCCTAACTACCAGGAGGTGAGAGACCTTCACGAATATCCAAGGTACATCCTTGATATTCCCCATACCAGGAGGTGAGAAACCTTCACGAATATCCCAGGTGCGTCCTCGATATTCCCAATTACCAGGAGGTGAGAGACCTTCACGAATATGTGGGGCCCAGCCCTCGATATTCCCAATTACCAGGAGGTGAGAGACCTTCACGAATATCCAAGGTACGTCCTTAGTATTCCCCATTTACTAGGAGGTGAGAGACCTTCACGAATATCCAAGGTACGTCCTTGATATTCCCAACTACCAGGAGGTGAGAGACCTTCACGAATATCCAAGGTACGTCCTTGATATTCCCAACTACCAGGAGGTGAGAGACCTTCACGAATATGCGAGGCACACCCTCGATATTCCCATTTACCCGGAGGTGAGAGACCTTCACAAATATCCAAGGTACGTCCTTGATATTCCCAACTACCAGGAGGTGAGAGACCTTCACGAATATCCAAGGTACGTCCTTGATATCCCCAACTACCAGGAGGTGAGAGACCTTCACCAATATGCGAGGCACGCCCTCGATATTCCCAATTACCAGGAGGTGAGAGACCTTCACGAATAATCGGGGCACGTCCTCAATATTCCCTATACCAGGAGGTACGCCCTCGATATTCCCAATTACCAGGAGGTGAGAGACCTTCACGAATATGCGGGGCACGCCCTCGATATTCCCCTTTACCAGGAGGCGAGAGACCTTCACGAATATGCGAGGCACGTCCTCAATATTCCCAATTACTAGTCGGTGAAAAACCTTCATGAATATCCAAGGTACGTCCTCAATATTCCAACTACCAGGAGGTGAGAGACCTTCACCAATATCCCAGGTATGCCCTCGATATTTCCCAATCGCCAGGAGGTGGGATACCTTCACAAATATCCAATGTATGTTCTCAATATTTCCAATTATCAAGTACCCATTCGATACTTGTGAATGCCCAAGTATCCCCCAAGAATTCATACTGGTGATCATCCAAGTACCCATTTAATGCCTATGGTCAGCCAAATACCCATTTTGACACCTGCAAGAGCCCAGATACCCTTTAGGTTAGTACTTGTGAATATCCAGGTACTCTTTGATATGCTTGTGAATGTCTAGATATCTTCCAGAATTGATGTCATGAGAAAGGTCGGCACATCCTCCCGAGAAAGGTCGGGTTCCAACTGGTGTCTTCGACAGAAGTCAAACGCCCCACAAATCGATGCCCTGAGAAAGGTCAGTGCATCCTCCCGAGAAAGGTCAGGTTCCATCCAGTGTCTTTAACAGAAGTCAGACACCCCAACAAATACGATGCCCTAAGAAAGGTCGGCGCATCTCCCGAGAAAGGTCGGGTACCAACTGGTGTCCTCGATACAAATCAGGCACCCACAAATGAGATGCCCTGAGAAAGGTCGGTGCATCTCCCGTCAAGGCGACCGAAGAAAGGTTCGGGTCCTAGACAAATCACTAATTGTTTTAACAGGCGACCGAAGAATGGTTCGGGTCCTGGAGAAGCAATTTCCCGTCACGGCGACCGAAGAATGGTTCGGGTCCGAGACAAGCCCTTGATTACTTCAACAGGCGACCGAAGAATGGTTCGGGTCCTGGAGGAGCAATCTCCCGTTAAGGCGACTGAAGAAAGATTCGGGTCCTAGACAAATCACTAATTGTTTTAACAAGCGACCGAAGAATGGTTCGGGTCCTGGAGAAGCAATTTCCCGTCACGGCGACTGAAGAATGGTTCGGGTCCGAGACAAGCCCTTGATTACTCCAAAAGGCGACCGAAAAATGGTTCGGGTCCTAGAGGAGCAGTCCCCCGTCAAGGCGACCGAAGAAAGGTTCGGGTCCTCGACAAATCATTGATTGTTTTAACAGGCGACCGAAGAATGGTTCGGGTCCTGGAGAAGCAATTTCCCATCACGGCAACCGAAGAATGGTTCGGGTCCGAGACAAACCCTTGATTACTCCAACAGGCGACCGAAGAATGGTTCGGGTCCTTGACAAATTATTGATTGTTTTAACAGGCGACCGAAGAATGGTTCGGGTCCTGGAGAAGCAATTTCCCGTCACGGCGACCGAAGAATGGTTCGGGTCCGAGACAAACCCCTAATTGCTCCAATAGGCGACCGAAGAATGGTTCGAATCCTGAAAGAGCAATTTCTTGTCAAGGCAACCGAAGAAAGGCTCGGGTCCTAGACAAATTATTGATTGTTTTAACAGACGACTGAAGAATGGTTCGAGCCCTTGAAAAGCAACCTCCTCGTGTCACCAGGTAAGATGACGCCTTGATACTTGCCAAAGCTCGGGGCTCACACCCTATCTCACTCACTTCCGGTAAGTAACTACAGGTATCTTCTTATCTGTCTTAATATATATAATGTTATATTGCTCTTTTTACATAGAACAAAGAGGTTCCAAATAAAATATAATCCGCTACGCATATATGGCCAAATTTTAGGCATCATTTTGTCTTTGAATGCAACCTCTGCGAACTCACCTTCAAAAAGGGGCAGCTGTTGACGCCTAAAATTAGGCTTTATTTTATTTTGTTTTTCGGATAATAAACGAAAAAAAAAAAGCAAAAAAATAAAAGCAAAAACGGAAAAGAAGAGAAGCAGCCTCCTCATGGGCCCTCGGCCCATTTTCGCCTCAGCCCGGCCCAGCCGGGTCTTCTTCTTCCTCATGCAATTGCAGCACACGTGCAGGGGACCGCGATGCCAGAGCGGAGAGGAGGAGCAGCGGCGATGGGAAGTGGAGCGAGGGGAGCTGGCGCCGGATGGGACGCCGGTTCGGCCTGCAAAAGCCGTGGCGATCGCCGGTCGAACTCCGTCAACCGGCCGCCCCTCGCCTATAAATACCTCCCCCCCCCCCCCCGACGACGAAGGGGGACACGAGATCGCGAAGGGAGAGAGGGAGCCAGATTGAGTCGCAACCCTTGGACACCCCACTGAGAGACTTCAGGGGGGCCGAGGGCTCGCGGCCTCAGATCTGAGCCCTGCCGGAGGGAGAGCAGAGAGAGGAGAGAGATCGAAGGAAGAGAGGAGAGTTCAAGCACCCTCCGCCGCTATCGCCGCCGTTTGCCGTGCAAGCTGCCGTTCGCGGGCAGGTAACGTACTACCGCCACCATCGCAACCCCCCGGTCGTCCAACCCTCGTTCTTTCCACACCGCCGTCGTCGCCATCGCCGCTGTGACGCCTTAGCCCTCCCCTCCCTCGGCGCCGCGAATCGAGAACCCTAGGGTTCCCGATTTTTCCAGGTCATGGCCTCGGATCATTGGATCGGATCCGGGCCATGAACCGGGTAGGGTTTCCGCGCTTTGAGGCCGGGTCGAGATTCGGGTCGGACCCGGGTAGGGTTTCGTGGGGAGTCGGGTCGTGGGGCGGAAAAAGATCGTCTGTAGAATTCGCAAAGAGTTCTTTTTATCCCCCATTGCCTCAAAACCTTTTGCTTCTCGAGTAAAATGTAGATCCTTGAGGAAGCAACATAAGATCTCAAGGAAAATAACAAGTCGTTTAACATGACGTAGAGATTTTGCTTTCTCATATTCTTTCCCTTGAGAGAGAGAGAGAGAGAGAGAGAGAGCGGCCATTTGAGAATGTTCAAATCCTAGGACAAACAAGATTAGTGAAAAGAATACAAATTACAATAGTCCACGTGAGAGATTACAAGGAGTTCCACGAAGATAACAGGCAAAACATTTTAAAGACGGCCAATCCCGAGTAGACAATTTGATCAATATGTCCAGCCCAGCAATGTTAAGTTCCCTCAGGAACAACTGCAACAAAAATCAACAAATGAATTGCAGATTTTCCCCGCCTATCCCATATCGAACCATTGTGCGAGAGGAGCAGATCAATCATCCTAGAAAAGCCCTCCCACAACATTCACATGGGTCGACCATTGAGCGGTGTGCTGTGAGGACATGGATCATCTTTTTGCGGGAGATAATAGAAAGTTAAGCCACGTAAAAACAGCTAGACAGAATTGGGCTGGAGTCCATGTTAGTCATTGCAAGCAAGAACCAAGCTTGCTCTCAACACTTAGCCAGACCAAGGATAATATAAAGCAGGTGGTCACTGCACAATCTTGGGTATTGCAGCAGCAATACAGGGCTGGACCATCTGAATTCTCTCCATGGCAGTGTCCTGCAATGGACTGCCCTTGGTAGTTTTCTCCAATAGAGGAACGAGTGACATAAATATTTCCATCCTCGTCACATCTCGATTTGCCTGCAAAAAGTTGCAAAAGTGAAAAAGACAGCGCTTAACGAACAAAGGAGGAGATCCTCTCATAGGAAGTAGGAATGAGTTCAGACTGATGATTGAAAAAGGGAGCATTCGTTTAAACTTGAAACACACCAACTCCACCTTTGTAAGTAGATACTCTGCAATATGCCAAAGAATGGAAAATGATAGCAGGGCAAAAGTGTTAAATTAGATGATCACCTCCACGGAAAATTGTGCCCAAATCTTGTCATTCCGGGCTTCCACCTTCCCCCTAAGAATGGTCAATCCTAATCCTCGGATAATGTCAGCTATCTCTAGAAAGTAACCCCGTTCTTGACAAAGCATCTGTTGCAACCCTCAATGTAAATAAGGCATATCTGGAAAAATTCAGAGAGAATGAAGTAAATAGGATATCATAGTCAATACCTCTACAAGCATCTGACCAGGTGGGTTAAGATCCTCGACTATGATTGGGCAGACCATTGACTGTGAACCTACTTCAAATGCCCATGTTGCTCCGCCGTCAAAATTGTCTTTCAAAAGCAATCCACCTTCTCTGTCAATAATCTGCATCTTAAGACAAGAAACTCATGAGCTACCTAGGGTGATATATTCATGCACACTAGTATGTGCAATATCTCTGGAGAGAGAGAGATATATACTTTGGATTCGGCAGTTTGTTCTAGCTTGTCAGCATGCTTTGTGACACCTTGAAGGAAAAGCATGTGCTTGATGGTGCGTTCCAGCAGAGCATCTATACTACACTGTTGAGGCCCATAGCATATTAAGTTATATAGGCATCGTGATGTGAACATCATAAAGATTAAACAGCAGATAGTAAATAGTGGGAAAATAAGTAAAGAGAGCATTACTTTTGCCCCATTGGGTACAATTTCCCGCAGCTCCTTTACACGATCTTGGATCATCTGGCGGTCCTTTGGCCTGGGTCTAGGATTCTCTCCAGGTTTTAACCTTTTACGATTTGATTTTATCAGTTCGTCAGGCTTCTTGGAATAACCAGTGGAGACACTACTGTCACGCTTCATTGCATGACTCTGCTCAACCCAGGAACTAATCTGGGATCCATGGAAGGAATGACTGCGTGTTCCCTCCTTGTTACAGCCAGATATGAAAGAACAAGGGGCTGTTGTCCCAATTTTTTCCAGAGGCTTTGGGAATCCAAAAGACTCCCGTGGCACCTTGTCCAGCGAACTAAAGCAGCTATAGCTGGAAGAACTACTAGGGACACTGGAGCTACTCATATTTGTCAATGTCGTCTTACAGGATACAGCATCATCTGCACATTGCTTCGGAGCTCTAGTAACTACAGCATCTAAAAGATCACCATCTCCAGCACCAGCCCCCAGGAAAACACCACTTTCTGAAAAGCTCTCACTAGTTGAGTATAAAGCCGAACCAGAGTCCTTCAACACTGAAATCAACGTTTCCTTGCCCATCTTCCCAGGGCTACCATCAAGCCCACCACCGTTTACTTTACTGAAATTGCTGTTTAGAATTTTATTTTTGAATTCCACACCCAATACATCAAATAAATCATCTCCTGATGAATTATTTGAAGTTTCTTCCACAAAATGAAAACTTGTGCTATTACACTTCTCATAAGCATGAAGAGACTGAGGAATGAGCTCCTTCACTGACACATGCTCATTTGAACCATTGAAGGCTCCTGCCAGAGCACTTTCCATCTTCAGTTGCCCAGAAGGAAAATCAATTCCAGTAGCTTTCATGTCCATGGGATGATTTGTCTGATTTAAGCCTCCTGAAAGCAAATGGCTCATTTTAGTGGTTGTACTGTCATCTACCCTCATTAAAGGGATACCCTCCAAGCTTGATGAATCATTGTCGCGGACTTTGACCTCATCTGTCTTTGTGAAAACCAGTCTCGAAATTTCCTTTTGTTGACAATTTATTCCATTATTGACCCCATGCAATGCAGTTATGTCTGAAACTTTATGCATATCAATGTGCACTGCCCCGTTTGTTCTCAACTGAGAAGTGACACGGCCATCTAATGCATGACTCTTTTCAATGATAAGGTTTCGAGCACAGACATCCGAATACAAATTCATCTCTGATGTCAAGTGGTTGCGGTTAACACCTAATTGGCCAAAACCACTTTGATGATAAGATCCTGTCCTTATGTTAGATGAAGCAGCCTGCTGGTGCGGCTGTACCTCAAGTGCACTGCAAACTGATTGGGATCCAAAATCTCCAGCTCCAAGTTGGCCATGGGACTCGAGCAAACTCAATGGCTGGTTAGAAGTCTGAAATCCTACAGCAGTGGTCAAAGGATTATCTTGAACTCGCATTATTTGAGAAAAAGATTGATGATTAGCGAGCCCTGACAAATTAGCATTTGTACTCATGACCTTACCATTTCTAGACAGATTTGCAGCAGGCATTCCAAGAGAAACAGCTAATTTGGCTGCATAAGTGTCAGAACACACGGAACCTGGGACAAACCCCAGTTGCAGGATCAAACTCCTCACTTCATCCACAAATCTCACATTCTCCATAATCTGAAGGGACACCCACCAATAGATTAGAAATGCATATTCAAATCTACCATTACCACGCACAACTTGCATCTTGGAGAAGTAATTGAGCCATTGATTAACCAAGTAAAAAAGAATTTTGTATATGACTCTACAGGAATCATTGGCCCACATTAATAAATGCAAAATTACACCACCACCAACCACTATTTTCTTCCCAGACTGTCGCTTTCATGTCCAGGCCAGAGGTTGGGTTGGTGAATGGTCAAAGATCTTTCAATTGCCCATATACAAGACTTCATGATAAGTAGCATTTTTTAACAAAAGACTAAGAACAAATTCTCCCATGCTAATAGAGAAGAAAGAACCAATTGTACCACAACCAACAAATTTGCACTCAGAAGCCATGTTTGAATATATGAGTACTCCATAATTAGTTCAGCTCTAAAAGGGAACTTGAGAGTGACATTTAATTTGTTTACTAACTTATTAACTGCCTTCTGGAAGCCCAGTGACACCTACTATAACTGTTACAGTCCACAAAACTCAATATGAGAATTCTAGAATCCTGCTTAAGATATGCTGCAAGAAGTTCTAAGACAATCACAGAGCTGATAACAAATAACAAAAAGATCAAATAATGCTCGAACTGAAGTTGATGAAAGCAAAGCAGCTAAACAATAGAAGTGGGAGGCTGTTCTCCGACATCTCCGGGTATTATAAGTTTTCCAAAGAAAACGAGGATCCGGACAAAATCAATGAAAGGGAAAAGATCCAAACGAATGGAAAGGAAAAAACAAGGGATGAATTCAACTTCAGAAGGAAGACTTACGTGTAAAGAAGAACCGACTTGTATAACTCCATGCGGAGTTATTGGAATGACCGCAATTGTCTGTGGACCATATATAAATAATAATAAATAAACAAAAATTCATATACAAGCATGAAGAAGAACATCCGAGAATATATAAAAGACTGGGTTACCTGCATTCCAGCCGAAAATTGGTGAAGCATCTCATTTTGTACCTTGAACAATGAACATGCATCGACAAAAAATGAGTCAGATTAGGTTCTGTCATTTTTTGGTTTCGAAAACTTATGTTCCAATTCTAAAAACAGAACAACCACCCAACAACTCCCCAATCCAGAATTCCCCATAAAAAAGAATATATAGGCGCATTCTTCCCATGTTAATTAATATTCTAAATGTAGGAAGCCATATGCAATCGAAATGCAACAATACCCATCGAAATATTACAATATCTAAGGAATAGAAGAGAAAGAATCTGAACGGAAATATCTCTGACCATATTAATTGTCCAATACAAACATCCCTCTCAAAGTGCTAGAAATTGAAGAGGAAAAAGATGCGCTGAACTGTAGTATGGCCCCATAACTTAATTACTTATATCCTCATTCAACTTCATTGAAGGAAAAACTATCACCAAAAGTGTGTATATACTCCAAAATAATATGAAAACGTACATGATTAGACTTCCCTATTCTCCATGACTGTTATTAGCAGCAGATTTTGATAAAAACTCAAGAACATAAACCATATTTTCTGAGACCCAATTCAATATATGCTTTGCCATTTTCAAACAAAATTTCTCAGAGTCCATCTTTGTCATACCTCAGGTGGATAGGCATCCCCATTATAACTACTTGAAAGTATCCACAGATGATTTCCTGTGAACGCAGCTCGTCCTATTATTCTGAAAATATAATAACCAACATTGTACAAACTGAAATGACAAAAATGAGGAAAGCAAGCAAAAGTAAAGGAAAAAGCAGAAGAAGAAACCGATGCATACCCTTCACCTACAATATTGATCTGATTTTGTATCATCATCTTGTCAATCAGTGACTGAATTTTACCCGCTACATGATTTTCAGGCATAGCAAACTGATTTTCAGGAGTGACCAAGCATCCATCAAACTCCCCCACAGGCATTTTACCAATCACAGATACAGCATTTGAAGGAGGAACACAACATTGTAGAGGCTCATAGTAACATTCTTCCCATATTAACAGCCTGCAATGGATATGTACATTTCTCAAATTCAACAAAGGGATTGATGACACATCTCAAGCTCGTGTTAAGAATTTTTAAAAATGTTTGACAACAAAATTCAGTTTTCAGGCTAGAGTTAACACAGACAAAAAATGCTCAAGGGAAAAAGGTGCCTGAGGCTCATCTCAGAAACTTGATATAAGTTCCATCTCCCATCCCAGAACTACAAGTTCACGACATGCACAATGCTTGGAACAAGTCTTTTTCCTAATGAATCTTGAATCAGCTTTTAGAATAAGTTCTTTGCTCTGAAGTCTGAACAGCCAAAAGTCAAATGGGTGCCCGGTGGGCAAATCCAATGATTCATTATTGACAATTTTGTCAAATATTCTACAACCAAATTCAAACCTGGCTGGTGAATCCTTCCTAATAATTAATTCCTGAGCTTGGTTATCATAATCACATGGTCTATACAACTAAGGAATCATTTACCTTGTCATATGACAAATTCACACAGTTTGAGAATTAATTTCATGTCACGGTATGTCATAGACCTTTCACTGCTACAAACAAGCTTCCAAGGAAATTTGCAACCAGCCGCATCTACTTGGATGTAACAACTTTTTTTATTTTAGCAATTATTTTTACAGAAGGAACCAAATGGCCGGTACATAATAATTTTCTACGGCAAGTGCAGATTATAACAGGTCAGAGCACTTACAGCGCGCAGTGAAAGCACGAAAAACTTAATTTTTCACCTATTTGATTGGATCTTCATCCAAACCAGAAAATTCCAAAGGAAAAGGAACGACAATATTACCATGTCCCACAACAAAGTTAATGCGAAATATTATCAAAGATAAAGTAAATTAAACGAACCATAAACTAAGAAGACTTTAAGCTGCACATGCATAACAGATCCTCTTTTAAAAGTAAGAAATTTTTTTTAGGACTCGGTTTATTGGACTGCTGCGTCGATTTCTTTGACTTTTCCAGCATACCCACGACGACAAGCAACGAAAGGTCTGAAATTTCCTGCACTACCCATCGACCCAAAAAGAGAGAAAAAGGAAAACTGCAGCGACACAAACTAGAAAACAAGACAGGCCTGACGCGGCCACTTTGACAGTTTGACTCCACCTTCAACGCTCAAGGGGCTCAACGCCGACAACGAAAATCACTTTCGATTATAGAAATCTCTTCAGTCATCTAATTTTTCTTCCGAACGAAAACAGGAAAATTCATCAGAATATGCAAACTTTTCGATTTGTTAAATGTTTTCGTTCCAGAAAATTGGCAAAGTACTGTTTTTGTTTCTTTTGTTATATTTCCCAACTGAGGAAAAAACTTGAAACTATCTCTTTCGTCCAGTTCTCCTGGAAAAACAGCCGAAACAGAACTCGCAGCAAGAGTTCGACCCATGCATATGGGGGAGATAATGAAGAACCAAGAAAAAAGTTCGAATTTTCCCGGTAATTACGAGACCACAAAGAATCATCTGCAACCAAACGGTCGGTGAAACCAGAAGGGAAAGGACGAAAGCGAAGAGGACGGGCTTACTTCGGATTTTGGCAGCCGAACTTCCAGAACACGGCGTACGACCACTGATTCACGCCGCAGATCGTCTTGAGCGCTTCTTTCAGCAAGTACCCCATATCGCTCCGAGCTCCGACGAAGCTCCGGACAGCAAAAAAACGGGGGCGTCACGACAGAGCAGCGCGCGCGCGCGCGGGGACCAAGCATGCACGAGCAGACAAGGAGGGGGGGAAGGGAATTTCGAGAGGGCACTCGCGGGGCGCCGGGCCTAACTGCCGCGGCACGATCCTCGTCCCGCCTGCTTAGTCCTCAGCCCACCGTTCCTCTTCCTCTCCGGCTCCAAGTTCCCCGACTTCATGCTCCGGCAGGCCATCTCCGGCGATAAGTTTTGAGAGAGAGAGAAAGAAAGAAAGAGAGAGAGAGCTCGAGAGCTCGAGAAGGGGAGGAGATCGGTAAAGAGAGAGAGAGAGAACCCAGAAAACTCAAATGATGCCGAAGGCTTCAAGCTTGTACATGGCCATAATTTGCTCCATTCTCGCCGCCCACAGAGAGTTTCTCAGCAAAGCGATGAGCTCTAAAGCCACGGCAAATTCCCACAGAGGAAGAGGGAGAAAGGGAGGAAGGAGGGGGTGAACCGGTGAGGGGAGTCTTCACTTTCACTTGCAGACAGAGGGTGCGCCTCTCGCTCGCTCCTCGGCTTCGCTTTCGCTCCCCGATCTCCGTGCAGGCTCTGGCTCCCCCGTGCGCGCTGCCCGATAATTCTCCTCCACTTCCCCGCAAAAGTGCGTCATAATAAAAACGCCGGGGACCCCGGGGCCCCCGGGGGGGGGGGGGGGGGAGGGAGAGAGAGAGAGAGAGAAGAGAGAGAGGGTTGCGGGTTCGAGGAAAGCGGGCACGGAGTTGGGGCGTAATTACGGTCGCCTGCCACTGAAGGGGGTGGGGGGTAGGGGCTAATTTAAAATGACGGGCGGGTGAGAGGAGAGAGAGGATCGAGGAGTGTCTGGTGCGGGTTGTTGTCGTGCTCGCGTCATATTTCTCCCCCGAATTTCCCTTTTTACCCCCCACGACCCCCAAAATTTGCCGACGCTGGGTTTTATGAATCTGTCGAGTCTTGTTATAAACGTCGATTTTAATGACGTTTAGTTATGAGTACGTATATGATGTGTTGATTGTACCGATGCCGCATCGAGGTTCTTTTTAGTTTGAAGTGAAAAATTCACATGGTATTTAAGTATCCCAGAAGCATAAAGAAACTATTGAAAGAAACATAGTTAAGAGAATTAAATCGAACACTTTTGGTAAAAGTATTGGGATGGAAAGCGAAGTTTTGTTTTGTTTTTTCTTTTTTTTTGGTAAATAAAAAGTGTAGTTTTGTTGATTTTTCTTTGTAAGCTGAATTTTTTAGAAGAGGGTTTAAATCTTACACGGTAACTAGAATAATAGAATATATTCATAAAATGCAAGAATGGAAAGTGCAACTTTTCAATCAATTAGACAATGGTCATTTTAGATCCTTGAAATTGAACCATAAAATTCAATATCATGGGGATGTATTCAGGCCAAATGTCCAAGTATAAGGTTGTGTTATAGTAATCTTCTATAGCAAAAGGAAAACTTGTGGTTAAACTCTGAATAACATCAGTATCTATTTTTTTATATAGTCAAATGAATAGTTAAACCTACAACGTAAACAATTGAATCTCTGGTCGGCACCCCAATCCACTATAGAAAACTTTTGCTAATATTCAAATTTTAAAAGTACTTAACTCTAACTCTAGATGCAAGATATACTAGAAAATTCACCGACTAGCAAGTTCAAGTAATTTTTCGACCAAAAAAGACAAGTTGAAGTATGTTCGATGCATGTCATTTGCTTGCTTCAAAGCCTAATGGATTCACTTGAAAACCTAGTTAGTCCCAATGCTCGAGCGCATCTATAAGTAGGCCAATTAGCATTGTCTTCGCACCTAAACCGGATTATCTAGCATGAGCTGCGCCAAATTAACTTTCCTTGGAAACAATCACGCATGCTCTAGCTGGTTATAATCCCCAATGAATGGATAAACACGAGCCAAACTCCCCCAGGTTTTCAAAGATTTTAGAATCTTTTTCAGCTTTCTATCTTTTGAAATTCTGTCACCGATCAAAAAGGAAATATTTCCAGTAGTTCGCGCACTAACTTTTCTTCCAAAGAGTGTGACCAGAGATTGAAAAAAATTTTAACTTTTCAATAAAATATTCTTAACAAGTATTTCGATAAGCCTTTCTCTCACCCTTTTTACCAAGAAGAAGACAGCCATTTTCGTTTTGTGTCGTTTGTTTATTTAAACTTTGGGAAAAGGAGAGTCCGTTTGGTGATTAGTGATTATCCCTACTCTTCCCTGATGCTGTTCTTTCTCGCGCAAGAAAAACTGTGCAGGTCATGTGCGTGTTGAGCCCATAAAAATCTCCACTCACCCCATGAAAGGGAGAATGACTTTAACCCTAATTCCCAGAAACAGGAAAGGAGCAAAAGCCAGCCATTGTTTCGTTCCGTCTTCGAGCTTGGAGCTTTTCTCTGCATGTCCACAGCTTTTTGTTCGCCTAATGCTCTCCCACTCGATTTGTTTTTGGCTGTGGCTCTCTGTGGCTCTACGCCATCATGTGTTCTCATTATATGCCTACAAAGTCCAAGCCAAGAGTAGGGTTTTCTTATTTTATTTTGGTTAGGGGCGAAACAGATTAGGGTTTGCTATAGAACCATAATTTTTTTTTCTGTATACCTTTTTCAGTAATCTGATGGTAATCTAGTTATTTTCCTTGTATATAATTGAATTTAAAAAAAAAAGAAATTAGAACAACGTTTTTCGTTTTCTTTAAAGAAGTTGTCTAAGCAGTGTGTATCAAGCGCCCACTCCTTCAGATATGTACCATTCAAATTATATGTCAATACATGGAGGGAGGGAGGGGAAATATGAATTACCCTCTTTCTCATTTTCATTCCTTTTCTTTTTTTCTTTTTTTTGTGCTTTTTGGCTATTTCTATTTCTTTTGGTGGAAAACCCTTTTAGAATCAACTTGAAATAATCTCATCAATAGCAATCAAGATCTATGCAGATCTAATTCATTAATGTTAAGTCCCACCCTATCTCGGTTATGTGTTTCCCATTTATATCTTTTATGAGTGTTATAGAAATGACACTAAAGCCTATAGAAAAATTTAAAGATGAATAGGAAATTTGTAAAAAATTCACACAAGAATGGAAAAAGATATGGGATATTGTATAGCATGAAAATGACAATTCATTTCTCTTATTTATATTTATGTGACTCTTGTGAAATTTTCAAATGTTGATCAAGTATGACTCTTGTTGGCCGAGGCGGCAATTCTGGTCATATTCCTTTCAATAAAACTATGAGATATTGTATAATATATATGCATTGGCCCACTTAAACTTTCTTAGCTAGGTATTGAGAACTGAGGTGCTTTTTCTCTATACTCCTTTCTTTTGCCAAAAAGTAAATAAATAATTAACAAGTAGTCAAAAACAATGAAAGATTCACTTGGTGGGTGGACTGTTTGGACTGTGGAAGAAGAGGTTTTTGAATATAAAAAATCAAGTGGGTCTTGTAAGTTGCAAAAGCTGAGAAGGAATAATAGTACTGATTTATTTAGATTAGGGTTGGTGACTGGTCTCTCGTCTGAGCCAAATAAAGAAGTTTGTATAGGATGCATGAAAAGATGGAGCCCTAGTTGTAATCACATGAGGATATTGCTTCTTTTGGGTTTTCGTTTGCATTATTTTTCTTTAAAATCAAGTGTCTCAAGTGTGTAAATATATTTTGGAAAAGCGGGTAATAATTTATGTTAAAAAAAATAATTAACATTGATTTCTTGACTGAGTTTCAGTCATGCATCTTGCTCAATACATATATTCTAGAGCATGGCATTCTCCATCAAAGTTAGGTACGATATCAAAAGATCACCATGATATCCATGATAATTGGGACAATTGAAAGAAAGGCCGAAGAAAGTTTGGATGGTAGTGCACACACATATACCTTTTTCTCTCCTAAAAACATTGATAAATTAGTCTAGTAAATCTTGATCTAGAGTGGCCAACTATAAATGACGTATTTGTTGAGAAATTGTCCAAAAAGTCTTCAACTTAGTGTGGAGAGACAAATTTAATCATAAACCTTTCAATTGTGCCAATTTAATCATAATTTTTTTGACGATTCACCAATATAGTCTTTTCGATCAAATATCCAAATAATAGGTTTATGACTAAATTGGCATATATTGAAAAGATTTAAGACTAAATTGACAAATCTTCAAGAGGTTTATAACTAAATTGGCTCAATTGAATTATTTAGGATTGATTAGCGTTCGTACAATAAGTTTAAGACTTTTTAGACAATTGTCCTCTCATTTGTTTAGAGGCACATTTAATTGAAATTTGATATATTACTTAATAAACTAATTTTGTAGATTAATTTTAGTAAACCTGCCATCCTTCCCAATAAAAATGTGCCATTTTCTCACGTTTCATATTATAAGATGTAATCTTAACGTTATGACAACAAAACAAAAAAAAAAAAAAAAAAAATTGAAGTCGACATTTTTATGAACATGTAGCCTAATCAGCCCACTCATCATTTGATCAGGTTTAGTCGTAATCTTTTGCCGATCCATCGGACTTTTGAGGTGGCAATTATACAAAAGAAAACGAAGATAGGACTATTGAGGCGTCTTATGTTTGTGCGAATGATATAAGTCAAAAAATCTCTGATGTTCTGGTTCTTTTGCTATTAACTATGCTATAAATGATTTAGTTATAAAAGAATGACAGGAAAATTATCAAAAAAAAAAATCATAAATCTATTGTAGTTTTGTCAATTCATTCATAAACCTTTTAATTTGGCCAATTTAGTCTAACCTTTCAATAGGGCCAATTTAATTCTAAATATTTTATTGATTTAGTCTCAAATCTTTTAACATTTTACCAATTTAGTCATTCCAACTAATTTTGACTAAAAATCATTTACATGATTGTCGGCCATCCAAAGTTAACGTGGATAAATTTTGCAATTTTTAATTTTAATGAATTTTTAAATTTATTTTCTTCTTTTATTTATTTTTTTCCAACCTTGGGTCAACGAGGGCTAGTGATTCTCCACTAGTCTGGGCGAGGGCACCATGGCCCTTCCCCACCACGACAATGGTGTTGGGCCCTTGCCCATATCCCAAGCAAGGGCTAAAACCCTCGCCCATTAGCCGACGAGGGCATCACAGCCCTCACTCAGACCAAGCCATGGTCATTGGCTCAAGGTTGGAGAAAAGAAGAAATGAAACGAAAAACATAAAAAAAAAATTACAAAAATTGTCCACGTCGGCACTAATCATGTTACATAAGATAGCCAATGCTGACTATAAATTATTAAGTTGACAATTTCTAGCCAAAATTAGCCGAGAGGACTAGATCAGCAAATTGTCAAAATACTTTTGACTAAATTGGCATAATTGAAAATTTTATAACTGAATCAACTAATTGTCAAAGAATGTATGCTTGAATTATTAGGTAATTTTTCCAAAAATGACCTTTGACCATTTTCTAGGGACACTACTTGAGCTTGAAATACTTGCCGCGATGGTTTCCAATAACTAAAAAAAAAAAAAAAATTGACTTCTACCAATAAAGTCAACATTTTGACGTGACTGAAGAAAAATACATGAAGGTAGATGGGCATTTTTGCAAAAATTAAATTGTTGGAGTGGAAGTGCGGTTGAATTCAGATCCCATGTGTTTTGCACCTTTTTTTCCATCAAATGATTTTGAGTAGACCAACTTGGATTTTGTTGTCGACCCACTACTTAGTCCAAAATGATTCGGTACCCAAGTCAATAAACTCGACAAAGCAAGCTAATTATAACTGGATCCTAGGTAAAATGATAATATATTAAGGATTGGGTAAGTTTGATAAAACGGACGAGGTTTTGCATGCATAACATCTTCAGTTTTGGATCTAAACAAGCAAGAAGTCTAGGATTTGACCATTTACATAGTGGAGCTTTTTCGAGTCGGGCCGCAGGAAAATGAAAATGATTCTCTATAAATCTCCCAATTTACCATTGACAAATTACCTTTTTTTCAGACCATGTAAGAATAGATTGACGGTAACATTCGACTAATTTAAATAAAAAATAACAAAGAAGTGAAATTGAGAACATCACAGGGAAAAGTTGAACAAGGTCAAATCACTTGCGATACATCCGCAAAAGCTCAAAGGAGTTGATCTAGCCAAGCTCTCCATTATTTCTATCTCTTGCTTGAGTGGAAATAGGCAAAAGGAGTTGGGTCTTGCGGGCGTGGGAGAGGGCAAAGTGCTCCACCACACACACACCACCAAACAATCAATTATTTCTCCAAAATGATTTGATCTTGAGAGCCATAAAAAGAGAAAGGCAAAAAGATAAGGCCACCAGGGGACAAACCCAGCATGAGAATCTTGACATTGGGAATTTGGGACAAGATGTGTTATTTTGTGTGTGTGAAATCTCTCCTAAATCCCATTTTGGATCCTTCCTTAAACAATCTTTTGTCCAATGCATATGATGGAATGTTCTCCTATCAGCCCACCACAAATAATTTTTTTGGTGAGATTTAGTTTAATCCTGACACGTGTCAGTCATTATATTGATTTGTTGGGTATCACCGCATTATTTATCATCCAATGGGGTCCTACTTTATAATTCATATGTATATTCCGTTGATGGCGGATTTACTTCAACTTTTTTCTCCCCTTTTTGCTTTGCAGGGATTTTGAAGTTCCTTTGAGATTTTCTCAGTTGAGTTCTCTTTATTGGTCGGTTTGGAGAGACAGTAATCCGTACACGCATACCTTTATAAAATATTTTATTAATAAAGTGCTCCAATGGTACTTACTAGGTAACCAAGGTAAATTATCGAAGGAAACATTTGAATTATCAAAAATTGACATATCAAAATAGCTATTAATGAAGAAAAAAACCATGGAGGTATCTAATATCATATCTGACAAGTAAACCCAAAAAAAAAAAAGGAAAAGAAAGTGTTAATCCCATGCATTGCACAGGTAGATGATGCTAATTTTAAGATAATTATCTAAAAAATATTAAACATATTATATGGCAATCAACTCAATTTTAAATTTTTAAATTTGGTTAATTTAGTTCTAAAACTCTTGATAATTTGTCAATATAATCATTTCAGCAAATTTGCTAAAAATTGCCAATGTAAACACCAGTCCTCTTACGTGACGCATGCAGCACTTGTACAATTTTTGCAATTTTTCGCCTTTTGAATATTTTGTTTATTATTTTCTTTCCTTCTTTTTTTTTTTTTTTTCACTGTTCTTCTTCCTGGATTGGCCAGTGGCCCGGTGACTCCTGCCGCTCACCAAGCAAGGACCGCAAAGCCTTGGCTATTGCCGCCGACCTTAGCTCCTCAATCAAAGAGAAGATGACAAACTCAAACTGGAACGGCTTTGGCGAGATCTCAAGGCTCTCAGGGGCTTTGAGAGGAGGAGCCTCTTGGATTGGGATAAGTAGAGGGTGAAGATAAGGATGCCATCGATGGATATAGGGTCACCACTAGTGCTCCACTCGATATTGGTGGTCGATGGGGTTGGTGGTTCAGGTGATGACGCTAGAGGTTGTAATGCTTGCACCGCAAGATCAAGCCATTTGGCAGTGCCAATTGCTTTAGCTGCTCAAAGTCATGCTTCCCAATTGAGTCGCTCATGCAGATCGGGCTACCCAAGATCACCCAAGAAGCGGCACGAAGCAGAGCGTGCAACCCTCGCAAGCCCTTCCCTGATGGGTAGCTGGCATTTCCAGGCCTCAGCTAGTCTTCTAGGAAGATGACCAATGGTGGGAAAAAAAAATGAATAATTCATAAAGTTATAAAAAAAAAAAAAATCATTCAGATCAGTATTCGCCCTAACTTATTAATCATTCCTTTTTCTGCCAAGGCAAGATTTCATCACTTAATATGTCGTTTTGTCAGGGGAGATTCTATTCTTGAATCTCATGTGGCGAGCGAAAGCAACAACGAGTATAAGGGTTGAGATGGGTCAAAAGCATTGCAATGCATGACATGACCCCTAGTGCTAGACTCCGAATGAGATTTTCGGATCATACTAAGGGGTCTGAAACTCCATTCCTATCAAAAGTAATGAGAAAATGAATCGTACTTAATGGGTCATAAATCGCTACGAGGAAATGATCTTACTTTGCTCCCTTTCCGGATTCTTTATCGCCCGCTTTTTTCTTTTCCCCTCGGAAATCAAGTGAAACTTTTTTCAGCTTCTGCATGAGCCTACACTTAATGGGCAACAGAACAAAACACTTATGATTAATCTGCTTTTCGGAATTATGCATGTCTCCATCTCCAGCTCGTTAAATCACGCGATGTAATTGGGATGATGCATCTCCGGGGTATCCTTTCCATTTGGTCGGCAAAAGGTGTCTGATGTTAGTCAAATCCTGTGCTTAAAAAACCAAGAAAATGGAAAAACCTAATGAATCCCATGCATAGATTGTTCGGACAAAGGTCAGCCAAATCATGCTCCCAAAGAGACACTTTCGTTGTGCCTCTCTCTCGCTCTCTTTCTCTCTCAAAAATTACAAATGGAAGTGATAAATGAGATTTGGTCCAATGTCTATATCAATTCAAACGGCTGCCCTAACTTAAGGGGCTCTATAATTTTCTCTTATTGTTTAGGCCTCCAACTTGTGCAATTTATAAAATTGGGTGCTCAATTCTCGATAATTGAGTCATTTAACTTGATTTTTACGATCAAGTCCATTCATTGTTAACACACTTCCACTAAAGTGGGCGACAACTTAATATCTTTTAACCCTGAAAAAGCAAAAGAATTTTAGATATTATATGGTTTGGTATTGCGAAAGAATTGAACCAGGGAACTAGACATGAAAAAATGAACATAAAGAGAGTTAGAGAGAGAGAGAGAGAGATACTTCTTTTCGCCATGCCCCCTTCAAGCGCACATGTCAACCTAAAATGCCAATGACGATGGTTTTACCTCTAATTCTAAGGCAAACAACCTCAAAGTTATGGATGGATCGATGGATCGATGGATGGGTAGAGAAAGAGGGATGGACCGATGCTGTTTAAAGATTATATATTGGCGTCAGTAGGTGGTGACCACAACAGCAATGGCAATGGTGATGGCAGCGGAGATGAAGAAGGAGAGAGAGAGGGATAGGCCGTTCTTTTTCACGGATGATGCCGGTGTCAGTAAATGGTGACCACCACGGCAACGGCAGTGGTGATGGCAACGGGCTTTGGAAGAATTTTTACGAAATGCAAATAGGTTTGCAAAGCACTATCTACATAAGATTTGTAAATGACTTTAGTTAAAAGAAAAAGAACCAAAAATGGCAATAGGAGACTTCCAGAAGCGCGGGCGAAATTGGAGGCTCCGGTGACAGCTCATTACCGAGGACATGCAAACTCAAGCGACCCAAATCTAGTCCTTCCGAGCATTGACTTGACCCCAGGTGAGGGCTGCCGAGATTGCAGGCCCTAAATTAGTGCCACCGAGGTTGCTCAACTAAGTCAAGTCTATGTCAAGGTTACATGACCTTAGGTGACGTGGATTTGGTCCTTTGAGCATCAGCAGAACCTTAGGTGAGGGCCGTCTTGGTCGCATGACCCCAAGTGAGGTGAAGCCGGTGTTGCACAACCTAAGATGACCTAATATTGTTATCTCTTGAGTTTCTCAGCGACTAGCCACATATTTAAAGTGACGAATAGTACTTGTGAGAGGAAGAAAGATGACGAATACTAACCAGAGCAATACATAATTACAAAATTATTAGTGATTGCAAGATCGGAAGGAAATTTAAATTATATTCAAAATACCATTAGCAAATGTTGTTTTCAAATTTCACTGGGGTTTTTGCATTTGCAAAACTAAATTTCGACAGAAAGGCCTTAAGGCTTTAGTTACTAGACACCTCAACTTTGGTACAAGGACTTATCCAAAATTCTTTAAAAAAATTTAATCAAACGCTCTTTTAAACAAGTCAAACAATTCATATAGAGTTTCGAGATAATCGAATTTATGCGCCCCTGTCCATTGGTCATAAGAAAAGAGCTCTCATCGTTGATATAAGCTTTCCAATACCGCGCATAATTAGACACCCCTCCTCACGAAAATTGACGGGTCCAAACGAATCATCATCAATGATAGTGTTCTCGAAGCACACTTGAAAAGTCGGGACGAGGAGGAGCCATCGCATCTTCTAAAATCGATGGGATCAAGCACGAATATGATGGCCAATGATTGTCCTTTTGGGTATGGAAAGATTTCAAATCGCGAAAACACCTCATACTTTTTCGTTTTTGGATGATTAATTTGTAGGTACGCAAATTAAAGACAGGACATGATGACTGGGGAGTAGGAAGGCAATGAAAGATGCAAAACGGGTCAAACTAGAAATCTAGAACGCCTACGAAAATCTCAATCCAGAAGATCTAGTAATGAAAAAAAAAAAAAAAAAAAAAAAAACATAGGTCCAAAGTACAAAAGCTTCGATTATGATAGCCCCTCGGTATATGCAAAGAGAGCGAGAGAGAGAGAGAGAGAGAGAGATAGTGGAGAGACCACTCAAGGATAGAATCAAAAGACAGCCGTGAATGGCACGTCTCGAGAGATACAGGTGTGCCTGTGTAAACATCGCATATGTTTTCGCAACGTTCCCACGACAGCATCATCATTATCGACATCCTCGTCATGATTATCGTCAGCCCTAGCCAAGGATGGGTCGGGAATGTTGAGATTGGGATCGACCCCACAAGAGAGATCTTCCTGTTACTTTCAAGAATGTCTGAGAGGTGAAGGGATGGTTAGTAATAAAAAAAAATCAGAGGTGGGGGATTTGTTATTCAAGAATGCAAAATCTTTTCTGTATTGCCACCCCGAGCTTGGTTAGTCCAAGTCGGGCCAGTTCATTTCATTGTAAAGCGTCTAGGATGTTTCACCTGGTGGCTTCATCGCGGGGATCCCTGGAGGGTCCCTTTACCCTTTTGGGTTTGGCCGGAAAACCCAATGGGGATATTATCCCATACTACCCCCTCCCACTTGCCTTTAAATGGCTTGTGAGGGGAGGTCCTCCCGGGATATCCATTTAGGATGGAGCAGTTTAAAGACTTACTCGGTCTAATGCCTGTGGATTGTTGTCCTACTCTGCAGGCAGGACTTTTCCTACAGAGGGTTTTACCAGTTTTCCTTCTGGTCCAGGGAACTCACTTCCTCCCCTTCGGCCCACCCTAGGGTTCTTTCCTTAGGTGTGTCTTCATTAAGGGAGGCGGCCTGCCTGATGGCCGGAGCCTTTTAGAAACCTGCTCAGGTCTAGGGGGATTTGTTATTCAAGAATGCAAAATCTTTTATGTATTTTCTTTTATGAAGCTTGCTAGACACTTCTTGATTTCAAAACATTTTTCAGTGGCCTTTCTTGAAGGATCTATGGAGTGTGTGTATTTTGAAGTTCGAGAGTACTTAGTGTGTTTATTTTATGGAACATTAATGATTTGAAAAATAATTTACGAAATGAACGAAAAATATATATTCACTGTCTGCAAAAATATATAAACAATAATGAATAAAGAAAATATTTTTATCGACTAAGTATTTCAAGTAATACAATCAATCATTTTTAGAAATGTATTTTTTAAATTATTCATTTTTGGTAAAATAAACTGATCCAATTCTCAATCCAACTTTATGTGAATTTTCACACATGGAATTTTATAATTGCAAGATTTATTATGGGCTAATTCCTCAGTAGACGTTGCTAGCCAGCCCGAGCTTAGTAAGAGTGGCGAAAGAGATCGATAAATGGGGCTTAGTCCCTATCAATAACCCTCTAAGCCCTGCAATCGCATCCACATTTCATTTGCCAGCAAGTGGGACCAGAGTTTTTGGGCTTATGTATCCAAGTTTTCTTCAGTGGTTCCAAATCTATATGAATGCCTGAAGCATACTGATGCATAAACTATGTTGGCACCGTCCTTCTCTACCATTCTAAAATGGTGCATGTGAATTTGCTGCATCTCGACCTCGGGTCTTGTCAAAGTCCTTAACCCGCCCCTCTCAAATTAGAACTCTCCATTAGTTGTTGTCTAGACATATCAATGGAACACTATATGACCGACACTTTGTAATGTGCGATGTGGCATCGAGAGCAAGAACTAAGTTGTCGGTCGAGTGGCCCAAGCCTCGGTTTGTAAGTCGAAGGTCACAAGTTTGATTCTCCAATCTATGATGTATCATAAGAAACCTTGATTAAACTGCAAAAGGCGGATCTAAACTTAGGTGTATCGTTTATTTTGATATTTTCCACTTTTATCTAATGAGACTGTAGTGACGGCTCAATGGGCTGTTGGTACTTCATTGCAGCTATAGTCCAAACATTCCAGCGGTAGGCGAGATAGGTCTTGAACCTCTTCAAATATATATATATATTATCTTTTTTGCCTTGACTTAAGGGGAAAAAATGAGATATAGTTGAAAAATGGAGTACTATCACGGAAAGGCCACTTGCACAAAATGGGCCAAGGTCCGTTACTCACTCTTTAAGCCCTCCCCCGTTTTGGAGTTCCAAGGGAAAGAAAAGGAAATTCATCGATATTAATGAAAAAAAAACGACGAGGTCAGGAAAGACATCGAAGTCCAATGTCTTGATTTTCTTCTGTAATGATCCAGCGTTTCGTGATCTCATAAGTTTAGTACTAAATTAACCACAATGATTATATTATAATTTCACACAAAAAATTAGGGCAAAATTAGCAAAATTGAATAATTTAGGAATGAATGGCATAGGAGTGGGACTGATTCAATAATTTTGCCACCTTGCTTTTAGTCATTTCATGTTCGAGGAGAGCATAAACATTCTTTAGTTTGTTCAATGTAGTCCTTAGAGTATTGGTAAATATTCAATCTAATTTCTAAACTAATAAAAATGTTCAATATCGTCCTTTCGTTTATTCAAGTTAAATAGAATGTGTCGTTATGACTTCCACTCCATTGAGTTTGAATGGTAGAACGCAAAACAAAAATATTCATGGACTATTCAAGTAAGATATTTATCTCAATTCATGATATAATCCCACATCATCAAATTACAATGAACATGTTAATGCCATAATTTTTCTTTTTCCCGTTTTCCCAAAGGTAATTGGATAAAAAGATAGACACATCGCCTCACTATTTTTTAAAAACCCAACTCAATATAAAATAACTCACGTCATCAAATAACATATGATTTATCGTTTGAGCACACGGAAGGTTTACACTCAACATTTATCAATAATTCAGAAATCGCATTGAATAGATTAAAAACCCGTGAACCACTTTGCGGGTTGAACGAAAGTCAAGGATCGTTCATGTCATTTTCCCGTGATGGTGTCGAGTTCCGTGACCGTATCCAAACAAACCACAGTCCTATCATCGTCTCTACATCTCGAATTCCTTATATCTCCATGTGAATTTTTTTTTTTTTTTTTTTTTTTTTGAAAGATGTAACGTAAATGCAGTGAGCGAATGAAAATCCAGTAAAATTACACCCTGGCAATACGACAAGTCGCGCGCGGGCCGCGCAAAAGAAAACTTCGGTACGGGGAGATGTCGACTCCGTTCGACGGTGGTGGGCCTTCGGACCCGTCAACACGCCTCGACGAATTGGGCCGTGGGCCCCCGCCTTCCCCCACTACGAGCCCGAATCTCGGGGTGGGCCCGTCCCCGGAGGGCTTCCGAGATGTGTTGACGCGTCTCTCCGGAGCGGGGGAAAAAATCTGTACCCGCGCTGGGCCCCGCGGGGTCACGCTAAAGTTCAATGCACCGCCCCGAAAAGGTTCCCCACGAGTGCACGACGCGCTGCCACGTGGAAGGATAATGTGGGCCCCGCGTCACCTGCCTTCCCAAAAAAAGTTTTTCTTTTGAAAGGGCAAAAGAATAGCGTCGGACTCGCTTGTAACGCGAGAACGAAAAGGAAAACCAAATAGCAGCTATTTGTTTTACTCAGGAAAAAAAATTCACACGTTTTGAGTTATGAAAATTTTCTATGTAAACAGCCAACTATTTTAAAACCTAAATTGTTAAATGAATACGTGATTTATTATTTTGATATTTTAATACTCCTTCTCACACTTAGTTTAATTTTTTTGCCTAGAAAATATTATATGATTTTTTTCTATTGAAAGAAAATTGTATTCTTTACTAAAAGGATGAATGATAAATACATAAACTTTCATGGCAAACTAAATCAAAACAAAGCAAAAGCCATAGGGGGATCAATAGAGTATCGAAAAAATTAAGCACATGCTCATTTCATAAGAATGGATCTATCAAGCAAAATAACTAGCAGATGATCAGTGGATATTGTATCATCATTAGTGATGAGCAAACGTCAAGAATTCCTTCTCCAATAACTATGGTGCGCGCCTAAATTCATATGAACTAACCAAAATGTGTTTAATAAACACAATTATAACTTTTGGAAGAACAAATCATCGTAATTCAGTTAGATTACAGGTGGAGAACTTGTACATGGATAAAACATGGGGTTATCGAATCCTTGAAAATATTATAAAACTCTCAAATCTAAATCGGGAGAGACAAACTCACAAATCTAAAACTAGATTATGAGAGTTCAAACTCTCAAAGCTAGAATTAGACCTAGAAAATAGAGCTCACAAATCTAAATAAGGAGAGAGAAAAGAACAAGACTCAAATAAAATCAACAATAGATGAAGGGGAGGGTGATGGCTGAAGGTTGAAGAAGAAGACGGAGACAAAAGAGAAAGGGAGAAAATAAATACTTTCCAGCTGCTTCATGAGAATCGACACCCACTTGAAGTTTGTAGTCACGCAACGCAATATAGTTCCGTCAATCATATTAAAATTGGTATATTTTGAAATATCTCCCATTTGTTTCTCTTTGCAAAGGATAAATAAACGTTGCGAATGAATAATTTTAAGGCGTTCGACCTTAAGAAAAAGGTATAGCTACAATAGTTTTGTTCCCGAATGTATGAATGATTGATACTAACTTCTCTCGTGGCCAAAAGATCATCGGAGTTCCAGTTCCGGATTTCGAGTTTTAAAAAAGATTTTTTTGTACCGATGTTCACCAAAAGTTGAGTCCTAGACTCATAGGAAAGTGACATGTTAGGAGATGGTTTCTACAATTCGATTGGGGCTTTGCTTTGAACAAGCAAGAGTTAGGTCAATTCTTGTTTGAGGCAAAAAAAATACGATTCAAGGTAGAGGAAATAAGATCTCCATCTCCTAAAGTCAATGAAGAAGTCAGATTGTTAACCAAGTTAGACAGGTGGTTGGGCATTATTATTGTTAAAGCTAACCAGAAACCCCCTATGTCAACGTTAAAATCAAATAATGAGAGGACAAAAGCCTGTCTTTTCAGACACTTTGTTTTACCTATATAAGTTTGTCTAGGAAAAATGAGTTTAATCTTATTCAACTATCGAAATGAAAATGCCTATCTTGTGGTGTTTTGAATTTAGGGGAAAAGAGAATGGACGAAAAAAGAAAAGTAGCGTATTATTTCAAGTCAAAGAGTGATAGAAAATTGGAAATAAAAATTATGAAATGGATTTTATTTTTTGGGTTCTTTTTTGTTTGTTTTACATTTCAAAAAATTAAGATTCCAAAGAATTGGGATTTATTTTGTATTTATTTCATTTTCTATAAATAATTCTGAAGAGATCATATATTTGAATACTGATTTGTGACCTTTGATGATTGGCGGTTTATTAACAAAACTCAAAAGAGTTATGTTTCTTGGTTTATATTCAATGGTTCGAAAACAAATGAGCATGTTTGTTTGTAGTTCTCTGCTTTTTCTTCTTCTTTTTTCCGGTCAAATGTATTCTCCACTTTCAAAATGGCTTTTATTCATGAATAAAATCGTAGATCCTATCTCATGTTTTTCTCTTCACCCCTATCTCTTGAACATATATTGATAAACAAATTCATTTGATCAAATCAAGTCAATTACACTCCTAAACGCCAACGGGTCAACTCGTTCTCATCAATGAGCAATCAAACCGAATATTCAAATACCCAAATGCCTTGAAAATAAAGTAAGAAACAATCGTGTTTCATAAACCAATTACCACAACATTTTACAAACAAATGCAAACTATTGCCAAGATCGGGCCTTAGATAACCGAAAGAAAAGTTAGGCAAATATAATTTTTGTGGCGGCATAATTATGCCCTGAGAGAAGAGTCAGATAGGGATATAAGTAGGTGCACATTTATGGTAATCGTACCATGGCATCAGCAATTAGCAGCATGGCTCCCACCACTTTGTGATCTGTACATGAAATGTCGCAATTGAGGGGCCTATCGTTCGCGATAAGAACCAAACAAATCAAGGAGCACAGGTTGCGTGCTTGGAATGGAATGGTCTTTAATTAATTATGGCAGAAAACGATGCACAAACCCTAACTTTGCAGCCAATAAGTGAGAGATTATTGGGTAACCCAAAGGTCACGTCACGTTCTCTGTCGTCGGCCCCTCCTTGTGGGGGCATGCATGTGTATGAACAAGCGATGCCATGGTGCTCTTGATGTTTCAATAATTGCACAACTCTCGTCTTTTGGCTAGGGAAGAAACACCCCTTCTTCAAGGGATTAATTACGTACCATAGATCGCAAATACACACACACACACACATTAGAAACGGATTTGATTTCTGAGAATAAAAGAAAAGGCAAGAAATGATAGGATCTTTTGTGAGGATTCTAATACATACGTTAAGGATATAAAATAGGGATGATAACACAAATGATTCCTAAATTTTGGTCAAATGTGTAATGCCGTCCCTGAATTTTAAAGTTGTCGATATGGTTTCTAAATATTAATTCAATATGCAATGTCATCCTTGAACTTTTAATTCATTTAATGTAGTTCATAAAATTTTGGTACATGTTCAATTTAGTCTCCATATAGTATGAAAATGTTCAATGTTTCATTAATTCAAGTTTAGTAACAATAATGAACATTTTTATACAATTGATGGACTAAATTCTATATGTACCAAAAGTATAGGGACCACATTGAACAAATAAAAAATTAAGAGATGACATTGTACATTGGATAAAAAATCTGAAACCATATCGAACAAATTTAAGTTTAGGGACTACATTATATATTGGATCAAAATTTATGAATCATTTGTGTCATTTATCTTGTAAAATATAGACATCGCTAACATTGGTCTTTGACAGTACAAGGATCTTGGAGCAATCTCATGTATGTGTTCTCACTTTGACATAGTATTTTGATTAGAAATTCTAATGTGCAACTCCTTACATTCTTCCTCTTTTATTCCCTTTTACTTTATGTGTCATGAGTTTCAGTTATTCCTTCCCCTTGAGTCGGTATGCTTTGAACTCTTTTGATTCCACCGTCGAGGAAGAGTGCTAAGGTACTATATATAATGTTTTCATCTCTTTATCCGGTTATTTGCAGCTTTATTACTTCCGAAGTTCAGAAAATGAGTCCTTTTACCTTGACTAAATAATGGGTTTTCACTTACTGGGAGGCATAGCAAAAGTTTGGTACCTCCATCAAGGGACATTGCCGAGAGAGAATCTAAATGAGCCAGTCAACTTATTTGATTGACTCACAGTTATTCAAAAAATTTAAACTTATAGATTATAGAGCATTTAGGATACACTAATTGTTTTACTTTGCACCACATCTCCTATGTCGAAAAAGTGGTCAACCTATTACAATGTACCAATGAGAATCCTAAAAAAAAAAAAAAAATTGTCAAAAAATTTTGAACCTTTCAATTGTGCTAATTTAATTTTAAGCATTTTCATATTTTTTCAATTGAGTTTTATTTGATTTGCCAACTAAGTTTATCTAATCAATTTTGATAGAATACCGCTAAGGTGGATACTAGTCATTTTATGTGGTGTGTCCAACGCTATTGTGGACATTATTAAATAAAATTTTGAATTTATCTTTTATTCTTTTTTTTATTTTATTTTTTTACTTTCATTTTTGTCGGCAAGGGTAGAAATAAAAAAAAATTATAAAAATTTATTCGCATTAGCACTGGTCATGTCATGTAAGATAATTAGTATCCATGTCGACAATCAACATCCATGTCAACAATTTCCAATTAAAATTGATCGAAATAATTTAATTAGCACATTGTGAAAATATTTAGAACTAAATGGCACAATCGAAAGATTTATAACTAAATTGGCATAAGTGCAATATGCTTAGAATTTTTTGAATACTATCTAGGATAATGATACAAATAGTTCATGAATTTTGGCCCAATGTGCAATGTGATTCTTCAATTTCTAATTTGTTCAATGTAGTCTTTGAACTTTAACCTAACACGTAATATCATCGTTGAATTTTTAATTTATTTAATGTGATCCCTTATTCAAAGCAATCCCTAAATTATATGAAAGTATCAAATTTTATCTTTCATTAATTGAAGTTTAGGGGCAACACTAAACATTTTCATCTAGCCTAGGGACTAGTTCAAACATGTACTAAATTAAGGATCCTATTGCTTATTGGGTTAAAGTTTCAAGATCACATTGAACAAATTAAAAGTTCATAGACCACATTAAACATTAGGTCAAAATTCAACAACAATTTGTTTCATTTACCTTGGCCCAAACAAGTTCAGTAGAAACCAAGTTCAGCAGAAACACAGCATATGACTTGACTCCTCCACAGTTGTCCTGGCCTGACCAAACTCAGCAAGAACACAACACTTGCCCAAGTGCAAACCCATTAAATATATCCAATTCAATCCATATTTACTCCAAAAAGTTTAAACCAATGAGTTATAAACCACATTATGATTTATTAACTCATTCATTTTACACCACATTCTCAATGTGGAACTTCTTTCACGAAACATCCTCACACGTGCACCCCAACGTTAATTTTTTAAACAAGAGTTCAATCTAGGGATAAACACAACCTTTAATTTAATATCCCAAAGTCAAAGTAATAATGTTGGAAACCTAAAGAGGAAAAGGAAAAGCAATCTTTGATCCAAGGCATAGATTCCCTCTCGTTCGTAGCATCCATAAATTCTGTCACTCGATACACACGAACAGCACACGGATGGCATAAATCCCATCACTCAATGAACCACTTATGTTATGAAGAATATGTATCACGAGTTCCGGTAGTGCCCGTGTCGCCTTCAAATTGATGGGGCGTGCAAAAAGCAAGTGATGCGATATATATGTCGAAACGCGAGCTTTCTTTTTGAGCATTTGATCCTCAATTTGTTCTTGATATTGTTGACTTTCTGGGTTTAAAGCACTCTTTGTGGACCAGCTAACTATCATTGTTTTTGCCACCATGCAAAAGTGTAGGTCACACTAAATGGATAAGGGTCTTCATCCATCACCATAGCTCAGTGGTTCAAGAACCATTCAATGTTCGTAACTTTTGGTGGAAAACATAAAGAATTGAACCTTATTCAAACTACTTTAAATTTGATTTTCTCTAAGCTAATCTTAATGTAACTATTCGAATCCTATTGTGCAGAAACATCATTGTTCAAGAAATGACATACTGATACTCTGCCCATATTTACGATTCCATGAAGTAAAAGGTTGTTTTTGGAGTGTGTTGCTAGCTTATTTAGAAAAAGGAGGTAGAGCGCCAATTTAATTTTTCCTTTTCTTATGAATGAAACATAAACTCTTGCAAATAATCTTATGGTAGAAACTCACTTAATTTCACTAATAAAAAAACCCTAAGTCCATAAATATTGAAACCCTAATTTCAAAATGCCCAACGAGCCTTCTGCGGTCTCTCGCTCGCCACCGGCTCCACTTCGACTGTAGTGGAAAAGCCAATAACGTATATCATTACTTAAACACTGTTTTGTTTAAATTTCACATGTGCCAATTTAGGTGATCATAAGATTGAACAAACGTTCTTTGCAAAGTAACATTGTTCACATGGGCTTCTTGTATTGTTATTTAAAAAAAAAAAATTGAGGAGGACCATGTCGTAGGTAGATAAATATAGCTCATCAACGACCTCACTATCTTCATGATCTTCTCTTCCCAAGGAGCGTCTTTATAGCGCCTCCAATGATGCAACTCGTGTAGCATTATTTAGATTCCACAATTTAAAATATTTTGTAGAGTTCGAGGAGATAATGATCCTACGATAACTTTGAATATGCCTTTAACATTCGACAAAAAAAATAAAATGGGTTAATACCCTAAAAAATCCCAAATTTGTACACATGTGACAAATTTACTTCAAACTAATTTTTTGACCACCAAGAACCCCAAACTGGTATACCTTTGACAAATTTACCCCAAATCAATATACTTATGACAAATTTACCTTATATTAGTTTTCGTTAAATTTTATTGTCAAATTACAAAATTGAATGACATGTGACAATCGACTATATACAAATTTGTGGTTTTACTCTCCATTTGTCATAGTTATACAATTTTTGTGATTTTTTATGGTATTAATCCAATTTAACAGAGGGTATATTTGTCACAAATGTACCAATTTATGATTTTTTACAGTTGAATAAATTAGTTTGGAATGAATTTATTACAAGTATACCAATTTTGAGGTTTTTGAAGGCCCATGAACACTTTATAAGTCTCATGAATTAATTAAATTGGCCATCGGCATATGTAGGGATGAGCCTAACTTAGAATAGTATGTATGCAATTGGTAGGATTCGAACATTTAATCTCAAGTTTTTGAGCTGGAAGTACTCGGACAACCATGCCAACCTTATAGATAATTGCTCTTAAGTTACGGATAGGAATAATACAAAAATAATAACCGTCGAAAATTACGGATAGGAGTACTGTTATACGCCTGTTCAACAACGCAAGAAGCCAAAATAATATAAGATTCATGTTGATGTGAGCTCATTCCTAAGAAAGTACCTTATCTTATTCTGATGGTTATGTGTAGTTGGGTGTACATACGGATTGCCCAAATATACTATCGAATTAATGGGATGAGTTTATCATCTAATATAATTGTCCGAAAGCGACTTTAACTATCTTGTGATATTCTTCGCTCTACGATCTTTGAGCTTTGAAGCAGCCTTCTCCCAGGTAATCCAAAACACCACAGTTGGTACGGGACGGTCAAAAGATAATTAATCTTTCGTTTCCATCATGCCCATCTAAAAGTGTACATGTTTCTTGATTTGATAACACCTAGATATATATAGCTTTTCTAATGGTCGACGTAAACCACTTCTTAATCGCAAAGTTAGACTTCTTTAATATATACGATATTTTATAAGTTATCTGTTAGAATCGATTACAATCTCCATGATTGATTAAAGCTAATGCACGCACTTGTCATCACTATTGCTAAACCGACACTGATGGTACGTTTGCACTTTATCTTCCTTTTCAACTTTCCTCTCTTCTCCACTTAATGTTGGATGCATGGAAAGAAGTTATTAATCAGCTTTAAGTTTTTCTCGAGGACGTACAATTAATCGATCACATGTTACATGGGGATAATTATAGTTAAATATAAGGGAAACCCTAGATATTATGGACAAGGAAAAATGCTTTAGTTTAAAAGATCTTGCCCTCAGACCTTCAAATCCGTTCAATTTCCTTCAATGCACACGCCCAAATCTACGATGGTTGCATCGATCATTTGAGTTTCTTCTGAGGAATGCTTAGTCTTAAAAGTGTGTTGATAAGGACTTCTGTATAAGATGCTTGCTCTATTTGACGGAATAGTGTTCTTTTTCCCAAAAGGAAAAAAGGAGAACAGAACTTGTCATTTAGGAAGTGACATGTTTAAAAAAAAAAAATGCACCGCTGAGTATCTAAAAAGCTTAAATTGTTGGAAAAGTGCAAATGATATTTACATCTAACAACTTCTTTACGCAAGTGTAGATTTGACAGTGGAAAGCAACCCTTTAGAAGCATGAACTAACCTGTACAAGGAAAGAGTTTCCGAAACGAAAACACGTTTGTAATTAGGGTCTACCAGATTGATTTTTTTCGGAATGTAAAATTTAGATGTACGGCAACGTGGTGTTTAGGGCAGGCTGACGGTACTCGGGATTAAGAATCCTCAAACCATGCGAAAGCGGTTCTCTCTCTCTCTCTCTCTCTCTCTCTCTCTTTCTATTTTTTACGATTATCCAACCAAGGAGACATTTTGGTTCGTCTCGAAATCAAGAAAATGATATCGATGCCGCTAGATAAACAAGCTCACGAACTCGATTTGCATCAGAAACACTTGTTCCAGTTATTACTACAAGTTTCAGGTTCATTTCGCAGTAGGTGTGTGTCCGTTTCACGTCTAAAAGGGTGAACTCAGCCGTACTAGGGTTTCCTAAGCGCGTTGGATCTTTGCTTTCCCACTATCTTACAACTATCCGCAAGATTTCGCGACTTACACTATTAAAGAAGGGGGTTGGCTTGGAGTGTACTCCGCGTGGAGTTCCCCAAACTATTCATCTGCTTTATATCCAGAAACTCTCGCATTCCACCACACAAAAAAAAATAATAAAAATAATATGAAAAAGAAAAAGGGGAAAGAGAGAAAACCTAATCAAGAGAGAATATAAGAAAAAGGTGGGTAAAGGACAAGGAGATATTTAAATAAAGGTGGGATTCAATGAATGCCAAGTGACCATCTCCTAAACTTTCTCTTCCTGTTCGCCTCTCTATTATTATCGTTTGGCCCCTCCTCGACCCTCAAGTGGAGAAGTCGACATTTCCTCGTTTTTCAGCTCTTGCCATCACCTCCACGACCCCACATCTTCATCTTCTCTCTCTCTCTCTCTCTCTCTCTTGAATTCCTGATGAGACGTGCTAAATTTCATCAGATGATTCTGAAAGAAAGAGGGTCAAGCCATAGAAAATTATCTTCGTCGTCTGTATCCATCGGCTTGTACCTAACAGAAACTGTGCGGTGCGGATTCTTGGATGCAACTTCGCTCTTTTATCAAATAAATTATTCCTTAACGCCATCGGACTGAACTTCTTTTTCTTTTTTTCTTTTTTTAACGTGATATAGGCAATCAATCACGATGAATAAAATATATGGAGTCTTGGGTGTAGAGACGAGTACCTGTAGTTTTTTACCCTAAAGTGAAACAGGGTAATATTTTCTCTTGGGTAAATCATTGCATCCTGACCGTGAACTATTACCGTTTCTTCATTCTATATCCTCTTCGAGAGGAAATAAGTACCTCTCTTTATTAGATCCAAACTCTGCTTAAACAATTATTTTTGTCGAGAGAGAGAGAGAGAGAGAGAGAGAGAGAAAGAGAGAGAGTCTGCAGAAACCCAAGAGGACGTCTCTGACAAAGAAAAGATTTGCTCGTCTTTCTCCATATCATGATCATGTGAAAGAGAAAGACTCACTTTGATGGATCTGGTTTGAGTCACACACCCTTATATATTTATATTTCATTCTCTCGTGTGTTTATCTTTTTACCCATTATTGGCTTTTGTACTCTCTCTCTCTCTCTCTCTCTCTCTCTCTCTCTGCAACCTCCTTTGATGGTGGATTCCTCCTATAAATACATCCATTCTTCTCACTCCTCGTCTTTTCTCGACGTTCATCATCTGTTATTTGCTGAAGCTCTCTCCCCATCTCTCTCTCTCTCTCTGAGGCGAGGCTTCAGTTTCAAGAATTTCAGCAGCATATCAAGATGGGATGTTTGCCATTGCTTCCAGCAGTTGTCGATTGAGCAAGAGATCAAACAAGAGTGTGCAGATCTCGAGATCGAAGTCCGTACTTGCTTTGTACTTTTCTTGACAGTGAATATTATCTTCAGGACAGACCCAAATCCTCTCTCTGAATCTCATGGCGACGTACTTTCATGGGAGCTCCGAAATCGAAGCCACTGACGGCTTGCAGACACTTTACATTTTGAACCCTAACTTCATCCCCTACTCCAACGCTGCCCACGACGCGACCGCCCCCAATACCCTCTTCTTGAATCCTATGGGGAGTGCCACACAGCCAGCTCCCTCTCCACAGTTGAACCACAACCACTTCGTCGGGATTCCACTTTCTGGACCGGCAGCACCGTTTGGACCTTCTGCATCGGACGTACACCCTAATCGTCTACACGAGATTCCGTCCCTTCACAGCGTAGCTCCAAGGTTTCGGCTTAACCACCCCTGGGGCCAGCCGGATACATCAGCCGCCTCCACAGGCCAGCTCCAGATTTGCTCAGCGACCAGCTCTGCCGGGGTCTCACCCTCTCAGCGCGGCCTGTCTCTGAGCCTCTCCACGGAGCAGTCGCCGCTCTCAAGGGAGAGCGACATCCGCGGGCACAGCCACCATCAAGTTCCGGGGATCAACGAGGCGAGGGTGTTGGCACGGAACTCATCCTCGACGGTCTCGAACGTGGTCTTGGGCCTGCACGGCGTCCTTCTGGGGTCAAAGTACTTGAAGGCCGCGCAAGAGCTATTGGACGAAGTCGTTAACGTCGGGAAAGAGATCAAGAATCACTCATCAGCCGAGGGTGCCAATAAAGAGAAGACCAAACTCGGTAACAAGGATTCGAGTAAGGAAGAGAAAAAAGTTGAGTCATCATCAAGTGGGAGTGAGCTGGGTATGGCTCACAGACAGGAGCTTCAAATGAAGAAGGCCAAGCTTGTCGACATGCTTGATGAGGTATATATGACATATGTACATATTTGCAATCGCAATATACTATGATTCTCAAAGGTATTTAGTGTGGCCACATGTAAATAGTGAATCGCTAGATATCTGCATTATTGGAGATTGGAGTGAAGCGCAAGTTGTTGCTAAAAGGTTTTTTTGGTCCTTGTCAAGCTAATCATCATGCCTAGTCACTTTGTGATATCTCAGTTAAGAAGAATGTCCTGCTGAAACTCCAAAGTGGGCGTCTGAGAAACTGATGAGTGTTAGATTGCAATCTAGTTTCTGATACTACACCCCAATGAAATATTCAATTTTTGCTAGTTTTGGAGACAATGAGTAGGAATTATGATTGTCTAGCTAGCTAGCATTTAGTTATTCTCTCTCTAAAAGCACTCCTGTTCGTTCTTGACATTGAGCTTATGAAAAGACAACACAATTTTATGACAATTATCCGATACTTTCTATCCAAGCAGTGGAAAAAGAAATATATATGTTCACTAATCGTACTAAGATAGCCACCCATATGCATGTTATATAGTCATCGTATTTATCTTATTTGGTGGATTTTTTTTTCTCAGAACAAACAAAAAAATTTATGTTTTTTCAGGAATGAATCTTATAGGAACTGTCCATAATAATATTGTTGTGTGGGCATTCGTTCCTCTATCCTGTTGATATACATATAAGATTTCTTTTTCATTCACTTCCTTTTCATTTACCTTTTGCGTATGAACTATGAAGGTGGAGCAGAGATACAAACAATACCACAGCCAGATGCAACTGGTAGTCTCCTCGTTTGAGCAAGCCGCTGGCATCGGTGTGGCGAAATCGTACACCGCCCTGGCCCTGCAGACGATATCCAGGCAGTTCAAGTGCCTTAAGGACGCTATCTCATCGCAGATCAAGGCCACGGGCAGGAGCTTGGGCGAGGATGACTGCATGGGCGTGAAAATGGAGGGCTCGAGATTGAGGTACGTCGACCATCATTTCCAACAGCAAAGGGCACTTCACCAGCTGGGAATAATCCATCAGAACAACACTTGGAGACCTCAACGAGGACTGCCGGAGCGTGCCGTCTCGGTGCTCCGCACTTGGCTCTTCGAACACTTCCTCCACCCGTAAGTACCTCGATCTAGATGGCTCGATTTATTACCCTAAAAGATATACGTCCAACGGTAAGTTCGATCAACTGTAGATCATAGGAGTAATTTAAACAATGTTCATGGTTGACAACCACGCTTTATGTTTGAGTTTCAATTGTACATTCAACATTCTGGCTTGTTGCAATTGCAGCTATCCCAAAGATTCGGACAAACACATGCTCGCAAAACAAGCGGGACTAACCAGGAGCCAGGTACGTAAACGATCGGGTCCAACTCAAGATCATAATCTTCTTACAAGTTTCTGATCGGATTGATTATATGGCTCGTTCTCGTATACTTTCGATATTTCTGTGAAGCTAGTATACAGAACAGTGAATACGACTCGAAATTACAGGTGTCTAACTGGTTCATCAACGCTCGGGTTCGCCTCTGGAAGCCCATGGTCGAAGAAATGTACTTGGAAGAGACCAAGAGCCGAGAGCAAGCTGGGTCTGAGAACGGCACGACTCGCAGGGCCGCCACCAAACCCAACAAGGACGCTGCCGATTTGAAGTCCGCATCTCAGGAAGACAATGCCTTTGGAATGAACAGCTCCATCAAATCCTTCCAATCAAGCCCGAACAAGGCCCTCAATCAAGCCGCCATTTCACCCTCCGAGAACTCCAACTCGACTTCCTCAACTTCTCCCATGCCCTGTGCCATCCCTCCCCATCACGGCTTCACTCTGACTGGACGGTCGTCCAACGTAGAAGTCGGGATCACCCCAAGTCCTAAAAAGCCGAGGATGAGCCCCGACTTGATGAACCCGCACGGCATCATTCTCTCGAGGGACATGGACATGAAGGGGAGCGAGCCGAGCCGAGAGCTCGGCGGGAGCGGCAGCGACGAGTACATCCATGGCGGGTTCAGCGCATTCTCAATGGGGAACATCGACGGGAGATATGGGAACTGCGTGGCCCTCACCCTCGGCCTACCGCACCGCGATCAAAGCCCTTCGCTCTCGGTCTCAGCAGCCCCACAGAATTATTTCCCCAACCAAAGCATGAATCATCATCAGTTGGGAAGGACTAAACTCGTGGTGGGAAATGGTGGTGAGGCCGATTTCTTCGGGATCGCTGGTGCTCCACAACAATCTCAATCGGGCTCAATAAATTATGAGGCCATCGACATCAACAACAGGAAAAGATTTGCAGACCATTTGTTGCCTGATTACGTTGCATGATCGATAGCATCAAGATCTGATGACGATGCAAGTTTCTCTTCAATTGATTAATGGGCAATTTATTGCTTGCCCATGAACACGGAGATATCTTTCTGTACGATAATATATATACCATTAGAGATAGAGATTGGTTGAGTTAGAAGAGATTAGTGTAAATGAACAAGTATTGTAGTAATATATACATGCAAAATGGGAAGCTTTTCCGGAGTTTTCTCATAGCTCAGATTATATATTTTGCAATTGGAGACGTGTACTTAGGAGTTAACTAATGTAGTACTGTACTTTGCATTAGATTTTATCTGCTACACCTCTGTCAGATGTCATCGAGATCATAAGTTTAGCTTAGTTTGAATCATCTGATTAGTTATTCCGCTTCGAATTCTTTGCAAAAAGAGTTTATGGTTAAGATGGTAGAATTCACATCATTTAAAACTACGTACTATATTTGCTATTCTATCATTGTTGTTCCCCGACAAAGATTTTATGTATAAGTCATTTCAGCATTGATGTTGTGTACATAATAAATCCTGATATCCGCATGGCATGAATCCCTAGCCGATCTAGATGAGTACACATTCAATCATATAAGAAAGTTAAATAAGTTGGAGAGAGGAGTGAATATTGAAAGTTTGGGAATATTAATTTCCTTTTTCTTTCTCTAGCTTTAAACATAAAGATTTTGATATATTACACTCAAGCTATTTATTCACTTATTTTGTATAAACCATATTTATGAAATCGAACGATCTTCGTAACCTAGGTGAAGGATGATGAGTAGACAAATGAGGATATACCCATACAACTTTGAGCTTAAAGTCGAAGGATGATTTCATTTATTAACCTAATTAATCCTGCATTTTACTTCGTTCCTTGTTGACTGGGCTTTGCCATTCGAATCGTACATTTGGACTAGTTTGGCCCGTTAAAGAAAACCCATTTTTCTCGGATCCACGCTTTAATTTTATTTTTTCTCTTTTAGCACATCGAGAAGACTAGTTTATTTAATAAAAAGATAATTACGATTTTGATATGGTACACTCAAGCTATTTATTTTATTGTGATAAGCAAAAGAATTCGTATTTATGGTCTTCTTGATATATACTGAACTAGTTAATACTTTGACAGAACATTCTCTTCCAAGTTAACAAAGCACTCGAGTGTTTTACGTGGGTGGAGAAAAGAAGTGAAGAAATTAAGGGTGGGCTTGTGGAACCCATCAAGTCCTAAACTTTTAATCAATCGAGTCTTGAATATCGAGAAAAGCACTTCTTTTTTTGAAAAGAAATATACCATTTATATATCGTAATAATACTCAAGAACTAGATAGAAAAGTCATTTAAGCCAAACAAATCCCAAATACCAAAGCATAGTTTGTAACTAAAAGCACATTCTCATTCCTCAAAAACAGATCCATTATAGTAAACAATCGACGGCCGATCACCAGATTTAGTGATAAGCACACATCGACATCTCCCAATCCATTGCAATGGCTTGCGATGCGCGTTTAGATTGAACCTCCTCATCACCATTGCCATGCAAAGACACCAACATCACAATGTTAAAATAACACAAATCAAATACATGTAAGGAGCTCCCATTTCTATATTTAGATCTAGTTCAAGAGAGTAAAACCCCCAAAACTTGACTTCAATCTAAATCAAGAAAGGAGAGTAACTTAATCTCGGAGAGGTTGTGGAGCTGCAATCCAAAATTTTGCAATTGCTCCGACCAAGTCCCAATCCTTTTCAAAGAGCACAACTAAGGCTTTTCAATGAATGGTACTTAAAAATTGCATACATGGCACTCCAAGATCATCTATACTGTAACCTTAAATTCCACTTTCCAATATAAATTTGATTACATTTTTTTATTAAAAGGTTTATGACTAGATCATGCTTTTAGGTAAAGGTTTAGAACTTGATTAACCACTTGAAATATTTAGGGCTCGTCCGCATTCTATACATAAAGTTTAGGACTCATGGCACAATCTTTTTCCATTATCGTAAAAAAGTGCAATATAAGTGGTGTATTTCGGGATTAGGGTTTCGATAATTTTTTTCCCTCTAATTTCCATCATATTCTGAGTTGTTCAACCAATGAATTTATGTTCCTCCTCTTCCCCTTGCGCAGGCCAGTGGCTAAACTATGACTAAATCAATGATGCATTTTAAACTAACTCGAAGAAACAAGCTCTAAAAATTGCCGTGAGTTACTAAGGTCTTCAAGACATAGAATCGACCCATCACACCTTCTAACTCGACACCATTCTCTTCCTACCGTGTTGAGTTGATATTCCTAAGTCAAGTTCAAAATCCACCGCTATTCCAACCGAATTTTCTCCATTCAGCACTTTTAGAATTGTTGAATTCAAAGCGCATATGGAAAATCGCAGTAGTGCTTCTTGTGATTGACCGGTAACATCACGTCCTACAAAAATATAGCATATATCTAAATTAGTGTGTATAAGTACGCACATGAAACAAAAGAGAAAAAAGAAGTCTTGAGCACAATAAATTAGGCACCGCGTCATTTATGTTTAAAATTTTCTAATACTACCATTTACAATACAATGCTGCGAAATTTTGTGGCCCACCATTTGCAACAGAAATTCGCAATTATTGAACGAGAATGCATGTTCAGTACCCAAATTCAAATCCCACTCGTCGCTGATGCCGATGTATCACTTGATGGGGCGTTACAAATGATACTACTTTGATTATAATGATAGAAGATTTTTTTTTTAATCAAAATGAAAGTTGCAATGTAAATGCCCAATGTTGCTGAAGTGTTTGGTTATTTACCTGAATCAACAACTAAATAAACGGTCCAACGTAAGAATGATTCATGACCAACAAGTTCCTGTCGCACGGAACTTTGATTGATGCAGATGGATGTGATGTCCTCTCTTGCTCGTCAGTCAAACCGTTAACACCAATAGTTTTAGAAATTTCTAATTGGTCAAACACCGTCTAAAGTGTCCAATCACTATACTAATTTTCTTGGTCAATGCCACCTCATGTATATTTGCTAATATCGTGTACTTATTATGCTAAATTTGATTAATCGATTGATTACCTCAGGATTTAGAAAATGACGCATTCTAAACATGAGAAGATTACCGTGGGAATAGATATCCGGCGGCTTGTCAAGTCAAATTTCGCTCTGACTAGTCGTTGGTCGATCGAATCTTTTCTTTATTTAATAAATTTGTGCAAAGTGTATCAGACGTATTGAAATTGTGGAAAGAGGCGATTGGTGTGTACAGGCCAAACGCAGATTCGTGGAAAGTCAAACAATCATTCTATTGGACCGTCGAGATGAACGTCACTCTAATTTCCCCACATTTTCCAAGCAACGCGTGAAAAAAATCATAGGTAAGACATCACTTTTGATATATGTCACGACAAGGAAATAAAATTAGCTTTTTTGTCTAATATATTATGTTTTGTGCAAAACTTGGAGCGGGAATTTAAAATTTTGGCCATGTTCAATGATCGATAATAATTTTCCGCCTCGCTTTTTAACATGGTATTGTAAATCAATAATATTTTCGAATGGATGGTTACAAACAAAATGATAGTGACCATATTATTAGTCAATTCATATCGTTGTTACCTTTTGTAATTATAAAATTTATTATAATACCCTTCTGTATTATTTCGATAATATATATGAATATCACCATGACCAAGTAGCTTATAAACCCTAATGGATGGGTATATGCATGGCGCCAAATTAATTTATCATTACATATTTTGAATACCGCGTTAGTAAAAAATTTCAAAAGCAAAACGGAGGATTTAGAGGGAAAAAATCGATAATGACTACCCAACTGTCTTCCATCTCATTTTCGAATGGATGGCTACAAACAAAATGATAGTGACCTCCTGGTTAGTCAATTTATACAGTCGTCACCTCCTGCAACTATAAAATTTATCTTGGTTAATACCTTGAAAAACCCCAAACTGGTACATCTGTGACAAATTTACCCAAAACTATTTTTTTGACCATGAAAAACTCCAAACCGGTACACTTGTGACAAATTTACCCCGACTGATCATAAAAAACCATAAACAGGTACATGTATGACAAATTTATTTCAAACTAATTTATTCGACCACAAAAAACCCCAAACTATAAATTTGTGACAAATATACCATTAGCTAAATTGGATTAATACCACAAAAAAAATCATAAAAATTGTAAACTGTGACAAACGGATCATAAAATCCCAAAATGGTATATCAATTAATTGTCACGTGTCATTTAACTTAATAATTTGACAATAAAATTTAAAAAAAAAACTAACAGATGGTAAATTTGTCACAAGTGTACCGGTTTGGGGTAAATTTATCAAAATTATACCAGTTTGGAGTTTTTTGTGGTCAAAAAAATAGTTTGGGGTAAATTTGTCACAGGTGTACCAGTTTGGGATTTTTTAGGGTATAAACCCAATTTGTCTTAACACCCTTATGTAATTTTTTTTTTGGTGAACCCTTATGTATTTTTTCAATAATCTATATGAATGTCACCGTGACCAAGTAGCTTATAAGCCCCAACGCATGGGCATTGACGTGGTGCCGCATTAATTTATCATCGCGTGAAATTTGACAATTTATCATCCTCTGGCCAAGGGTTTTTTTTTTTTTTCCTCCTTGGGAATATCTATTGTAAGTTCGCTTTTTTTTTTTTTTTTTTTTTTTTTTTGTCAAATTTGCTATATAGGGTTTATGCGGCGCTGCATCAATACCACATGGTGGCGAGGCTAGATCGTGTTGCCAGCCGCAACAGCCCCTGCTTTTTTTTTTTCCTACAATTATTCAAGGATTAATATTTTTTTTCCTCAATCATGTATTTCTTACCAACTATAGTACACAATAACATGGAGTGATTATTGCGGTTTGTGCATCTAGAAGCCGTAAAGAGAGAACCAAGGAATCTTTGATTGTCTGTAGACATTGGTGGAGACTGTTGTCCCCAACTCACGCGATGTGAGATGGGAAAACGCGGAACGAGCATTATTGAAAAAATTTAACGGGAAAAGAACGCTCGCCACTAGAAAATTAATTTCCATTCGTGCCATATTAATGCTTTTCTTTGACGTGGTGTTGTTTAGACCAAGAAAATTACTTAATTAATTTTAAATCTATTAGACGGATATCAATTCAGTCATAAATTTTTTAAATTTTAACGATATAGTCCTAGACCTTCGTGAGAAATGTCAATGTAATCATTCCGGCTAATTTATTAGGTGATCGTCGATGTATTAGTCGAGTCATCATTGGCCATCCTACGCGATACGTTGCCAAGTCAGCGATTGTGGGCATAAATTGGCCGGGAAAACTATATTGGAACTTCGCACGAATGTTTAGCACTAAATTTGAAAAATTGAAAAAATATAGAACTGAATTAACATTCATACAAAAGGTTCAAAACTATACTTGATAATTTTCCTAGTTATTTTCACCATGCAAACATAGGTACTAAATATATGACATGAAAGTTCAAGATAAAAGGTGTTGCAGCAAACGCACAGAATATAACGAGTGCGATAAAATACATTCGTTTCGTTTCATCGTTAAAACAAGGTGATTTGCCCTAGATGGAAGATGGGTAGAGCCAAAATATAAGAAAGTATGATAAGATACGTGGTTTCGTGACTCAATTCCTCGTCGGACCGAGGCGATTCACTCCAGATTGGGAGAAGTGTAAAAGCTAGAAACGCCTGTGTCTTACAAAGCAAGTAAAGAATAACTTAACGGGGACATGTCTAGTAGGGCCTTGCGTGTTTGGCATGTGAACAAGAGATGCCTAACAAGTCCAAATAAAGTTCAGTTGAGTCGCAAAAACAATCCGTCCACCTTGGTAGAGTTCTCCCACGAACTTCAAAAAGCAAGGGGCCCCCCCCGCCTACAAAGTTTTGCCGGTATTCTGTCCGTTTGAATCGCAGAAGTTACCGAGGAGAATCGCGGGCTCGAGAGTTTTTTTGTCAAGAAGCGCGACCTTTACGACCAATAATGTCGCTCTCCCTGCGGCGGCGGGCCCCGTGGAGGACCCAATCAGTAGCCGCCGCGTGGCGAGGAAAAGTCTTCGCGGAGGTGGATGTTCGTAGATTGCGTCTCGTGCGTTTGACCGCTGAACTGCCGACTGGTAAAAGGAGGAGGAAGGAAGACGAAGGAGACGACGGAAGAATTTGTGGCACATTTGAACCGTGCGGGAGCTCTCTTACCACCATATAATCAACTCCATCTTTAGAAAATATTGTATTGTCCCCTCTCTCTCTCTCTCTCTCTCTCTCTCTCTCTTCTCTCTCTCTCTCTCTCTCTCTCTCTCTCTCTCTCTCTTCGATCTGAGAGTTGACGTTGCGTCGATCCATGGAGGGCCGTGACGTCGAGATCCCTCGGTACTTCCTCTGTCCAATATCCCTGCAGCTCATGAGGGATCCCGTGACGACCGTGACGGGCATCACCTACGAGCGCAAAGCATCGAGAAGTGGCTGTCCAAGTCCTCCAGCAGCGGCGTGGCCACGTGCCCCGTCACCAACCAGCCGCTGCCGAGGGATTCTGGCCTCACCCCGAACCACACGCTCCTCCGGCTCATCCAGGCCTGGTGCGTCAGCAACGCAAAGAATGGGGTCGACCAGATCCCGACCCCAAAGTCGCCCCTCGACAGGGGTCGCGTCCGGAAGCTGGTGAAGGAGCTCGCAGCCGAGCACTCGATCATCGAGGTGATGAAGGAATTGGAAGGACTGGTCGAGGGCGAGCGGAACCGGGCGTGCCTGGTCGAGGCTGGGGTGGCTAATGCGATGGTAGGGGCCATAATAAAGTGCTTCAGGCAAAGCGACACAACGTGCCTCGGCGGGGCTTTGAAGATCCTCCATTCGATATGGAGCCCCACGGCAGAACTCAAGGATCTTGTCAAGGAAAATTGCTACTTCGTCGATTCGTTGGCATGGGTGCTGCATTTCCGAACGGGCAATAACGGCCTCGAATCGAAGACTCGCGCGTTGGCTATAATGAAAAACGTGATGGAGATCGCGAATGTTAGCTTAAAAGAGAGATTGAAGCTCGACCTCTTCAAGAGTTTAGTGAAGATGTTGAGAGACACGAGGATGTCTCAACAAGGTATCAAATCAGCGCTGCTAGTCCTCATCGAAGCATGCCCTTTGGGGCGGAACCGGCATAAGATGATCGAGGCCGGGGTGGTCTTTGAGCTTGTGGAGCTCGAGCTTGGGAAGCCTGAGAAGCGGGTCAGCGAGCTGGCCTTCAACCTCTTAGCCCAGCTATGCTCCTGCGCCGACGGGAGGGCACAGCTCCTGAGGCACGCAGGAGGGATCGCGATGATCACCAAGCGGACACTCCGAGTCTCACCAGCCGTGGACGACAAGGCATTGCAGGTCCTCGCGCTCGTGTCCAAGTTCTCGCCGACAGGCGAGGTCGTGATGGAGATGCTCAGGGTCGGCGCGGTGTCGAAGCTGTGCATGGTGCTGCAAGCGGACTGCCCGGCGTACCTGAAGAGCAAAGCGAGGGCGGTCCTCAGGATGCACTCCAACGTGTGGAACAATTCACCTTGTATTCAAGTGTATCTATTAACAAGGTATCCTAGGTAGGCACTAATTAGGGATGCAAATATGGTTTTTTCTTTCTTTCTTTTTGGCAGTTTATGTCTGGTCTTATCATAATCTGTTTGAATTTCAATGGAAGGACTATATATAACAAAACTAAAAGACAAATCTCTTCTGTCTTGTAATGAGTTCTATATGTAGGAATAGTCACAATTGTTGACTTGTCATCATAAACTGTATATAGAATTAGGATTCACGTGCAATCGTGGATTTGTACTTTTCTATATTTTTATAGGAAATATAAAAAATGGAAAAATTAAAAATAGTAATAAATTTATTGCAGCTTTTCAATTCAATCCTAAATGTTTATTTTTTGTATCAATTTAGTCAATTCAGTCATTTTGGTCAGCTAATACTGACTCTTAGGCCACTATTGATGTGAACAATCTTTTAAACTCTCTCTCTCTCTCTCTCTCTCTCTCTCTCTCTCCTCCTTCCAAAGGCGAGCACTCTCCCCTTCCTCCTTCCTCCTTCCAAAGGCGAGCACCAGTGAGATCAACCTTGCCACCCAATGGCAAGGCTCACCCAGCAACAACGACACCACCCTCTCTCCTCCTTCCAAAGGCGAGCACTCTCCCCTTCCTCCTTCCTCCTTCCAAAGGCGAGCACCGATGAGATCAACCTTGCCAGCCAATGGCAAGGCTCACCCAGCAACAACGACACCACCCTTGCCATGGCTGAGCAAGGCCAATACCTACCCATGACCGATGAGGCTCGCTCAAGATAGAGGCCACAAGATTGAGCATCGGCCATGGCCAATGAGGTTCAATCCTCACCCAACTAGCCACTAGCAACCCTCGCTAGAGGCTGCACAAGGTCATGGCCTTTGACGTCATGGCCTCTAGCGAGGTTGAGTTTCACCAACCCAATTGAGGGGGGGCTTGGGTGAGGTCACCCAACCACAACTAGGCTTGCTTGGCCTTGTTGGCCATGCATCTAGCCAATTGAGGTAGTGACTAGCTTGAGGAAGAAGAAGGAAGTGAAGAAAAAAAGAAATAGAAAGATAAAAGAAAAAATTCAAAAAAAAATCAAAAAACAAAATATTATATAAATATTGTCTATGTTAGCATCGGCCAGACAGCTAACACCGACTAGTGGCCATGTCATTGCCGGTCAACCAAAATTACATGGATAGATTGAATTGGCTGAATTGAAAAAATTACAATAAATTTAGAAGTTTTTGGTAATTTTTCCTTTAAAAATGTGTGACGGTGTTTGCTTAGGACTTGATAATAAGCTCTGACGGGAAACCAAGTTGGTCAACCACGGCAACGAAGCGTTAGCCCTTCAAAAGGTTAAAGAAAAAGAGAGAGAAGAAGCAAAAGCAACAGATAATCGACAATGAAAACGACAGCAAAAATGCAGAGCAGGGATTCCTCGTGCGCTTTGCTTCCTTGCTTGCTTGAGAAGGGAAGGGAAGGGAACCAATGTACGGTAAATTCGGTAGGTAAGAAAGATTCCTATGCTCAAAAGTGCAACTGTTAATTCTAATTAAGAGACTGTTTGATGAGTTTACAATTTATGGAATTGGATTTAAGAATCTATTTGTTTGAAGAAAAACTATTTTCAAGAAAATTGTATTTCTACTTTTAGGTGATTAGATGACGGAGAACTAATCGATTTACGGAAAAACATTTTTTATTAAATAAAAAGAACAGTTTCAGATTGGGGGAAAATGATTTCTCCATCTCACAAGAAGAAAATCTCTTTTCCTAAACCGTCAAACAAATAAAAACTAACTATTTTCCATGAAAATGATGTTTATGAAAAATAATTTCCTTTATTATGAAGTTTCTAAAGAAATAAATGCACCTTAAATAAAAGTGGGTGAATTGAAACTTTGCATATCACCCTTCAGAGATATGGTTGAAGAAATGTATTGAAGAAAACATCGTCCAACTAGAGATTAAAAAAGCCAATGGTTTTTTTTCCTACCTGGTGATGCTTCCTCCGTCATTTCTTTTTTATAATCAAACAAGAATTATTAGCGGGAGAGAATTCATGTTGTTTATTAATTTTTTAAACTTCGAGAGCATAAAACTTCAATGGGTTCATTCTCTATTTAAGTTGAAAGCAAAATGGTGATTATTTTTGCCAAAGGGAAAATGATACAAATGGTCTAAATTTTGACCTATTGTGTATTGTTGTCCCTAAACTTTTAATATGTTCTATACTATTCCTAAACTCTTGGTAAATATTTGATGTAATTCTTCTATTTGCTCAAACGATAAATTAGACATGATTTGATAACGTGGACTATTATATGCTAAGTTGGATTTGTAAAATAATGAGTCCACATGTTCACCTTTTTATTTATCTACTTTAGGAAAAGAAAATAAAAAAATTAGGGCATTAACATGTCCATTATTATTTGATGACGTGGATTATTAGAATATCTTATTTGGATAATCCACATAGAACTTTTCTTTGTCATTTGGTGTTCAAACTTAATGGATCAAAAGTCATATTAGCAAATTCTATTAACTTGAATTGAAGATATTGAATATTTTCATACAGTTTAATGAATGATTTGAACATGTACTAATAATTTAATGACTATATTGAACAAATTAAAAATTCAATGACAATATTGTTTGTTTAACTAAAGTTCGTAAACCATTTATGTCATTTGTCCTAAAGCAAAAAATGAAATGTGAAAGGAATTCCTATATGACAAACTAAGAATATGTGCACAGAAATGGTGAAGACCAAATGAGATGTATGTTTTTCTTATAGAATAATGACATGTATCAAACAAATACCTTGAGATTCCTCATGCTTCGATTTATATCGGTTTGCATAAAGGGTTGAATAAGATAGGACATTGGGATATCTAGCTCTCAAGCACAAGCTTATACATACGGAAAGAAATCATGTAGATTTTTTATTTGACATAGGCTCTTTGGTACACAATTGAACAAAATTTGCACTCTAACATGATGCTGTTTAGATCGTTTGATTCGCTCAAGAAATTGATCTTTTGAATAAACGGCCCCTTCTTGGGATTCAATTTGGGCTAGAAAATGCTGAGCACGAGCCCAACTCGTAAGCCCAAAAAGGCCAGTAGGAACAAATAATTAGACATGAAAAGGTAAGTAACGTCTCTTCTAAATTCCAGACTGGGCCAGTGTCTTATATCTTGTTAGAATGAAGATCATATACACATTAAGAATGACCACGTGGAAATTGACAACGCAAAATCAACTAGGCAGAATCTAGCTTTGATACCCTGTTCAAATGACCAATCCAAAATTTTAAGCCTATAGGTAAAAGAGATCATGTGCACATAAAACGATGTGAAATACTTTAAAATGTTTATATTATAAATTTACAATCGACTGAGTTCACTAATATTGATTGGCAAGTGTGAGACAACACCTGACCACATTGTCTTCATGCTTGACTACTCGGTAATATTATGTCAAGGTTATTTTCTTCATAAGCCTTTTCTGATAAATTAATGAGAATTAATCCTAAAATTCAAGAGAATTCACGAACCAGACAACGTGACCGACAAAATTATTTTTACTGAAGTAATTAGATAGACAGATTTAGTTAGCTTAGCATGAAGCTATTTTGAAAATTTGATTAACATCCTTGTCAAGCTCCTTATTTATCTTAATTATACAAATAAAGTATTTTTATATAGGAATTAACTAACTCCCTTGTACCCAAACTTTCTCAATTATCAAATAAATTCTAGGTATTATGTACGTTATCCCTCGTATGTGCAACGCTTACATATCTACACCGTTGGCGCTGAATCCGATCTCACTGGAAGAGTCCCATATACTGGTGAGGTGGTTGCCTTAAGCGCACCCACAGTCAAAACAACTTCACCACACTTGACACGCAGGGGGACGAGGGAGGTGAGCTCATCTGACTGTTCCATCCAATTAGAGATTAAGGGAAGAGACAGCCAACACGACTTTGTCGGTCAGTCGGAGGAGGGGCAGTGGTGGACCGAGGTTGGAGGGGGTGGGGAGGCAAATAAAGAGGGGTGAGTCGGGTGGTGGTTGGCAGGAGGAGAGGGATGGGGGGACCAAGGGAAGAGATAGGGCCCTAAGAGGATCGAGACAAGGGGGGAGTTGGTGTAATGTCATATTTGAAGTTGAAATAAGCTCATGGTCTTTTAATAATATGAGTGTGTTCATATACATACATACATATATATTGCACATGAGTAGCACGTTTGTTGTATGAGAATTGCATGTCAATGCAAGAAATAAAAGATATCACGCCTACGTCAAGACGGATCAATGCATTTAGAGTTTGATCAATTTGATCCTCACAGCTGAGATTTTCCATGAAGTCCATGACCTTTGGACATCTCACAAGATATCTCACTCTAGAACGACGCATTACTAATCCATGAAGTCCTCCAATTCTTTCCTTTTGTGATTAGCTGTCACGCCTCCTCTTACAACAAGAGCTATTTCTTCGAAAAACAAATGCCTCATCTTCATCCGATATTCGTCAAGTTTTGATCGCTTGTGCCACTTCACCCATTCCATTATTCCAAGGGTCTCGGGCAGGTCTAATACTAGGGGCCAAAGATCTAGTAGGGGACAAGGTGTGGACGATTCTCTCACGATCGATCGGGTTTGCACCCTATGTTCCCTTATTCACCTAGAAAGATATTCTCGAACCTAGGTCTCATCTTTTTTGTCAGATATGTAATGGGGCTAAGCACACTACTCTATAATGTCAATTCAACCACACTATCACCACCAATGATCTCTCGGACTCCTTCTCAACTCTCTCAATTGGTGACACTTCGAATTTAATGTGATATCTTGATAGCGGAGTATTGGTACCCATGACTTGTGACATCGATAAAATCCTAAATCTTAAATCCTTTTACGATTTGACAAAAGTTTCAACTGGTGATGGTCATTTATTGACCATACTTGTTCTCAATCTTTATTATTATATCCTGTCTATCATGTCTCTATTCTTGCTCGCAATCTCCTTTTAGTCACTCGACTTTGCTATAATATCCGATTTATTCAAAGACTGTAAAATATTATGCTCAAAAGTGAAAATATATGGTTTGATAAGAAGACCGATTGATGTGTAGTTATCACTCGCATGTAAACTCAATAGAAATTAAAAGTGGGTAAGTTCAACATTTGTATCCCACAATTCAAAAGGATGATCAAAGGAACGGAGGGAAAAGAATATGAACAATTCGGAAACTTTAGTTTCTTTCTTCCTAGTGATAGGTGCGGCCGTCATTTCTTTTTCACAACCTAACAAGGACTTTTGATGTGAGAGAACTTCTGTTGTTTTTTCAAACTTCGGGAGCATAAACTTCAATGGGGCTCATTCTTCATTTAAGTTAAAAGTGAAATATTGATAATATTGGCAAAAGCAAAACAATGTACTGTAGAAAGAAATCGTATATGGCAAGTTAAGAATACGTGAACAAAAATTTGTGAAGACCAAATAAGACGTATGTTTTTCTTTTATTTTGATGATATGTATGTCAAACGACTACCTTGAAATTAGATATGCTTCGAATTATATGGATTTGCAAAAATGGTCAACTGAGACGGGATATTGCAACAACTAGCTCTCAAGCACGAGCCGATATATATGAAAAGGAATGATGTTATTTCAATTGCTCGGCGCTTGCTGTTTTGTACACTATTCAACAAAACATTTACTCCAACATCATGTTATTTAGATCGTCCAATCTTTGACTAAAAAGACCCTTCTTGGGATTGAATTTGGGTCAGAAAGTGCAGAGCACGAGCCCAACTCGTAGCCCAAAAAGGCCAATAGGAAGAATATTAAGACATGAAAAGCAAGTGAAGCCTCATCTTATTTCCGGACTCGTGGGTACCATGTATCATGTCAGAATAATCAATCCCAAAGTTCAAACAATAAGGAATATAGCATACATATAAAGAGCATATACATATGAAGAATGACACATGTAAATAGACCAACAGGGAGTCGCAAACGCAAAATTAACCAAGCAAAATGCGACTCTAATGCCGCGTTCAAATGACCAACCTAAAAGTTTAAACCAATCATTGGAGGGAAACCAAGTGTCCATAAAAAACACACAAACCCCATAGATAAGCAATGCTTGATACTTCGACATATTTGTATTATAATCGATCGGTTCACTTATATTGATTGGTAGGGCAAGACGATACCCGACCACATCATTTTCGCATTACTTGACTGCTCAGTAACATTATGTCATGATTATTTTCTTCACAAGCCTTTTCTGATAAACTAATGAGAATCAACTCAAAAGTTTAAGAGGATTCTCTATGCATATTTATTTATTTATTAGCGGGCGTTGTAATATAATAATTAATTCCAAAGTGTCCTGTAACTCTGTATCTGCAAGTAAATCATGGATAAAGTTCAATGTATGATTAGCTGCCTTTTCGCAATTCCTTTTTCTTTTGGTCAGAGCCTTTCTAATGCTTTAGCCCATGACATATATTAAGGGCCACTTGGGTCAAAGCTCCCGTGCAACATGAAAAGTTTCCAGTCCCGGCAATACATGTATGCAAAATCTTCGATTCCTCACCTTTTTAGGTTGGCTTAGGTCGAAACTACTAAGCATGGCCAAGGCTGCTTTTGGATTTATTTTATCTCTTTTCTTAAAGTCACCTAGATTGTATCACCCAAAAGAAAAAAAAAAGTTTCACCTATCAATTCTGGTTGGAGGGCTGTTTGACTACCCTATACATAAAATTCTATTTTATAAATACCGGGCATGTTCAACCGTTCGAATCAACCGAATGCCTGACCAAATGCACCCGATACGTCACTTGTATCATACTGGCATATAATAAAAATTACTTGAGTGGAAGATGCTGTCACATAAATGAAGAGACTCTAGTGAGTAAATTTGTTATGCGCATTATTAAAATAACAAATAAATAAATGATGACTTTCATATGACATATTAAAAGTTAAGAACAATTAATAGTCATCCCATAAGATCTCACATGATATTCGAATTAATATTATTACTTTTGCATATGTGCATCCACCTTCAATAGTCAGATTTCACATGCAGTGGCCAAATTTCCTATGCCCGCTCCTAATCCACCTTATACATGAAAGAAATGTTGAAATATTGTCCCACACGCTCCATAGCAGGATCCTACATACTCTATATATTCACGCAATCTTCCTTCATTTAATATTTTATGTTTTTGGATTGGATTTTCTAATATAGAAGAATCATGTGGTAAATCATGTTTTCATCCATTAAACAGTGAAATGATGGAACTAATTCTCATGCCATCAATAACAAACAATCTTGAATCATGGCAATCTAGTCACGTTTCTTTATAAGGAAGGGAAAAAAAAAACATTAGTCAAATTTCAAAAATTGACAAATAAATACTTTTTTTTTTTTTTTGGTGAAGAAATAGGAACATGCACGACTTTAGATGGGAGGATGCTAGGCTGGCCAGCAATAGCGAAGGTGATGGCTGAGCAGAGAGCCACCGCCAACGGCTGAGTCTCGCCATCCTGGACGAGAAATTTCAATTTTTGACGGGTCGATTTCTAGATGGACCACGACAAACCAGGCCCCTACCTCAAGCCAACCCCCTCCCTCCTCGTTTTATTCCTCCACGTGGCCCACTTGCCATCCTTCCCCAGCATGGCCATCCTCCACCGTCGGTCCATATACTCAGCCAGCACCCCCACCCCAAAAAAAAAAAAAAACGGAGGACGAGGAATTAGAAAGAATTTCCAACATATTCTCGCCAACATTTCGCACCCCTTTATTTCATTCTTTTTCTTTGTCGAGGAAAAACCCACTTTAAGTAGGAAAATCCCAATCCGTGAATGATATATTCTATACTCGAATGGATTGGAAGAGATATAAACTAAAATAAAATGAGTGGTTCAAACAAGGAACCATTTCGTTTTGCTTTGGTTGTATAGTATGTGCATGTGCTTGTTATCTTTCGTAGCTATCACATTCAATCTATTGGATCCATATCCACTGAGCCCAGAAAGGGCGCTTTTGAAATCACAAAAATAGGATTACAAATGGTATAAGAAATTTATGCAATTTTTCAAGTGTGCATCATTTAATAGACATGATTTTGGGGCTCAAGCCAGTTTCTCCTTTCCAGGACCGTTAAGAAGGAAAGTGAGGCGGAAAGTGAGGAGGCGAAGATATTGTCAAGAGCAGGAATTTCATATCGAGATCGATTGCAATGCTTTTGCAACTTACACCTCCCATTCTAGATCTTATCTTTCGGATAAGACATGACGAAAGAAAAAAACTAACCACCAAACTTGATAATCGTGCTCATTTCAAGTAAATTCTGTCAATGGTCATGCAATTTCAACTATGGTTCATTATCTCCCGACAATGGGAAACACCCGATTGGGACACCATCAATCTCTATCGACAAAGGCAACTCTCTTAAGAAGATAAGGCTTTTGTCGAAGTAACATCCTTTAAGGTGCGGAATTATTGTTCCTAGTTCGTTCCTGATTTACACAGCAACAACAACATCCAAACGAACGCACATCGCTGTCTTCCTTCCGCACCTTTGTTTTCCGGGCCACGAGACCCGCCAATCCCCAAGGGGAACAGATAGCGAGAGATCTTTCGCTGCGATGGAGGGGCGGGGGAATATGAGCGAAAGGTGGGGCGTCATTGCATCACCATAAAATAAAGCACGGCTCGCCCAGGGGGAATCTATCTCCCTCCCTCTTCCTCTTTCTCCTTCTTGCTTTTTCCTCCCACCGTCTCTTTCCCAGTATTTCCCCCTTTCCCTCCCCACAACAGAGAAAAAGGAGGAGGAGAAAAATCCCTTTTTTTCTTCTTCTTGAGAAAGTTCCGTTGACGTTCGCTTGATGGAATGGCGATCCAGGAGAGAGACAAATTTGGGTTGGGGAGGGAGGGGGGGAAGTGTCCTTAAAGTACGTACGTGGGCAGACATGCGTACATGGGTTGGTTAGGTCATGTCATGTGGCTAGACTTAGAGCTAGTTGTCCAATTCCCTTTTGCCCTTTCTCTCTCTTTCTTTCTGGCACGAGAATAATTATTGCGCATGTCGTCTCATTTCCACTATACTCCAATTTTCAGGTATTTCTTTATTTTTTGGAATTGCCTCTTCTTTTTTATAGAATTATAGGGATAAATCATCGATGCCCCTCATATTAATTCTTGAGAGGCCTTATGTTTTGTATATCTACGGCCATATAGATAATATATAATGTCTCGATGTTTCATTTATTGTCTCAATGTTTCATTTTTTTATGAATTAATATTACAAAAACTCCAAACAATACATTCATAACAAATTTATCACAGCCTATTTTTTTAACTAAAAAAAACCCTAAATTAATATATCTACAATAAAGTTACTCCAAATTAATTTTTTTTTTTACAATTAAAAACTTCAAACTCATATATTTGTAACAAATTTACTCTTCATTAATTTTTGTTAAATTGAATTAATACAATAAAAAACCCCAAATTGATCAATTGTTACGTGTCATCAAATTTAACGATTTAACAATAAAATTTAATATAAATTAATGATAAATTTGTCGTTTGGGGTTTTAGTGATATCAACCTTTTTTTTATATATAGACATGATGTAACTTGAGCCGAACTCTCTACTTCCAATTGTCCCTTTTCACGTGCGATATGTACAAAGACCACAAAAAGTTTGATTGAGTTGATGAAACATGTGAAATTTCATATCCGCAATAGATGTGATCACCATTTTATAAAGATATGATGCGAAGAAGTGATTCATATTCATCATGTCATGTAACTTCAAAGCGCGAATAATTTGCTTTCGAACTAATTATACAGATAAATGAAAATTTAGCATTCAAGAATCGGACATCGAATGATATATTAACCATAAATAAATAAATAAATAAATTTAGTAAAAAAAAAAACTGATGAAAGGGAATCGTATGCTGTCATTTCGCACACAATGCTTGGTCTCCCTTTCAAGGACAATTTGTTCATTGGGAAACATTTCAAGGAATTTCCCTCGTCTCGTGAAGTTCCTTGGCCCCACCAACTACGTGGCAAGTTCCCATTGCACGTCCTTTCCTCTCACTTGTCCAATGACCGCGCGCCACCTGTGTAATCCAATCTAAACCGGTCTAATCACGGCAAATTCCCTTTGATTTTCTTTTTTTCCTTTAATGTTTTTCCTTTTAGTGAACGTTGATGCCAAATTCCAATTTCCGCTTTTGTCGTAGCTTTCTCGCCGTCCGTACACGCGGGCTCTGGCACAAAACGATTCGTCTACTTTCGTTATAATTCGAATATGTCATTTTTACGCGATGTATATGGTCCTCAAGCTTTCCCAGGGTACAAAAGAGTTATCGCATGAAAATAGAAATTTTTTCTTCTTAAGCACTCAGGTTTTAGTTCATCATAAACATTTCTATTGGTGAATCGAAATATAATTTGAATTACATTTTTCACATAAATAAATATAAAATGAAAACTCTAGTCTATTAAGGAAATGGATACAGTTATCGAGAGTAAAAATTTTGTTCGTGTTGATGTCTAAACCAGTTTGTACATCAATTTTTTTATGCTGTCAGCATACCATATAGAAGTCTATAAAAAAAAAAATTATGAAACAACGCAAAAGTTATGAAGATGTTGCAAGTTTAAGCTTGAGAAAAATTGAATTTGAGTCTAAGAATGAGCTTTCGATCATGTGATCTTGATTTGAATGGTGACCCACATTAGCTGAACTCAGTAATTACGATTAGGCATGACTATTCTGTAATTAACTTGGTCGCTTATTAATTATATTAAGTACAACCTTTCTAAGGTGGTAATGTCCACAAACCTTTAAATATCCAATCTCAGGAACTGTACAATTGTGCATCCTATACCTTCTGCACACATGCACCAGCTATTTAAACATGGATTTCGTTAATGGGTATCTCTCGATACCTATTAAGCAATCAAAGAAATAATTTTTTTTTCAGATGTGCTGTTTTTCTCTTTTTATGTATTATTAATGTTTCAGAAAAATCAAAATTTTCCTCGCTAAGTGTACTTAACAAATGGCCAAGAGACACCCATCAATGAGACCATTTGAATATTAGCAGATACCCAAACTCAGGATGAAGTTTGTGGACATATACTTTTTGGATAATTGCAGTAAGAGTCCCAAAACTTATCAGGATAATGCGCTCGAGTCCCAAAACTTTCATATCGAGTATTTTAAATCCTAAAAGCTGACGACTCCGATGCATTGACATCCTTTTGTGAACTCCATCCTTTAAATTGCTAAGCAAGTGCGAGTTGAGTAGAGAATGACTCATGCTCGGTTTATGTGCAAGGCAATTAACAACTCAAATTACGCATATTAGTGAACTTTTATTAGTCTTTAGAATTTATAATAGGGCACCGACCGTTGACGATGAAAAATACAAAAGGACTTTTCAAGGCACTTCAGATTCTTTGAAATATCAAAATCCGAACATTGGTATAAGTCAACTCCGTATCGATTCATCCACCTAAAATTATACCTGCAAAACCCTTTAATATTAAATTATCCACTTTAGGATTGGGTGCTGCATTAAGGGGATTTTCATATTGATTACCTCCAGAATAGGATGGATTAGTTTTATTAAAATCACTAGTTAATTAACGAGAAGGGATTGACTCGGGTTATGATAATAATTTCACATAAGAGAAAAAGCAGAATGTGGGCGGCGACATGGGAATGAGAGGCCACCATGGCGCCTATAAGTATCTATTTATTAATGTTTATTTTATTAAATGTTCAGAAATTCTTCAAAATGAAAAAAAAAAAAAAAAAAGAAAGAGAGAGAGAGCGAGAGCGAGAGGGAGAATAAAAGGAGTTCTTGGCTAGGAAAAGTAGTAAAATGAAAGTAAAAAGTTCTTTGAGTGGTTGTCATGGATCGTAAGCGATCTTTATAGGCGCGTGGCCCGACTTCATTGACTTCGCTTTTTGATGATCCAGATCTCACTGGATGACGAAAAGGATTGAAAAAAAAAAAAGAATTTAAAATGGCAATTCCAAGAAAAGATATATATAGTTAGGGTATGTTTGATAACATTTCTTAAACAATTTAAAAATTGTTTTTGTTTTAACAGAAATAGAAAAAAGTATTTCTAACTTCGGAAACAAATTTTAAAAAAAAAAAAAACGCGTTTGATAAATTTGTTCCAAAAATATAAAAAGAATAGAAACACGTTTGATAAATTTATATAAATTTTTTTATTTCTTTTAATTTTTATTTAATTTTTTCTATTTTCTTTATTATTTTTCCTTTTTTCTTTTTCCTTTTTTCTTCTTTTGGCCGGTCGCCAGCCTCGACCATGACCGGCGACCGACCAACGAGGGCCGGCGGCCTTGCCGTAGCTAGGCAAGGCTCGGCCTCGTCGGGCCACCGCCAAGCGACGCCAACTTGGCGATGGCGTAGTGAGGCCAAGCCTCGCTAGCCATTGGGCGAGCTCGGCCTCGTCGGATCTGGGCGAGATCGAGCTTGCCCCCGGCACGAGATCGGCCTCGCCTTGGCTGAGCGAGCTCGGCCTCGCCGGGGGCCGGCGATGCTCTAGCGAGGTCACCGGTCCTCAACGGCCGATTGTCGACAATGGCCGAGGCCGATGACCGGCCAAAGAAAAAAGAAAGAAAAAAGAGAAAAGAAAATGGAAGAGAGAGAAAAAGTGTTTCTAAATTTTGTTCCAAAAACAAGAAACAAAATTTTTTTGTTTCTTATTTATGTTCCAGATGTGTTTCTGGGAACAAAAAAATAGATTTGGAACAAAAATATAAACAATTACGTTTCTGTTCCTTTTTTGTTCCTAGGAACAAAAGAACAAAAGAACAAAAAATTTTGTTCCAAGAAACAAAAACACTTTTTACCATGCAGGGCCTTAGTTTTTAGCAGTGAAATATGTGCTTGTTTCTAAATAATAAGGGTGTCCAAAACATATAAATATACATGGTCGAGAATTACTATTAGATATATAGGAATTTGAGTGAATAGAGATTATGCTGGTCATTCTATATGAACTCTTGATCCATTTTTTTACTATTGTTTTGTATTAGAAAATTCAATTCGATAACTTAATAAATGGAAAGTAGCAAATATTAAATAATAGTGGAGAAAGACTATATATATATAATTTCATAGAAAAGCAATATTAGATGCTTTAAAATTTTGAATTGAATTATGGCATTGTACAACTCCATGAGGATCAAAACCAAAACTCCTTACCAAAAAAAAAAAAAAAAATCAAAACTAAGAAAGGAGGAGAAGAAAAAGGAGCATCAGCACAATAAAATAAAATTCAAATTAATTAGCCCTGTCAACTTGAGGGTCAAAGCCTACAAATACCTAGAAAAAAATCATGGTAGCTAGATCCAAATTAAATACTTGGATTTTTGCCTTTGGAACTTCCTTTCCGACATTCCATGATTGAGCAGAAATTCCTTCACCAACTGTCATTTTAAATTGTATTTTTTTTCTCTCTGGATGAATAATTTTTATTGTTTAATTAATGCCGTCGGTCCATTTTATCTCGACTTTGGAATTCCATCGGAAGTGGAACCTTTGTCATATTGTCACCCTCCAAGCCACTCATTTTGGTTTGGTCCTCTGTTCCACCCATCATTATCAAATTGATTAATTCTCTTTTTTTTTTCTTTATCATATTCCTTGTCGGGCAAGCACACAGAATACAAGTGGATAATGGATATTCTTATTTTCCTTGTTATGAATAATTTTAATTGCTGGATACCCAATATATCCTGATTAAGTAGTATGCTTTTTAATTTGGCCATTAATGGTAAATTAAAAGCGTATGTATATGCAGTTCTCTGTTTTTTTTAAACATAGAAAGCCGATGCTACAACACTTCTCTAAGCTTGATATTTTCTAATACATGTAACCTTGGAAAAAGACACTTCTGTACAATAGAAAAATATATCGTGTAGATTTTTTATTGATCAAATATTCATTAATTTTGGAATATTTCAAATTCACGGTGAATGATTTAATCTTCAAAATAATAGCATTACAGGTAACATTATCACCCTCGATTTCATCTGTAAATATTCTAATTAAATATTGTGAACATCGAATGATCTGAAAGGGATTGAAAGAAGACGGATCCAACATTAAAAAAAAAAATGAAAATTGAATGATGAAAAAGGTGGATCTAACAACAATGATTGCATGGAAAGTTCGCATTTTTCCCCTTTGTGTAAAATTAAAGAGCAATTTTGACATTTTGACATGGTAATTTGCCATTTCGGGACATTTGAATTTCGCAGCAGCAGAGAAGAGACCACGAATGGAATGGAAGTGATTTGTTTTCATAGATGAAACGAGAGGGGAGGGGCAACTTGTAGAAACCATCATTGGATTTTACCCAAAAAAAAAAACGTTGTAAAACCTCCAGATTGATTTGAGTCGTTGCTATTGCTCATAGTATTTCAACCCTAAAGGAATGTCTTGAATCCAAATCTCACGAACAACAAGTTGTCAACGTATACTTATAAGTTCAAAGCCTGAGCAATTACCTCTAGCAGTTAAGCTATATATAATCTCTTCTTAAATACATCTCTACTATTTATACTTTATGAGGACTTTTAACTTTAAAAAATTTCATCCAAAGTCTTCATGGGATACCCATTTCTTCTTTTTTGAGATGTATTATGGTGAAGAATTTTAAACGGTCGAAATAATTTTCAAATAATCCAATAAATATTTTTTTTTTTTTTTTTTGTCTAATCCTTTCTCATCTTATATTTATTTTACAAGTCACTAGGTGTACCACGTGCTATATGCAAGTTGTGAAATCCTGTTCGCTTGTTCAGGCGTCCCCACCCCAAGTTTTCTTCTTCGTCCACTTTATTTTTTTGGGTGTTTCCCTTTGTGGTTCGCTTATATACGTAGGCCAACAACAAAAACCAAAGTAGATAAGATCGTGGGGGATTGAGTGGCATTGCTTTATAGGCAGAGACGAGACCCGTCACACAAAGTTTTTTGTGTAGTCTCGGACACACTTTCCTCAGTTTGAGGCGAAACCATGGAAAAAACAAGTCTTTTGATTTCTTCTTTCCCTTTTTTGGCTCTCTCTCGAAGTGCAACACATCACCACCTTTTTTTAGGGTATTATTGCAATAATTTGAGTGAGTGGTGGGTTTATTTTGGCACTTTACTGGGTATAAATCGCACGAGTACTTTTTGTTGAGCTTAGAAATACTCTCTCTCTCTCTCTCTCTCTCTCTCTCTCTCTCTCTCTCACACACACACGAAAAAGGCTCAGGTAGGCAGAAGCGACAGCCCCATGCAAAGGCAAAAAGAGAGCTCGGTCCCATTTTAGTGAGACGTGACACCTTCAATTCGTTTCTACATACATGATTCCTTTTGATTATTATTGAATTGTCCTTTTTTTCTTTTTCTTTTGTTCATTTTTCAAGAATTTTATCGATGGGTATTCTCTAAGAGAAATTCCTATCTAGACCCGTTTCTATAGTTCGGGCAGATTTATAGCCATATGGCTCTGTGAGACTCATGTGGAACCCTCAAAAGCAACTATTGAGATTGATCCGCTTCATATAAATGCACATCATCAAGGAAAGATTTTTTCCCGTTATTTAAATGCTAGTTAAGTAGCTAATTAATAATCTATGTTTTTTTAAAATATAAATGTTCATTGTTTTTTGGTCAAAATAAATGTTCATTGTTTTTGGGTCAAAATAAATGTTCATTGTTATGACATGTTTTATTAATGTGTTGAATGTACAAAATATGTCATATATATATATTGATTCCTTTATATAACAACGATTCTAGTGATGATGGCGTCTAGCCACCCAATCATGCTGGGGCCTCCTAAAGTGCTTCATTTTGCTTCCTCCTTAAGCCATTTTCCAACCAATCACCATCATCTTCTTTTTTTTTTTTTTTTTGGGTGAAAGTAAGAAAACCATCTCTCTCTCTCTTCTTCAACTTTTCCAAATTGGTAAATGTCTATCGTTTTGTAGTAGCTCTTGCTTTTCCATACGGGGTAATAGACTATGGTTTTAGGAGGCACCGGCCCTAGGTGTTCAAAAAAAAAATTAATCATAAAAAGACATGTCTCCTCGACGAAGAAATCAAGCAATCATTCGACTCATGCTTTTAGTATATGGTTCGCCTTTTGAGCAGGTGATTTAAAAGATCGATTATGTCATGCATATATTATTCATATTGATCCCTTAGGTGCATATGTTACACGCGTTGTAATTTACTAGCAAACTAACGCATTGTGATTCTATGAAGTTACGCCAATCTGAAAAATTCAATGCCCTAGGTGCATCATGGATCCTATCTAGGGCTTAGTTCCCTATTGAAAATGCCTATGTTCTATTCTAACATAATTTCAAATGAATGGGGCCTTGCATTCATTCTGCGATATGCACAATAAGGGCATGTGAGCTCTCTTTTTAGGAATGAGCATTTGATTTGATTCAGTCCCTTAATCAGTTTAGTGGTTGGTCCAATTCTAAGTCGATTCTAGGATGAATCGGTTAATTCCTCAAACCACTGCTTCCTCCTAAACTTGGCCTAATAAGTCCATTTTTACAGTAGGGAAAAAATGAATTCCAAGAAAAATTTCAAATTGATCACTCATCTATGAGATTATATAATTGAAAATTTGATTTTGCTATCGTTTTATGAAGATTTAGCTAGTTAGAATTTCACAATTAATAATTTGGAAAACAAAAGATCATATTATAAGTAAAAAAATAGAGAGAATCGGTCTTAAACCTTCTATCTAGGATATGATTTCAACTTTTGAGAAATTATTTTGGTTTAGTTGTTCAAACCTTAGCTACGCTTAATGCTACTCTATATATGATAAATGTTATTGTTCATATTGAAAAAATTGTATCGCATTCCATACAAAAATTAAATCTATGATCTTTTCTCTCACACAAGTAGTGGGTAAATACAACAAGAAACTTGATGTACATAAGTAGGTCACATTATTCAACATTCAACACTCAACACTCAACAAGAGTCCATCTTATCACAATCATCGCTCGATTTTGTGAATCTGCCTCAGCATTCACACAAAAAATTGTCATTATCCAATTAATATATGCACAAATTTTAGTACTATTTATCATCGCCCTATGATTTATACACCACGTTAGATACCTATACAAATGAGTGCATACCAATAAAGTTTGCAATATTTTTTTCTGAAGCACGTACAGAGCTGTCTTTTCAAAGGAGGGGTCCCATTGCACACGATTCCAAAGGCCTTTTGGGCTCCTTTTTATACCCCTGGAACCCCTCCCTTCACTTGCAATCGGCCACACAAAGCCCTTCCCTCCTCAGAGACGTCATCTCCTCCTCCTGTGTCCTCCCCTCCATCTCCCTATCCTTCCCTCGAGAAAAAATATTCAAAAGAAGGAAAAAATTCAACTCCTCAGAAGAATTTTGGAAGCTCTTGCTTCTATCAGCTTGAGGTAAGTGCACGCACCCTCACTGTGTGTCTGTATCATGATTTGATACCACGTACTCAAATGCTTGTCTATATATCACAAGGTTTTGTAACTCGATCTTTTGTTCGATAGTTCAGTGTAGATTCTGCTTCTTGGGATTCACCAATTCATGCATGTTCTAGTTCGTTTCTTCTTTTGGCCTAGCTCACTTGTTATTCCTATCATTCCCCTCTCTGCAGCTGATCTGAAGCCAAAGCTTTTTCTTGGAGAGCAGAGAGAGAGTGAGAGAGATAATATGACGGCTTTTCTAAGCCAAAGCCTTGGTCTATCTCAATCTCCGAAAGCAATGGTCCATCATCATGAAGAAGCCAAGGTGGTGGTCGGCGAAAAGCAAGGCATCACCACCATTCTTGGATCTGAGCCTACCATACCCACCTCTTCGTTGCGCCGGACTCTATCCGCTGATATGTCCTCCAAGAAGTGGCTCTCCCAAAATGGGTTGGTCTCCAAGAATGCTCTTGCCCATATTGCAGACTCATCTTCTTCCTCTGAAGAAGATGATGAAGAAGACAGCTATGAGGATAAGAGGAAGGAGAGTCGGGATCTGGAGAAGTCGAGCCAGTTCGATATCTGGAGCTCGATCATATCCCAGAAGCGAGAAGAGCCGTCTGTGCAGGCCCCGCCGCCATATGTTCACCCTCTGGTAAGGCGGTCTGCGAGTTCCTTGAGCGAGAAGAGCCTTGAGATCTGCACGGAGAGCCTTGGCTCTGAGACAGGATCCGACAGGTTCTCCTCGTGCCCAGCATCAGAGATGGGCGATCTCCCGGACGAAGATGACAAGGAGAGTGACACCGTGCTTCAAGATCTGGCAAAGCTGCAATCGCCGCAGGAAGATCAAGATCAACAGCTCCACTTCGCAAAGTACAGCAGTTACGCGGGGTTGGGCAAGAAAAGGCATCAGCCAAAGTCTTTCCCTCCGCCGCTCCCTTGGCTCTTTCGCTCTGACGGGGCCTCGCTCCGCATGCAAACCCATAGGGACAATGGGCGCTTGGTCCTCGAGGCCATCTCGATCCCTTCAGAGAAGAACTTCTGCGTGCAACGCCAGGATGGCCGCCTCCTCCTCACCTTCAACATGAACGGCGCTTTCAAGCATGTCGCTGATGACAGTGAAGCAGCAGGAGAAGGCGAGGAGGAACAAGAGGAGGTATTAGAACTCAACGAGGAATTCTTGGGTTTCAGCGAGAGCGACAAGAAGCAAGAAGAAGTGGGAGAAGATGAAGAAATGGTAGAGGTGGAGGAGGAGGAGGAGGAGGAGGAGGACAATGAAGAAGCTCCATCAAATATATTAGCCTGTGGGGATGTGAATAATGTCCATAAGATCGCAATTACGATGAAAAAGAAGCCCATGGATTTAGCTAATAGGAACACCGCATGGCCTAACAAGTCTAGTGGTAAGGAGGACAATGAAGAAGATGACCCAATCCTCCTTCCGCAGTCGCTACCACTACTAGCTCAGGTGGCCCGAGCGGTCACTGAGCTGCCACCGCCGTCCTTCAATGCTTATGAGTACTTTTGGCGGACCAAATCCACGGTTGCCAGTGCCGCTGTGACCACGATAGTCAACCCAATCTGTAGTGCCCAACAACAAACCCTTGCCCTTAAAAGCTACTCGAACAAGTACCTCATCACGAAGAGCTTTGTTTCGAATGATCAGCAACATCAAGAACAAGAAGCAGATTGTTGGGCCTCTGGGGTTAAAAGTTGCAAGGAAGGCAGGAGGTCTCTTCTGTTCTGGGAGCCCCATTGCATTGCCACATCCTGAAAAGCATGATTTGCATCCTTCCTTTTGTTCCTCTTGGGACTTTGATTTTCCCACTTTATTTCTCTTCTCCCATCACAACTTTGTGCAGTCAAATAAGAGAAGAAAGAAGAGAGAAAGGGCACTTTGGCTTTGATTTCACGTAGATCAGAGAGAGAGAGAGAGAGAGAGAGAATCATGTGTCGTCAGTTATAATATAGAGCTTCTTTTTATCATGTTGTGTCCTTGTATTAACTAGAAAGATACAAAAGTCTTCAAACAAGATCTTGAGATCAATCTTTGACTTCAATAGAGACTTTCAAATATGTAGCTTCGCCCCTGATTATTACGTTGTTCCTTTACTTTTGTGATTAATTTGCCTTTCTGTGACTCCTGGCCACTGGGGTTTTGACAGGCGTCGGTTTGTCCCAATCTAATGGTGATTTTTTTGGGGTTACATCATCCCCCACTTTTTCTTGATGTTTTCTTGTCGGTTAAGGGTGTGATGGATATTTTCTTTTGTCATCCACTAAAAATGAATTGCTTCATGAACAACCTGGTGGAAGCAAGTTGTCCCTCAAAAGAGTATTCAGTCATCTACACTGTTCAGTGGGATCCCGTTGCTGGAACGAAAAAGAAAAGGTGATTCCTTTTGTGGTGTGGAAGGAATAAGGCAAAAGCCATATACATGGTTAACGTCTAAGAAGCTGTTCCAAGAAATATTTCACCGGATAAAATATGGGTCAAGTAATTCTAGGTATATTAGACTAGCTTATAAAGATGACAAAATGATGTAACACCCTATAAATTGGCTAATATATATAAGGTCATATTCAACATCTAACAGAAAATCTTCGTATTCTCGACATGTCGTTTATGAAGATCTCTGTCCTTGCTTTGTTGCCCATACCATAAAAGTCAATCAGCTGATTAATTGCCTTCTTTTTAATATAGTGTTGTATGTTACTCATCCAAATCGCTTTCATTTAATTTACAAATCAATCAAGGTCTCCAACCAAGGCTGGCTAGAAGTCATGTGGCTATCCATTGTTTGCTGAGTTAAGGATTGTGATGAATAAAATAAAGAGCAACATAACATTATATACATTATCAAATGAAGAGTACAAGAGCATAATTATGAGCCTTTCATGATAACTATCTAAGTATAATCTGTTAGGGAAAATTCCCATAAATTTTCAAGTTAACAAAATTTTCTATTTGACTTTGATTGTCTCATAGAATTTTCATTCCAGATGTTCAAACAATCCTCAGCATTCGCAGGGAACCAAGTCGGACATAGACAAAACTCAATTCTTATTTTCCAAGATTCTCTTGTTCGGAGAAGAAGACTCATTCTATTCACATCTTGACTTTCTCAATCCATAGATACTTATTTGTTACAAAATGAAATTTGTGCATTCATCTAAAAGGAAACGGATCCAGAATGAAATCATCTCAAATTATACAACGACTAGCAAATCTAGTTTGGATTCTACACCAAGAAATATTTGATTAACTTAATCTAATTGATTAGTGAATCAATCCTAAATACAAGCTCTTTCCAAATGAAGAAACTCTACTTATGGAAACCAAGATCCCGATTGTATGGACAATCATAATCAAATGAAGACTATATCCTTATCACTTTTCGATCACTATATCTTCTTGATACAATGTTGTCGATCAGCCAAAAATGAAAGACGATCCTCTAAAAGCTATCTAATGGCTACTTTGAAAGTAAGGGAGTATATAAGGACTCCATGGTGATAAGGAGCAAAATATAGATGAGGCCTAGAATCTATAATTCCAAAATTTAAGCAAATTTCGATTATATACATGTCTTCAGCATGCTTAAATGATTGTGATTGTGAGAGAAATACCAAAAAAATGACTTAGTGAGAAAGTGTGATTTACCATCGAGTATTTGCATTCAAAGTTATAATCTTTTATTGATCATATAGTGAAATCCAATTAGAAGGTTGTTAGCATGGAAATGGACATAGGCTTGATCTAAACCAAATCACTATAGAATCTCATGTGCAATTTCTCTTATCTTTATTCTCTTATTATTCTTGTTAAAGTTCATTGCATACTTACAGGTTATTCTTAAAGTTTATTATAGCATTACAAATTCTAAATCTTGTTCCAGAATCTAGACCTCGTGTAGACGATGATCTTGATTTATTATATTCCGCTTTAATTAAGTCAACATTTTATTTTATCACATATTCACCCCTTCTAGGTGATCTGAGCTAACAACATCATAATCAATAAAGATCAATCAAGAAAAAATATATAGAGTCTTCTAAATATATCTATAACATCCTCCCTCAAACTCAAAGTTATTTGAAAGAGGTCAACTTGAGTTTGAAGAAAACATTTAGAAAATGACTAGATGGATATGTCTTCATGAAGACATCAACAATTTTTTAGTAGATGAAGTAGGTATAAGTTGAATAGTGCCACAAAGAACGTGGCATAGGATGAAATACAATCTATTTCAATGCATTTGGTGCATTTATCAAAAGCATCATTATGTGCTATTCTAGGTAGCACTTCGGTTGTCATAATAAATAATTGTTCCACTGTTACAATGTACTCTCATGTCTTCCTCCAACCATCGTAACCATAGTAACTCCGATCTAATGTTAGTTAGAGCTAGATGTTCTACTTTTGTACTAGAGTGAGTGATAGTAGTATGTTTCTTACTATGCAAGGAGATAAGTGAGTTGCCAAAAAATAAAATGGCAACCTATAGTGGAACGATGATCTTAAGAGTCACCATCCTAATCAACATCTAAATAAGCTCTCGATTGTAAGGTAGAATGAGCAAAAAAACGAAGGTTGGGAAATAACGTACTCTTGATGTAGTGAAGAATTTGAACAATTGCAACAAATTGAGTAGTACAGGATGCGGTCATGTACTAACAATGTGAATAGCATAAGCAATGTTAAGTTTAGTATCAGTGAAATATACAAGACTACCAACTAGCTAGCAATAGGGTATTGGATTTGAAAGAAGAATCTCATCTTTGGTATCAAATTTGGCATTAGTCTCAATAGGAGTTGTAGCAAACTTTGTTATTAGTGAGTCCAACTTGAGAAACAAGATCAATGGCATATTTTTCTTGTGAAAGATAATAACCAAAGGAATCTGAATTAACTTGCAAACCTAAAAAGTAGCCAAGTCATCTAAGATCTTTTATTTCAAATTGTTGAATGGCATATTGCTTCAGTTTTGAAATGCCAACATGATCATCATTGGTAATAACATTGTCATCCACATATAAGAGCAGCATAATATATCCATGAAATGCATGTCGAACAAAAAGAGCATGTCATAAAGACCCGATTTGAAGCCAAGAGGTTCCATGATTGAGTTAAACTTGAAATACCATGTACAAAGAGCTTGCTTTAAGCCATATAATACTTGACATAATCAACACACTTTGTTGAAGGAGGAGTGTATTTAGGGAGAACACCATATAAACTTTCTTAATGATATTACCATTCCCAATTTTAGGATCCATATAGAACAAAGACTAGTGCTAAATGGCAGCAATGGCAAGCAAACTACTAACAGAAGTAAGGAGTGCAACGGGAACTAAAGTCTACTTATAATAAATTTCATTTTCCTTGGTGAAACCTTTCACCATTAACCAATATTTGAAACATTCTACAGTACTATGTGCCTTTCTTTTAATCTTATATATCCATTTACAACCTACAAAGAAATCTCATGTATGAAAATTTTATGAGACCTACAACTCATATGCCATTTCTTGCTCCTAGAGAGAATTAGTACTAGCTTCTCTACATGTGTGAGTTTCTAAAAGTGAAGTAATGATCGGGTAAAAATGGTAATGACGAAGTCGAATAGAAGGTTGACTTGCTCTTTTGAAACAATAGACAAAGGATGATAGATTATTAGCTAGTGAATAATCTGTGGATGGAGTAGATACATCAAAAGCTACAGAGCTGGTATTGCCAAAAGGATTGACATCAAGATTAGAAGAAGATGACAGCTCTAGAGAGGAAGATTCACGATTGGATGAAGATGTGAGATCTTCTAGGAATAAATCAACCGAAGTGTTAATGAAGAGGGAACATGATCCGATGATTTGAATGGATGAAAATATGATAATGTCACGTATTCCCAAAAGGTAACATGAAAAAATATACAAAGACAGTTAAAAATAGGATCATATCTATACCTTTTGTGCTCAATGCCATCCCCAAGAAAACAACACTAATGGGCATAAGGTTCTAATTCCGTCCATTCATGCGGAGAAAATGTACAAACAAGTACATAAAAGACTCAAAGAATATTATAATTGAAAACACTACTATACAAACGCTAATAGGAGAAATGTTACCTATGATAGGTGACAAAATACAGTTAATAGTGTATGCAAATTAGTAAGACAGGCCCTCCTCAATTTTGTTTTGGACAAAAGGTGGAAACTAGAAAAAGTGTGCATGACATCTAAAATATGCCTATGGTTACATTATGTTCAACCATTTTATTGGGAAGATACTAAACAATAACAATGAACAATATTATCATTTTGGAAATGTTATGATATTTTGAGAAAATTTTGTTTTTATCATGAAAAAAATTCATAGTAGATACAAATAAATTCAAACCAATTCTTTATAAGATAAAATAAAGTATAATAAAAATGATCAGCCATAAATTACAAAATAACAAGAGTCTCCAATAGTGGGGGTTGGAGATGGACCCCGGGTTTTAAAGTGAATTAGATCAAAGGAAGCCTGAGAAACAAATGTATTAAGATCAAACAACGAGGCATGTTTTTCCAACTTACAAGGTAGACAATCAAAATATTTATTATCAATAGAACCTGAATGACCTCTTAAAAAAAAAAAAAATCTAAATCTAGTTAAAGAAGCATGACCTAACCAAAAATGCCAAATTTTAGTGCCAAGTTTTAGATGACATTGCGGTAGCACAATTAGCAAAAGAATTTGGAATATTGAAAAAAATGACTCAAAGAGGCACCCCACTTTATGGACATAGCCTATCCTATTCGTGGACCATGATAACCATAAAAAGAAAAGTGAATGTCAAAATCAAATTCACACAATTATTTTACTGAAATCATTTTTAGGGAGAATTTAGGAACTTCAAATGTGTTAAGTAAGAATAATGTAAATGTTGAAATGTTTCCTGCATAGCTGACTTTCATTTGGGAACTATTTATGAATGATTTTAATTGAACAAATTATAATTTGAAATCATATGATTATAGCAAGCAGAATTAAAAACCACAAATAATAGTTTTATAAAGAAACAAACATAGCAAAAAGGATAGAGGAGCTAGAAGTACCAAATTTTTTAAGAATGAAATGAAAATCCTTTAAAAAAAAAACAGATATTTTATTAAAGCGGCCTCTATGATAGTAGCAATGGCAAATGAAGTTGCATGTGGACCTTGGTTTTGGGGATGGTTGTCCATCCATCTATGTTGCATAGGTCATAGCCGATGACAATTGGACATTGAACTATTTCTAACCAATTAGTTCCTAAAGTATTTCAATGAGTTGAGTCCATTTTTTGCCTTATTCTCTCCATGTGTTCTCTTTAGGTACTAGTTTCTTTACATTCCTTGTCCAATCTGTTGTGTTAAAACAAATAAAGTGCATATTATGGCCACGAACTTGTTGGAAAGTGCTCGAATTGGTTAGATATAGTCTCGAAATCGATCGGACCGGTTTGACTGAACCATTCAACGTCAAAGTTTGGTTAATGCTGGTCAATAGTTGATCCACGCCATTCAACAATGAATGGTCAAAGGCTAATGTAGACCGATGACGTAATAATATGCTAATGTGGCAAGGGCTAACATGGGAAACTAACATGGCAGACTAACGTCAGCTTAATTGGGGCCATCGGGCACACGAAAAGCACGTTAGCAATGGCGTTAGCGATGGAGAAGCAATTGGTGCATGTAGACATAGCATGCGTGAGGACACATAAATCCGACATATAGGGGTGTGTGCGAGTGTGTGAGATAGTGGATGGCGATGTAGTCACCAAGACCTATCTGTTAGAGGATGGTGATGCTTATGGTGATGTTTATTTTCAAACAAGCACCCGAAAGCGTCGCAAGAGCACTCTATTACAACAACCTTGGTGGATTCCAAACGTGACAGCACATGAAGTCGTGTTCGGCGGCTGGTTGCAATGAATTTATAAGATTTGGTTTGTCTAAGGGTGGCAAATCTAGTGGTGGTGTTTGTTTTGTCAAACAATGCCAAATAGCTACAGGAGGTTGTGGACTAACAAAGAAACACAACCAGTGCGGTTGGCATCGTTATGAAATAGACTTAATAGGTGCTTTTTCAAAAAACAATAAAGCTATGTTACCAAGCTATAAGAATTGTGATGAAAGAGAGAAAGAAACATAATATTTTATGCATTATCAAATCAAGAGTACATGGGCCTGTTTATGAATTTTACATGATTACTATCTAAAGTAGTAAAATATTAATTACAATCCATCAAGACCAATAAAGAGAAATATATGAAATCTTATAAATATATCTCTAACATACCGCATATGCACTCCAATTCACTTAGGGCGCGCATGGAAACACTTCTGTTCTTTTTTTGTTCTTGGGAACAGAAATAAAAAAAAAAAAAGTGTTTCTGTTCCGGGAATAATTTTTGAACAAAATAACGCGTTTGGTAACTGCAGTCAATTTCTTTTCCTAGAATAGAAAAAGAACAGAAAAACGTTTGGTAAACGACAAAAAAAATTTCTGTTTTAAATTTTTTTTAAATATTTTTTTAATAAAGTTTAAAATTGATATTGAATTCTCATTCTTATGAAATGCTCATTAATTTTATTTTGTTCATGGTTAGTGAAGACAAACATTTTTAGCATGATCATATGGCATATTTCGTAGAAAATTTTATAATTAAAGTTTGTATCAAATTTTTTCAAGTACTTTTTTATTTTTTATTTTTAAAACATATAAACTTGATATTGATTTCTCATTCTCATTAAATGCTTATCCGGGCAATTCAGGTTTCCAGCAAGATTGCTGAAATTAAGTTCCTAATCGAACGACATAGAAAACCCTTTAAAGATTAGGCAAAATGAAAATTATAACGGGCACTTTCATGCGGATAGGGACATAAATATTTGACCAAATTAAGATTTCCACTATCATTTTGCATAGGGAAAAGTGTCATAAAAGTCCTAAACCTATTATATTTGTGTTAATTTAATCTTAAACATTTTATTTGTGCTAATTTAATTCTAAACCTTTTGATTTAATGCCAATTTAATCCTTCCAACTAATCTTGACTGGATATTGTTAACATAAACGCCGACTAGCTTATGTGATACCGTCAATGTTGACACAAATTTTTTTTAATAACATTTTAATAATTTCTCAATTTTTTATTATTTATTCTGATTTTTTTTTGTCCTTCCTCCACCAAGGGTGAGGGCTGGGTGAGCTAGCCTAAATATACTGCTGCAACAATTGAGCACTCTCTTGCAGATACACTCGCAGAAGCTATCAGTTCGCAATAATTCTTAGGTTAAAGAATTGCTTTAACGAGCCATGGTAAGATCAAGCAAAGGAAATAAGTATTTAAAACTATCTCAAAGAATTCCGGATCGCGAGCACAACTAAAGCAGCTTCCCCAAACATCTCTACCTTAGCAACTTCACGTCTTCTAAGTTATGACCATAGCACTCCATAAGTCGACAGAGAATGTCAAGAAAACTGCAGGACAAATTAAACCGGAGTAATGCTGTTCAACCATATAGATCCACTGGTCACCAACATCGCCCTTAAGGCCATGATAATCAAACCCCCACACGATTTATCCTTGTAAGCATCTTCCTTCCTTACCAATGACCATGAATCGCTTTCATCAACCGGTCAGTTAATCCATCACCGTTTGTGAAGAGGTTTAGCTTATCTCGTTATAACACTAGACACCCCACTAACAGGAGTTCCGAAACCAGGTTCTTGCATACCTCCTCTGTCTCCAAGATAAGGAGAAAAAAGGTATACAAAGCATTGTCGGCTTTAATTCAGGAATTACCACCAGCAAACTCACTGAAAATTAGATTGTCAGCAATGAATCATCTGCTTCCAACAAGCAATGAAATACAGCAGCCACGAAAGCTACAACCAAAAGATCTACTGCATTATACAAGTTACTTGAGAAAACTTAAACTCGCCACAAAAGGAACAAAAAAGTAATCTTACTCTCCTGATGGTAATATATGTACTGCCTTATATATTTCGCTAGAAAGTGGAAGAGAGAACGAATGCAACTGAACAATTGAAAACAAAAATAGACTTTAGCATTCATGAAGGCTCCAAAACTTTCAACTTATGAACATCCAATCCAGACATGCTACATTCCTCTTGACAGGGGGTCTTGTTAACATACTGACTGAAAAAGGAAAAGAACTAGCAACCCGCACTGGTCATAAGTCTGCCCCTCTTTGAAGGTGAGCTCGTAGAGGTTGCATTCAAAGACAATATGATACCTAAATTTTGACCATGAACATGCAATGGATGATACTTTGGTGGGACTTTTTTTTTTTTTCATATGCAATGTCATGGAAATGCAAATGTGAGATATTGAAAAGGAGAGCATACCTGTAATTACTTACCAGTCAGAGCATCGGGATGAATTTTCATCTGCTCGACAAGTGTCCAGTTTTCATTTCAAGTTCCTTGAAGAATCCACGATGAATTTATCCAACAGACACTCAATGTTAGGTGAGATGCCTTGTTGAATTCAAATGACTCGAAATACCTAGGTTCACACTAAGGTATAGCAAGTAAGATCAATGAGATTTGGGACATCCAGATCCAGACTAAGATGTCAAGAAATTGGGGACTTAACCAATAGACACTCAATGTTAGGTGATATGAATATTGGATTAAGACAATTCGAAATACCTAGATCCAGACTAAGGTATAACGAAAAAGATTGGAAAGCATTCATATCCAGAATGAAATGCTTAATGAACAGTTTTGAGACATCCAGATCCAGATTGAGATGTCAAAAATTTGTGAACTTAACCAATAAGCACTCAATGTTAGGTGAGATGAATATTGGATTAAGAGGATTCGAAATACCTAGATCCAGACTAAGGTATAACGAAAAAGATCAGAAAGCATTCATATCTAGAATGAAATGCTTAACGAAGATTTTTGAGACATCCAGATCCAGACTGAGATGTCGAGAATTTGTGAACTTAACCAATAAACACTCAATGTTAGGTGAGATGAATATTGGATTAAGAGGGCTTGAAATACCTAGATCCAGACTAAGGTATGACGAGAAAGATCGAAAAACATTCACATCCAGAGTGAAATGCTTGACGAAGAGTTTCGAGACATCCATATTCAAACCGAGATGTCAAGAATTTGGGAACTTAACCAATAAACATTCAATGTTAGGTGAGATGAATATTGGATTAAGAGGGTTCAAAATACCTAGATCCAGACTAAGGTATAACGAAAAAGATCAGAAAGCATTCATATCCAGAATGAAATGCTTAATGAACAGTTTTGAGACATCCAGATCCAGACTGAGATGTCAAAAATTTTGGAAACTTAACCAATAGACACTCAATGTTAGGTGAGATGAATATTGGATTAAGAGGATTCGAAATACCTAGATCCAGACTAAGGTATAACGAAAAAAATCAGAAAGCATTCATATCCAGAATGAAATGCTTAATGAACAGTTTTGAGACATCCAGATCCAGACTGAGATGTCAAAAATTTTGGAAACTTAACCAATAGACACTCAATGTTAGGTGAGATGAATATTGGATTAAGAGGATTCGAAATACCTAGATCCAGACTAAGGTATAACGAAAAAGATCGAAAAACATTCACATCCAAAGTGAAATGTTTAACGAAGAGCTTTGAGACATCCAGATCCGATCGAGATGTCAAGAATTTTGGGACTTAACCAATAGACACTCAATGTTGGGTGAGATGAATATTGGATTAAGAAGATTCGAAATACCTAGATCCAGACTAAGGTATAACGAAAAGGATCGAAAAGCATTCATATCCATAATGAAATGCTTAATGAAGAGTTTTGAGACATTTATCAAGAATTTGGGAATACCTAGGACAATCCTGGGATATTCGTGAAGGTCACTTACCTCTTGGTAGCACTTACCTCTTGGTAGAAAGAAGTTTTGGAACATCGAGGATGTATTTCGAATATTCATGGAGGTTTCTCACCTCAAGGCTCCTGAAAGGCAACATAAATGCCAGGAGCTCTTGGTCTTCAAGGAAACATTACCTGTCAGACATGATTAGAGCAAAAATACATGCATTCATGAAAAAAGTAAGCAATTCAGCACACTCCAAGGTCCACTGAAGCTTTTATCCATTCAACCAAGATTTATGCATGATGGTTTTACCATATTTGCACCACCAAATTTCCACTGGGGAGAATCATTGTTTAAGACAATTTTCACTCATGACATGAATTTTCAAGAATACCAAATGAGAGACTTTCAGTTAGAAAGGACTTTCACTCACTCTCATTAAGAAGGCTATTTTGTCCCGAACATTAATGTCGGATCACAGGAATCACTCAATCTTACTTTCATCATGTCAACAAGGGTTCGAGTATTCTCGCAAGCGGTACGACCTGGTCAATCTAAGAGGTCTTTATCAGGACTGTAATGTAGGCTCGGTCAATGGCTCAACAAAGAGGGACTCTTCGAGTCAAGGCTAATGAAAGAACAATACTTCGCAATCACCTTCGGGTTTACAAGTCAAGGAACCTGTGGAATGAGATAGAAATGGCCTTGCTCACACTTCTTCGAGCGATGCTTTTAAGCATGTGAATTCCTACGTTAATTTCGGTGCCCTAATCAGAAGAGGCTTTGTAAGGGACGTAACATAGGTTAAGTTCATGGGTTGAGAAGTGAATGGATCATTAGGCTCAAAATGTGTATAAGGGGGATGAGAATTGGTGATCATCTTGGCATTGTCACCGGTCTTCTTTTTCACCATTGGGATTTTCCTCATAGGTACTATAAAAACTTGGCATTTGAGTTCTTTGAGTACCACTCCATTGGGAATACACCCTTTTACAACTGATAATCATTTATCTTGACTTTTTCTTTCATTTTTTATGGGCATTGGCCTTGCTTTTACCAGGCACATTGCTTTTTCATGCCCCTTTTGTTTGTTTGTTTTTTGTTTTTTTTTTTTAATAACCACGTAATGCTTTAACATTTGGGTTCTTGAGGAGTTTTCATTTTTTTACCGACACTCGGGATTCTGCTGCTTGAACATTTGCCTTTTACCTTGCCCCAATGTGGGGGATGATCACCAATTGGGTTTAAATGAAACGAATTTACAAGCTCAAGGGGCTATTCAATGGATAAAGTGTGTAGGATAGAGAAAGAACCGCTCTTCATCATCTTAAGGCACTTAAATTACCGTATGAATTCAATGTAATAGCAATACCTGAAGATTGATGCAAATGAGAGCAAGAATATTCCTATCAATTTCCTCACCTCAGATGTTGTCTTACCTCCAGCTTGCTCCAATGTGGGGTGGTTCTTGACAGGGGTAATTTAAAAATTATTCACGTGTGTGAGCTCAAAAGGGTTTAAACAATGGATGATCACATAGTGTTTGGGATAGAGAATGAACTGCCTCTCATCATTTCGATCATCGTATCTTTCGCGAGAAAACTCTTTACCTTAGAAACATGGAATTTCCTACACTCATCTCACCAGTATATGAGCAAGGGACTGTGTATAGGATAGGGCTTGCCTTTCATCTTCCTGACATGTCTCATTTAGCATGCTCAATTCATTCCACATCATTCATTAACCTGATTTGCGACGATAATCTTCAGTGGAATTGGTAATTAAACAGGTAAAACTATCAATGCAAAATTCTCCTTTGAAAGGTCACAAGTACTTCATGAACTCATCAGCTTTGAACACAAAGAGTTTGTAGCTCAAAAAGAAAGGAAAATGATTGGGTAAAAAAAAATGTTTTTTTTGTTTTTTTTTTAGCAAACTTGTTGCCATTTCCAAGGATCGAACCCTGGTCACTTTCGGACCTTTTCATTCCCCGTGCCACCAAGCTGAGGCGCTGGTGGTGTCCTCAGGGCATTTATTTTTTTATTTAATTGAACTGACTCTGGGTCAACACACCTGATATACCGAATCAAATGAATTCGTTATGTATATGGAACAGGGCCTACTTCTCATCTTATTCAATCCATTCCCACATAATTCAATGAAGAAATGAGTACCTTTAATTCACAACAAATTTTTTCAAGGGTAATACTTCTTCACAGCATCAGAGTTAATAGGATTAGAAAACTCACGACCATCCATTTCTGTAAGGATTAAGGCACCTCCAGGGAGTACCCTCTTCACCATATACGAGCCGCTATAATTTGGAGCAAATTTGCCTCCAGGGTCAGGAAAAATTGGCAACACCTTTCTTAGAACTAGATCATTCACTTCGAAGTGTCTCGGCCGTACCTTCCGATTGAAAGACTTGGCTACTCTTTGTTGATATGTCTGACCATGGCAAAGAGCTTTTAACCTTTTCTCATCAATCAGATTCAACTGCTCGAACCTTTGTTGTGTCCACTCTACCTCGGACAATTCCACTTGGAATAAGACTCTCAAAGAGGGGATTTCTACTTCCACAGGCAAGACTGCCTCCATGCCATAAACTAAGGAGAAACGGATTGCCCTGGTGGATGTTCGGATCGATGTCCGATACGCCATTAGAGCAAAGGGTAACCTATCATGCCAATCTCGATAATTCTCTGCTGTCTTAGCCAGAATTTTCTTGATGTTCTTATTAGCTGCCTCAACAGCTCCATTCATTTGTGGGCGGTAAGGGGATGAATTCAAATGCTTGATTTTGAACTCATTGAACAACTCATCAATGAACTTGTTATTTAGATTTGTCCCATTGTCAGTGACAATTGCTTCGGGGACGCCATAGCGGGCGATTATGTCACGCCTGATAAACTTCACGACATTTCGGGCCGTGACATTAGCATATGATGCGGCTTCAATCCACTTTGAAAAATAATCTATTGCCACCAATATGAATCGGTGCCCATTTGAAGCTTTGGGATTTATCGGGCCAATCATATCGATCCCCCACATTGAGAAAGGCTATGGCTCAGATAGCTGGTGCAACTCCGTTGGAGGAACATTTATTTTATCTCCATGAATTTGGCAACGATGGCAACTTCGAACATGTTGTATGCAGTCACTTTCCAGCGCAAGCCAATAGTAACCTAGTCTCATAATCTTCTTGGCTAACATGTGCCCATTCATGTGTGGGCCACAAACTCCTTCATGCACTTCTTGCATGATTTTGGTATCTTCTGCTTCATCTACGCACCTCAATAGAACTGAATCGTAAGATCTCTTGTATAAATTCTTACCACTGACGAAGAACTTTGAGGCCATCTTCATTATGTATTTTCTATCGGGCCGGAGTGCTCCCTTCGGAAATTCCTGCTTTTGAATATAGTTCATGATGTCATAATACCATGGCTTCTCATCAAGCTCTTCATTCGCGGCCATGCAATAAGAAGGTTTGGCTAGAACCTCAATTTTCAAAGGCTCAACTTCTAAACCATCTGTAACTTGCAACATAGATGACAACGTTGCCAAGGCATCGGCGAACTGATTATGGGATCTAGCCAAGTAGTCAAATGAAATTTCATCGAACTCCTTCACCAACTCTTCGAGGTACTTATGATATGGCAGTAATTTGGCATCCCTGGTTTTCCATTCACCTACGGTTTGGAGTATGATCAGTGCAGAATCTCCATATACTTTCAATTTGGCCACTCCCATTTCAATTGCGGCCTGAAATCCGAGAATACAAGCTTCGTATTCAGCTATATTGTTAGTGCATGGGAATATTAACTTTGCGGCTACTGGGTGGTGTTGTCCGTGCTGGGATATCGAGACGCCCCCCCCTGCGAGGCCGGACAAGTTCACAGCTCCGTCGAAGAACATGGACCATGCATCTTCATTTATGGCCAAAATACGATCATCCGGAGGACAATCATCATCATTGAAGGTTCTAGGATTCTCAGCCAATAAATCAACAATTACTCGGCCTTTAACTGATTTTTGTGGTATGAACTACACGTCGAATTCCGAAATCAAGACCTACCATTTGGCTAGCGTACCCACCAAAGCTGGTTGATTAAATAAATACTTGATGGGATCGTTCTCAGTCACGAGAAATGTCTAGTAATGCAAGGTGTACTGTCGCAGTCTATGCAATACCCATACTAACGGAGTACAAGTTTTTTCAGCATCAGAATACTTTAGCTCCGAGACAGTGAACTTTTTACTGAGGTAATAAATGGCTTGTTCCTTCTGATCCACGGGACTTTTCTGAGCTAACATCGCGTCGAGTGACTCACTATGGATTGTGAGGTACAAAATAAAAGGATGCCCCGATATTGGTGGGACAAGAACCGGTGGATTCATCAAATATTGCTTCAGCTTATCGAACGCCTCTCGACATTCATCATTCCACTCAACTCGTACGTTTTTCCTCAAGAGTTTGAAGAATGGCTTAGCGGTCTCCGAGAGTTGGGAAATGAATCGTGCAATGTAATTCGGTCTCCTAGGAGACTCCGACCTCCTTCACTGTCGACGGAGGTTGCAGCTCACATATTGCCTTGGCTTTAGATGGGTCAATTTCGATCCCTTTGCTACTCACCATAAACCCAAGTAATTTTCCTGATGCTGCCCCGAACACGCACTTGGCAGGATTTAAACGGAGTTTGAATTTACGAAGTCGATCAAATAACTTCTTGAGGGTTTCAACATGACTTTTCCCAGGCCGGGTTTTTGCAATCATATCGTCAACATAGACCTCGATTTCTTCATGCATCATGTCATGGAACAACGTAACCATGGCTCGTTGGTAAGTTGCCCCTGCATTTTTGAGTCCGAAGGGCATGACCTTATAATGAAAGGTTCCCCACGGGGTGATAAATGTTGTCTTCTCTTTGTCTTCATCCTTCATTCTTATCTGGTTGTAGCCAGAAAAACCATCTATGAAAGAGAATAATTCAAATCCAGCAGTACTATTCACAAGAACATCGATATGTGGCAATGGGAAGTCGTCCTTTGGGCTGGCCTTGTTCAAATCCCGGTAATCAACACACACTCGAACTCGACCGTCTTTCTTCATGACCGGTACTATGTTGGCCACCCATTCAGGGTATTGCGAGACTTCGATGAATCCCACTTTGAGAAGTTTCATTACTTCCTCTTCTATCTTCTTCGAGAGCTCTGGTTTAGTCCTCCGAAGCTTCTGCTTCTTGGGATGCACGTCTAGATTAGTGGGAAACAATGTTCCACAATCAACGGATCTAAACCCGGCATATCAGCGTATGTCCAAGCAAAGATATCTTGATATTCTTTTAGCAATTAAGTCAGGTGCTCCGCCTCATCTTTGGGAAGATTTGCCCCAATCTTTATCTCTTTGGACTCCTCGGCATCACTCAGATTGATAGTGACGGTTTGCTCAGAGGTGAGAACTTTTGGTTTTTCATGTTACTCCCAACTTTGTTGTACTCCAATGGAGTCACCATTTGGATCATCAGGGTCGTCACCGTCATCGCTCATGACATTGGATTGGACCATTTTCTCCTCTTTGCCTATCATAAGGCTGCTCCTGAAACATAAAATGGATAGTTCAAAAAGACAAACAGGGCTAAAAGGCATGAATTTCTTTTCTATTTTTTTTCGAATTTTCCTTCCTTTTGAATTTTTTTGATTGATTTTTTTTCGAATTTTTATTTTATTTAAAGAATTTTGGCAAAATATTTTGGAAAAACTTTTTGACACGAGGAAGCATGATGAAGCCCAGGCCTCAGAATTCTCCTTGGATTTTTCTTTTCTTTCATTGGTTGGATATCATCAACGGGCTGGTTTGGTATACCCCATCATGCCCTCAAAATAAAACTTGTAATCATAATTGATATTCATCAACCAAATTACATTTATTGGATTGAAAAGTACGGCAATCAAAGTGAAACGAAACCCTAACAATCAAACCCTAGCAAACATCAACTCCTGACAAACGACATGCAGAATACGATAAGCAAGCCCTAGAAAACATCAAATCCAAAAAGCGATAAGATTCCCACGTAGGGGAGTGCAGAAAAGTAAATGTGTTACTCTTGGGGGTTAGCACCCATTTCCTCCGATGATTCTTCGTCAATGGCACCTACAAGGAGATCATCAAATAGGGTTGTGATCCCTTCCATCCCATTATCTGGATCCTCTGTCTTTGAAGTTATCTGGTCATCCGTGCTATTCCATCCATCGGGCACGATACCTCGGGTGGCGATCACTTCTCCTTCATCATGCATCATTCTAGCAGGGCCGGGGAATGTCTCGCGGATATCGAGGAGTAATGAGTTTTTCCTTTCTTGCTCATGTCCTCCACCTTTTCCATGGTATCCTAATCCAGCGGAACGAGACCTTCAAGGGGCTTCAATAGGATTCTGAATACCCTGTTCTCTTCTACCAAGTCCACGGCCAGGGATAAAGCCATTTCCAACCATCACTCTTGCTACCATAATTGCTGCATTCGACACATCAGGGATGGGTGTTGTCGATCCTCGAGATGCATGAATAGTGGATACAAGCTCGAACGATTGGTAACTTGACTCCTCCCTACGTTCTAGCTTGACATAGGGGATGGCCGTCTCATGATAGATCCGATGATCCTCCTCGCCATGAACAATGACTAGCTTTCCGTTGACAACAAATTTCACGCTTTGGTGGAGACTTGATGGCACAGCTCCAGCAGTATGAATCCAGGGGCGACCTAATAGGAAATTGAATGCGGTAAGAATGTCCATCACCTGGAAAAGAACGTTGAACATCTCTGGGCCTATTTGCAGGTCAAGGTGGGTCTCCCCTATCACCTCCTTTCTTATACCATCAAAAGCTCGGACGGAGGTCTTTGCAGCATTTATTTTTGAAGGATCTATTTTAAGGCGGTAAAGAGTCGCCAATGGACAAATATTCAAGGCAGATCCATTATCAATGAGTACTCGAGCCACATGGGAAGCCTTGCACTTGACAGATATATATAACGCCTTAGTATGTCCCCTCCCCTCAAGAGGGAATTCTTCATCAGAAAAGGCTATTAAATCCTTAAGAAGAATCGACCCTACAAATTCCTCCAACCTGTTTACCTCGATCGTCTCTGGTACACGCACTTCGCTCAAAACCTTCATTAGAGACTTTTGATGTCTGGGAGACGTTTGCAAGAGTTCAAGTAAAGAGATTTGAGCGGGTAATTTCCGCAACTGGTCGACCACGTTATACTCACTTGCTTTGATTATAGCCAAAAATTCTTTAGCCTCTTCATCAGTAACTGGCTTTGCCGGTTGGGTATTAGCTTGAGCATAGGTCCGACCAGACCTTGTAATCAGGTCAACATCTAGCTCGTATGACCAGGGGACTGCTTTGTTATCTGTGTACTCATACAGCTGGGGCATCTCAATAATTATTTCTTCATCAGTTGAAGGCACTTCCACTATCAGTCCTTCATGGTCGGAGGCGTCCTCAAGTGGGGGCATGTCCTCGATCAATGGATCTAGTTCACTCTTTTTAGCACTTAACTTAGCAAATTCTTTCTCCCAATCGATGACGACTTCGGAGATAGTTGACACTATTCCAGCTTGGTCAGCATACACGATCACACCAGTCTTAACCATTTCTTGAACCCTTTCCTTCATGGTTGGCAAGGGAGGATTCTCATCTGTCGGATAGTAACCAACTCTAACTAATCCGCTATAGATATCTTTGACAGACACCTTCAAGTTCATCTTTTTGCCAGCATTGAACTCAAAGATTGCATTCACGTTTCCCTGATGTTCCGGCAACGGATTCTTCTTGACATTCGGTTGGGTGGTACGGAAAGAAAATGCCTTAGTATCCAACAAATTTTGGATCTTGTGCTTCAAAGTTAAACATTCATCAGTTGAATGGCCGACCTCTCCCATGTGATACTCACATTTTTTGGAGGGATCATAGTTGGAGAATTTTTCGGCATTGGGCCGCTTTGGTTCATGGGAGATCAATCCCTTCTTTTGGAGTATCGGCAGGACCTGAGATAGAGGGCCAGGAAGAGGAGAGAATTGCCTTTTGATGAATTGCCGCGGTCAAGCACTCGGCCTCCATCTTGCTGATTCCCAGGGACACGAACCATCTGAGGCTTACTAGGGGCTGGTTGCGCATATGCAACATTGATTTCAGTGGTCGGTTCTTTATCTTTCTTCATGGTGAACCTTTTGCCTTGATGAGTCGGTTCATTGAACCATCCATCCCTTATCCCCATCTCGATCTGTTCACCCACTGGGATAAGTTGGTTGAAGTTCTCAACATATGTGCTAGCCATCCGGTTACGGAACTCATATGGGAGAGTCTTGACGAACAACTTCATCAACTCCTTATTTGTAGGCTCAGGAGTGATTTGAGCTGCCAAGTTTTGCCACCTTATAGCATACTCCTTAAATGACTCACTTTTTTTCTTCTCCATCCGCTCAAGATCCTCTCGGGAAGGTGCAATGTCCATGTTGAACTTATACTGCTTTAGGAAAGCGTCAGCCACATCATTCCAGGTGTCGAGAAGGTTTACATTTTTCATTATGTACCAGTTGAGTGTGGGCCCAGTCAAGCTTGCATGAAACGATTGGATCATGAGAGGCTCGTTCTTGACGTATTGGGCCATGCGTACGTGGTACATCTGCAAATGAGCTTTTGGGCAGGAAGTACCATCGTATTTCTCGAACTCCGGCATCTTAAACTTCTTCGGCATTTTGACTTTCTCATAAACCGACAAGTCGAACGGGAGTGAATTCTGCGACTCTTGCAATTGTTTCAGTTTCTCTTCAAGTTTGGCGAAGCGTTCATCTTGCTCCGCCTTGGGGACATTTTCGGGCTTAGCCTTTTCAGCTGTGACGAACAATGGGTCATCCTCCAGCTCAGGCACGTCGTCATCACCCATATGGGCCTTGTCCGTCTGCTTTGGGACTACTATCTCGGGGAGAGTGGGCGCAAGAGTCTGATTCACTTGGAGGGATTGCATTTGATTTGTCATAAGTTGCATAGAGGTGAGCAACTGCTGGAGTTGGTTTTCCATGGCGGTCATACGATCATGCATTTCGGTTTGGTCGGCCATTTTTGCTCTTGATCGTGTAATGATAGGCGAACGTGGAGGATCCGTTATCACCTAATTTGAAGAAATGAATACACATAAGCATTTCGTATAAAACATGCCGGTCCATGACGAAAGTCTAACCGCTTTTATTTATTAATGAAACTGTTTGACATTGACAATGTAAAAACTTGAAAGGCCCTAAACTAATCAAGTAAAATGACTCAACTTCCTAAACATTAAGCTAAAGTAAAAAGACTAAATAGATTCAAGCCACTTTATTTGGCCCGATCTATAAACAATTGGGAAGCCAACGCTCGACGTAATTGCCTCTTCTCCTTAGCGTCCTTCTTGGCTTGCTTTTCAAGTTCTTCAATCTTCCTTTTGTGACGATTAAGCTCGCTTGTCGAGTGGGCTTTTCACTCACATCGGCACTTTTGGGAGAAACTCGATCGGGATCTTATGCTTTGATGGATGTACCGAGCCGTGGCATAATAAGTCTTTTCCTTCCCCTCAAGCTCATCTTCAGGCAAGCATAATTTTTGTTCGTGACATGCAAGCCAAGCTTGTTCAATATAGCGAAGCTCATTTTTGTGATCATCATCCTTGGCAGTGAATCGGACTTGGAACAAACTCAGCTTAAGAGGGGGTGGTAGATCCTGCACAACTCGATATTGACGGGCCACTCGGAGTGGGTAGTAGGAAGTGGCACCAGTGATCCCCAATAGCGGGATCGGTTCATCATCGCCATGAGAGAGACGTGCTTTGGAGACTTGGAACCATTTAGCATGCCATAGGAAAATCTTGGTATTCGGATTTTTCAATAATTTGACCCATTTTGAGAAAGAAAGATTTGGAATTCGATCTTGATGATTTTTGAACACCTCGATAGGATGATGAGAATCAGTGAGATTAATAATTTTCATGCAAATATTAATCCTACTCATATGAGAAAAGAACCAGATTTGTAAAAGCTCAATTGGCGCACGAAAAGTTTTATCTTCATTTTCCTTAAATCGGGTGAGTGACAAGAATGTTTCAGCTAAAATAGTGTTGACAAAACTAATCCCAACACATACTTGTTTGACTACCCATGTGACAAAGGATTAATGGCGCCTTTACGAAGAGGAAAAACAATAAACACGAAGAAGGCTAGAAGGAAAATCTTACTTTTTAAAAGAGTGTCGATTAGCAAAACTCGATCTAGGAAGGAGAAAGGACATGCATGACAATTATCTTTTAACACTCTTTTTATTTGATTCTTATCCATCCTAAGAAAGTCGACAAAATTGATTTAGGCTCTAATCCAAGGGGTGGGTTTATTAATTCCAATTCCAAAGGTTTTCCTATGGCAATGCTATATTCTTCCAGAGTCGGAGTCAACTCATGCTTACCAAATATGAATGTTGATGTTTGGGGACACCAGAAATGAGCAAGTGCTTGCATGACGCCGCTTTGGACATCGATGTCGAGGAGGGGAACAAGGCGACCAAGTCTACTTTCCACATAGCTTTGACCATCATTGCCGAGACGATCCCACCATGATTTGAGTTCAACCTTTGGTGCAGGCATGAATCGAATGTCGGACCTTCCCATTGTTTATAGACCAAGACTCGACCAACCTAATGTCATGGACCGACCAAAGACATAATAAGGTAAGTAAATTGCAAGAGTAAAGGGTAGAGAACTTACTTTACCAAGCGATTAAAGCAATCACATAGACAAGCACATGAAAAGTGGGGTTCGATTTCTAACTAGGAAGGCTAAGCAAAGTGGAGTTAAAAAGGTAGGATGACTAGTCGCAGCCTCGCGTACTAAATCAAATCCTCTTAACTCCGGCTTAGTCAAGAATGATACCCCAATGCGGCGCAGTCTCGCGGGCAGAGGTAAACATTCTTGACACCAAGAAAGAAACTTTCGGGATTGAGTTGGGCAACCTCTACTACGCGGCCTCGCGGTCAAAGTCGTATCCAATTCAATACCATCCTAAGTGTCCTAGTGCGGCCCAGGTCCGGCGGCGGGTTGTGTGTGCAATAGTGTAGTGCAAATGCAAAGCATGCGCAACAGTTTATATCAAGCAACACTTCATATGTGAAAATAAACCATACATTCCTACACCTCCCTGCAAAACAAAGGTCAGCAAACACTTCCCCTTATACCTCCCATCCTGTAAAAACATTTAACACCTTAAGTGTTAGAGGCATACCTGGAATCCTCGCTGCCAAACAAAAATATTTTTCAAAAGACAAGAAAAATTGGCCTAAGTCCACTAAGAGTTTTAACTCAAGTCCCCAGCGGAGTCGCCAAGCTGTCGCGACCTCCCCGAAGCGGGTTGTTGGACCACCTAAGGGTTCGGCTAATAGATTGTTAAGCCTAGACTTAACTCGGGCTCTCCCAAGCCCATACCAATTCGCGACTTAGGTTCAAGTTCTTAATATGCAAATGGTTTTTATCATGGAGTCGCCACTAATCTATTTTTGGTGGGTCGATTAGAAACCCAAGTAAAGTAATGGGAGAATTACTTCACTCCTACGAACCAGAGATTAAATGAGTTCGGGGACTTGATTACGCTAGATTTCTCTAACGCCCTTTCGGTACCTTTTCTTTTATTTTGAAAAAAATATTTGGCAAGCAGCTTGAATTGATTTTAATTTATCTCCCTAACATGTGAGGTGATCGTGCGGGTGCGCAAACCACCAATTTAACACCCAGATGAAGCAGTGAATAAATAGCAGGACTTACCTCCTAGCAACGAAAGCATCTGCAATGTTAAATCAGAATTCATATCAACAGTCTTAGATATGATTTCTAATTAACATGCAATTTCTTCTTTTTGGTTTTCACTTTTTTAATGAAAATCATGCTTTATGCAATGCATACTATTAGTTTAACATGGAATAATATGACATGATAATATGGCCTGAACTATATGATGCAAATGCTATGCTTTTGTGTTTTCTTAATAAGCATGCAATCTATCCTAGAAAATAAAACTAATTTATTCTAAGACATCTTTTTGTGTATTTTTCATGAAATTCGGAATTAGAAAAAAATGCAAAAATTACCTAGCTAAATTAAAATTCCATCCAATTTAAACTTAGGATTAAGTCATGCTAAATACTAATTTAAACTAAGACGTTATTTTAATCTAGCAATTTCTAACCTAAGATGCAAATTGATCTAAACTTAAAATGAGACATGCAATTCTATTCTAAAATGCATGATGATTTTTTTTTATGAAAATTCGTAATTAAAAAAACTAAAGAAACTACTAGAGTGAAAATTAAAGGGACATGTTATCTCTTCTAAAACATGCATTTAAAAAAAAAAAAAAAACCTATTATGCAACCTACAAAAAACTAGCATCCTAAATTAATTAATTTTTCTTGGGATTTTTTTTAACTTTGAAATCAAAAATCCTATTCTAAATTGGCACGTGCGATTATTAAAAAAAAAAAAAAAAACTAATATCCTAAATGCATTTTTTTTGGATTTTTGTTATTATTTATTTTTTTAAAAAAACGAAATAGCTAAATATGCTAACCCTAGCCCTGATCTAACTTGCATTTTTTTTCATGTTTTTGTATTAATTTCGAAATTAAAAATTGCCAAGTAATTAAACATGAAACCTAATTTAAAAATAGCAACCTAAATTGATCGATTTGATTTTCTTTTTTTTTTATTCGAAATAAAATTCCTATTCTAAATATGTAAACCATAAAGCAGGAAATAAACCTAATTCTAACCTACATGAAATGCAAATGCAATTTTTTTTGTATTTTTGAGATAAACAAAACAATAAAAAGATACCAAATCCTCCATGGTTGTTTCGCTAATAAAATCAATAAATTGATCTTAAGCCTTAAAGACCAAAATATCAATTTTATTCCTGCGTGATTAATTATTTCATCTAAAGCCTTTATAGATGAAATAAAAAAAAAAAAATCATTGTGCGGTTGCGAATTAGGTGATGCGTCGGGGATTTTCAAACATGCATCAAGAACTAATTCAAACAAGGAAACGAAAACATAAAATAACATAACATAAAGAACGAAATATTAAAGATAAAATAACATAAAATAAAACAGATCTAACTAATAATATAAACTTACCTAATTTGGACTTTTTCCAAATTTGCCTCAACAAGTGGTGCTTTATGGACCAAGATAGGGACTCACTCACGGCCGGGTGGCTCAGCTGTTGCGACGGGCAACAAGTGGGCGGTGGACACGGTCGTCGGAGGAGCTCGCAAAGGAGCAGCGAACACGCGGCGAGGAGGAGCGAGAGTCGCGTGCGGTTGGAGCGGGCAAAGCTGCTGTGATGCCGAGTCGGCCGAGCTCAGGATAGCAAGGGCGTCGTGGCTGGTGGTGCTGGGCGGACCGAGGCATAGCAGCGGCGGCGAGCGGTGTCGTGGGTCAGCAGCAGTGGTGGCGGAGGCGCGGTGGAGCGACGAGACAGCAGTAGCGGGCGGAGAAGGAGCAGTGTCGGGTCACGGTGGGTTGGTGCGCACAGCAGGTGGGGCGGCGTGCGGCGGTGCGAGCGCGGACAGCAGGGGTCGACGGTAGAAGCCTCGCCAAGAAGAAGAACAGTATCTGTTCTTTCTTCCTTTTTTTTTTCTTTTCTCTCGCCTCTCACGTCCACTCTCTCTTCTTTTCAGTGTACTTTTTCTGTTTCTGTTCAGCTTTTGTACCTAATTTCTTTCTTCTTTTTTTTTCTGACAGACTCTCTATCTTTTAATTCCCTCCTCTCTCCTTTCACTTCCCCCCCTCACTTCATTTTTCCTTGGTTCTCTCGACGAGCATCTCTTCTTTTTTTTAATCTTTTCCTTTCTCTCCACTCCTGTGTCTCTCTACGAGCTCTCTCTTTTTTAATAGCTCTCACAAAACCTCTTCAGTCAATTTTTTCGTTCTCCCCCCTTTGCCCCCTCTTTCCTTGCTTATTTATAGGCAACAAGTGAATAGGAGGCAGCCGCAACTTTTTTTGCTTGTTCAAGTTTGGTTCTTTTTTCAAATATGATGGCCACCGCCTGATCTCTAGGAAGGAAAATATTATAAAATGTCAGCCCATCTTTTTGCATGCGTCTATGGAATTTTCACGTCCCCCATTCATGTGTGCATGTGCATGCATTAATGTGGGGAAGAAAATGCACGTCCATGGATTCTTCTTTCTTCTGCACGCTTAGGGCTTCTTATACGGCTACTTGTCCCTCCCTTTTATAGGATAGCCACAATTTTTGACTTTTCTTGTTTATTATTTGCTTCCTCCTTCAGCAAATTGCTCGTTTACTTCTCCTGACAACCCACACTTGAGAGAGAGAGAGAGCATATTATATAATATATCATGGGCTCATTTTGCCTCTCTGAGGCTCCTCACGTCCGCCGAATTCTTGCGCATGCATGTGCATGCATTAATGAGCGAGAGACAATGGACGTGCAGGAACTTCTTTCTTCTCCAGCCGATTTGCTCTCCAAGAAGGAGAGAATATTATAAAATTGTGAGCCCATCTTCTTGCAGACCTTCTCCGGAATTCTCGCGTGTGCAGTGGAGAATTTTTCTTTGGTTTCTTCACGCTTGCGGCTTCTCTAGAATTTTCACGTTCTCCCTATTTTATCCATGCATGTGCATGCATTAATGAGGAAGAAACAATGGACGTGAAGAACTCTTCTTTCTTCTTTCTTTGACTTTCATTGTGTGTTTTCAGATTAGCAAGAGAGAGACCACCTTTTGTGCATGTAATCGACCGCGAGCCGCTACGTCTTGTTGTCTTTTGGTACCAATGCAAATGCAACTACATAAAATGCAATTTCACTATTATATTTTTTTAAATTTTTTTATTTTTTTTATGCAACTAATTACTAAATGATTAGGCAAAATTTAGGTGTCAACAAAGTCACAATCATTAAACATCACATACAAATAGAGTGAAGTTTTCAACTCAAAACCACATAAGTTTATAACACCATTACATTGATGACCTCAATTCTAATGATGAAACAAATGTATATGAGATTGGTTCCGACCATGAAATCATTCTTCCATAGCTCGGTTTTCCTGAGATTCTTGATGAGAAACCTTGACCTTGATCTTGGGCAAAGTGAGAGATGGCTCCTCTTGAAGTACTGATGGAGCTTTGACCGGGTGATTCCTTGCTCCAACTCCTTCGCTTCCTCTCTCTCGCTTCTTTGCTTTCTTGCCCTTCATTCTCGCCATTTAACCGGGACACAAATTACTTTGTTGTCACATGGCAGAACTTAAAAAAAAGAAAAAAAAAAAAAAAAAGAGCAAGAACTACTCCACTTCTAAACAAAGTTTAAAAGGAAAGAGCTAATACCTAAGCGCGTGGTGCCCGGCTGCCCTATCTTCCCTAACCTTGGCTATCTTCTTAATGGCCTTTAATGTGTTCTCTCGCGATTCCTATCATACCTCTCGGCGATTTCGCTTCCTCTCAAATTCAAAAGTCGAATCCTTGAAGAGGAACAGGCATAGAGGGATTCGAAATCGATTAAACGAGAATACTCTACGAGACTCTCTTGTCCGACAAAGCAACAAGACTTATGTACAGCCAAGAAAAGAAGTAATTGATAAATGAGATAACAAAGAAAGATCAAAAGCTCAAGCCACTTTGCTTACCTGGGTCATATCCTTCCCATGCAATCTCCTATAGGCCTTGGTCCATTTTACCTTCCGAGGATTTCTCTTCATCTTAAAGTTCTTGTGGCATTTGGATCTACAAAATCGGAATACCCGCACGATACACGCCACGATCGTGAGCACACCTGAATTCCCGTGTTCAACCCCACTAGAAGCCCAATAACAACGAACCAACGCGGTTTCATCGAATGCATCCAAAGAAGCAAAAACATAATGCCGGTTGCAACAGAACACAAAAAGATAACAGCATGCACTTAGTAATTTACAGAATTTGCGAAACCCAAAAAAAGCGGGGAATTTCTCATGATACACCTAACGAAGATTTCGAAGTATAAGCCGCTACGACATACCTTAGCATCGTTTCGAACAAACCGAATACCATGGCCGGGTACACGGTGGAGGAACGGAACCAGCACTTTTCCAACCTCATTGTGCCTCCTCGTCAAGATCGAAGCATAAATTTCTGGACGAGGGTTTTCTATGTCGTTCGATTAGGAACTTAATTTCAGCAATCTCGCTGCTCTGCCGAGCGAACACAGCAGCTCGAGCTCAGTAGAGCAGCTCGAGCGAGCCGCCGTCACCTAGATCTGCCGCAGATCTGGGCGAGCGACGTGCACTTGAGCCTCCACCGAGCTGTTGCCGAAGCCCTCATTGACCGGAGAAGGAGGAGCACCAGAAAACGTACCTGGATTCGAAAGCTTCAGCCGGTGCGTCGGCGGAGTGAGGAGTCGCCGGAGAGTTGGCCGAGTGAGGAGTTGCCGGTAAGGAGGACGAACGAGGGAAAAGTGTTCCCGTTTTGTTTTTTTGTTCTTTTCATTTTTGTTCCTTTCGGGGGTCCAAGAAGTGTTTCTCAAGGCCAGAAACAAGAATTTGTTGTTTCTTTTTTTTGTTCCTATTTTGTTCCGGAATCAAAAAAACAAAAAAAGAACAGAAACGCAACCACGGGTTTATGTTCTTTTTTTGTTCCCGGGAACAAAATCCGTACATAAGTGTTCCAGAAACGTTTCTTTGGAACGTTTCCATGCACGCCCTTATCTTACACTTTTTTATTTGTGGCAATATGTATTTGTCATGTATCCCATGATTTCTTTGGAACGATCCGAACCTCTTAAACCATGTGATCAATCAACACCTGAGAGTACGAAATCTCTAACCCTCCACTAATTTCACACGAAGCAGAAGTCAAAGAGCTCGAAATCTCTCATATTAGGTAAATGGGAAATTGTATTCGAACATTAGTACCATAGTCCTATACATCAACATTGAATTATAGATAATTTTCAGGACGAGACGGGATTTCAGATTAAATGGTAACTGTGGTCTACGATACAAAAATTCGAGCAAATGCTTCTTTTCCTCCTTTTCATCGGCACGGGCTATCCGAACATTTCGACTCGACTAATCCCTGCGATTCACCCGAGCTAGGGGACCGGAGCTGGCTAGTTTCACGTGGGCCGAATTTATCTGTTTCCGAAATTGGGCCTCTGCGATTGGGCCCGATGCGCGGCATTATGCATTGGGCCGAGGAAGCCCACGTGGCGCAGGAGGAAGCCCCGAGCACGGAACGACGCGTAGCTTCTGCGAACTGACCATCGTCTTCTCCTCTCTCTCTCTCTCTCTCTCTCTCTCTTTCCGGGGTGCGTTGCGACGGCGATCGAATTGAATCCGACGCCGAGAGGGCGAGCGCGGCGGCGATGGGGGAAACGACGACGCCGGACGACGATTTGCTGCTCAAGACCTTCTTCGCCGAGGTCAGCGAAGTCGAGAGGGACAACGAGGTCGCCAGGTCTCTCTCTCTTCCCCCGCAAAGTTGCTTGCTTTTCTTCCTTTTCTTCCTTTTCTTCGTTCTTGTTCTTATCCCTTCTTTCTTCTCGAAGTTGCACCCGCTTCGTTGCTGCGATTTTTAGCTTGATTGCTGGATTCTCAGTGGTTGCGCGGTCGAAAATTGAGTTGGGTATTCGATTATTGGGCCAAAGGGAATACATTTTCATCTGATTCGAGCGAATCTCGAGCGGCGATTGCTTTTCTTCCTTTTCTTGTTCTTGTTCTTGTCCTTTCTTTCTTCTCGAAGTTGCATCCGCTTCGTTGCTGCGGTTTTTAGCTTGATTACTGGATTCTCAGTGGTTGCGCGGTCGAAAATTGAGTTGGGTATTTGGTTATTGGGCCAAAGGGAATACCTTTTCGTCTGATTCGAGCGAATCTCGAGCGGCGATTGTAGTTCGTTGAATTTGCGAGTTCGAAGATTGATTTGAGGAGAGAGGCGAATGGGAGGATGTTGTGTCTGGCTGTCCGAGCCTATGTTTCTCTGGAATCGGTGTTCTTGTGATCTCGTCGAAGCGTGAGATGAGCTCAGCTGCCGCTGCTTCAGCTAATCAGTTGAATGAGGGTTGCGCGGGGTGGGGCATAAGCAATGATGGGGAGTTAATACCTTGATTTGATACCTTTGTCAGAAACCATGTCGAAATAAATTTGGTTCTAACTGAATTTACGTGGAAAGAATTCACATGGGTGTGGTCCTGGGGAGTTAGAAACTAAATAATATAAATGATTATAAACATGAAAAAAAAAAAAAAAAAAAAAGAGCTTCTTTTGGCTAGTGCGATAGCGGCATAACCTGTTGCAGAATTTAGATGCGGAGATTATTATGTGCTTCGTGCATGGAGAGATGGACATAACTTAGTTTTAGTTTTGTGCCTGAAAAGTTTTGCTTCCTGAATTTTACTCTGGGATCTCTGATCAATAAAAGCGCAGTGAAGTTTTTAGAGATGCAGCTTTTTGAGAAACTATATAAAGTGAAGGAGCTTATGAATCAACTAGCAAGAGTGATTCTGGGCTTTGGACTGAAAACTTGAACTCATCATTGTCAAATGCTGTTGGCAACCTTCCAACTGCAACTGGAGATATCATATTCAAGAAGAAAATTAATTTAAAATCCCCACCTGCAAAGGAAGTAAAAAGTGGACAGAACATCTCCTTTTGGATAGCTTCCATACGATAACAGGATCTTAAGATTATTGAATGTCCCACAAGAATCTAGACAAACAACCTATATTATCTTTTGACCCCCTGTAATATGGTGATTTCATCAAGGGATATCGCTTTGCAAAAGAAAGGTCATTGCGTTCAATTTCTTTTTACTAGATGAAAGGGCCTTGTCCTTTTCTTTTTGTTGAATCTTCTGTTTGTTCAGGCTTCGCATGAATAATTTATTGAACTGTCACTGCTTGTTTTGATGGGTCTTCATTATTCTCTTGATGTATTCTTTAATGCTCATGGGAAAAATAAAATTCAGGATCCTTTCATGCTTCAAGTTGAATCCGTTTGAGTATCTTAATCTACCCTTTGACTCATCACCTGAGGACGTGAAAAAGCAGTATCGTAAGGTATCCACTTTTACTTTTCTAACTATGATTATCTGTCTACTTTTGATTGCCTAAGCTCTAACACAAGTCTGTCATTTGACACCTGTCATTCTCAGTTGTCTTTGCTTGTTCACCCTGATAAGTGCAAACATCCACAAGCGAAGGAGGCATTTGGAGGTAATAGTTCCATTGCTTCATTTTTGGTGACCTGTACTTGGATTAATCAAGAATTATATCTGATGACAATAGGAAATGCTTTGAACTTTCCAAGTATGAAATCAAGGCCTAGCAGTCCTATATTGTTATGTTCCTTAGGTTAGATATGTTTAGGGACTTAAGAGCTTAAGTCATGTTGTTGTTCACTCGCTTCAAATAAAACAGGAACAATCAACAGACAAAAGCATTTCCTTTATTCTTCTTTTGCTTGGTTTGAAAAGGTGAATGCAGGGATTTGTTGTCTAGAGGAGAGTAAATACTGTCATTGGTGGATTGATGTAATTTACTTGAACTTGTTTAGAAGGAAATGCTCTTAAAGCACGGGGTATCACTTTGAGATTGGACTTCTGAAAATGGCAAACCCTATAAGAGAGGTGATATTGAGCAAGGAAACATGCAAGACTGAGTTCTATGGTGGATAAATTGGGGTTTCATGATTTACATCTGTCTTTAGTCTAATTAACTGTTTCCAATTGATATCTGAGTTCCTGCATTGAGAAGGAATTATGTTCCTTTGAACCGGATTATTTTTCTGCATGAGGAACTTCATATTGTTAGAAAGTTCACACTTTTAAGTGACTGACTTATCTGACCAAACTGAAAAAAGGCAGCTGATTTAAGTTTCACCCGTGTCTGCACCTATGTCTGCATTGGCATTTTATGGAGGTGACGTTTAGAGATTATTTAGCCATAGTCTGGCTTGTTCAGACTAGATACTGGCAGATTGTTAGTGTTTAACTAGAACTTCTCTTTAGGGGGCTGAGGTTCAATTAGAGTGAAAGTAGGGTCTCTTTTCGTGGGCAGTACATTTTGCGTGTTCTTATCAAATTGAAATTGATGAGCTACTTGTTCTGCTAGCCTTAGTCACTAGGCCATGACCACCAATGATAAATAAAATGAGATATGAGTTGGAGCTATCAGCCCTTATTTTTTCTTTTTTCTGGGAATAGGACTTAGTTAGTTGCTGAGATGAGATGAAGTCCAGTGCAAGCATCAATAAACGGCTTAGTGGTACAATTCTTGAACTTTGATGTGCTTTGTCTGGTGTTACCCATATTCTGCTCAAAGACACAACAAAAAAGTGAGAAATTATTAAACTTTTCATCGGTCTGGGTTTGTTTTCTTTGAGTTAAGACTTGAGAGTGTATTCATAATCATGTGGAGACTTTTAGATACATCAGCCATGATGTTAGTTATTAAATTGTAGTCTTTGCTGATTGGTGGGATGCAGAATATATCATTTCATTCTCGGGTAGCTTGGATGACACCTCTTTTTTATTTTTCTACAAATGGATCTAATTTCCTTTTGGTGGTTTTTTTCTGAGCAGCTTTAGCCAAAGCCCAGCAACTATTACTTGATCAACAGGAAAGAGACTATATTCTTTCTCAAGTTATGGCTGCTAAAGGTCAGTATAAATAATTATTTTGGTTTATACTTATTTCTAATCATGCTCATTTGTCCACATGGAATCCTTTTCAAATACTTAAATTTTGCTGTGCTAACATGAACTGAAATTTATTGGTTCTGGATCATGTGATCACCTGGAATCTTTTTTCCTTATTTATGAGCAAATGGATCATATTTTGCATGTTTCATGTATTTAATGCAATTTATGGGTAAGTGACATCTGGCTATAGTATGTTCTTTCATGTTATGTATTAAAGGTTCCTTTGGTATTACACTGCTGCCTAATAGATTTTATTACTTCCAATATTATGGGTTTTTCAAAATACTGAATTTGCAACTGCAGACGAACTTAGAGCAAAAAGGAAGAAACAGTTGAAGAAAGATACAGCTTCTAAGATTAAATCTTTGGTTGATGAGGTATGTCTTTTCCCACTTGCATATGCTTGAAATTTTACTACACCACTTCAGAGAAAAGATGCACTCAGTATGAAACTTCTTGATTTAAACTTGACAATATGGTTTCTTCCATTTTTTTCATATATTTTGGGGATGAAATTCTTTTAGTTTCTTTTTCCTTGAAGTAATTTATTGAAAGAATACTGGATCAACTACCAAATCGAAATCTTCCGACTCACCGTTTCCCCCCAAATCTGCCGCTTCTTGTTCTAGCTGGATAATTTCACAGAGTGGTTTGTGTCTTTCATATGGTGCAGGGAAAATATGAACAGATTCATGAACGATCAGAGGAGTTTCAGCAAGAACTGAAATTGAAGGTTCGAGAGATACTAACAGAACAAGAATGGAGGCGAAGGAAAATGCAGATGAGGGTATGTGTGCTGCTCTTCCCCAGCCTTGTGCTCATGCACTAGAATCTTTCTCCTTCTAGCGATGCCTTACTTTTGGTTGATTTCTTTAGATATCAGAAGAGGAAGGTAGATTGAAGAAGGATGAAGAGGAACAGAAAGAAATGTGGAAAAGAAAGCGGGAGCATGAGGAACAATGGGAAGGAACAAGAGAACAACGGGTTCGCTTTCTTTACTTTTAAACCTACTATTGTAGTTTCGATACATGGGGCTTGCACCGAATGCTTATTCTTGCTTGGAACCTCATGAGTAGGTCTATTTAGATCTATAGGTAATTCAGTTATGGGAGTAATTTGAATTGTAGAATTATCCTGTGACAAATGAATTCTGTATGATCTCCAGAATTAGTCTTTTGTTACTCTACCATCCTAAAGAAGCTGGGTTTTCTAAGAGCTAATATGGCAATTGCTGGTGCATGAATGCTTGCAGTGCGGGCTTCTGTGCAGCCCGGAATGTTTTTTTTGGTGCCTCAGTGGTTGATCTCTGGAAGATATTCTGTTTTAGTTTCACATTTTGTATGGTGTAATTGCTTTCACAAAGAGATAAGGCATCAACTTTTACATCATTTCTACTGTCTTAATTTTGCATTGCTGACTTTGAATGAAATTGGAAGGTTTACTAGCTTCTTCCTATATTAAGAATATAATTTTCTCTCTGGTTCTTCTGAATTGCCAGGTTTCAAGCTGGAGGGATTTCATGAAGTCTGGAAAGAAGGTGAGAAGATATCCTGAGACTTGTTATATTTAGTGTTCCATGATTCACTTGTAGCTTAGAGTGAGCTGACAACGTAAAATTATATTCTAGATCTTGCTGCGGTTGCATCCTTTCTAGTGTTATTGGTTCATGCTCATGTGACACTAGGAAAAATATGACCCTATCAGGACCGTTCCTCGATCCTCCCACTCTCTGGGACCTACTTTCATCGTGAGGGGGGCCTTTTGATTGACCTTCTAAACGAATTGTGCAGGTTAAGAAAGGAGAAACTCGACCTCCAAAGCTCAAGACGGAGGACCCTAATAAATCTTACGTCCAGAGGCCCGTGAAGCGGGGCTGACTGACATCATCAGCTGCAGTAACTTGGATCTTTCGAACCCAAAATGAATTTCCCAGAAGATCGTTCGGACTATTAGATATGGGGCTTCCTTCCTCCAGCTCCCCCTCAGGAGAGGGGCTTGTATGTGGGGTTGGTGCATGTGCTTATTCTTCATTGAAGAGGTTCCCTGTGGCTTTGTCTTGAACGAATGAATCTTTTGGCATGTTTGTAACCTTTTTAAGTGAGTCCTTGAGGTGTAGCTATGATCATCTTCGATTATATGAAGAATGGGTCTTCATTCTGGCAATTAGCTTAAGTTATTATGAAGTTAGCAACTTTTCTGTCACAGAAAAGTAGGTAAGTACTAGTACGAAAGTAAAATTTTCGTTTACCGTGATTAGTTACTATATTGAAAAGGTGAATATGTACTTAATAGCATCAAAGTGTTTCTTATAATAATCGACTATTAACTCTGCATTAGAAAGGAAATTCTTTACAGTTAATTTCTCAAAGTTGACTGGAGTAGATGGAAAATTTTGAGTTTGACCCTGTTAGCTACTATTTATTTCGCCCATTCGTCACTTTTCATGTATGATTTTAAATTTTGATATAGTAACTTATTTATGAGAACAGTCCATACTCTTCTTTAGTTGCTAACATTCGTAAATGATGAGTAGCCTTTTTCTGATGTGAAATGATTTAAAATTTCTAGTCAGTAATTTTTAAACATGCAAATTAACATTTTCAGTGACCTCGATTATGGCCAAATGAAATTGACTAGGAAGTTCACAATTTTTAGGCACACTCCAGCAGCGTGAGAAAACATTTAGCTGGTTACGTAGTGGCTGATGTGGTAAGGCATTTTTCACTTACATCTACTTATAAATTAACACGTGTCTACTTACGTGGAATTAAATAAAAATTTGTCTTCCATGCAAGTTCTTTGCTGCGTCTCTGAGGTTGCAGCCCCTCCCCCCCTAGCGAATTGGTCGGCGCCACGTCTCATGTATCCAGGCCGAGCCACCCTTTTGGCTCCATCTTGCTCTGTTCTTATCCGTCTCCAGATCCGGACCAGCAACGTCGTCTACTCCATGGCCAGCCTACCAGATCTGGAACGGCAACGCCGCCCTCTGCGGCGTCGTCCTCTAGAGCTCCGTATCTTGCAGTTCATGGCCAAACATGTTCAGGCATCGCATTGCTGATCCATGGCCATCATTGGAATTAATCATCTATGACTAAACACGTTCAGGCGTTGTCGGGCATTGCTCTTCCACAGCCGTCGAGGTCTTGAGCTCAATGTCAAGGCTCACGGCCATGGGCAAAAGGTGGAATAAAGGAGGAGTTGCTGGCCAGGAGATCTCTGCTTGTAGATGAAAAAGGTCGAGGAGATTTCTGGCCACGTTCTCAAAAGTTGTCGGGATGATATGGTTGATGAAGATATCTGCGTGCTCGAAGATCAGGGAGATCGTTGAGTGCCGAGAAAGAGCTCCATCGCCGTGGAGGAAGAAGAGAGAAGAATTGGGGCAAATTTTTGAGGAAAAAAAAACAATATTCAATTCCGGGTCAATGAAATGTGGCAATTTGCAATTTGCTTGTCGAAGTGGTGCTACAGAATCGCTGAATAATTTCTACCTCTGCTCTTTCATCAGGCAATGATCCGAATACCATCATTCCCAAATAACCTTTTAATGCCTTTTTCTTACCAAGCCAATGAAGTACATCAATGCACATACACGATATGGTTGCTTTGCTGATTCCAGGAAAAGAGTGAACATGCTCTATGCTTAAACATTCGGTCCGAGTTATGAAGTTTGACCAGAAAACCAAAGACAGTCCATCGCAAAACTTGAGCTCTCGTGGTTAGCAGCAAGTAGATATGACAACAATTCATTCCGCCTCCTCCCGATACATCGCAAAGAATTTACATTGTCCGAATGGGACAAAAATCTAGGCGACTACTATCAACTTACAGACGCTATAACCATACTTCTGGACGAACAAAAGGGTTAAACAGAGGGAAACAAAAAGGCAAATGAATCTGAGGAAGGAAATTCTTCTTTTACCTCTCGTAGTAAAGAGAGGAGGAAAAATTGCAACTTCTACAGGCTGAGGTAGCAGATTTTTGTCAGATCTTCCCCAAGTCGAAGGTTTCTGTATGTCGTCTCCCCACGGCCGCTCTCAATCATGTCCTAAAAGCGCTACTTGGAAACACCCCTGTATTCAAGGGGATGAAGACAGATATATGTACAAATGATGTATGCGCACCCCATGCCTCTTACTCTGTGCGGTGCACTTGGCTGGAGGAGCTTGGAGCTGGTTCTCTTCACGTCTTGGTAATTTGGAGGAAATCTGGCTACCTAGACCTGGTGTAAGTGTACGAAAATAGTATCTATCATATCCAAGCAACAGAACCCCGATCTTTGGTTACTTGCGGTTGTGGACGCCCTCTAGTTGGTGTGGGAGGTCTGTTAGCATTAAGCTCCTGATTGTATTGACAACAGGAAGACGTGTAAAAAACAAAACGGAATTGCTAAAGAGGAGTTTTTCAAGATATGTTACAAAAACAAGCAATAGAACCTGCATCCATGTATCTTCGGCCTGGCATTCAGCTGACGCTTCTGGGAATGAGCTCGCTGGTGGCAGAGGATGAATAAGCTTAGGGACCACGACTAGATCTCTGCCCAGTACAAGGATGGCCCCAGCGTTATTTGCGGTACCTGTACAAATAGGTCAAGAAAATTCAGAAACACTAAACTATTTGCCTAGCCCCACAACCAGTTTTGACTATGGAGATCTTGCAGGCAGAACGTACCGCAGTAATTTGTTGCTGAGAATAATGTAATTAGGTGACCTTGGGCAAAACGCTCAAAGCCATCCATCACGCATTCATGAGCACGTACAATCAACTCGAGATCATTGTTGTTGCAAAACTCCATCACGCGATCCGGCTGCGAGAAAATTCTTCAGTTGTGCCCCATCTTATTCAATTTGTAATTGGACTAACAGCATGATCATAAGATTAAAAAAGGGGAGACACAATTGAATTTTTCCAAAATGGCGAGAGATGGACGACTGTATATGATCCAACTAATAAAACATCATCAGCCAAGCAGTCCTCATTGCTGACCACCATATTTTTAGATATATCTTCAGAGGGGGGTAAAAAGAGAGGCCGACTCCAAATTAATAAATATATGATATGACAACTGGATTAAAAAAAGTCCAGTTCCTCCCCAGAGCAAATAAAGCAGGAATTTTAACCTCAAAATTGAGATTTGGCCCCAAGATTTAAAATAGATAAATATATAAAACCTCAAAATTGTGCTCTGCAGGTTATCAAGAAATAGAAACATTTCACCGCAGGCAGCAACTTGCAATTTCAAAACTAGAAAATCTAGCTCAAAAGCTACATGCAGATACATAAGCAGATTCGAGGTTCAAAGTTTAAATACAAGGTATTAGTGAAACAAAACAACCTAGAGGCTCGATAGCCTAGACTTCACAGTTTTAAAAAAAGCAATCTAGAACCACTCTTCCCAAACCTTTGCCTATATTTGCACTTCTAACATCAAGATACATCATGATCTGGGTGGAGGTTACCATGTCCCTCCCTGCTTCAGCAGAGATTTTGTTGCAAGTAGCAGCTTGCTAAAGCCAATTGTCTGACATAAATTTTTTAATGATTGGAAAAACTTAAATAGTTGGAGAACTTTTTCCAGTTACCAGAGTGTAAGAATTTTCTAAGCAAAGGTGATGCTGGTGAATAGTCATCATTAAGATCAATAACAACAGCACAGTTGAATTGTGTGCAAAACCACCATCCCTTCTTGATATGTCTTGATTTGAGTCATGATGACTTACTTCATTTAGACACCTTCCTTTGCTAGATTTACAATCCATATAACATTTTTTATCAGGTGAATTGTAAAGCCATCCTCATTCAGTTCACAAAAGAATGAATGGCTCCTTAGGAAATTGCTGAACACCAAAGCAATAGTTACTCTTCTATAGATAAAACTAAAATGCACTTTCTTTTGGGAGGAAGGTTTCACTGAGGGATGGTTGATTGGATTCCAAGAGACGTTTGTGCAATATGTAAATAGGAACATATCATGCACACCATCACTTGTCCCATAAACTAGCACATCCAAATTATAGCTGGATAACAGCCGTGTTACACACAATGCAGTCGATAAGGCCTTCCTTGAGTAATTAATAGCCACAGAAATTTAGCAAAGTTAACCAATTATGCACTTGCTTATCAAGACTGGAAACTGTCAAAATAATATTTTTACTACCAAATAATTACCGATTATTAAATTCCAAAAAAAAAAGATTGTACAAGACTCATTTACACATTTGAGCCCTCAAAGTACCATATGAGATAGAATTATGCAAAACAGCTTGATTGTACAACTCCAGATTTTTATAGTGTTTTTAATGTCCTCTTCTAATAGTCTCCTTAAGTCATTGAGCCCCAATGATTATAACAAAATTGCAGAAAAGCAAAAACGACTCACCCCAAAAGTGACCAACCCTGGACCTCTGGCATTTGGCCTAAGTCCTTCAACACCATCATTTTCCGTGGGATCAGACCTAGGGTATGATTCAAAAATGTTTAACCCAGTGTCAACAAAAATCTCTGTTAAATCAACACTAAAAGAGATGGATCAACACTAACCATAACAGATCCATGAGAAGGATTGAGCCCGCTTCCATGGTAATTGGCCGGGGAATATTCTCAATTTGCTCAACGTAATTTATGGAACGGCCAATACCACCATGCATACAAAGGATTTTATTTTCAATAAGGGCTGCCAGAGGAAGCCAGTTAAATAAGCGATTTATCCGATGCCATGCCCAGATTCCGTCTCTTTCACCCTATTTGACCAAACACATTATGTAACTAGAAGTGCATTGACATTTATATAATTTCTATACGTAAAATCTAGTTACCAGGCGCTCAATGCACTCAATCCTGAAGCCAAAGAGGGCATTGATATCTGCAGCTTCATGATTGCCACGAATTAGATGTATATTGTCCGGATATTCAACCTGCAAGACTAATGTAATTTAGCTAATTCTAAACATCAGTCTCCAGCAGATAATTTTGAGTGACTAGACAATAGATATCTTGAAATAGCTCATTCGATAGAAGTACCTTCAACGCAAGCAGAAGACCAATTGTCTCCAGACTGTGTTGGCCACGATCAACATAGTCTCCCAAGAAGAGATAATCAATGTATCTGGCATAAATTCTAGTAAATTAGCTAGCAGATAACACAAAGATGAGCTATAAGGTCCTATATCATATGGTAGACACAAATAGATTCCTAGCAGAGAATAAGAAGCTAACACGCGAATTTTAGCAAATAAATCAGAAAGGGGTAAATGAGTAAGCTCCAATATTTGTGCTAGGAAAGTGAGGAAATTTCAGCACATATGAACAAAGGAGAAGATTTTTTCTCAAGTCACAAGAGAAGATAGTTTTCTTGCAAGCAGAAAAGGACTAGTTACAGAAGGCTGGTGACTTCTCATCTTTATGACCTCCACAGCATATTGGCTGCAACATGGAGACACATAGCAAGTTCAAGAGGAAAAAGTTTATCAATTTCCCTTGTGCTGTTCTGTAACCTTCAGCAGCCATGTACTTTCTCCAATAGTATTATAGAGACTGCCAAAACAGCCAACAGACAGAAACTTTGACCATAAACGTCAAAATGGATCAGAACTCTCGATCTGGTTCCCTATTCAATTAGCTGAACCAACCAGTTTGGTCCGATCCAAATCTTGGTTACATACCCAGAGCACAACAGACCCCAAAATGAAAATGTGATGGGAGCCTCTAAACTTTGTGTAAGGAACACAATCAGTGCTAAACCTTTTTCTTGTGCAATAGTCTTAAACTTTTGAAATGTGGCAATATGGTCTTTCCACTCATCCCCTTCTTGATATTTTCCTATGTGGATACCTTGTAAATATTAGGTGGTAATGGTCGGCAGGTAGGACAGATCAGGGATGGAATGAACCAGACTACATGGCATCTTTTCAAAATGGTATAGAACTATATTGCAATAATTTACAAAGGTTTTAGACTACAATATATTTTGTTAAAAAAGTTTGGGACTTCCTGCATTATTATATGAACACGGACTGAAAGACATGGAGGGAAACATGGTAGAAAACATAGATAATTCTAAGAAGATTGAAAATTAACATTTCCTAGCATTCTGTGACAAGACTGAACTTGGATGCATAAATTGCAGAGGTTGATCTAAAACATCATTCTGCATGTGATAGACTGCACTTCACAAATATAGATTGTATATCGAACAACATGGTCCAAATGCAGATAGTAATTGCATATTTATTAATTGTGCAACACTTACGCAATGTCCCCAGCTGCAGAAGGGGAACCATATTCATCAAATAGGCGCATGAGATCTCCAAATTGTCCATGAAGATCACCGAATATCTTCACTGGAGCCTTCAGCTGTAAGACACTGGGTTCAGCGGAAAATATTCTCTCAGCGCAGTCACAAAGATCTTCTATTTCATTGCAATCTAAGAAAAATTGCCGGCAAACAGGAGGCTTCCATCCACGTGGCTTCAAAAGATGTGCAATGACCTGAAATCAGAAAGAGTCAGAGAATGATACTGCCAACAAAAAATACAGGAAAACAATGGCTTTATGATAATCGTATCAACTTTAGATGTTTAAATACCATCGAGCAAATTGGGGACATCCCCATAGACTTCCCAGATCACCGAAAAGAGGAAATAAATTGACCTTAAAAGAGAATATATGCATGGAGTGAAACAAAATCTGATGGCATATTTTCATTAACCAAGAAAAAAATGGGGGTAGTGAGATTCCATAGCCAATCCTTTTGAGTACTAGTTCCCCAGACATCTAATTGGCAACTTACATAATTGACCGTTAAAAAGCACTACCAATTGGCTAGACATAAAAAAGGTCCATTTACTGATAAACCTCCTTAATATTATTAACAAATAAGTATAGATTCTTAGAAATGTTGCAAAGTTTATTAAACTTCGCCCATGGATGTTAATTACCCAGATTAGTCTTAGCAGAGCCATGATATATGTTGGTACTGTAGCAACTAACCAAAATCTGCAATAAACTATTCTTGTACCATGCAACTGTATCTATCTGTGTGACAAAAGAAAAAAGATGCTAGCACCGAGTACCAAGCACTTGTTCCATACCTTTTTAGGCACATTTTTAGAGGACATCTGAACATCAAATAATTTCCTTGCTGCATTTGTGTTCACTGAAATCTGCCTGCCATCTTTTTCAAACTGATCTACTGGATATCCTTTCACAGTGCTACCAAGAGCTTTAGCCTCTGCAGGTAAAACAACCTGTAAAGCATGGAAGAGAGACATTGGATATCGTCAGGCACCAAGATTTTACTCCATGTTTTCAAGAAGGATAATGTATGATTCAGTATCCGTATGCTGGCAATACTAACTCATTGATGCAGCTGACCTCCAGCTGCAGCTATACTATTTAACCTAGCAGAATTAGGCAGCATGATCAATGTATATACCTGCTTTTCGATTGAGGTAGCCTCTACCCCATGATCCCTACTCGGCAATTCAACATTTCCATTAGCTTGCCGCGCTTTAGCAGCAGCTAAAGCTGCAGTGATAGCCTCAGCTTCTGCTGCTGATGCTTCAACCAAATACTCGACTCCCTTGTTCAACCTCCTATAAAGTGCATTATGAATGTTTCAAAATGAGTAGTAGCCAAAAGATAATATTGATTGATTCATAATCAAGATTGAAATAAACAAATAAAAAAAGCACTAGTTTTAGTTTACCAGGAGCCCGATAACATGGCATGGTCAGTCTTCCTGTCAGTGTACATATCATCATTTTCAGTTGCAGCTGCAGCTGCAGCTTGTGAAACAGCTGTTGCTGTATCTGCAGCAGCTAGGTCTTCAGCAACAAGCAGGTCATCAAGTAAAACCCCTGTCACACCAACAACACACATCACTAAAACCCCTGCTACTACTATGATAAGTTCACTTGACGTTCTATCAACCAAAACTCACAATTCTGACAATGCAAAGCACAGTGTTAACCTGTAAATGCAAAAAGTGATGATTTTTAGCATCCTACTCTTGTATTTGTTTAATGGGCATTAAAAAGCTATAATTAACATTTGTCAGATTGGAAGTGACAACCATAAGATAATTACCATAAAAAGGTCAAAACTTAGTTCATAATATGACAAGTGCTGCGGCACAATGGTTTAGAGAAAAAATGATAATACAGGAGCATGACCTACCACCGCGTAAACCACCGTATACATATATCAGGTCACCAACAGCAGCAGCCGCATGCCTGCAACGCCTCATCAGATGAACTGCAGCATCCCCCCCAGGTGCATCAACTGCATATCTGCCTGTTCTAGGGCTGGTAACAACAGACATTGTATCACACCAAACACCTGCTGCAGTATCCAACACTGAAAATAGGAGATACATGACAATAAGAATTTTAGTGGAATACAGCCTCGCTTGGATGCTTGCAGTTTCCCTCTCACTAAAAGTGAAGTCTACAGTGCTAATTGCAAAAGTCAAAAGGATGTGAAGCAAAGTTGCAACTCACATTATAGTGGTCTCCATTTTTCCTTTTTCCTCTTTCCTTTTTTGCAATTTCCCCAACTTCCCCTTCTTAATGATAAGAACTTTAAAATTGGGAAGGTAGTTTCACATGACTCAACTTAGAATATAGCTCCCATTTGTCTATAGTCAATAAGCATTCAGGGAAGCTCTTGCAATTGTGCAAGAGAGAGAGAGAGAGAGAGAGAGAGAGAGAGAGAAGTTTCAGGAGCCCAGGCTTCACTAGTTGAGGGGTTTCAGTCAACAGTTATAAAATTGGAAAGTCAAAGTAAACGGACAACAATGAGAGGAAACCACAATTGTCGAAATGTGGAAGAGAAGTCGTGTGTTTTGTAGTTTTGTAGAACCTCATTTTCATTCAATGAATAACCAAGAGTGAATGAGGATGAGACGCCATTGAGAGTAAGGATAAAGAGTAGAGAGCATATCTTTTGCTGTACTTCTAATAGCATAACAGAAAGGCAACACAATAATTCTGTATGTTAGATAATGGATATACCCATTTGATCACTCAAAGGGTGTAGGTGTAATTTTCCAAAAATTGACATTCGAAATGTCATTAAGACTCATAGCACACGACCTGAACCAGTGAACCAAGTAAATCGATAACCTCTGGCAGCAAACTAGAAGATAACAAGTATAATCATTCTATATCACGCTTGTTGACAGCTATGAGTGTATTTTGAATGTCAAAGTCATGATATAGTGACTTAAATGAAGTACCTGCAATGCTTGATGAGTCTTCAACCATGCGTCCACCACCAAGTGATCCACCAGACACATGAAGTCGTGCATTAACAAAGGCCTGAGATAGAAGGATAAATGGGAGATCTTACTCAAAAAGACAAACAGCATTTTAATGCAGGATAATAAAGTAAGGTCAGGACATAACCCACCGCTGCATGTTGATATCTTGGAGATGGTGAAACACCAGGAGCAATTGCCCATTCCCATCGTCCATCTCTATGCTTGGCAAGCCCATAGGCACTTGCTAATGGCTAGAAAAAATTGAGGAATATCAGTAAAAGCAAGAATTAACCACTTTTAGAATGATTCAGAGAAATATAGCACTTAAGAATCATTAAAAAGAATCCATTTGGGAAGGTTTCTTAAATTAAATTCACATCAACAGTTAAGTCGATCTTGGAATTTACTTGGAGAGAGCATTATCAGGATGTCCCAAATTGCACACATTTACACAACATTCACACATCTATGACAATGAATGCAGCTCCTTGATTTGCCATTTAAAGTTGTATAACTTAAGAGAAAAGTATGGGGATAGAATACCCATCAGAACTCCCAACAGTATTAGTATTAATAGATGTAAATCCGCTCCCATCATCTCCAAAGATTTCATTCTGCATAGTTTCTTATATGAATTTTGTCCACTAATAGAATGAAGAAGCGTCATTGTCCCCATAAAGACCATAAGCACAAGAGATGACAACAATTTATGCAGAGAGAGGCATCATGATAAAGGAGAGGATTGCATGAAGCAGTTTTTCGAAAGTTATGTTAAGAAACATGCAAAAGCTAGAAATTGAGCAAGGAATTGAACTCACAACACCACTGGCATCCCGCCCTCCACAAAGTAGAAGGAGACCATCAGAGCGTGCACTTGCTGTTGCGTACCTTTGGGACAATGAAACTAAAATAAGCATAAAACTTTCACCAATTTTCCTGAATTATCAGACGATGTAATATAACATGTCATAGATAGAGAATGCAACAAAAAATAATCCACATCCAAATGAAAATTGTCACAGAACTTGATGCAAACAATCATTTGTCACAATGATGGAAAGAAAGATGGGCTCCACTCGAAATCATAAAGTCCAGGCCATGTGGTACCATATATGAAAGATACGGGTTAAATCTTTGCGGTAGAAACAAGGAGAAGAAGACCATGCAAAGTAAGTAGAAAAGGATTGCACAAGAAGCAATCTTCCCATTAATAGTCATGCACATGAAAGCTCATGAGCTTGATTCTATTCATTATACTTAATGTCGAAGTCAGAATCGCAGCTTATTGTTCATTTTCCTCCACAAGATGACTGAAAGTTGGACATCTCTTGTTAATCTATCTTCTTTCTCCTTTTGTTTTCTAAGCATTGACCAAGTGGTTTCTGAGGAGGATGGGACCAGATGTTAATGAGAGGGTGCATTTGGACCTTCCCCACTCCCTTGGATATCCTAATATGGCAGCAGAGGAGATCCTTGTCAGACACCACTTGGACAAGGCATCTTTTAGGCTTCACTTAAGAGATCTCCAGCTCAGCTACTCAAATTATGAGCATGGGAGAAATTTAAAAGAAGAGAAAGTAAATAACCCCTGAACTCAAACTTAGAGCCAGACTTAAGCTTTGGATTATGTCATGAAACACTCAGGAGCTTGCAGGATTCCAAAATTCTTCTTTTTCCTGCAACTTGAGGGTTTACGACTTCAATTTTTACAGTTAGAGAACAGAATTTGTAGGGTTGGCGTGATCTATCTTATGATCTGTCTTGCTCTCGCATTCCAGAGGTTTCCCCCTGTTGACGTTGTCCTTTTCCCCCTCTCTTGCTAGCAAGAGTGGGAGAAATCATGACATCATTGCTCAGTAAGGAAATACTCTGTAAGAACTTAAAATTTGAGAGAGCACCATATAGCTCAGTCAAAGTTCACTGACATGAGAGAGAGAGAGAGAGAGAGAGAGAGAGAGAGAGAGAGAGTACGTGCATGGAGGTGGACCCTCCCCTTCTGGCTCCAACTTACGCCATTCGTAGGGTTTAGCAGCTGTGTCCAGTGCCCATACATCAGCCAAGATTCGTTTCCCTGGAAGAGGAAGCTATGATGTCTTACTTGCATAATCACATGTGACAAAACCAAGCATTCATCAAATGTATAATCATTAAAATCAGAATGAGATACAGAAATCGTAGACCATCAAGCTTACCATCAGTTCCACCAATTGCCATGAGATACCGTTGGCCCACCAGAGCCATTACATGACCATAACGAGGACCAGGACCGGGGCCTTGAGTAGCAACTCTTACAAGAAAAAGAAGCCCATTCAGACAACAACACAGCTCACGTCATTAACATTATGCCGCAAGTCCTCAAGTCTTACCTTTGCCATCGCGGACGATGACTAGTGAGGTCAAGAACATGGAGATCCTCAGCTGACAGGCCATCTGGACCAATGCCTCCCTGTTAAATCAAAGATGTAGCATTATACTGGATGAAAAACAATGTGGAAATAACCAATAGGAGCAGAGCATGTAGTTACAACTCTAGTCAGGGTTGTGCACAAACCTGAATAACTACCATTGTCCCCACTGCAGTGGCAACATGAGCTGCCCTTGGTGATGGTGGTTCTCCGAGAGGAGTGATCCTGCAAAAATGGGTCCATATCTTCTTCTTCAACGTATATTCAACTCCAAACATAAATTCTACTCCAAGCAGACAGAACAATAACATCATCAGGATTATAGACTCACTTGGACCATTTATTTGTCAAGATATCGTAACAGTGAACATCAGCAGCGGCACCCGCTAGTCCTGCAAAAAAAAAAAAAAAAACCAATACCAAAAGGATTTGGCACCATGAGGAATGTCATCCTATTAAATTGTCAAAAAAATTCCCAAATCGTTCCAAGTAGCAACTCAAATAGATACAACAGCTGTCAAATCAACATCTCAACCTCCACAAACATGTGGTGCGTAACTTAGATGCATGGCCAAACACCTAAAAAATAATACAGTTTGCGCTCACATTTCCATAATAAAATTTAACGCTACTCTCAAGAATAGAAAGTCCAGTTAGTTGACCGGGAAGGGAAGCAAAAACATGTGCAATTACTCAACAATAGCCAACTCCTAGAAAAATTCTCATTCACGAGCCTAAAGATATCCATTTCCTTTTTTGACCCACCAAAATTTTCCACTTTACATAATACTAGAATGTCATTCAATTTACTAACGTCAAGCAATTCTGTAACTCCTTATATCTGGTGTACTAGTTCATCAATTAACAGAACAAGCCAGCTGCTCCTCCATTGCAGCAGTAGTCACGAGTAGTAAAGATATTGCTAGGTATTTTGACTAATTATCTCCCACAAATCCCATCCCAGTCGGTTCACATGGTAAAACATCAATTAGACACCAGATACAAACTCATGCATGCCCGTCGCAGCATACGTCATGAACTAAAGAAATTAACATAGTAGCCAATAGTTAAATCAATGTAAGGAAGATCACGTACTGATTCCAGCACCTCCACCTCCAGGGGATGACGGAGGCCCCGAAGCTGCAGGATTACCCTCGAGCGAGGTGGCGCCCCCGAACATTATCAGCCTCGGCCCCATGTAACCCGGCGAGCCCTCCTCTCCGACCGCGGCGACCGCTGTCAACGTGTGCCCGCACCTCTGCCCTGGCCCGTCTTCCTCCTCCTCTATTATCGCATCTACCACCGCATACCTCGGGGCGTGCCTCGGCCCCACCGGTTGGGGCAGCGGCAGCTGGTGAAGCCGCGGGGTCCCGGGAGCCGACCCGCCTCCGCCACGCCACTGCTCCTCCGCCCGCTCTCCACCGGCGGCGGCGGCGGCCGCTGCCGCCGCCGCCACCGCCGCCGGAGGCGGCCAATCGCAGCTGGGATTCTCGGCCGAGGGATCCCGATCGGCCTCGGGGGGCATCGCGGAGTCGCCTTGCATCGGTCAATCCGAATCAATTAGCAAACTTGGCTCCGAAACTAAATGACGAAGAACCCTAGAAATCCGCATTCCCGATCGACATTCCGATCGGCTCGGAAGGAGCCGGGCCCCGCTCGAGACGTCCGTCGAAAGGAACCGCGATGCGCGCCGGAACGGGATCAGAATCCGCGACGGCACGGTGGAGAATCCGCCAGGGGAAGTCCGTTGCGGCGATGGGTTCTCGTCAAAATCGTTCCTTTTTGTTTCTATTCTCTCTCTCTCTCTCTCTCTCTCCCTCTCTTTTTCTCTCTCTAGCCGGCCGAGGGGAGAAATACGAAGACGGCAATGGGGAGGGACAGCAAGGAAGAGCAAACGAACGAAGAAACCAACAACAACGCGTCTCTCTCTCTCTCTCTCTCTTCTGTGTCGCTCGGAGCGATTAAGAAAAGGAAGGGTGGGTTACTTCGGGGGCCGTACTATCGTGGCAGTGCATGCAGGAAAGTTGCATCATAATGCTCTCTCCTCCTCCATTAAAAGCAGAGTCACTTTCGGTCCCTCGCATTCGCTCCCCCCCCCCCCTCCCCTCCTTTAATTTCCCTTGGATTATATTTTAATGATAATGATAATGATGATGACAGGTGAGAAGAAATAGCTTCCGTTTAGGAACAGTTTCACCGCCGCAAGATTGATTGACCTCCTGTCGAGTTACCGTTAGTTTGTTCGACGACTCCGAGGAGCGAGCCCGTTTGAGTTCTGACGGCGGGAACGTGCGTCCAAATTTAGTTTCTGGGTCCAACTGTAACGTTAACGAATCTTAACGGTGTTCGGTTTCTTCGCTGGAAGAGGGGAAGCATTGATGCGTTCCGTTTCTCGAGTCGTGTTTTGCTCTTTCACCCTTTTCATGCAGTTGCCACGAAGAGTTCACCATCGGACTCGTGAGCAACTCCAACTCGAGCTCGGCTGGAGAACAGCCGAGGCGATTTTCCTCACCTCCAGCTGAGGCGATTTTCCTCACCTGCAGCACCCCCTACGCGGCAGTAACGCCATAGAAAAGCTAGCCAACACAAAATGAGATTTGAAAACTCGGGATGCAGAAGTTCATTGGTGACATGCATCCGGCCTGGTATAAAAGGTCGGATTCAGCTTAAAGTTATAATCGTGTGCCGTTTCTACGAAACTGAAAGCTATGCTGTGTAAAAGAAATTCACCAAACCAGAGGTACAAGCTACAAAATACAAGATGACAAGTTACATTATAGGACTCCCATGTTTGGATGACGCCTTGTCTGCATTCCTCCAAACAAACAATAGCCGGGCATGCCACACGACATAAGACTAGAGCAGCTGATGAAATCCTGCTCTCTCTTATCACCATAACCTCCAGCTTATAACCTGGCAGCTGATGAAAACAGCGCATGCCGATGTAATATGCAGGCCTGCCCAATGATGCGAGGATAAATAGCAGCATACCACCCTTAATGACGTGGAGTTGATCAGGATTTCCGACAAGGCGTCTATCCAGCCACCACAGGTCCTCCATTCGGTGGCTTCTGATATACTCTTATGACTGGCATTCCATCTCCATCGTCATTCCCGACTCTCCAAGAACGGTCTTTCTTCCTTTGGGGCTTTTTATGGTTCTTGTGAGACGCATTTGACTTTTTCACGGTTACCTTCTTGGAAGATAGCCCATTAGCCACATCGAACGAACTCAAATCATCAAGCACATGATCAAGTACAGGGCCAATTTCGCTTTCATCCTCATTATCTGAAGGATTTTCAATGTTGGATGATTCTGATTCAGCCACTTCACTCAAACTGGGTTCTGCAGCATCTCCGTCATAGCACTCTTCATCGCCCATGCCAGGGGGCATTTCGTAGTGAGGTAGCTTCCCATCAATGTAATCTTTCAAGATTTGCCGTGCAGCTCGGGTTTCATCAGGCAAACCACTAGAGGCAACATACCCTCGTGAGGCGCAGTAAGCTCTCAACAATTCTGAAGCCAGGGGAGGCCGGTCCTGTGGTTCATACGGCTTAGGTTTTGGCAGACTTATTTTATATACATTCTCGATGACAGTTCTTGGGACTCGATTGGCCACTACTTGCACTGCCTCTCTATGTTCGGTCATCCGATCAATGGGCAAGACCCCACAGGCAATCATCCCGTGCCTTGAGCTAGAAAAAGACGGGAATACTAATCCAGGGCAATCACAGAGAGTGAGCTCATCAGATATAATCAAAGTTTGGAAATGCTTGGTCTTCCCAGGAGTAGAGGTGACTCCTGTCCGCTTCTGACCAACCAAAGCATTAATTGTTGAACTCTTCCCCACATTTGGATATCCAACGAAACCAACAACAACAGGTTTAGAAAGGTTGTCTCCACCAGCAGAGTGACCATCCGAGGGACCTGTACTGCTAGACCCTGATTCCCTTCGCAACTTGGCAATCTCTTCAGCCTCAAACTGTAAACGCACCAAAAGCTCTTCCCTACCGTATATTTTTGTACTAGGGTCATCCGTCTCTTCTTGATTACTTGTTTGTGTTTTCCAGGGAGAAGCTAGCTTTTTCCCTTCCAGTGCTGCAGAAGCAGCTTTAGCAGACCAGAATACAAACAAAATCTCATGAAGGCGGAAAAACTTCGCCCACTTCTCCCTGCATAAACAGACAGGCAACGAAAATTTTTAAGAAGCTGAACACAGGAGATATTTTCCAGCTCCATCAAATAGGTGACAAAGTGCAAACCTCACAGAAACTGGCAAGAGATCTGCCTTGTTGACAAGAAGCAATGTCCTTTTGTACTTGTCAGTTTCTTGAGCATAGGCCTAAATAAGAGCAGAATCCACGTTATGCTAAGCAGTAGCACTGATTGCTCCACCATTTCACAAGAACGCAAAGTTTTCCAGCATGTTCTCTCAATACAAAGAAGTGATCATTTGCAACCAGCAGCGACACGTAAATATAGTCCATCAACCACACACCACACAAATATGAAGCATTCCCTCTTTAACTAAAAGAAGCATCTTCTAATAAGCAATTCAATAATTTAATAAAAAAACCTTGTATAACTTGCTAAAATAATCATAAGCACAAGAGACCTGGGAATAAAAGCAACAGATAGCTCTGAGTATAAGAGTGAAAGCAATACATACCTCAAGATCGGCACATCGATAGAACAATGGATCTCGAGCATCTACAACCATTACAAGCTGAAAGGAAAATCAATATCAGCATCGTTCACAGGTATCAGTACTACAGTGGCAGCTCATGATGAACCTTCTGCCTAAATGAACAGAAAGGAAGGGAAAGAGATGCACTCAAGGAAAAGCACACTCCACAAAATGATGGAATTTGTAGTCTTGATCCAAATATAATGGTCACCAGAAAACAACTGGATAGAGAACATAGAGACTGAAATAAGATTATTATTGCCTCCAGTTCAACAGCACTTGCTCCACCAAACAAAACGCTAAATCATGTACTGATGCAGTCGTGCAGGCTAAAAAAGATTCTGGAAAGATGTGGAAATAAGCCACCATTTTTTTATCAAACTGATATTATGTGTTAATTTAAAATATTCTCATCTCGGAAAAAAGAAAAACCTCATATAAGCAAAAACCTACTTGGACGGTAGATCTTCTGGTAGAGTGGCATGATCATTAGATACGTAGGAAAGAAGACAAGATTTGAATCAATCTCTGTTATTTCTTATGTTCACAATCGACAATTATCTAGACTCCATTCTTACATGGGGATAGGGAAAGAAAAAGAGCTAGAGGTCATTCCTTGAACTTCATTTCATTGGTATCATAATCATACGAAGTGTACATGCTTCCAAGTTCTAGTCAGAGCATGCCATGGATGAAGCCATATAGTCCTGATCAAGCACCTACAACTCTAACTAAAAGAGTCCAACGATCCTTTCACCTTCTAATTAAAAAAAAAAGGTGAAAATGCCAGTTTCACATTATCAAAAGACAAGCTCACCAAATCACTGCGTTCAACTACACGCCAAAGTTGTCTCCAGATATCAAGGTTCTTCTCGAATGGAGTAAGAACAAGCTTTTCATTCTCCTCAAGCCTGAAACAGATTCAGTTATAAGAAACATCAGGATCGAATCCAAGAAAACGAATATGCATGCATAAATGAGTTGGATGAAAACAATCCCAGCTCCAAATCCAGACGGTAATCATCATAAGTATCCCCTTCCTTGGACAATGGACTTAAGCAGGAAACATTTGTCATACCAGGACAAAAGTTAAGTAACTTCAAAAGCAAACCAAAGATTTGGTACACTGAATCTCAGACATGGTTGGTTTAATACTATCTACTCCGCAAATATCAAAAACAAATACTTGCAGAAAACCTATGACCAGAGTCTGCTAAAGATTTGTCTGACAACAGTGACCAACACCAAGCCTTCTCCCACAACAGGATGCTTAAAACTTAACCGAAGTTACAACACAACTTGGGAAAGAAAAAATCACACCCCATTCTACCAATATGTTCTAAAAGAAATTCGAGATTTGAATTTTCAGTTCCATTGGAGGCACCAATCCAACATATATTCATCATTCACATACATAAGGTAGGAGACTAACATATCCATTTCAAAACCGATTCATGATTTTATATCCCCTTGAACCCGAGGTCATGAGTACTCACGCTACCATCATCCCATAGGAGGACCTCTTCTTCATTTTCTTGAAAGGCATTTAGAAAAAGTGATGATATCACTTCAACGCAAAACTTTTCTAAAACATACAAAGAAGTAATCACCCTATGCTCCAAGGGAAGCAAATAAGACAAGAAGATGAAAACTTACCTCGCAAGGCTTCTCCGCCAAACTAAGAAAGCTTGCCTTTCATTGGCATCAAGCTCTTCTACGGACATTGAAGGGCTCCATGGTGGTCTATAGGAGGAAAAGGCATTGTGTCTTAATCATCTAACACAGTCCAACTATAATATTGATGCAACAGAAAATGCATACCTCCGTGGAACGCTGAGGCTACCAGCATGTAGAGCTTCCTCTTTCTTCTGTTCTTCTCTCCTCTTTTCAGGACTCATACCAATGCTGCTAGAACCAGAGTCCCTATCAAACGGAACTCGCAAAGCATTAGCATCAATGGAACACGTGATGCATTAATAACTACCCAAGAGCATTAGCAATTGCCTCAAAGTTATGCACATCTTGTGGCAACCGAGAGGAAGGACAAGAACAAATTCGCCAGTCAGATGCGTCCTCAATCTCAAAGAGAATCAGAAGTTCACAGTAACAGTAATACCCAGAAATCAAAACGAATTCAATAGGTTAAGTGGTTTGACAATTACCCTGGACATGCAGATACATCAAAATTTCGATGCTTCTAATCACCATACAAGGCTTTTTTTCTTAAGTAACATGTAATCGCACTTTGCAAGATATATACATAAAAACGAAAATTCTGACTATCAGATAGGGCTCAATCCTGCACACAATCAACCACCAAGAAAACTACAATATATCCTAGAGACAAAAACCAACAGAAAAAATAGTGTTTTGACCGTAGATTACGAATTTGATTGCTAGAACTTGCTAGGTCAGGCGACCGCACGTCCGCCCAACAGAGCAGCATCGATTAGCAAAAGAACACCTTTCGCAGGCGGAACCCAAGCCAAACTACAAAACGCGATACAACATACATCTCAAGCTCGATCGGACATGATAAAAGCCGACGGAAACCCCATATTCACAATAAACACCTAAACAACCTAATCCGAAACCGAAAAATGGCAACTCGCAGCTCCAATACGATGAAAAAAGCACTCATTCAAGAGCTCGAGCAAACGGAAACGAAAGCCGCGGGGCCGTACAATCTGATAGGCAGGTCGGGGCGGGAGGAGGGGTCGGCGGCGAGTTGGAGGAGCTCTTCCTCCTCGCCCTGCTCGATGACGGCGTCGATGTTGCTGACGTCGGTGACCGACTCGAGGACCTTCTTGCTCCGGCAGGACCGGCCCTTCTCCTTGGACTGCTGGATCATCTGGTTGTTGTGCTTCACCAGGGCCCGACCCAGCCCCGTCTTCTCGTTCTTCCCCATCGGAGGGCGACGAGCAAAGCCCTAGCGCTTCTCCGTGGAACCGCCGGCCGGGCGGGAATCGGCGACGGCGGGGGTGGAGAGCTGCCGCTTGCGGCGGTGGCGGCGGCGGCGGCGGCGGGCGGGGACGGAGGGAGGGAGGGAGGAAGGGGAGGGCGGCGTCGGCGGGTTTGCGATTTGTAAATGGTGGTGGGCAATTCGAAATCGTTGTTCTTAGGCGAATTTTATTTATTTTATTTTATTTTTGCGGGATTCTTTTCTTTTTTTAGCCCTAATTTGTCTGTGTAATACTGCAAGCCCTCAAAATTATGTATTAAACTCTTTAATTAAATCAATCATATATTATACTCATATAATAGTAAACGATGGGCAAAATCATAATTCTTAGTAGGGAAAATAATATGAATAATTTCTGAATTTTGACTTAATTTCTGAATTTTTAATTTTTTTATGACCGCAGGAACACAGTAGGGAGTAACAAATCTTAAACCATGGGATGACGCTAGCGGAGGACCTACCACCCCGACGTTGCACTTAAGATCTCGTGCGGCCAGCAGGATTCGAACTCCTCTTCTCTAGCAAAGGATCATGGGAGCACTTATCCAATTGGGTCATCGCAGGCGGTGATTCTAAATTTTTAATTTGTTTGACGTGATCTTTGAATTTTAGCTCAACACACAATATGGTCTATGAATTTTAAATTTGTTCAGTATAACCTAGAGTTTTGATAAATATTCGATTTAGTCCCTAGGCAATGTGAAAACATTCATATAATTTAGGGAGGGAGGGAGGGGAGGGTGGCGTCAGCGTCGGCGGGTTTGTAATTTGTAATGGAGGTGGGCAATTCGAAATTGTTGTTCCTAGGCGTATTTTATTTTTGCAGGATTTTGCTCTTTTTTTAGTCCTAATTTGTCTGTGTAATACTGCAACCCCTCAAAGTTTTGTATTAAATTCTTTAATTAAATAAATCAGATATTATACTTATCCTAATAGTAAACCAAGGGCAAAATCATAATTCATGATAGGGCAAATGACACGTATAATCCCTGAACTTTGACTCAATATATAAGGTAATTTCTAGAATTTTAATTTATTTGATGTAATTTTTGAACTTTAACTTAATATATAATATGGGTATAATCCTTGAGTTTTGATAAATATTCAATTTAATCCCTAAACAATGTGAAAACATTCAATGTTGTTCCTAAACTTGTTTAGGGATTAAGTTAAACACATTTATGAAGCATGTTGAACAAATTAAAAATTTACGAATCATTAAACATTTAAGTCATTAGCCTTGTATAGTAAATAAACGACTAGCACTTCAAATGATGACTTCTTAAATCTCCAGTTCTTTCAAAATAAAATTAAACTTTCTTATATCTTGTAATATAAATATTTCTTATTTGATAATTATGTATATTAATTTTTATCCCCATGTAGACCAGATCTCCATCACTAGATATACCTTTTTCTTCTTTTGGCTTCACAAGTAAAGAACGTGTTCTTTAGCTATATTTCTTAAAAATTGTCTCATATTTCTTTTACTATTTGGGTTAATACCCTAAAAAATCTCAAACCTGGTACACCCGACAAATTTACCCCAAACTATTTTTTTTACCATGAAAAATCACAAACTAATATACTTATGATAAATTTACCCCGACCGACTATAAAAAACCCTAAATTGGTATATTTATGACAATTTTACCCTAAACTAATTTATTCAACAACAAAAAGCTCCAAACCGATAAATTTGTGACAAATATACCCTCCACTAAATTAGATTAATACCACAAAAAAATCACAAAAATTGTAAATTGTGACAAACAATGCATAAAATTCTAAATTGATATACTACTCAACCTGTCACGTATAATTTAACTTAATAATTTAACAATAAAATTTAACGAAAATTAACAGAAGGTAAATTTGTCACAAGTGTACCAATTTGGGGTAAATTTGTCAAATGTATACCAGTTTGGGGTTTTTGTTGGTCAAAAAAATAGTTTAGGGTAAATTTGTCATAAGTGTACCGGTTTGAGTTTTTTTAGGGTATTAACCCTTACTATTTTGACCGAAGTCCAAACTTTGGCAATTCTATTTGATCACGGTGAGGACTTCGATCTCCATTTTAACTCTATATCGTCATGAATAATCTACTTCTTTAATAAATTATTGTGGAACAGAATACGGCTAAACTTTTTATAACAGATAAATAAATCTCACATTGACGGCATATTCTCTTAAATGAACACCTGCAGAGCCAAGTCAACGAAATTTCCCGTCGCCGAAACAAAAAAGCCATAAATTGCGTCTGCAGAAAAAAAAAAAAAACGAACGAGATTGCAATTCAAGGAGGAAAGAAGAGGTGTGGGATGAGGGGTATGAATTTAATCTTGGAAAGAATTTCGAGCTCTATTCATTTTACAAAAATAATTTTCTAAAAAACGTTTTTCAAATTTTCCAACATTCATTTAATGGAAAATTAACTAGTTAAGGAAAATGTTTTTCCGCTATATTAATAAACACCTAAAAAATGAGGGAAAATATTTTTCACCTTTGAAAATAATAACATTTTCCATAACCTTTTCCACCTCACTTTTTTTCACCAAACACATTTTCATTTATTTTTTATGTTTTCTTTTTCTTTTTTATCTTTATATCTTTTTAAAAAATTTCTTTTATTTCTTTACTTCTTCTTTGGACTTGGCCAATTGCCAGCCACAACGCCTCAATGGGCAATTGTGGCCGGTCACCAGTCAAGGTTGAAGAAAAAAAGAATGACAAAATAAAAAAAAAAAAATTAAAAATAGATTTGAAAAAAATAAAACAATAAAAAAGTTATTGAAATTGAGTACATGCAAGTAAAGATTTTTCTTACTAAATGACAAAAATATTTTATAGTTCATTTTTAAATTTTAGTCAAACACCGGGAATATGGCTATTTTTTTGGAAAATGAATTCTTGAAACAAATGGAGTCTTAAGCCATGTTTAGTAAGGGTCATTTTGTTAAAAATTGTTTCGCTCTCGAACAAAAATTTCTATTCTTTTGTTATAGGGAATGAGAAAAAGAATAGAAATGTGTTCGGTAAAACTTTTATTCCCGATAACAAAAAATCTATTTTTTTGTTATCGGGAACAAATTTGTAATAGAAATAAGAAGTAGAAAAAAATAACTTCTTGTTCCCAATAACAATTCCGAGAATCAATTTTTCTCTATTTTCTTCTCTTTTCTTTCATTCTTCTTCCTTTTGGTCGGTCGCTAGCGATTGACCGACGAGGGCCGCGACCTTGCCGAAGGGTTGCGGGCACCCGGCGGCGCCGCGGCCTTGCCGGCCTAATGTGAGGCCGACCTTTGCGCTGCTCGGGCGAGGTTGAGCCTCGCGAGGGCTTAGCGAGGCTCCGGCGAGCTTGTCGAACCTTGCCTAACCGGTTGCCAACCACCGCCGTGGTCAGTGATTGGCCACAAAGGAGGAAGAAGGAAAAAAAAAAAAGAAAAATATAATAAAAATATTGAAAAAAATAATAAAATTATACAAGTTTACCAAACGCATTTTTATTCTTGAAATAGAATTTTTTTGTAGTTACCAAATACATTTTTATACTCATAAATTATTCCTAGAAACATAAACTAAAAAAAAAAAAAAAAACTATTTCTCATTAAAAATTGTTTCACGGAGCAAAATCGTTACAAAAAGCGCCCTAATAACGGGTCAAATAATGCTCGATTCTATTCTTTTTTATTCCCAAAACACAAAAAGAACATAAATTTATTTGATAACTTTTTTATTATCAAGAATAGATTTGGAACGGAACCAATAAGTACAAAAAAGTTGTTTCTTTACTCCTCGAATAATTCTAAAATTAAGTCCATCTTATTTTTGTCCTCTATTTTTTTCCTTCTTTTCTTTTTTCCTTTTCTTCTTCTCTTTCTTCGTTTGACCGATTGTTGACAACCTTGTTGGAGCGTCAACGGGCCACCGCAAGGTCAACCTTGTCGAGGGTTGGTTGTGCTCTGACCTAAGGAAAAAGGAGAAGAATAAAAGGAAAATAGATTTAAAAAAAAGAAAAATATAATAAACTTATTAAAATTTTAAAAAAATTCTAAATCACAAAAGAATTTGAGATCTTACCAAACGTATTTCTATCCCAAGAATAGAAATTTTGAACAATTAACGCTTTGACATGCTCAGAAACTTATCCAAAAAACAAATAAAAAAAATAATTTTTAAGTATAAATTGTTCTTAGGAACATAATAATCACCAAATAGGCTTTTAGTCGACCATTTAAGCTACTAATTTTGCCGAAATTTTTTGCCTTACCATACTGTGATAGTGCATCTTAGAATATCATACGGGGCAATTCATGAAATTGTTCTTATACAAAACATTAAGTTGGAAATCTTTGGAAAGATTTGTACTTTCTATATAAAGTAAAAGAGAAATTAAAAATTAAAAATTTTGTTTTGGACACCATATCTTAAGAATGAGAAGGAAAGGAACAAAAAAAGGAGGTGCCTCCACCTCCAAGCCTCTCGTGCAGCTGCAGACGAAAAGCAAAGAGGAAAAGCAGATAACAAACTTCAGAGCCGAGGACTCCTTTGCCCACTCCCCCAAGTCTCCTCTCTCTCTCTCTCTCTCTCTCTCTATCTGAGTGTATAAAGGCCGTGCCATGGCGATCGATCGAGCCCGCTTCGCGAATTGAAGCTCGACCCGTTTTGGATGGGAGCTCAGAAGAGCATCCACGCCGGCAAAGGTCCTGTCTTGCCCCTGTTCTCGCTCGCTTTTTTCGTTCTTGGGTAGGCTCGAAATGCTCGGGAGATATGGGAACCGGGGTCGCTGAGCACTCGTCTTGTTCTTTGTTCTTTGCTTTTTTCTCGCCACGGCGCTCTGTGGTGGTGGTTTCTTGAAGCAAAGGTTGTGTTTTTCTTTTCTTTTTTTCTTTTTGGGTTTCTCTGACTCTCTGTCGTCGCATTGTCGCGCAGCCAAGATCGACGTTAACGTCGATTTGTCTCACAAGCTTTGCTCTTCTCTGATGCTTCCCTCGCTCAGGTTCTCTTCAACTTCTCTGTCGTGATGTTGTTGATTGTGCTAGTGGTTTATTTCTAGTTGTTTGGTTTTGAAAAGGAAAATGTGGGAAGAGTAAAGAGTGAATGCGAGACAGCGGAGAAGAGAGTTTCAAGAGAGAAGCACTTTGCTTGCTGGGTTTTTTTTTTCGCCCCCAAATAATGCTTCATTTTCCGTTTGTTCTATTGCAGGGGTTCTCAGAGTCCGCTTTCACTTGTAATAGGGAGGTAAAGTTTCTGGCTGTTACATCCGTTTGATGCCCCAGTTGGACTCTGTCTTGTCTGTATTTGAAACTTTTCCTTGCGGGTTTTTTGGCTTTATAGTATCTTTATTAGCTTTGTTTGTTGGTTTCAGTCTTTGCATCAAACACCCAAACCTATTTGGTGGGAGCGAGAAGCTTGATGTTTCGTGGGATAAGGGCCTGTTTGATTCCAAAGCGTTAATTGCTTATAGGAGGCCACGACCTGAATGGCTTTCTCAGCAGTCATTTGTAATTCAGGTAATTTGGTACGTGTTTCCTTTCATAAAGGGTGGGCTAAAAAAATGGTGCTTTTCTGTAAGGAGTGGTGGGTAGATGCTCATGTGAAGTTCTAAACCAGTTGTGTCTATAGAGAATATTGGATTGATATGGTGATTGTGCCCCAGCATTCTGTTTCACCTGAGATTGGGGTGCATGGTACACCTACCGATAATTTCTCACAATCAGGGAGTGGAGGTGTGAATCTGTCACAATTCTCGGTTGGACTGGATCTAACAGAGCCTGCAAATTCCAATTGGAGCAGCACAACGAGTATCAGATTTAAGGTCGGATTTATACCACTGCGATCAAAAGCAATCAATCTAGTTTGAGCATCCGTGCCCTTATATGATGATATCTTTTATTCGATTGTCATTGTTTTTTCCTTTGAGAAACTAATTATTGTAATTCATGCAGCATGTTCGGCCTCTAAACGATGAGGGTCGCTCCATAAGCAGGGATCTTGATGGGTTACCTGTCACTTGCAGGTAATTCAGGCTTCTTACACAAAATCCTCAGCATTATGAATCGTGTTCAATAACATCTCGGTATTGCCTGAAATGCAGCGGTAATCCCCACGACAGTATGGTGGTTTTAAAGCAAGAATCTCAATATGCGAAGGCAGATGAGCACAGCTTTTTCCGTGTAATGTATCTTTGCTATCTGGAATTTGAATTTGTCCAAATCTTATGCTTGAGTTTCAAGATCGTATCTGAATTTCCTTAACAATTCATATTTGTGTTGCTGCCAGACTAGATTTCAAATAGAGCAAGGAATTCCACTTCTTTCCAAGTGGCTCATATTTAATAAGCTCAAATTTGTCGCATCAAAGGGAGTCAAATTGGGCCCTGCATTTCTCTTGACAAGGTGATTTCCAGTTATGATCTGCTCAAAAAGATCCATTGACCAGTCAACATGTCTTTACTGGGGCTTTTACTGGCCATTGCAAAATTCGTCAAATTGTAAAGCTAGGTGGTTAAAGAAAAGACTGTGAAATGGAGGCAATTTAGTCTTGGAAGGAGAAAATCTCAGCACTACTTGAAAGAAAGAAGCATAAGAAAAAGGGCTATTGGTAAACCAGAGTTTAGAGTGTTAAGCAATTTGGGTATCAAAACAAGTCTCAAGTTCAATATATAGAAGCTGTGAAAAAGCTTGATGGTATTTCTATATAAACATTCATTGTGGAAGCATTTGTTGATGCGTTGGAAGTTAAGAATTACAAGTAGGATAGCAGCCATGTCGACGACTCGACATCAAATATGAGACTGAAGGATGAGCTTATAGTTAAAATGAGCAGGCACTATGGACTGTACTTTATTGCCTGACTAGTCTTGAAGTTTTGAGATCTTGACCTGCTGTCTTGAGATAGTTTAGGTCATAATTTATAACATGACATTTCCAATTGCCACTCACTTAACACTTGGACTGACAGTTTGACAGGCGGTTCGATTGTAGGAGACATGGCTCCATATCAAGCATTTGCAATTGGAGGTCCTAGCAGTGTGAGAGGCTATGGTGAGGGTGCAATTGGAGCTGGGAGATCATGCCTGGTTGCTAACAGCGAATTAACATTCCCTCTGGTATGCTTCAGCTTCACCATCATACTTGTATCTGACAATCAAGACTTGCATCAAGTTCTTTTTGCATTTTCTCTGGCTTCATAGTAAAGGCTGCATGTGTAAAAGTTCCACATCAGTTGCTTTTTGCAATGCTGTTACATATGCCAGAATGGCCTGCTCGTAGTGTTTGTTCCATTTGTAGAGACGCATCTAATCATGCATGTGTTGTGAGGGCACTCTGCCAAACCTTGTTCAGGTTGGTTGATATCACTAATTATGTAGCTGAAATAGCATAATTGGTGGGGTGTTTTGCTGTGCTTATTTTCTTCTCCAAGGTCAATTTATCGCATCTTCCTTAACTCCTTAAGTGGTTCGTCTACTTTCTGAAACTGGAGTTTGTTGTTCTGATTTTTCTTCTACCTGGATTTGCTCCCTTGGTCTACTTTCTCTCTGAGCCTTTTTGTTCATAAACCAGTATTCTTCTACCTGCATTTAAGCCTTCACCAGCTTCCACTGTCATCTGAAAGACTGATACTGTCTGTTATGATAAATCACTGGGAGAAAATACATTGGCTATATTCATTGTTGCATGATGCAAATAAAGTGGGGTTGTGGAAAATTTCAATATCTTTCAATACTTAATTAGCATAATCTTCAATTGTCAAATGGAGCATCTTCATACGAAGATATATCTTGTGTTGCCTATGACTCTATCAGAACAAGAGAACAGATGGTGCAATATTTTTGGATGGCGGGACAGACTTGGGCTCTGGTCGTCATGTACCTGGTAACTTTCGTTTCCTATTTATTGACAAGTATATCAGTGAGTGGCAAGTTGAAAAACTTTTCCTTGTAAATTTTCGTTGAACAGATTTTTACTGCATTAATGTATAAGCAGTGACCTTATAAAGTCCTTCATTCTACCTATCATCATAGACCTGACAAGCTGTGCTAGTAATTTTAGAAGTTGAGGCCTGCTGGAAAGCTTATAACCATTGCTATAAATCTTGAGCTGGAGTAGTTGGTTCTTTGCAAAGGGTATATCCTTTGGCTAACTAGTTCCCATATAGTTACATCTTTCGATGGGTCAGAAAAAGGTCGAGGGTGAGGGACAATTGGTACTCATGGTCAATACTTGAGAAACCACCAAAATGTTGTAATATTGTTGATTGTGGTGTATGTGGAATTTATACCTCAGACATGTAGTCATAATGTTTGATATTGGTTGCGGAGAGAGTGCAATTCATTTTGGTATTCCTTTATCTGTTGATTCTGCTACCTCATTGACATTGTTCTGGGGTTTCCAGGAAATCCATCTCTCAGGCAGGGAAAACCAGGCTCAGGAATTGGACTTGGATATGGCTTGAGATTCAAGTCTCAGTTTGGTCATTTTCAAATTGATTATGCCATCAATGCATTTCACCAGAAAACTGTCTATTTTGGCATCAGCAACCTCACTTCTTGACTGCTTTAACCCGAAGGCCTCAAACACCATTTCTTCTGCCTATCATTTAGGAGCTGAAGCTAATTGATGGTGGTTCTGCTCAAACTCTGGACAGTAAAAAATCACCTGCCATTTTAGTAGGCATTCCATTCAATAGTTTGGACGTATCGGGAGTAGAAGCTGCAAGCACTTAATCCTCTTCAATTTTAGAATTCACAAGAGCGAAAGGGTGAGAATTTTTTATAGAGAGAAGGTAGAGACTGGATTCTGGTTCAATTTTTTCAAATTCTTATACGTCTTATGATTTCCAAAACAGAGATTCAAGTGAGGCTTGCCAAGGAAAAAGTTGTACACTTTCTTCTTTTCTTTTCCATTATGCACTTTATACACGAGGTTACCATAAGAAAGCTATGATATGGGCGAGAATTTCAGTTGCTCCATAAATGTTACATCTTTTGTTCCCTTAACCATTGACAAAGCAACAAGCGTCGCGATTTTCATTGTTTTTCTCGAAAGTAAAGTATCTTAGAGGGGAAGGTAACTGGCTCTGTAGGAGCAAATGACAGTTTCTTTGAGGAGATGATGTCTTTGTTTGCGGATATGAAATGTCCCATATGCTAGTTGAAGAGATATCATAAACGTTTGCTCACAAGTGTGCGAAACCTCCTGGCGGTTGGAGGAGCCATAAGCAGCGGTCGTGGCTCCAATACAATGTTTAAACCAAGCTGATTTGTTCCTTCTCACATGGATAATCTGCGGGAGCGAAATTTTTGGGTGCCTCGAATGAATGACTAATTCTAATCTATTTCATGCACCAGTGCCGTTCCAGGAAGCGCTTCGGGTTACCCTCGAAATTTTATGGCAAAGATAGTACTCATTACCCGCATCATCAAACCTGTTCCTAAGGTTTATCCCTTAATGATCGTGATTGCCCCTTAACAACAATAGCCTTCATGATGCTCCAGCAGCAAGGCATGCACAACAACTAGAGAAATATATCCCCGTCCATCATTGAACATGTGCATGTGCCGGCACGCACCCCCTTGTGTGCACCCCCTTGTGTGCGTTTGTGCGTGAGAGTGTATGATCAATATTATTAGGGTGCATTTGGTAATTGGCTAAACAATAAAAATTTCTATTCTTTTGTTCTTGAGAATAGATTTGAAATAGAAATACCTCTGGTAAAATTTTTATTTCTAAGAATAAATATCTATTTTTTTGTTTTATGAAGTAAATTTGAAACAGAATTAAGAAATAGAATAAAATTAATTATTTGTTCATTGTTCCCAAATCAAGCCAATTTAATTTTTCTTTTTTCTCTTCTTCTTCTTATTCTTCTTCTCTCTCTTCTTCAACTACCACTGTTGTCACCGCCGCCCATTGCCGCCGATCGTTAGCAACTGGTTGGGCGAGGTTTGACAAGCCTCGACCTTGCCGACAGTTGGGCAAGCTCGATCTTGCTAGATCTGAGCGAGGCCACTCACCTAGCCAAGGCTTGGCCGAGCCTTGCCCAGCTATCAACGAAGCTTAGCCGACAAGGCACGGCTCATCGAGGGCAAGCGACGCTCCGATGAGGTCGTTGATCATCCCAAGACTAGTGACCAACAAATGTTGAAGAAAAAGAAGCAAAAGAAAGGAAAAAAGTAATATAATTATTAAAAAAATAAAAAGAAAATAATTTGGATTAGAAATTTTCAGGATAATACTAAACGCAATTCTATCCTAGAAATACAAATTTTAGATAATTATCAAACATCTTAAAATGCTTAAGAATTGTTCCCAAAAACAGAATAAAGAAGAATCATTTCTTATCAGAAATTGTTTCCTACCAAACACACCATTTGCATACAGAATTCAGAAATCTTCCCATTCTTTCCCATATTATGAACTGATCGAGTTTGCCAAGTAACAAACACTCGAGGAAGTGAAGGGCTAGGAGGAGCAAAGGCAAGTCAATAGAACTCGCCAAACCGTTGCCAAAGTAGAAAATCAAGTGGATACAGTATTGATGGATATAAAGAAGTCGAACCAACAGCACCATCTATACAGATAGTTTTCACTCAGCAGACATCTAACAGAGATTCCTAATTCACAATTGCTGATCCATTAGCTACATTTCTTCGCTGCCCAACCAAATACAAAGGGATCTACTCTCCAACGACTGAATAAGTAAAAGAAGCACCAAACTACATAAACTGTGTTATTTTGGAAATATAACCACAACACCGATAAACTTATAGTTCTATCAACACAAATTGAGACCCGCATGTCTAATTCTTACAACCAGCCAAACTAATCTCTTCCACTCTGCTGCCGTCATAAATAGTTGAGCAACTGGAGAACAAATCTCCTCAGGTGATCGAACCTCCCCACAACAATAAACATCTATGTACACTCTCAAAGCAGCGCACCTTGATGGAATAAATCTGGGACCCACCTTCCCTTTTCACATCTCAAGGCTGTGCATCGATGGCCTGAGGTGCAGATTTTTCAGGGTTTAGGTTCCCTCTTCCATTAGTTTTGGCTTTGTCCTTGAGAGTCTTCTGAGAACCCATGGTGCCTTTTACAGCAGTCCTGCCAGAATTTCTGGCTGCCTGATTCCCAGCAGAAGCCCCTGCTCAGAACCTCTACAGTGTCAAGATTCCAGTTCCATGTTTTGGAAAAATTTACAAAGTACCAGCATGCAAAGAGGCTCATTTTTACCTTGCCAGACCAACTTTTATAAACTTACACAACCATGTCAACTTTGAATCTAGAAAAAAGCTGTTTTTTCAGCTAATTCTAAGAGATGATTTTGCATGCTTCCTTCACCTGAAATCCCTTACAGATTCTACAACAGAAGGGCAGTATGTGGGTGTTCCATGTACAGTTATCAACCTCAAATATTATTCTCCATCTGTATACAAAGTTGAGATAAATTATTTCTGACATTCTTAGAGTTAGGCAGCCACCGTGATAAATAAACCTTGATGCAGGTACCATCTGAAACTCTTAAAATGCAGAATATAACAATTAATCTAAGACCATCCCAGAATGAGAAGATGAAGAAAAAAGGAAAAAGTACAGTTTTTCAAGCATCTGTTTAACTATAAGACAGATGAAAGAAATGAAAAAGAAAAATGTAGAGATACACGAAAGGTGCATAGAATCCAGCAAATGCTATATGCTTTGCGGAACCTCAAATTCCTTTTACTCAAACTGTGGTCTAATAACCAAGTCGATCGAACTGAGGCATGCCATATGCTTCATCTCAAATTGCAAGCATGAGCATAAATTCATTTAAACTCTCAACTGGTAATTGATTGGAAAAGCAGTCTGATTAACTGTAAACTAGCATGAAGCCAATAGGACAACATGCAGAACTTAAAGAAGTAACACAGAACTCACCGTTATTGGGCAGAGACAGTCGCTTCTTTGCCTGTTTATCAGGTTGTGTGGATCTTTCCTTAGGATTGCTGTGCGATCTTGTACCAACACCAGGTCTCTGGTTGGCTTCTTCAAGTGCATTCTGAGTCACGTGCTTTGGCTTTGGCTTGGAAGAGACTGTTTGAGTCACCTCAGGTGTACTGGTTGAGTCATTTGGCGAACTACCACAACCATCAGATTGAGAAGGGCCCGTTCTCTGGATGGAGAGATTAGATACTGTCGGCTTCTTTGCAGCGGATTTTATCTGGGTTCTGATGCCATTCTTACCCTCATCTGAACCCTCCTCCCGAACCATAACACCATCTTTGAGATTGATGTCCAGAAAGCGATTTTCCCAAGGTCGAACAGCCATCCATCTCTCCAACCAGTTCCAACCCCAACTGCTTTTATCAGGTTCAAAACCTGCAGGCAGGGCCTGCTGCCTTGATCCAGCTTGCCACTACACGACAAAAAGCATTAACAATTCCATTACACAAGCAACAAATTTCCTATCTTATGATAAAAGCAAAAGGCCCCCCACTTCTTAAAAACATTCTTCCCATGTTTTCAGATGCCTGAGATTGTGCTAATGCTTATTCTAGTGTCTCCACACATGTAAGCTCCAGGTGGCATTGTGCTTGAACTGAATAGGGAGTTCAAAGTCAGCCAGCAAGATCATCCATGTCTTTCCAAAACACATTTATTAGATGCTGTAGAGTTCAAATTAGTACGGCCACAACATATAGGAATTCAAGCAAGCCAAGCTTTGGTTTCACATTATAGAGTGCACAGACTGGATTTGTTCAGCAGATGAGAAGCAGACTACAAGCTACCCTGAGAAGCTAAACATTGAATTAGCTTGTGAACAAAAAAACCTTTGATGGATATCAGCAGTCCATGAGACTAACCAAAACTTACATGTGCACTTGTAAACTCCTGGTAAGTTTTCTCCGAGGACTCATTAGAAAAGAAAGGGCATGTTGCTGTCGTCATAGTTTGGCCAATTTTAGGCAATTACACTGCTAAAAATGAATCAACAGCTTTATAGCTTGAGATTATGAAAACTCGTGAAAAAAGGGTGCTACTGCATAGATTTATGGCTGCTCTCATGCTGTCTCATTGACCTCATGAGAAGCCACCACCCAAGGTTTATCTACATGGGGGAAGTAGTGCACGTGTTTCAAAACAAAAGTTATGAGATCTCATGAATGCAAAAGCACAATACTTCCGAATAGCCATTTCATGAGATGCAGCCTATGCTTAGGGTGTCTGGGTAGGGACAATAATATAGATGTGTTTTAATTTATCGAGAATATCTACATGTTTGTCACATGTATCATCCATGATAGATGTCCACGCATAGTCATATATATGGCAAATGTTGAATTAACAGCATCAAAAGGAATTTGCAGGATAGACCTAGTCAAGAGCATGGTTCTGATAGCATGTTTAGACATCCAACTTATTTCCAAATTCTATATTGCTTTGCATTGTTCCATGCCTTTGCATTCAACGCATTTAACCAAATTAGTCCTTCATAAATCCATCAAGGTTGCCAATGTCATCACCTGATGAGCTAGAGCATATGCCATTGCTCTTTCCCGCTTAGCTGCAGCCTCTTGTCTCTTCAGTAATTTGGATTGGATTTGTTCAACAGAACCGACGCTATCACACCATCCTTCCTGCACTTGTGGACAGAACTAACTAAAGCACTTAGTAGGGGACATTATAGCAGGAACACAATCACAGATTGGTTTAGCACAAAACTGCATCACTTTACTCTTGTGATGTAAGCATTGCCAAGAGATTTCCACCTATTTAGCTTTTTATACTAGATGGCTCTCAGGCTATTATTCTGCCATTAATTAGTGATGTCAATCGACAATTTTCAATTTTTTTACTCAAAAAGATAGACTAAAATGCAACTCAGCAGAAACATGTATAACAGATTTCATCTCCCGGTCACAGAAAAGGTACATTTTCATTTTATATATGCTGCTTTCTGGTTTTATATTAATCAGAGCAGCCTCCCTATTTCAGGTCACTCAACAATCATCATGCATATAAACTCAGCCTGTTGTCAGGTAGCTGTTTCCTACTTGATATGCTGCCAAGGGATGATCTTACACATGCAGGCTCTCGTTTGTTTTGCATCCAATAAGATTAGTTAGATCTACTTCACATAAAAATTTGAAGAGAAAAAGATATTTGTTCCACGAATTGCTATGTCTCGAAAACAAGAACTGACGGACTTACTTCAATTTCACGAACACGGGCCTCATTTGCAAGTTGCTGCTGAAGGTTCTGCTGTACTGATTGACTTTCCAATGCTAAACGAACGCGTCTTGCTCGAACACGAGCCTGAACTCTCACTAGTGCTTGCATGCATCGCAGAGTTATCGCAGCTTGCTTTCTCACAGCATGGCCCCTGACCAGGGCTTGAAGCCTCACCAATCCCTTCAAAGCCCGTAGGGCTCTTCTAGCCTAATTGTGTATACAAGACAGACTACTTGATCAGTGCTAATCTAAAACATTGAAAGAGAGCCGAAAAATAATGATGCTCTATGCTGTACAGAGGCATGAAGCATAGGATATGGGACTTTTCTTCTTCTTCTTTTTTTTTTTTCAAAATAACAAATTGAAGCCTTAACATAACTCTCATGGCTACACAAGTTACATATATCAAACCTCAAGACTTCCACCATCATCGATATCATAGTCATTGAGCCAATAATAAATAACTCAAATAGTGAACTGAGAAGAATCTGAGACTACAGGTGTTGTCCAAAGCGAGGCAGCTGCTAAAGGTAGTATTTTTATTACTATTTCTGAGTTGATTGCAGCATAATCAGCCTCACTATCAAAAGATAACTTCCATTTAAATTATAGTTCACAATTCACAATGATGAACTTGCTCATCTGCCATTGCAAAAAAACCAAGTTAATTGCACAACAAGCTCTAAGATTCAAAATTTGTGTTTTCATACCATTGTTCATCTGATTACCAAAATAAGTACAGAAAGAAAGCATGCAGTCCAGATTGGTTTGGTAAAAATAGGTAGGAGGGACAGGTAAGAGCACATCATAGACCCAAGGCTTCTACAACTATGTTTCAACAAACAATAAATGCTGCAGATGGTGAAAGCACCGATACCAGAAATCCTCGAAAAGCTGTTTGAATACGTATAGCAGCCCACTCTTCTCTTGCAATTTGCTGATCATGAGTTGCTTCTTGTACTTGAACAGAAGTCGAAGGGGTTCCAGCAGCATCCGGAATTTTCCTATCTTCATCATTGCCAGCAGAATTGCAATCAAACGCATCTTCAACTTTATAGCTGTCTATCTCAACTGAATGCTTTCTCCGGTGATGAGACTTACTACCAGAACTTTTCTGTAGACAGTAATATATCAGATTGAGTGAGACTCCCTGGATCCATCATCCTTTAACATTCACTAAAACATTTCAAGCAAAGAAAGGATTCCTCAAGTTCTTCGTCAGCCAGATGGTCTGAAACCCCAAAGGATCATTGTAAAGCTGACTCTACAAGCTAGATAATATAGCCAGAGAAATAAAGATTTACACGTAGACCACTAGAGTGACAATCTTATTTGGCCAGACAAATCTTGCAATTGGAAGAATATGAGCAGCCTTCATAGCTGATCCATGGCATAGATAAAGCAATCATTAGTGTGATGCAAATAACTGCCAAAATGGACACATGGTGGTTTACCGTTGACAAGATTGAGCTATTATTAACTGCAAAAGCCACACAGTTAATAATTGCAACACCACATGCTTCCTTTTGTGAAAGAGAATTAAAGACAAAGTGCTGGAGGCTATCATATGTGGATGACTGACTAGGGAGTTTTGAATTACAGCTTGAACACATTGACCATCAATATAAAAGCAATAGTAATGTAACCAAACCAAACCCACGGAGCCATTGCAAATGGAAGAGGAATTGGAAAACATTCCTTTTTTCAGCTAAAGACTCATATTTGCATGTACCACATGAGAGGTGACTCCGCAAGAGTTTGAAGTAGTGAGGGTGAGGGGAGAGGGTTAGAAGCATGTTTGCTGCCAGCTGTAAAAAATGGGCAAGGAATAGTATTTATCAATCTTCTTCGCTTCTTTTATTGCAAGGATTTTGGCTACTCCTAAGAGGTTGTCAGTGATACAACCATAAGATGTACAAGATAGTCCTAGGTGCACCTGAGCGCCACTATGGGCAGATTCAGCCCCATCCCACCACAACCCTTTTGTCTGCCATTTGTCTGATTCATTCTAAACCATTGACAAGCAGTATGCCAGTATCACTATCCAAGTCAATATTATGATACAGCCTAAATGATACTCAGGATTGACTTGGAGCCTATATTTGTCTACTCTGTTGGGCAAACCAGAAACGGCATTATTGACGAAGAAGGATGACAGAGTTGGTTATCCACAATTTGCACTGTTAAGAAATTTACTTGAGAAACTTGAGGAATGAGTATAAATTACAAAAGAAGAATAGGAAACCCCAAACTATCTTTGCAGATTGCCCGCGATGATTCAGACATATTGAGCCCACACTCAACTAGCATTCTTTGTGCCAAACATCTTAGCTAATTCAGTCAATCAAATTTATGCAAATTATAGATCCCATTTTTTCTCAATCAATGAGGTAACTGTACAATAATAGGGATACGAAATCCCAAACTAACTTTGCAGATTCCTCGCAATGATTGAGACATTTTTTAGCCCATACTCAACTAGAATTCTGGGTGCTAAACATCTCAACCGATTTGTTTAATGAAATGAATGCAAAGTCTAGATCCTATTTTTTTTTTTTTTAAAACAATGAGCTAATTGTACAATAACAGGAATGCGAACCACTGTTATTTGGAAAGTTATGTCAGTAGTAAGGTCAGTAGAGGAAAGAAGGTACATCTCTAGTTTGAAATGTACTTAACCTGACTTGCCCTTCATACAAAACTATTAGTTGATAATGATGCACGAATTTAAAAGCAGCTACCAAGGAAAATGACTGAGAGAAGAACAATAAGCAACTTCAGAGAAGACTGGTATATATATTGTCCAACTGGAAGGAAATCGCGAGGACGGAAACATTGTGTAGAGGAAAATATGAAACAAATGCTCACATTTTCATTGTTCTCAGAAGCAGGTGATTTTTCTGACTTCTTAAAGCCAACCAAGGCTTTAATCCATTTCCCTGAGACACCCATACTGCGAGTAAGCCCCACTCAGCCAATGCCAACCTGGTGGAGAAAATGCAAAATCTTTAGTGTGAAATTATTGACTGGGCGTATTTCATAATAACTAAAGATGAAAAAAGAAGAATAACACAAATATAAGGGATGCCCATTACTGTGAATTGAGCAGGATGAGTTAAAACACAATGACCGGAAATAATTCACATGAAGAAAAAAATGCAAGCTGCATTCCCAAGACAGTGATGTTGTGGGAGGAGATTTAAATTCATCAATAAGTTCTGAGATTGTATTGGTTCACATTTTTTTTGCAACTGCATAGAACATGGAAAGCAAATCAAAGCCAACACTAATCCAAGTTTCTAAACCAGAAAATGTCCACTCAAGCCAAGACCAACTTAGGCATGAGCAAGTTATCCACAGATAAGCATTTTCTATTGTTCAATATAGAACTTTCCTTGACTTGAGCTAATTAGCCTATCAATAAGCATAACCAAGAGGCACAAAACCATGATGATAATTCAGGAGCTCGTAAATCACCACTATGATCACAGGTCAACTGCTTTCTATCTAATGCCATTACTAAGCCCATTAATGTGAGAAAAAGGAGCTAATTCCTCCGATGTTGACAAAATGATGACAACATTGCTTTTGCATGCGATGGCTTCCTCAGCTGAAACGTACCTATCCAACTACTAAACTTCGTCAGACCATGAACAGTATTACGGAACCTTAGATGCACTTAATGGGACGAATGCTTAGTGGGCTTTACTGTAGTGGGATGAACACCTTCTGCTCTTCGTGTGCGGTGGGATGAATGCTTTATTTGCTCTATTTCCCCTCCACAACCCAGGTAAAAAAACGGTCAAGACGCTAACTAGGCAAGAAGCAGTCTTTAAGTAAAGAAAGAACACTCAAGAAAAACTGCACATTAACACTGAATTGGGAAGATAAAAATCACATCTTTTTCCACATCTATCATCAAAAATCCAAATGAGAGCAAAATCCGACTGCAGCTCTGCACAAAACCAACCAATTATGAGCAGAACAGCACGGAACGCGCTCCTCAGCGCGACCGGCCTATCTCAGCGCCGGTAAGAGCCCCAGAGCCGACAATCTCGCGCAAAATTCAAGCTCAAACACCACCTAAGCGAGGTTTTCCGGGCAACTACAGCAATCGCGACAACCGAAAGCGCCCGAACGACGGCGAAATCCGACCGGGACCGGAAGTCAGGCCGGGCCGCCGTCGCCGGAGCCGACGGCGAAATGCGGCAAGAAAATGACTAGCGATCGAGGGCGGAATTGAGCGCGGAAACAATGCGGATCGGCAGATCGCGAGCTGGGCGAGAGGAGGCTCGGAATTTTCACCTGGAGCAGACGCGGACGTCGCGGAACGAGCAGCAGGTAGAGAGAGAAAGAGAGTAGCAGCAAGCCGATAGAGATAGAGAGAGAGAGAGAGAGAGAGGAGGGGGGGGGGGAAGAAGATGCCTTTCGGGCCGTCTGATCTATCAATCAGTCAGAAAAGTCAAATAACAAATAACGCCACGATCCCTCTTTCTCTCTCTCTATCTCTGAAAAGCGAGCGACAGAATTATTTCCGAATCCGCGTTAGGTGGCGATGGAGTAGAAAATCGCCGGCACAGCAGATAGAGAGAGGAGGAGCGGCGGCGCCGGCTAACGTGCGCCGGCGGCGACGGCGGCGACGGCGGAGGGGTGAGCGGTCGCCGTCACGTCGCGTCCGCGCCGTTGGGTTGGCCGGCTCGGCGGCGGCCACGTGGGCGGTGGGGGCGAGGGGCGCACGTTAGCGCGGGTCGGGTCTTCGGCTCCTCAGGTGAAAAATCAACAACCAGCTTTTTTCTTTTTTCTTTTTCTTTTTTGACCTTTTTGTTTGGTTCGCTTTTTTTGGTTTTGTTTTGGAGGGAGGTTAGAGGGTCGAAATAAATTAGGCTCCGGAATTTGTGTGGTTGGGGGGGACCCCGGGACTTTAATAATTGCGGAGGGAATTGATTAATTCAACGAGTCAATAATGTATAAAGCGACCGTGTTTCCGCTTTTTCCGTCAAAAAAACAGACATTGCCAAATTGAGAGGTAGATCGTCACTTCTTATTTTTGTTTTAATCTAAGTTAAGACAGATAGCCCTTTGAACGTTTTTAACTGACACATCTTGAGCTTCCACGACTTATAAATATTGACACTTAAATTTCATATGATCTTTTCGTTATTTTTCAAACATTTGGATAATATTTTTAATTTTGATGTTTTTACTTAATTAAAAACAGACGAGTCATGAATTACAGGAAAAGATCTTTATGGGTGAGTCAATCCATAATTTTTTTTTTACTTAAATGAATAAGAGCAATGAAAATCATAAAATTTATCATGATAGATAATTGAATTCCAAAATTTGCAAAAAATACCATTAACTCTTAAAACTCATTAAATTTGTGAAATTATGTGCTTTCATTAATTATGTGCAATTTGACTAACGGAAAATATCGACATAACTTCTTTCAATACTTTCTCTCTGCTACGTGGATTAAGGTTAAGTAAAATGCTAAAACGTATCATTCCATTTCAAATCCTAATTTTTATGCGAAATCTTAATTAAATTAGGTTAAAAAATCCAAAAGTTTTTCCAAAAAAAAAGACAAACCAAAAAAGGCTAAAAGTTAAAAAAATAAACATAAAAAGAGAGAAAAAAAAAAAAAAAAAATGAACAAACCCTTCGCCTATGGCCGCCACCTCCTCCCTTAGCGATGGGGCGACGGTCACAAGAGGTAAGACTATTGTATTTTTTTTTTAACTTTTAACTTTCTTTGTTTTTTAATCTAACTTAACTAAAATTGTAGGCTAAAAATTGAGATTATAATCAAAATGATGTCATTTAAATATCTTGATTAACCTTAATGCCAAATTGAATAGAGAAAATCCCACGTCGGCATTTTCTGTCAACAAAGTTTGACGAAGTTAACAGAATAATTCGACTGCACTAATTTGATAAGCTTCAAAATTTAATTATACTTTTTTACAAATTTTATTATTTAATTACACTTTTGTAACAAAATTTATGATTTTCAATGCACTTATGTCTTATTTAAACTAGTTACGCTACATGTGTCTACTAATTTTTACGGCAAAAAAAAAAATTAGATAACACGCCCTACTTTATCGGGAATTTACCCACTCAAAAGAAACTACTCGGTAACAACACATTTTCCAATCTTAAAATGGTAATGTGGTAACTACACATAAAAATCACTTAGGGTATGTTTGGTAACATTTCTATTTCTCCCAATTTATGTTCTTTTGTTCTCCCAAAAAAAAAAAAAAAACAGAAATCCGTTTAGTAACATCAATTAACTTTTCTATTATCTGGAAAAGAAAAATGGCAGGGGAATAGATTTGGAACAGAAATGAAAGACGGGAAATAATAATAAAAAAAAGTAGATTCTTATTCCCGAAAACAATTTATAGAAATAAGTTTTTTCTTTTCTTTTCCTTTTCCTTCTTCGTTGCCCTTTGCCCCTAGCTACTGCCCTTTCTATTAAGTCACCGCTGCTATTGGCTTGCCCTCGTCGGCCAATTGCCAATTGCCGCTTGTTGCTTGACGAACTGTTGCCTGCCGTTGGCCGTAGGTGGCGAAGCCACCTATCGCTCGTCAGTCGATCGTTGCCGGCTGCCAACTCCAGTAGGTTGGCTTCCACCTGCCAATCAACCGCCAACCATTGATTGCCATCGCTAACCTCCGATCGTCGTTGCGACCCACCCTCGCCCTCGCCCTCGCCCTCGTCGCCATTGTCGCTACCGCCGATGACCGTCGATGCCGCTACTTGCCAGTTGGCCAACCAACCACCATCGCTAACTACTGTTGCCACCCACCCCAACCATTGATGACCACCAAAGACGCCAATTGCTGCTCATCGCCATCGATTGCCACGGTCAACTGCCGATTGAGGCTGGCCCGACGGTTATCAACGGCGGCAAGTGACAAAAGTAAGAAGGAATAAGGAAAAAAATTAAAAGAAATTCACATTACAAAAAAAATTCGTAAATCGTACCAAACACCTTCCTATTCTTTTTTTCATTTTAAGAATATAAATTTTATGTAGTTACCAAACGCATTCTTTTATTAAAAAATTGTTTCAAGGAATAGAAATAGAAAAAGACTATTTATAATAAGAAATTGTTTCTTGGAACAGAAGTTTTACCAAACAGATTCTTAGTTTTTTGAGGAATCATGAAAATGGAAAGGACAGCTTAGTCGATAGTATGGATACCTGAATTTGATGGACTGCATGTTAGATTATGTAATGGCTCTTTATAAATAGGTTATGATATTGTAAACACAATTCACGATGTCTTTCGTTTGAAACAATAAATAAACAATTTTCATTTTGTATTTTCAATCGAGCTTATCTGATCCATGTGAATCGGGCATTTTGAATACATTCCGAGAGATCACTCGCGTACCGAAAGAGGGAAAAGACGAGATAAAGTTCAATAACTGATGAGAAATTGCGGTATTCAATATCAAGAGGTTATCCTCAAGAAACATGTGAATGACATACACAGTGAAAGTTTTTTTTTTTTTCCAGGGAAATGCTAGGACATGAGCTCCGATGATTAATTTTAGTGGATTAGGGTACGCACGGTCTCGGTGCAAGTCGAACGTTGTTACGTTTCGTTGTGAGCATCCCATATATATTCAAATAATTTTTTGAGAGAAACCTTCTTATGCACACGAAATCACTTGAAATCAAGCTATTAAAACACATCTCCTATTACCTTTCCATGCGGTCGCTAATTTCATGTTACTAAATTTTGTTACGTTATCCATGATAAATTTATCTTAAATTCTTTTTTTAATCATCAAATTATGAATTGATACATTTGTAAGAAGTGTATCATCTGTTAATTTTCAATAAATTTTATCATCAGATTGTTAAGTTGAGTAATTCGTGGTAATTGATGGATATATTAGGGGACTCTAGATCGACCCTAGATCAGCCCAATCATGTAGGTTCTGGTCCGATTCTTAAGAGGACTGGATCGGTCATTGGTTATGGGATTCCTATACTAGCATTGTGTGGGTTGATTCTTGAACCTAAGAATTTAGGATTAGTCCAATCTGGACATACTCTGACTATATATATAATAAATATTTATAAATTTATATATATATATATATATATATATATATATATATATATATTCCCTAAGTCAAACAACATTAATTAACCACTGGGGGTTCGCCCCAGTGGCCACCCTTCCAACATGGAAGGGGGAGGTGATGGGTTCAAATCCCCACTTCTCAGGGAGGGATGGGGGTAGGGACGCGTAAGTTTCGAGAGTGGGTTGCGACTCCCACGCCCTGCAAGAGGCGGGGCACAAGTCTGCGAGTGAGTGTAGAGTAGGCATAGAGTAGGACTGACAAAAAAAAAAAAAGCATCAATTGTATTAAATGACTTCTCACGACATCCAAAATGGCGTAAACGACATTAAACGTCTCCTCACGGCATCCTCCTCCAATACTTGTTCTTTTATGTTTTATTTGTTCTCTTAGTCTTCAATTTACCAAATCAAAAGAAACAACTTTCCTGCTTGCCGCTCAACTTCCCATCTTGCCTCATATCTCTATGAGCGGTCTTAATTGTTTTTATGGTTTATTGCTTTTAGTAGGTGCGAAATTTTCATTGTTGCTCTATCTTAAATTTATTAAACATGTATTGAGATTTATAGTTTGGTTGTACAACGCGGCATTGTCGATGGATATGTAATTTCAATTAGTGGGTTGCCTTTTCAAGGAGTAGAAAAAATGAAACAGAAAAGTTATCGGTTGATCCTGAGTTGACCTTGGAACCAAACCAAACCCATTGGGTCAATTAATGGTGGACCGGCCCAACCCGGACATGCTCACCCCTCGGATATATTAGTTTAGGGTTTTATCTTTCATTTGTCACAAGTGTATCGGTTTGTGATTTTTCGTGATATTAATCAAATGGAAAATTATAAACGAAGAGCTGAAGTGCTCTCATTTGAAGTAGAACTCGTGTCAAATAAAGGCTTGAAGTGATCATAACAATTTTATATAAGACTTTAACTTTGCTAATCATCGACCAATTAAATATTCCAGCCAATCAATGGCATTTTCATAAAAAGATGATTTAATTTTAAGTTATTTTTTATTTCATTTTCTATTTTCTCTTTTCTTTTTCTTTTCAATAAGTGTCAATAAGGGCCCAAGACCCTCGCCGGCCATTGGATGAGGGCCAGCCTTACCTCCTCCCTTAGTGATGGGCCGACGTGGGGCGACGGTCATAGGAGGCAAGACTATTGTATTTTTTATTTTATTTTTAAAAAAACTTTTAACTTTCTTTTTTTAATCTAATTTAACTAAAATTATAGGCTAAAAATTTATATTTTAATCAAAACAATGTCATTTAATTATCTTAATTAACCTACCACCGGCCTTTGCAGCGTGGATGGTAGATCCTTTGCCCTCCACCGAGGAGGCTAAGGTTCGAAGCTCCTGCGAAGCAGGGAGGCTGAAGCGCTGTGTGGTGAGTTAAGCGTGGCGTCGGGGTGGTGGTTTCCCCACTAGCGACACCTAGGGGTTTACGTGGCGGCTGTCGACCAAAGCGGTTCCTCCAGCAACCAAAAAAAAAATTATCTTAATTAACCTTAATGCCACATTGAATAGAGAAAATGCCACATCAGCATTTTCTGTCAACAAAGTTTGATGAAGTTAACATAATGATTCAACTGCACTAATTTGTTAAGTTTTAGAATTTAATTATACTTTTTTACAAATTTTATGATTTAATTACACTTTTGTAACAAAATTTATGATTTTTAGTGCACTTATATCTTATTTAAACTAGTTATACTACACATGTCTACTAATTTTTACGGCAAAAAAAAAATAATAATCAAACAAGATGCCCTACTTTATCGGGAATTTACCCAGTCAAAGGAAACTACTTGGTAACAATACATTTTCCCATCTTGAAATGGTAATGAGGTAATTACACATAAAAATCACTTAGGGCTTATTTGGTAACGTTTCAATTCCTCTCAATTTTTGTTCTTTAATTACTCGGAATGAAAAATGAATAGAAATCTGTTTGGTAACGTCAATTAATTTTTTTATTCGCCAAAAGAGAAAAGTGGCTAGAGAATAGATTTAGAATAAAAATAAAAAGTGAAAAAAAAAACTTATTGCTCCTAAGAACAATTTCTAAAAATAAGTTATTTTTTCTTTTCTTCTTCGTTGCCCTTTGCCCCTAGCTGCTGCCCTTGCTATTTGGCCACCACCACCAGTCGACCGCCGCTGCCGACCACCGGTTGCCACTCGCCGCCAAATGGGCCAATGACCAATTGTCGTCGACCGCCGACCTCCGGTGGGCCAATCACTGCTCGTTAGTTGACTACCTGCCACTAATTATCGCTGCCAACCTTCGATCGTCTCCACAGCCCACCGTCGATGACCATCGCCACCGTCGACTGCTGTTGTCATCGTCGTTGCTTGCTGTCATCATCGCTGTCGTCGCCGCCATCACTGTCACCGATGACTGTCAATATCGCTGCTTGATAGCTAGTCGATTGACTACCACCGTTGCCACCCACCGCCCACCCCAACCGTTAATGACTGTTGAAGATGCCAACCACCATCCGCCGCTATTGACCGCCATGGTCAATTGCCGATTGAGGTCGGCCCAACGATCAATGGCGATAAGAAAGAATAAGAAAAAAATTAAAAGAAATTCTACGTTACAAAAAAAAAAATTGTGAACCATACCAATTTACCAAGCATATTTCTATTATTTTTTCATTCCAACAATATAAATTTTATATAGCTACTAAGTACGTTCTTTTATTGAGAAATTGTTTCAAGTAATAGAAATATAATAAAACTATTTATGGTGAGAAATAGTTCATCGAAACAGAAACATTACTAAACGAACTCTTAGTTTTTTGAGGAATCATGAAAATGGTAGTCCATAGCATGGATACTTGAATTTGATGGACTACACGTTAGATTTTGATGGACTTCAATCGTATAATGGCTCTTTATAAAGAGTTAATATCCTGAAAAATCCCAAATTGGTACACTTGTGACAAATTTACCCCAAACTATTTTTTTGATTATGAAAAACTCCAAATTGGTACACTTGTGACAAATTTACCCTGACTAACCATAAAAAACCATAAACTAGTACATTTATGACATATTTACCCCATAATAATTTATTCGACTACAAAAAACTTCAAACTGATAAATTTGTGACAAATATACTCTCCGCTAAATTGGATTAATACCATATAAAAATCACAAAAATTGTAAACTGTGAAAAATTGAGTGTAAAATCTCAAATTGGTATACCGATCAACTGTAACATGTTATTTAACTTAATAATTTGATAGTAAAATTTAACGAAAACTAACATAGGGTAAATTTGTCACAAGTGTATTAGTTTGGGGGTTTTTCAGAGTATTAACCATTTTATAAATATGTTATGATATTGTGAACACAATTCACAATGTCTTTGGGCTGAAACAATAAATAAACAATTTTCTTTTTGTATTTTCAATCGAGCTTATCTAATACATGTGAATTGGGCGTTTTGAATACATTCTGAGAGATCACTTGTGTACCGGAAGAGGGAAAAGACGAGATAAAGTTTGATAACTCATGAAATTTCGGTATTCGATATCAATAGGTTATCCTTAAGAAACAAGCGAATGACATATACACCGAAAGTTTTTTTCTTTTTTCAAGGAAATGCTAGGACATGAGCTCTGATGATTGATTGTAGTGGATTAGAGTACGCACGGTCTCGGTGCAAGTCAAATGTTGTTGAGTTTCGTCGTGAGCATCCCACATTTATATATTATAATAATAATAATAATAATAATAATAATAATAATAATAATAATAATTTTTTTTGAGAGAAATCTTCTCATGCACAAGAAATCACTTGAAAATCAAGCTATTAAAACACGTCTCCCGTTACCTTTCCAATGCGGTCGCTAATTTCATGTTACTAATTTTTTTATGTATATTTATGATAATTTTATCTTAAATTAATTTTTTAACCATAAAATTATGAATTGGTACATTTGTGATAAGTGTATCATCTATTAATTTTCATTAAATTTTATCATCAAATTGTTAAGTTAAATAATTCATGGTAATTAACAGATATAGTAGGGGTGAGCATCGGTCTAGGTTAACCCTAGATTGACTCTGGATCGGCCCAATCCTATAGGTGCTTGTCTGGTTCCTAAAATGACTAGATCAGTCATTGGTTTTAGGATCCTTGGATTAATACTGTGTGGGTTGGTTCTTGGTCCTAAAAATTTAGGGTCAATTCAACCTACACCTACTTCGACCGTATATATTATATATAATGTATCCAAAATATATTATATAATATATATATATATATATAATTTATTATTTATAATTTTTCTTTATATATATTTCCTAAGTCAAACGGCGTCAATGGTATTAAATGACTTCTCATGACATCCAAAATGACGTAAACAAAGCATTAAACAGCTCCTTACGACATCCTCCTCCAATATTTATTTTATTCTATTTTATTTGTCATTTTAGAGCGTGCATGTTTTTGTTTCTTTTTTTTTTTTTAAGAACAAATTTTTTGTTTTTTTGTTCCCGGGAACAAAAAAAAGAACAGAAACGCATTTGTTTGCATTTCTGTTCAAAAATTATTTTTTTTTTGTTTCCGAAAAAAATTGGAACAAGAAAAAGAAACAAAAAAAAACTTACTTCTCTATTCCAGAAACACTTCTTGATGGGCTAAAAAGAACAAAAATGAAAAGAACAAAAACGAAACACTTCTCCCTTCGTTCGTGCCCATCTCCGTTCACCACTGGTTGACTCTCCGGTGCCTCCCACTCGGCTGACTCTTTGGTGACTCCCCACTCGGTTGACTCTTCGGCGTCGACAATTGGTGCTCCTTCACCGGCTACTCCTCCTTCGAGGTAAGTTTCTGCTGCTCATCCTTCTCCGTTCGATGAGGGCTTCGGTGAGAGCCACCCCTTACAAATATGGGCTACGGTTGCTCGGGGCTCGAGCGTGACAGCTCGCTCGAGCCCCAAGCGAGCGTTGCTCGCCCAGATCTGTCGCAGATCTGGGCGACGGCTGCTCGATGGAGCTGCTTTGCCGAGCTCGAGCTGCTGTGGTCGCTTGGCAAAGCAGCGACGCTCGCTCGAGCGGTAGAGCAGCGACGCTTGCTCGAGCAGCGTCTCTACTAGCTTGAGCGAGCAAAATGAGCCCCAAGCGAGCGTTGGTTGCCCAAATCTGCGGCAGATCTAGGTGACGGCTGCTCGCTGGAGCTGCTTTACCGAGCAAGAGCGGCAGTGGTCGCTTGGCAGAGCAGCGACGCTCGAGCGAGCGTCCCTGTGTTGGTCGCCTAGAGTTGCTCTGCCAAGCTCGAGCTGCTCTGCTCGCTCGAGCGGTAGAGCAACGACGCACGCTCGAGCTACTCTGCCAGCTCGGGCGAGCTTCGCTGCTTTGCTCGCTCGAGCTGCTTTGCTTGCTCGGCACTCGCTTGAGCTGCTCTACTAGCTCGCTCGAGCGGCAGAGCAACGACGCTTGTTCGAGCTGCTCTGCCAGCTCGAGTGAGCGTGGTTGCTCTGCCTAGCGAGCAGAGCAGGGATGCTCACTAGGCAGAGCAGCGGAGGGACGCTCTAGCAAGCTCGAGCTGCTCTACTCGCTCGGCAAAGCAGCGACACTTGCTGGAGCTGCTCAAGCGAGCGTCGCTCCTTTGATCGCTCGAGTGAGCATCACGAGCAGAGCAGCAACACTTTGCTCGCTCGAGTGACCCGACGGTAAATTTCTTTTGTAATATGCTGAGTAACTATGAGCTCATCCAAAATCATCATGAGAACTATATTTTTTGCAGAAAGGAACTCTAGTTGAGAAACTTATAGAGGAAAGACTGAAGGATATGAGCCACTTTTAAGAACTTCTTTTTGTGTTTGAAGGTAAGAACCAAGGGTAATGCTGCCTTGTGTTGGCTGAATTTCATGGTTGCATATTATATCTAACATTACAATGATCTGTTTTATACAAGTTAGTTCAAGAATTGTCAATTTTGTCATTATTGTCTTCTTGGTTTACATCTCTAGAGAATGATTTTGTGTATGGCATATATAGTATTATGTTATTGATTTAACTCATAACTCATATACTACTCAACCGATCAAAGATTAAATGGTATCTGAGAGACAGACATTTAGTGCAAAGTGGACCGAGTCTATAACCAACCTATTTATCGGTTTGTTGGTGGGTGAGATCAAAAAAGGAAATCAGACCTCTTCTACTTTCAACAAAGCAGGGTGGAGGAATATACTGACTGAATTTGTTAGACAAACAGGATGCCAATATTGCATGGTCCAGCTGAGAAACAAGGTAAACAAACTGAGAAAACAGTATAGCAGTTTTTAGAAACTTATGTCTCAGTTTGGATTTGGTTGGGAAAATGTCAATAAAAGAGTTGTTGTTGACGATCCAAGCATCTGGGAATCTCACATCAATGTATCTTTTTTTTTTTTTTTTTAAATTTTTGGTCATTTTGATGTCATTATATATGTAAATTTTAAAATGTATGATTATATTGCTAAAATGTCATTATTGTGAAAATTGTAGGAGAACGTAGAGTGGGCAAAATTCAGGAATGATGGATTTCCCCAGTATCCCGAGCTATTTATTGTATTTTGTGGTACATATGCTACTGGGGAATATGGCATTGGAAATGCTCAAGATGTGATGGTGTCGAAGGAAGATGACAACGGTGATGGCAATGGAGGTGGTGCCAACAGTGGTTACAATGCATATGGTGACAACAGTGGTGGCAATACCTATGGTGATGTTGGTGGTGGTCATACAGATGACTTCGGTGATCACCACACTGATGAGAGAGTCTTTGCATCAAATGATGCTACAACTTCAACTAGTGGAAAGCACAAATTGGATAGGACTCCAAATACTAAGAGGAGAAGGAAGAGTACCCAAAACAGTATTGATGACACTTGTAAAGCCATACAAGACTTTTTGAAAGTTAAGTCAAGTCAATCTGGTAGTAGCTCTGCAACCTCTAGGGTTATGCCATCACCTGTGGACCCTTTCTTTGTAGCTACTGTAATGGATATTCTAATTAGTATGCCCGAGATAGACCAAGATGTTTACAACAAAGCAGTGGATCGAGCATGCGATAGTGCCTCAAGGGTGGCTTTCATTAAATCCACACTTGAAAGGAGAAATGGACTTCTTTATGATCTTTAGTAGATGTTTGGAAATATATTATGGATTGAATGGGGTTTCATTAGATTGTATAACTTATGTTATCTATTAATATTTAGTTTTTAAAGATATTACTGTTGAGCCTCTTGGTACTTATATGTAATGACATCTTCTATTGAGACTATAATTTATGTTATTGATTGTTATTGGATATATTTTCAAAATCTATATTGATGTTTGTATATTTTTGTGATGGTATAGGTACTATGAAAGATGGATCGGATAGTATATGTAGTGAACAGGTAGAACAAGTTCAACAATTCTTGGATGATGATGATTTTTGCATATTCCTAGTGTGGTTGTGCACGGTTGTGATTGACGCGTCCGTGCATACAAGAGAACCCATTAGGGACAACATATTATTAGGATCCGAATGGATAATGGAGATTGTTTTTGAACATTTAGATAGGATATACGAAGCCTTCAGGATGGAGAGGCATGTTTTTATGAATTTATGTGATTTGATGAGAGTAAGAGATTGGTTGAAAAATAGTCGATATATTCGAATAGATGAACAAATTGAGATATTCTTATCTTTGGTTTATCACGGTAGCTCAAATAGAGATTTATGTGAGAGATTTCAACATTATAGAGAAACAATCAACAAGTATTTCAACAAAATGTTGAAAGCAATTATCAAACTTTCAAAAGATATAATCAAACCATCGTCCTTTGATGTCATCCCACAAGAAATTCTTATGGATCCTAGTTATAAGTGCTACTTCAAGGTATGATTTATATATCAACTTTATACCGTCAAATACATGTAGTTTATAATCTTATATAATCTTAGATTGGTAATAATTGACAGGACTGCGTAGGTGCTATGGATGGCACCCATATAAATACTATTATCCTGGTGTCTCAGAAGGTTCGATTTAGATGCAGGAGAGGGACTACCACCAGAACGTGTTGTGTATTTGCTCACTTGATATGAAATTTACTTTCATGTATGCTGGATGGGAAGGATCTGCTAATGATTGTTGAGTGCTTTGGACAGCACTTGAAACTCCTCAATTGCAATTTCTCCGACGACCACATGGTATTTACTTTGTTTATATAGACATTTGTGATTATATTATAGTTGAATATCACAAAAAATTTATATATATCATGCTGTAGGGAAATACTACGTGATAGATTCCGGTTATGCAGCACTTCCAGGATTTTTAACTCCATTTAAAAAGGAACGGTATCATATCGGCGAATATAGAGGGAATGGGAGACGGCCAAGAACAGCAAAAGAGTTATTCAACTATTTGCAATTGAAAGGTCATTTGGGGCATTAAAAAATCGCTTCACCATTTTTAGATATATGCCTCCATTTACAATTCAGAAGCAAGCACTTGTTGTAATTACATGTTATGCTCTTCATAATTACATTCGTGATCAAGATAGGATGGACATAAATTTTTTCATTTATGGAGATCCGGAGTATCCATTTGGACCTACAAAAGTGGAGGTTGCAAATACATCAGATGAGCAGGAATCTAGGATAAACATGCTTAGGATAAGCATTGCAAATAAAATGGCAAGGGATCACAATATGTATGAGATTTGTTGACTTTTGTAATATTGTTTTTAAGTATTCACTACGATGAAGTTGAACAATGAACTATATTGCTTCATTATTATGATGTCATGTATGGAAGGGTTCATGTTGAGATTTATAAGATACTCTTCTTTTTGGTAGTTCTTATAGTCCGAACTTTACTTATAAAATTTTCTTTTAAGTATGCACATATGATCATGTTGAAAATATTTTTCTTCACTCACCATTATCAAAATTAAATTGATGAGCATTTCATGAGAATGAGAATTCAATATCAAGTTTATATGTTATAAAAATAAAAAGTAAAAAAAGTAATTGAAAAAAATTTGATACAAACTTTACTTACAAAATTTTCTACAAAGTATGCCATATGATCATGTTCAAAATGTTTGTCTTCACTCACCATGAATAAAATAAAATTAATGAGCATTTCATGAGAATGAGAATTCAATATCAAGTTTAAACTTTATTAAAAAAAGCATTTAAAAAAAATTTAAAACAGAAATTTGGTACGGTTTACCAAACGTGTTTTTGTTCTTTTTCTATTCTAGGAACAGAAATTTACTGCAGTTACCAAACGTGTTTTTATTTTTATTTATTTATTTCAAAAACAGTTTTTTTTTACACTTACCAAACATGTTTTTTTGTTCAAAAACTGTTTCGTGGAACAAAACACTTTTTTTATTTCCGTTCCCTGGAATAATTTTTTAATAGAAACGTTACCAAACGCGTCCTTAGTCTTCAATTTGTCAATATCAAAAGAAACAACTTCCCACTTATCACACCATCGCATTGAGTGGCGCTGCTGGCTTTAGGCTTTCTCCTCCTCACGAATGAGAGAAGTTCAAATCCCCAACACGTCGCAGGCTAGGTTGCACGGACACGTTCAGCGGACCTCCGAGTCGTGTCCGACACGTGTCGGAGCGTGTCGGACACGTCGACACGCTCGGACACGCTCGGACACGCGTTGACCGCGTGTCGGATTTGTAGACACGTGGTCAACTTTTGTCGACACGTTTCGACACGCGTGTCCGAGGGTGGAGGCGAGGGCGAGGGAGCGAGAGATGAGATGAGGCCGTGAGCGAAGGCGAGCCCGCGACGGCGAGAGAAAGAGTAGAGACTCGAGGTGAGGGCCGTGAGGACCGAGGAGGAACTTCACGAGGGAGGCGCGCGTGGGGGAGGATGGCGTCGTCGAGTGGGGGGGGGGCGGCGGCGGCAGCAAGGGGGAGGAGGAGGAGGAGTTTGTGGCGGTTTGCAGCCTCTCGGTCGGCGCACAAGGACCGCTTGTTCCATCCCCGGCGAGCGAGAGATCGGGAGGCGAGAAGAGGAAAGGCGTTGTGTGGTGAGGAGAAGGAGAAGAAGAAGGCCTTGCTAGGGTTTTGAGAAGAAAAATGAAAGAGTAAAGAGGGGACTTGGCGTGTTGGAGGGTGGGGGAAGCGACAGGAGAGAAGGGGAAGTGACAAGGGCTGATAGCTTTGTCAGGTGGAGGGAAAATAAAGTTAAAAAAGAATTGGGGGTGGGGAAAAATTCGAAAGAGACGAGGGAAAAGAGTGGTTTGGGCGGTTTGGGCGCCCGCGCGGGGGGGTTGGGTGCTTTTTATTTAATCAAAAAAGTTATTAAATGAAATTAAAAAATAATTTCAAAAAATAAGAATATTATATTTTGAATTATTATTGTAAATTTATTGTAGGTTTTTTTAAATTAAATTTGAATCAAATTAATTAAAAATAAAAATATTTATTTAATATAAAACGTGTCCCGTGTCGAAATTTTTTATTTTTAAGAAATAACGTATCGACGTGTCGTGTCGTGTCGTGTCGCGTGTCGCGTGTCCGTGTCGGTGCAACCTAGGTCGCAGGTGGACTTACCTACTTCACGGGGGTGGTGGGTTCCTTCATGGGCCTCAGGGTTTGCCCACTAGTTGTTGGCTTACAGTTTCCCTGGGTCATCATAAAAAAAAAAAAAAAAAAACTTCCCCATTTATCACTCAACTTCCCATCTTGTCTCATATTTCTATAAGCAATCTTAATTGTTTTTATAGTTTCTTGCTTTTAGTAGGTGTAAAATTTTCATTGTTGCCTTATCTTAAATTTGTTGAATATGTATTGAGATTTATACTTTGGTTACACAGCGTCGTATTGTTGATGGATATGTAATTTCAATTGGTAGGTTGCCCTTTCAAGGAGTATAAAAAATGAAACAAAAAAGTTATTGGTTAATTATGGGTTGACCTTGAAATCGGACCAAATTCATTGGGTCGATCCATTTATCGATCCACGACTTAATAGGGTTGGTCTCCAGTTCCAAAAATTGAGGACCAATACTATGCAAGTTGATCATAAGGTTAGTGGTGGACCAACTCAACCCGAACATACTCACCCCTAGGATATATTAGTTTGTGGTTTTACCTTTCATTTGTTACAATTTTTCGTGGTATTAATCAAAGGGAAAATTATAAACAAAGAGTTGAAGTGCCCTAATTTGAAGTAGAACTTGTGTCAAATAAATGCTTGAAATAGCTATGTCAATTTCAAGTAAAGGTTTGGGGTGGTCATAACAATTTTATATAAAACTTTAACCTTGCCAATCATCGACTAACTAAATATTCCGGCCGATCGATGGCATGTTCGTCAAATGATGATTTAATTTTAAATGATTTTTTATTTAATTTTCTCTTTTCTTTTTCTTTTCAATAAGTGTCAATGAAGGCCCAAGACTCTCGTCGGGGAATAGGTGAGGGCCGAGGGCAACCCTTACCTATGGCTTTTAAGGGTGACCTCCCCTAGAGCGAGGCTGTCCTTTGCTGACCATTAGTGAGGCAACCTTCACCCAAAGCTAGCAAGGGCTACCTTAACCCAACCCTCTTTAATAGCGGCCATTGCTTGAGATTGGCCAACAGCCAAAAAAAAGAAAAAAAAGAAAATCAACTTGGAAAGTGAAGTTATTATTTAAAATAAAATCCACTTTAAGGACTTATGAGGAATTTTTTTCATAATCTAACAATGTAAATTTCTAAAAGAAATACCAGTTTGGGTTTTTAAGTAGTCAAAAATTAATTCAAGAATTTTGGTAGTTAAAAAATTAATTCGTGACGGATCTATCACTGATTTAAGATTTTTTTTTGGGATATTTTGTCGAAAAAGGAAATTATATTATTTTATTGAGTTTCGAGTGACTTCCAACCCAGGGACTCCTTTAAATTCGGAGGGGGGGCGAATATGCTTCGATATCTTGCTTAGCGGTGCACCCGCGGGAAGGAGGAAGGTTCTAGAAAAGACTCTGCCAGAGTCTTCCCCGAGGGTCAAACTCCAGAGACGTGGACGAAGGAGGAGGAGGCCCGAGTTCGCGTCCGCGAAATCTCCACCGTCCGTTCCCGGCATCTCCCACGAAGCTGCCCTTCCTTCCCTCTATAAATTCCCCCCGCTTTCCCTCTCTCTCTCTCCACAGCCTCAGCCACAGCAGCGCTTCCTTCCTTCATCGTTTCTCTCTCTAGATTCCTCCGCGACCGCACCGGTGACCGATCGCCACCGATTCGGGATCCCGTTCCTCCGACCGACCGACCGACCGAAAGGAGGGGGTTGCAAGATGTTCGGGCGGGCGCCGAAGAAGAGCGACAACACGCGGTACTACGAGGTCCTGGGAGTCTCGAAGAACGCCTCCCAGGAGGACCTCAAGAAGGCGTACCGGAAGGCCGCCATCAAGAACCACCCGGACAAGGGGGGCGATCCCGAGAAGGTAACCGTCACCGTCACCCGTCCTGAATCTGCGTCGTCCGTCCTCGCCGGCGGCCGATTTTTTGGGTTGTCGGAAGGCCTGGTTTGTGGCCGGTTTCCGGCGATGTTCTGTAGTCGGATGATTAATTTGTTCCTGGTTCGGGAGGATAGGTTAGGAGGGGGTTGGGGTTGGGATTGCGATTGCGATTGAGTATATTCGATGCGCTCATGTTATTAGGCATTGTGATTGAATTGCGTGGGTAAGTTACGAAGGATTCGTGTGGAACAGGGACTGAATTAGGCGGGCCGTTCTAGTGGAGGTTTGAATTTTACTTTTTCCCCCATGAGATATCAGCTGAATTTGCGAAGAACTGGTTTGCTGAGCTTGTGTGGTTGGTGATTTGCCCATAGTGAGGTTAACGTATCTTAAAAAGCAGTACTTGTTGTTGAGACGGAATTTGATTTTTCTGTCGTTGAGCGAAGTATGGGGAGCTGTCTCTTGAGTGATGGTGGTCATTTTGTTCCTTCGTCGGAGTAAAGCTTGATGCTTTATGTGTTTTCACTGCAGTTCAAGGAGCTTGCGCAGGCATATGAGGTCTTGAGTGATCCTGAGAAGCGTGAGATATACGATCAATATGGTGAAGATGCCCTCAAGGAGGGAATGGGCGGTGGTGGAGGTGGTCATGACCCATTCGATATTTTCTCGTCCTTCTTTGGTGGAAGTGGATTTGGAGGTAATGACTTGCTCATTGGCACCGGATGATGCAGGCCTCTTTTAGTGGGTAACGCCTGTTTAGTGGGAGTCTTGTCAATTGTGGATGCTTAAATGTGGCAATTTTCATGTAAACAGGTGGAAGCAGCCGAGGACGTAGACAGAGAAGAGGGGAGGACGTGGTTCATCCCTTGAAGGCCTCTCTGGAGGATCTCTATCTTGGGACTACAAAGAAGCTATCTCTCTCTAGGAATGTGATATGCATTAAGTGCAATGGGTAAGCGTTGCAATGTTTGTTTCACTGCCTTTGGCATGCTTCAGGGTCATGTGGGGTTGCTCATGGAACTCATTTACAGGAAAGGATCGAAGTCTGGTGCGTCTATGACATGTCCTGGTTGCCAAGGGACTGGTATGAAAGTGACCATTAGGCAGCTGGGTCCATCCATGATCCAGCAGATGCAACAAGCTTGCAATGAATGCAAAGGCACAGGAGAGACCATTAATGAGAAGGATCGCTGCCCACAGTGCAAAGGAGACAAGGTTGTCCCGGAAAAGAAGGTGCTGGAAGTTGTTGTTGAGAAGGGTATGCAGAATGGACAGAAGATTACATTCCCTGGTGAAGCAGATGAAGCTGTATGTATTAGTTGAATTTCAATTTGCAACTCCATAGTCTTATAACTGGCCTGGTTTCGCAATTTGAATCATCATTGATTGGACTTTCCGTTTATTGCTTCTGTGCAGCCGGATACAGTTACAGGAGACATTGTTTTCATCCTCCAACAAAAGGAGCATCCTAAATTTAAGAGAAAAGGCGACGATCTCTTCGTGGAGCACACCCTTTCTCTCACTGAGGCTCTGTGTGGCTTCCAGTTTGCATTGACTCACCTGGATGGCAGGCAGCTCCTTATTAAGTCAAACCCTGGGGAAGTTGTCAAGCCTGGTATGCAAATGATTTACAATAAGACATGCGCTGTATTTTACCCTAAGTTGTGGACCTTCCAATGCTAAATTTTGCGTACTTCACACTTGCAGATTCTTTCAAGGCTATTAACGATGAGGGTATGCCGATGTACCAAAGGCCCTTCATGAAGGGGAAGCTCTACATTCACTTCACAGTGGACTTCCCAGAGTCTCTCAGCCCTGAGCAGGTCGAGGCTCTGCAGAGTGTGCTGCCGCAGAAGCCAGCGTCGCGGCTGACGGAGATGGAGCTGGATGAGTGTGAGGAAACGACATTGCACGATGTCAACATCGAAGAGGAGATGCGGAGAAAGCAACAAGCGCAGGCTGAAGCATACGATGAGGATGATGATATGCCCAGCGGCGCTCAACGCGTGCAATGCGCCCAGCAGTAATATGGTCCGGTCGTAAGGTCTCGAAATGACTTCAGGAGGGTATACTTTGGGTGTAGGGGGTGATGAATGTTATGACTAGAGGTACTCTGGTTCTTATGTAGTCGATGGGGAATAGTGATGTCAAGCGGCTTCTGCCCCCTGCATTTGGTCCTTTGTATTTGGACATCTTGGTGGATGAAGGTTTTACTATCTTTCTTAACGTGAGTGACAAATTCAAATATAGCTGTGCTTTTCTTGTTTCTTCTCGAGGCCATTCTTATTCTACGAAGCTCCATGTCCCAAGTCTCGTTTGGCAGCCTTTTAAATATTGCATATTGCGCCGGTTCGATAAAACGGATCATTGTTATTCCTTTGATTGACTTACAAAATTGACTTGCTTCTAGCTGTCGGTTCCAGTGCATTGACTCTCGCGATGGGCAACAATTATTCCCAGTTCGGGAATATTTTGGCGTAAGTCCATGTTTCCATTGCACTCGTCATTTCCTGGCCGATTTACTCCTCCAGCCGACCTCCTTGCTGATTCAATTTTTCAAGAGAAATTTCGATACGCAGTCTGTGGTATCCTTTCGATTTTCTTTCGGTCAATTATACGTCGATAATTGTACCAACTAACTTATGGATTCGAGTTAGGTTTACATATTATATCGGATTTTTCTATTTTCTTTCAGTTAATTATACATCAATAATTATAGCAACTAACTTATGAATTCGAGTTAGGTTTATATATTATTTTGGATTTTCCCTAAAGCCGTCATGGGATCACATTTCGACATGTCCGGTAAATCTACTAAATCAAATTAATTACATTTCAAGGTTCACAATTCACGTCTTCTTTCGCAGTGGGAGTTCATGGTGTCATTCATAAAACGTCTAATACATCATCTTCTCAACTAAAGCCTTCTGGACAACTACCGCAGCATACAGAGTACGATGGCCAACCCACCTCTTCCCTCTAGGCCAAAGAGAGAGACAATAATTACCCAATTAACGAAGTCATGTGCATGGCTTGTCTGGCGGGCGAAAGACAAAGGGACAAAGGGCGAGGGCAATGAGCCGCTCCATGATTGGTTGGTTAGATGGACGGTCGTCCTCTAGAACACTCCATCATCATTACAACCTTTGTACAGAGAGAAAAAATCTGTCCCGAAGCAAGTACACGACAAGCGCCTTGCTTCCCGGCGTCTACCTCTCCCGCGTGTGGGAATCTTTCTCCCTTTTCTTATCCGTGCAACGAGGGATCGATGTCTGCTCGAGTGTGCCCCTCCGGCAACCACTTCGCTCCCCCGCTGGTTTGTCTCCACCGGAAAAGCTCTCTCTTTTGATCGCCAAGATCGCTCCTTTTCGTAAAATCGAGAAATGGGTTCGCTCTGCCGCATCCTCGCGTTCGCTCTCCTCTTGCCTCTCGCTTGCGCCACCAGCATCAAGTATTGCGGTCCGTCTTCTTCGCTCTTGATTCTGTTCATTTCTGTTTTTGGTGTTCTTGATGATTGATAGGCTTATATAGAATCCTGTGCTACTGGGTTATGATTGAATTGTTTTGGCAATTGTGTGAATCGATTCCTTTCTTCTGTTTACTTCTGGTTTGTGACTGCAGATAATTCTGGGGACTATGTCGTGAAGGTGAGCGATGTTAAGATATCGCCTAACCCAGTGGTTCCAGGCAAGCCGACCACCTTTGACATCTCTGCTTCTACAGGTACTACTTTTTAAAGATCTTACAGTTGTGTACTCTGAATGAATCAGTCCCTTCTATCCTTCTGTAGAATGGGAAAATCTCGGTTTTTATTGTACTGTTATTGGACACTTCTTCTGTGTTCATGTGGGTTAGGAGCTTGTTCTCACTCATCATTTGCATAGGATACTAATCCCCTGCATCACGGCACCTAAATATGTGTTTCTTTATTGGTAAATTAGGAATTTACTGCACCTAGCTTGAGGATGTAGTGTCTGAACAAGTTTGCTCCTGATTTCGATTCTATTGCTTGGAGGGTTTTGCATGATTGGAAGCCAAAAAGTTTTTTTTGTCCTTCTAGACTGTCAAGTGCAAGTCCTTTCTTTGGTCAATTTAAGTACATCGTAATGAAAAAGAGAAAAAAAAAAACTGATGCTTGCTTTGCAATGAAGTGGGTATAGGGATATTTCATTTTCTTTCCAGAATGAAATGTTATCATGCGAATGTTCTGTCCCTTTTCTTGTGGGCTAAAGAGTAGAGTGTTAACTTGTTGATTATGATGAATTGCTTACCCAGATCCATTGCTTCTGCCTGAATTGGTTGAAAAACCTTAAAATGTCCAATATCATTTGAAGTAGCATTTTGTGATGCCTAGTCATATGCTTAGAGCGTAATTTTTTTGCTTCCCTTTCCATGCAAAGACTGGCCTATGGCAGTTTAGGGATTGCAATATCACTTCTCAGAATATGAACAGACATCTTTGCATATGGGGGCCTACTAGAAAGGGGCCTCTCAGAGAAGTAAGGTGGAGAAGAGGAGGAGGATGATAATAGACCCGCTAGTTGACATAAGGTCATTAGCAAATCTGTGACCTTACCTTCTTCAGAGTATAATGGCACGATGAATGTGGTTTCCTTCAGACGCAGTGTGTGGAACCTAGTTGATTTGCTGCTACTGCTACTCATGTGGGATCCATCTCATTGCATCACTTATTTGCAAGTTGCCTTGATTAATCTGTGTATTGATCGAGGATAATAATTCTTTACTCCAGTCTTTCATGAATAGTTGAAGACAGGTAAACTTTGTGCGCTGATCCTGACTCAGTTGCCCTCTTCTGCGACATGTACAACCGCACTGGTCATCTTTTATAGGATATACTTATCCGAGACCACCATAGTTCATACGTCTCTTGCTAGTGGGGATATATCAGCCAGTCATTTGCATGCTTGTGGATGCTTTTCATGCATATATGCAATGTTGCACCCAGCTTAGTCATTTACCTGTCATTACACTTGTTGCTTCTCTTTTCAAGGTCAAAATCTCTCCAATGGAAAAGTGGTGATACGAGTTACATATTTCGGGGTTCAAGTCCATACAGAGACCCACGATCTCTGCGAAGAGATATCCTGTCCTATCACAGCAGGAAAATTTGTGCTATCCCACACCCAAAGTTTACCCATATTTACTCCTCCAGTAAGTTTCAAATGACTACACATGCTTTGATATTCTCGTCTGTTGCCTTTTTCCAATGCAATTATGTTAAAGACAGTTTGAAATTTTCAAGGTAGCAATGCTAGATAGTACAATATGGCCATCTGAGGATTTGTGTTTATCTGGCTTGTGTGCCGATTGCTGTTTCAAGAGAGAGATGCTGAGATAGGTGACCTTTTAGTGAATTGCCATTAGCTTATATGTGTAGAGTCCCATGGTGAATTTTCGCATCCAGTTTTCATTATTACTTTACAAGTTCACATTCGTCAAGTGCATAGAATCTTGAGTTGCTCATATTCATGAATCTCATTAACATGCAGGGCTTGTACACTCTAAGGATAACCATGGAGGATGAGCTGAATCAGCAGTTAACCTGCATCAGCTTCAATTTCAGTATCAGATTCGGATCTCTGGTCTTCAACAGTTGAAAATCCCCTATACCCATATCTTTAGGCGACTTCAAGAGGTCGGATACTGCTTTCTTTTCTGAACATGATTGCCCCATGCCATATTTTACTGTATTTCCTGGTGTATTATTCTTCTATATCTTGAAAGTACTTTGTATCTCCCCTGTAAATGAAAATATGTTCGCATCTAGATGCCTTATAGGTGCATTGCATGTCATAAGTCATTTCAACTTCAGCTGTCTCCGGATGCCAGCAAAGGCGCCTTTCGTAATCAGAGACAGGAGGATCTACATGACACTGCAAAGAGAGCATAATGAAAGATAGAGGCATTCAGCAGCTAGCAGAGAAGTCATGCATCAAAAGCTGTCATTCTTTGAAGGCAGGGTATAATGGCCCGAAAGATGTATTGTGTTGAAATTACTTAAATTTGATCACTACCTTTTTTCCACCTGAGCTAGTTTGGTTCGGTTTTAGCTCCCAAGGAGAACCAAATCGAACTGATGTTATTCTGCGAAGCGCTTGGATGACATCTATGAGTTTGTATTGAGTTAGGAAGCACCGCATGCCAAAGTAACAACCAGTTCCATCGATGGAACCGGCTTCATGGCCCGTGCCTCATTCAACTCGTTCTAAGCTGAAGGCACGGTCCTTCCACAGTTGTCTTGTACTATGGCGCTCCTGGATCTTTCATCATCGATTGAATTAAAAGAAGTCATCTTAATAATTCAAGTTTGGTGTCTAAGGTGCTCTTTGGTAACTATCCCAACAGTGATTGATTCTGATTTTTTTGTTCCCGGGAGCAGTTTGGGAATCAAATCGCATTTGATAAAATTTTTGTTCCCGGGAACAAATTTAGAGTAGAATCAATAATTGAAAAAAAAGTTGATTATTGTTCTGAAAACAAATTTGAGAATAAAGTTTTCATTCATTTTCTCTTTTTTTTCTTCTCTTTTCTTCTTCTTCATTTATCGCCATCTCGCAATTGCCGTGTGCCGCCGCCGGCCACTGCTGTCGGCAATTGCTCCGGCGATCTCGCCGGTGGCTAGGCAGGCCTCGCTCAGTCCCGCCGAGGCTTATCCAACCCCGTTGGTGGCCAGGTAGGCCTCGCTCAGCCTTAGTGAGGCTCGATCGACAAGGGTCGGCCTTGCCAAGGGTTGGCGATGCTTCAGTGAGGTTGCTAGTCCTCGTCGGCCCGGCTGTCAAAAGAAGAAGAAATAGGAGGAAAAAGAAAAAAAAAAAAAAAAAGGAAAAAAGTATAAAAATTATTTAAAAACTAAAAGAAATTGATTTGGAACATAATTAATCGCAAGACGCGGTATCAAACGCCTTGATTCTAGAATTAGAAATTTTGGACAATTACCAAACGATTTAAAATGCTTAATCTATTTCCTAAACGAATAAAAAGAATTATTTATGATTAGAATTTACTTTCGAAAATAGAATTGTTACCAAACATGCCATGATTCATACAGTTCAAAAGACCCCTCGACTAGCAAAAGCTGCCATAATTTGCAATGAGTCTTTATTATGCAATGAATAATCCTAATTATTGATTAAAGGGAATGAATAATCCTAATTATTGATTAAAGGGATTTATTATTATTATTTTTTAAAGGGCAATACTGTTATGCACACTTGCTTTCTCATTAATTGTTCCCTAATTAGTTACAAGGTCCGTGTATATTTTTATTGATATTTTGGTTTTTTTTAAATATTTTATTTTCATATGTGTTTACATATTGTTGTCAATTGTTGTTATTTATGTTAGTTCTAAGAATATCCTGGGCTTTTATGTGCGTAAATAGTGAAAAAGAACAATATTTAAGATATTAATACCCGCATGAGTGTCATATTCTTTAGAAAATCTAAATTTAGGACTATTTTTCTTTATCTTTACTCGAGCTGAATTTCTAGTCTATGATAAATGAACACCAAATGGAAGAGTAAACACATGAACATACTAAAATATTACCGGAATATAATAAAACATATTCAAAATAGTTACAACTTATATTTATTTATATGCTATAACTTTTTACTACTTGTTTTAACTTCATTTCAAACTTAACTAATACTTACTCTTTATAGGGAAGATATATTTTATCTTTTTTACAATACCATTTCACTTCAAACCATCTTTTCAACTTTAACTAATTTTATCATCACCCTTAAATTAAGAGATTTACTTTTTTAGTTAAATTTTACCATGTAACGAAATAATACGTACTTTCAATCAGAAACAATCCGACAAGAAGCATTTTATTTTTTTGTTTAATTCCATATTTCTCCATAAATAAATTCTTATACTTTTAATTTTTAATTTTTAATTTTTCTTTCTGTACTTATTTCATTGGATGAATGAGTTTCAATTTGATAGGCCAAAGCTCACCTTCTTGTTTAGGCCCAACCTCTACAAATTAGGGCATCGGAAATTCCAGATTCGGAGCAAAAATCTCGCCCCCTGGTCATCTTCTTTATCTTCAAAGCTCCCGGAGATTCGAAGGAGATTCGTGGTCGATCGGTGCTGCTGAGAACGACGTACTTCCAACTTCTCTCTCTCTCTCTCTCCTCGCCGCCGTGGAATACCCGGTCGGAGCTCGAATTACAGACCGCCGTCGGGAGGTTCGTGCTTTCGCCGATTGTTCGTGCACCATGTCCTTGAATTTGAATTTGTGTTTCGATTTTTTGCCGCTGGAAGAGCGGTGTTTGTATTTCCGGCGGAGAGGGAAATGACCGAGAACGGCTGTGGGAGTGGGGGTGGGGACTGCGGAGTGTGGAAGCGAGATTGGTGGTGGTGCACTATAGTTGCAACGCGAAATTCAATCGAATCAGTGAAAAATTTACTGTTAAAATGCTAGGATGTGATTTCATGGGTAAGTTAAATGCTGGGAATGCGATAAAAATTTGGACTTGGCAATCTCTTAGCAAATTAGAGCTCTACTTTTGAGCTTCGTGTGTATGTAATTGGGAGAACGAAAGCTAGATTTTTTGCGATTTAGGCCTCATTTGGTTGATCTTGTTAACAAGGATTCTCCCTTGACATGCCTGTTCTAATTCTATTCGTTTTTTTGTTTGTCTGATTTTCAACTCCCATGTGATGGGTAAAACTGGTTTTTTAATGTACAATTGTTTCTGATTGTTTACGATGTTTGGTCCAGCCTTCCCTACTTTAGAAGCTTAGATTTTTTTCATTTTTGCCAGAAGTTAGTTCTTTCTTTTCTGATGCATAGGCGATTGTCACATATATCGGCTGGGCAATCATGTTACCTTGTTCAGATGTAATGTCGCGTCAGCATTTTTAGAGATTACTGTGAGTTTCTCAAACTTCATTTGATCGTTGTATTTGTCAGGTCTAGGCTGATATCGTCGTGATTACTCTGCAAATAGGAAAAATGAGACGGCAGGGTCAATATATGAATGCAGGGGCAGATGCATATGTTGCTGCTCAGATGCAGCATGGTCAGCAGATGGATCATAGTTCTGGTCAATATCAAGGGGAGCTAGAAGCCTTCACTCCTGAAAGGGATAATACATATGTTACTCCAAGAGCAGATGGACACCGTGGATGGGAAAGGGATGGATCAGAACCATCAAGTGCATTGGCTTCTCATGTGCTTTATGAAGGTGAGCTCTCTCTCTCTCTCTCTCTCGGTGGACACACACATACACATGCACTTGCTTGCGGTATTCATGCGCACATCCACATTCATAGGTCACCTAAGTTCCATTTATGATGCTGATTTGTCTTTGGTTCTACTAATTATCCACATTTAAGGAAACTCTTTCCGATTATTATGGCAAAGGTTGTTTTGATGACCTTCAAGTTTAGTTCTTCCTTCTAACTTTTAGTTGATACATTAGTTAAGGATTTTGCCTGGAGTATTTGGTCTAGAAACTTGAGTTTTTTAGTATTTTCATACTAGTGATAGACAACTTTCGCTGTGTTACACCTCACATGATTTGTTTGTCATTATTTTGCTTTGGTACGTGGTGAATTTGATCTTTTCTCTGATTATTAACTCATGTATTTGAACTGCATGCATGCAGCACGACAATTCATATTTTAAAGGACAGGCATGCTTCAATGAGTTTTTAATGTAGCTGTGGCTAAACATATTCAAAACAGTTTCCTAATAAATCATTTCTCTGTAATGGTTGAAAGGAGTTTTATGCACCTTCTATCGCTCCTTTTCAGTGTATGACGATTTTTTTTTAATGAATAATTGACTTGATTGTAACTGAATATTGCTATCCGTCAACTATAGTGCTCCTTCTGATGGTGTTCTGGACTTCTTATGCCTCGTGCAACATGCTTGTACTGATGCAGGTCAGAGTGGTGATGCATCTAGATCCTACTACCATGGCCAGAAGCCAGATTTAAGACTCACTTTGGAGAAGCAAGGCAACAATGATATGAGACCCCAGACCCACAACAAAGATGTGGACCATGGATATGAGAAAGACCCATTTTCTCAGACTTTTGAAGGTCTCGAGCAGAAATTTCTTGATGACATTATGAAGTTGGCTAAAGAATTGAACGATGCAGAGGATGCTGAAAATGTTAGACACAGAGAGGTGAGCTGACCTTGCCCTTTGAAGTGCTTGTCTTTTTGATAGCCTTGTTTGCTTTTTTAATTGGAGGAAGTGTTTATCTGTCTATGTCGTTTGTTTGTTTTATGGATATTGTTCCTGTGTTTCTGTAAACATACAGAAGAAGGTTTTTATTTTTTTATAATTTATTTTTTATCTTCATCTATCGTTGGGTGGGTGGGTGTGCGTGTGTGCGTGTGTGCGAGTGTGAGAGGGAGGGAGGGAGGGAGGGAGGGAGAGGATGGGACGGAGAGGGAGGTTGGGTCAAGTGACAGTGACCTGGGCATCCAAGAGCTTGTCCTTTTGTAGTAATTAACATTCATAGAGAGAAGCCGCAGTGTGCGTTCTCATCTGCAATGCTGTGGAATTCCTGTTCATAAAGCCGATGTAGCTCTTTCATAAACTATGAGTCATGTTAGTATGGCAGTTGGGTCTTTTTTAGCTCACATTGATTGCCCATTAGCTTCTTCTGATGGTTCCAAGGGGTGTTTTGGATGGGGTGTTAACATTCAAATTGCGGATGGACTGTTTTGAAGGTTAGCTGCTAGTGTTGGGTTTTCTTAAAGCACAGGAAACTCCATTTTTCTGTCTTTCTGACCATTTCTTATAAAACAGCTTACGTGTTTTCTATAATCCGAGAAGTCATTGAATATGGAATTGTTGGGAACACCTCCTAATGTTTGAATAATATCTCTAGCCAGTTCTTATTATCTCATGAACAATCACCTTTGTCAATGAGATAAAACCTTTGATTACTTGCTATCTGAACTCCGATACAAAAATTGGCACACTTATAGATGAGTTATTAATTTTTCTATGGAGCTGTGTTACCCCTTCTTCAAAGTAGACTCTTGGAAACTTCTAAACTAAGGAAACAGAAGCCACAGATGTGGTTTCATAAAGATATAGTGTGATTTAGATCCTGCTGCTAACATCATGAAACATCTTTGAAACAAGCTACCTAAAAAAGATCTAAGCAAATGCATTACTGTGGAGTGCACTAACTGTTGGAGAAGTAAACTGATGCTTGAATTATGTAGTGACCGATGCATAATGTACAATAAGCTATTGGTATGTTATTGTTAAAATCAAGAGATATGGCATATTAAGATGGCTGGTACAGATTTGTTGATGTTCCACAAGTTTTGTTTTCAGATTAGGAAATTTCTTATATTGTGAATTGCCACATTAGCTTTTATTTAGTTCATGATTTCCTATCTTGATTCAGCTCGTTTTGCTTAGAAGATGTCGCACAAGATGGTTCAGTTGCATTAAGAGTGCCTTTTTGGCATTCTTCAAACATACTTTCATTTGATTTTATATTAATTCTTGCGCTAATGCAATCGGTACTTACATGTTTGTCCATTCCATTCGCCAGAAAATTAATGCAATCAATTCTCAATATCAAGAACAGCTATCTGTTCTCCGAACCCGACATGCTAGCCATAGAGACGAGTTCCTCCGGAGGGAGTCGAGCACGCGGCAGCAACAATATCAGCATGCCTTGATGGCTAAGTACTCTAACAGCAGCATGGGGCCAAGGGATACTCAGGGCTTCGGGGGGATCCCCAGCTCAGCAACTGTTGGGGAAGCCTACCGACCCTATGATAACGATCAGTACGATTCATTTGAAGACCGGCCACGTTTTTACGGGAGCGTGAGGGACCGTTTGGAGCCTAGAGGTCCGTACTCTGGGGGCCGTGCTTATAACACAAGCTCACGCTTTTACTGAACATCAAGGAGTAACTTTGTTACTTAATAAATCTCTTCGTTCATCTGTACCCAACTTCACTCATACATGCTGCTTATGCCGCCGAGGAGCGATGATTGTACCAATGTAGTATGTAGTCTTGTCTCCTGCGGCTAGCTGGCTACTGCTCATTTCTTGTTGTCAATTCTCAGTATTTGGTAACTATCAATCTCCGTCCTACTCTCTCTCTCTCTCTCTCTCTCTCTCCCTCCTCCCGAACTCTAGGCGGTACTAATCAGAGCCCTTTGTTAACAGATTACGTCCTTCGAGTAGGAGCGAGGACGGGCCCGTCATAGTCGGGGGTGTGGCATCGCGACCGCTTGTATTCAGGTGGTTTCGGCTCTCACCCACGACCCCATGGAGTGTTGGCATTGCGCCCAATACTTGGCAACGGCGTGGCGTGCGACACGGGCTGAAGCGGGACAAGTTTTAGGTCGTTGGGCAGGGGCAATGAATTTCCGGCTACGGCAAGTCAACTAGAGTAGGAACATTTTGAAGGCGGGGATGGATATTCTATTTGGATCTTGGAATACTGGTTGGCCGTACGTTGCCAGCCTTGGGCGGGATCCGAACTCAAATATTATAAGGCGGAAAGAGAATCCCAAACATACTTATTGGCGCGGCATGGTGCGTGTATCCTCAAATCATGCAAAAAGAGGTGGGGAAACAATCATAAGTATGTAGGTGCATGTGGATTTAGCTTAGAAAACCAGGTTAATCATGGGGATTTTTTTTTTTTAATTTTAATTTGTGGAGAAAGTTATGTTAAAGATCGCTTTTGGCCCGTAAGAGCAGTTGTTAATTTAATCATCTTGGCAAACATTACTTTTTATAAAGCAGAAAATCACGGCGATCTAGTTATTAAACGCGTGACAAAGAAGACGGTGGGAGATTAGGGTTTTATCAAGTCAAATATCGGAAATTGCCAAGAAATATATTCGAGCTATCGTTGATTGTAAATTGTTTTGAATTTGCAAAGAATAGAGTGCATTTTATCATATGCATTAGGGGTTAATTCCCTGCCCAACTTTGATGGTGAACTTTGATGGTGCATTTATTTCATGGAAAATTCCAAGATTTGAAAAATGTTTTTTGAAAATAATTTATTGTAGTTGATGAATGATAAATAATTTCATCGTTCATGGATATGGTTAGGTATGAATTATTTTCCATAGATTGTTTTTTTCCAAGAGACGCTAATCATTTTTCAAAAAATATTTTTCAAATCTTGAGTTTTTCATGAAATCAAATGCACCGTAAGTCTAATTCTAATTCTAATATGGACTTTCTTTTTTTTCGTCTAAAGAAAATCAGAAACTTCCATTCTAGTCCTAATTTTGGCCTTGCATTCAACAATCGCCATTGATTTCTTTAACATTGTCAACATCAGAAAGAAGGTGAGGGTATTGAATTGATGAGACACCGATTCTGATAACAAATTTCTAACTAACTCTGAAATTGATAATTTTAAAGAAACTAGTTGGGATTATAGGACATGTGAAAAGATTTGTAATAAATTCATGACAAATTGAGCTTGGATTTAAAATTGGGTGTTTTTTAAGGAATCATAGACCTCTATATTAAATTATGGACGATAACCCATGTATGATATATGGGACAGTTTTACTATTAGGCTTTTGCATATCTTAAATATTGATAAAGATATTCGTTTCATCTTGATTAAATAATGACTTTCTTACGTCAAGACCTTTTTACTTGATGGGGAAGTTCTATAACAATGTATTAGATTTTTTTTTGTGTAACAATTTACTTATGATCTCAATCTAATTATTCTGCTCAACTCCAAAAAAAAATAAAAATAAAAGTCACGCCGAGGTTGCTTCTTTTTTTTTTCCTGTTGAATTTCCGGTGGGAGGGGTTAAAAACAGAGGAAAGGAGAGGTTCGGGGTGACAAAGCGAAAGAACCCGAAAATCCAAGGACTGACCTGCAAATTCAGAAATCGGGCCGAAGCTTCAAACCATGTCTACATTTTCTGTCCGATTCTCTGCTTCCAAATCTTCGTCTTCTCTCTCCTCTCTCTCTCTCTCTACCTGTCTCTTTCTCTCTCTACATTCCGATGGACGGGCCCGCCGGGGATTCGCCGGATTGGGCTCAGCTGCCGGAGCCGGACGCCGGCGAGCAGCGAGTCTACTTCGTGCCCTACAGGTTGGTAGCCTCCCCTTCCCGGTCCCGCTTTGTACCCTTTCCGTGCCCTTCGAGGGCGGCATTCCGGCCGAGTCCCGGCGCCGGCGGGCGGGGGTCCGGTCGCGCCGAGATCCGGCGGGGGGATGTCTCGCTTGCGATTCGCATTGTGGTCGAGTGCGTCTGTAGCGAATGAGAATTTCCCGGGAATGTGAATCGCGTGGCGGGGTTTGTTTGTGTCTCAGGTGGTGGAAGGACGCGCACGACTCGATGCCGGGGGAGCCCGATGGGAAGAGAGGGATCCTGTACGCGGCGTCGCCGGCTTCGTCGTCGTACGGGGGCCCGATGAAGATAATCAACAACATTTTCAGTTCAGATCTCGCGTTCAATTTGAGGAGAGATGAGAACTCCGCTGTGGCGCGGGATCGGGAGGATGGCGAGGTGGGCGTCTCGGGCCGGGACTTTGCGTTGGTCTCCGGCGAAATGTGGGTTAGGGCGCTCAAGTGGTAAGTGATGCATTTAGCTTAGGGTTAATCTGAGTGCGAGCCGTCATGGCTTGTTAATATCATACGCTGTTCTTTTAGATGATGTTGATTTCATTCAGGTTGTCGCTAGTAATAGGAAGCTGTAGATAGTTCCAACAATGCAATTTCTTTAGTGAACGCTGGACATGTAAGTGAGGAAGAAATTGCGGTGCTTTGAGTAATTAATTATGTTTCTTTGGTTGCCGACTACGCTTTTTAAAGGGCTAAAACATGTCTCATGTTTGTCATTCAAAGAAGCCTAATGCATACTCGAGGCATTTGAATGACCTTGTTTTGTCTTCCTTTCCCTTCCTGTGCAGGCATAGTGACTCTAAAGTTGCTCTAAAGGAGAGCAGGAGCTTCTCAGCTGCTGAAGATGATATGTCTGATGTCTACCCTTTGCAGCTCAGGCTTTCTGTGCTAAGGGAGGCAAGCTCATTGGCAGTTAGAATAAGTAAAAAAGTTAGTTCAATTCATAAGCAAGCTTTTGCATCAATTTCCATTTTATGATTCCAGGTGCTCAGTTCTCTAAGGGTCGTACTTAATGATAATGATTCTGCTTATCACAATTTGGAAATTTGTGCGTCCTGTAAATATTTCTATGGGGAATGATCTAGACCATAGCTTTTACTAGAATATAAGATCAAGATCTATTAGGTGGATAGATGTGGAATTGTAGGCTCCTTTTACTTAACGTTTAGCTATTTCACAAATTTTTTACTTGCATAGTCATTAGCAAGAAGGTCAAAGAAGTTCTTCTGATTTGCATGGCATGTTATAGTGAAAGAGGATATGTGACTCAATGAAGCATGCTTTGTATGAATGGGTGCCTCTGGTGGATGATGAATCTGTGTGTTCGCCTGGATGTTGAATGCGTGCCTCTTGCATGACTGGGTGCATGTGCGCCCTTTCTGTATCTCACAAAGAATGGAATTCGACATGTTAGTTTAGTTTTAAGAAACTAATTCTAAAAGATTTGGAGAAGCATAAAAGCCGGAATATTTATACCTACGGAAAAGATTATTATACCTAAACTTTTTGGCATTGGCTATTGTTACTTGAATTTCACACGGCTTTCAGTTTCTGTCTTTTGGTTGAAGAGCTTATGTATGATAATGCTTATGTTGCAAAGCTTGTTATGCCACCTCACCTGGCGGAATTATATTCAGTTAAATTGTTTAATGTCTTATAAATCACTGCAGGATAATGCAGTCGAACTTTTTAAAAGAGCCTGCAAGATCTTCAGTGTTGATATTGAACTGGTAATTATCTTACTTTCTATGATGATCTAATGCACTTTTGGGCAAAAGCAGATGGATTTAGACATTTTCTGTTCTGCAGATGCGGATTTGGGACTTTTCTGGTCAGACATCTCTGTTTTTCTTAAATGACAATAATAGGTTTATAAAAGACGGTTCGAGAATATCAGAGCAGGAGGTCAGTACTTCCTCTTTCTTCCTTTGATGAGCAGAATTTTTTTTAAGGGACACCTTCAGATGGACCATTTAAGTTTGTACTAACAGGATAAATCTAGATTTGGAGTCTGTAAATGTAAGAAATGAAATAAAAGCAGAGAAGCAGCGTCTTTATTTCCAGTTATAGGTTTTTAAGTAGACAAAAGACAAGCGGTTTAGTAAATACGCTGGTCTTCGATTCAAGTTTTAATCTCATTCAAATGGGTTGTCACAGCAATGCTTATATGAGAGTTGAAGTGGTCATCTCAAACAACATAGACTAGCAGTAATCTTACAGCATGGTTGCTTATGTTATGGCTTGATTGTAACTGATTGCTTGCCTTACAGCATGCTTCAGATTGTAAGTTGAACTTGTATCGCCATTTCTACTTTAGTCCAAGTTCTTTCAAAAATAAAGTTAATGAGAAAATCAGTGCAATGTGTAATAGACTGAATTTTTTCTACTGTTGTGAGATGGACCAAAGTATCGTTTTCATAAAAGAAAACGGAGAGGAAGGTAGTAGATAGAGGTGCATTGCATGCTTATCTTACTCCTGGCATGCTTCATTGTAGGTTGTCCTGGAGTTGCAAATTTATGGCTTATCAGATTCCATCAAATGTAGAGAAGGGAAAAAGGATGAAAAGGGTTTGCAGTATTGCAATGGAGTGAATTCCCTTGCAATAAATGGAAGCACCTGCAATGGGAACTCTGATTCTTTCCGAGTTTGTACCTCATCCGTTAATCAAAGCTCAGAAGCTGGTTCCTTGGGATTGACAGGATTACAGAATCTTGGAAATACTTGCTTCATGAATAGTTCTCTACAGTGCTTAGCGCACACACCAATGCTCGTTGATTATTTCCTTGGGGATTATGCTAAGGAGATAAATCATGATAACCCGCTGGGCATGGATGTATGTTCTTCTGACATTTATTTTGACTAGTCCTAATGCCAAAAATGTAGTCGTCGTGTTTTGTGGTGGTCACTGCACACATTGAGGATATTTCTCGGATAATTACACTAATCAGCTTGTATCCTTTTTAGGGTGAGATTGCTTTAGCGTTTGGTGATTTGATAAGAAAATTATGGGCTCCTGGAGCGACTCCAGTTGCACCAAGAACATTCAAATCAAAGCTTGCTCGATTTGCTCCTCAATTTAGTGGATGTAACCAGCATGATTCTCAGGTTTGTTGATAAATCATTTCACTGGCTCCTTTTTTCTTTCACTGGTTGGGTAAAAATTTCTGAAATGGAACTTCTAATCCGTTATTGAATAAATTCTACCTGAAAGGAACTCCTTGCTTTTCTCTTGGATGGACTTCACGAAGATCTCAATCAGGTAAAATGCAAGCCTTATGTAGAAGCCAAGGATGCAGATGGGCAACCAGATGAAGATGTTGCTGATGAGTATTGGGATTATCATTTAGCACGGAATTGTTCTGTAATAGTTAATGTGTGTCAAGTGAGTATCTCTTCCCACATTCTCTGGAATCTTTTTGGCATTGATCATTATATAAATTTGATTACTGGTTGAGCAGACTTAAGTAATGAGCTTTTGGGCATTGGAGAATATATGTCTTAGGAAAGGCTTGATTTCCTGTTTAAAGAATAAAATTTTATCAAGTATATGTATTTCTGTAAAGACAGCACTCAAGGAGTTTGAATTGTGTATTCTACTACATCAGATGGCAGCTCCAAAACTTCATTGACGATATTATGTTATATGTTTGAAGGACATGAACATTATGGGGAAATTGTTGCTTTTTCCCATTTGAGGGAAACGAATACTTCTTCTTCTTCTTCTTCTTCTTCTTCTTCTTCTTTTGTGATACAGAATGATACTCAACTTATTCAGTAACAAGTCTTGTCTGTGTCTCTAATTGCAGGGTCAGTACAAATCAACATTGGTGTGTCCTGTTTGCAAGAAGGTTTCTGTCACTTTTGATCCATTTATGTACCTTTCCTTGCCGCTACCTTCAACAACAACAACCGTGCGGACGATGACTCTGACAGTCATAACTACTGATGGGAGCACTAAGCTATGTCCTTATACCATTACCGTGCCAAAGTTTGGAAAATGTGAAGATCTTATTCGGGCACTAAGCACTGCTTGTTCTCTTGGGGATGATGAGACCCTTCTGTTGGCTGAGGTATGAAATTAACTCTGAGGGTATGTCAGTTTGAATCTTAGAATTCTTAGTGATTTGCAGAGAGCATTTTTCTTTTCCAGATATACAACAACTGTATCATACGTTATCTGGAGGAGCCTACAGATTCTTTAACATTGATTAGGGATGAAGATCGGCTAGTTGCTTATCGGTTAGCAAAGGATTCTGAAGATCTCCCCTTGGTTGTGTTCATGCATCAGAGGATGGAGTAAGTGTACAGTCCGCCACCACAAAGATATTCTAACATTTAGATTTCTGTTTTTTTTTTTTTTTAAAATTGAAATGGTGCTTGAGTTATTTTATTTTTAGTCATCTGATCGCGAACCTTTCGGTTACAAAGGATTGTACTTAAGAAATTAATTTAGTTTAGTATGCCAAGATCAAGCAAAGAACAGTGTGGCCCTCATGTTAGTAAGGATTTTTCGACAAGTATTGCATCATGAAAATTTTGAGGGTGTATATATTCCTTTAATACTCTTAGATTTCTTTTCCCCTCATGTCAAAATAGAAAGAGAAATCTTAATATATACATTCTCACATGATCTTTATAAGGAAATTCTTTCACATGGGGGCAGGAAGGCATTCTGAGTTCACAGAAACCCACCAGCCTTGTTCTGATATGACTCGAGAACTTCAAGTAACTGGGTTCTGTTTCAAAATTACTAACTTTTCATTTGTCTTTATTGTGTCAGGCAGTCCTTTCATGGGAAGTTTGGTATTCCTCTTGTTGCAAGGCTCAGTGGTCAGGCTGACAGATCTAATATCTGTAGCCTCTATCTGAGACTACTTAATCCATTCCACAATCTTGGTCAAGATGTTGCAAATGAAAATGATTGCACAGAGAGCAGTGGAACTGAAGATGCCACAACAACAGAAGATGCCTCAAGCCCCATTATAGGTCCTGCTATGTCCAATAACTCTGATGTGAAAAGAGTCGACTCTACCCCAGACTCTGAGCTGAAGTTTTATCTAACTGATGCAAAGGGGACCAAGGATCGTGAGATTCAGATGAGTGAGCCAGTGGTGCAGGCTGAAATGTCCAGGCAGTTGCCTGTTCTTGTTTGTTGGCCCGAAAATCAGATAAAAAATTATGATACAAGCCCTCTTAGCTCCTTGCCCGAGATTTTCAAGCCCGGATTCTTGTCAAAAAAGTCTCAAGAGACTGTCTCCTTATACAAGTGCCTTGAAGCCTTCCTGAAAGAGGAGCCGCTTGGACCAGATGACATGTGGTCAGTGCCCGAACTTAAAAACATTGTTTTCCCTATAGAAGTTTGGTTGAGAAGCTACGCAAATTATTGGCTGCTGGAGGCCTTAGACAACATGCAACAGTTTTGATTGTTGCGTACTGAATAATGTCCCTAGGTTTTGTATTGATTTGTGCTTTCTGCAATCCCTATTCTATCAAGAAAAGTCTGGATCTGTTGGCTTTTAATTCAGATAATCTTTTAGATACCGCTATTATTGACGTAATATATATCGCTTTTTACTAGTTATGACCATGATTCTAGGCATAACTTTTAGAAATGATTAATCCCTTCATACAGATATGTTTAGATCTATACGTGTCTAAATTTCTGTTGCCTAGATAGGTGTGATCTCCTAGTCATTTTGCTCTCTGTCAACATGAGCATATGCTCTCTACTCTTCAAATTTAGGTCTTATAATCTGATACCTTTCAATCTCTGCTTTAAGTTCTGTTTGTTCTGTCAATTCTCAAGCCACATGGTGCACATTTTCGAAATGAGGTCTTCAATCTGCACTTCCTTTCAAACTTATATAAAACAACCATGTATTATGTGAAATCTGAAACCAATTTCATTGTTTTGGTCAGTTGCCACTGTAATTTTTTGGGAAATGATTCGTGACTTAATAACTTTATCTCTCTGATATTGATGGTCTAGTTCGTAGATCGACTCCTATTTTCTTTGTATTCAGTATTTCTTTCTAACTGTGGGTAATGCGATATGCTGATACAGGTACTGCCCCAGGTGCAAAGAGCACCGCCAAGCTAGCAAAAAGTTAGATCTTTGGAGACTGCCAGAGATTTTAGTAATTCATTTGAAGAGGTTCTCCTACAGCCGCTTCTCAAAAAACAAGTTAGAGACATATGTTGACTTCCCCATAGACAATCTTGATTTATCAGCTTACATTGCATGGAAGAATGGCCAGTCCTCTTGCCGCTACATGCTTTATGCAGTTAGTAATCACTATGGAAGCATGGGAGGTGGTCATTATACTGCATTTGTCCATGTAAGCTCTCCTTCACTTGATGTTCTCTTACTTTCCAGCGTAGTTCATCGTATATCTGTTTACTTCTTTTTGTGTGTTCTTCTTGCCCGGTAATGTTAGAATTGATTGTCATTTGTCAACATCCTTTTTGAGTCTACCTGTATATGCGTAGTTGTCACTTAATGTAAGTGGTTCAGCTTGTGATCTACAGCCAAATGTGGAGATCAATTTCTGTTGTGAAGTTATTGGATGAATTATATTGATTTGCAAAGAACTCAACAGACTTAACTTCATTAGAGGTGGCTTTTTAATTGTTGATGTAGCCTCACAATTGATTTTAAGAATTAATTGCTTCGTTAGTTCATTGTTTCTGGCAAATATTTGAGTCATGGGGATCGATCTGGCAATTTCTAGCCGGGCCAAACTAGAGACACTATACAAAACTGTTACTATTATTGGCCCTTAACGACCTTTGACCAATGTTATCTTGCTGATGCAGCATGGTGGCAATCGATGGTATGATTTTGATGATAGCCACGTGTACCCTATCAGCCTGGAGAAGATTAAGACTTCCGCTGCTTATGTACTATTTTACAGAAGAGTGATAGAAGTGTGAAATCCAAGTAGAGTAAGTGAAATTCTTGATAGACTGAAGGCTGACAGCATTTGTAAAGCCTTCACCATTTTTGACCATTGAGTTTGCAGTTGTCAACCCAAAACAGGTATCATTCTTTTGTTGCGTTCAGCTTACTGCCTCTCCTCAATCAATGATGACGAAGGGAGATTATAAGCTTGAGGCGTCTAGGACAGTTGTAACATAGTTAGCAGTCGAAGGTGCTAGAATTATACAATCAGAGACCACTTCTTTAAATCTTTTGACCATATGTGAGGGATACTTGATATTCTTTGACTTTTTTTTTTTTTTTTTTATTTGAGGGAGTTGTTACCCTGTCATTAGGATTGTAAAACCGGTGAAGAAATTGAAATCATTCATCGGTAAGCGTTGGAATATAGTGTTGTGGTTGTAGCTCATAACCTTCTCTTCTGTTTCGATACATTTCTCTGTCTGCCCGGTAGAGATTGAATACAGGGAACCTTGTCCATGGAGATCTTGAAGATCAAAAATTTTGAGTGTAACTTGTTGGCTTTTCCTTGGTTTGGGTTTTCTTGACGTGCCAACATTGTCGGTTACAAAGCTTATACGTGACGGGGTCAGCCACTGGATATGCCAATGCCGGTCATTATCTCATCTGCCGGGACCCCAAATAAAGAGGGAGGAAGAGCAAAAGCCCTAAAGATGAATTCTCAGGCGGGGCTCGTCGGACTCCAAAGCGATGGCCTGCCGCTCTCTATCCTTTTCGCTTACGTTGACTGACCCATCTCGTGCTTTTATCACAGGAAGAAAGTTGGGATTTCATTTTCCTCGTGGGCTGCTGGGGTAAAATCTGTGGGGAGATGTGTTAAAAAGACTTAGACCTTTTTTATTTGGGTCAATTTAGTCATAAATTTTTAGATTTTTTTAAATTTTTTTTTTTTAAAATTTTTTCCTTCTCTTTTATCTTCCTCCAGCCTGTTGTTGGACCTTAGTGATAGGCTAGAGGCAACGGTCGGCGAGGTCGACCTCACTAGTGGCCGTGAAGGTGGCCTTGTGTTGGGTGGAGAGGCTTGCCCTTGCCGATGCCTCCCAAGTCGTGATCTGGCGAGGGTGAGCCTTGAGCCTTGCCAAGCTTGCCCTTGCCGGCCTAGTGTGAGGCCACTCTTGCGGCTTGGGCGGCATTAGCGAGGCTTGCCCTTGCTAGCCATGGGTGAGGCTCAACCCTCGTGGTCACTGGCGAGGTGGCCAATCGGAGGAAGGAGGAGAGAAGAAAAAAAAGAAAAAAAAATTCAAAAATATAAGAATATTATTAAAAGTTGTTCATGTCACTCGGTCGACGTTATCAAAATTAGTCGGAAATGACTAAATCGGCATTAAGTAAAAATATTTAAGACTAAATTGGCATAAAAAAAGATTTAGTAATTAATTGGCACAAATGTAAAATATTTATGATTTTTTTAACACTTCTCTCAAAATCTGTGTGCACTGTAATGATTGTTCTTTCCTTTTTTTCTTTTCTTTCTATTATCATTTTGCCCAAGCTAACCTAACGATCGGGAGGGGGGCATAATTGAATTAAAAGAACAGGCTGAATGGGGGAGGGAGGGATTGATGGACCACATCGCTTCTAATTTTTCCATTTTCGTGTAAGATGTGACGAGACCTTGTTGATTGTGGCAGGCATCGTGGTACGATCTGCCTTGGCCGAGGCCAAGGACCACACCCCCACAATGACCCGGCGACACTCCCTCTCCCACTCACATTTCAAGTACTCAGTGAGATAACCCTTCACTCATCCACCTGATTTCTATAGTTTAAATTATCTCAGATAAAGTTTTATCTTTCCCAATGCTTCGTCTTCCTCGTGTTTCATTGAGAATTTCGCGATAAAAGGACAATGATTTTCAAAGAAGATGTCTAATTTCCATTTATTTAGTGATTTAAAAAAAGTGACTTCTTATCAGAATTTTTTTCTTTCTCAATTTAGATTTATTATTTTCAGTTCGTTCGTGTAGATCAATTAAATTTTTGTCATCAAAGCATCGAAAAGTTGGAACTTTTTATGGACATAGTTTTCCTTAAGACTCTGGGGAAAAATAACACGCGAGCAATGATGAATAGAGACCGTGCAGCAATATCATTTCCGATGTCCGGTAAATTCCAGAAAAAAATAAAAATAAAATCGCTTCCTGCATCGATTCACGAAAAAGCGAATAACAAGAAATGATGATCTTAGCCAGCACGGACGCAAGTCGCCCTTCTTCGCCAATGCATCGCGCTTACAACGAGCTGGGGGAACAGACTTCACGAACTTTCCCTAACGCAAAGGAGGACGGCTGACAAAACCAATCCTTCATTCGCCATTTAATACCCATCGCTCCCTTTGCATGGAACGCATAGATCTTCTCAAAACCTCAGACCCGTCAGCGTTTTCCCAGATGCCACATAGAAATCGAAACTTCATTGAATGAGAAATGGCTGGACGCGATGCATTGAATGTCCCGGGTCCTTCTGTAGAGAAGAGAGAGAGAGAGAGAGATGGCGTCGTCTTGCAAAAGGCAGCATGGGTTGGTGAACGCATGGTCTGTAAGTGTGTATGGCCATATCCGGGCGCTCTGAACGTCGACATCAAATCGGTTGGGGCTCCATCGATCCGTGGTGAACACGTATGGAACGTGTCGACCGAGCTTTTGCATGGCCACGTTCGATGAACATGGCCGAGTTGTGCAGACGCATCGAACTCGAATGTTCAGTCAATTTTGGCTTTCGACGCATAAAGAAGACAATAGCTGGAAACTGATTTTGGACTGGTGGACCACGGACGTTTTTCATATTTGAATGTAAAAAATCACGGCTCTCTCTCTACCCCCTGCAACACCCCCCTGCCTGTTGCACATGATTAGGCATATTCACTGCAATTCCTGGTTTAAAAAGAGAGATGCAAAATGCAACTTATGCATGGGAAGGTGTTAAATTAGGGCGTTTTAACAAGTCGTCACGATTTTCGTCCAAGTAATTTTTGGATTGTCTCGAGAATATGTTTAAGCTTCCGCATAAGGGTTTCATTGAGTGCATGCAAATAAGATGATTAATGTATATGTGTCCGAAATTATTCGATCCAAAAAATCTGGAAATTACATTCTGTAAGAAAAAGGATTATTTTTTGAAACACAATTTTCGTTGAAGTAATTCTTAATTGGTCTCGAGGATATGTTTAAGCCCTTGCGTAAGGGTTTTATTGAGTGCGCGTAAATGAGATGGTTCACGTACATAATGTCTGGAAATTATTTGATTTGAAAATTTACATGCTGTGAGAAAAATGATCATTTTGAAATAGAATATTCGTTAAAGTAATTCTTAATTAGTCTCAGGGGTATGTTTGAGCCTCTGCATAAGGGTTTTATTGAGTGCGCATGAATGAGATGGTTCACGTGCATAATGTCGGGAAATTATTCGATCCGGAAAATCCGGAAATTACATTGTGAGGAAAAGGATGGAAAAATCACATGCTTCTTGATCTTGTCAAAAAAGGGGAGTAGGAAATGTAATGAAGAAGAAGTGGGGAACATATTACAGACCTTAAACACGTGTTTCAGACAGCTGTAACCACAGCAATGAATGGAAAAGGGGAGGAGGGAAGGAGGAGGGAAGGGGACATAATGGTCACAAGCAAAAGTGTGGATGGTGGTGGGGTAAGGTAAAGGTTAGGGTTAGGTTACCGTTTTTTCCTTCTTTTTTATTTTTATTTTTATTTTTATTCTTTGGAATATGGAACCGCAATTGGCCAAATTGATTTGATCTGATTCTGATGTTATGATGTTGGGCTTACGAGAAAAGGTTAAATCAGATAGGCCTGACCATCCCTTCAGAAAAATGTCTTCTTTTTCTTGACCATTTTATTTATTTGGCAGGAGGGGTCAGTGAGTGACATGACATTGCAAATGGGGAAGGGAGGATCTCCACAATCCATTTATTTCTCTAATAATTCCTTGCCTTCGCGAGGAGAGCTTACCATAAAACTCTCTCTCTCTCTCTCTCTCTCTCCCCCATCTTTTTCAGACAGGACCCGCACACAAAGGCATCATATAAAAGCCAAAACACCAACTACATGATTTGACGTTACAGATTCTCCAAGTATTCCCCACCACCCACCACCAAACAAATAGAGCCCTCTCCCTCTCTCTCTCTCTCTCTCTTTCTCTGTGTATCACACACAGTCACGTACAGACATATGCACAATATCTAGGGTGTATTATTATCCCACCGCTGAAGAAGGGGGGGTGGGTCTTTTTGGTTCTTGAAAAGAAAAATAAAAAATGTTTGTCAATATCAAAACTTTCCACCCTTATATCGGGGAGACTCCGCACTGACTTTGTTCAGCATGAGAGAAATGCCTATGTCTAAGTTCACCTTTTTCGAGGATGTTGCTGTGTCGAAATTTGACAGAGGACCATTCTCACCTCCGAGGCTACAACATGACACAGTGCTGCAACAAGCAGTGTTTTTCATTTGAGTCAAGGTCAGCAACACCAAGGGAGTCAACTGGCTGATACACGACAGAGATAGGTGATTAAGGTCAATTTGTGGATGAACGTTTTATCTTAAACAGGGGGTTGGAGTAAAATTCTTTCTTTATTTGTGTTTTCTGGCCAACCTGAGATTTTCAAAGATCTGTGTGCAACAGTGACCCTGGGTATCTAGCAAGCTGTGCTGCAGTAATTACCAAAAAAGAGAACAAAACAAAAAATGTAAAGAGAGGACGGAGGTGATATCTCCAACATATATCCTGGAGCTCCTGTCATTGAATGTTTTTCTTCTGAGCCATCAAATTCGGTGTCATTGATTTCTTTTTCTGAGCTTGACAGCTGATAGTAACCACAGCTGTTGAGAAAGAGAGAGAGGGGGAGGGAGAGAGAGTGAGTTGAATTTTGATGTCATACAAGCTTCAAGAAACCTAGCTAGAAGTCAATATGGGATGTCTTGGCCATGTTAGATCAAGAACTCAAGCCAAACCTGAATGAAGGCCAAACTTAGTTTTTCTTGTTTATAAAAAAGGAAGAAGAATCACTTACCAAAAAGAAGAAGAAGAAGAAGAAGAAGAAGAAGAAGAAGAAGAAGAGAGCTCATTGCCTTCTAGTAGGAAAAACGCCTAGCAATATATTGAAATACTGGTTGATTACCCAAAAAATTGCATCGATGATAGTACCCAATTTGGCAACGATACAATCATTAAATCTGCTTGGGCAAAAGTGACTGTCCAAATCACATGAGCCATCCATTCAAATTTAACTTTGACAAATGTGTACATTGGATTATTCACATGCGAAACTAGGAAAAGCCCTAAACTGTACCATCTCTCTTTGTGCGGATGCATGTGGACTTTGTTGAAAATATACTCCTCATAGTCAACAGCACTCAACGATGCGATCTTGCTACCGTCGCTATTGATGAACCTGACTCACGAACGACGACATCAAAATTTAGCTCGTTGGTCAGATTTGCTATCCATCATCCTCGCTAGCTGACAACATCCTATGCCCTTGAGGTCAACAGCAACTAAGCAGCAAAGGTGTGAAGAAGGTTGAAGCATCAAGGAGAAAGTTGTGGCGACACTAGTGGTAGCAGTGACAACAGAGGAGACTAGCCGTCGAACAAACGGAGGAAAGAAGAGAGAAACGGGAGAGGTGCTGGCGGGTGATAAGGTATAGTCATCTTCACGGGGTAATCTTCCGCCAAACCAGAAGTTCTCGTGTATAAGAAGTATGAAATTTCATATGTTATCTGATGGGAGAGAGGTCTGCGAGACGGGAAAAAAATGCAGATTATTGTACTATGTCCCAAACGAAATACATAAATACCGAGTTTCTTTTTCAAAATAAATTACAAGAATCGATACACATATTCATGAGCAAGACCTTGAAAAAGATGAGATGGCCACATAAAAACAAATTATACAGGATGATGATATCATTGAGGGTTTTAATTGAGGGGATGTGTTCTTGCTTTTATCAAGCCCTCATTGACTTCTTGAAATGACAAATCAAGAAATTAAAGCAAGCTCTCTCGTAGACACGAATTAGAGTTCATCTTTACTATTCTTTAATAGAAGCCATGGGACTTGTGAGTTCCTTGATGATCTCCGGCAATTGCTTGGTCCGCCTTCCCTTGCTTGTTCCCATCCAACTTTAGCCCAAAGTGAATGTGTGGAAAATGTGCCCACTACATATACACCAACATCAAAGTACACAAGATTAATTATAACGGACCGATGTGCTATTTTTAGCTCTCTAAGCCCTAGCTTTAAACAGTAGAGTCCATGTTAACAACTTCTACCGGCATTAAGATATCAATCTATATTAAGGTGATGGCAGTAATATAAGTACTTTCACTAAAATTTTCTTATTGAATGGCAATGTACATGCTGGGATATTTGATCATCTATTCTTTACAGACATTGGATTAAGGATGTCAAAATTAGATAGTCATAGTCAAAAAGGCCAGCTTCTCACCTTATCTTGTAAACATGTCTAGCATTTCTCTTTTCCTTATTGTGCAACCAGAAAGAACATGTTGTTTAAACTCATTCCGGTGGATCAAATCAATCATTCAAGTGGAATCCATGTTGTATATCATAAAAATCGTTCCTTGTGTTCCTTCATAGAAGGGTTTTATACGCAGTTGTATTTTTAACAAAGTTACTTAGTTTCAAAGTCCATCATAAACACTCTTTTAAATGCTCTTTAGATATTTCTTACACATCGACAAGCATCTTTAAAACAAGTTTCATATTGGAAATTCTTGATTTCCTTCTTACTGTTAATTTTCTTCTTAAGGTATTAATGCATAGAGAAGAAAATGGAAAAGGCAACATCATTAAATCTTAACAAGAAGGGTTTTGCTCAATGGCAGTAGGATATGACTTATATAGATGCACATGTAGAACTTATAATTGATTTACTCACATTTATTGACATGAAACACAAAATAAGAGGGTGATTGTATAAGTCAGTTATATCATAATGTTGTCAAGACGTGTTATGGAGATGTTATTTAGTGTGTACCTTATAGCAGCGGCTATACCATAGGAGAGATTCAATATTAACTAAGAGATATGTTGCCCGAACAAAAAGATGTGACAAGTATGAAAAAGAAATTGGTAGAAGTATAATGCCCTAATCAACTAAAAGCCAAGATTATCCTTGTTCTTTTCCCTACCTAAGTATTAGGAAATATGTTCTTTATGAACTGAAATTAAGCCTATTAGGTGTACTCTGATTGATCATGAGCATCATTGACTTACATTTTTGGCAGCTGTACTAAAGGCTTCCCTGTGGCTTATGTCAGGATTACTGGCTTTAATCCTTTGGATTTCTTCCCTGAGGAGGAGAAAATTGGAAATGAAAACAATGCAAAGATATCTTTCAATCAATGTCAAAACCCTCTATTTATAATAATTAATCATAAGTTAGGGATCATACTTACTTAATGAACCTGTTATATGCAGAAGGAACTCGTTGCCTTTTCTCTGGGGCTGCATCATTGTCGACGAATTGTGATCATTGATGACAAATTGTGAAGGCATACTTGCTTTAGTAACTCTCATTCAATAACACTAATGCACGAAAAAAGACCCTATTGTTTGTAGTATTTCCACAAGTTATAATTAGTCACAACTATATCATATGTTGGGAGGAGTTTATCACTCGGATTAATCTTCTATTAGACTCAATCCAATCACAGCTACAATGAATGGAACCTTATTAAAGAAATAAGAGTAATGGTTTATGTATGCGACCGATTGCAACTGGAGGAGCATATGATCATGTTAATTGAGAGACCATCCAAAAGTTCTTTTCTTAGTTTTTTTTTTCTTTTTATGTTAGGCAAATATAACACTTGTTAAAGACACCTTTCTCAAGCAAAACATGGATTAAAGGATATATAAAAAAAAAAATCTATTTCGAATTTTGTTTGTCGACAAAGGGGAAATGGATTAAGGATTATGATCATAAACACTACGTGTGGGGAACAATTATTCACAATTGGCCTTAATCCTCTTTCATGCGTTAGTTGTAACTATCCATGTTTTTACCAAGTAATGCACTAATGGTGATTAAGACCGCTTGTAGAAAATCTTTTTTTTCCTCCATTTGGTAGTACCTGGGATATAAACACAGATCAAAAACCACATTAAATTAAGGCCTTTGAGATAGTACTTGCTCTATTTTCTCTTGTCACTTTTAGCTTCTTTGACATGCTTAAATCTTAAATTTTAAAAAGGACACGAGAATTTTACATCGAATGTAATTCTCCTTGTTCAATCTCATCCACAATGATTTTCTGATGCAAAGTGCATGAAATTTTGAGAGCCAACTTGATACTTATCATAAACTTATAAGTTATCAAACAGTGAGTTTTGAAATTTGAAGGGTAATTCTCCAAGAGGGGGAAAAAGGAGAACATGTCTATTCCTTGCCTCATTTAGTCATTGCTCATTTCTATGAGTGTAGCAATAATTCAATTTGTATTTAGTTAATGATTTTGTAACGTATTGGTATGAGACAAACACCGCATATGTTAAGGTACTTCTGCTTTGCACATTGCTTCCTCGGGAACATGTGCAGGCTCTGTCCCAGATAATGACCACCAAGAATTTGAACACTTATCCTGAGAATCTCCATGCATGCATATTATCAACTCTTTTAGTGCATATCACAAGACACCAATGCATGCGGAGAAGGACGATTTGAGTACTTGCAACTCCAAGTAGAAGCATATAACAATCTCAGTCAAGTAAAATGAGGGAAACCTGACCAAAAGGTTTTAATGTCCATACTTTCTCAAGGATTAGCTTTACCTTTTGCTGTGTCTTTTAGAAATGAAACTGTGGTTTGGAAAATTTTCAAGTTGGAAGCTCGACAAGAACATGCTCTTTGGGATGCGAAGTTATTGGCACTGAACTACCGAATGTACTTACTTGAGTCGACCCGACTAAAAGCCAAAGACATGCCAAAAACCCCACATGCACGAGAGAGAGAGAGAGAGAGAGAGAGAGAGAGAAGAGGGCTGAATTGTAAAAGGACACAAGACCTGCAACATCGACGCAGAAAAACCATACTGATCTGTTCTTTTATGTATGCATTGTGGTGTCACCATCTGATCTCTTCAACATTAAGCCTAGAGTGTATTAGAGGAATCAGAATTTCTACGGCCACTGAGAACTGCTCACTTTCTTACTCGTTTCATGAATAACCCTTATCAAGTCCAGAAATATCAATTAATTAGGATGCTGGAACAACAGCTTTATTCATTCATCTACTTCTTTTTCACCCCCCTTTTTTCCCTTCCCTCAAAAAGCATGGCATCTCCAAGATGCAGTAGAAATCCATCAAAAGTAATTTGGGCATATGGAATTTTACCTTTTTTGAGCTTATTACAGCCATGCACTTTCTGACACCACTCCATCTTTCCTAGACTCCCACTATCATAATCATAAGCAATATAATACTAGGTACATGCCTTATCAAGATGCATTACCATGAGAGAACGTGATAAACACATGAATACAACACGCAAATATGCACAATTGCGCGTACATATACATACATGCGTACTGCACACACATTCAAAAAGAGGGATGGAGAGAGAGAGAGAGAGAGAGAGAGAGAGAGAGAGAGAGAGAGAGGCTCACGGCGAATGGGAGTCATACGAGGCGCCTCCGCCTCTATGGGTTCAAAGGAAGAGAACTTGTTGCTGGTGTTGTTGTTGGGTCTGGAGGAAGAAGAGGAGCCACTTCCCCTTGCCATGTTTTCCGAGCTAGGCTGCTGTTTCTGCGAGTACTCTCAGATATACATACATATACCCCAAAAACAAAGGACATCTATTGGGACCAACACATATGATTATGACACTAAGTATGCTTAATTTCATGGTTATCATTCCAAAGCATTAGGCAGAAGAGATGATGGATGTTGATGCATTAGTTTGTTGTTGTATAAGGATCGACAAGCCATTTATTGGCTTCTGATTATACAATCGCCAGATCTTGAGACCCGTTTATGGATTTAGTAACTCGAGTGACATAGAAGAGCTTTATTTGATGCTGAATAGGCTCATTTGTCAAAGAACCTATTTGCGACATCATATTGTGAACTGATCTAAAAAGACTTGTCTCCATGTACCAAGCATTACTTGGAAAGTACAAGAATGTGTCAAGATGTTCAAAGAAGGGTTTTCTTCTCTTTGAAGATCGATTAATGGGAGACAATAGATTTGCTAAGTAAGAATGGTTACCTGGGAAGTGTCTGGAAGAGGGCCAGATTGAAGAGCACCAGCCATGTTGACAGAGAGCAGGTTGCCACAATGCCCACACCTCACCGTTACCATTGTGTATAAATTGCTGCTCGGAACACTCACCTGCATGCCCCCAAAAAAGACTCATCAGTCTATTTTCGTTTCCTGGGATTCAAAACCATTTCATTTTTTTGGCCAAAGAGAAATCAGAAGGAAAGCATTTCAGTGTCGCTTAATTGGAAGGTTGCAAGGTCAAGAGTCGTGCCATCTTCTAGTTGCCATTTCGTCAAACATTATCTCCTCTCTCTCTCTCTCTCTCTCTCTCTCTCTCTAACAATGCATAGTATTCTCAAAGATGAGCTCTTGATGATGACCAAACTCGAGAATTTGCAGCGGTGTCTAGGTCATTCCACGTACCAGTTGGAGCTATGACAAGCTAGGAAACACAACATCTGAATCTTCGGAGTGGTCAAGTACAGAAACAGGCTTTGCATATTTCTTATCGGAAGCTTTTCCAAAAGCACCATATGACAAAAATGGTTCGAGCAGCAACCAGAGCATAATTCCCATAACACCCAGAAAAGATCCAACACTCACACACACACACACAAATGCCCAGAGGAGAGAGAGAGAGAGAGAGAGGGAGGGGAGAGAGAGAGAGAGAGAGAGAGAGAGAGAGAGAGAGAAAGGACTTCGTCGCTTGTTCTTTCTCCGAGTAAAAACTAAAAAGCCCATCAGCAAGCAACTTCTTAGCAGGTACACTCAGGCCTCACATTGGTAAATAACTACAAGGAATTCACAAATTTTAAGGCCGTTCTTTACATTTGAGTGCGCCTCTCACTTTTTTTTCTGGTTGCTCCTTCTGACAACCCCAAAACAAAGAACCATAAAAGACGGGCAAAATGGAAAGCGACGTGACCAGAACTGGAAACCGTAAAGTCTATTGCCATTAACTCTACAAGGCCCATGAATAAAGTGCTAAAAAGAAATAAAAAGGGGAAATGTTTGTTTTTGTTTTCAAATATGAAATAATTGTTGGGTGTTGCTTCTTCTTCCCTGCAGGCTTTTGTGCAGTGACTCGGATCACCCAGATCTTTGATTCCTTCTTTCAAAAGAAGGCCATGAGAAGCCCCATATTTGACAACAGCTAATGTTATCATCATGAAAGTGAGAATGTGTATGGTTCATGAAAAAAATTTCCTCCGAGAAAAGGAGAGAAAACGAAAAGAAAAAAGAATAAATGATCTTTGTAAAAACTAGTCAAGATTTTTGAGTGTATATATCTCTAGTGCTTGTGCCATGATGCTTCTTCATCAGTTGGCCTCAGCATGAGTGAACAGAAGCACCCACCTCACAGTATAGTTATAGAGAGAGAGAGAGAGAGAGAGAGAGAGAGAGAGAGAGAGAGAGAGAGAGGGAGAGGGAGAGGGTTGAAAAAAGTGTTTGATGAAATTATGTGTTATGACTAGGCGACTGACGAGAGCTGACGAGGTACGGCCATGGGCGATCATCGATGATGACGGGTCATAATTTTTTGTTTTTTCGTTCAGGAAATTGGGAAGGACGCATGAACTTATGTTGGGTCTAGAGTACAGTAGTAGCTTGAGACATGAAATCCGTGTAAAGAGTCTCAGGGATCACAGAAAAAAGGCTTCATGTTGACTTCTGGCACACACTACCATGGACCTGATCGGATCAAGAAGAAGAAAGAACCCTAAAACCTATCGAGTCTACCTGAAAACCTATAACCTCACCACTAATAACAAAACCCATTCTTTACTTTGGTTCGTAAAAAAAAAACAAAAACATTGGTTTTCTTGAAATAATGGGGTTTTTTTGCCTTGTCATACTCAAGAACAAGATCACAACAAAAGAAACGTTGATTGAACTTGGTTGAGGGGTTCAAAATTTGAGACACAGATCTATTTCATTGATTCACGAAAGTATGCATGTTCTTTTGGACTGGTCTCGCTGTAATTCCCGTCCACTGCATAAAATTTGGAAATTCTTTTAGGGAAAGCACTTGAAACTTGCGGTCTCTTTGGAAGGGAAAAGGGTTCTTGAAAGTCTTTTGAGTTTCGTCGTTGCAAGAATCAAGCTCGATCCTGTATACCTTTGTCCTCCAACTCGAGTACCCGACACCACTTTGAATTCCGCCATTTAAGCAGCTACCGAAACTCGAAAGAGGCGATCGCGGAAAGAAGAAAGGGTAGAAGAAGAAGAAGAAGAAGAAGAAGAAGTTGGAAGTTAGCAGGACTGAGTGGGGGAGTGGAGTTACCGCCAAGATGGTGTTGCAGAAGTTGCAGTGCACGTAACAAACGCGCTCGGAGGCCATTTCGACTGACATTTCCGATGGATGGTGGGCCGTCGCCGTGGGGGAAGATCAGAGACGAGAAGTTCTCCTTCTTCTTCTTCTTCTTCTTCTTCAAGGGAATGAACTGCTGCACATGGAGGAGATTGGATATCTGCAGATCGATACTGTTATTTAAAGCGCCCCCCCTCCACTTGGGATCCCAACAAAAACGACAAAGAAGAGCAAAAAAAAAAAAAAAAAAGGTTTCTTTTTTGTAGAGAGAGAGAGAGAGAGAGAGAGAGAACAAAAAATTGCAAGGCGGAGCCTGGATGGGACTGGTCTGGTCGGGAGAAAACCGGATGGGAAGGGGAATTGAGGAGGAGGTGGGGTTTTAGGGGAATTAAATTTATGTACTCTTCCCATTAATAATTTGTCTTTTAAGTGCAATTTGTGCAAGATAATAGCAATTCTGGTCCCGTCACGAAAAAAAAAAAAATCTATTTGATTTTATGAATCAATCAAACAGCAAAAATACCTGTCAAAAGACTTGATAGCAATACATTAAAAAGTCATCGACTAAATTTTCGTACATCACATCTGAATTATACGTACTGGGCCGTCATAATCATATTACATAACATTTGTCCGAATTCACGCTCTTCGAAAAAAAACATTTACTCGATTCTGATGTGGTCCATGTCTGAAATTTTGCAATCTAGCTGTGTGAAAGATGGAGCACTCTCGTCATTCTAGAAATGGGTTTTTTGTTTATTACTATTATTGATCAAAGTCTTTACAAGCATGGGAGAACTAATTTTTCCATGGAGGGTGGACTAGAAGAAGGAATTGAGTCAAAATGGAGGACTAGATAAATGACAAAGAAAAAGAAAAAAAAAAAGAAGAAGAAGAGGAGGAAGAAATTCTTTTAGAGATTAGAGAGAGAGAGAGGGTGGGGTGAAATGATTGGGTGAATAATGAGTGGGTGGGAGCGATCCATCTGGGGCTTGCTGTAGCGGACGAGGGGGGTGGAGATATAATTGCCCTTCTCCCCTCTCTGCCTTTTGGAATGTTTTAGGGATTTGAGATTTTTTTAAACCTTTTTTCCTCTTCTACTTTTTTTTTTCTCTATCCAATTAATTAATAAATAGGATTCAGCTTCTTTGAAGTGACATCTTCTCTTGGCATTTAATTCTCCCCTTCCTTTGTTTCTTTTTTTTTTTTTTTGGGCAGTTAGAATGATGGGGAAATATAACGTAACGGAAGAAGTATGTCTCCGCTCTTGTCGAGAGGTTCTTGTCGAAACACTATGTCGAATCAAAGTAAATATTACCCAAATAAAGTGCGTGATCAATGAGGTATTCTCTTCATAAATTTTGCACTCTCAAACTCCTCACGACAGAGCGTACAACCAAAGATGCTTCAATAGTAAAATTCAATAATTTGTAATTGTCAAGAAATTTTTGTCAAAAAGTTACATGGGATCCCAAAAAAAAAAATTAGGATTATTTGGAAAAGATGCACGAGCAATGAGATGTTCTATCTCAAAGTTTTGCACTCTCAAACTACTTCAAACAGGTTGTATAACTGAAGATGTGTTCTAAAAATTTGATTTCTCCAATTTGTTTTAGTAAAAACAATTTCAATGTTTACCAAGATGTTTTTGGGAAACTTATGTGGAATATTAAAAAATAAAAATCTTATGTGGAATATAAAAAAACCTCGCTCAATTGAAAAAAAAAACAATCTGATTTACAAGATATTCTCTCCTCGAAGTTTGCACTATTAAACTCCTTGCAAGAACACATATAATGAGAGACGTGTTCTAATAAGTTTTGAGAAATAGCAAAACAATCTCCTATTCTTTTTCAAGAGCAAATTTTTAACCATTAGATGATGAGCGAACAACGGTGCATTCTTAACACTGTTTTGGAGTTGGTCATAGAGGCATTAAAACCTCATTAAGTCATACAATTGAGTTTTGAGAAATACCAAAACAATCAATTCGATTATACATTAGAAAACCCATCATAAGATTTCAAGAGAAACTCTATGGCAGGATTCTTGAGAATGATTCTAAGTAGCGTCTTTGTACAAACGATACTTATCGGAACGTGCTTTTTGCAGTTGGTCATAGAGGCATTAAAACCTCATTAAGTCATACAATTGAGTTTTGAGAAATAGCAAAACAATCAATTCGATTATACATCAGAAAACCCATCATAAGATTTCAAGAGAAACTCTACGACAGGATTCTTGAAAATGATTCTAAGTAGTGTCTTTGTACAAGCGATACTTATTGGAACGTGCTTTTTGCAGATGATATGACATAGCTAGATTAACATCCTAGAAGACATATATCAAAAACTCGACAATCGTCATGGAGAATTAAAATCAAAACCTTGGGAATTTTTTCCGTGTAATTTGAGTTGATAAAAGACATAATTCTCATTGTAAATAAACAGTAGGATGAAATGATGTGAAAAGTATAGCATTTATAATGTTCAGGAGACCGTTCAGAAATATGACATGATTTCATCACATGGAATGAAGGTTCCGAATGCTTTAACAAGAATAAATGTGGTAAGGAAATGAAGATAATGAGAAAAATATACTATTTTCGACCTTAAAATACACGGGTGAAATTTAAGAGATTTGAATTGCTTGATATACAAACATTCGGATCTCGATGTAAAACAATACATCAAAGAGCCAACTTTTTCTGCACTTTGCCATCTACTTCTAGTTCCCTTTCTTGCCTTTCCCTTCAAAATTGGAAAATAACAAAATTACTTAGTTCTGAAAATTTGCGATATATGAATATAGTCTCATTAGTCGAACTATTAATAGCTTGAATTGTTTCGAGTGTTTTGGGTCAAATAAAAATTAGAGCGTCGGTTTCGCAAAATTAATAGAAGCCCAAAATTGAAAGTAAGAATCACTCGAAACATGGTCTAAAACTTATTTAACGTGGCATTTATGTGACATATTGAAATTTCTTCATTTCTTGCATGCGATATTACTCGCTAACCGTTATTATGCTATTGAGCTCTCGGGTCGAGGGTCAATAGATCTCCTACTTTAGGTTTAGAGTTTTCATTTATTGAGTTTAAGTTTATCTCCAAACTATTTTATAGATTGGTCGAGTTCGGAGTTTGGCAACATTTAGATTAGCTCTTCAAAAGTAGGGGAGTATCTCTATACTTAGATTCATGATTAAGTATAGCAATAAAAAAAAAGTTGTTTATATCATTTGGAGCTAAACCAATTATTCATTTTGAGGTTCGAATTGTAAGGAAAAATTCAGGTTGCGACCATTTGACCATCTAATTCGTGTACTATATCGTAGTCGATTGTTCCAGGCATGTCTGCAAAATGGAATATACTTGTTGAGAGGATTGAAGCTTAGTGTCATGCCAAGTTGATCATGCATTAATCAATTCCATTAGCTCTTTCATTTAATCATTTACCCACTTTTATCATACATTCATAAGCTCTTATTACACGAGATAAAATGAATTGGTTGGGTCATGAAATTCACTGCTAATAAAATTTGTAATTCTTTTCGCTCCGCAGAAAATGAGTGACTTGAAGGATTTCCTTTTGTGTGTATTTATTGGTGGACGAAAATAATCTGTGAAAAGCTAAATCTTTTCCCAATTTTCCATGGGCTTCTTTCTTTTCATATCATTAAAAAGAATATAGAAAAAAGTACGGCTTGTCAAATTGAAAAGAGCCTCACCGATTGACCGATTGTCTTCATCTCCAGAAGAACAGAAGACCGATTGTCTACAAGCGAGTTGAAAAGTTGTAAAATCGCTCACGTTACGTAGTACTGCTCAGCCGGATCATGAACATGATGATAATCGAAAGATGCCCACCCCGGCATGCAACCTGTCAACATCAATCTGGAATTTATTGAGGCAAGCTAATTCATCATCATCCTAAGGCAGACATTCAAATCAAAACGGGTTTGAAGTTAGGTATTTAGGCAATCCCGGTCGACGGTCCTGTCCAGATCGAAGCCATTAAGGTGGGTTCGCAATGTGTATGGTCCGTGAGATCAGAACCTTGAATGCAATGACCACCATTTTCTTCTTCTTTTTTTTCAGATGAACCCGTACATTTTTTAAGTAGCATCGTACCTTGGAAAAGACGGGCAAAGACAGGTGAATCATATGATAGTCAGGGGGACACCATCAGCTAGTAAATGCGGGCAATCATGTGTACGAGATCTCTCTCTCTCTCGCTTCGTTTTCATATTTAGTCAAGAAAACCTATCGAGACCGCCAACTAACTTATGTTGCTTTTCACTGTTTCGACGCCGAAGTGAATGTAAATGCAGGATTAATGAAGTAATGTGGACAAATCTATATTTGCCTGCATCAATAAAAAAAAAGTAAAGCTTTCGATCCGACCAAAATCACTGCATATTTACATGAACGTGTCCCCGAGTTTGAGTATAGATGCCCTTTCATTTTGACCTGATCCGAAAAAAATTTACTCTTGAAATCGTGTGTGATCGATGCTTCTAAAAATGTCAAAGACGTACCATCGATGTTTTCTAAAAATCACTGCATATATCCACGACGATGATCGCGAGTTTGGTGTAAAATTTGGAAAAGCGCATGATCATTTGCAAGAAATTCTTCTACCTCGCTTGGTATTTCTATTCAATCGAGACAGCTTGTCGAGACTGTCGACCGATTCATGCTGCTTTTCATTGTTCTGACGTCGAAGCGGATGGAAATGTGGAACCAACGCAGTAATTTCGACAGATCCGTATATGCCCGCATCAATCCTCCTGAAAAAACAAAAAACTTTTAATCCGTCCAAAACCACTGCATATATGCACCACGATGTCCACAAGTTTAGGTGTAAGTACCCTTTCCTTCTGACCTTGCTGCGAAGAAAATTTACTCTCGCGGTCGCGTGAGCTCCAACGTTTCTAAAAATGTCGAAATTGTACCATTGATGCATACCTTTCACATGAAGTACATTCGAATTCGACCCGCCCCACACGCATCATATTCGGACCCGGTTACATCGGTTCGATATTTTCGCTTCGACAAGAGAAAAATATCTGCATAACGTAAGTCCAACGGTCCTGAAATCGAACTGTATGAACAGTCTAAACCCTAGGTGGTCACTAAGATTGTTACTGCGATCTAGACAGATACACGTGTAGAATTAGGCCAAAGAAGCTTTAACCATATCGGGGAAGAGAAAATGGACCACGGATCCAATCCATAAACAACGACCCAACATTGAAAATGGCAATTCGAATTTGGAATGTTTGGTGGGTTGCATTTAGCTTCAATCGCACAAGGTTAATTGACATCTAGACAATCATATGTGCTCGATCCTTATGCACACTTATCTTCATATCGTCCGTTCAGATTACGCATCTCGATCTTTAGTTGATGATGTTGCCAAAAATAGCAAGATCAATTAATCATATTTCGTGTTCAATTGAGACATGAGGCAAAAAAAGGGAACGAGATGGGAAAAACCCTAATTCAAGCCATGTTTTCCCTTCTCTTCAGTGCGCAAAAGGGTAGAATCATGGCGTGTGTTCATCACTCAATCTGGTGATTGGTTGCCTAACGTTTACGGCGACAGATCCGTTCACGAGGGAAGAGGGCGTGCTTTCAGCTATGGACCGTGCTTTGTTATTTGCATTCGGGTAATTGCTTTGTTCGGCAGCTATTTGGGATTTGCTAGTCTTGAAAAAGCCTCTTGCGTATCTCTCGAGTCTCGAATATTATTCTGAGAAATGAACAGAAATCCTTTCTTTTGACCAGAACAAAATGCACCGAAGACAGAAACCCTAAACTCGGCCCGGATTTCGGACCCGCACCTGACAGCGACGACTCCTCAATGCGCTCGCGACCAGCCCAAGAGGGATCTGTAGTGCTCTAATGAGTCGACACGACAATGGACTCGAGCTATCGCCTGAGGAATAGCATCTGGCGGTCGGAATTTTCGAGCCGCCTAAGGTCCCTGTCTAGCTAAAACACGTGCGGAATCTTGCTTAGCGAATTAAGAGGATGGGCATAAAATGCTTCGGCGAATATCTAATGATGTCGCCGACGTATAAATATTCCATTCTCTGGATTCCAATATGCCATTCCAAGGGTCTTCCTTGCGCGAACGGAAGGAGGGGGAATGTTATCATTGAAGGATGGAACTTAAATCTCCTTGATGTTGCAATTTGTGGGGTCTGAAAGTTGGTAAAGAAAGTGTCGAAAATCTTGCTTGAACGAGAGCCCTCTCGATCGCGCATCATCGGTCCGCAAATTGGGTTGGTTCCCAGGAATCTTTCGACGGGAGAGAGAGGGTTCCTCTTTAGACGTCTTGGAATTGAAGTTATTCCCCTAGTTGACCATGGAATACTGGGGAAGATCGAATTTGCTGAAGCCATCCTTTATTTTTAGGTAAATTATGCAAAGGTTAACACCACGAAAAATCCCAAACTAATATGCATGTGATGAATTTTCCCTAAAACTGATTTTTTTGACCATAAAAACCTACCAAATAGATATACTTTTGACAAATTTACCAAAAACTGGTATATCCGTGACAAATTTATCCTCTGTTAGTTTTCATCAAAATTTTAATGTCAAATTACTGAGTTGGATAAACACGTGACAGTTGACTAGTATATCAATTTGGGATTTTACTTTTTGTTTGTCATAGTTGTATTAGTTTTGTGATTTTTTTGCGATATTAATTCAATTTAATAGAGGGTATATTTGTTTTCGGATTTTTTGCTGTAAAAAAAAGTTGTTTTGGATAAATTTGTCATAAATATATCAATTTGGGGTTTTTATGATATTTACCCTTATGTAGATGGGCAAATCAAAATGAATTTGATCTTTCGGAATTGGGAAAAGAATTTTTTTTTATTTATTTCAAGTATGAAACAGTGAAACACATTACCAAATTCCCAAAACCAAGTACAGCAAAAAGAGAATTTACTTTAAACATTTCTGGGGTTGAGGTGGATCTTTTATAATTAATTATTAGTCAGATTTCTTATTAATTAATTAAAAATTTTCAAGATTTCTTATGGGTTGGTTTGATAGCAAATCATAGATCGCACAAGGTTGTATGGCAAGTAGTTTACTCACCTAAAAAGGAAGGAGGATTTGGATTGCCCGATTTAAAGATATGGAACAAAGTTTTGTTAAACTGAATGTTGTGGAACTTTATTAATCATCCATCATCTTCACTTTGGAGTATTTGGGTTCACAACACAAAATGTAGACATCCCCTGATTATGCAACTTGACATTAGGGTACTATGGCTTGGAGTTGGCGATGCCTCCTCAAATTACGACATGTTCAAATCCAAGCTATATTTAGCTCAAGATACTGTTACCGTGATATTTATAACGAACTCAGACACAAGGGTCTAGTTGTGGAGTGGTACAACCTAATTTGGAGTAACAGCATTAGCAAACACAATTTTATTGGTTGGCTAATTTGTAGAGATAGATTACCGACATCAAAGCTTGTAGGACGACATATGACCTCAATTGATACCCAGTGTAACTTTTACAGAGCTAGTATAGAAGACAAAACTTATCTATTCTTCAAGTGCAAATGGACAAGTAGCATTTGGCATAGTATCCTTGCGCCACATGAAATTAGGTTTTCTTTTGGAGAATGGAATGAGGATGTTCTTTAGGAGAATGGAATGAGGATGTTCTTTAGGAGAATGGAATGAGGAACTTCACTAGATGATTAGGGCAATAAAGGGCAAAGATTTGGCGGCAAGACTCTTCAAAGTATCTTTCCTAGCAACCACACATATTGCATTTGGGTAAGGTGTAACCATAGGCGGTTTCAAAACAAATCAACTAATATCCATATCATTTTGGCTAAGGTGTGGAAATATGTAAGAGGTGGAGCATCACTTTACTAAAAATTAAACATTCCCAATCAAAATGTTGCATTGGCTACACTTTCTACTTCCATCCTTCTGAACTATAAGTTCTATTTGTAATGCTGGGGATGCCCCTAAGCTCTTGTATTTCATGTGCTCTACAATACTTACATTTTCAACCCAAAAAAAATTCTTAGTGAAATGTGTGCGCCCGTTGCGTGTATGCAGAAATTTGACATTTGAAAAATTAAGCTTAACGGTTTTATCGATGAATATTTGAATAATTAAGTAATGGGACGTAATTATTGAAAGGTAATGGTACGTGGAAGGATACTAGTATTTCAAAATTCGAAATACTTTTAGGAAGGTTGTTGTTGGACGAAAAAGATTCGAAATTTAATGCTAAAACACGTGAGGGATTATACAGAATTAGTAAGTCCCACATTTCTACATCGATTCAATTTTTAGTAAAATAAGTAGTGCAAAAGTATTCATTTTGGGAAGAAATTATGAGATCGAAATCGTCGTCTTCGTTTTATATTATCGCGTCGAATCTACTCGAAATTAGGGTCTCGTTGCCCCTCGTATTTCGTGAGGGATTTGAGTTCACCATCGAAAAGTCATCGCATCATGGGCCTGATCTGATGCCACGTTTCATTGATTGGGCTGACTTTACTTCGGGCCTTTTAAAATGGGTCAAGGCCCGAAGTATAATCGGGCGGGGAAGAAATTCAAAACGGGCTTTTCCGGCAACAACCTCGTATCCTTCTACTTCACTTTTACTTTCTCTCATGTTATGGCCTTAGATCCTGCTGGTCATTTGAAAGTACCCTAGTGTCACGGGTCGGTCGATTTAGGATCATCGATCCCAATTTAGCTTTACACATACATGCTCGAACACAAGAGTTGGATGGGCAAAGAGAGTGTATATTTACTTGTGAATGAATTGGTTACAATGAGAGAGATGGATCCCTATTTATACAAATGCGGGTTGTATCTCAGCCGTTGATTGTCCCTCCAATCTAACGGTGCATTCTGAATTCGTATTATCGTTACAAGGTTACACAGTAGACTACTTGGTGGCTGTACCCGGCAGGCCCTTGGGAAGACTATAGACATGTGTCAGAAGCAAGATTGGGATCTGTAGGGTCGTCTGACACGAGAGTAGCTAAACGGTCACGGGTTGCACATGGGCCGGTCAAACATTGCTCATGGGTCATTCATGGGTTGCGTATGGGCCTTTGCTCATACAGCTCATGGATTGATCGTGGGTTGGTCGTGGGCTGCTCTTGGGCAGCCCTTTGTGTGTGACACGGCCGATCATGAACGATCTTGGATCATGCTCTGTCCATGGCCGTGTCACTAGCAAGAAAGAACCATGTTGATCAAATGATCTCATAGTCTAATTTAAACGAGCAATTTTCGGTCGAGGACTCATTTAAAGGTCGAGACAGGGTGGTGGAGTTTCATCAGCCTTTCGTCATGGAGACGATCTAATCTCTCCCATCAAATTTAAACATATAAGTGCATTCAGGTTGTGTTCTTGTATGTATAATTTTTATTTTTATTTTTTAATTTTCATAAGATTTTCGGCCTAATTTCCTTGAAAAGCAGCAATTTTAGTTCTAGTTCGAAATCCTGGCCCAAACTTTTTTTTGTCTCTTAAAAAAACACAAACTTTGGGCCGTGCCTCAATTCTGACCAAAATATTTTTTCGTTTCATAAAAAAACACAAACTTTAGGTTGCATCCTAATTCTGACTCAAAATTTTGTTGTCTCATAAACGAGTATAAACTTTTGCCAAATACCCAAATTTGGTCCTTGCTTCGTTTGATGATGCCGTTAAATATTCAATGTGTCATTACACATTTACTTGGTAGAAACTCGACAAGGACTAAATTTGGGTACTAACCGAAAATTTGTACTTTTTTTAGGAGATATATAAAAAAAAAAATTAGGCCAGAATTGGGAGCCCAGATAAAGTTGGAATCTTTTTAAGAAGCAAAAACAAAAAAAGAAGTTCAGGGAGATTTGGACTTTGAGTTAAAGTTGGGCCAAAATTTTCACATAAAACTCATGTCTTTCGCTCCCTCCTAAGTGGGAGACTTTGTCATAATTCACATTTTGGCATGACGATCCTGACATTGTAAATTACGAGACACTAGGTCACTTGAAGTTACGACAATCTGGACCGGGCCATGACAGAATGGGCAGCACTAAAAATGAGTGTCGATTCTGAGGGACAGTTCTTGGATGGACCGTAGAAGCACCCAAAACCCACAGAGAGAGAGAGAGAGAGAGAGAGAGAGAGAGAGAGAGAGAGAGAGAGAGAGATTTGGAGAGGATGGAAAATTATTGATCGAGTGAGCAAGTTGGAAAAGAAAAATACCATCATTGTATTGCTTTCAAGAGAAAATGGATTTTTCATTGGGGGATATTGCATGGATTTCACCGTTACAGTCAAGGGCAAAATACCGTCTTCAAACTTTCTAATGAATTTAAGTGACGTCGGCATGACTAATATTTGGAAATTTTGCTAGTTATTCAATCTCGCACTTGATCTATTTATCAAAATCTCAACTTTCAGAACACGGCTTTACGCAATTTTTTGGTTAAGTGAAGTGTTGGTTGTTTTTGGGTCGTTGTGACTTGCTTACTCAACGGAAAGAAATATATTCTACTAGTTAGTGCAAATTCGATTTAGAATAAATTATTTGGCCAGAATCAAATTAAGATGGTTATAAAAATGATGTCTTTTTTCTTCCTTTTCATGCTTGCTTAGTCGGATTGTTGCTATGGGCGCGTTTGTTTGCGTTTCGTTTAAAAATTGTTCCAGAAACAAAATAAAAAAAAGTGTTTCGTTCCTAGAACAATTTCTCGAACAAAAAAACGCGTTTGGTAGTAGAATCGTATAAAATTTCTGTTTCGAAATAGAAAAAGAACAAACACGTTTGGTAACGTAAAAAAATTCTGTTTCGGAATAGAAAAAGAACAAAACACGTTTGGTTATGTACAAAATTTCTGTTCCAATTTTTTTCCAATTGTTTTTTTTAATAAAATGTGAACTTGGTATTGAATTATCATTCTCATGAAATGCTTATCAATTTAATTTTGTTCATATTAAGTGAAAACAAACATTCTAAACTTGATCATACTTGCTTTGAAAAGAATAAATATTTTAAGTTCGTACCAAAATTTTCCAGTTTGTTTTTTTTTTTTTTTAAATAAAGTGTAAACTTGACTTTGAATTCTCATTATCATAAAATGTTCATCAATTTAATTTTGTTCATGGTGAGTAAAGTCAAACATTCTGAACATAGTTATAAGTGCATACTCAAGAATCTTGCGCTTCTTGCATTTCACGCTGTCTTCCAACTCGGACATTCTTCAACATTTTCTCGAGACATAAAATGTATTTTCTTCATTGCAACACAATTATACAATACTACCGACTATAAACTGAAGAACGTTTTCTGCTCACGTTAAATACAGATCTTTTCATTCCATGAGATGCTTTTGACATTCAAAAATTCCTCATCAGTCCGCAAGATACCGGCACTTTGCACCCTTCATCCTTCTTCTTCCCGCTTCAGCTAATGATCGCTTGGAGGTTTGGTCTATACCGTCACCTTTGTCGAACCAAATATATCTTCGATGCCACTTCTTACCCTCTTTCTTCTCTCGCCGATCATGTCCGTGTATGCCTGAAACAGAAAAGCAAATCTTGCGTAACCAATCTATCCCCTTCCCTTAATGCGGGATGTGTGACAGGGCTATGGCTATACCTTAGGGTAAGAGTAAAGGAAGATGTACCACCATGAGCATATTAGCAAAGATATAATTGTCGTTACCAACATTGAATGCAAAATTAGCCAGCTACCGGTGATCGCTAACATTCCCCGTCAATGTTATTGTCCAAGGCCGACACCCGTCAATGCAACAATTGGATGCACAAACTTGATTAGAAAACTACTAATAAAAAGGAAGGATTCCTGTTTGAACTTTTGACAAAACAATCCTGGGAGCCAAAATGGAAAAAAATAAAATTACAAATACCCATTAAAGTTGAGCAAACCAATCTAGCCTGGCTCAAGAGATATGAGCTATAATTATTACCAGAACATCCATCTCTTGCGGTAGCTCACTTTCCTTGATATGGGTGAGACCTTGTACACAAGTTATGTTATCATCAACAGGACACATGCCGATTTATGTATTATATAGCATGGGATCTCAATCATGGTATTGGAGTCCTCACAATATAAACATGGTCGATCACTCTAGTCATCAACTTTATTAAACTCTTTGTGAAGAAGACTTATTGGAATTTCATGATGGAGGACAAAGTGTATATTTTCCATTAGTATCTTTGGAATGAAATCAGATGCATGATGTGAGATCGTGTGCCTAAGCATCATGAAATAAGCCACATCATTTCCTATTTTAAGCAATCTATAAGCAGCCTAGCTATCCATATGGTAAAGGAGAATGCAATTTCTAAAATGTGAAGAACAAAAAGCCACATTTAATCCCTATATCCATATGTTAAGTTTACAAAAGAACCTCTAAGCTCCGATATCAAGATTTTAGACAACCCTAACATCTTAATGGCACTTTCTCTCCCAAATTTCAAGTTTATCAGACAACATCCAGATGGTGTATATGAATATTAGCTGAACACATCTTACAAGGGAAGTTCACGGGTATCAAACAGAGTTGCCTGAAGGGAGAACGCATAGACCGAAACATCTCTGAGAGTCTGCAAAGCAGGTCTTTCAAAGGATTCTGAACAATAATAATATGAGTTAACAACTCGCCATCAACATTAGACAGAAACTTGCATCTTCACGAGATATGACCGAAGTTGCACCGATCGTACATCCGAATCAACTATCCATGGAGAATGTTTGTTAAAGGATTCCGTCGATGCAAGTAAACAAGAAACATGACAAAGTGTGTAGACCTACATGTAAAGTAATTCGAGCTCCTAAAGAATTCTATAAAGCAAGTGCTTGAAGGCAGATGACGATAGCATAAAACAATGCAAGGATTAAACAAATAGGAAATAATTCAGAATGCCTAAAACTGAAAAACAGTGTGCAAATTACTGATCAAAACCATAAATTATGTCGGTGCAGGTCGAATTGAATTGCTTGTCAAGATATCTATGGATTCCTTAGTCGCTGCTCTGCTCGCTCGAGCCGAGCCCGAGCAAAGAAGCCGGCTCGCTACTCGCTCGCTCGCTCGCCCGGATCTCGAGCGAGCGACGAGCTGCCGCCGCAGCATCTGGGAGCAACGCTCGCCCAGATCTGCGAGACTCGCTCGAGCAAGCGGCTCGCAGATCTGGGCAAGCGCTGCCTCGAGCAAGCCCTAACACTCGAGCTCTCACCGAAGTGAAGACAATCAATGAAGGAGAAGCAGTGACGACATTTACCTGGTGAAGGAGCAGCGGCTGTCGAGACAGGCGCCGGAGAAGACGATGGAATTCTCTGCTCGCAGGAGGAGGCGCTCGTCGCAGGAGGAGACACTCGTCGCAGGAGACGCTCGTCGCAGGTCGGAGGAGGAGAAGCTCGTCGCTCGTCGCAGGTCGCCGGAGGAGAAGCTCGTTGCAGGTCGCCGGAGGAGAAGCTCGTCGCTCGTCGCTCGTCCCTTGTCGCAAGTCGCAGGAGGAAGCTCGTCGCGGGGGGGAGAGGAGGCCCTGTTCGAGCACTATCCAAGAAATAAAAAAGGAACACAATTTTGTTCCTTTTTTGTTTCTGATTTGTGTTCCAGAAACAAGAAACACAAAATTTGTGTTTCTTGTTTCTGTTTTTTTTTTTGTTCCTAGAAAAAAAAGAACAAAAAAGGAACAAAAACGCACCCAAACGCGTTTCTGTTCCTTTTTTGTTCCCAAGAACAAAAAAACAGAAAAAGTGTTTAAAAACAAAAAAAAAAAAACAAACCAAACGCAGCCTATGTTGCCATTATCTTTGATCATTGCATTTCATAACATCAAATCTCTTTATAAGAGGTGAGTGATTCCAAAGTGGGTAGGTTCCAAACTTGGAATTTGGAACTTATTATGTCAGAACTAAAATTCCAAGTTTTTAGATCTTGGAAACTTAGAATCCACCATTCTTTTTTTTTTTCCTTTTTTAATTTCTTAAAAGGACAAATTTTAGTAAAACATCTAATTATTTACAACCAAGACAAATAGCAGTTACAACAACACAGTAGAGCAACAAAGCAACGAGAAGTACGGTACAAAACAAACAAAAATATAGAACAATTATAAAATGTCAAGTTCATCCATTAATCAAGCAAAGTGGAAGTTAAAGCAACAACAAAAATTCCTATGTACTAAAAGTAACAATCCACAAATGATGAAAAAACTAAGGTATCTTAAGCTATATTATTGTGGAGTACTGAAAGCTGTCCCTGATTGAAAAAATTAAATTTTTGAAGGAGATGGAGATCAAACAATCCATGTCCCCCCAAAAGTTTGCTTGATGTGTTAGTTTTCACCGACTTGGAGACAGATTGGACACTACCAAAAGTTGGAGCACACAATTTAGCCAAGGAAGCGAGTGCCACTATCGGTATTGTAGGACAAGAAGCATCACCCCGAAAGTGCAAGTCCACTAGATGAGTTCAAAAGTGTGCGACTTAGGGATGAGTGTGACGGCATGAGTAAGTCCTGAGTTGAATATGTTTGATACCTAAAATTTGGAACCTACCATCTTCAAATTAGTTTTTAGTTTTTAAAACCCGGAACTTATTTCATAGGTCTTGGAAATGAATCGAAACCAATTGAGTACGATCAATCTAGTCTGATTTTAGGATTTACCTTGAACTAGTGCTTAGCTCAGCTATCTACCCTTCTTTGATCTTCAATGGAGTTTGAGGTCCCAAGATCGTATATCCGAGGATTATGCAGATGGTGTTGTAGTTTGGCCATGGAATTGGCAAGCAAGACTAGTGGTGGCGCTTTTATTAGCGGTGGAGAGAGATATTTTTTAAATAAAGCTAAATGGCTTTCTTGTCCACTTATGCTAATGTCATTTATTTGTAAAATGGACAACATTTAAAACTTACTTAAATTTCATTTATTTTGCGAATATAAATAATTTGAAAATTATTTTTAAATAATTATTTATATCATTTAAATTAATTAGTTTACGAAAAATATTCTTATTATCGATAATAATTTATATCTAAACATTTTAGCAAATGATAAAAAAAAATTCCATCCACTTATTTTTGTAAAAGATACAGGAAATAATGACATTTATTTGTACAATGGACAACATTTAAAACTTAGCTTTCATTTATTTCGCGAATATAAATAATTTGAAAAATATTTTTAAATAATTATTTATATCATTTAAATTAATTATTTAATGAAAAAAATTCTTATTATCGATAATAATTTATATATAAATATCTTTGTGAATGATAAAAAAATTCCATCCACTTATTTTTGTAAAAGATACAAAAAATAATTTTTAGGAAAATTTTTTCAAATTGTTTATATATAAATCTGATCTCCATCACAGAGGAAAGAAATAACCAATTTGATTGAAATCTTCAAAGAAATTCCCATAACAAAAATGAATGGGAATTTATTAACAGTTGTGCTTTTTCTATTCATCTATTGACTTTAACTCTCTATTTCACAATATTTTGGCAATGGCCTTGTTTGATTGGGTATTTGGAAAGCCCTTTGGGACTCTAAAATCCTTTGGCCAAATGCAAAGGTGTTTGATTTGTTTTTTTGGACGACTTTGGCAAGAAGCAATTGCATCTTCAAGTGACTCTAAGGGCCTTTAGCTCAATGCAGCTCCGGAGGTACTTTGGGAAGTTGCATCTTCGAAATGCAAGTCTCAGTACTGTTCATCTTCTCCAAAACCACTGCACATCACCGGAAGAAGCTGACCGGAGGCCGACGATCGCCGGCTTAGGGGTCGCGCACTCCAACGCCCATCGCCTGAGGGTCACACACGCCGGAACCGTAAATTTTACCAAACACTATTTTGGCCAAAGTTGTATCTCAATGCAAATTTTATCAAATAATATTTGCATTTCGAAAAATCCAATGGGTCGACACACTGTGACCCAACCCGAAACACATTAGAGGGTTGCTCGACCCTAGCGACCGTCGTTGGACCTCAAGTGATGCGTGGGTCACGCGACCTCGTATTTTTTTACATTAGAAAACCTATCTTTGTGAAAAAATGTAGCACAACCATCTATTGTATTGATATTCAACGGACATATAAATAAATAAAATGACGCTAAGACAACATAGGGTTGTGCAACCCACGCGACGATCGCCTGGGTCGTGCTACCAAACATTTTGTTCTTCCAAACAAAGTAAATCCATCATCCTCTTACTATAAATTCATTTCCCATTACTCTATCTACAAAGTAAGGAATCAGTCACAATGGCTAATATATTTAAACAAAAACAGTAATTTAGCAACTTCATCTAGAAAGAAACTAGATCATCTACAAATACCTTTTTTGCTTCAATTACATAAACAACAAAATTAAGATGTCCGCGCTAGGAACTTCCATTGATCCAGTATACCAAATAATTATGGTCTAGTGGTCGATTCAAAATATATATATGTTTTTTTTTTTCTACTTCCCCTTTTTTTAATTTAATAAAAATCCTTTATCTTCGCGGATGTAAATTTTACCAAACAATTTTTTTTTCTTTTATTCTTTTCTTGTATTTTGTTACCAAACGGGTTATATCTCAATGTAAATTTTATCAAATAATATTTGCATTTCGAAAAATCTCATTCACCAAAGGTATTTGCATTTTGGCAAATATATTCCCCAAAAACTGAACCAAATAGATCCAATATTACCCCTTGCAAGGCCTTCTGTCTCGCATGCTTCAATAGTCAAAGTGAAGTCCCTCATTTTTTTTTTCCTTTTCTTGAGGTTCCATTTTCTTCTCTCTTGCTAGCAATCCTTTTCTTTCCACACCTTTGTGTCTACCAACAACAATTCTCTTGATCTCCAACTGATTGAATCGAGAATAATAAAAGGCAAAGTGATGAGGGGGCTTTTCCATCAAAACCACATATTGATACCGATGGCTTGTGTTGTAGTGATGAGGGGGCTTTTTGACCTTAGGCGGCCACAACACTACAAATCAGCACCAGAGATTGTAAAGCCTACTATTTAGCACGCTTCAATAGTCAAAGCCACGTCCCTCCTTTTTGTTTTCTTTTTTTTTCTTTTCTTGAGGTCCCATCTTCTTCTCTCTTGCCAGCAATTCTTTTCTTTCCACACCTTTGTGTCTACCAACAGCAATACTCTTGATGTCCAACTTACTAAATCGAGAATAACTAAAGGCAAAGCAAAACCGATTCTTCCATCAAAACCACAGATCGATGTCGATGACTTGTCTTGTAGTGATGAGGGGGCTTTTGATCCAGCGTAAACAAAGGCCAAGCAGCCATGGCACTACAAATCAGCATCATCGATGACTTGGCTTTGGATAGCGAAATATGATAACTCGGCACACTTATGGCTCAATTCAAACATCTCACGAAACCAAAAACGACAAAAATGAGACAAGAAAAATCTGAATAGATAAATAACTCAAAAAATCAATAAGAATAGAAATGATTTGGTGATAGCTTTTGTGGATTGAAGATGGTGATAGAAAAAAAAATATCTGGGTGGGTGTTTTTTGGTTGTGAGAGTCTCTTGTTCATGTGCCCATAATTTATTTTTTGGCTATATCTCGGTGAACTCTTTCCGTTGGCCTCTTATGTGAGTCCTTGTTGACCAATCTCTAGGCGTATCTTACGTGGCTCTTCCTTTACTAAAACCATTTGAATAATGGTTTCTTGTGCTGCGCAACAACAACGTTGTATCCGTCACTCACGACACCAGAGGTTCCAATACTTTGGTTGACTTTATTGATGATAATTGAATACTCCCCGTGGGAGCAACCAAGTATCTGCAATTGCTAAGCAAACACTAGCACAATTTCCACTTGCTTCTACTATAATGAGAACATTGCCCATACCATACTTTCAGTACCCTTTTTCGGGTCGAAATCAAACATGTGTTCCCTTACATAGTGATTAGGTTCACCCATGAGACACAGTTTCATTTCCCTCTTCTTCCTTGGCATCATGACCACAACAAAATGAGAAGACCTCTAACCATCCATTGATTGACAATGCTATACCAAAAAGCATTGCTTTTGGTAGACATCAAAGGCATGAAAAGAAGAGGATTGCTCCCACGAAGAGAATTGAGCAAGAATAAGTAAAGTGGGACCCACTTTACTTATTCTTTGGTAGAGTTTAATCGAAACATGCTAAATAGTGGGCATACAAGAGATAATATAGTCAAAACACTTGTGAATTAGAGTGTTTGAGCGGAATGAGGAATGGAAAAAGTGCAATCCTTCATTAACCATCATTTTGTTAGGCCCATGGAAATGAGGATGATGGTAAGCCAGGACAACTTCATATGTCTAAAAAGATTAACCTTGCTACATGGCATCACAACCGCTACAATACAAAGGAAACAAACAATCAATTTAACTAAAATCTTTAAAGATTAACGAAACCGTAGATAGATTAACCTCATTCCTTGGCATCATAGCTACTGCAACACAAAGGAAAGAGACAATCAATTTAATTAAAATTCTTCAAAGAAATCCCCATAAAATATGCATTAATCATCCTGTCAATACCTGTGGAAACTCAGGGTGACATTGAGCTTAGACAGCTTCATATATGCCTGAAAAAATTAACCTCACAACATGGCATCACAACCTTTGCAATAGAAATTTAGGGCAATGTCGAGTTTAGATATTTGTTATGCATTAACCTCGTCATTTGGCATCAGAGCTGTTGTAATACCAGAGAAAAAGACAATCAATTTAACTCAAAATCTTCACAAAAGAAAATGCCCATTTCCCGTAACTTAAGGAAAAAAAAATGGCCACATCAAAATTGCACATCGACCAAATATTTATTCAGACATTTATGCCGTCCCCATACATGCCTAAAACCTCAAAGCGACTGCAAAATCATGCCGTTGCATTGTCAGAGAAGGTAGGTCCCAACTACCACGAACTGGTCGTTAAATGCTCCGAACCAACCAAGTAACTGTAAACCACCCATCATCGTCAGGGACAAAGCGCCTGGGCGATCTTCTCGAAGAAAGCCCACGCAACGACGTAAAGATTCTCCCTCTGTCTCGTTCTTGATTTTCACCTTCCGCAGTTCCAAGCGAGCCTGTCCTAATTCGAAGTTCCAGTTTCACCGCGTTCTTGCTTTTCCCTCCCCACCTTCGCGCCGCACCCGATGGCGGTGTCGACGACCAGAGTGCTCGCCGGAGCGTTCCTCCTCCTGGCCCTGTACTGCGGCACCGACCCTTTTCAGCACAGCGCCTTGTCGGGCTTCCCGGACTTCGAGGCCTACAGGGCCGACGTGCCGCCTTGGTCCGAGATCCCGCCCGAGAGAGACTCCCAGAACCTGCTGCAGAGGTCGGAGGTCAGGTTCCTGAACCAGATTCAGGGGCCCGAGAGCATCGCCTTCGATCCGCTCGGCCGCGGCCCGTACACCGGCGTCGCGGACGGGCGCGTCCTGTTCTGGGACGGCCAGGCCTGGTCGGATTTCGCCTACACTTCGCCCAATAGGTGAGCGAGCAAGCGAGGGAGGGATCGAGCTATTTCTGTCGTTTTTTGACCATGACGTGTTTGCGTGAGTGTGTGTGTGGAGGGTGGCTAGTGTGGAGTGGAGAGTGCCTGTGTAGGCCGGACGGAGAGGAGATGACATTCTTTTGTGCGCGAATCTGTCATCTTTTTGGTTAACAGTGCCCGGTGATGTTGTCATTAGGCTTAGGACTGTGCTACCATTCGACTTTCAGCGCGTATCTGATTGTCGGGGTGCCCACGGCTTCTGCTTGCTGCTCGGAAAGAAAGAGCTTTACCTTTTGCTCTGGCTTGTGTCCACACTTTTCAGGATGATGGATTTGATTCGTTCTTTTGTATCAATGTCCATCTTAACCTTCCCTGTAACAGTTATTGGTGACAGTTCCTTTCTTTTTCCTCCTTATCTTGTAAGTTTCTCTCTTGCCTCCCTTGGAAGTCTTTGACGTTCATCCGTTCTTATTTATTCAGGTCAGAACTATGTAACCCAAAACCATCATCTTTGAGTTACTTAAAAAATGAGCACATCTGCGGCAGGCCTCTGGGTCTTCGTTTCGACAAGAAAACAGGTGATTTATACATTGCAGATGCATATTTTGGGCTAATGAAGGTGGGTCCAGAAGGTGGATTGGCAACATCTCTCACAACTGAAGCTGAAGGAATACCATTGAGATTTACCAACGATCTGGACATTGATGACGAAGGAAATGTGTATTTTACAGATAGCAGTAGCGTATACCAGAGAAGGTATTTTAATGATAAGCATGCAATTTCTAAAATAAGGGATAACATGCTCTGTCAAATTCCTAAGTCTGAGTCCATGTAGATTTCCTCCGTTTCAACAAATGCAAAGACTAGAATTTTTCACAAATGTGGTAATGAGTTGCTCTGGACTTCTTGTCACCATCACATGATCTTGCTCCTTGCTGTATTTCCTTGACTGCAAAGTTACTATTCTAGATATAAGTTTGTTTTTTTCAACCATCTCACTAGTCTATTAGTTCGTTAATGAGTGAAATAATTTGTCGTTACTACCATTTTATTAAGAGTTTGATCTTTTTCATCAAATTAGTTTGATTATGCTCTATAAAGCTCAAATGACTCGTGAAGTAATTGCTTAGGTCATTTTTTTTTTACTACTCTTGTCTGATATTTTGTGTTTGCTTGTTCATTCTTGTTATGTGGGATGGTTAAGTTTTATTAATTTGGATGTTGCAAATTTTCCACAGGAACTTTTTGCACCTGGTTTTTTCTGCAGAAAGTAGCGGAAGGCTTTTAAAGTACAACCCTGTCACAAAGGAGACCACAGTTCTTGAGAGGAATCTCCAATTTCCAAATGGCGTGTCCTTAAGCAAGGACAGATCATTCTTTGTCTTTTGTGAAGGTGCCATTGGCAGGTGGGTCATGTTGATTCAGCTATTGTCCACGTTGAATCAGTCCCAATGGAGTCTGTCTTACCAATTCTATTGCTTCTACTGCTTTAATGACATGGTAGTCATGCATGCTAGTCAATCAAGATTAGTTCTAAGCCAGAGGAAGATTACAAGTTATTCTGGAGGCCTCTAAGGTAGCACTTTGATTACCGCATTACCATTGGATTCCTCGCAACAAAGAGCCTTTTTTGCAAGCCAAGAGTTGGCACACTATGCTCTGACTTTGAGTATTTTAATCATCGGAAGCCCCCTGAAATACTTTTATGTACAGCATGTGTTAGTTTAACATGTTTCTCTTGTAGGCAGATTGTTGGCGAATGAGGCTCTTAGCTTATGAATAAGGACGGAACTGTGAAGTAACATTTCAAGTGGTCCCTCTCTACCAAAATCCCAGATGCTATCTTTGAACCATTGCAATAGTTTCCAAGGCCACGAGAATTTTATTTAATACGTTAAGTCAATAGGCATATGTAGTCGAGAATCTATTATTTTATTACATGTTTGTGGAGATTCAGTGTGGGATGATCTTTGCAGATTGCGGAAGTACTGGTTGAAAGGTGAGAAGGCAGGGACTTCAGATGTGTTTGCTGTCCTACCAGGGTTCCCCGACAATGTCCGGACGAACAAAGATGGTGAATTCTGGGTCGCGGTCCACTGTCGCCGCACCCTATACACGTATCTATGCGCACACTACCCTAAAATTAGGAAGTTCACACTCAAGCTTCCTATTCCAGCGAAGATACAGTTCCTCCTTCACATCGGGGGCCGACTTCATGGAGTGGCCGTTAAGTACAGCCAGGAGGGTAAGGTCGTGCGGATCCTGGAGGACAGCCAGGGCAAGGTCGTGAAGGCAGTCAGCGAAGCAGAGGAGAAGGACGGGAAGCTCTGGATGGGGAGCGTGCTGATGCCCTTCATCGCGGTGTACAACCTGGATTGAAGCGGATGCGCTTCTTTTCTCGCATCGACCTTTTCTATGACATGTAGAGGGCATTAGGAATGGGGGGATAGTAGAAGAGAAGCCTTTTTTGGTTTTGTCCTTTGCATTTTGATGTTCATGACATGGGTTTTGCAGTATGGAAGGCCCCCTTTGTGGGATACATCATAACGCATGAGCTTTTGAATTGGCTGGATACTGTCACTTTCGTCTTGTGTTTGCAGGAGAGCAATCGAAAGGCAAAAATGGAGATAGAACCGTGCTCTTTTTGTCATGTTAGGTTTGCTTCAGGGGGCTCTACAGGTCGTTTTCTATGCCACTGCTACTCTAGCGAGATTCTAAGGCTGTAATTGGTCCACTGGATATATGTCAACACCGAAATTTTGACCTTGCGGTCCATTATTTGTTTCATAAAAAATAGGAATCAAACTCGATATAAATCAAATTTAAATGAGAATTGTTTTAATCCCGTGATAAGGAAATGGGGTTTTGAATAAGGCTTTAAGGCTTTAGTAGGCATGCAAAGCCCACGTGTCTATTAGTGATTTGACAGAAGAAACTAATCGAGAAAATTTGGAGAAATTATCTAAAAAGTCTTAAAACCTATTCTACGGCAGTCAATATAGTTATAAATCTTTTGATTGTGCAATTCAATTCTAAACATTCTAATTATATTGATATAATTTAAATTATTTGCTAATCTAGTCATAAACCTCTTAACGATTTACCAAATTAATTTTTTGGCCACCTTTTACTAAAAATTGTTGACGTTGCAGTCTTCTACCTACATGGCATAATTGGTCCAGTCACTACAAACGTGGACAATTTTTAAGTTTTAATTTTTATAATCTTTTTCTTTTTCTTTTTCTCCTCCGTTGGCCTTAGGCAAAGGCCACTCCAGCGCGAGCGTCCTTCACCTAGGGGCGTGAAGGGAAAAGGAGAAAAAAAATTCATAAAATAAAAAATACAAAAATCGTCCACATCAACATCGACAATATCATATAAGATGGTTGTAAGGACTAAATTGAAAAATCATTAAAAAATATTTATGACTAAATTGACAAATCATCAAAAAATTTAGAACTAAATTGGTTTAATTGAAAGGTTTCAAATTAAATGAGCAAGTTATCAAAAGTTTAAAACTAAATAAGCACAATTGAAAAGTTTAAGACTGAATTAGTTTTTATAGAATAAATTCATAATTGTTTGAACAATTTTTCTTTGAGAAGAACAAGATGGCTAATAGATGCGATCCTTCACATCCATTTTCATCTTCACAGCTTCCCTCGCTCTCGCTCGCTTCTCCGCTTGAACACTCGCCAACGCTTTCCAGGTCTCTCTTTCCAGGTCGGTAGGCAATCCCACGGCAGCCTCAACCTTCACACCCTCGTCCGGCCTCGCTCGTCTAACGCCGACCCGGGCGCACCACCATCCACCGGTCGGCAAACCCGCAGCAACCCAATTCGTCCTGGCAACTCTCCTCTTGTGCTTCAATCACCATTCGCAAGTCAACCGTTCGACCCTCAAGGAGAAGGGTGGTCTTGGCTTTACTCAAGTTATGGGAGTGCAACAAAGCGGCCATTCTCAAGTATATCTGGATTTTATTTACAGATAAAGAGTCCCTTTGGATTCATTCAAACTTCTTAAAGAGAAATTTTCTTTTGGGTCTCTTCCGCCCCCACTGTCTGTTCCTGGGCGTGGAAGAAAATTCTTAAGTTAAGAGGGGAATTCAGACTTTCCTTTTTTTGAGAAGTGGGGGATGGTCGGTCAGTATCTCTGTGGTATGACAATTGGCATAAAAAAAAGGCCCGCTTCACCTTTTCTTGCCTGAATCGCTCATTGCGAGTTCGGGCCTTTCTATGCAAATGACAGTTGCTGAATTTCTTTCACCAGCTGGTCAAGTGCTCAGGTCTCTTCTTGAGGGGTGGGATTTCATCCTTCCGTCCCCCTCTTAGTCTCTTGACCGCTTCTCTTGGCACGGTTCCTCCTCTACAATTTTCCCGATCGCTTCAGTGTGGGAAATTCTTAGAACCAAGAAGGACCACATACCTTGGGCCCAACTTATCTAGAACAATGCCATGGCGCTTAGATTTCAATTCAACATTTGGCTGATTACCAGGAGTCGCCTATCCACTTAGGTTTTTCTCCTGTCTTATGGTAGAATTAATTATGAATTATGTGCATTTTGCAACGCTACTCCGAATTCAATTGATCATCTCTTTTTTAAGTGCCATGTCCCTACAACTCTTGCTTTCTTTTGGGCAGGAGATGTAATCTTCCTTGGCGCAATAGACCTTGGCCGGAGAACATCAATGGGCCTCGAGATTTCTCTCTGGCAAGGAATTCTTCCACTCCATTGCCCGGTTTTCCTCTAGAGCCTTGTGCCATTTAATATGGAAGAAAAGAAATGGTATTATCTTTCGAGGTGAAGCGCTAGAGGTTGCTGCTATGAAGAATCACCTTATCAAAGTTGTCAAAGATAAAGTGCTCACCTACAGCAAAGTTCTAGGCTTCAACGAGGATGGGGTTTTGACCCTTCTGTTTTTTATGGAAGCTCTATTCGCTCTTCTTAATTGTTAGAGCGATTGCTGCCTCTTTTGTGCCGTGTTGTGTTTGCCTCAGCTTGTTGCTCTTGCTGTATTTTAGTTTCTTTGTTGTTGCTCTTTCTTTTAGCTAGCTCCCTTTCACTCATTTTGCTTATTCACATTATGAGTGAAAGTTCTTGGTGCCGGTTTTGTGTATATTGGCTTTGTCTTTTATATTATTACCTTTACCAAAAAAAGAAAAAAAATCTCAACTTTTAGAACATGGCTTTACGCAATTTTTCAGTTAAGTGAAGTGTTGGTCGTTTTTGGGCTATTGTGACTTGCTTACTCAATGAAATGAAATATATTGCTACTAGCAAATTCGATTTAGAATGAATTATTTGGCTAGAATCATAAAAATGATGTCTTTTTCTTCCTTTTCATGTTTGCTTAGTCGGATTGCTGCTATGTTGCCATTATCTTCGACCATTGCACTTCATAATATCAAATCTCTCTATAAGAGGTGAGTGATTCCAAAGTGGGTAGATTCCAAACTTGGAATTTGAAACTTCTTTTGTCAAAACTGATTCTAAGTTTTTAGATCTTGGAAATTAGAATTCACCATTCCTTTTTTTTCTTTTAAAAGGACAAATTTTGGTAAAACATCTCATTATTTACAACCAAGACTAATATACCACAACATAGTAGAACAACAAAACAATGAGAAGTATGGTACAAAACAAACAAAAATATAAAACAATTATAAAATGTCAAGTTCATCCATTAATCAAGCAAAATGAAAGTTAAAACAACAACAAAAATTCCTATCTACTAAAAGTAACAATCCATAAATGATGAAGAAACTAAGGTATCTTCAACTACATTATTATGGAGTATTGAGAGTTGTCGACGGTTGAAAAAATTGAACTTTTGAAGGAGATGGAGGTCAAACAATCCATGTCCCCTCAATGATGTGTCAGTATTCACCAACTTGGAGATAGACTGGACACTACCAGAAGTTAAGGAGCACACAATTTAGCCAAGGAAGTGAGTGCCAGTCTCGATATTGTAGGACAATAAGCATCACCCCGAAAATGCAAGAATTTCCTCTGGACGAGTACAAAAGTGTGCAAGTTAGAGATGAGTGTGATAGCATGAGTAAGTTTTGAGTTGGGTACGTTTCAGACCTAAAACTTGAAACCAACCATTTTTGAATTAGTTTTCAATTTTTAAAACTTGGAACCTATTTTGTAGGTCCTGAAAACGAATGGAAACCAATTGAGTAAGATCATTCGGTCTAATTTCTGGATTTACCTTAAGCTAGTGCTCAACTCTCCTATCTATCCTTCTTTGATCCTCAATGCAGTTTGAGGTCCCAAGATCGTAGATCCAAGGATTGTGTAGATGGTGCTGTAGTTTGGCCATGGAATTGGCAAGCAAGACTAATGGTGGCGCTTTTATTAGCGGTGGAGAGAGAGATATGTTGACACGTACGATCTAATGAAGCAAAATGGCTTTCTTGTCCACTTTTGCAAATGTCATTTATTTGTAGAATGGACAACATTTAAAAATTACTTAGCTTTCATTTATTTTACGAATATAAATGATTTGAGAAATATTTTTAAATAATTATTTGTATTTTTTAAATTAATTAGTTAACAAAAAATATTCTTATTATCGATAATAATCTATAATTAAATATTTTCATGAATGATAAAAAAATTCCATCCACTTATTTTTATAAAAGATACGAGAAATAATTTCTAGAAAATGTTTTTCAAATCGTCTAAATATAAATCCGGTCTCCATCACAAAAGAAAGAGATGACCAATTTAATTGAAATCTTCAAAGAAATTCCCATAACAAAAATGATTGGTAATTTATTAACGGCTATGCTCTTCTATTCCTCCATCAACTTTAACACTCCATTTCTTAATATTTTGATAGTATTACCCTGTGCGAGGCCTACCATTTCGCATGCTTCAATATTCAAAGTGACGTCCCTCTTTTTATTTTTTTCCTTTTCCTTTTCTTGAGGTCCCATTTTCTTCTCTTTTGCTGGCAATCCTTTTTTTTTCCACACCTTTGTGTCTATCAACAACAATGCTCTTGATCTCCAACTTATTGAATCGAAAATACTAAACCACAGATTGATACCGATGGCTTGTGTTGTAGTGATGAGGGCACTACAAATCAGCACCAGAGATTGCAAAGCCTACTATTTAGCACGCTTCAATAGTCAAAGGGACGTCCCTCCTTTTTGTTTTCATTTTTTTTCTTTTCTTGAGGTCCCATCTTCTTCTCTCTTGCCAGCAATTCTTTTCTTTCCACACCTTTGTGTCTACCAACAGCAATACTCCTGATGTCCAACTTACTAAATCGAGAATAACTAAAGGCAAAGCAAAACTGATTCTTCCGTCAAAACCACAGATCGATATCGATGACTTGTCTTGTAGTGATGAGGGGGCTTTTTGATCCAGTGTAAACAAAGGTTAGGTAGCCACGGCACTACAAATCAGCATCATCGACGACTTGGCTTTAGATAGCGAAATATGATAACTCGGCACGCTTATGGCTCGATTCAGACTGACTCACGAAATCAAAAACGACAAAAATAAGACAAGAAAAATCCAAACAGATGAATAACTCAAAAAATCAATAAGAATAGAAATGATTTGGTGATGGCTTTTGTGAATTGAAGATGGTAATAGAAAAGAAAAATCTGGTTGGGTATTTTCTGGTTGTGAGTGTCTCTTGTTCATGTGCCCATATTTTTTTTTTTTGGCTATATTATCAGTGAATTCTTTCCGTCGTCCTCTTATGTGAGTCCTTGTTGACCAATCTCTAGGCATATCTTACGTGGCTCTTCCTTTACTAAAACCATCTGAATAATGGTTTCTTGTGCTGCGCAACAACAACGTTGCATCCGTCACTCATGACACTAGAGGTTCCAATACGTTGGTTGACTTTATTGATGATAGTTGAATGCTCCCCGTGGGAGCAACCGCTTAGTGAGGTCCATGTATCTGCAATTGCTAAACAAACACTAGCACAATTTCCACTTGCTTCTACTATAATGAGAACGTTGCCCATACCATACTTTCAGTACCCTTTTTCGGGTCGAAATCAAACATGTGTTCCCTTACATAGTGATTAAGTTCACCCATGAGATACAGTTTCATTTCCCTCTTCTTCCTTGGCATCATGACCACAACAAAAAGAGAAGACCTCTAACCATCCATTGATTGACAATGATATACAAAAAGCATTGTTTTTGGTAGACATCAAAGGCATGAAAAGAAGAGCATTGCTCCCATTAAGAGAAGTGAGTTAGAATAAGTAAAGTGGGACCCACAAAGAAAGAGAAAAAGGAATTAAACAAAAAAGGGGGAAACACTTTCTTTTTTTCTTTGGTAGAGTTCAATTGAAACACACTAAATGGTGAGCATACAAAAGATAATATAGTCAAAACACTTGGGAATGAGAGTGTTGAGCCGAATGAGGAACGGGAAAAATGCAATCCTTCATTAACCATCATTTCGTTAGCCCATGGAAATCGGGATGATGGTAAGCCTAGACAACTTCATATGCCTAAAAAGATTAACGTTGCTAGATGGCATCACAACCGCTACAATACAAAGGAAACAAAAATCAATTTAACTTAAATCTGTAAAGATTAATGAAACCGTAGATAGATTAACCTCATTTCTTAGCTGCCGCAACACAAAGGAAAGAGACAATCAATTTAATTAAAATTCTTCAAAGAAATCCCCATAACAAAATGATGGATAATGTATTAATCATCATGTTGGTGCCTGTGGAAACTTAGGGTGACATTGAGCTTAGACAGTTTCATATATGCCTTAAAAAAAATTGACCTCATCGCAGGGCATCACAACTTTTGCAATAAAAACTTAGGGCAATACCAAGTTTAGACATTTCTTATGCATTAACCTCGTCATTCGGCATCAATGCCAGAGAAAGAGAAAATCAATTTTACTCAAAATCTTCAACAACAAAAAAAAACCCATTTCCCCTAACTAAAGTACAAAAATAAAAATAAAATAAAATAGTTAGCCACATCAAAATTGCCCAACGACCAAATATTTATTTAGACATTTATGCCTAAAACCTCAAGGTGGGTCCCAATTACCACGACCTGGTCGTGAAATGCTCCGAACCAACCAAGTAACTGTAAACCACCCATCATCGTCACGGACAAAGCGCCTGGCCGATCTTCTCGACGAAAGCCCACGCAACGACGTAAAGATTGTTCCTTTGTCTCGTTCTTGATTTTCACCTTTCGCAGTTCCAAGCGAAGCCTCTCCTAATTTGAAGTTTCAGTTTCACCGCATTCTTGCTTTTCCTTCCCCACCTTCGCGCCGGACCCGATGGCGGTGTCGACGGCCAGAGTGCTCGCCGGAGCGTTCCTCCTCCTGGCCCTGTACTGCGGCACCGACCCTTTTCAGCACAGCGCCTTGTCGGGCTTCCCGGACTTCGAGGCCTACAGGGTCGACATGCCGCCTTGGTCCGAGGTCCCGCCCGAGAGAGATTCCCGGAACCTGCTGCGGAGGTCGGAGGTCAGGTTCCTGGACCAGATTCAGGGGCCCGAGAGCATCGCCTTCGACCCGCTCGGCCGCGGCCCGTACACCGGCGTCGCGGACGGGCGCGTCATGTTCTGGGACGGCCAGGCCTGGTCGGATTTCGCCTACACTTCGCCCAATAGGTGAGCGAGCGAGCGAGGGAGGGATCGAGTTCTGTGTCGTTTTTTGACCATGACGTGTTTGCGTGAGTGATGTGTGTGGAGGGTGGCTAGAATGGAGTGGAGAGTGCCTGTGTAGGCCGGACGGAGAGGAGATGACTTTCTTTGGTGCACGAATCTGTCATCTTTTTGGTTAACAGTGCCCTGTGATGCTGCCATTAGGCTTAGGACTGTGCTATCATTCGACTTTCAGCGCGTATTTGATTGTCGGGGTGCCCACGGCTTCTGCTTTCTGCTCGGAAAGAGAGAGCTTTACCTTTTGATTCATGGGAAAAGTATAGTGCTTTCCAATGAACGTCATGCTTTACAATTCGTGAAGTTGAATGTGCAATTACCTTTGATTCGAGTTCATGTTCTTCTCAAAATTACTTTTGCATTCCCATATGGACCGAGTATTGGCACTGGGTAGCATCACTTTTGAAAGTCTAAGCTAAGGTAGCAAACTCTCATCAAAGCAGGTCGGGTCATCTCTAATTCTAAGCTTTTGCATTTTCGTGCTTGGGCACGTATGCTGGTCTTTAAGCTTGGGATTGCTCTGGTTTGTGTCCACACTTTTCAGAATGATGGATTTGATTCGTACTTTCGTATCAATGTCCATCTTAACTTTCCCTGTAACAGTTATTGCTGACGGTTCCTTTTTTTCCTCCTTATCTTGTAAGTTTCTCTTTTGCCTCCCTTGGAAGTCTTTGACATTCATCTGTTCTTATTTATTCAGGTCAGAACTATGTAACCCAAAATCATCACCTCGGAGTTATTTGAAAAATGAGCACATCTGCGGCAGGCCTCTGGGTCTTCGTTTCAACAAGAAAACAGGTGATTTATACATTGCAGATGCATATTTTGGGCTAATGAAGGTGGGTCCAGAAGGTGGATTGGCAACATCTCTCACAACTGAAGCTGAAGGAATACCATTGAGATTTACCAATGATCTGGACATTGATGAAGAAGGAAATGTGTATTTTACAGATAGCAGTAGTGTATACCAGAGAAGGTATTTTAATGATAAGCATGCAATTTCTAAAATAAGGGTAACATGCTCTGTCAAATTCCTGAGTCTGAGTCCATGTAGATTTCTTCCATTTCGACAAATGCAAAGACTAGAATTTTTCACAAATGTGGTAATGAGTTGCTCTGGACTTCTTGTCAGCATCACATTATCTTGCTCCTTGCTGTATTTCCTTGACTGCAAAGTTACTATTCTAGATATAAGTTTGTTTTTTTCAACCATCTCACTAGTCAATTATTTCGTTAATGAGTGAAATAATTTATTGTTACGACCATTTTATTAAGAGTTTGTTCTTTTTCATCAAATTAGTTTAATTATGCTCTATAAAGCTCAAATGACTTGTGTGAGGTAATTGCTTAGGTCATTTTTTTTACTACTCTTGTCTGATATTTTGTGTTTGCTTTCATCCTTGTTATATGGGATGGTTAAGTTTTATTAATTTGGATGTTGCAAATTTTCCACAGGAACTTTTTGCACTTGGTTTTTTCTGCAGAAAGTAGCGGAAGGCTTTTAAAGTACAACCCTGTCACAAAGGAGACCACAGTTCTTGAGAGGAATCTCCAATTTCCAAATGGCGTGTCCTTAAGCAAGGACAGATCATTCTTTGTCTTTTGTGAAGGTGCCATTGGCAGGTGGGTCATGTTGATTCAGTTATTGTCCACGTTGAATCAGTCCCAATGGAGTCTGTCTTACCAATTCTATTGCTTCTACTGCTTTAATGACATGGTAGTCATGCATGCTAGTCAATCAGATTAGCTCTAAGCCAGAGGAAGATTACAAGTTATTCTGGAGGCCTCTAAGGTAGCACTTTGATTACCGCATTACCATTGGATTCCTCGCGACAAAGAGCCTTTTTTTCAAGCCAAGAGTTGGCATACTATGCTCTGACTTTGAGTATTTTAATCATTGGAAGCCCCCCGAAATACTTTTATATACAGCATGTGTTAGTTTAACATGTTTCTCTTGTAAGTGGATTGTTGGCGAATGAGGCTCTTAGCTTATGAATAAGCACGGACTGTGAAGTAACATTTCAAGCGGTCCCTCTCTACCAAAATCCCAGATGCTATCTCTGAACCATTGCAATAGTTTCCATGGCCTTGAGAGTCTTATTTATTACGTTAAATCAACAGGCATATATAGTCAAGAATCTATTATTTTATTACATGTTTGTGGAGATTCATTGTGGGATGATCTTTGTAGATTGCGGAAGTACTGGTTGAAAGGTGAGAAGGCAGGGAATTCAGAAGTGTTTGCTGTCCTACCAGGGTTCCCCGACAATGTCCGGACGAACAAAGATGGTGAATTCTGGGTTGCGGTCCACTGTCGCCGCACCCTATACACATATCTATGCGCGCACTACCCCAAAATTAGGAAGTACATACTCAAGCTCCCTATTTCAGCGGAAATACAGTACATCCTTCACATCGGGGGCGGACTTCATGGAGTGGTCGTTAAGTACAGCCAGGAGGGTAAGGTCATGCGGATCCTGGAGGACAGCCAGGGCAAGGTCGTGAAGGCAGTCAGCGAAGCAGAGGAGAAGGACGGGAAGCTCTGGATGGGGAGCGTGCTGATGCCCTTCATTGCGGTGTACAACCTGGATTGAAGCGGATGCGCTTCTTTTCTCGCATCGACCTTTTCTATGACATGTAGAGGGCATTAGGAATGGGGGGATAGTAGAAGAGAAGCCTTTTTTGGGTTTGTCCTTTGCATTTTGATGTTAATGACATGGGTTTTGCAGTATGGAAGCCCCCTTTGTGGGATACATCATAACGCATGAGCTTTTGAATTGGCTGGATACTGTCACTTTCGTCTTGTGTTTGCAGGAGAGCAATCAAAAGGCAAAAATGGAGATAGAACCGTGCTCTTTTTGTCATGTTAGGTTTGCTTCAGGGGGCTCTACAGGTCATTTTCTATGCCACTGCTACTCTAGCGAGATTCTAAGGCCGTATCGGTCCACTGGATATATGTTAACACCGAAATTTTGACCTTGCGGTCCATCATTTGTTTCATAAAAAATAGGAATCAAACTCGATATATAAATCGAATTTAAATGAGAATTATTTTAACCCCGTGATAAGGAAATGGGGTTTTGAATAAGGCTTAAAGGCTTTAGTAGGCATGCAATATAGTCATAAATCTTTTGATTGTGGTAATTCAATTCTAAACATTCTAATCCTTTTCATTATTTGCTAATCTAGTCATAACCTCTTAACGATTTACCAAATTAATTTTTCTGCCAAATTTTGCTAAAAATTACTGACATTGTAGTCTTCTACCTACATGGCACAGTTGGTCAATTGCTACAAACGTAGATAATTTTTAATATTTATAATTTTTTATTTTTCTTTTCCTTTTCTTTTTCTCTTTCTCCTTTGTTGGCCTCGAGCAAGGGCCACCCCACCCGATTCAACGAGGTGGCCCTTGCTAGCCTAGCCGCGAGCATCCTTCACCCAAGGGCGTGAAGGGAAAAAGAAAAAAAAAAACAAAATCATAAAAAAAAGTAAAAACTATCCACATCAATATCGACAATATCATATGCGGACGATTGTAAAGACTAAATTAAAGAATCATTAAAAAATATTTAGGACTAAATTGATAAATTATAAAAAAAAAAATTAGAACCAAATTGGTATAATTGAAAAGTTTCAAATTAAATCAGCAAGTTGTCAAAAGTTTAAAACTAAGTAAGCACGAAAGTTTAAGACTGAATTAGCTTTTATAGAATAAATTCAGCATTGTTTCATTTCAACAATTTTTCTTGAGAAGGACAAGATGGCTAATAGATGCGATCGTTCACATCCATTTTCATCTTCACAGCTTCCCTCGCTCTCGCTCGCTTCTCCGCTTGATCACTCGCCAACGCTTTCCAGGTCTCTCTTTCCAGGTCGGTAGGCAATCCCACGGCAGCCTCAACCTCCGCACCCTCCTCCGGCCTCGCTCATCTAACGCCGACCCGGGCGCACCACCAACCACCGGTCGGCAAACCCGCAGCCGTCCCGGCAGCTCTCCCCTCTCGCGCTTCAATCACCATTCGCAAATCAACCGTCGACCCCCATCCGGCGTCACTAGACTGTCCCCGGCGATACTCCGACCGAAGGTAATAACTTTTAGTCCTAATTTAGTCAAGATCAGTGATGCCTAGGCGTTTGCGTGATTAAGGATTCAATTCTCTGTCGTCAAGGCCATGCCTTTACTTCCAAGAATCTGATCGTTTCCATATTTTTACACCGCATTCATTTTAGACTATGGTCTTTTAAGTCAACGATCCTGTCTTTACACCCTATTTGTTCATTATTGCATATAGACTAATTAGGAAAATTTTGTAATCTTTGATTCCTTTCTGAATTTACTTTCTAGATTAAAAAAGTCAGTAATCCTTTTTTTTGAATTTTCGTAATTCGTAGGGGTTTTTTTGCTTACCTTAGAAAATTTCCAGTTTTATTAATTTAATCTAAAAAATAATCTAGGTTTTTGGTTGACTGGATAAATTTAGATAACTTGAATCTTTGATTTCCAGGATAATTAGTTAGTTTTAAATTTATGGCAAGTAATTAGTTTTTAGCTTAATTTCCATAATAGAATATTTGGATTATTCACTAAAATTTCGGTATGAATTAGGAAAAAATTCAAAACAGATATCCTTAGTAATTAGGATAAGCTATTGATTTCATCACTCTAGTAATTCCAATCTTTACATTAGATTAGATTTCGATGATTTTAGATAATCCAATTAGACATATCTGTTCGGATGTTTAATTTTGGTTTAGACATTTTAATCAAATCAAATTTATTTTAGCTATGCCCTAATAATTGATCCGAGTGTTAAGTTAATTAGGTTTTAGTTAATTCAATTCTCATTGGCTAAAGAAAAACTCAAAAAGTTGGATTAGTATTCCATTTGATTGATTATTACATTGAGGCTTCGTTTATTTCATGAAAAATAACTTTCATAAAAAAAAATTCGAATTTTTCAACGTTCATTTCATGAAAAATGAACTAGTTAAAACAAACGTCTTTCACTATTGGAAAAAAAAATACATTCAAAAGTAGGAAAATGTTTTCAATTTTTGAAAAATGGAAAACATTTTTCATAACTTTTTCCACCTCACATTCTTTAACAAACACATTTTCCTTTTTATTTTTATGTTTTTTTTCATTTCTTTAAATAATTGAGTTTTTAATTTCATTTTTTTCTTTTTCTTCTCTTTTCTTTTTCTTCTTCCTTGGCCGATCACCGGCCATAGTGACGGTCAGCAACTAATCACAAGCCAATTCTAGCCTTGCCACAAATTGATGAGCTCCTTGCTCACTTGTGGCAAGGCAACCAAGGCTCTAACTTGCCTAAGGCCAAATCCGACAAGGGCAAGGCTCAAGCTTTTTGACTCAATCTAGGCGAGCCCAAGCTCCACCAAGGTTAGCAAGCTTGTGGCTCACCTAGATCAACCAAGCCTCAAGCTCGTTGGCCTCGGCAAAGCTTGAGCTTGCCAAATATGGTGATGAGTGTCTTGGTTAGTCACTAGGCAGCCGGCCATCATTAAGGCACATGGTGGCAAAGGAAGGAGGAGGAAGGAAAAGAAAAAGGAAAAAAGAAAAAGAAATTAAAAAATCGATTTTTTAAAAATAAAACATTAAATTTGATTTTTCTTAAAATATATAAAAATTAAAATTAATTTTTTGGTCAATTAAGAATACTAAAATTTAATATTTTTGGTAATTTTTTTCCGAAAAATCAAACTAGATAATGGACAATAGAAAATTTTCTACTCCAATATCGGGTTTTAGCATAACACCAAAAGTATAGTTATTTTCTTGGAAAATAACTTCTCATAAACTATTTTCCGTAAACATGATATCGGACCCTTAATTAAGTCTATCCATACAATTTACTTAGTTTTTGCGTATCATTTAACGCATAGAAACTTCCCGCATCCTAGTCGGATTTCTAACCGGCTCATGAGTTAGTGTCAACTCCCTTAGTCTAATTTTCAATGAATAATTAAATGTGCAAATTGAGTTGTAACTGGTAGAACTTTAGAGAACCTACATGAAGGGAAGATGCCCTCTCATGAAGGGAGTCATTTGCACTCGTCTAGTAACCATCAACCTCCTTTAGGGACATCTCATGTCCACCCTCAGGAGGATTGTAACACATTGCGATATTAACAGAGTAATGTGAAAGAGGCTGCAATATTGTGTTATGGAGATTTTCCAAAAATCAGTAGAGGGACATCAAGTTACATTTTCTTCAAATTTGTGGTAGATATTTTGATTTTCTATGATACGAAATATCTGAAACTTAGTTAAATAATAATGCTGTATTGTAAACTTGTATTTTTTTTTAATGAAATCTATCTAACATTTTTCTAGGGCCCCGTTGTTTCAATGATACAACGGTGTTGTTTCAGCCACACATTTCACATGGTTAGAGATTGGCTACCCAAAGTGGGAAAAAAAAACCTCGGGTTTTCTTGAGCAAGCAAGGAAACATCGAGTTGGAAATTTTTATTTAAAGAAACAAAACCACATCATGATATTTTTTGTATGCAATAAAATATTCTCAAGATACCATTTTTAATTGGTAGACATAGCCCCAAAATAGAGAGGAACCGATACTGATTATCAGAGCTTTACCGTCCTATTCAACTCGAGAGCTAAACCGAACTAGTTTTATTAGTCGGTTCAGGTTCCTAAACCTTCGATTTTTGTGTGATTTATAATGAATAAAAAAAACTCACGCTGAACCTCCCGCGCTTGATTATGACATAAACGTCCATAAAAAATACATTGAGCTGTGATTGATCTAGTAATATTAAGATGTTGGACATCAATAAAATAATATAAGATGTCGACTCAAAAAATTAAATATTTTTATTTTTTGAGAAACCGTATTTCCCCTCGTTTCAAGGGGGAAATTGCATGGTTCACATACTACTTTACCTATGTTATATTATTGCCAAAATATAAAAAGTTCTCTTTTAGTTTTTTTCCCTGAGATGAAAAAATAGAATAGCGGGCCCTCTGATTAAAAGATTTCTCCATTTCGTAAAATAAATATTTGAAAAATAATTTTCTGATGATTTATATCATTTTCAGAAATGAATAAATTAAAAATATTTAAAATAAATTGTTATTAGCAATAAAATTATTTTTATCAAATAACTATTTTAAATGATATAAGTGATGGATTTTAGAAATAGTCAATATCTTAAAAAATTCCAAACTGATAAATATGTGATAAATTTATTATAAATTAATTTTTTGATCACAAAAAATCCTAAATCGATTACTTATAATAAATTTACCCCAAATGATTATGAAAAATCTATAAATTGATACATTCATGATAACTACCTCAAGCCAATTTGTTTGATCTCCAAAAATCTCATATTGCACAATTGTAAAAAATATACTATCCGTTAAATTAAATTAATACCATAGGAAATCACAAAAATTGTATAACTATGATAAATAGAGAATAAAATCTCAAATTGGTTATTAATTAATGTCAAGTGTCATTCAATTTAGCAATTTGAGAGTAAAAATTAATGAAAATAAATAAATGTTAAATTTATTATAAATATATTAGTTTGAGGTAAATTTATTGAGTGTGTATTAATTTAAAAAGAATTTATGGTAAAAAAATTGGTTTGGGATAAATTTAGAATATTAACCCTTTTGGAAAAGAGGAGAAGAGTTGGAGCGTCCGGTCGAGAAGGAACGGCGGAGTCGTCCTTGCGCAGGCGAAGCAGCGAAGGTGCAACCGTGCAGGGGTTGAATTCGGCGGGAGTCGCTCCGACTCAGTGCTGAGTTCGCTCGACTCGCCTCTGCCTTCCAGCCCACACCCCACTCTCTCTCTCTCTCCCTCTTCCTCTCTCGTGCCTTCTCGTCTCGGCAAAACCTAGCGTCGAACCAGGGCTCGAGTCCCGCCATTCCACCGCCGCAGGCCGTCGCCGTCGCCGTCGCTCCCCTTGGCTCTTTCCCTCCACCTCGTTCGCCTGCCTGAATCGTTGCCTCCGCCGCTTCGCCGATCTCTCCACGTTCCTTCCTTCGCCAGAACGTCGCGGACTGGTAGAGGAGCTCAGCCATGGTGAGCGGCTAGGGTTCTAAAGTCCGTTCTTTTCAGTCGTTTCGCGAATGGGTTGCGATGCCTGCAGGTTCTTGTGCTCTCCGCCTGTTTCCGGAGACGGCGGGGTTAACTGAATTGGGTCGCGGTTTTTTTTTTTTTTTTCCTTTGAGTGCAAAATTGCGTTCTTGATTACTCAGCTATTGCTGGCCGAGGCGGAAAAAATTGTTTTTTTAAGCTGTGGGTTGCTGACATTTTGGTGTATTATTGTGCTGATGGAAATATACGGACTGTTTTTGGGGATTGCAGTCGGATATCAGGAAGTGGTTTATGAAGTCGCATGACAAAGGCAATGGCAATGCAAAGCTCGCGAAACCCGGGTCGAGCGATTCGGGAAAGACCCCTCCGGCAAAGTCTCAGCCTGATAAGCCTGTGAGTGCATTCCTTGTTATCTGTTTGCTGTTGATCAGTAACTGGTGTGTCTCTCCTGGGTGTTTTGATTTGTGTACTTAAATTAACGGTTGAATATTGTGGGGAGAAAGAAAAAGGAAAGGGCAGGTCGAATGAGTTGGTCTTTTTCTTCAGATGTGTATGTATCCTCGAATTGCAGAGGTCATAAGCATTCAATGGTGTCAGACAGGATGGTTAGTTTAATTTTAACTCTGAGAGGAAAAATACCAAGCTTTCTTCTCTAATGTTCAATTCCCTATAGTGGAAAGGGCAGCCTGGTCAGATAATTAAGCATAGCCATTTTTTTTCTTTTCCCCAGGTTTCTCATTATGCCATTCTTTTTGTCTCTTCTTTGGGTTGTTTGAGGGATTACTGCAAAACAATCTGAATTTTGGTTGAAAAATACTTCTCAATAATCAGGTTGTTGCTTCAACAAAATGAATTCTCATGAGGAAAACAAGGAAGCATGCATTGATTGAGTGAAAATCCTAAAGCAGGAACTTAGTTGGCAATTGATATATTTACTCGCTCATTAAAAATTCAGGTGCATCCGGTTCAGGAGAGTTCAGCTAGGAGGAAAACCAGCAAGTATTTTGCTGCAGATAAGCAGAAGCCGAAAGATGAAATAGAACCAGAAGAGGTTTCAACCAAAAGAAAACCTCAAAAGGATACCGAGGAATCTCTGAAACCGCCTCCTCCTAAAAAAATGCACACAGTTGAGGATGACGATGATGATGACGATGACTTTGTCTTGCCCACTCCTAATAAACCATCTGATGTCACACCTAGCAAGAAACTGAAGTCTGGTTCTGGTAGGGGAGTTCCAAAGAAACCAGTAGATCTTGAAGAGAGCGACGATGATGATCATAAGTGTGCTAAATCTCCACCTAAGTCTGGTGGAAGGGGTCGTGGTGGTAGAGGTGCATCTGCCGCTCCAGCTGGTGGAAGAGGCAGGGGTGGCGGTGGACGAGGTGGATTTATGAATTTTGGAGAGAGGAAAGATCCTCCTCATAAGGGACAGAAGGTAAAATATGCTCATTATCCTCAATATATTCTTATTTTTTTGGAATACAATGTTTTCTTGTAATTAATTATATTGTTTACTTTTAATTCATTATGTGCCAGGAAGTCCCTGAAGGTGCTCCAGATTGTTTAGCAGGTTTAACTTTTGTAATCAGCGGAACACTTGATAGGTATATCCAATCATTTCCCCCCTTCTCTAAGTTATAAATTCTGCTTCCAAATACCCAGTTGCATATTTCTGATTATCTTAACATGTGAGGACGTCTCTTTCTCGGTTGCTTATGCTTTCAGTGCTTTATGTATCTGTAGATTAATTAGTGGCAGATTTACAATTTTTCAGTTTGGAGAGAGAAGAAGCAGAGGATCTAATTAAACGCCATGGTGGTCGTGTTACCGGATCAGTCAGCAAGAAGACGGTCATCTCATATTCCTTTCATGATTTAGTATTAAAAGTGTTATTCGAATCTGAGTTACTTACTTTCCTAATTCTGTCTCCAGAATTACCTGTTATGTGATGAAGATATCGAAGGACGGAAATCCGCAAAGGCAAAAGAGCTTGGGTACTTTCTCTGGATATCAGTCTTTATTATAGTATTAAAACAGTTAGTTTGCAGTGCTTATTTGTGGTTTTCATTTCTATGATTCAGAACAACTTTTCTCACGGAGGATGGTTTGTTTGATCTGATCCGGTCATCAATTCGTACAAAAACACTTGTTCAAGAGAAGTCCAATAGTACAGAGAAAGCTGTGCCATCTTTGACTAAGAAAACTCCACCAAAAATTGACCCGAAAAGTATGCCTTAATAGATTTTTGTTCCTTATTGGTCATCTTTCTATGCAATATTGTGTGTTATGCTGTTTTTACATCACTTCATTTCTCCAGACAGTATTTAAGTCCTTTTCTGCTCAAATGAATCTCAAAAAAGTCTTCAGGTCATGGCATGGCAGACAAAGGAAATATAGAATTATAAATATCCTTGGTTGAGGAGTTTAGGAAAAAACAATGAATTTGCATGCTCTAAACCCTGGGATAATGCATAAGTTCCAGATTAATTTTGGTAAACAACATGCCACTAGAACATCATGTATGAGAAGAGTTGTTGGATAACACGCCCAGCTTGAAATGCCGCTGGAACTATTCAAGTAAATTTAGTTATGGGCCACGCAAAAACAGTCTTAGACTGTCGGGGCATTTTGCCTGGAATGGAGAATATCTGACGTTGCATTTGTTTTTCCACTTTGGGTAATTCTGACTTCCACTACTGATGAGCATAAACCAAGGTCATGTTTTGTTGGCAAGAGCAGTACTAACTAAGAGTACGATTATTAGGAGCTGTTTTTGGTTGCTGTTTGACATCATGCTTAATTGATTAAAAGGTATTCTGCAATACCTTGAAATTCACAGGGTACAAAACTGAATTACTTAAGTTGGAGAATCTTATAATATTTTTGAAGATTTACGGGTTGATGTAATGACAATTGGGCCAATCATGAGCTGCAGAATATGTGTATTTTGTTTGAAAACGTATTTGGCGCCATAACTTTTCTGCACTACATGCTACAAAATGTTGGTACTCATAATTGCAGAAACTTTCTTGTTAAGCAGGTTTTTAGCTTGCAAAATCAGCTCATTCCAGTCTTTTTTTTTTTTTTTATTCGTCCTTTTCCAGTCCTGCCAGTCATTTTGTATGGTATAATTCACTGGAGAGCCTTTCTTACAAGCCTTTGTTGGCAACAGGTGTATCCCCTCAAGGTTTGGCATCAGGCTCCGGCGCTGCTTTGAAGAAACATCAAATTACTAAACCATCTTCTTTGACATGGACTGAAAAGTATAGGCCAAAAGTTCCAAATGACATCATTGGAAATCAGTCACTGGTGCATCATCTTTCCTTTTTGTACTCTACTGTGGCCACGTTAAAATATTTAAATATCTGCACATCTTTATGGTTAAAGTTCGAATGATGACAGGTAACACAGCTCCATAACTGGTTGGCACATTGGAATGAACAGTTTCTTGATACTGGAAAGAAAGGTAAGGGGAAAAAACAAACTGATCCTAGTGCTAAGAAAGCTGTTCTGTTAAGTGGACCTCCCGGTATTGGCAAAACTACGTCAGCAAAAGTGGTTTGCAAGATGCTAGGCTTTCAGGCGGTTGAGGTAGTGTGTTATTGATTTCTAAAGTCAACCTCTTGCCCTCCATCTCTTCCTTTAACTTACCCTTTTTGTCTATCTTTGCAATTTTCAGGTGAATGCTAGTGATAGTCGTGGGAAGGCTGACAGCAAGATCTCTAAAGGGATAGGAGGCAGCAATGCCAATTCCATTAAGGAACTCGTGAGCAATGAATCCCTAAGTGTCAACATGGATTGGTTAGTCACGAATTCTTTGTTCTTCTGTGCGTGTGGCAGAAAGTAGCGAGAAATGTCAAAGGTTTGTTTTTTGGTTGCAGGTCTAAGCATCCCAAATCCGTCCTTATAATGGATGAGGTTGATGGAATGTCTGCTGGAGATAGAGGAGGAGTTACAGATCTTATTGCCAGCATAAAGATCTCCAAAATTCCAATTATTTGCATTTGTAATGATCGCTACAGTCAGAAATTGAAAAGTCTTGTGAACTACTGTTTGCTTCTGAACTTTCGGAAACCTACAAAGCAACAGGTCCTCCCATTCTTTTAATTAAGAGAATTATCATACATCTATTTCTTTAGAATCTGATTTGCACTATCATATTCAGTGCACTTAACTTGGTGAGCCCATTTGACCATCTCTGTTTTGAACTACCATATGCTTCTGAACGTTGCAAACCTACAAAGCAACTGGTTCTCCTGTTCCCCCTTAGTGAACGAAATTATCATAGAGTTAGTCATGTCATTTTCGTAGGATATTATTGATGTTATGATGTTCAATGCAATTAGTTTGATGAGCCCACTTGGCCATCTCAATAACTTTCATGCATTTGATCTAATTCTGATATTTTAGTTCATTTGAATTTGTGTGGAGGTTTCAGTATGTATCTAAGCTATCCCTAATAGCTAGAATTGGTGCTCTATTTTTTAAATGAAGAATGTAAGCTATTTAACTTGGCTAGTAGTCTCATAATATTTTTTGGCTGGTAAATGTATTCTTGCTGACCGGTGAGTGTTTGGTGCCTGCTGCTCCTTTGGGATTAAGTTTCCTAAACTCAAGAAAAAAGTCTCTTCAAGTGAACGAGAACTTAAAATTTGTCTGGCCTTGATAGGCACGCAATCTAAATAAAATGAAATATAATTGTTGCATTTTCGAACTTTAAGGTGACTTGTTGTATTGGGTATTTTGGTGAATATTTTCTTCTTTTCTGTTACTATTGCTTTTCCCTCGCAGACACTGTTGGCAACCTTGCAACACAATGTTTGTATCCTATGCGACGATCTTAGCTCTTTGTTATGATTTAATCTTTGTCAGGAAGGGCCTATTTAGTCCAAATTTCTATGAGTTTCTAATGCATCTTCGTTCTTTATATTTTCATCTGATAGATGGCAAAGAGGTTAATGCATATCGCTCAAGCAGAAGGCCTTCAAGTTAAAGAGGTATTTTCAGGGATATCAAGATTCTTGAACTTAGATGTCCCTTGCAAGAGAATGCGTGTGGAAATTGTGAATGGTTTTTACTGCATGGACTTAGGGGAGCAGTTTTTTCTTTCCTATCATGAGAAATTGGAAGCTTATTTGAAATACCACAATTGGCATGTGCAATTGGCGGGATGTCATATTTCCACTGTGCCAATATAAAAAACAATAATAAAATGGTTATGTACTTTTGACTCTTGAGCAATTTTTTCAGTTTTTTTCTGCAAAGAGCTCTCTCCCTGACTTAATGGATTGACTCTGACCTTTCGATTGATTCAGATTGCTCTTGAGGAACTTGCTGAAAGAGTTAATGGAGATATCCGTTTGGCACTCAATCAATTGCAGTATATGAGTCTCTCAATGTCAGCGATCAACTATGATGATGTGAAACAGCGCCTTCTTAGCGGTGCAAAAGATGAAGATATATCGCCCTTCACAGCTGTCGATAAGTATGACTTCACCAGTTTCTCACCTCTTTATTATTTTTCTTTCTTGGTGACAACTTTCCTAGCATGGAAGGTGACAACTTTCCTAGCATGGAAGCAGTGTTATTTATGTTTACTTTACGTGATCCTAGGTTGTTTGGCTTCAATGGGGGCAAATTAAGAATGGATGAGCGGATCGACCTCAGCATGAGTGATCCTGATTTGGTCCCTCTTCTTATACAGGTTCCTTGCTTTATTTATTTATATTTTTTTTTGGGGGGGTAACTTTTACACTGCCAAAGGAATTTGCACCTTGCAGAGTGACACCAAAGAAAAAACTTGAATTTGAATCAAGAAAAAACTTTAGGTATATTTAATTTGAAGAAAGATGATCTATGAATTTCACCTACTCTCTTTGAACCTTGTCTTAGGCAGTTGAAAACTTCGTTGTTGCTATTTGTCATATCAACTGATTTTGGGTGTAGCTTCACAGTAAAAATTTGGTTCTGGTATCATAGTGTTGTAGTTCATCGATAGGGACCTCTCTTCTGAAATTCCTTAATTTTTCTAGAAAGCTACCTAATGATTTGGACTGGGCACTCCGCATTTCTCACTTAGGTTTTCAATTAATACTATATTAGATAACTAAAAGAGCCCGACACAAGCATGCGTGGGGCCCATGTGGCCTGGTATGTTTTTGACATCTTTTTAACAAGCTTAACATTTATGATATCTTTAGACTCTGGCATTATTTATGTTCTGTGTCCTGCATCAATAACAATCTGTACAGCACGGTTTAGGGACTAACACATTTATTACGTAACACACTTAATAGGTATTGTGCGTTTTTTATGGAAGCATTTTGTTTCTGGACAAACAAAAAGCCTACTTAGTATACCACATTCAGGTTGGTCTTGGTATGAAAGGGCGGAACATTTTGGAATGATCAAACAAATGAAATTAAATGGGCATGAGCATGCCAATGTTTGGCTGCTCTGCTCAAATGTCGTTGAGTTATCTCTTTTCTCCGTGTTGGGTCATGCAAGTTACCTGATGAATAGGGAAAAAGGGAATTTTCAGAAGAACGGAGTTTCTACATTTTTGCACTATCAATATAAGTCAAGTGACATGGTAATTACCTGGCTCGATTGGGTCAAAGTTGAAAAAAGGAAATCTTTTTCTGCAAATTAGTGACAGGATAACAACCCCTATGCCAAATCAACTACAAGATAAGGAGTCCACTAGGTGAGGAAATAGCATTGGCATGAAGACTTTTCTCCACATATACCAAACATTCAAAGTAGAAGGCCAAGGATACCTAATTTTCATAAAATAATTTGCTAATTTTCTAAAGATTCTGCTATTTCTTTCCCTCCAAATTAGCCAAAAATTTGCTATAAAAATCACCTGAATCTTCTTCCTCTTCTTTTGATAATGCAATGCCCAATGACACTCTTAGCTCATCTTGTATTTACTTCAAACTTACCCATTGAATACCCACCATCAAGATCAAATCCCAAAGCATCTTTGACCAACCACATTTAGCACCATGGATTGAACTACCTGTTTGCAAAGGCAACACCAATTCACCAATATCGTGAATGTTCCAATTGGTGACCATCAACTTACCCTTATGAATGTTTCGGTGTGGGTGAGAAGTTAGTACATCGACTTAAATAGTAGTTGCCAATATAAGTTCATATTTTTTACATGAACATGAAGATCAAATATTATGATATCCCGAAATTTGGCCCCGTTCGAAATATATAAAATAGTTATTCCACCAATGCACTGATAGTTAATTTACTTTGAATTGATCACTCATGAGTTAACCAATCAATTGGGTGAGGCCTTAAAGGATTAAAACGTGAAAGACCAGAAAATTTGATTAGGGATGATCCCTCAAATATAAGGATTTACAAGGGTCAATACTGCTTTACTATCCCTATGTTTATGTTTGACTGGGTGTTGGTTGATGTATTAAATGCTTTCACTTATGCTTAATCGAAAGATAAAAAAAAAAATGGGTTAGCGACGAGTTTTGGGACGTCGCAATTTATCGACCGTTGAGGGATGTTAGCATGCTCAGGGTTCGGGGTGTGACAAATATAGCTTTGAAAATTCACTCTTTTCAACTGAACAGGTTTCTTTAATTTTATTCCCTTGGATGTGGTGTGTTAATTCGAGGTAGATAAGAAATAGATAAGTAGTTCCCCAGGTTTAGACCTTACTCTGAAGTTGTATCTGCCTCAAGTAACCTCCTGTAAAAGCTCGGATTCTATTCTGCTTGCACTTGCCCTTGTCTCATTTTGCCTTAATGTTCTATTTTGCTCGTGCTGGGATGCACATTTATGGAATACTTTTTCTTGAGAATCTTTATATCTTGTATTCTCATATAAGTGGTTAAATGTGCCTCAGGAAAATTATATGAATTACAGACCTATTGCTGGTGGCAAGGATGATAATGGGATAAAACGCATGTCCTTAATTGCCCGGGCTGCTGATTCTATTGCCGATGGGGACATTATAAATGTACAGATACGAAGATATCGCCAATGGCAGCTCTCTCAAGCTGGTTGCCTTGCTTCTTGTATAATCCCGTATGTTTTCTGTATAAGCTGGAGTAGGTGTTACATATTTCTCAAGATGTTTTTGTATGCTCCTTTCAAATTTCTCATCATATCGCTTTTCATTCAGTGCTGCATTGATGCATGGGCAAAGGGAGACACTGGAACAGGTACTTTACTCTCTGACAATATCTTAATCCTGATGGGCAATATGCCAGTATATCATTTCTAAGAATAAGTGATAGCTACTGATCACAAGATATGTGGATGCTTGCGTGATTAGCAGTTGCAAATATCCGTGTTATCTCTGCCAATTTTCGTTTTTGTTTTCTGTCCTAGAATTGTGAGTTCCATAGGTGGATCTCTCTTTTTGTTGCACAAGAAAATCCTGCTTCCTCACATACTTTCAGCGATTTACTTAAGTTGCATAAATTTGGATGTTAATGTTGCATTTTCTTCTTGATGTTTTCAGGGTGAGCGTAATTTCAACAGATTCGGTGGCTGGTTAGGAAAGAACTCAACGATGGGCAAAAATTTTCGACTTTTGGACGATCTGCATGATCATATTCTTGCTTCTCGCGAATCTAATTGTGGAAGGTAATATTGTTTTACTGGGGAAACTTGTTCTTTTATTTGTACAAAATGGTCCAAAAGTGAAGTGAAATTATCTTCTTATCTCTTTTTCGGGTACTCATGTCATCTTAAAGTTTTTATGGGAATGTAATGGCTGGTTCACCTTATGTTTTATGTGGTTATCATTTTTTAATTGTACTGTTCAGGGAATCTTTGCGAGTTGACTACCTGTCCCTCCTCCTCAAGAGATTGACTGATCCTCTTAGAAAGCTGCCTAAGGTTGGTTAGCTGATTTTTTTCAATTTTGTTGCTTTAATGAGTTTCTGGGAAAATTATTGTCGCTATCATGTGTTGTTCTGAACAGGATGAAGCTGTTGCAGAAGTTGTGGAGTTCATGAATTCATATTCAATCAGTCAGGAAGACTTTGATACTATGGTGGAGCTATCAAAATCTAAGGTACTCATTCCTGCTCTCTTGTCGGCTGATGCTTCTAAGCTTTGCTCATGCATTTCTGTGCCTCTTTCCTTCAGGGGCATCCAAATCCCTTAGATGGCATTCCACCAGCTGTCAAATCTGCCCTGACCAGGTCGTATAATGAAAGCAGCAGGTCCAGGATGGTACGAGCTGCAGATTTAGTTACACTACCAGGAGTAAAGAAAGCACCTAAAAAGAGGATTGCAGCTATTTTAGAACCGTCTGATGATGGATTGGGAGAGCAAAATGGTGATGCCTTGGCAGAAAGTGAAGAGGAGAACTCTTCTGAAACGGAAGACCAAGGTAAATCTAAAGACATAATATTTTGTTGGCCTTGCTATGCATAAAGAGGCCAAAGTCTGTGCTTTTACATCCCTTGATGGATAGTGCAACATTTTTGTTTCATGTTGATGAATGGGTACTGTTTTAAATGTTCAATGATGCCCCAGGTCACAATTTCTTCGAGTAGAAATTTCTTTTGAAGTCTTGACTTCAAGAAAATCTTTGATTGTGGAGATGGCTAGAGTTTGGGATTCCTTATTGTAGAAAGAGTGGTTTCCATTGACATGGGGATATTGGGTTTAGGTTCAACATCACACCTTTGTGTTGCATTTCATGCTGAATCAAGGGGATACTTTGTGACACCTTTGTGTTGCATTGTGAATTTCTCGCCAGTTTTTTTGGTAGTAAGCATTTGTACAGCCGATAGAGAAACTCTTCTTAAAGCATTCTCCTGGGTTCAACTGATGCTTGGTTGTAGCGTCCCTGTCCCTTTTGGGTATCTAGTAATTCTCTCCGCTTCTCATGGTCTGCAGAGGATGCTGCTAACGGTGAGAAGAAGCTGCAATTGGACCTCGAGGGACTAAATTCTAAAGGTAATATGATCGTCGGACTTTTTTTTCCTGAGCATTGGCGGGAGTTTGTCTGTGTTCTCTGTGTTGATTAGAGCCTCTATTTAATTATTTCCTCGTGTAGCTATCAAAGTGGAATTGGACTTGAAGGGCAATGAGAACTCGAGTGCAAAGAAGAAACCAGCAGGAAGAGGAAGAGGTGGATCAGCAGCCACCGCAGCTAAGCGAGGGGGTTCGGGTTCCACTCCTGCCGCGAAGAGAAAGCGATGAAGATGTTTTTTTTTCACGTTGAAGTAGGGCCATTTCCTATATATATTTTCACCTCTTTCCTCGAGTCTGCAACGAATTGTCTGTGTGAGTCCGCCGCATGTTGCCTCTGGACGATGTCTTTTGTTGACGAATTTTTGGCCATGGCGAGGTGTGATCATCGGCTTCTCCAGTGCTTTACCGCGATTCTAATGCAAATTTAGGGGGCATCAAGTATTATGCAAGAGGTCAAGAAATTCATAGGGACAGAATCCATGTTTTCAGTCCTTTGACTGAATCTTGTTGATGCGGACATTTTATGGGGATCGCTTTCTCCTCATGAAAATCGAGGAATTCAAGTATGGCATAACGTTATCCACGACATTCAAACCGTGAAGAGGAATGATTAATGGAAAATGTCGCCTGCCATTGCCCAAGGTCAACCCCATTCTTCTTTCATGGCAATGGTCACTACTGCTGCTTCTTTTTTAATAAAGAGGAGAAAGAAATTAGATTTTCTCCCTTTATGCCGGTAGCACAAGCTGAGCTGGACAATCTTAGTTATAGCCTATAGGTCAAATCGGACATTACCATATTAAAAGCTACACCCAATTAATCAATCGATAAGGAAAAATCAGTGATTTTTACTTTTCTTTGAGCAAGACGCAATCGTTAAAGAAAAATGATATAAGTAGCCTTTGAATATTGGCTTAATATGTAATTTCATCCTTTAATTTTCGGAACATAATGATTAGACCACAAATTATATGAAAATATTTAATATTATCTCTGAATTTAAATTAATCAAAGAGTAATATTAAATATTTTTATGTAATTTAGAAAGTAGGTTGTTGTTAATAGACCATAGTTGTTAATAGATCAAAGTGGATAAATGAAAAGTTGAAGTACTGAATAGAAATTATAAGAGAATTTGTGTAATTATTTTCCAATCATTTTAGATGCCCCCTTTAAAACTGGTACTGGAATGACCTCAAGAAGGAAAATCCCAGTTTTAGCCTCCGACTCTTCCATTTCTCTTGCCGGCTAGAGAGAGAGAGAGAGAGAGAGAGAGAATCCGAGTGAGGTTCGGGCTTATCTCGACCATCGCTATCTGCGCTCCGATCGGCGGCGGCGGCGGTGGCGGCGACGACAGAGAAAATGGCGGAATCGACGTCCTTCTTCAGGAAGCACTGGGAGGGGTGGAAGGACTTCTGGGGGGAGCGATTCTCCTTCCTGGAGAACTACACCCGCTTCACCGGCCGCGACGCTCCCCTCCCCTCCTGGTCCTCCTCCGACGTCGACGAGTTCATCGCCTCCGATCCCGTTCACGGCCCCACCGTAATCACCATCACTACTCGCTCGTTCATATCTGATGGATTGCCCTCTCTCTCTCTCTCTCTCTCTCTCTCTCTCTCTCTCTCTCTCCGTCGCTCGCATCCGATTGGATGATTTCGATCCGTTTGTTTCGTCGCGGGATTTGATCGATTGAGCTGATGTCGTTCGATGCTTTCTTAGAGTGATTTGATTGCTGTGACAGTTTTAGCTTCGTCGAGTTTGGTTGGAGACTTCCGTAGTGCTGATCGGTCTTTTAGTATTGTGGCGTGCGGTTCGACTGGAGTGACTTCTCGTCGATATATGTTTTGGTGTTTGTGCTGGTCGTTGTCTTTCGGATCGTTCCTGCGTTGTTTTGATTTCAGATGGTGTGACGGACCGATACGATGATGCGAGTGAAAAGATGTGGCTCGATGTTTCAGCTTATGGGAATACATGGTCAAGAAAATCCGTTCCTTTGTTGCACTAATTGAGGAATGGCTTCCGATTAGAAAACCATGAAATTTGGGAATTTGGTCATTCCATCAAAACCTGTTGATATTGTTAATATACTTGTCTTATAGTAAAGAGAAAAGATAGATTACTATTTCACAAGAGCCATTACGGGTGATCTTACGGGTAAGTGCTTGCCTATATGCCAAAGGACAAAACTGAGTCCCGGTATGGGATGGTGTACAACTGACAATATCTCCAGTTCTTTTTTTTTTTTTCTTTTTTGAAGGGGTGTCAGTGATAGAGATGCATGGAAGAATGATTCTTGAGTTGTAGTTCCAGTTCAATGAGTGTGGTTACTTGTTATCCATCTGCTCTTTGTCAAAGTGGGTTTGCCTCTTGTGCTGTTCATTTCCTCCATTATTTTGCTTGAACAATTCTGATAGTATCTTCAGCCTTTTACTAGTTACTAGACTGTTACAGCTGTTAGCTGATGGATTAACTTTGATTAGTACCTCAATATGCATGACCTATACAAAAGAGCCTTGCAATTTCTGGAATTTCCGTCACCAAGCAGGAAAAGAACCTATGTACTGTGGAGATATGTTTGATTCCTTTGGTTTGTTAATGTGCAACACTATTGAGGAAATGGTTTCTCAAGGGATGGTAGTAAAAGATACAGCATCTGGTGAATGGTGATGTATAATTTGTGGTCACTTTTATCTGTTGGGTCCACTAATGTCTATCAACTCATTTCGACTTCAGTTGTATCAAGTTGTCTGTGCTCTGATTTCTGTTGCTTATCCAGAAAGAGGCATTTAATTGTGCTGACTGCTAAACAACAATATCAGAATTTCAGAATTTTGCAGCTCAACAAATATCACTGTGCAACATATTATTTATGTTCCTGCATCACTTTCAGTGTCCCTTCATTGGCTTTTTACCAAATCATAATGGCAAGAAATGACATGCCTCTCTGCTGTCTAATAGCTACTATGCTCTCTCTTATAACTGGCCCTTGTGTGGCTCTTTGGGTTTGGCTCACTTTCTATTGCTAGTTGTGAATGCTTGTTCTGCAGAGATGTTGGAGATCTTGAGATACTTTTCTTGAGTTTTAAAGTGTCTTAAAGTATGCCGATACTCATCACTGAATTTGTGAGATGGAAGTTTAGGTGTTAGATGGTTAAATTATGTTTGCCAGCTTTTACTTGAAGAATTCTTGCTTTTCTCTGTGTGCCTTCTGTATGTAACAGCTTCATTTCCATTACTTTTCAGCTGAAGACAGCGAGGGAAGCAGTGAACTGTGCGGCTGTTGGAAGTGTGATTGGGGCAGTGACCACAGCAGGTTTTACCTGGAAATATTCAAGGAGCTTGCATGGTATTTTTCTGCTTCTCTTGCCAAATTTATCTGCTGTAGTATTGGGTGTTTCTTTCCCCTCTTTCATTGTGGACCAATTGAAAGTGCTCGCTTGCCTCTAAGGTGCTAGACTGAAGATGTATTGAATGATTGTAGCATGGGAAACTTCCAAGTGTTTGCTGGAAGCTAAGCATTCTTGCGTCTTTTTCTAATGGCCTCATTTTTAACAGAGGAATGGAATTCAGTTTTCTTCGTCTTGCCATTTTGTTTAATTAAGCTCCTAAATTCTTGATGATAAGCAGAAAGGATTATGTTTTATTTTTGCAAAGATTATTCAAACCTGGTATGACTGATTCACCCATTTTCTGTACTGCACTTTTTGACTACTATTGTATCAAGAAAAGAAGGTATAGCATCTTCCTTTGTGCTCTACTTTTATTAGATATTACGGTTAGAAATGTTGCATGCCATCCATCATTTTTCTTAGACAGTTGTACTTGTTCGGAGGTTACAGTTCATCTGCAATTGGACCCGGTTATTGGATATATTGAAAGCATGTATGGCATCATTGTGTCTGTTCTGTTGGTTTCACATTGTATAATTCAGGACACGTGGTTAGTTTAGAAGCTAGAGTAGTTCACTTTAAAATAACCGGCCTCTTTTAGAAAGTTCTCAATGGAATTTGGCTGGAGTTATAATTCTTTTTATCTCTTTCTTTGGTACCGTTCTTGTTCCTCCCGGCAGGTGCTGGACTATCCTTTGCAGCAGGGGCGGTGTTTGGCTGGACCTTTGGACAGGAAATTGCCAGCCATTCGAAGCAGCTGTACCGATTGGATACCATGGCTGCGCAAGTCAAGTTCTTGGAGTGGTGGGAGAACAAAACGAGGAGCCACTAGGAACTTAGTGAGTCTGGGACATGAAAATGAAACTGAAGCCCTTGTTTTGCTTCCTTCGAATAAGATCGAGATGGAACTGTCGACTGTGGATGTTTATGTGGCTACATCTTTTGAAGCCTTCTGGTTTTGGACTTCCAGATTGTTGGCTTTGCTGATTCATATGATAAACGGTTGCTCATTTTTGTGGAGACTGCTTTGGTTAAATCTGTGGGCTCAACAAGAACTAGAACTTTGAGAAATGCTAGTGTTGGTTACAAAATAGGTATACTAAGAATGCACATAACAAAATTTCTAGAATAGAAATTAATTTTTGGTCAGAAATTGAGAAGTTAAAAATTTTAGCTTCTAATTTCTTCAAATTTATTTCTGGAACAGAAATCTGTTCTAGAAATAGAAAAATCAAATTGCATTACCAAACGAATTTTTATTCCAACATGTTCCGGGAAACAGAGAAATAGAGAAATAAAATTTTATCATGCGTGCCCTAAAGGTCCGTTTGGTAATGCTTCTATTCTGGAAACAATTTTTTTTAGAAATTGTTATTGGGTGTTAAGAGAGGTTAACGTGCTTAATTGCCCATTCACAATTTGCCACATCATTGGTACACCCATTTCGTAGATGGATTTTGATATACCTACCATGCTAAAAATGTCATCTTTCAGAAGTTGTTGACTTTAATAGGCCAAAATTCACTATTCTTTTCATGGGAAGTCCGCTTGTCACTGACAAGTAAACACATACTTTTCCTATGTAAAATTTTAATAACTATAGAGAAAATTTACATACATATGGATGGGTACTCGCTCGCTCTTAAATTTTGACTAATCGAGCAATTAAAATAAGCGGAATAGAGAAATTAGAGGTAGTGAACTTAGTTTTAAAAATAAATGAATTAATAATCGAAAGGTTTAAAAAGATCTTGATCTTATTTTAGACAACTTTAGTAGATGTCCCAAATGCAATTCAAGAAAAAACAGCTTCAGTTTGACCCCAAAACAGAACAATACACAGCACATGATCACAACCGTGACCCACTAATCTTGTATTTCATGCGGATCAGAGCAAAACTCAACATGCAGGTCACATACAATCTTCTCTTTAAGATTTCTGTTACACTCTCACAATGGCTTAGACTGCGAACTTGACCATACAGATTGAACAGTCCAAGAATGCAACTTATTTCTAGCTTCAAAGAATGCCGCCATGCCAAGCAAGTTTTAGCAGTAAAAAGACCTGAAGCTTGAAGCTGAGCATCAAGCTTCCACTCTGTCAACGTCAGAGGAATTTGGCATGATGGTACCAAGGGCAGCTTGTGGAAAAACTACCAAATCATCTGATCCGGCACGAGGCTAGCGCCAATCATCAATGCAGAATACTTCTTTTGAGATGCGATTGATGCAGACTGGTGTTCCTGCTCACTTTGGGATGCAAATCTCATTGTTTTTCTCTTGCAACTACGTAGAATTCAAAGGGGGAGGAGGATTCACTCGACCATGTATCCTGTGAGTTTCAGACGATGTGAATACATCTACAGACGTTTCAAGATCCCGGAGGAAGTCTGTGAGGCAGATTTACGATGCTCAATTGGCTTGCAGTGAAATGCACGGTCCGTCATGAACGATGTAACCGGAGATGCACCCTTCTATTTCCAGGCGTGTTAGTTGGAATCAATGCCTGACAACCCAATTCAACAGCAATGTCTTGAAAACTCAAAACTTTACAAACGATGAGAGAGAGAGAGAGAGAGAGAGAGAGAGAGAGAGAGAGAGAGAGAGAGAGTTTGACCCCTTCAAAGGGAGACCACGTTTGTTCCTATGAAACTGTTGGGATTTGCTAAAAAAAGGTCACCCAAAATTTGAAGACAGGAATTTTCTCTAGGACAAGGAAATCTTTCTCCACAAACATTCCAATGTCTAAGAAAAGCTTGTCATCTCTTCACACCGAAGGTGCAACAAACTCCATAGGCAACAGAGTCCCACCTCTCCCTCTCTATTTTTGTAGATGGATATAACCCACTAATATTGTCAAGGTCCTGATCAGTCTAATCCCTGTTTCATCCTCCTTACCCAGGAGGGATGGAGATAGAAAATAAACCCAGAACACCTGTCAACGCTCTTCTTTTTCTATCCCCCTCGACATCGCCGTCACGACCCCTCATGGCGGCCCTCCTGGTCCTCCTCCTCACCATCGTCGGCAGCTCCACTGCCACCTCATCTGCAGCCACGCCTGCCTTCTCTCCGAAAGACAACATCCTCATCGATTGTGGAGCCAACTCCTTGGCCACCCTCCCAGATGGAAGAATCTTCAAGACCGACGTGAACTCTGCTGGATACCTAGATGCCAAGGACAACATCCAAATCTCGGTCCCTGCAGCCAATGTCCCATCGCCCATTTATCTGACGGCGCGGGTGTTCGACTCTGACGCCACATATTCCTTTCGCCTGGGGAGCGCGGGGTGGCATTGGGTTAGGCTCCATTTCTTCCCCCTGAACAGCACCCAATTCAATCTCCAGACCGCAATGTTCACCGTCACGACCAACGATGTCGTGCTCTTGCACAGGTTCTCCGTAAATAACAGTACTAACTACATAATCAAGGAGTATCTGCTGAACGTGACCGACCCCCAGTTGACCCTGAATTTTGCTCCTGTCAAGAACTCTGTGGCATTCATCAATGCCATCGAGGTGGTTTCGGCACCAGACTTCATGATCGCCGACAGCGGCACCTCGCTCTTCCCTGTCACGGAATACAAAGGTCTGAGCTCGTTCAATTACCAGGTCGTGTACCGACTCAATGTCGGGGGATCCGTGATCACTTCTCAGAACGACACGCTCGGAAGATCCTGGGACTTGGATACGCAGTTTCTCAAGGAAAAGTCCTTGGCCAAGCGCGTGTCCGTCCCTTCGTCCATCGTCAAGTATCCTGATGATTTTCCGAAGCTCATTGCACCCACCGCTGTGTATGCATCCGCCGTGGAGATGGCCAATGCCAATGTCCAACAACCCAATTTCAACATCACGTGGAATTTCAACGTCGATACCGATTTCGGATACGTCGTGCGGTTGCATTTTTGCGACATTGTGAGCAAGTCCCTCAATGACCTCTACTTCAATGTCTATATCAACGGAAAGATGGCGATGTCGGGCCTCGATTTGTCCAGCTTGACGGGCGGTTTGGCCCTTCCTTACTACAAGGACATCGTCGTGAATTCGACCCTGATGGCCAGTGGCCTGAGCATTCAGATCGGCCCGATGAATGAAGAGACGGGCACGGTGAATGCAATCTTGAACGGCGTGGAGATTTTGAAAATGAGCAACTCGGTGAACAGCTTGGATGGAGAATACGGAGTCGACGGAAAGAAGGACACTAAATCTACGAGTAACACGGTGGCGGCAGTCGGATTCGCAATGGCGTTCGGAGCATTCATTGGCCTCGGCGCGATGGTCTTGAGGTGGCATAAGAGGCCCCAAGACTGGCAAAAGAGGAACAGCTTCTCGTCCTGGTTGCTACCGCTCCATGCCGGCGACGCGAGCTTCCTGTCCAGCAAGACTTCAATGGGTTCTCACAAGACCAACTTCTACTCCTCCACCCTGGGATTGGGCCGGTTCTTCTCGTTCGCGGAGATACAAGAAGCGACCAAGAACTTCGACTCGAACTCCATCATCGGCGTCGGAGGTTTCGGCAATGTCTACCTAGGAGAGATCGATGACGGCACTAAAGTCGCGGTCAAGAGAGGGAATCCGCAGTCTGAACAAGGAATCAATGAGTTCCAGACTGAAATCCAGATGCTGTCTAAGCTCAGGCACAGGCATCTTGTATCCCTGATCGGTTATTGTGATGAGAACTCCGAGATGATCTTGGTCTATGAGTACATGTCCAATGGCCAGATCAGGGACCACCTCTACGGCAAGAACTTGCCGGCGTTGTCATGGAAGCAAAGGCTTGAGATCTGTATCGGGGCGGCACGCGGGCTCCACTATCTTCACACCGGCACCACCCAGGGGATCATCCACCGCGACGTCAAGACCACCAACATTCTGCTCGACGACAACTTCATCGCCAAGGTCGCGGATTTCGGACTGTCAAAGGATGCGCCTATCGGGCAAGGTCACGTGAGCACGGCGGTGAAAGGAAGTTTTGGGTATCTGGACCCTGAGTACTTCAGGAGGCAGCAGCTGACGGACAAGTCGGACGTGTACTCGTTCGGGGTGGTCCTGCTCGAGGTACTATGCGCGAGGCCTGCCTTGAACCCTCAGCTTCCTAGGGAGCAGGTGAACTTGGCCGAGTGGGCAATGCAGTGGAAGCGAAAGGGCTTGCTCGAGAAGATCATCGACCCTCTTCTCGTGGGGACCATCAACCCCGAGTCGCTGAAGAAGTTCGCCGAGGCCGCAGAGAAATGCTTGGCTGAACATGGCGTGGACAGGCCGACCATGGGAGACGTCCTGTGGAACTTGGAGTACGCGCTGCAGCTGCAGGAGGCTTTCTCTCAGGGGAAGAACGAGGACGAGAGTAAATCTTATGCCACCATCGCCGCCTCCCCAGCTGTCGTCGCACCGGCCGCTTCCCCAGCCAACAACCGCCCGGTCTCTCACCCGGAAGAGACCAGGGATCGAGCTCAAGTCCAGGCCTTCAGCGAACACTCAGAAAAGGACATGTTGCAACAGTTCGCTCTTAACGGAAGATAAAAAAGTGCCGCGTCTAAAACTCGTTCGGAGGTAAAACTGGCATTCCTGGCAATTTGAAGAACTACTTATCGGAATACGTCGGGCTTTTAAATACGCCAGCCATAGCATTGCTGTTCTCAGAACAATGTTCGATTTGTTTCGCGTTTTCATTCCGGGTTTTCATTCGTAATTTTTGTACTATTCCCGAATGCTAATACTACTGATAAAATGTGTTATCGTACGTGCTCAATCACTGTTAGTGCAGTCCCTGAGCTTTGAAAGAACCAACCGGAAAGGAATAAGAGGCCAATTGCATTAACACCGGACTCCGATTGAGCAACATGCATAACCTCAGCACCAAAAGAAAAATAATGTAGTCCTCGGTCCAACAAGCGTTCGATCGAGTTCGATCCCTTCGTGTCTAAAAGTAGTATACACATGGGCTTCAGAAGAAGATATAGATATATCACGCAGTACGAGTATTGCGCAGCTGCAAGTGAGTAAAATCTAGGAGAATTTACAATGGTGTACGAGTTTAACCATCAAAACATAGCGCTGTTTTGTAGTTTCTTTATTCCAACATATATATTAATAAACAATCTCCTTTTTTTCTTTGCTGAGGAGCGATCGACGAACTCCTGAAGAAGATCCCACATCCATGCATGCATCACGCCTATAGATTCAGCATCCTCGACATAGGCTACCTACCAAAGGTGCAATATCCCTTAGACTGAGTTATTCCACATCAAAACTAGAAGCAACAAATATTCTAATAAAACAAGGTCGAGAGGTATACTGTAAAACTCCCAGGACTGCTCCGTTTTACTACAGCAAACAAAAGCAGAGCAATGAAGAAGAAAACCTCTGCCAATGGATACCCACATCACCAACAACACTACTCCAGCTTTTTATGAGCAAAATAGCAATACATGAAATGATTAGCACATTGTAAGCAGGATCTTTTTTTTAATTCTTTTGAAGAAAAAGACGGGATTCACATGGACAAAACAAATATCGATAGTCCAAAATTATGCACCATTTCATCTCAGGAAAGTTCTCAGAATGTGGTACATCACCATCTTACTGTCTTACTGAAGTTTCAGAACGTGATCTAATCAGTGATGCACTAACAACTAATAAGGGTGTTCCCCAATTTCAGCTATTCTCTTGACAGGTTCCAACTACAAACTTCTCTAGAGGTTGTACAATTAACCAGAACGATTAGTATGATCTCTACATGAAGGGCATCAAATCAATGGAGTCCCAAACATGCACCTCACAGAGGTTTTTGTAATCCCAATCCATGATCTCTAGGTCATAATGCAAAAATTCTTTTAATACCAGTTTCCCCACCACTATGAATTCACACCTAAAGAATGCTCATCACCTAAGGATATTGACATCCAGGTGTCCTTCCAAGTGATTCTTAAGACAGAAAAATTCAGACAACAAAATGAATGAGATCAGCGAGAAACTTATGGCTAAATTAGTCACTTCATTGTCCGTACACGCGGCAATAACACTAAAAAGTTACAAATATTTGCATCGAAGGAAAAGGAAAGGATGGACTGGGTATAGAGTGCAAAGACATAAGAAATGTCGAGGAAATGAGATGACAGCATCGGCATAAGCAGCAGAGCACAGGAATTCAACTTACTCAGATAATTCATGCTTCGAGCCGAAGCAGATGATGAAGCAACATCAATTGGAACAAGAAGTTGTGGCAGATGATGCCTGATGGTTGGTGATACTCAAAGGGTTTTCACCAACTGTGTCAGGTATCTGCTGGTTTTCCGGTTGTGGAATGGGTAAATTCTCTGAACTGTTAGACACAGAAGCAGCACTGGTCCTGCCTCCGTCTCTCGTTTCAAGACGCTCCATCATGTGTGACACAGTAGCAATCCCTGCGTCTCTTCTAACTTCAGAACCAAGATCTGCCATGGGAGCGTTGCGAGAGAACAGTCTCTCTTTCCACCCTCGTGTGCTCTTTGAAATTGATTCTTTGCATCTAAAACCAGTCAAGCGCATATGCTTTTTAACCTTTAGAGATGAAAGCAGATTAATCAAATTAACAATCATTTAAGCAAGGGATGCCTGTCAAAGCTCAATACCTGGAAGACACTGCATTAAATCGAGACCTCAAGGATTCTGAAAAGGACTGCAACTCTGATGGTCCTCCCCTCTCCTGATTGTTTGGTGAGGAATGATTTGGTGATCTCCTGCCAAGGGGAGAAAATGTATAAAGACACTATGTAAGAGAATTGAACAAATTCTAAAGTACTACGCGAACCTTAAGTCAAAGAAAAATCCAAAACTACAACATTAAAAGATTTCACAAGTGGAGGTATGCCAATATTACAGATGCTTCATGTACCTGTTGATCAATGATGATCCTTGCTGATTAACAGCAATAACTCTAGGTGAAGAAGAACCCTGCTCCACAGGGGAAGAGGTCAATGTACCTATTGGCTGCTCAGATTCATGCTGAACGGTGGTAGCAGGTGAAGGAGCAGTGATAACCGTAGCTTCAGGAGCTTGTTCATCTTCGCCATCCCTACCAGATGGGGATGCAGATGGAAAAGGACCACTAGGAGGGGTGTTAGGATGAGTAGAGAAAACCAAGAAATGCGGACGACCATGAGCTGAAGACCGGTTCCTGTGGCCTTCCCTTCTGGCAATGTGACGTGCTCGGCCCATAGCGGCGGCAGCAGCTAAGTGCTGGATGATACGCTCCTCAAGCTCAGAATCAGTAGCACCAACGGGTAGCTGCATATTCACCAAGAAGAGCCAGCTAAGCAACACACCCTTAGTTTAATTTAATAATCAGACAAGAGATTCGGTTCGTTTGAGAAAATTACATGTTGCAATTCAAAATCCCCGAGAGTGGGATGATGAAAGATCGTGTCGCATTTCTTGATGGGTTAAACCTAAAATTCCTCTCCCGTTCTACTGCCTCCAGTAATTCCTGGCTGAAAGCATAGGAAAAAATTTCAAATTTGAAAGTTTTATAATGTCAAGGGAACTAAGACCTCACGGTTATGTCCAAATTTGAACATAATCTACCTGGTGGGATCTTTCAGGCTGATGGGTTGCCAACACATGGGACACTGTGAACTCCTCTGACACCTAGAGGCGAATGAGAAGAAACGAGAAGCCATCAGAATATCAATATCCTAAGAGTTTGACAACATTTGTTGCATTTTATATGCCAAAGAGTGGTCTTTTCCCTTGGAAATTTAGTCAGGTTTCAGATGCACCCAGATAAAATAATACTTGACGAAATGGAGCTATACCATCAACGTATATGAATAGTCAAACAATATGAACCACGCCAAAAAATAAAACTTTAAGGACTCTGGGGAAACTGAAATATAATCATTCAGGATGCAGGCCGATAATGCCTTAAAAAACAACATTGCAGACATCAGGTGAAGAACTCCAGTGGTTACTCCAGCCATAGCAGTGCAAAACTTGTGTATGGCTGTGCATGGCCTGTTAACATGTGAATAAATGCTATTCTAGCATTCCTCTTATTTGTCTGGTCTATCAAGCATATGAGAGTAATAATTCCATATAACATTTTGCTTGATATAAGCAATGCATGAAAGTTCAAAAAAGAAACACAGATAATGTGGACGCTACATAATGCAGGTGCTCTTATCAGCAGAGTATAAGTATTTTATATGACATCCAGAGAAATCGGAGGATGCTCCAGAGACTATGCAGATGAAATGTGACAAATATCTTTGCTGATACTGCATTGGTCTAGCATTACAATGGGGTCCATTCCGTCAGCAGCAAAGCTTATTCTGTTGAGGCTGAGAGCACTATAGATTACCACTCGAGAATGCACTGGAGATGATACTCGTGCTTGCAAGTGGTCACCTGCAGAAAGAGAGAGACAGAAAGGTCAACTAAACTGGGCCGTGAAACCCAGGCAAAAAGAGATTCCACGTCACATACCGTAGATGGTTCGCTGTCGCCGAAAGCTTCAAGGCAGATGCTGCAAGCATCCTCGCAGGCCTCCTGGATTCCACCTTCCACAAAGGCCGCAGCCGATATGGAGTGCGCCTCGGACTTGCTAGCGTCTTCCATCACCTTAGCCTGAAAGAGCAGCGGAACTCCTAGGTCACGGCAGTCAACGCTGTACCCGACGAACGGCGGGAAAATGCTAAACCGCGAGAAAAAAGTCATCTTGGCAACCAATTCCATCGACGATCGACACTCCTAACGCGGACATAGATCCGCGACCTAAGTGCTGGCAGTCCAAATCAATCCGGACCAGTTCACACACCACTCGACGGAACTCACACTCAACATCCCGCTAGTCCCCTAAAACCCACGAACCCCGACCCCAGCGGAAGCAGGAAAAGACAAAAAACACAATTCGCCGCGCAAATCGGACGCGATTCCGAAATCTCGGCCGCAGAAATCGCGCAATCAGACGGCCGGACGCGACATCCCGGAGCCCCCGACGACAGCTATGTTGTAAACTCGGATCGACTCGCGCGCAAACGGGATAGAATCGTTACCTCCATGAAATCCGGGACGAGCAGGAGCTGCCGGAAAGCCGAACCGACGGCGACGTCGCCGATCGAGGGGAGGGGAAATCACGGCCGAGAGAGGAGGAGGAGGAGGAGGAGGAGCGAGAGAAACCCTAGCTCGCAGAAGTCATAATGGCACACAGGAGAGAGAAAGGCTGGGGAATTTGTGTTTCCTGTTTGGGGTGGAATTTTAGTTTTTTTATTTTTATTTATTTATTTTTTGCGTGGAATTGGACTTTTCGGGCCTGGTTGACTCAGCTCGGTCTGCCCGACTCGCCGGCGGGGGGGACACGTGGCACCGGGCCCTTTGACGAGTCGATTGGCTGAGTTGACGCGTGGGGGGGGGGCCGTGCCAGACCGGCTCGCTTCGCCGCTCGGGTACGGATCGGCCGTGTCAGTGACTCGGTGTCGCGTCACGCGCGGTTCGACCGGTTCAAGCGCCGCTGCGATCCGGACGACTCGGCGTGTTCGAACTGAATTTTCTTTCAGAGTCTCGTTCTCGTTTCAGAGAAATTACTAATACTTGAATTGGTAAAAAGAAAAAAAAAAAGATTCCTCCAAATAAATCTCCCTCTAATGTACATTCAAGAACCGACCCAAACAATAAATAAATAAATATATATATATATATATATATATATAAATAAAAAAGAAGAAAATCTAATTTTTTTTCCATTTTTCCCTTGTATCATTATTCAAGGCTTTCTCGAGATAATTGCATTCCTACCCTAAACTTTTCATCAAAACTCCAAACTTTTGTCGGCTTTCCAAAATAGCGAGTGAAAATCCAAATTTTCCTCGTTGTTAGGACGTGTATAATTATTATTTATCTTATATGGTCTCTTTCTTAAATTTTATGATGAAACTTCGTGATTATGACTTTATTTTTTTTGCGAAAAAACGATTTGAAAAATATTTTCTTGAAAATAATATTTTATATTGCTTATAAAAATGAATAACCATCCATAAATTTTCCAATGACTTATTACTTTAAGAGATACAAACATCCATAAATAGAAAATTATTTTCCAATTTGTTTTTGTATCGCAAGATAAACATAGCATAATTGTTATTTTTTGTAGTTGATTATATAATACATATAGGATAGCAAATGCTAAAAGTCAAAGCCCTCTGAATAAATGTAAATTGTATTTGGTAAAAATTCTTCGTAAAATGAATTCAAGTAGTGTTTGACGAAAAAAAAATTATAATGAGTTTTGGTTATACCGTATTAAATAGGAACTCAAACAAGTAGTCGATGAGTTAGATTTGGCTTTAGCGATTGTTGGCTAAGATTGCTTGAGGCGCTTGTCACCTGCAAGGGTCGCGAGGGTCACACGAGACATCATCGGTGAGGCCTTGTGACCTCAATATGGTCTTGTGACCTCAATATGAACAGTTTCAGATTCCACAAATACTATTAGGTGAGAGTAGCTTGAGCTTTCAACGTTCCATGGTTAGCATTTGGCCCAAAATTATTTCAAAATGCTTGCTAAATATTATTGCAATTGACCTCCAAAATCTTGAGGAAAGCTGAACTAAATGCACTCTGCATTCACCTTATGATTTCTTCTCTCTTTTTGTTTTATCTTTTTATAGTCTCGTGAAAAGCACATAACTTAAAAACAAACAACATCATCCTTGTCAAAATGTAATGCAGCCGCAGTTGCATTTTCGGCAGAACCATTTACAACGTCACTCCTCTTTCGTTTTCACATCTCCCTTTCAAGAAGAAGAAGAAGAAGAAGAAGAAGAAGAAGAAGAAGAAGCAGCAGCAGCAGCAGCCTCCCATTGGGCCGACCGAGGGGCCCCGGCCCGGCCCAAGCCCGGCCCGCGAACGGCTATCCGCCTACGTGTCCCTCATCGAGGGGCTCCTCCAGAAACCGGCCCCGCGGAACCGGTCCCACATCTCCTTCTCCAGGTCATCCGCGGCCTCCCCGTCGCTGTCGCCGCCGCCGCCGCCCGCGTCGGCTCCGTCCTCCTCCGCCGCGGCCGCCGCGCCCCCGGCCGCGAAGCTGCTGGGCCTCTGCGCCAGGAGCACCCCCTTCCGCTTCCGCCTCGCCGCCGCGGAGCGCTGCCGCCTCCGCCTCACCCGGCGGCAGAGCCCCGCGGGGACCCGGTACACGGCCAGCGCGAGGAGGTTCACGACGGCGCAGGGGCAGCAGCACCACACCGCCGCGCAGTCCGCGGCCGTTCGCCCCGCCGCCTCGGCCACGCGGGCCCGTCCCCTCGTCGCCGTCGCCATCTTCGGAGCCGGCGCCGCGGAGGCCGATGGTTCGTCCGCCTCCCCGCCGGGGTTGGGAAGCAGGGGCTGCCTCCGGTGGGCGGCCGGAGGGTGGAAGAGGGATTGCTGGGTCATCCGCGGATCGTCGCCGGTGCCTTCGGGATCGACAAAGGAGGGAACTTTAAGCGGGACAGAGGAAGGGGGTGGGGGGGAAGAGAGGAGAGGGTCGGAGAACGCCGGCCGGAGGTTGATTTTCCTGGAAAGTGGAGTCTTCGACGGGAAAACCAGAGGAAAAATAACTGATTTTGACGGGAAAAATGACGAAACAGAGCGAGAGAAAGAGAGAGATTGATTGGATACGAGCTAGAGAGAGAGAGAGAAAGAGACGTTCCAACCGGGTGGAGACATGCTATAAAAACAAAGAAGCCGGTCAGCCGCCTTGCGGCCATGGATGTATGTGAAGGGGCGTAGAGGAATGGAAATGGGAAGATGAATCGGACGCCGTCGGATCTGATGGGGCCCACATGAAACCCGTCATTTTCGACCGTCCAGATTTGATTTTTCGTTTCTCAACTGCAACATCTGACTTAACAAGAGCCCAAAAAGACGCGGGAGGAATGGTTGTTTCTCTATTTCTTGATGGGGACAGAAAGCGAAACTTTTAATCATGGAATATCCTTTTAGACTCATGATCGGGATATGAAATTGGTCAAATTTGCCTCCTCAAAATTGTTGTGTATACGCAACTCCCCCCAATTCCATCTTATAATGTTTAAGTTGCTCGAGTGGAACATATAACGGATCACTTTAGATTTGGAATCGCGACATCGTTGGAAAATTCAATATTAACCATTAATAAATCTACGTAACAAAAGATTATGAAGCATCAAGAAACATCATTTTCCTAATTGATTTTTGTGATTTGGACTTTAAATAATCCCACAAGAAAACTTCAATCAATTCAATTAAATCTCAAACACATCGAAATTTGTTAGGATTCCGTAAATAGGATTATCGATTACCTAGTTTAAAGTTTATCTAAAACTTTACTCGATTTGAAAGAACTGTATTATTGGTCAATATGTCTTTCCGAAAGACGCGGATATAATTGCTCGTCATGGCCATAGTTTCAAACCTCTCCTTCTTGTCCTAATCATCTAGCGGCGGCGGCTACGGATCGAGAGACTTCTCAGTGCCGTCGCCGTTGCGGTGCGCGTCGGCGTTTGCACGTTCATGTCAACGACTCCATGTAGGGCCGGCCTCTACACGAAGCTTAAAAGCCTATGAAGGAAGACGATCGTGCCACCTCGAAATAGTAGTCGTGTCGTGCGTGCAATCCTTTGGCTTATTGCGTTGACTTCTGCTCCGGCGTTTGTGCTGGGGGACCGATCTGGGTCCGACGTAGGATCAGCCAAACGGGACAAGATCTTCGTTTTTTTTTTTTTAATCTTTTCCCCTCGGAAAAGAATAGAAGAAATGAAGAGGAGAAAGGACGTGAAAGCCACCACCAAATCCATAGAGAAGCCGGCGGCGGATGCCCCGACATCCGCCATTGCATTGTTTTTTTTTTTTTTTTAAGGTTTTTGCTAGAGGCGACTGGCACATAAATGTAATGCGGTGGTCGTGCATTTAAGGAAAATAAGTAGTGTTAGTTGTCTTGGTGAAACGAGATTAGATAGTTAACTCGAGAAAGTGGGTGGCTATCGAGAAGAATGCGGTAGAGATGATTATCCGGCGACATGGATGAAATTCCCATCTCCATTTTTTTATTTTTTTTTATTCCTCATACGAGATAGTCGCATAAATCTTAGGGGTGTTTCAATAAATACCGGGGTAGATGGAAAATTCAAAAAAATTCCTCTCGACGGTCTTAGCTTTTATTCTTGCATTCCGCGTATTTACATATTTCTACATGAAGTTAAGATGAAATTGCGAGGGTATGCCTAATTTACCTTAATTCGTAGGCATCAAAGTTAAAAGAAAACCATAAGCGTCTGAGAGACAGTGATATGTGAAGAAGATGGACAAAGATTACCATTTCTCGAATCGACGTACAGATATCGATTTAAATTAGAAAATATGGGCTTTGCGCGCGTGTGAGAAAAAAAAAAAAAAAGTGTGTTCCAATTTAAAAATATTACAGATTGAGGAGAAAATACCCTGTAATGGATATTAAGCAAATTCTTCGTCGAAAGTGAATCATTATATTTATAGAGACTTCCATAGAATTTCCTTATATGACCATAATATAATTGTAGAGACAAATCTAGATATTAAAGGTGAGATTTCAATTTCAAAGTTCCCTTAATACTATTGTATATATAAATAGACAACGCGCGCGCGCGCGCACACACACACACACACACACATATATATATTATATATATATATATTCAATTTGATTATGCAATTAGATTTTCACATATGTTACAATGGGATATGATTCTATCTGAAAATGATAGAGACACTCATCTAATCATAATTATTTTTAGGGTTAATATTCTGAAAAACTTCAAATTGATACATATCTGACAAATTTATCCTAAACTCTTTTTTGGACAACCAATAACCCCAAACCGATATACTTTTGACAAATTTACCCTAAATTGGTACACTTGTGGCAAATTTAGCCTATGTTAGTTTTTATTAAATTTATTATCAAATTATTAAGTTAAATGACACATAATAGTTTATTGATATACTGATTTTGGGATTTTATTTGACACAATTTACAATTTTTGTGATTTTTTGTAATATTAATTCAATTTAGCGGATGGTATATTTGTCACAAATTTATCACTCGGGTTTTGTACGATCAAATAAATTATTTGGGATAAATTTGTCATAAATGTATCAATTTATAGTTTTTTTCTAGTTAGTCGGAATAAATTTATCATAGATGTACCAGTTTTTGGTAAATTTATCACAAATGTATCAGTTTTGAGTTTTTTAGGATATTAACCCTTATTTTTAAGCACTTATCTACTTTCCATTTGAGTTTCGAAAAATAAAAGAAAAAACTCTAGACTTTAGAAAATTAAAATACGATCCTACGTGTCGATATTTGCTTTTGAAAAATCTCAGAGAACTTGGTAAAGTGCCAAATTAATATACCGTACCAAAAAAAAAAATGCTGGAATTTACCGAGACAGGGCGTATGTATTTTCTCCCCCCGTGGGGTGCGTATGGACTATGGAGGCTGTCGCTGCCCCTCGGTCAACGATTTGACCGCGTCCCGCGGCGGGAACGGTTTCGTGTGCACTTTCATGACGACGGTGACATTGGGGGTTTGGGGCTTGTGCTAGGAAGCATAGGTACTCTCCGAAAGCTAGAAAACACTGATATTTTTTGGGAATTTCATATTAGATAATTCGACACTTATTCAATACTCTTCAATGTGCAAATCAGGAATTTTGACATAAGAGCTCGGAATTCCAATGAGTGATTTCAATGCACACGGAGTTAGTTTTGAAAAATTTTCAATAAATAAAGGGTTAAAATCTAAATATATAAATAAATAATTAATTATAAGAATAATAAATGGGGAAAGAATAAAAATTTAGTCTCTTCCTTCTTTATTGATCCTTATTTCTCATAACACACAATTCATCTCCCAAGTTTATTTTTTTCTCTTTTCTTTCAACACTTTTTGACATGTAAGTCTAGAATGCGATTTACTTATTTTTTTCTTCTAAGTTTTATGAATTATTGGAAAAGAGTCGAATTTATCAAATTGAAATAATAAATAATATTAATATATAGTGGATTAATTTTTTAATGTAAAAAATTATTTTATGTTCTTATTTATTTATTTATAAATCGAATCAAATTAATTAGATTAAAATAATCATAAAAATGATAATTTATTATATATAAATAACGTGTCATAATGCGTAGAAATTCTTTATTTTTTTAGAAACGACATATTGACATGTCGTGTCAAGTGTCTGTGCTACTTAGGCTCTGTTTTTTTTGTGAAAAATGTGGCATTTCTAAAAAATATTTTCCAATAAGTCATTTTCTAGGAAAATGTAGTTATTTTATGATATTCAAATGAAACCTAAAAATGAAGTGAAAAATATTTTTCGCTGTTCGGTAAGAAAATATTATCCTCCATATACTCTTTTTCATTAATTTTATTTTTTTAAATGGATTTTTCATATTTTAAAATCAATTTTTAATTATTTTTATTTTTAAAAATCAATTATTCAATTATTTTTTCATTTTCATTTTCATTTTTATTTTATTTGTTTTCCATCTTCTTCTTTCTTGGCTGGTCACTAGCCACGGCAATAACCAGCGATCAGTCACAAGCAAGCCTCGAGCTCACCGATCTAGCGACACCTAAGTCCAGCAAGAATGAGGCTCACTAGTTTGACAAGCACGAGCTTGTGGTTGACGAGCGAGCTCACCAAAGCCTTGTTGCTTTGGTAGGCAAGCCTTCTGTTGGTTGGTGAGCTTGAGGCTCGTTGTGGCTAGTTGCCAGCCGTTATCATGGTTAATGGCTAGCTAAGAAACAAGAAGTTGGGAAACAAAAAAAAAAAAAAAAAAAAAAAAAGAGAAAAAGAAATAGAAAAATATAATATAATTTGAATTAAAAAAGAAAATTAAAAATAATTCAAATAAAAAAAAAAAAAAAAGAAGGGGGAGGAGAAAATGAGGATTTGTAGAAGTGTGAGATAAAAAAGATCAAGTAAGGAAAATATTTTTCACTTTTCAAAAGTGAAAAACATTTTTCTCTAATTTAAAAGACTTTTTTCCTTTCATAAAAAATGTTTACCTCAAGCAATTCATTTTCCATTAAACAAACGCCGAAAAATCCAGAAAACATACTCTTAAAAATTATTTTCCACAAAACGAATGGGGCCTTTGTGAAGTTTTCTTGCATGGCTTGCCGGCGCGTGTATGAGAGAGAGAGAGAGAGAGAGGAGCCAAAATTTATAGCCAAAACGAAGACCAAACGAAGACCAATGCATCGCCGCCCCCAACAGGGAATGGAAATTGGTACGACGGTATAAAGAACGAGTAATGGATTTCTTTTTGTAAAATAAATATAGAATAGGACCAGACTGAAAAAAAAGAAAAAATGAAATTTCTTGATCAGAATCTCTTGCGAGATTCCAGCTCGGACAAATTTATCTCTACAAGCAGTACAGTTTATGTTAAATGGAAGGAAGTCCAAACAGTCAGCATAAATCACAAACCACCAGCACTTCATGGGTATATGCTATGTTCTACCCATTCTATCCGACAGACCTTCCGACGACTAAAAAACGTCCCCCGCCTAGGCGAGCCAATTTCATCAGAAGATGGATTGACGAAGATGCATTGCGTGTTCCAATCCGATGCTACTGCTTTCTGGCCGACTTGTCGCGTAAAGCTCGAAAGAGCAAAGGGATTCCACCGCTCTAGCTCCCGATAAAGCCGAGCCGGTGAAGGATCACTGCCAAGAGGAGCATGCATATGGCCAAAATCATACCGGGCCGCCCAAGCAACCAGTTCTTGGTCTTCTTAGCTGTCTCGACTCCTCTTTGAGCCCTGTCTGCCCAGCACATCTGAAAAACATTTAGGACAAAAAGGCAGGTTATTTAAAAAGTTCAACTGGAGTAACGTCAAAGACACAGTCGAGAGAACATGACGCGCTACCATCCTAACGAAGCCCTCTCAGTAACAGGGAAAAGCCAACCACCTGTAGAAGGCTAGAAGCCAACTGACCAGCACCCGGCCCCCAAAAAAAAATAAAAATTCAAAGATGCAGGGAAAAGAATTAACTAACTGAGCATAAAGTGTTAGCCTCCTAGGCCTCACAATAGACAAGGCAGACCAAATGCTTCTCAGCCACCAATGTCTCACTCTCAAATAGTGCAAGGCACACAATATATTCTGGTTTTATGCCACAATATAAAAGTAAAGTATGTGGTGAATTGCAAGGAGCAAGAATATCAGACAGAAGAATACCATCTTGTCCAACATCTCTGGTGATAAAGAAGACATTGCTTCCTGGGCTTTTGCAGCGTCTTCCGGAGAAAGCTTGAGTCCAAACTGTTCGCCCATGTTTGCCATCATCTCTGGACTCATATTCTTCATCATAGATGTAAACATCTGCCTCATAGCTGGGTCTTTCATTTGATTTCTTATCTGCTCTTGCATATCACCTGGTGATGATGGGAAATTTGATAGAGGAGAAGATGAAATATTCCTTGAACTTGAAGGTATGTGATAAGATGAACTCGGTTCACTTTCACCCGAAATATGATTCAAATTGGCAGCCAAATTCGGCCTAGAGCTTGAACTTGCATGGTTAGCATCCAGAGAAGGGTCCTTCCCTCTTGAAGAAGATGCCATTTCAAACATCCTCTGAAGATCATCGGGTGACATCTTACTCATCATATCGCTTGCAGTTTTTAACATGTCAGGCGACACATTAGGAATTGATCCATGTCCAAAGCTATTGGAATTACTATCTGAGTTTCTTGTGACAAAAGGGTTTTCCCCGGGAAACGATGAAGCCAGCTGAATCATCTTTTGGAGTTCTTCTGGTGACATCTTGCCGATCATACTAGAAGCGGTCTTAATCAAGTCAGGGGATACCTCTCCAGCATTTCCCGCACCCATTGCAGCCAAAGTTGTGGGATCAGCATTAGAAATAAAATTCTGGAATGACCTATTGAGTACATCATAAGAATCAAAGTCAGTGAATCCATTTCCATATCACGATGTCATGATTTCTGCACTGTAAATAGACATTCAGTTATTTGAATCAATTTCACCACTTTGTCCAGTGATTTGTGTCTAGTTTGAAACCTCATACATACATCCATTTCAAAAACTTTGAGCAGAATGGTGTAAGAATACCTGATTGCATCTGGGTCACCTTTCAAAGCTTTCAAGCTTTCAGAATTGGTCATTTGACCCATAATATCACCATTAATAGGACCCTTGTGGGCATCCTCTGATTCCTGATGCCGCTTCTCTGAATATTCTGATGGGCTTTCATGGTTCACAGAGGCCAAAGTCTCATCTTCTTCAGTTATTTCCTCAATTACCACCCCTATTGATGATTGACAAGTAAAAGAAAGTGCAAATTCAAGATTCAAAACTGGAGAATTTACAAAAAGAGGGGATGAAAGACCCAAAAGTAGCAACTCAACATGGATAACGTACCTCCTGGTGCAGAACCACCTTCTTTGGTCAAACTTTCCTCAGTATCCCTGCGTGGACCATTAGAACAAACAGCCTAGTTACATATAAGCTACACAAATGATACTAACATAGATGACACTCACAGAGAAATCAGTATCTCAATCATCCTAGGATGCATTGAATTACTGCACACAAGATAGAAACTGGAAAAAAAAGAGAGAGAAAGAAAATTTGAAGCACACAACTGGCCAGGCAAATTGAGAGTACACATTTTTCCAGAGAATAATGGAGAAGGTAACCATGTTACACAATACTCTTTCATACACATAGATCAGTACCTTAGAACCTGCGCAATTGTTTCATCATCAGGAGAAATTTCATGTGCCTTTCTCAAGTCAGAGACCGCATCCTGAAGGTTTCAAAAACTCAGAATGACAACAGAACACAGATGCAAAATGGATATAAGAGTATAAACGGTAGAGTACCATCAAAGGAAACTACAAACCCCCAACAGAGACATTTTAGGATACAATTATACTCACCTTCAATTGACCTAATTCTCTATATGCTTGGCCCCTCCTGTAGAAAGCTTTGAGATTTTTCGCCTCACATGCTAAAACCTGATATAGCACATGTCACTTGGTCAGCGAAAAAGAACTTATATTGGTAAGTAGGTTAGCAGAAAGGAGTTGTGACAACAAAGAGAGAGAAAGTGATACTATTCTTGGATAAGTGCTGTTGCGTATGCATTTCATGATTGTTTTCCAAATACATCTCACCCTATTTGCCAGCAAATTCTACTTTACAAGTCAATATGATGAGATGTGTTTGCAAACACACCGCCATTACCCCAAATTATATTAGTCAGGGTAAGAAAGGATATGACTACCATACCTCAGAGCCTTCCTTTATGCATTCCTCATACTGCCTCGTTTTCAAGTAGCAGGACATCAAGTTAAGGGAGCATGCCAATAAAAGAGTCTTGCCTTCAGACGACGGAATTCCTTTTAAGTTATTCTTGGCCTACATTTTGATTAAGGCCAAAGATCTGTAAGAATCCCCTCGATCCAAGGAAAAATAGCCCATTGCGGAAATCTTTAGTGTGAACAAGCAGAAATAACTTACACGTGAATACTTCTGCAAGGCATCCTTAAACCTCCCCTGGCTATGAAGTTCATTCCCCTGCAACATTGAATTAGATCAACATGTCACACATAACATAGCAACACTAGTTAAAGCAGCATAGAGAACATCTATTGCAGTCACATCTGCTATGTTCCAAACACAGAACTTCTAAATCAACTTTATATTACTCAAAATTTCTTGGAAGTAAAGACTTCTGAACACGCAAATTGAAATTCCCAAGTAGAAAAAATTAGATATCATCTAGCAAACGAAAATGGCATGTATCTGTTAGACCAGATATGCTGGTGCTCTAGATGGTCTTCCTATTGAATGTTGGTCCAAAGAGAACACCCCTGTGAAAAATGGAAAAAGCCTCACTTTGAAAAATTTAAGCTCAAAACCAGTGCTTCGTACCATACATCATCTCCGAATTCCTTTCTTTTATCCAATGCAAGAGCAGTTTTTGAGAACAATCCCTTAACCATCATCACAAGCAAGGACTTCACGCGTCTAATATTCAGCAACAACAGATGCTGACATCACATGACTTACAGGTTACCTCATACCTCTTTCTTGAGAATTTTAGCTGCATTGATCTCATAAGTCATCTGGGCATCCGCACGAGCACGTACAGCTGCAATCTCCTCAGGGCTAGCATTAGCCATCTTCTCACCAATCTCAGCCATCTCCTCAGGACGAACATCCTTTAATTGTTCTGCCGCTTGTCGTAAATCTTCAGGCCTCATGTTCTTCATGCTCTCAGAGGCCATTCTCATCAATTCAGGATTAGACATCATCTGCAGTGAACGATGCACCACATCATGAAGAATTCGGAAAGACCAATCAGTTGGAACTGGAAACAAAGAGATTCAACACAGGCCATGGAAGTAGGACCAGTCAAAGAGTCCAAAAGAATGGGCATCTTTACAGTGGCGTCAAATGCAACGGGATCATTTTACTATCTGAATGGATAATCGATGCTATTGCATCATATTATCTTAAAACAAGTCTCGAGATATGGATTACTGTGAAAACTTTCTTCAATAAAGGGGAATAAAGCAGACCAACTTCACTATTCCACCCTTAGGATATGCTGCAAATGCTTATTCGTCGGATAAAAATAATAAAAAAATTCCCCCACCCTGAAGAAATAAAATGCAGAAATCGAGCCACTTTACATTTACCGCGCAGCAGCAGCATCTTATGTCTAATCGATAAGCTTTGTCACAAACCTTTATTTTCCAAAATTGGATAAACAATTGAGCAAAATCAAAACTATAATTTATTCCTATCTTTAGGAGAAGTCGCAGAAAAAAGTTAAATTCCGATTCCCAACCCCGAGGCAATTCCTTTTCTCTCCCAAAAGCTGATATCTAAGCAGTAGTAATATAAGAACAACTTGCATTTGATATTTAATCGCGATGAGCTTCCTTCGGCAGAGGCGTAATCTAGGTAGCCATTAGCGCGATCGGGAGCTCCCAATCCGACAATCCTCAAACAAAAGGGACAATTCAGGCAATTCGCCGCGGAATCGAACACCGGAAAACGGCATCCGCGGCTCAAAAGAGAAGGCTTTCGGAGATGGAGATGAGGAGGAGGAGGAGGAGGAGGAGGAAGGGACGCCGAACCTGTTGCTGGATCTTGGCCAGCTCGGCGGGGGACATGCGGTTCATCTGCTCCTGCGCGAGCTTGAAGAGCTCGGGATCCATCATTCCGTTGAACATCCCGGACCCGACCGAATCAAGAAAGCACACCGGCGAGTCGAGTTCCGACGGCTAGGGTTTTTAGTCGATCGGCTTCGAATGGAGATAGAAAGGAAGACGGAGGTACGGCGAACGGCGAAGAGCAAATATACGTATATATATATACGCGGATCGGGAACCGGCGGGCGAGCGATCGCGCGGCCAATCGATGGAGGAAGCTTCCGGGGTCGGGATCGAATTCTGTAGGAGGAGATGGTCGCCGGGGGTGTTTTAATTTATTAGAATACAAAATTGGGGTCAGCTTTGGGAGGTCGCCTACCGGGCCTGAAGATGGACAGGACCCGGAAAGAGGGAAAGGTAAGGAATGACCGAATATGCCTTGCTTGGCTTCCCCGAATTACCGGATTACCCTCGGTAATCTGCAGTTTCCTTCCTCTCTCGGTAAAAGGAGTTCGTTTGGGGATTTAGTAAAAAGCTAGACCCCATCCAACGGGTGGGTCCGGCCCGGCCCGAATGGCCTCGTGTAATCCGTTTTGAGTGCTTATAAATTATTCTCGATAACAAAATAAAAAATAATCATTTTTTTAGGGAGGAGAGAGTTTGAATTTCAGCGCCATCATTAGAGATTCTTAAGTGTGGCGCACCATCATGGTGAATTCTTAAGGCTAGTGCCGCCTTTAGTTTACTAATGTCGCATCTAATTTACTTCTTGATTGGTTGTACGGAGGTTCGAATCATAAAAAATAATAATTATAGTAATAATAATTTATAATAAAAAATTATTCAGTATTATCAAACGCGTCCTTAGTGATTTATCTCTAATCTAACACATGCCCAATGAGGCCCAATCCTAACCCATATTGCTATAACACCTCCGTGCTTATTGGAAAAACTCGTATCCAAATTAACATGATTGTGCAAAGCGAGCAAGCACAAGATCAAGCGACGATAAAAGAGAATGAAGATGTTTTAAATCCATGTTATATTTAAATTATCCTTTTACTGAATATAATTAACATGTATTACAATTCAATCTATTCGTATGGATTAATAAATTAATTTACGATCCATTTTGACAAGTCAAAAGGAAAACATGTCTCTCTATGCTGATCATTTGTACACGTCTAGTTACTTATATAGAAATTGACTAGAAAATGTAAGCGATGGAATGTAATGGACAAAGTTAGGAATTTTTTTAGAAACTATTTATTTGTATGAATGGTGGATTACGAATGATGTATTGTAGATTCTCTGACAGTCTAATTTGAACCGACAACATAGGAAGGGACAAAGTTAGGAATTTTTTTAGAAAGTGTTTATTTGTATGAATGGTGGATTGCAAATGATGTATTGTAGATTCTCTTACAGTCTAATTTGAACCGACAACATAGGAAGAGAATCATCTGTACTTTTTTCTTTTATTTAGATAGATGATCGGTGAAGTTATTCCCTCTGAGTGTCCTTAAATGGGTCTCGTATCCATTAATGAGATGCTCAAATTGAGCTATTATAAGTACTTAGTCTACGGAGAAAAATTGAAGCCGCGGACTCCAGTGGGTGACAAGATATGATGCATTTATGATACGAACTCCTATGTATAATAGACAAGAAAGGTGCTTGGATGTGTAAAAACGTGTCTAAATTTAACTAAACTTATGGTATTGACATGAATAGCATGTTAGCTTGCATACTTGATTCGAGCGTGCCTAAGCACATTTTATACGAATTAAAAGGGTAGTTGGATCGCAAAACGTTAATATTCATGTATAAATATGTTAATCTTTCTACAATACAAACTTGTCTAGGCTAAAATAAATGTGCTTACCTACTACACATTGTGTGTCGGAAAACTACATCGAGTTAACGTAGCTCCCCCGACATTGCAAAAGGTAGGAAGTCTTAGCACATGAAATAGCAAATGTCAAAAGCACAAGTTGACGGAATGCTTACTCACTAGTTGGCTCGAATACATGGTCTCTTTTGCCATCAGATTACCACTCTCAATGGTACATGAAATCATTTATATCTGAAGACAACATATTACACAAATTTCCCAATCACGAACGCATGCTAATAATGTAACATTGCTTTTTATTTCATATCGACTTGTTTATTTTGAAAGTTGAAGCTATCATATTAAAAAAATGAAGCATGTTTTATTGTGCACGATCCGTTAATAAAAATGGCCATTTTGACAGTAAAGTCTTGAGCACGCGATACGATGCATTCCTAAAAAATAATCATTTAAAGTCATTAGACACACATGATAAAATGGCATTTTGAAATCGAGCTCGAGACTTAAAAGCTTGAAATTTAGCACCCAATCACATGCTCCAAAAGACTTAGCTTTTCGAATAGAATGTCGAGCCTCTTTCATTGTGGAATCTTGACCAAGTGCTGTAATTTTCAAAAACGAGCTAATAAACTTTTAATTCATTTGGATACTCATCCAAAAAATCTTGAAATTACTATACAACAACCATTTCAAGTAATAAACTTTTTAATCTATGACCTTATTTGGTAATGTATCAAACAAGTACTCGATGTTACTCTTTTGTTCCTAGAACAAAATATATATATATATATATATATATATATATATATGTTATGTAACTTTTTTATTTCCAAAAATAAATTTGGAATGGAATAAAAAATTAAAAGAAAAAATTGCTTCTTTTTTTTTTTGGAAAAAATTATAGAATGAAGCCTTTGCTCTTTTTTTTTTTTTTAATTTGATTCCTTTGTTTTCTTTTTTCCTTTTCTTCTTATTCCCAGCTAATTGTTAGCCTTGGCCATGGCTAACGATCGGCTAGATGAGAGCCGAGGAGGTCGAGCAAGGTCGAGCCTCACGTGGCTAGGCCAAACTTAGCCTTGCCAAGGGCCGACAACTGACTAAAGAAAGAAGAATAATAAAATGAAAAAAAGAAAATAAAAGAGGAAAATGTAATCAAATTGTTAAAAAATCAAAAGAAATTTTAAGTTACGTATAATTTGAGAGTCGTATCAAAAGAATTTCTATTCAGAGAATATAAATTTTGAACAGTTACTAAACGTATTTAAATGCTTATAAACTTATCTAGGAAACAAAATTAGAAAAAACAAATTTGGAGCATAAATTGTTACTACTACGAACATAATGGTTACCAAATATATCTTTCGTCATAAACATCTCAATTGTCAATTTAGTTGTATACATTTTATTTGTGTCAATTCAATTTTAATTTTTTTTAAAGTTTGACACTTTTGTCATAAACTTATTATTTGGATAATTGGGTAGAAGGATTATAGTAGCAATTCATCAAAAGATTTAGGTTTTAATCGAAAAATTATCAAAATATTTAAAACTAGATGACATAATTAAAATATTATAATTGAATTTATAAATTGTTAAAAGGTTTGTGATAATTACAAGTGACAAGTTTATGGTTGAATTGATTGCCGTTCAAGAGGTCTATGACTTTTTGGATATTTGTCCCTAATTCTTTCCACTTTTCTTCCAATTTTCCGATGAAAATATCGAGGGCAGATGATAAACGCAAGGAAAAATCCATTATATTCCGCGAAAAAAGAAAGAAAATTCTGCAAAAAGGAAAGAAAAAGAAAAAAAGACCGAAAAAAAGTTGAGAGAGAGAAAGAAGAAAACGAACTCCCGCGAGCTCCTCCACAAGTTCCCTCTCCTTCCTTCTCTATCCATGGCCGCTGCAACCGCGCTCCACTCCCTCTCCTCTCTCTCTCTTCCCACGTTGTCCCCCTCGCCGCCGGGCCACGCGCCGCCGTTCCTCTGCACCTGCTGCTGCGGCGGCGGCCTCCAGCACCCGCCGCCGGTCCCCGCGCTAGTCTGCTCCTGCCTCCCCGAGCTCGGGCCGCTCCGGCCGGCGGGTGGCGACCTCCTGCTCGCCCGCCCCCTCCTGCTGTTCGGCGGGCTTGACAGGACGCTGGACACGCAGACCGTTCTCGCCACCGTGAGCGTCCTCGCCGCCATTGCCCTCTCTCTGTTCCTCGGTCTCAAGGTAAGGTGGCGCGGCGGTTGAGTTTTTGGGAACGCGTTGGGGTTTTTGGTGGATTGCGTTCGAACCGGTTTGATGATGATGATGACGATGGTGATGATGATGATGCAGGGCGAACCTGTGCCTTGTGACCGATGCGCTGGCAATGGTACCCTCTCTCTCTCTCTCTATTTGTGCCTCGTTTCGTCTGGAGATTCGTTTTGACGGGATCGAATTGGACGTGAATTTCTTTGAGTGATTGGAATAGTCGGTTCATTGATTTCCTCAGTTGATCAAACCTTCCATGACTTTTTCCTCCTGTAATGCCTGATGTTGAAAGCAGTGGTATCTACAGATAGGAAATGGTCGACATTTTCGATTGCATTGCTTTGCGCTTGCCCTATGGACGTGTATCTGTCATATAGTTGAGAGGTACCGAAATGGCGCCTTGGCATACCTATAGTAAATGGCTGGGAAGGCAATGATCTTCTTTCTGCTATTTGACGCTTGGTTATACCTGTAGTAAATGGCAGGGGAGGGAAAAGGGTTGAAATGATTTGTATTCACTGATGTGTGCAGGTGGCACAAAATGCGTTTTCTGCGAGAATGGAAAGATGAAGCAGGAAACTGGCTTGGTGGACTGCAAAGTATGCAAGGGAGCAGGTAACGTTATAACTAAAGCATTCTTAGTCGAGATCATATGCGTGACTGAACATGTTGTTCAAACTGATTCACATCTTATATGCCTGTTTATCTCTAAACGGTGATAGATGAAAGATTTCATCAGTCTTGTTCGACTTTGATGATTATCCAAGTCCTTTCCTACCACCAAAGGCAAAAAAGGGCGATCTGTGTGACTGAAGAAAAGAAATTAAGTCAAATTGTGTCTATGCCTTCTTGGTTCTGCATAAACACATGCTTCTTTGAAAGATCTCAACAAATGAGTGTTAATTCGAAGTAAAAAAAAAAAAATTATGTTTTTGTGGATACCATAGGCCAAACCTACCAGTAGAACTTTTAGAAAGGCTGTAGCCTGAGAAAGGTCTTTTTTTAACCATATTGCCATTACTCTTATGTCTGTATTTTCCTTCTAATGTCTTGTGTATTGTGCTTTGTAGGATTGATTTTCTGCAAGAAGTGTGGGGGTTCTGGATACTCTAGACGTCTATGAGGTCTAATTAGACATTTTATCTCTCTTGTTTCAGTTCCCTTATTTATCAAAAATTATTTACCAGGATATTCTTCTCTGTCACTCTACTTTTGGCCCATGAGAATCTGCAGTGAGGGGGAGCTGGTAAATGAATGTAGTTTGTAAAGTTTAATGCCATTTTGCCTCCTAAATGCAATTCATTTTTTTTTAACACCGCCCCTTCATAGCTTAAACACGATGATTGTTCAGATGGAAAGTCGCATTTGTTTTCTACTGTTAATTCCTGATAAAGTGCCTCAAAACTGTCTATTTTCATGCATCAAACTAGTGAAGAGATTAATCTCTTGCTCTGCTTCTCTAAAATGGAAGTCCAAGTTTCACTTAATGTGCTAAGAAGCATGCATCTCCCATATGGCTTTTTCCCCCCAGCTGGAAATGTTTCTATGATATTGAAGCGAGTAAATGCATGTGCGGTTCCTTTTTTGTGCACTTCTATAATCTATCCTTGAAAGAAGATACATGGACTTCTGATTACTATTTTTATTATTTTTTAATCCTTGCATCTGGTGCCCTCATTAGAGCACCCGGAGGACTATATCTATCTTCCACATGTCTTTCCTCTGGCTTTTCAGATCTGTGGTCATTGATGACGAGCATTGCAAACAAGAGCGGTCGATGATTTCTTATTTTTTGGATATGATTTTGTTAATATGACAGCTTGGAAGCATATATAGCACTAATTAAACATTGTAGTGCACCCACATAGTTCTTTCATTTTGTTGTTCATCTAAGGGCCATATTGTTCAATGTTGCATTTGATTGCATTAGGCTTGGCATTTCTATTTCCCTTATTGTTGTAAAATTTTCTTCATGTATTTGTGCTGCTCAATTCTGGAGTCTGTTTTATGTTTCTGAGGCAAACAGCTCGAGCATTATAGATTGAAGATTTTGCTGGCAGCAGAAACTTTACTGCCAAACAAGCCTCTCAGTTTCTCTGGACAGCTCGTCCATATTAGAACTGAACAAAATATCTTCATATGAGATGACCTTTAGTCAATTTTTGGAACTCATTCTTTGTATGAAGTTACAGTGCATTTGTCGCAAAATCTTTTTGATGATATGTGTTGACAGTACACTCTTTCATGCTCCATGCATCTGCTCTTTCAGACATATACTTCTACTATGAGCTCTACTTTACAAACATCAGCTGGTTCAAGCCAGGAGAAATTCAAAGAGCATGGGTGCACATATTTGGTTCTTGGTAGGTCAATGTGCAGGTGGTAATGTCAAATTTCTTGCTCCATCGTAATATACCTATCAAACAAGCCCATTACCATCATCAGGCATACCATACTATCCGTGTTTGTGCTGTCTATTTCCTTGTAGACTTGTTACTGTGGTCTGAGGTCTAGTTGCCATGGCCCCCAGATGCTGATTCTGGATCTAACTATGATAATTTCTTATGGATTTTTTCTTTTCTTATAAGGTCATAAAGAACTGCCGAGAGTGAAACTTTTGTAGTACGTTATTCATGGTTGAGTTGTGGAGGATGTGAAAGCACTCGCAAGCTGCAAAGTATTTATGTCTATCCATGCTTGCATTAATTCTGCAATTGGATTTATGGAGATGATGCTCTTTGCTCTTTCGAGTGAGGTGGTTGTGAATTGCTGTTTCATTGGCTGCATTTGGGAGAGATTTTGTGAAAAGTCTTAGGAGATATGCAAAAGAATTTAATTAAACGTGGATAATGTTTGGTAAAATATAATTGGAAAGTGCATTAGGAAGCAATGCTGATTAAATGCTATCTGGAAAAAACTGTGCTTGTAAAGGATTTTAGTTTTCTGGAAAGAAAAGGAAAGAACTGAAGCTCAGATGGAAGCCGGATGCTTGTGAAGGGCTCGGACGGAAGCCGGACACTGGTGGCCTTGGGCAAGGGCCATTGGCAGTTAGGTCTAACTTCACTGTCTTTGCTTGTCGATGAGGGTAAATGTGAAATTTCGAAAGTTTGGTAAGCATTGTGAAAATGCTCAAAACTCAAAATTGGGTAGGACTTGCGTTGAGATCAAGGGTGTTGACAGGGAATTTGAGAATGCTGTTTTCAAACATAGCCATATAGTAAGGCACTAATTGGGTCGACTGCATAGGATGAGTTTATGTTTTGAAACGTTTAAAGTTAGAGTAGCACGGTAATTTTAATGTAGAAAGACATTGACACGTGCTAAAAGTCGTCTTTTCATCTTCCAAGCACATTAAGGATAGCTTAATCCGTGTCCTAAGGACAGGATCTGTCCGACTTAAGGAAACGATTAGCACATTTAACACGTCTCTTTCAAGAGGATGAGACGTCGGTTTGTGCGAACGTTAATGGTTGAGATTCCCCTAATTCTGTCCCATTCGAAAGTCCAAATCACGAGTTTCCGATCTCTCTCTCTCTTTCTCTCTCAGAGCCTAGGAGGATGCTTTCAACAATACGAGGCCGCTCTTATGCGGTCTGGGCAAAGGTCGTAGAGAGGGTGTCTCTTCGATGGAGACAGTGGAGGGATCGTAAGGGCGGAGGTTCCGTGGTGATGAGAGGACCTAATTCTTAAAGAAAGAAGCCCTAGGGCAGATTTAGGATTAGACCTAAAATTAAGGAATTTTTTAGGAAATTAGGCTGTGATAACAGTGAGGAAGATGAATTGAATGCTGGAGTATTTTTTTTTTGTCGGTTCTACCCTACTTCTATTCTAACGCTCACTCTCAAGATTTTTTGCCCTGCCTCTTTGTAAGATGTAGAACTTGTAATCCACTTCTGAAACTAATACATCCCCACCCCTACCCCTCAGAAGGTGAGTATTCAAACCTCACCTCCCCCTTTCGTTCACTTAAAAGAGGGCTAAGAGCCATCAATTTATTTTTAAATCAAAAGATCTCAATGCTTTCTCTTGCCGCGTTCTTGGGACAAGTGAAATTTGTTGGCTTTTTGACCTGTTCTTTATAATAACCACGAGATTTTTGGTTATAGTTATCCCGTTGCAACTTCTACCATTAAAACCGGGCAATGCAGCTTTTAAGGCCCTGTTTGGTAAAAAAAATTTCTGTTTCCAAAACAATTATTTATGTTCTTTTGTTTTAGGGAATGAAAAAATAATAGAAATCTATTTGATAAAAAATTTATTCACGAGAACAAAAGATTTATTTTTTTATTTTTGGAAATAAATTTGAAATAGAAACAAGAAATATAAAAACGTAGTTTCTTATTCTCGAAAACAATTCTTAAGAATCAAAAGAACAAAAAATAATAACTTATTTTTTTCTTCATTTCTCTTTTCTTCTCTTTCTTTTTCTTCTTCTTCCTTTTTGGCTAATTGCTAACCTTGGCCATGGTTGGTGGCCTTGCCAAAGTGTCGTTGGTTCTCAGCGACGCACGGCGAGGCTCATCCCCGACAAGCCTCGCCATGGTTGTGTGAGGCTCGGTCTCGCCTTGGTTGGGCGAGGTTGACCTCACCTAGATCTAGCTAGGCTGATTTCACCCAATCATTGGATCTCGCCCAAAAAAGAGAAAAAAGAAAAATAATAAGAAAATATAATAAAAGTATCATATATATATATATATATATATATATATTCTATCAAATGCATTTCTATTTCGGGAATAAAAATTTTATGAAGTTACAAAATGTGTTTTTTTGTTTAGAAATTATTTTTTGTTATTTTTTTTAATTTTTTTTGGTAACTCCGTAAGCCAACGCCGACGAGCAAATCCTAGAAGATGTTTAGAAATTATTTTCGAGAATAAAAAATCAGAAAAAAATCATTGCTTATAAAGAATTGTTCTTTGGAACAGTAATGTTACCACATCCTTAAAGTGTTTGGTAAACAATTCAGTTGCTGCAATACTTTTACGTCAACCTCTATCGATTTTTTGAAAGCAGCCATATCCAACTTTAGGGTGTTGCCATTTCAAGAGCTGGGTTATCAAAAATATGAATTACAATACTTTACAACATAATATAATTACAATTTAGCCAATGATATATTTTAGCCATACGAGGTCAAGAAGGGGGAACTTTTTTTTATTTTCTAGTAATGTTCGAGTTGGCTTTCATGGACTTCAACTCATCCACGTCCTTAAACAATTTTAAAGAGAACTTTCTGTCATTATCCATACACAACCCATCTCTTTCTGTTTAAGTGAAAATGACAATTGTTGAGAAATATTGTGAGTAATAAGGGTAAAATAGTAACTTAGTTATGAGTAAGGTTAAGCGCGCGCGCGCACACACACATACACACACACACACACACACACACACACACATATATATATATATATATTTGTAACCCTTCTCATTTTTTATTATCAGAATACAATTATCATTTACATGGTATTAGAGCTGCATTTTAAAAAAAAAAAAAAAAAGAAAAAACCCTAGCAACCTACGACGTTGGAGACCATTGTTCCGTCACCGGAAAAGGCCGCACCTCCGGCCAGCAACCTACAACGTTGATCAGCGCTGGACACTGTTGAAGAGCAGCGCCACCACCGATCGGAGGCTCTCGGCTCTCGTCGCCTCACGTGGCTCGTGCAAAGGGAATTGAGGTCCTATCCGTGCGTGTGAAGATCTATGGAGTATTGATCAGATCAGGCTGAGTTTCGGAGGAAGCCGGGCGCTGCCCACATTAGTTTCCTTCACAAGGAGCGCGAATTCCTTCCCTTCTCACGGATTTGATTGAAGCGGGAGGTCATGTCAACAACAATTGGAGGTTACGTATAAAGTTTTGTTTTGTCTGGACGTGTAATTGCAGACTTTTCTTTCGTTTTCATGCTCCAAGTTAGGTGCTATTGAGATTTCTTTAAAAAAACATATATCTCCTTGAATGGGCTTAGAATCTGCACGAAACCAGCCGTATTGTTGAGCTGGTTGATTCTAGATTATCAGAGTTCAATGAAAAAGAGGCAATATGCATGGTTGCAATAGCGCTCTTGTGCACTCAAACGTCGCCAGCACTAAGACCCCCAATGTCCCGTGTGGTGGCAATGTTCTCTGGAGATACTGAAGTGGCGACCGTGTCCATGAGGACAGGATTCTCGAGGATTGGCGCGCAGGAGAAGCTGTAGGAGCACCCGATTGATCCCCCCACAATCTTCTTGAAGTCGTCCTTTCTTTTGGGGAAGTGATTTTGAAGCAATCTCGTTCTCTTGGATGATGCTGAAGTCGTCCTTTCTCCTGTGTGAAAGCTAGATATCCTAACTGCTGGACATGATGGGATGCTTTCTCTTATATTAATTATTAATATTAAAAATTTTGTGCTGGCTGTGAGATACTGGAAAGGCTTCTAGAAATGGTGAATGATGGGATATTTTCTGGTGGTGGACGGTAACCTACTTTATTACAAAATTTTAGAAGTGGCCATTGTGGAGGATAGAGTTGCTGTTTGCACTTGACAGTGATTTGCATTGAATCAATAGAGATATTGAGAATAAGTATACTGGTGCTTTGGTGATTTGTATAATGATTCGATTGAAGCCTTTCTCATTGGAACTTTTGTGTATTTGATTGAATTATTGGAATTCGGTATTGGCAATTGTGAAGTTCATTTATTGGGCTCAATCATTCTTTATTCACTAATGGCGACCATTGGATCGACTTCCGGATCCCCTTTTGGTCACTTTCAATTAACATCTGTCAAGTTAGATGGAACTAATTATCCATCTTGGTCTAAAGCGGTTGAGGTCTATTTTACTGCCACTAGACAACTGGACTATCTCACGTCTACAATACCGTTTGACACGAATAAAGCTGCCGATTGGATTGCAGGAGATGCGATGATTCGGACCCTATTGTGGAATAGCATGGACCCTAAGGTCAGTCCTCACTTTATTCAATGTGACTCTGCTAAAGCAGTTTGGGATAAGTGTGCATTACTCTATTGGGGCAAAATAATATGATGCGAGTATGTGACACATTGGAAAAGTTATTTGATATTCAACGTGGAGATCAATCATTGTCTGATCATTATGCTCGATTCACCACTCTCTATCAACGATTGGATACTTATCTTCCTGCCTCGAACGATCCAAATGTTTTGGCTAAACGCCAAGAAGATTTGAGGGTAATATTATATCTCAAGTCATTAGGGCCTGAGTATTCATCTCTTCGTCAGCATATTACATTTCAGAGTTCTCTTCCCACAGTAGATGAAGTCTTCTCCCAAGCTCTCCGTTCTATAATTCCTGAGAAGAGTTCTTCCACGCCAGCAGTGGAGATTAGTGCTATGCTTTCTCATGGTTCTAGTGGGCATGGAGCTTAGGGACGTGGTTATCGAGGTCATGGACGCGGTGTTGTTTGCAGTGGAAGTCATGGAGGCCGTGAAGGGGGAGTTGGGACTCGTGGTACCATCAACTCTGGGAATAGTCATGGTTCCCGCTATTGCTATCATTGTCAAAGAGCTAGACATACATAAGCTTATTGCTAAACACTTCACCCAGAGCTCAAACCACCTATTGTTGCATACAAAGAGGTTGAGGATTCTCATTGTCCTCCCTCAATGACTCCACCAAGTTCAACTCAAGTTCTTAAGACAGGCGATTCAATTACATTAACACGTGCTGAGTATGATACATTGGTTCACTCCCAACAAGTGACAGGATCTTTAGCTCCTACTGCTACTCTGGCACAAACCTCTAAAGGTAATTCATTATGTTTGTTGTCTGCATCGTCTGATTCTTGGGTTATAGACTTTGGAGCTACCAATCATATGATTGGTAACTCTAACCTATTGTCTTCTTTTCACTCTACATCTCCTTCATTATCGAATTCAGTTACATTAGCAAATGGTTCACAATCTCAAGTTACCGGTATGGGAGTTGCTCATTTGAGTCCCTCTTTTTCTTTGTCATCTGTCCTTCACCTATCAAAATCTCCTTATAATTCGATTTCTGTTAACTCGTTGACCAAAAACTAAATTGTTCTGTGACCTTTTACTCTTCCTGTTGTGTTTTTTAGGATTTGAGGATTAGACAGATGATTGGTGGGGGACATGAATCAAATGGCATGTACTACATTGATAAGAAGGTGTTAGTTGCTGCAGCTGTGAAACAGACATCCATTGATGTATATCGGATACATTGTTGTGCTGGTCATCCACCACCAAATCTATTTCGACGTCTATTTCTTGAGTCTAAGTTTGTGAGTTCCTTTCAATGTGAAGCTTGTCAGTTTGGTAAACATCATAGAGCTTCTTTTCATTCCCATATTCAGAGTTGTGTGTCTAGTCCATTTGAGTTGGTTCACTTAGATGTATGGGGTCCATGTCGTGTGCCTGATGTCTTTGGATTAAGATATTTTGTTACATTCGTGGATGATTTTTCTCAAATGACTTGATTATTCTTAATAAAAGATCGTACAGAGATTTTTCATTGTTTTTAATTATTCTATTTCGAAGTGTTGAATCAATATAATATCTCTATCAAACATTTACGATCAGATAATGCTAGAGAATACCTTGCTACAACATCTGGTTTCCAGCCATTTCTGGAATCTCATGGTATTATTCATCAGACGTCCTGCTCATACACTCCACAATAAAATGGCGTAGCTGAATGCAAAAATCGCCATCTTCTTGATGTCACCCGCTGCCTCATGTTTCATATGCATCTACCTAAACATTTTTGGGGCTATGCTGTTCTTACGACATGTTATTTAATTAATAGGCTTCCGACTCCTGTTCTCCAAGGAAAGACACCATTCTCTATTTTACATCTAAATCGTTCTCTCTTTTCCTTACCTCTTTGAGTCTTTGGGTGTGTTTGTTTTGTACATAATCTTACTCCAGGTCTTGATAAACTGGATCCTCGTGCTGAAAAATGTGTCTTTGTGGGATACTCCCGAACTCATAAGGGATACAAATGTTACAATCCTACTCGTCGTCGTATGTTCGTGTCTACAGATGTGACGTTCTTTGAAGATCAGTCATATTTTTCTTCTCAGAATGTTCCACAAACACTTGGTGATAGTGATGACTGTGTACTACCAATGCTTCCATTGCCTTCCATCTCTCCAGCTATCTCCAGAAAATTTAAGTTTGCTGACCGCACCTATCATCGACGAAATACAGTTCCAACTATGACAGTACAAACTTCATCAGCACCTGATTCATCTGTTCTTCCATCAGTTGTAGTGCTAGCCTCTAATCCTGAACCATCCATTGCTTCTCGAAAAGGTACATGTTCTTATGTTGGTCGTCTTGTTGATCATTATTCTTGTCTTTCTATTGTGTTAGTACGCGTCATCCTATTTCAAATTTTTTATCCTATGATCGTTTATCTTCTACATTCTCTACCTTTGTTTCATCGTTGTCTTCTATTTCTGTGCCTAGCAGTGTTGCTGAAGCTCTTGCTCATCCGAGTTGGCGTCGTGCCATGGAAGATGAAATGCAAGCACTAATTCAGAATAGAACTTGGCAGCTTACTTCCTTACCAAATGATAAGCAAACTATTGGTTGTCGTTGGATGTTCACTGTTAAAGTTCACCCGGATGGTACTCTTGATCGATTGAAGGCACGATTAGTTGCAAAGGGGTATACTCAAACTTATGGTGTCGACTATAATGACACCTCTCTTGTGGCCAAAATTCCCTCTGTCCGTGTCTTCATTTCATTGGTTGTGCACTTTGGTTGGAACTTTCATCAATTGGATGTCAAAAATGCCTTTTTACATAGTGATCTGGCTGAGGAGGTCTACATGGAGCAACCACCTAGGTTTATTGCTCAGGGGGAGAATGTGGTATGTCGTTTACACAAAGCTTTGTATGTACTTAAACAATCTCCTCGTGCTTGGTTTGGTAGATTTAGTGATGCAATAGATCATTCAATTTTCAACTTTGTATCTTCAATTGGCTGTATCCTCCTAGTTGTGTACGTGGATGATATCATCATTATTGGCAGTGATTCAAGTGGTATTCAAAAACTTAAGCAATTTCTACATAAAGAATTCAATACTAAAGATATGGGACGTCTTCGATACTTTCTTGGTATTTATCCACATGCCGACAACAAAAGTATGTACTAGATATCCTTGGATGTCCCGTGGATAGATCCCAATATGAAACTTGATCTGGAGAATTACTACATGATCTAGCAAAGTATCGAAGATTATTGTGTTAAACTATCTTACTATTACAAGACCTTTATCTTGGGGATAATTTAGTTGCATGGAAAAGCAAGAAACAACATGTAGTTTCTCCATTTAAATACGCCGAAACTGGGCTGGATGTCCCGTGGATAGAATATCGTAATTTAGTTGCTGTATTTCTCAATCAAGGCACATGTGACAAGTGAATTACTATAGTTGAGAATGTTACCATCAGAGATTGGAATGTCACCATCAAATCCATCAGTGTTGTATTGTGATAATCAATCCGCTATTCATATTGCTTCAAATCCAATCTTCCACGAGCGAACTAAGCACATTGAGGTTGATTGTCATTTTGTGCGAGAAAAAGTTTAGAAAGGTGACATTATTCTTCAACATATAAAGTTGAAGGATCAACTCGCAGACATTTTTACGAAATCTCTATGGAAGAATAAAGTGAGCGTCTTATGTAACAAGTTGGGATTATTTGATATCTATATCCCAACTTGAGGGGGAGTGTTGAGAAATATTGTGAGTAATAAGGGTAAAATAGTAACTTAGTTATGAGTAGGGTTAAGCGCGCGCGCGCGCGCACACACATATATATATATATTTGTAACCCTTCTCTTTTTTGATTATCAGAATACAATTATCATTTACAACAATAAATAGGAACATGCAATTTGACTTGTCTAGTAACTTGAACATGTCAACTGATGCAAGGCACAAAAACCCCTTTGTTAAAATCAAAGAGAGCATTTGATGATTTGGATTTCTAGTCAAAACTGAACTTGATATTATAGAAGATAAAATTTACATATTCTGTACAATGATCAGTAAAATGCATCACAAACTGGCAGCTAGTGCGATCTCAAGTTTTTTTTTTTTTTTTTTTTGGTAAGGAATGCGATCTCAAGTTAATCTGCACTTCATCGCTAAAACTCTATCAGTCATATTCCAACTCGATCTTACTCGTTAAACTCAAGTTTTGTCCTCCTACTACACACTGCAAAATTGCCATAGCAAGCTATTTCTACCCATCCATCCGACAGGAACATCATCCCGAAAATGAATTGCAATTCAAACTAGAAATTTTCTGAATTATCAGCTCATGTATCCAAGTACTTCCGCTCCACGTGCTTCGCGTGGAAAGTGGGAGAACTCAATTAAGAAACCAAAGACTGACCTTTGGATGTCAACAACTCATTGAACAACTTCCTCTTCTCACTGACGAGCGGTGCTATCCTAGCCTCGCCTTCAAGGGCGACTTGATCTGACACAATGCACAGAACCTGTCAAAAATCGAAATGAGAAAGCAAATGCCTCACCTAGTTTCTGTGTCTTGTCGGCGAGAATGCCGAGGTAGCGCCACTCGATCGAGCTTTGCGTTGGAATACTCCTGCAGTTTGCTTGCCTCTTGTCTCAGCTCCAAGTAATCCTGCCTCACAAGCTGCATCCGGAAATCGCTCTTCTCAGAGCTCGGCAACAGAGAAGGAATCAACCGAAGCAAGAAGCAAATATTCGAACTAGGCAAATCCCCCAACTCAATCGGGAGCCAAAACAAAGCGCAAGGCGATCGGAGCGTTTGCTGGTCATTGGCGTTGAAGGAGGCGGAGGTCGATGACGACGACTTCCGCAACTCGAAGCTGCTCACCTCCCACTTCCACCGGTTGCTCCTCGGGTCCGACCGAAATTTTTTCAAAATGGCGCCTCTTGTGGACCCCACAAGGACACGTGTTGCCTTCCTACCACTTTCTTGTTTGCCATGCTGGAGCACGAGCTCTACCCAATATTTTCTCGACTCAGTACAAGTAATGATAAATGCTGACATTGCATGCTTTGTCCCTCTCCTCTTTGCAACGAAACTCAATGAGGTCCCCTTCTCTTTCACGTTTGGCCACTCTCTTTTGCAACAAGCTTCCATCTCTTTTCCTCTCCCAAGGCTATACCTCAATCTTCTCAAGCTTTCCCCTCTTCCTCCTTCGCCTTTGTGCTACATGACTTGTTTTCAGTACCATTTCTGGGCTGGAATTTCAAGAAGGTATTTGAACCTGTGCAGTTTCCTCTTTGTAAAGGTATAAACAGGCCCATGTGATTTAGCCATGGGAGTTTGAAGAGCTTCTATTTCTTCAGAACCAGAAGAGATGACATTGGCCATCTTTTATAGGGAGCTCCAAATCCAGGCGAATGCCCCAAACAACTTGGTGTGTCATGATACTTGATATGGGTTATGCATCTGAACCGCAAACATGGGCCAGTTTATACCTTTACTAATTTCAAAGCCCCTTAAATCTAGTCATGCTTCTAGTTGAAACACCTTCCCTGCGTCTAAAAACATAAGTGGCCCTCAATTGACGACCACTTTTATAATTTACTTTCTTCACAATTTTTTTTGTAGACCAGATGTCCTCTTTGTGTTTGCACAACACATCCTCCTTTGATTTCTTTTCATTGATTTGAGCTTCATTACTTTGGCTTTCGGCAGCCGTACTGGGACTACTTTTTCTGCATGAACGAAGAAATTCTCCATCATGCTCAGCACCACTTCCTGACATGCCCACAACGTCATCATATATTTTCTTCATCAAGAAAGAATCATCAAGATCGCCCAGACTAAATAAATCACGTAACTTTGGCACAGTAACATCATCAAGGGAAGTTGCCTCAAAGTAATTTGTAGTGCTCCTTGACCAGAAGTCAGTTTTCTCGGAAGCTGCAGCCTTAACTGAACCAGCTTGGACACTAGAGTATTCACCATAGCTGGAAGTTGAATACTCTGCCCAGTCATATGGAAATCCAAGCAAGAATTTGTTGCAAACCTATTCAGATCGATCAGTAAGATGCCATGCACTTGATAGGAGAAGAAACTATTAACTGAATTACAAGCAAACAAGAGTTATTGTTCACAAGAAAGTATTTTACATACCTTCGTGGAAAATCCATTTTCCAGGGTTCGTAGCCAGTTGATTAGACCACCAACCATAATTGCCGTGCCATCTGCTGTCTCAAAGGTGGTAATATCATGCCTCTTCACAATTGGCGCAGAGCAAAAAAGGCTTACTCTTTCACTGCTGTGATAAGTCAAAACAAAACTTGCTTAGGTTTCAACCATGACATGATATAACTGCTAACACAATTATGAGATGCAAAACCTTTATTAGATTCAAATACCTTCTTGAAATTCCAGCCCAGAAATGGTACTGACAACAAGTCATGTAGCACAAACATGTATAATTATCCCTTCTTTAAAGCACACAATTTTAGAGCAAAATGCATGGATACTTGGATGATGGAAAAGAAGAGCTTGTACCTATTTTTATTACATGCTAATATTTCTTTTCCATAAATATGGAGTACTTGAAAAATGTTGAGCATCACTGTGTTATACTATTTGCTCTCAGTATCACACATTTCCAAATCAAAAGCCTGCTTTATCACTGCCAATATTTCTTGTGCTGGATAAATGAAGTCCCCAATGACGGCTACAAAATATTAGGATACTCACCTGCTAATTCTTTTTTAAAAAATTATTTCTTTTTGTTAGATATATACGTATGAGAAATCTCAATATTATTAATAAATTTTAAAAGCATTTTTACTGCTTTTATGAAACATTTTGTATGATACATGGAAAACAAGAAAAATAGCATTTTTGGATTCTAATTTGTTTGAAGACCTAATAATTGATTGATTAGCCAATAAATCCCACACTTTTAACTTGGTCCTTCTAGTCAATCAAGCTAATGAATAATGCGTTAGGCATCAGGGAGTGCTAATAGCATAAGAGCACCTAGCACTTTAATGACATTGGAATGGATTCTATTGGATGATGACTTGAGATAACTGGTTACTAACCTACTTCGCTCAAGTACAATGTTTAAAATTTTGAAAGAGAGGTAACCCAAGAAGTTCAACCAAAAAATATAGATCTATCGCAGCAAGAGCTACATCTCATGAATCTCTCTCAAAACCAAAGTTGACACTACACATAAGCTAAGGGATTAGGTGCATGCTCTTCTACAGATTGTGCTTGCGCAGGATGGGTTCAGCCATATCTATAGTTGGCAATAATATGAGGGATGTATATGCAGTGTGAACAAATTTGGAATTACACATGAGAAGATCGATGGATGACAGCATTTTTACAAATGCATATATTAAACAATGCATATGTAGGACTGCGGCAGAATTTTTTCAAAAAAGAATGAAAACATATATATCTCAAAAAGAGAGAGAAGTGGAATACTCTCTATGAGCAAACCCTCCAATAGCTAAACCCTTTCCATTAGCATTGACTAGCCACCACTCGTTCAAAAACACCTGGGCATTAACAGTGACAGATGAATAAGGTTATCCAAAGAGAGCTACAACTTAAACAAGATGTTTCAAATATCCAGATATACTTGATCATATGACAAGGAGGATATAGCATTTAATACCCTATCCAGTCAAAATCATGTTTGACAAGTAAACTCCATGCAATCTTACGAATATGAAATCAACCTCACTCAAGTAAAATCATTATGGGATCAAAAGTCGACCATACTAAATTTCAGTCTACAAAATTAACCAGGAAATTTAATTCTCTACGCTATCTAATGTTCTTCAACTAACAGAGAGTCCAAATCAGATATATCCTAACAGCCTGGAAGGCAGAAAAACTAAAAAGGAAGCAACTTCACCAACAGAAAAACTGAAAATGAAGTCAGTTTCACTTAGTTGCTTGTTCGGGTGTAAAACTAAGGGGCTCTGTGGTCCTTATGTTTCTTATCCTATAAGCCAACAGGAGGCTCATATCTGGGAAACTAACCCTGAACAACTAAACAAAGATTTGCCTTCCAACCAGAGCCTCATAAAAAGCAACAAAGATATAACGCCCAATATCCCCACCCCGCATTTGTTGGAAAATGGTTTCTGAATTCCAACTGACCAAATGGCAAATCTAGTTGAATTTCAAACTTTTCTTTAAATATGCTGCTATATCTATGCACATCAGTAGTCAAACTGTGCATTAGTCTCAGAAACTTATTGTCCATTATTCTGCAAGCCACCTAACTACATTTGCCTCTTTTTGCAGCTTATAGTATTATGAAGTGGATCTTCTGAACTAAAAAGAGAAACTCTTTGCAAATCACTCACACATCGTTTTCCCGTCATTTCTGTTCCAAATCCAATTAATCAAAAACAATGCCATAACTTTCTTGTTCCCAGGACAAGTTGACTGTCATCCAAAACTATTCTCAAATATTCCACAAACCCATCTATATGAATGTTAAAAGATGTATTTTAACCTGATTGTTCGGAGGTAAAGATAGGGGCACCTGCGTCTGCGAAGGCAGCGACTTCATTATTCTTCCCACCTTGTGCACCTGCCCTTCTTCCTGCCTTCTTCCACTCCTGTCCATTTTCTTCATTTTCCACCTCTTCCGGACTGCGAATTCTTCTGCAATCGAAACCCATCGCTCGTTAACGGAGGAGGGTCGTTCCGGTAACAGAAAGAAACGTAAGAAAAACGCACGCATTCCAGTCGCGTAATCCAATATACTAAGGTACTGGGTTTGACTTCCTAGACCCAGATCTCTCCATGGCTAAAAGTCAAAACCCAAGAACCGCCGGAACCCAAGGGCTTTGCAAGACAAGCTGATGAACTAGAAGACAGTTCGAACTTGCATGAATCTCCAAGAAAACCCAACGAAAAGAAACAGAGCAAGACATCTCAACGGCTGAGGCAAAAGAACAAAAAGAGCATCAACATCATTCGACGAATCCGAGCAAAACCATAAAACCATACCGATCGACTCAGTGATTGGAGGTCGAGCGGCGTGCGAGAGAGGGGGAGGGAAGGGGAACGTGCGGAAGTTCGGAAGCTTATCACGAAAATATATTAGAGTTCTAAAATTTGTAAAAAGTACAAATAAACCTTAAGATTTGTCAAAATATTTCATTTGAGTTTTAAAATCGAAGCTTTTTCCGGTGAGGCTGTCATTTATTTTTTTGGATTTTTCTTTTTTAAATAAATTTTCATTTTTCTTTTTTTGTTATGAAAAATGAATAAAAAATCATTAAAAAATGTCATATGGAAAATAAAAATTAATTTTAAATGTCATATCAACATTTTTAAAATATTAGGGTTAATAAAAATGTTAACGGTGTAAAAAATCGATTTTATGACTCAAATGAAATATTTTAACAAGTTTTATGACTTATTAGCATTTTTTACAAATTTTAGGTATTAATCTTTAGCAAATATATTTTTGTCACAAATTTACAAGTTTTGAGTAAATTTGTCATAAAACTTCTTTTTTATAATTAGTCGGGGTAAACTTGTCACATGTTTTTATCTCTTTTGGGTGCATGGGGATAAAAAAAATAGTTTTTGGTAAATTTGTCAGCCCACCGGTTAATCAAATGAAATATTTTAACAAGTTTTAAATTAGTATTTTTTGCAAATTTTAGGATTCAAATACATTTTAACTTTCTCACCACTTATCATTTTTATCTCTTTTGGGTGCATGGGGATAAGGAGCCCACCGAATCCAATTAATAAATCTACGCTTTCGCGAAAAATTGAATGGTTCGAAACTTGTTTTTAAAAAGTGGTTTTGTAATAATTAATTGATAAATAATATTTTCATTCTCATTAATAATTTATGTCGAATATTTTAATGGACTTTGAAATTTCTTTTTATTCATTTATTTTTTATAAGTTATGTAATGAAGCACTTACAAAAAAAATGTCTTGATCGTTGTATTTTTTGTGGAACAAACGACATTTTAGTATATTTGTCCATGCTTTCTGAAAATTTATTTTTATAAAAAGTGCTTCTATTCTTGCACATAGAACTTTCGTGAACATGGTTTTTTTTTTTTTTGGGGGGGGGGGGAGTTATAGTAGTAACAATACTTATAAAAATGTAAAAATATATTAATTGAAAATAATATATATCATTTAAAAGATAATGAATATGCCAATTGGGTCCGCACTTATCAAGCATCTTTCACGACATATTTGCAAAATTTGAATTTATCAAATATTTTTTCTATTTAACTCAACTCAATCGATGGATAATTTTTCAGTGGTAATTGTCAGTTAAGTAACTTTAACTCTCATTGTGTCTTTGGCTACATGCTGTATTTGATTGAATGGAAGTAAATTTGCACCTATGATGTATTATAACGCATTAAGACTATTTTCTCTTTATTACTTTATAGATGTAGGAGTAGATTTTCTTTGTAAACACGTCAAATCACATATCGTGCATGATAAAGCCGTTTTTAATTGAAATTATAAATTTGATACTTTGTCATTCTTGTAGATGTAATTTTACTACTTATTACTTTAGATGGAATATCTATTACTATGTCTGTTTCTTAATCTTTCTTATCTCATAGGTCATTTTGATAGCTAGTTGAGAGATTTTACGCTAAACTTTAACTTTTTCTTGGAAAAACTCTTAAAATTCTTAGTTTTATTTGGAAAAGAAAAGACTCCCTTCTTTCAAAATATATTGAATTTGACGTCACTTTTAATATAATATACTAGATTAGGTTATCAATGATAATAAATGAACTAGATTTCGGGCACGCACTACACAATCACAGCTATTTTTAATATAATATTCTAAATGCTATCTATCAAAAAAATTCGGTAATGTCATTTTAAGAATAAGATGAGAACCGCCCACATAGAAGTGACAGGCACTTCATAGAAGCTACCGATCCATGTTTGCACAATTTAAAGTAGCTCTCGCGTGAATGGTAAATAGCTCCGAAAGCAAACAAATCAAGCCCTTCATTGAATATTTTAATAGAAACAAAACATCTAGACGAACAGCCCGACTTTGTAATAACCCATCAAAATGAGAAAACGACATCAGATTTCCAAGTTTGCATTTGGCATGTATAGCTTCTTGACCATCTACTAAAAATGGAAGAACACTCAGATCATAGTGAAAACAAGATTATTAGTCTAGCAACCATCCTTGGGATACACTGAAAGATCAGTGTCTAGTCTCCGCTCAATGAAGATGCAAGTCATTCTGTGCAAAGTCAAGATTCTAAAATGACCGCTCAATAATAATGGTAACAACTAACAACACATAAAGTTAACAAAAGAAAGCAAATAGATGTTATAATGAATGGCGAGACCAGTGGAAATAACCGGCTCACAATCAGACTCTACACTCATTGTTTACCATAACAAATCCCTTCTAATTTGTGGTTGATTTTGAATTGAATTTTTTTGACACTACCAAGAATAGATACGAGAGAGAATAAAAAAGAGGATTAAGAGAGAGAGAGGTCTCACAATATCTATATACCTCTCTCTCCTCCAGCACAATATCCTTATCTTTTGTGACTATCGCTAGAATCCAAAACTCCGCGTTGGTATGTCCAGTCATGTAGCCCTCTTTCGCTTCAAAATCATTGACAATCTGCCCAAGCTCAAAATTGGGACTAATTAGGAGCAGAAGATGAAGAAGAGTTTGAGAGATTAGCAGTGGTTTTTGGATCTAGAGCCAAAAAGATGATGACAACGACGAGAACAAAGGCGAAGAAGGCGGAGGAGGGGAAAGCTTGAGAAGAGTGAGGTATAGCCTTGAGAGAGGAAAAGAGATGGAAGCCAAATGTGAAAGAGAAGGGGACCTCATTGAGTTTCGTTGCAAAGAGGAGAGGGACAAAGCATGCGGCGTCAGCATTTATCATTACCTGTGCTCTAAACTCAATGAGGTCCCCTTCTCTTTCACGTTTGGCCGCTTTCTTTTGCAACAAGCTTCCATCTCTTTTCCTCTCTTAAAGCTATACCTCACTCTTCTCAAGCTTTCCCCTCCTCCTCCTTCTTCGCCTTTATTCTCGTTGTTGTCATCATCTTCTTGGCTCTAGATCCAAAAACCACCGCTAATCTCTCAAACTCTTATGCTCCTAATTAGTCCCAATTTTGAGCTTGGGCAGATTGCCAATGATTTTGAAGCGAAAGAAGCCCACACGGCTGGACATACCGACACGGAGTTTTGGGTTCTAGCAACAGTCACAAAGGATAAGAATGTTATGCTGGAGGAGAGAGAGGTATATAGATATCGTGAGACTTCTCTCTCTCTTAATCCTCTTTTTATTTTCTCTCGTCTCTATTCTTGGCAGTGTCAAAACAGTTCAATCCAAAATCAACCACAAATTAGAAGAGATTTGCTGTGGTAAACAATAAGTGTGGAGTCGGATTGTGAGCGGGTTATTTCCACTGTTCTTGCCATCCATTATAACATCTATTTGCTTTCTTTTGTTAACTTTGTTAGTTGTTACTATTAGTATTGAGCGGTGGGATATTGTCATTTTAGAATCTTTACTTTGCACGGAACAACTTGCATATCCATTGAGTGGAGACTGGACATTGATCTTTTGGTGTATCCCAAGGAAGGTTGCTAGGGGCACGTTTGGTAACATTTTTGTTTAAAATTTGTTTCAGGGAATAGAAATAAAAAAAAAAGTATTTATGTTCCGGAGAACAATTTTTGAATAAAAAAACTCGTTTAGTAAACTTGTTCGAGAATAAAAAATGAACAAAAACATGTTTGATAAATTTGTGTTCTTCTTTTGTTTCTTTTAATTTTTTAATATTTTTATTTTTATTTTTTTTTCTTTTGGCCAGTCGCTGGTCTCGGCCATGGCTGGCGACGGCCGACGAGGGTTAGCAACCTCGGCCATGGCAGGGGATCGGCCGACGAGGGCCGGCGGCCTCGCCTAGCCACAACGAGGCTCGCCGACCCTTGACGAGGCCAAGCCTTGCCATGGTTGGGCGAGCTTGGCCCCGCCTTGGCTGGGCGAGCTTAGGTTGGCCTAGATTCGACGAGCCCGAGTTTGCCCAGTCTTGCCCCGCGATGGTGAGGCTCGGCCTTGCTGGGGGCCGCGATGCTTTGGCAAAGTTGCCAACCCTCGATGGCCGATCGTCGGCCATGGCCGAGGCCGGCAACCGGCCAAAAAAAAAGAAAAAGAAAAGAGAAGAAAAAGAGAGGAGAGAGAAAATTTGTATTGTTTCTTATTTTTGTTTCAAATGTGTTCCTGAGAACAAAAAAATAGATTTAGAACAAAAACGCAAATAAACGCATTTCTGTTCTTTTTTTTTTGTTTCTTGAAACAAAAGAACATAAATTTTGTTCATAAACATAAATAAAGAACGTTAACAAACAAGGCCTAGACTAATAATCTTGTTTTCACCATGATCAGTGTTATTCCATTTTTAGTAGATGGTCAAGGAGTTATACATGCCAAATGCAAATTGGAAAATATGATGTCATTTTCTCATTTTGATGGGCTATTACAAAGTCAGGCTGTTTGTATGAGATGACCGCTTCTCGTCGATCAGACCCAATTGCTTGTCATAACCATTCACATCGTCAATCTTCTTCGAAAATGTTGTCATAACCATTCACACAAAATATCTTCATATGAGACGACCTTTAGTCAATTTTTGGAGCTCATTCTTTGTTTGAAGTTTAAGTGCATTTGTTGCAAAATCTTTTTGATGTCATGTGTTGACAGTACACTCCTTCATGCTCCATGCATCTGCTCTTTCAGACATATACTTCTGCTATCAGCTCTGCCCTACAAACATCAGTTGGTTCAAGCTAGAGAAATTCAAAGAGCATGGGTGCACATATTTGGTTCTTGGTCGGTCAATTTGCAGGTGGTAATGTTGAATTTCTTTCTCCATCGTTATATACCTATCAAACAAGCCCATTTCCATCATTAGGCATACCATACCATCCGTGTTTGTGCTGTCTATTTCCTTGTAGACTCGTTACTGTGGTCTGAGGTCTAGTTGCCACGGCCCCCAGATGCTGATTCGGTACAAATAATTTTTATAGTATAAATATGAAAAATCCTATCCATCTTTACCCCCATAATTATTTAATTCGGGCTGTATTCCTCTTGTATATTAACCAAACATGGTCTCTGGTTTGTAAATATGATCCGTATAATAGGGGTCAAGTCGAATAACTCAAAAGTTAAGGGGGAGAAAACTATAATTTACAATTCATGCCGCGTTGTGCTGAAATCAAACGAAAACCATCCCCCTTCCGCCACCGAGCGCCACCGACCGAAACCCTAATTCAGCAAAAATATTCTGTACTTGCTCTTTTACGGTCGCCATCATCGGCTCTCTCTCTCTCTCTCTTCACTGGACATTGGAGCTTCCTGATCCTGGCGAGAAGCATGGGGAGGAGAACGAAGCCGACGGCGGCGAAGCTCGGCGAAGGAGACGACGCGGAGCACGAGCCGAAGTCCGCGGCGCCGCTCGGCGGCTGCAGCGACGACGACGACGACGAGGAAGCGAACGAAGACCTGAGCCTGAAAATCGTCGAGAAGGCGCTCTCGGCGCGCGCCGTGAAGCTCGCCTCCGCTTCGCCGGGCGTCGACGTGTCGGGGGAGGATGACGATAGAGCTGCCGGCAGCGCGGTCGTCGTCTTGCGGGAGAACGACGCGATTAAGGAGGAGAAGGCGGAAAAGGTGCAGAAGAAGGAGCGGAGGAAGAAGAAGAGCAAGGGGCGGGAAAATCGGGAGCTAACTGTGAGTTCTTCTTTTCTTTTCGTATTTTTAGCTATTCAATTGATTTCCTGTTTGGTACTTCCGAAGTTGTTGGGGGCATTGAGAATGTCTCGTCAATCAAGTGAAAAGAAAGGATTTTGTGCGCGCCTTCTCTTTAAGCTGGATAATGTACTTTTGTCTGGAATGTCTGATACTGTGCTGGGTTTTTGACATTATATGCCATGAATGCAGTAAGGAGATATTTTGCACAAGAGTAATGATGGACTTTTTTTTTTCTTTTCCAGATTATTGATGTAGATGAGGAGGAGAAGGAGGAGGTTGTTAATGTGACAGAGGTGCTGGAATCAGTGGATCCGAAGAAGGTTGAGATAGCGGATAATATCATCCTGCGAAAGCTTCTCGTGAGTTCCACAATATTTGCTCTTGGGCCGATGTTATATAATGCTGCGCAAGTTTCCAATATGGTGGTTTTTAGTATCTGTCTTATATATTTTCTATCAGCGCGGGCCAAGGTACTTTGATCCTCCGGATAGTAGCTGGGGAACTTGCTACAACTGCGGCGTTGAAGGCCACACGGCAGTTAATTGTACATCCCAAAAGCGGAGGAGACCATGCTTCGTGTGTGGGAGTTTAGAGCACAATGCAAAACAATGCACAAAGGTTTGTAATGATATCAATTTCTTCGTAGGTTTATATGTTTTGTTTTCTGACTGGTTTTTTCAGATTATAATATCAAATAAATGTCACGACAAACTTTAGTCTTTTATATTAATTCTTTTTCACAACATTGCGCCGTTTTATGTATTTGGAAGTATGTTAGTATTCTAAACTAGATTTGCTGTGATAAATATTTTCAATTAAGCTGTTCTATTTACACACGACTCGTAATATATCATGCGTTGCCATTCTGTCTCAACCTTAATACCCCGCATTTATTTTTGTCTTGTGTATGAATCATTTGGCAATTTTCTTTTTGTGTAGGCACAAGATTGCTTTATTTGCAAAAAAAGTGGTCATCGCGCAAAGGATTGTCCAGAGAAGCAGAAGGCTGGCTCTCAAACTACTAAAATATGCTTAAGATGTGGACATGCTGGGCATGATATGTTCTCTTGTAGGAATAGCTATTCTGCTGCTGATCTTAAGGTCTCTCTCTAAATGATGCCAGAGTCTTTGTTTTATCTTGCAGAGGATCTTTTGCACCTAACATGGGTTTTGAGAGTTTTAATTGGTTCTGTAAATTGTTTTTTCATGTTCAATTTACTTATGCAGGAGATTCAATGTTACATCTGCAAGGAGTTTGGCCATTTATGCTGTGTGGATTCTGTTGATACTGATCCTTGTGAAGTTTCCTGTTACAAATGTGGTCGTCTTGGTCATACTGGTTTAGTAAGTCTTATTATCCTTGTGATTCTTTGCTTGTGTTTTCACTGTCCAGGCTGACATGTTTGTGATGTTCTCTTATGATCCTACTTTAAACCATCACGATCAAACTTTTGTTGTGGTGTGTGATTTGTGAACTTTGGAGATGTTGAAAGCATTTTTTTGGTTAGCCAAAATCTAATGATGACTTTCATGTTCTTACTGAAATTTTCTTGATTTGATAGCCCTGTATAATGCCATTTGGCCCACAAATTTCAAGTGCAGATTTAGCAGAACTTGATATATTATTGAGCTAGGAGTGCCAGTGAAATTGTATAGCATCTTTGCAAGAATTGCTGTCAAAAAGGCTGTCATTTGGATAATTTTTGTTGTGATGCAACTGAGACTTTATGATGCAAGGTCAATAATTAGTATGGTGTCTGATATAGCTCCATTAATCAATGGAGCATCATGTTTATCGAAGAAATAATGAATGCAATGTTACCTTGATAATAAGTTTGGATCTGGTAGAAATACTATTGGAGTGTCAAAGATTAACTAATGCATCTGCTGACATCATTTATGTTATAGTTTTTATAATGATGTTATTAAAGATCGCCCCATAAATAACCAATAACCACTGAGGTGGTTGACCAAGTTGGTGAGGCTTCCTCACATGGGTGTCAGGCTTTCTCACATGTGGCTTAAAATTCCCCTTCCTCAGAAGTTTAAATGCATTGGTCGCCCCTCTATTTCAAGAAATCTTAAATTGTCTGAAGCAAAGGTTTGGCTTGGGTGCTAGGTGTAGGGTTCTATCTGGCTTTGCTTCTTCTACTTGCATCGGTGGCGAGGGGGTGACGGGCTAAGCTGAAAATGAGTAGTAGTTATAGCTCAAATTGTGTATTGTGATTGCATGTGTGGAACTCTTTAGGAACAGCCAGAGCATTGCTGTTGCTACTTGCCCCTTCCACAGTTATTCTCTTTCAGAAAAAAAAAAAAAGAAAGTAACTATATATAATTTTCAATGTGCTGGCTTAAGGGCAATCAATATTTTAAAATGGAGCATTTCCTTATCAAGCATATGCAAGTCCTTGTACTAATTGGGGTACGGCATTATGCAAATGTCCTTACTTATAGGAAGTACACTTCAAAAATTTCACATGAAACAGAAATCGTTCATTTAGAAACTTCCCTTTGATAGTATTACGGGGTTGCAGTCTCCTTGATGAGCAGGTTTTTCTTATTTCATTGGAACAGGCCTGCTCAAAAGTTCGCAGTGATAGCATGGGCGATTCTACACCTAGCTCGTGCTATAAATGTGGTCAGGAAGGCCATTTTGCCCGGGAGTGTAGAAATTCAACCAGGGGTGAAGTTACACCTAGTCTCTGCTACAAATGTGGCGAAGAAGGTCACTTTGCCCGGGAATGTAGGAATTCAACCACATTTGAAGCAGCACCTAGTTCATGCTACAAATGTGGCAGAGACGGGCACTTTGCACGGGAGTGTAACAATTCAACCAAGGTATGGGGTTATGTTCAATGGGTGAATATCTATTTCACCATTTAAGTGAAGCCCTTTGGGGAGTGCTTTATTACTTGTGAATGTCAATTCTAATTAAGTTGACCTGCAGGAACGCAAGAGGAACCGCGATCTGTCAACACCAAATATGAGATTTCAGAGAGAAGATGACTACATGGGCTTTGACTCTGCACCTAACATTAACCAAAATTCTGGTAAAAAGAAAAAATTCAAGCATGAAGATAGGGGCCTTAGAACACCTCCCCAATCGAAACGTAGGGGTGGCTGGATCACAGAGGATCCAGAAGACATTCCACCCAGCAAGTTCACAAAAAGCCCAAGGTCTCCTGCAACGCCATCGCGTAAGGGTCACATATCTGGTTCCAAATCTTCAAATAAGTCACATGTGGTGCAGTATGGCTCCTATGGCAGCTCCAGATCACAAGGATCAGGCCAGAGATCTTCTGTGTACAATGGCTCATATGGCAACTCCAGATCGCAAGGATCAGGGCAGAGATTTTCTGCTTCGAGGTTTGGGAACTCCAGATATGATGGGAATAGGAGAAACTATGATTGGTGGTAGGAAGCTTCTTGTACACATATGAGTAAGCATTTGAAGCAGATGATAGGAGAAACTTACAGAAAACTAGTTTTTTTATTGGGGCCATCTTCTACATTCTTGTATCTCGCAAGTATAAATTACGAGGTCAGTGCTCATTTTTTAAGATATGTTCTGCAATTTGTGTGAACTGTCTACGGGATTAAATTGAAGATATCTTTCGTTTAGACCTTTTTGTGCAGGAGAATGTCGTGGAAGCAACCTTCCTCTAGTTGTCCTTAATATTGTACATCACAAGCAAAGAATTTTCTTCGACTCTTTTAAGTTTAGAGCTATTTTCCTCAAGTTCACTCCTTCAAATAATTATAATTCAATTATCTCCAATCTTTGCTGGAATTAAGAAACGCCATTTGTTCAGGCTACCAGTTTTGTATCCGATCTCTTTCTCCAGTAATTTTTATCTATAGCAATCCCTGGGTTTCTGAAATGATCGGCATATGTGTAGATAAATCTTCCAAATGGTTTTGTTTTGAATGGAAAAGGCGAAAAGGATATGAAACAATGGTCTAGTACTTGCGCAGGAAAATTGGCAATGTGGCAATTTCATCCTAGCGAGGAACAATTGTTCTGCGCTCACGGAAGTTTTTCCCTATCTCTGCATAGTCATTGATGTTGGACAAATGATATGGTTTCGAAAGATATAAATGGGGAAGGTGGATCTCCCATTTGAGCATCGTAGGACTGCGAGGATGTGTTCAAAAAATTTCACAGCGTCAGGATGGTGTCTGGAAAGATTAGAATCGAGAATGTAGTCTCTCTCGTTTTGTGAAAATCTTCTGGTATTTACTACTAGGGCTCTATCTTTTCTGAAGCATGGTCTCGCGAGGGGAGTGTGTTCTCCTACAGGGCGGTGGTCCTGATAGTTTGTTCCCCAGAATTTGCCCTATCCTTAAATTCTCTGGAAATATAGGCAATTCCTCTTCACTTTGCAATAATGGATTTTAATTCAATCGATGACGAGTTTAGTCTCATCAATAACTCCGAACCTCGACGCCAATTTTTATTTGTTAAGGAAAACTGATTCTCCGGTTGTTTGTGATCTTCAATGACCATTTTCAGTTTGTAAGAGCATTCATTCTGGGGTTCTCCAATTCTCAGTTTAGACAAGGACTAATGCAAAATGGCTTATGGGTGTGTTCAATGGGCATTTCAGCAATCCAACGGCACAGATCTACAAACACAAGCTGGCAAGGCAGTAAAGAGCTTCAGTTACTGTTTCTGGGTCAAACCAGATTTCAGATACAGCACCAAAAAATAGGAATGTCATTCATTATATGCAGAGCCTGACATGGCAGGTGCCGATTTTCGAGTAAAGGGCCGACCTAAAGCTCGCAAGACCTATCGAATTCACCTGGTCACATGTACCAAGCTCCCATTCCTATATGTGTACATAAGCACTTCCACGGCATCCTTTTTTATGCTCAAAAAGGACACACTAAACCTCAAATCCCTCTCCCTCTCCCTCTCCCTATTTCATATATGACCAAAACTCCCAAGGACAGATTTTGAATCTATGTCCCCTTTTGCCGGAAAGTACAAACTTTGCACCATCTAGAACTACTGCAAGCAACCCCTTCTCTCTCTGAATTGATTTGATTTGATTTGTAATCTCCTCCTTCAGAAAGTTTCCTCCTTCAACAAACCAAAATCTCCAGATACAATCCAAAACCCTAATCCCCACTTTCTCTCCCTGTGAATTTCTTGACCATCTCACCAAACCCCCATTTTTTTATGGGCCATGCAATCATGTGTTAACCTTAGGCACCCCCGCAAGGAGGCCAGACGAGAGAGCCCCGGCCGCCGGAAGCACCGCCATTCTAGGGTTTCGGATCCGATCGTGAGCCCCGAGCTCGGCCCTTTCTCTTCCGACGCGGAATGCCCCGCGATCGGACGAGCTCCCTCCTGTGAAGAAAGAAGAATTTTCCTTACTTTCTCCGGCGGCAATGTCGGACGACATGCTGTTGCATCTCTCCTCCAACTCGTCCAACCAATCGGACCAGTCCACCAAGTTCGCGAAGCTCGAGGCCCGCTTGGTCGGAAAGGCCTCCTTCGCCGTCACTTCGAGCTTGCCGCCGCCGCCGCAGCAGCAGCAGCAGCAGCAGCAGCAGCCGCAGCAGGCGCAGGCTCGGCCCTCGGTGTCCTCGGCTTCGAAGTTCGCGGACGATTTGGTCGCGCAGTCGAGTTCCAGCGACTCCGACGACGATGTGAGAGCTCCTCCTTTACTTCATTTCCCCTGTTGTTTAGGAGGCCGACGCCGGCAATGGCTTTGATGATCTTGCCTTTTGTGCTGGATAGATTAGGTTCTTTGCTCAGCATTGCTGATTATTTGGTTGAAATGAGATCCTCCTTTCCTTGCGAAGGTTGCTAGCCGTGATTATCGCTGAGCTTTTAGGTGGTAGTTACTCAGTTCTCATTTTGTGGACAATCAGCTGGATATCATACTCGTTTTATTTGAGTTGCTCGTCAATCATGATTGATCGATGCGTTACGCTTGTACAATGAACACGTAATAAGGTTAAAGTTTGATACGGTTTCCCGATTCTCTGCTATTGTTGATTCGTACACGTGTTTATAAGAATATGGTGAAATTAAATGGGGATGGCCTCTTGCTTGGTTATTGAATATATTCTTGGTCTTAGCAAAGGCCTAATTTACGGAAACACTACGAAAGGTATGATCACTTGCAGCTATTCTTGAGGCTCTTTGATAAGGTGGTTTTGCGATTTTCCAGTGGTATTCTGTAGGAATTTTTTTTTGGTAATTTATTCTCATGTTCTATTGTTTGAGCGAATATGAAACTCGATCTAATAGATGAACTAATTTAAGACTCTGGATTTTGTACATCATGGCTCTGTAAATAGTAACATTCATGTGGTTCATAGTAATTAACTATAAGTTGGGTTACTGTGGAGGTCTGAGGAGAAGCGCGCAATACTGTGCTCCTCTATAATGGTACCAGGGTATGCCCTGAGGAAAGGTTAGTTTGGTTTTTTGAGTTATAATTAACTATTCATTTTGTTGAAGATGATATTCCTTTGACACGAAACAATGGATAGAATAGGTTAATACCAACCTGATGATTTTGCTAATTGTTTGGTATTTATCTTGGCACGGGCTAATGTTGATGTCTTTGCTTGTATAACTAGTGCATGCTTTTCTGCCAAATTCATTCTGTTAGGGTGTCTTGCATGCTTGTTTTGCATTTTGAGAAATTCTACATGGACTTTCAAAGCATGTTGATTGTTTTCTATGAAACGACATCTGTGGGAGTGCTACTGCTATCTCATCTTTTTTAGTGGGTTGAGCCTGCAATCCAATTTTTAACTGATTTGTCAGCCTGAATATAGAATTGTCATTTGGTTTTACGTAATAACATCTTTCAATTTCCTTCTTATGCCAGATTGCAGGGGAGTTTCTTATACAAGCTAACACTCAGAAGCGGCAAAAGGTTCAAGCAGATGATAGTATAACTTTTTCAGAATCTGTGGAGGTATGACCTTGTCCATTGAATGACTATTGAATCTTGAATATTAATTTCTATCAAAACTGAGTCACATTGTTCTGCTTTTACTCCCTTTCCTTCATGTAAAAGTTCGGCTTTCTTACCTTATCTTCTTTTATGTTTTTACGTTGGTTCCACTCACCAAAAAGCAAATCGCTTTTATGGGACATATTTGTAGACAAAGAAACCTAATGGTCTGTTAATTATGACTCAGGCAGTTGATAGTTTGGCAAAGATGGCAGAAACCCTGGAAACCAAGGTTAATTTTGATGTTGGTAGGAAAAAACATAGTCGCGGTAGGTCACAGTCTGGAAGGGGTCGTGGGTCCAGATCTAATGATCAAACGAGATCACAAATTTCTGCATCAACAATTTCATCACTTAATGGACAGCTTGAGAACTCGTATCATAAGGTACTATTTCAACCTCTCATTATCATGTATTTTGGAATTAGCACTCTCTAGCATTTCTATGGAATGCATGAAGCATGAACTGGTGTTCATTGAAGTGGGTACTTTCTCATGGGCACATATCACATGATTGTTGCACACTTGCTAAATTTAGGTGTATGCAAACTGCCTCTGTAAGAATAAAAATTGAACAACTTATGGTTATTTACATTCCAGTTCAACCTGCTAAGAGAAAGGAGACAAATGTAGAGTGTCAACTCCACCGTTATTAGATCAATGTCATGATGTGGATCACACTTAGCTTTAAATGGAGATGTGCTTAAATGTGTTTTTGTTATGCAAATGTCTACAATAGAGCATGGTTTATCCATGTTAGCTTCTTCTGTTGATGTTAAAGGCATGAAGGTTGGGTTGAATAATTTAGAACAAAAAATTCAGGAACCCAGATGATCAAAAACAAAACTTCAGTGATGTCATTGAATATCAGATAAAAGGGTGTTGATTACACCTATTAGTAAAGAAAAGTCAATGTCGATATCATTTGGATGGTGAATAGGACATAGTGCTGCATGTATTAATTTTGAGAAGGCTTCGTTTGGATATGTTTTAACTAATGATTCTTTTAAAAAAAAAGACTTTGGTCCATACTGCCCTCTTTCTTCATTTTTCTGATTTTGTAAGCTTTCAAAGGACTGTGATGATTTTTTAGAGACTGGCAATTTTTCCTTTCACACATTTCAAATGATGTCATAGCAAATAAATACCTTTTTCTGGTAAGAGCTTGTTAAAGTAGCATGACAGGTCAGTAATGCAAAAAATTGCCCATTTTCTAAATGGTATTAATTGCATATTCACTCATCTGCTTTAATTGCATATCCCTTGAATATGAGTTGTGGCCTTTTCCGTTATGGTCAAGTTGAGTCTATCGAGGCGTAAGAGAAATCTTGTGCGAGTTTTAAGGGAGAACATTGAGATAAGTGAACAGTGAGCATTAGAAATTACTATCTGTCTTGAGTAAATATGCATCATAACATGAAGGTGAGTAGATTGTCTGAAGAACCTGCTGCAATCTCCTCTTCACTCAATCTTTACATTTGAAATTAAGGGAAGAATCTGATGGTTGTTACTATTTAATTACTTTTGTTAGAAGAATTCTTGAAGAGATCAACATTATGAATATCAGGGCTCAGCTCCCACTAAGTGTTGCACTTTCTGGAGATTTATAAACATAGATTTATCTTTGTTTCATGGTGGACTCTATGATATTCTGTTGTCAGTAGGCTGATAGTATTGTATATGAGGATATAAACGAGCTGATGCTGCTTGCAGTGTTAAATATGCTATCTTTTGTAGGCTTTTGACTGAACTTATCTGCAAGCAAACTTGTGCTTTGTCCTGTTTAACTAGTTGATTGTTTTGTTACATTCAGAAATGGAAATAGTAACTAGTCATTTATCCTCATTTGCAGGATACTAAGCCTAAAGAGCAATTACAAAATGACAGTCACTACTCTTCAGAGGTATGCTCTTTTCTTTTAATGTGATGTGTGAGTTATATTGAGATATTGATGCTCTGCAAGTGTCACTGTTCCTTGGATAAACTCAGAGGATATGGAACATTATGTAATATTTCAATTTGATAGATCATGTTGTTTGAATCTCTATATGCAACTTTTTAGCAGGAGGAGGTTTTATCTTTACGAGCAAAAGTGGCAGCATTGGAGGAGGATTTACGTAAATCACGGAAAGAGACATCTGATTATCAGAACCTCTGCCGGCAATTAGAAAAGGTGTGGCATTTAGATCTTTAAGGGACTGCAGGAAAGAGGATAACCACTAGGTGGAAGCATAAAAGCAGTTCAAAGACCTAACCACTAGGTGGAAGCATAAAAGCAATTGAAAGACCTCATCCAATTTCTCACCACCTCTGAACCCACCATCATTTTTACTCCTTTCTAACTGTTGTTGATTTCAATTTGGACAGGAACTTAAGGACCTCAAAGACCATGAGCAACAAATGAAGCCAAAGGTATGTGTTTGGCCTGAATTTGATCAATGACTTGCTGTGTCTGTGTTTTAGGAATAAGGTTTGGAGTTCTATGCAAAAACAAGATTTAGGCAATAGGCTTGAGTTGTGTGTGGAATCCCTAAATTGATAAGAAATGGTTGTACAGAGTATTTCAACTTTGAGGTACTTTGCTAATCGTCCATAGTACTTAAATTATTACCTAAAGGGTTCCAGGGATGCATTTTCCATTGTTCCTTTTCCTTGGAACGACTGCTTTGTTACTGGATTCTTTTCGTACAATCATAACATGTTGGGCTACTATTTGACTGGTTTTTACCATCCTTCTATGCAGAGAACTAAAATAATAGCTGACCTGTTGATATCTGTTTCAAAAGCTGAACGACAAGAAGCAAGGCTCAAAGTACGGCAGGATTCTTTGAGACTTGGCAATGTTGGTGTAACAAGGTATATCTTTTCTTTAGGTGCATGTAAATGATATTTCCTATTGAACTTGTTTTTAGAGCCTGAAAGATGTTAGCAGAGGATGAAAAAGCTTATGGAAAAGTCAAGATGTTTGAATTCACACATAAATCATCAAATGCCTGACCATTTAAGATGAAAAAAAAAAGTGATGGTGGAACACATCTTCCTTTTCTTTTCATTCCTTTCTCTCCTTTTGCTTGGAATCCAATTGTATAGCACGAGGGCTAGTGACACACCAGACTGTTTAAGTTCAGAAAGAGGGACTTGTTTTGCACCTGACTTTGGATATTCCACTTGCCTGGTCGCTGAGGAAAGCAGATTTGAGGCGAGGTCTTACTATAAAGTATTCTGAGGGCATTGATTTACCCAACTATGTGATTTCAAGATATTGAAAATGAGTCAAGTGCAGTATTAACACAGCACCAGTTATTGAAACATGTGAAACTTATCTTTTCACATGTCAAATTCATTAATTGTAGCTTTAAAAAAAATTCTAAGTGAACAATAAAAATATTCATATCACTGTTCTTTTGATAACGAAGTTCAATATGAGAAAGCAAGTCTAAATTGCTATTTGATGGGTCAAGTAACCTCTAATCTCTTTTGATAACATAATAAGAACTATGCTGCTGGTTAATTGCCTTAATTGTTATTTGCCATGGTTTTCCAGATTCAAAATTTGAGAATACTCAGCTTTTTGCCATATAATTTGGTTATTGTTTGTTTTGGAATTCCATTTCCATTTATTTGTTGCAGAGCTGGAACTCTTATATCTGAAACCTGGGAGGATGGACAAGCATTAAAAGATTTGAATGCTCATCTTGTATGTAGAACTTCTTTCTTGTGGATCTTCTTATCCTGTCTTGTGGAAGCCTCTTGCATATTTGCACTCATTTTGGTGACTGTTTCCTTGTCTTTTCCTTATTTCTCACTCTATCTCAATTAGTTGTCTCCATTCCACATGAACTAAAAAAGGGGGAAAAAATGGTTTTCTTGTAACTCTCAAGTGCTTGGTGAACAAGCATTTTTAGATTGAAACTTTCGTAATTGTCACCATGAGTTCACTTAAATGATCCAGTAGTGAATGCTGCACGACGGTGCACCATAATACACATGTTTTTCAAGAGTAGAAAGAAGTTAGGATAGAAGTTTGTGCCAAATTTAGCCATCTTCATCCTTTCATCTCTATCTTGATTCACCAACTTAGCTAAAAAAACTATAAAGCTCTGAAATACTTATATGAGTTGAAATACTATGTGCCTGTAAAAGAGCATTTTCTTCATGCTTCTGGTGAAACATTTAACACCCTTTTTGGCTTTATATAACTTATTACACTCATGTAACCCATTTGAATGGCAAAGAGAATGTTGGGAAGCCAGTTAGCACTTGTGTCAGAGCCTACAAATTTAGAAAATTAAGCTAGAAGAAGTTTGGAGTTTAAAATCTGTGGAGCTCATTTCCTATATGATCATCTTAGACACGATTGCATTTCTCTAAAGAAGCTTCTGTCTCCTTGCAAGTGGAAGTTGTGTCCTAATCTTTCAATGATTTTCATCAATTATGACAGAAAATTTCCCCTGGAATTCGTTGATTTTCCCTTGTTCTTCTTTCTGATCTGTTACTGTGTGTATTTGGTTCTTTAGAAACAACTATTGGAAACTAGGGAAGCTATCGAGCGGCAGCGGAAATCCTTAAAGAAAAAACAAGCTGGTGAGCTTCTGTTGCTAAACATGATAATCATCCTTTGCTGCATCTGTGTGGCTTTGGCATATTTGTGCAGTGTGATACGGAAATGTTGCGTGTATTTGGTCTTTGTATATGGGGTGAGTCTTAATACAAGGCATTCCTCATGACCTTACTCATAGCTATTAATACTTTATTTTTATATTTTATAATAGTCGGCAAAAATAGGGTTAATTCTTAAGCTGCTTAGCCAGGCTAATGCTTTAAGCTTCTGGACTGTATAAAGTTCCAACAAGTTCTAACTTCTGTTGCTCTAAAAGCTGTTGCATGTCTGCAAAAGTAAGTTTACCTCTCAGATTTCTTTGTGAAGATAAATTCTTATAATTAGTGGCCTATCTGCAGCTCTGAAACCTTCTGACTTTTGTTGCTTTGGGGCCATTTGTTATACACAAATTGTTTGAAGTACACTTTACTGTTGTTATGCTTATGCCATGCTTGGGAGTGTGCCTGTATCTGGCATTTTGATTATTAACCATGCATCAAGAGATAAATAAGGCACTGATGATTTGTAACCTCCAAGACAAAGGTGATGGACCCGATGGTGAAAATGGAGTTCCGGAAGAGGATTTTCTTCTCCAGGATGAGATATATAAATCTCGTCTAGCCAGCATTAAACGAGTGAGTTATTCCAATTATTCTGTTTTCAATACATTTTTACCAGTTTTTTGGGTTCTGCAAGCTTATTAAACTTGACAATCACAAGCGTTTTTCTCGACTGATTAGTGAGTTGGTTCCAGGAGGAAGAAACTATCCTACGTGAGAGAGATCGGTATGAATTTGAGAAGGGAAGGCTCATAAGAGAAATGAAACGCATTAGAGATGAGGATGGTTCTCGTTTTAACAGTTTTCAGATCCTCAATCATCGATATGCCCTTTTGAACCTTCTTGGCAAAGGTGGATTCAGTGAGGTTTACAAGGTCAGAGCTTTGTGTTGAACAAATTTAATGTTAAACTCTCTGTTGTACTTGTTCTGGTCATGGGCTTCCTTTTTCTCAGAAAGAGAGCTGATGACAATTTGGTTTTTGTCTATTTTGGCTTGTGTAAGAAAATACCCTTTTCAGTGATCTGAACTCTGAAGAAATTTCCAGCAGGCATATGATTTGGTAGACCATAAGTATGTTGCATGCAAGCTGCACGGGCTGAATGCTCAGTGGAGTGAAGAAAAGAAACAAAGTTATATACGTCATGCAATCCGCGAATATAATATTCACAAAACCCTGGTGCATCACCATATTGTTCGGCTCTGGGATATTTTCGAGATTGACCACAATACATTTTGCACTGTGTTGGAATATTGTAGCGGTATGTACATCTATCGATTGGTCGTTTGTTGTGCAGTTTGGCAACTGAGATGTTCTGTATTTGACATACAAAAGGCATCTGAATTGTCTATCTGCAATTCCCTAAAAATTTTCTTTTTTTTTTGTCCAGGTAAAGATCTTGATGCTGTCCTGAAAGCAACGCCGCTATTGCCTGAGAAAGAAGCTAGAATCATTATAGTGCAAATATTTCAAGGTCTTGTGTATTTGAATAGGAGAGTGCAGAAGATCATCCATTATGATCTGAAGCCTGGAAATGTTCTCTTTGATGAATTTGGTGTTGCAAAAGTGACTGATTTTGGTCTCAGTAAGATAGTTGAAGATGATGTGGGATCTCAGGGGATGGAACTAACATCCCAGGGAGCTGGGACTTACTGGTGAGTTATTCAATTTAAGTTGCATTCTCTTTTTCTGTGTCCCTAGCATGTGTTTATCATCACTGAGTAAGAGATGAAAATGAGGTTTTTATATATCTCTTACTTTAACCTGGGCTTGAAATAAAAGAAACTCTGATAAAACTGACCATATGTGGTAGGGGAAGAAAGTAAGTCACTTTGAGGCATGGAAACTGAAATATCTGATTTTGTTATCTTGTGCAAACAGTTCTTATCTTTTAAGAATGTGTCATACTTTCTTACTCTGTGATATGTACCGATGTTCAATGACTATGCCGCAGAGTTTTTTTTTTTTTTTTTTTCATTGAAGAATTTTTATACCAGTGCAATTTCTTGTGCTTCCAATGTCCTCATCTCTCATATTTTGGTTGTCACAGAACTCTGATGTTCACGTACTTTGCTCTTTGGCTGATGTATTTTGCTATTTATGTAACAGTTCCGTTCTATAACTTATTCCGTAGGTGTTGAGGCTGATATAATAATTAATTTCTTCCGAGATTTCAGGTACTTGCCTCCGGAATGCTTCGAGCTGAGCAAGATACCCCTGATATCATCGAAGGTTAGTGGTTTTCTGTATCATGTTCCTTATTGATCCGTTCTTAACCAGGGTTGCTTTGTCTGGGATGTATACATTGTCAGCTGATAACTTTGGCTTTGTAATTAAGCTGATCCTCTTTGCTAGCACACAATATCTATCCAAGATCTGATACAGTGCAATATGTGAATCAACTTATTATCAATCAAAAACAAATTCGTGCTATGTTTCACTGGTTTACCTCCTCCTGAGAATTGGTTTATTTTCTAAACAGGTTGATGTATGGTCGGCCGGCGTTCTCTTTTACCAGATGCTCTTTGGGAGACGTCCTTTTGGGCATGACCAGACCCAGGAAAGAATACTGCGTGAAGATACGATCATTAAAGCTCGAAAGGTTGAATTCCCTTCAAGACCTGCTGTCTCAAATGAGGCAAAGGTATATTATTCTGTCTGTGTGTTGGTATTCCCTTCAAGACCTGCTGGCTCTAATTTTTTCTCCTCTTTTTCAACATTTGCGTAGTAGCGACAAATTTCATTTCCATAAATATATCAATTAGTGATCATTCTGTTACTTCCTGTGGCTTGCGAGACTATTGACTAGCTCTTTTTGATTAACATACGCGGGTCAAGTTACTTACCATCTGCTGCCAGTATATTTTGGTTCGCTCAGTGTACAGAGAAGAACGGAACTTATATTGGAGATTTATGTTTTAGATAAGAGCGACATAGACAGTGCTGTTGGGTCAAAGATACTTAAAGTTTTATCTTTGTATATCACTTGTTTCATTTAGATTTATTGTCAATTATTATGAATCTTATGTAGGCAACTTCCTGTAACTATTCAGCTGCTACAACTTTTGGTGTATAGTCCTTGTAGTAATACACTGCTGAAAACAAACATATAGGATGGACTTCTTACTTAAAAATTAGGAAGGATGTGCAGAAACTCGATGATGATTCTCTACGTGACTTTGATTCTTTGCAGGAATTGATTCGTCGCTGTCTAACGTATGATCAGGCAGATAGACCGGACGTCCTGACGATTGCTCAAGATCCGTATCTCACATACACAAAGAAATAGTGTTAATACAGACAGGTAAAGACGCCTGTAGTGTAGAGGGCAAAAAGCAATTTTTTGTGGCTGAAAACAGTGAGAAATGAGTTTCTATACCCCAATGGAATTTTGTATAGGTTGTAAAGGTCTGTTAATTCCTTTTTTGTTGATGTTGCTTATTTACCCAAAAACCTGAGTTACTTCCTTTTTTGCAATTTCCCCCCTTCTGTTTTGTCACAACATGTTCATATTTTATAATTCTCTCCCCCAAGACCAATTTTGGACTTCCCATCCTCATGTAATTGGTTGGGCAGCATGGTAAGTTAATTTCACCATGACTTTTCTAGCTTAACTCTTTCCATTCCGGCTCTGTATTTCATCAGCACCACTAAAGAATAGTTCCTCCATTGCAATCTACCCAAAATAACTTGTTGCAGGACTAGCGCATTCGTCGTTACACGCTAACATTGAAGGTTCTTAGTTTGTCATTGGAAATTTTGCCCATGTAATTCCTGGGATTGTCACTTTCAAGTGAATTCTGCGTGCTCGAGATTGCAAATGCCCAACTGAAGCTTGAGAAATAATTGCAAGTGAAGAATAAGTGAATGTGCATTAAAGTTAAGGAAAGCGAATGTGTATTGCCAGTTACAAGCATTTTCAAAATGAAACATATCTTGGGTCGTTCAAGCTTCCTATTTCTGTATTTCGTGAATTAGAAGTCGACGCAAAGAGCCGTAAGAAAGTGGCCGTGCGAGCTGACGGCGAGTGTCGTATTTGATTAACACATGCGCATTTCATTGACAACGTTTTCCTTACGAGTTACTAAGAGCTAGTCTACTGTTAAAGCTATGAGTAAGGTTTTGTGCCAAATTTCATAAATTTTGGGAAAATTTCAAATAAGGCCAAAAATATTTTCATTTTTTTAAAATAAGAGTCTGAAGTGAATTTTATTTCAAATAAGAGCTTAAAATGTCCATATCAATCTCAAAAAGGCTGTTAACTTACTAAACGTGAAGGGCAAATTTGCCTTTTTAAATTTTTAACATTTTTCTCATTTTTCTTTAAAAAAAACCTAAAAGAACTATTAAAAAAAAAAAAAGAAGAAAAGAAAACACAAGCGAAAGGGTACTTCCCATCTATGGCCGCCGCCCCATCGTTGGTGGGTCGGCAATGAAGGTCGATGGGGTCACTAGCGCTTGGGGGAGGGCCAGCGACCTTAGCCAATTAAAGGTGAGGGCTTGCCAGTTCGAGCCATTGCTAGAGGCAAGATGGGGTGCCGACCCTTTCCTAGATCTAAGCTAGGCTTGCCTACCCTCGATTGATATGGGCGAGGGTCGTTTGTCGTTGCGTAGGCCTAGTGGCCCTCGCCCAGTCCCTAGCTTAGAGAAAGAATCACGAGTGAAGCTTTGCAGCTTCCGAATGTGATCACAAGGAAATAGAGCGAGGGACCTAGAGAGGAGGATGAGGATCAAGAAGGGCTTTGGGGAGATGATAGAGACGAAGAAGGAGAGGGACGGCCTAGCGCTACCAGTGTGTACTTGTTTCCCATTGCCACCGTCATCTCTATCTCCTCTCTTCCTTACCACATTCCATCTTCTCTCTCTCTCTCTCTCTGCTTTCGGTGGATGCTGGGTGAGGGCGACTGGCTTGCTTGAGCTCTAGTGACCCTCGCCTAGATCAAGTGAGGTAAGCGCCTTGTCCAGATTTGGGAGAGGGTCGCCACCCTCTCCCGCCTCTGAGGGCTTGACGGCTCTAGCCTCTGGTTGGCCAGTTCACTGGCTCTCCCTCAAGTGCCGATGACCTCACTAGCCTTCACCACCGTCCCACCGGCGATGGGGTTATGGATGTGTTTTCTTTTTTTCCTTTTTTTTTCGGTTTTTTGAAAAAAAAAAGAAAAAAAGAAAAATTTAAAAAGACGAAATTGCTCTTCATATTTGGTGAGTTTTCTTTGCCATTGATATATGTACTTTAGATTTTTATTCGAAATAAAATTCACTTCAAGTTATTATTTAAAAAAATGAGGGCACTTCAAGCTCTTATTTGGAATTTTCTCTAGATTTTTCATGAAATTACTCTATTCCTTCCTGAGTATGTACGAGAAATTTCGATTTCATTTGCGTTAGCTGTTCACCAGGCTAGGACAAAGGTAACAAAACATGCCAAAAGCCCGAGTCCCATGTGACTTCTTCCGCTCCACAAAAGCTCTATCCTCTTCTCTTTTATCACAAAACTTTCAATTCCCAACTTGGATATGCCCTGTCTCAATTCGTCCATGGCGTTCTCTCTGTCCTCGGCTCCTTCGTTTCCGTGCTCAACGCCCTGTGCCAATCCCGGGCGGCTAATTTGCTCGAGCCTCGTCGTAAGATGTGAGGCCGACGGTTCGTCGGCAGCGGCAGCGGCGAGATTGAAGCTAGAGGTAGGCTCTCCAGTTATCGTGACCGAGGCTCCTACGATGATCAAGACCGCGGCGTCCGTTCCGTGCCTACGGATTAATTCTGGCTTGGTCAAGCCCGGGGATGTAGGCAGGTACGTTCGGTTTGTTCAGACCGTCCTAAATTCATAAACTGCCTGCCTGCAAGCGAAACCGAGGAAAATTAAAACCACTAATTCAAACAACTCAGCATGTTTTCCAAATTTTTCTGTCATTTCCAATGAAGAAAATTGGAAATTCGAATATCACATGCTTTGCGATTTTGATGAAATTGCCAAAGGAAAATATAATTTCATTTTTATACATGGGTTCTATCTTCTGAGACCAAATAGGCTGTATTACTATGCCCGCCGTGTGATTGATATGGTTTTCTCCCGAATTTGCTGGGCGAATGCAGAATCGTGTCGAGGAAGCCGAAGGACGTATGGGCGGTCCGTCTCGCGATCGGGACTTACCTCATCGACGGCAAGTACTTTGAGCCGTTGAAGCTTAACGATTGATTCGAATCAGGATGTATTGGTGGGCGGTGCAGCCCAAAGTGTATGTATATTCGTGGCGATTTTTGGTATAGTTCGATGCTATTTATGGGGGAGCCTCTCTTGGAAAAAAGGTTCGATTGGTGTACTGATCTTCAAGCAAACCTAGCTCTGATCCCAGGTTTCTCGAGTTGATGCACAGGAGACTTCAGTGTTGCTTACTCAAAAGAAATAATCAATTATCGTTTGGGTAACTTGAGGATTCATGTTACATTGGAACCCATCTAGTTGAGCAAAGATTTAATTGCAATTTGCAATGTTTTATGCGTGTCATGACTTGAAATATATACATACTTGTGCTCGATTTTGGGAAATTTCCATGTTCTGTTTCGTATCCACACATGCCCAATTTCACTTTTTTTATATTAATCTTAAGTTTATAAATATGATAAAATTAGATATTTTGCTTTTACCATCGTTCGAAAATTCGATTTTCTATTTCTTTACATATTTTTCCCCTTTCCGATGTAGACGCGAGTGTCCATGACTTGAACTAGCACAAAAGAGAGTATATATTTTGAGCATTGTGATCTAGTGAATTCCTTTTTCATTAGGTGGAACGAAGGAAACAATCGCACAAAATGCCTCGGCGACTATCGACACATACGTCGGAATCGGTCACATAAAACTAGAAGTCCTATAATTTCAATAGGAAAACTTTGTCGAAAGTCCGCGGGTGTCAACCCAGCTTTGCCAGATCATCCGCGTGCCTAATGGCTTCCCCAAACTTGCGGCTTCATCTAAAATCCATCTGCATTTCTCATCGTATGCAGAAGTTCGTCGACCGCCACGTCGACCGCCACGACATCATCGTCACGAGAGCGCGACCAAATTGCCATTCGCGCCATCGGGAACGGCATCGCTGTGCGGAATGTATCTAACAGTCCCAAAAAAAAAATGACAAAAGGTGGAGCGGCATAGGAATCCTAAAACTAGAAAAAAGAGTCTCTTAGCCAAAACATAAATAGAAATAGTACTGCTTTATTAATAATAATGGATAATTATATTGGAAATTCTAAAACTTGTTAGTAAAATGTAATTTAATCCTAAAATTTTCAAAAAGTGTAATTAAATTATAAAATTTATCACGAAAATATAATTGAATTTAAAACCTTTTAAAAAGTGCAGTTATGTCCTAAAATTTGTAAAATTTGTCATATCAAATCCTTTTGTTGATAGTATATTTTGAAAGTTTTAGATTTCGATCACACTTTCATGATAAGTTTTAGGACTTTATTATATATTTTTTAAAAAAATTTTAAAACTAAATTGCATTTTATTAATAAGTTTTAAAACTCTTAGGGGCTTTGTTTGTTTACTCTTTTTTTTTTTGGAACAAAAATTTCTATTCTTTTGTTCCAGGGAACAATAAAAAGAATAAAAACGCGTTTATTTACACTCTTGTTCTTAAGAATAAATTTGGAATAGAAACAAAAAACAATTTTTCCATCTCCTATATTTTCCTTCTCTTTCCTTTCTTCTTCTTTTTTCTTTAGTCGGTTGTTAGCCTCGGCCATGGTCAGCGACCTCGTCGGAGCATTGCCATGGTTAGGGCGAGCATTGCCATGATTGGGCCATGACGGGCGCGATCGACTAAAAGGAAAAAAAAAGAAAAAAAAAAAAAAATAAAAAAGATAAAATATTAAATTAAAATAAATAAAAAAAATTATATAAGTTTACCAAACGTGTTTTTATTATTTTTCTATTTTAAGAATAAAAATTTTATGCAGTTATCAAATGCATTCTTCTATTCAAAAATTATTTTTCGAAATAAAAATAATTTTTATATTTTTATTTTTTTAAAATAATTTTTAAATAGAAATAGAAACTTTAATGCACTTATTTCTTAAATAAATGAATATGTATTCACGGGCCGGCTTGAGTTCTTACACGACATAGGCCGCGCGACTCGGCAGAAGTTGGTCACTCGAAGTAAAACCCGACCCGCCCGGCCACAAGCACCAGCACCAGCAAAAGCACGAGCTCGAAGCACGAAAGCAGTTAATGGCAGCAAAATCCAGCAGAAGAAGAGATTCCCTTCTTCTCTCCTTCGAAAAAGTGAAAAGAGATTCCCCCCTTTCTTCCCTTCGCGCCCATTTCCCTCTCCCTTTCCCCAACCTCGACCTCCCTCCTCCCATGGCGGATCGGTGACGTCAGCTTCACGCCCCCCCTCGCCCCACTGTTTCGACCGTAAGTCCTCCAACTCCTCACTCCTAGTCGCTGCTGGTGCCCCTGCTCTTGCTCTCTGGTTGTGCTGACTTGCTCGGGAATCCCTGGACCTGCGGAGGCCGACCTCGCCTCCCGCGCCGCCGCCGGAACCCTAGAATTCTCCGGCGCCGGCTTCTCGCTCGCCTTCCGTTCGCTCGGTTTCGTCGGAGCTCCGTCGTGACAGGGTTTGGAGCCGTCTTTCCTCGCGCGTTTAGGTTTCTAGGGTTTCTAGCTCGGTCGAGTGTGTTCCGCTGACTCTGCTACGCGGTGTTTCGTTCCGTCGTCTCTAGGCGCGCGCGCGCGCGCTTTTCTGCGCTCCGGCGGAGTGTGAATTGCATCCGGTTGCTGTATCTATGCAGTGGTTTGAGCTCCGAGATAGTTCGTCTTGTTATCTGCTCAATCTGTGTTAGGACCTAGACCGTTATAGGATTGTCATAGCTCTTCCTTTAGGTTGTTATGAAGTTGTTTAGTGTTGGGAGCATATTTGAGGTTTGGTTTTTAATGAGGTTCGCAGCTGAGATATGCTTCTGCATTTATTTCGCAGAGGCCTGCTGATTCGGGAATTGCAAGATGTACATCAAGCAGGTACTTTTTGGTTGGGATGAGCTATTACTTTTGGAACTTGACTTGTTTGGTGCTTACTGCAATGATTTGCCACCTTCTAGTTGCGTTATGCATTTGTCGTTTGAATACTGGTTCAGGTTATAATTGAAGGGTTCAAGAGCTACAGAGAACAAGTTGCTACATCGACTTTCAGTCCGAAAGTTAACTGTGTTGGTATGGGTGATCTTCCTTTCTTGTCATTTTCTCTTATGCTGAATTCCCGCAATGCTTTCAAGTGCTAGGCATGCCCCTAGGTGAGATCATGTCTGGCGGTCTTTATCTCACATGATAACTAAATTTTAAGTTTGGGGTTTTCCCTTTAGTTTATATAATATCTATTGACAGTTGTCCGCATTTATAAAATCAACCCATGCCCTTTATGGTTTTCTGGAACTAGAGAAGCACATCTTAATTGACTAAATTTGGTGCTAATTGATCTGCAGTTGGTGCTAATGGATCTGGCAAATCAAACTTTTTTCATGGTAAGTGAAAAAGGGGTTGACTGTTGTTATGTTTTCTTTTATATTTACTGGTTAGCTGTGAAAATTATAAGAAACCTGCACTCTTTGGATGTGATGCAGCAATAAGATTTGTGTTGAGCGATATTTTTCAGAACCTGCGCAGTGAAGATAGACATGCCCTTCTCCATGTATGTTTCACCATATAGTCAGCATGCTTTTTATCTTCTCGGGTGTTACTATATACGTGCTGAGATGATGTTGGCTGGAATTAACAGGAAGGTGCAGGACACCAAGTTTTATCGGCTTTTGTGGAGATTGTCTTTGATAATTCTGACAACCGCATTCCGGTATTACTCCTATTTGCATTAAGCTTTCTTGATTTGGGTGTGTTAGAACATTTAAATAATAAATCACGCCTTCATCTAATAGCTTAAACTTTTAAAACAGTTGGCAGTGGCCCCACAAATTCCCATGGGACAAAAATGGAATGGTCTTTGTTTCCTTTTTATGATGTTGCAACAGTGAACTTTATTCAGAATACGCTGTGGTTTCTGCCTTGATGGGTTCTGAAGTGCTTAAATTTAGTGTTTTACTAGCTGAAGAGAAGATATTTGTGCCAATTGTTGGTATTACTATTGTAGAGACACACTATTCGTTATCACAATCTCTTTAAAACATCTGTTGCGATCTTCTTCCGGGCCTTACATTTTGATATGCTATTTGAGAAAAAAATGTGTTTATTATCTCTATCAATCAGTCTTAGTTTTGGTGCACCCTCTATGACAGGTTGATAAGGAGGAAGTGCGCTTGCGTAGAACTGTTGGTTTGAAGAAGGATGAGTATTATTTGGATGGAAAGCACATCACGTGAGTGTTGCCCATTGTCGGGGAATGTGTAACCCAAGTGATTTCATGTCTTAAGCTTTATATTCAGATTCGTGTGACTGAATTTTCAAGCTATGTTGATGGCAGGAAAACTGAAGTTATGAATTTACTGGAAAGTGCTGGGTTTTCTCGCTCTAATCCTTACTATGTGGTGCAACAAGGAAAGGTATGCCCTCATTTATTCTCTTTGCTTGTCCCAAATTTTCTCTAATTCTTTTTCTATATTGTTTGCTATCTTCTTTCTTCCTTCTGTGCGGTTATAGATCGCATCATTGACTTTGATGAAAGACTCTGAGCGGCTGGACTTATTGAAAGAGATCGGTGGGACTAGAGTTTATGAGGAGAGACGTCGTGAGAGTAAGAAAATCATGCAGGACACTGGTAAGTCATCCAAGTGTATCCTTCATGCATGAGTATTTATTAGTCGTCAATCTTATTGCTTTCTTCTGAGTAGGTAATAAGAGGAAGCAGATTATCCAAGTTGTTCAGTATTTGGATGAGAGACTAAAGGAACTGGATGAAGAGAAAGAGGAATTGAGAAAATATCAACAGCTCGACAAGCAGCGTAAATCCTTGGAATACACAATTTATGATAAGGAGCTTCAAGATGCTAGACAGAAGTTAGCTGAGGTAGTGCTTTTACCAAAAAGAATTGCATCTGCTTATATTCCATTATTTTATCAGTTAAGCAGCTATAATACTTAGGACAATAAACTCATGATGACATGATTAAATATTAGATAGAGTTTTCTGGCTGAGGATCGGTAGCTTATCCATATTTTTTTTTTTTTTTAAATTCTTTCTTATTGGTCCATCTTATGTGAGCTTGAGGCCTATATGGTTTGTGCTTTCAAAATTCACTAAGATGATAGGGATGGAAGTGGGATGGTTTTGGAACGACTGGCCTTGTCCCAAACTTGTTGACTTTCTATTATTTTCTAGACACGGTAGTGAGATTTGATGTAACATCCCATACCCTGCTCATTGAAGTAGTCAGCTATTTATGATCAATGATGGTATTTTTATAACTGATAAATTATCTCACATGAACTGTACAAAAAGCCACCTCAAATTTGCAGACGCTACCATTTAGTCAAACTTTTAAATAGAACCTACGGAGTGGCAAAATATAAATTTGACAGTATTTACTACCAACGATCATAAAAATCTAAGATCTAACAATAAGGAGAAGCTAGGTTTGAAACAGTGATTGATTCTGCAACAAATCAGATCATAATAAAACTTTCTGTGATTCGTAAATTTTTACAAGGGTAAGCTGTTATGAAAGTCCCAAAAACTGTTCCAAGCCCTAGCAGGGTTAAATATCTATGCATATTTGTTAAGGGCCTGATTGTTTAGGGTTAAGTGAAAAGCAAAAGGCTGCCAATATTAAAACATTTTCCGAATTTTAAAAAATCAATGAAAAATTATATGTGAATTTATGTGTCAACATTTATATGTTGTTAAAGATTAGGTTAAAAAAATTCATCATGCGTCCATTGCAAAATTTAGATTTAGCAAAAAGTGAAGGGAAAAGCCACCAAAAACCCTAAACTATACCCCACCGTAACACATTTACCCCGAACTTTTTTTTTTTTGGACACAAAAACCCAAACTTGTACCCATGTGATACATTTACCTCAAACTTGTACTGTTTTGTCCCTATTTTTTTTTTTTTGTGAGACAAAAAATCCTAAACTTGTATTCGTGTGACATTTATCACAAATTTTATGGTATATGTGTCTTGTTAGTACAGGTTTGGAGTTTTTAGTGTCATAAAAAATAATTTAGGGTAAATGTGTCGCGCGGATATAAGTTTAGGGTTTTTTGTGTCACAAAAAAAAGTTAAGGGTAAATGTGTTAGACGGGTATAAGTTTAGAGTTTGTTGTGTTGCAAAAAAAATTTCTAGTTAAATGTGTCAGAGTGGGCATAGTATGGGTTTTTTTGGTGGCTTTTCCCAAAATTAAAAACTATAAGTCTTTCTAGACATCACTTAAATAACCAAGGATTATATAGGAAATAAAGGCGTCATAGTAATTGTACATATCGGGTTCAGTACTGAAGTTGCCAACTATTATATCCCAAACCTGTCCCAAATCCTTAGGGTTTTCTGCAATTGATCCCAAACCCATCCAACCTTTCAACATGCGAAACCCATTCACATGCCATTATGGTTTGGGTGGGTCAGATACCCCACCTCCATCTTTTATAATTTCATTTTTAGCATGATAATATCCCTTTCATTTGGAGGGAAGGGCATCATCTTCATTGATACTGGCATGTAAAATTGAGGGTGAGGTAACAATTTGGGTTGATGATATAAAAAATCAACAGATTCTAACTCCTGCCATGCTTCTGTGGATATTAGGAGCTTGGGAAAGTTATCAACACTGTTTCATATGATGTATGCTTAAAAAACTTAAAATCCATTAATGAAGTCACAAGGAGAAATTAGGTGGGGGCTTATTTTAGTATCAAAGCTTTTCCCTTTTCTCAAAAATAGACATGCATGATATGGAAATGGAGAAACTAGATTTACAATAGTAGCAGGTGTGAATTTTTCTTCCTGGTTTTGATATGGTGAAATAGAAATTCTTGGGATAAGGGTAATTTCAATGTCAATTGTTTAGTGTACTCAAATACAATTATTTAGGATTGTGAGAATTGACCACTGAAACCAATAATACAAGTGATTGAAGGGGCTCTTGGCAGTAAATATGTGGGTGATAATGTTGATTTTAGGAGATGCAGAATAGGATGCGACATTGCTTGGTTGGTGCTGCTACTTCAGGACTAACTTGGATAGGATGTGGATTTGTGGCAAAGCTAGTGATGAATGCTTCAGTCAAGTCTTTTTTTGACATTAGTGCTTGTCAATTGCCATATCAAAGCCACTAAACCATCTAGAGATTGAATATTTTACTTAAAACAATGTGAATCACACCCTTTAGAATGTGCCTGCAATTGTACGTCTATGCAAAAATGTATTTGTCTTGATTTGGATGGTTTGATTTTGCGTTATTCAATGCTTTAGTTTGTCTAGAAAGTGGTCATAAATCATACACATGTTGTTATTTTTCCATGTTATTTGTCAGGCATAAATCTAGTTAGTTTGTCTATTTTCTCCCTCCTCAATTTGTTTCTACATGATTAAGTGCTCAGATAATTGCATGATGCTAGTAACTATTGTGCCAAGGATCTTAATTGTGCGACCCTATGTCAAGATTATAAGTGTGATCGGGTTCCTCAAATTCAGCTGATTTATTGTTCATACAGAATGATTGTGTAAATACAAATATAGTTATATTAGGACTCAAACAATTGATCGGGAGGCAATTGATGTCCGAGTGGTTTTTTTGGCCTCACTTAGATAGAGGAGGCTCGGTCGAAGGTCTCTGACACATCAATTAAGAGCTACAACAGTTCTCTCGATGCTCGCGAGAAGTCCAAAGAGTTGGATGAAAAATTGAAAGAATTAACTAAAGCAGTTCATGGCTTAAGTAAGGAAAGGGAAGCAGCAGAACAGCGAAAAACAGAAGCTGTGAAAAAGCAGACAGAGCTTGAGCTTGATGTCAAGGACTTGCAAGAAAAAATTTCGGGGATAATGAGAGCCAAGGTATATCTGTGATTATTTGCAAGATCTCCTACTCAATTTTGGATATTATGGAAAGGACATGCTCTGAATTCTATTTCTTTCAGGAGGGAGCAGCGAAACAGCTTGACATTTTACAGAAAGAAATTCAGGACTCAACCGAGGAGCTCAGTAAAATTATTCCTCTGTATGACCAACAAGTTGGTCTTGAACAGGAGAAAACTAAAAGGTAATACAGCGCATCTTCAAGAAGTGCATGTTTTGTGTATAAATCATCAGATTCGTAACCCTTATGCTTTTGTCACATTCAGTGGTAAATTGCTTCCATTATTGTCATTCTAGTCTTTTCTCTTGCTAAATTGTTTTTATGGTCCATACAATTGTGACTTGACCTCTACTAGACTGAATTCCTTTATTGAGTTTTCTTGTTGTCATCGGAATGGATTTCTGTCATGAGAACCCTTTACACGATGCTAGTTTGTTGACTTTCTAAACTATGTAGAACAATCTAGTAGTTTGTCATTTCTCTTGGCTAATTTCAAGTTACTGTACCGGTGCTTGTGATTCCATCTGTCTCCCTTGCATTCAGCCTTTTGTTTCCTCCTGCTAAGTTTTGCCTTCTCCTTTTTAATAAAGCTTATGGGATCAACTGTGCATGTATTCATATAGTTTTCTGTACTTAAAATTCTGCTAAAATTGTAATCGTGATTTTGTTTGATTTGCCTTTCGGCTGTCTTCTTGTAAGAACTCTTGTACTAAATGAAGTTCGTCATGATGTAGAATTATGGAGCTGGAGAAACGGCTTAGCATTATATATCAGAAGCAAGGTCGGGCCACCCAATTTTCAAGTAAAGCTGCTCGGGATAGATGGCTCCAAAAGGAAATTGATGATCTTGAACGAGTTCTTTCTATTAATTTAACTCAGGTCAGAACACTTGTGTTATTTTATGCTTACAATTCTCTCTTTGATAGATGCATCTCTTGTGCCATGCCTGATTGAAATTATTTTGGATAAGTGTATAAAGGAGTGCCAGTTCCCAATGCGCTTGATATTTTAACTGGAAAATACTGTGTTGTCTCACTTCTCATTCCTTAGAAGTTTCCCTATGCATAATATAAGAAAGCTTAACAAACGAGTCTATCAATATAAAATTACCGTATGTTTTATCCCTTACAAAGAGCCTTTTCAAAGAGGGAAGTTTACCACTTCATCCACTTCCAAATTAACTACCTGTTTGAAGTAACTCCCAATCCAATGACTTTCTTTATACATGACTTTTAAGCTTTGGGCATGTGTGTAGTATGTGGTAAACCCTAGCAATCATTTACCAGAAAAAAAGTAAAAAAGAAGCCTGACTGATCCATCAAAGAAAAAAGAATGAGAAAGTGGTTTCTCTGCAAGTAAAATAATACAAGTTCACCCATCTAATTTGTATTTTTCAATTGACAATGCCAGACCCCTAATTTTCGGTGCTCTTAGTTTTATCTTCCTCAAAATTATTAGGGACATTGCAGGACTGATGGAAGCTGACAACTTTCTTTGTTTCCTGTTTTCACTGAAATACAGTCCTTTTGATGCCCAAATGTCCTGTTTAACTAGTAGCAGTTTCAACTCAAAAACAAACTGAAGAATGCTTTAGAAATATGCTATGAGTGGGGACTGAAATTCAATAGCTGTCCAAGAAGCCTTTCCATGCCCTTCCTTATTGGATGTTCTCTTTATTGTAGTTTAACTAATTAGTTTATAAGTCAGTGCACTATTTTTTTCATTTTTCTTAGACTAAAAAAGAGGAGTAGCATGAGAGGATTTGATGCACTCATTGGCTTCGGTGCTGGCCAAAAAAGTTCATTGTTGGACTTTATATCAATTGAGATGATCTAAATGCTGTTTAAAGTTCTTAATGTTTGTTCCTGGTGGAACATTCTACAAGTTGGCTTCTTTCATCTTTTACCGTACATTGCCTTATGATTTCAGTGGATTTCAGTGGTGATTCACTTTCATGTCGCTTGTCTGTCCAAAAAGACCTTATTGCTGCTGCTTCTTTTTTTTTTTTTTTTTTTAAATCATTGTTGGTTTTCTTTGCGTATGGTTATAGGAGCAAAAGCTTCAGAAGGAAATTGATCAGCTTAAGGCCGAGTCAAGTGAACAAGATGTGTACATTGAGAACCGTAAAACTGAGATTGCTAGGTTGGAATCCCTCATTTCTGAGACAAGTGGAAGGCTAAGGGATTATAAGACACAGAGGAATAAGCTACAGGATGAGAGGAAGTAGGTTTTTATAACTTATTTTGAAATTGCTGGACATGTCTTGGGTTTCTCTCAATTAATCTTTGTTGACAGATCATTGTGGGACAAGGAAAGTGAACTTTCAACTCAGATCGATAAGTGGAAAGTAGAGGTTGATAAGGCAGAGAAGAACCTTGATCATGCAACACCTGGTGTGAGTAATCCTTTTTGTCTCAATTCTAATCGAATGTGTAAATATTCTATAAAGAATGCTTGTACACACACACACACACACATATATATATTATACATGTCAAATTTAGCCTGGATCAGTATGATGGAACTTACTTTTTTAAACTACTCTTTTTGGGGTTGATTTGGTGCAGAACTATTATGTGAAACATGTATATTTTTAATGGGCCATTTCATAGGCTTGGCTTTTTGTCCATGTAATTGCAGGTCATAAACCACATGAATTGACTGGTTTTCTTAGCTTGAATGACCAAAAATGGATTTAAACTGATTAAATTGACCTATTGACTCGAGGGCTTAAAAGTCTAGTAATTGTGCAATTATGATGGATTGCCTAATTTTTCCACAAAAAGATCAACTGCAAACTACCATGGGCTATGTTTGAATTACTTATCAAGTACTTGCATCTTTATCAATAAAGTACTGCCCTCTTTTTTTTTTTTTTCCTTTTTTTGGATAGGTGAAAGAAAATATTACCATAGGGCACCAAGAGGTGCAAAACCATATATATAAGTTAAAATGACACAAATGGTTCATGAAATTTGGCCTAATGTGCAATGTCATCCCTAAATTTGTTCAATGTGGTCCTTGAACTTTAGCCTTATATGCTATTCTGTCCCTAAATTTTTAATTTATTTGATGCGGTCCTTGAACTTTTATATAAAATGTTCAATATTATCCTTCCATACATTCAAGTAAATGGAATTTGTTGATTTGGCTTTCAATTTTGTATGTTTGAATTGTGGACAAAATAACACGTTACATGTGGATTATCCACATAAGATATTCAACTCAAATTATAATATAATCATCTTTTAGATTTTTTTAATTTGTATCATTTGAAAAAATGATCATCCATGTTATTTGATGATGTAGATTATTATATCCTGATTTGAGTTAAATATCTTACGTGGATAATCCACATGTAAATTGTTCAAACTTACTGGATTGTAAGCCAAATCAACATATTTTGTTACTTTGAATTAATGGAAGGATAACCTTGGATATGTTCATATAGTTGAAGGACTAGATTGAACATTTACTAAAAGTTTAAGGACCACATTGAATAAATTAGAAGTTTAGGAACATTGCATATTGGGCTAAAGTTTAGGGACTGAATTGAACAAATTAAAAGTTCAAGGACGACATTGCTTATTCTGGACAAAGATGAAGGAACATTTGTGTTATCATCCCTATGCAAAAAGAGCTAAAAAACAAGAGCTTGGTTGACAAATTATTAGATGATTTGTAAATGCTTTAAAGTACTGTCTTTTCACTTGAGTTTGTTAAGTGCAATGCCTAAAATAAAATTTTGAGGTAAAGAACCTAGTGTCTTGAAGTTGCTGCATACTCCTTGAAAACAGGAATAGGTTTGTCCTCTCGGAATGAAACAGTTTGTTGTATGTCCTTTCTATCTTTTCTTCTCTTTGAACCATTTGGTGGGCAAGGGGGTGAGGGCGGGCACAATATATCTTTAAGTAGTTAGTCTTTAATCAATGCCAGAGCAATCCTTTCATGAGGCCTTAATAAGAAGAGAGTTGAGTAGGTTGTAATTCATTGTTGCTTGGAAGGTGGTAGTTGTGCAGGTATAGGACTCTTTTGATTTGCTAACCTAGGGATTTGAACTAAATGCTTTAGGGAAAAATCCTAGCAAATTGGGCTAAAGGAAAATTCACCTTAGCAATATCTAAGTTGATTGCATCACATTTAAATTTATTTTAGAGGCCATAGACATGAGTGTACTTATCATTTTATCACAAAATCGGGGATGTCCAAACCATATAAAGGGTGAAAAGCGTGCATTTGGCTGTAAAAGCAGTTCATAAAATGTATCATATGATATATTGTCTTCATATTTTCAGGATGTGAGGAGAGGGCTTAATTCTGTCAGAAAAATCTGCCGAGAGTACCAGGTGTCTGGGGTTTATGGTCCCATCATTGAGTTGCTTGATTGTGATGAGAAGTTCTATACTGCAGTGGAAGTTACTGCAGGAAACAGGTAAGTGGAAATCATTTTGTAACTTTTGTGTTTTCACTAAATTTTGGTTATTGCATTTCTTGATTTTCCTGAGATGACTGATTAAGTTCATTCGAAACAGTTTATTTCATGTGGTGGTTGAGAACGATGAGATTTCAACCCGGATTATTAGACACCTTAACTCACTGAAAGGTGGACGAGTCACTTTCATACCTCTGAACAGGGTTAAGCCCCCAAATGTACATTATCCACAGAGTTCAGATGTGATACCTCTATTAAAGAAACTGAAATTCTTACCAAATTACAATCCTGCCTTTGCCCAGGTTAGCCTTTCTCACTGTATTTATGTGCTAGAATCTAAAGCACTGCTGTTCTGCCCTTCTCAAATGAAGTTAGATATGTATGATGGTGAAACTTTTGAGAGATTGTAATGGCAGGGTCCAAAGAATACTACCTTTTTAGGATGTGAGGCGAGAGGCACTTGATGAAAAAATGGGCATAAGTCTTGTTTTTATTCATCTTAGATATTAAAGGATGTGATATATCAAGTCCTTGTAGTTAAAACACCATGTGCGTGAGCACATTGCAATTTCATATTAAAATTGATTATAATAGTAAGTATTGGCTAACAAAGAGCAGACTTTCATGAGGGAAGTGGTGGGTAGTGGGTACTTGTCTTGGGTACACTTCATAGGTATCGGTTGGTAGGTACACTTCACACCTTGTATCCTATTGTTCGGCTTACTGCATGAAATTGGATGGAAATCAAATTTATGTTAAGGCCATCTTCTATTTGCTTAGGTTTTTGCTAGAACAGTGATTTGCCGAGATTTGGATGTGGCTACAAGGGTAGCTCGCAATGATGGTCTGGATTGTATAACTTTGGAAGGTCAGTTAATATGTAATTGACTGGTTTATGGCATCCTTTTCTTTTGACACCTTTACATGGAACTCACTTTTAATTTTGTGGCAGGTGATCAAGTTAGCAAGAAAGGTGGTATGACAGGGGGATTCTATGACTATAGGCGCTCAAGGTTGAAGTTTATGAATATAATCAGGCAAAATACAAAATCAATCAACATGAAGGAAGAGGAACTGAAGTATATTAAGGAGGAATTGCAAAATATCCTTTTTGCTTAAAAAACAGTTGTCCCTTTGGTTCTTTATTCCAGAGGTGGTTCGGCTCCTCAATTATTATCTTGCCAAATATATATTTGACACTGTTTTTCAAAGTGCACTGGACTTGCCAGTTCACCTGGATGCACCAAGAACTGGTCTCTTTTATAATTATTGAAGTGTGACTGGTCAAAAATTGGATTGCAATGGTGATGCCTGCTTGAATCAGTGAAATTGGACCTGGTCAGCCGGGTCAGAAATAGTTTCGACCTGGTTTCTAGAAAATCACATGCTTTAAACCTACCACTGAGGGATCCATTGTTTCTAGTATTAAAAGTCCATAGATATAGTTGTGATGTGGAGATGCAGCAATAATATAAAACCCAGGTTTCAGGTGGAGCTCACACTAGGGATACATGGTTCCTGAGAGTGGGTATAACATGCCTTTGACCAAGCAGGGTAGGCACATGTACAATTTGTTAATGCCAAGTAGACTCATTATTTAGTTTTTTTAAAGGGATTATTGGGCCTAGAAGTGACAGAGGGATCCACTAACTTACTATAATGCAAATTTTGTTCCAACTTTCTTAACCAATGGTCACAAATTTTTTGGTCATTCATTTTTTATCTTTTTTAAGTTTCTTGGCTGTTTGTGGGTGGGCCTATACTTCTCTATGAGAAAATATCTGAGGACACCGAGCTGCTTTGTACTTTTGTCTCATTTAATCTTGGCCAAATTTTGTGGCTTTTTTTCACTTAACTTTTCTCACAGAAAGACCAGGAAATAACAGAACTTGTCTCTGAGCAGCAAAAAGTTGATGCTGAGCTGGCGCACGTTAAATCAGAGTTGGAACAGCTTAAACTAGATATCTCCAATGTGAAAAAGCAGAAACTGTTAAATATGAAAGCTACTGAAAACAAGGTATAAATGTTCTTGACTATGACACATCACTTATTGTGCTTTATTGGCCTATTCAAATGCTTTTTTAAATGGGAGCTTTTACATTACCCCTCCCTCATTCTCCTGCCTTCTTGCTTGAGTGACACAATTTGTTTGCAGATGAAATCACTTGTGGATGTCAGAACTCAGATTGATCAGCTCACAAGCAGCATGGCAACGAAGCGAGCTGAAATGGGCACGGAGTTAATTGATCATCTAACACCTGACGAAAAAAAAGATCTGTCAACGCTGAATCAAGAAATAAAAGTTCTAAAAGAGGAGCTTCTTGACTGCAAAACAGATCGCATTGAGGTCGGCAATGAGAACCTTGGCTGAGTACAGTTATGCTGTTTTTGTGCATATCGGTCATCACTTATATATGTTTGCAGACCGAAACTAGAAAAGCAGAGCTTGAGACTAACCTTGCAACTAATCTCAAGAGGCGGAAGCAAGAGTTTGAGGCTATTATATCCTCATCAGAGACTGATTTGCATGAAAATGAAGCTGAATCAAAGTGGCAGGAGCTCAAAGATGCAGAATCATTGGTCATTGATGCAACCCAGCGATTAGAAGGTGGAAATTTTGGATTGATGGGATTATTGTTGTTTGGAGCTTTAGAATTGTTCATGCTTTTGACGAAACTAAAATTGTCAGGAATTAATAGAAGTATAGAGGAAACAAATAAACAAATCAAGAAGATTAAAGACGAGATGGCGAAGTTGAAGGTACTGTTTAATTTTTTCAGTGTGGACAAAATGTTGGTATTCTACTCTTTGGTTTCTTCTCAAATGATTGCTCGAATGCAGGCTTTGGAGGACAACTATGAGAAAACACTTCAGGATGAAACTAAAGAACTTGAACAACTTTTTAGCCGGAGGAATACCCTTATAGCTAAACAGGATGAGTACTCAAAAAAAATAAGGAACTTGGGCCCATTATCTTCTGATGCTTTTGAGATGTAAGTTCCTTGTCTAACATTAAAATGTTATGACTTTCATACTGTGGGCATCTTCATAATTTCTGTGATTGTTCGAATTGCAGTTGCCTGTAGGTGAAATTTTCTTAATTGATACGTGTCAACAAAATAAGGCTTTGATTTCTATTAGAAGATATCCTATGTCATTTTCAAGGATAATTACTTTACTCTTGTTTTATAAGGAGGGATGAATTTCATTGTCATTTGAAAAGTATACATTGTTTTGGCTAGACTTTTGTTCTCTCTATCACACTTCAGTGGTCCCTTTGAGATCAGATAAAGTTTCGAAAGGATTTCATCTTTCCAAACTGTAAATTTTCACTATTATTTTGGTATTCAATAGCAATTGTTTTTTACTTCAGCCATCCATCAAAACTTTGCTTTAAAAAGGGCACAAGTAGGAAAGAAGGGACCATTAGAAAAGTGTGAAGCCAGAGGGAGGAAGGGAGGCTTTTGTGAAAAATTACCAGTCGAAGTGGAGGGTTTCTTCAAACAACAGGGAGCTATGTCAATTATTTAATCAAATGATATTGAGCATATTTCCTATCTCTTTTCAAGAGGGAGGGAGGGAGCTGCAAGTGTGATTTCTTGTTACTTAATGCCTCTTTCTAATTTTAGGACTTAAAAAGAGGTAATTGTACTGAATTATAATTTGGTTTCCGCCATTGAAGCTCATCAGACCTCAATTGTATTATGTTTGAGATTATAGGTATAAACGGAGGAGCATCAAAGAATTGCAGAAGATGCTTCACAGATGTAATGAGCAGCTCCAACAGTTCAGTCATGTAAACAAGAAAGCACTTGATCAGTATGTGAACTTCACAGAGCAAAGGGAGGAACTTGAGAAAAGGCAAAGAGAACTAGATGCCGGTGACGAGGTATCATTTTGACAAATATTCATTTGTAACGAGCTTTTATGTGAACTAAAGTCAGATTATTTCCTGATTACACTGTTTCTCTAATTGCAGAAAATTGGTGAACTAATATCAGTTTTAGATCAGAGGAAGGATGAGTCAATTGAACGTACATTCAAAGGTGTTGCAAGGCATTTTCGAGAAGTATTCTCTGAACTGGTACAAGGCGGTCATGGACATCTGGTTATGATGAAGAAAAAGGTCTCTGTTTTTGTTTTCTGAAAATTCTAAAAGTTGTCATGACATTTTATATTGCAACTCATATTTCTGATGATCATGCCTCCATAGTTTATTGGCAAACAAGTTATTTCCCACCTGTCTCTTTGTTGATTATAAATTTGAGAGGGTACTTTTTCCCTTTTGGTGGGAGCTGGGAACAGATGCTCTAGCCGGAATTATGGCTTTGCCTGTCATTTTTGTTTATGCTCAACCTCTCTAGAGAGAAGAAGGTTGGATGTCCATCTCTGGAATACTCAATTTTCACTGCAAGCTAATACATATATCCTGCTACACTTTAACTTGCAGGATGGTGATCATGCTGATGATGATCAAGATGAGGATGGACCTCGTGAAGCAGATTTAGAGGGAAGGGTAGAGAAATACATCGGTGTTAAAGTCAAGGCATGTAATCTCTTGCTGTGCTTTTGATTTTCCATTCTGATCAGTTGGTTTAATATGTGAAGCATGCACTTTTAACATATGCAGCCAATGATCCTTCTGCTGTTTTCTAACAGCAAAACACATCCCAAGTCCTTTTGAGTTAAAAAAAAAAAAAAAAAAAAGCCCCTAGTCCTTTATGTAAGTGTTGTTGTCCACATGGAGTATTGTGCTATATTCTGTTTCTATTCTGAAAATCTTTCAGGACATGGGATGCAAGTTTGTTTTCTGTTGTCTGCTTCCTCTTCTTTTTTGGGGATAAGGGGTTTTATGAGTAGAGTTGTCCACTGGGAGGTAAAAGGGTGTGTTATTCCCTTGGTATATGGGCTTTTGGATATGGTCACTGCCTCCAGCCTCGGGACCAATTAATGATATCTTCCAGATTGCGGGAACAGAAGTGTCTTCTTTCTGAGACTGATTTGTGGCATTGCAGGTTTCTTTTACTGGGCAAGGGGAGACACAATCAATGAAGCAATTATCTGGAGGTCAAAAAACTGTTGTTGCCCTTGCCTTAATCTTTGCTATACAAAGATGCGATCCTGCTCCCTTTTATCTCTTCGATGAGATAGACGCAGCACTGGATCCTCAGTACAGAACAGCGGTCGGAAGTATCCTTTCTTCCACCCTTCATCTTGACTTGGTCATTTGCATTCCTGAATACCTTTGTCCACTCGTTCATATGCAAATCTTAATCTAATGCCTGATTGTTGTCATTCAGACCTTTCTATCATGCAATTCTTTTCCAGGTGAATGCCCCCAGATTGTCATACCTCTAGGGCAAATTAGAAATGTTCCGTGTGTCCATTTATTGATGCTCAGCTTTTTGAACTAGTAATATGTGTCGAGACATGCTGCTTTCAGGATATCCTTAAATCAACATTTAGATATGATTCGTCGTCTGGCAGACACATCAAGCACCCAGTTCATAACCACCACTTTCCGGCCTGAACTTGTGAAGGTTGCAGACCAGATATATGGTGTGACCCACAAAAATCGAGTAAGCCGTGTCAATCTTGTTTCTAAGGATGACGCATTGGATTTTATCGAGCATGATCAGTCACACAATGCAGAGTGAGGCTAAGGTTAGGGCTCTGCTCAGTCTTGAACCTGTCATCATTGTTTTATACATGTTCAGTGGATCTGTGAGAAGGCATCCGTTAACATTTTAATTTTTCAGCATCTGCATAGTTTAAAGGGGACTGTAGCACAAATGTCGCCATAGCCCCGCATTTTTCTTAGCTTTTAAAGAGTGACATTTGGACCTCGACATGTGCAGGAAGTGCAGAGATGGTAGATGCTGTATAAAAAATTTGATGCCAAAGTCGACATTGTAAAGTATCCGTAACTTGGTATTTTAGATACGTAGGATGCTCATATCTTATGCTACACTTGGATCGATGCTGAGGTGGAGAGCTAGCGTTTTTGTACATATGACCGACAGATAACCTAATGTATGACTACATTTACTGGAACTGCTTCAAAAAGAAAACTTATTTGCTCGATTTGTTATTATATGAACTTCAAGCTTTCACACCTTATGGCTTCGTAGTCTATTGTTCATCGGTAGTTGATTAATAAGTCATTTTCTCATAGAATATGTCATCATTTGACTAATCAAATTTCTGTCATTAATGAGGCTCATCATGGTTGTGACATGCGTTTATATACAACCCGATCACCGGTTCTCGACCATAGTTGCATCAGATCCTCTGATATCTGTAACATGTAGCGTTACTGGTAGGCAAACTCTGTTAATGAATGCCACATGGCAAAAATTATGCTCTACCCTCGCATTTTGTGGTTCTGTAGTTGAAGAAAGGTAAGGCCCCGATAGAAATTCTAATCAATAAATTCATATGACACAGGAAATTAACTTGGCAAGTTAAATTATGCAAAAATGAAAAAACAACCAGAATACTACTTGAAACTGCCCTAGTGACGATTATTCAAGTTGTTCCAAATCCAAAATTTTTTGAACCGTCTTCGATCCAAATGACTAGGAAGGGGCTAGGAAAAGGAATACGCAGAAAAAAATCTCCTACGAAATGTTCATAAACCAAGATAAAACCTAAAATCCAGAAGAACAAGTTAATCCTCTCTCACTGTTCCCCAGTGGGCTCGGTGGTAAGGCCGAAACCAAATGGGAAGAGTGGATCGTAGTGAGCGTCGCCCACGTTCATAGGAAGCTGATCCACCGTCTTGAACCACGTCCTCGGCAGCTTCCCCGTGAATCCGTAGTCCCCGAACAAGACGTCGGCCACCCCTTCCCCCTGGCTACCCGGCAGCCATGCGGCCACCAGCGCGTCCATCTGTGCCACGAGCGGCTCAATCATGACCGGCCTTCCCGAAACCACGACCACCACGCACTTCACCGACGAGCACACGTTGTAGATGATGTCCTCGCCTGGCTCTGCCAGCGTCAGGTTCGTGCTGTCTCCTGCTGTCTCCGCATAGGGCAGCTCCCCGACCACAACGATGGCATACGAGAAGTTGTGAGATTGGACGAAGTCGGCATCGGGGTTCTCGCTGAAGACAACCTCTGTGTTGAGGTCGACGGCCTTACCTATCGCGCCTAGGATGGTGGTCCCTATAGTCATGGTGCACAAGATTATGAATCAACTTCATGAAAACCCCTTACTTTGATTAAATATGTAAATGAGAAAACATAATGTTTTTACCATGACAATTGTTAACGCGGACACTACCGAGGCAACTTCCTAGTCCTCCACGTGACATCAATTATTGCCTACGAAGTGTACTAAAGAAGAAAGGAAAGAGAATGTACCACTGGTTTGGTTGTTGCCACTTCCACCCTGCCAAGTGATGGTCCAACCACCACATTGATAGCCCAGATTGTTGGCATGAGTCCCAGCAACGAGTATCTTGGAGGCGTTCTTGGGAGCGGCAACACTGGGGGATCCGCATTCTGCCCATTCTTCAACAGAACCAGGGATTTTCTAACTGCTTCCCTTGCTAAATCCCTATGCTCCTACAATGGTATAGAAATGGAATAAAACAACGCTTGTGTACGCTTTACATATAATCCATTCTGATAAGTAATGCGCTCTTGCATCATCTAACCTGGCTTCCAAGCTGGGAAAGATAAGTCTGATCACCCATAGGATTCTCAAATAGGCCCATCATGAACTTCACTCTCAAGATCCTCTCAACGGCATCGTCAATGCGGCTCATAGGGATCACATTGTCATTGACCAATTTGGTTAGGGTATCAATGAACAACGTGTGATTGAGGGCAACCATGACCTAGGAGTAGAAACGAAACAAAATAAAAGCACTTGCCAATTGAGATTAATATGGAGGTTGGATATTTTTTCATGAAATGAAAAGGTCAGCCATAGCTACTGACCATGTCAATCCCTGCTCCAATCCCCATCTGAACAGAGTATGTATAATTTGCACCGGGTGGGGTGGTGATCTTATCGATTCCTGCCCAATCGGATATTACAAAACCCTGCAAGAATTTAAAGCTAGTTGATTCAATTCAATCCACAGTTGGTATCAATCACAAATGCGAGATTGAAGAGAGGCTAATTAATGTACCTTAAACTTCAATGTGTTCTTGAGGAAGTCCGTGATGAGAAAGCGGTTAGCGTGCATTTTCACTCCATTCCAACTCGAATATGAGACCATGATAGTTGATACGCCCTCGATTATGGCTTTGTAATAACCAGGCATGTGAATGCTCAATAGTCCATGCCAATCTATCACTGTGTTGTTCTCATTGATGCCCCTGGTGGTGCCACCATCTCCCACATAATGCTTCGCACAAGCCAAAATCTTGTCCCTATCCAAAGTTGAGAGATAAATACATCTAGAACTTAGATAAATATGAAGTTGCTTATGACGCTACCCAGCATCTCAAAATAGACACCGGACCATTTTACATTGGTCTTGACATGTCGGAACACTTTCGGGTATTTGCTGATATGATACCTTCGACAAGATGTGACACTAAGAGGGCGATTGACAAACTTTTTCTTGGTAGGACAAAGCCAAATAGGAACTAAGTACCAGCTCAAACTAGTCTAATAAAAACAAAAGCTTACTTTCCGCCGAGATAAGGCTCTCCTTTTCGCCCGCCTGCAGGAATTTCGCCTTGCAACCCGAGGATGATCGATGTCATGGCCTGAACAACGGACGGATCCTCGCTGTAGCTCTCATAGCACCTGCCCCATCTCGGATCTCTGCAAACCTAATTCACCGTTTCGAGATTGAAAAAGAGAGTCGTAAATGTGTTAATAACACTTGAAACGGGAAGCTTGTTGAAATCATCAGAATTTAGTTGATACATACGGCAATGCATGGAGCAAACGCATAATTAATCCCAGTCGCCCTAACTTCAAGGGCGGTCGCAGCTCCTATCCTCTTCACGAGATCCGGATCCCTAAAAAGATAAACAAGAGCTTTTCCTTAAACTAAATTCCCTTTAGATGACCATACAAAGAAGGTTGTTTTGATAACATTGCAACCAACGCCCTAATCACTTCGTAACATGATCCAGCTATACTAATTTCTCAAGTAACTAACCATCTCTCCTCATTATAATTGGCTGTCATTAGAGCAGAAAGCACATATGTCAGCATATGTCGATTGATATATGCATAGAATGCTAAAACATGCTTACCTCGTAGCTCCGAGACCGACATTATGTGGGAATATTGTGGCTTGATACACGTTGTTTTGCCCGTGGAGCGCGTCGATGCCGTATATCATTGGGATGCCGAGGCGACTAGAGAGAGAACCGTTTTGGTAGCCATTCACCATGTCCATCCAGTCCTGGCCCTTGGCTTTGGGGAACGGCACGCTCCCTCCGCCGCTGAGCACGCTGCCAATGGAGTAGTCCCTCAGGATTTCGGGGGTCACCGCGGAACGGTCGATCTGCGTCATCTGGCCAACCTTTTCCTGAAGGGTCATTCTTCGCATGAGGTCTCTTACCCGCGCATGGACGGGTTGACTGGGGTCCTTGTACTTCGAGATGCCTTGATTGGGCGGCGCCGCCGTCGCCACAGCCACAAAACAACACAGGAAGAAGATCATCCCCATTGAAAGGAATGGAAGCTTTGCCATCTTTGTTTAGCTAATGTCAATGATCCTACAGGATGAAGATGATCATCAACATGCAGGAGTGAATACTCACAACTTTTGCTTGGTCTAAGAAAGAAAGACGAGAGAAAGAGAGAGAGAGAGAGTATATCATTGTAAGAGATATTATCCGTTTTTTGTTTCCTAGACTTACGGGTGGGTTAGTTTGTTGATCTGTTTATGATTTTTCGCTTTGAAGATAACTTCGAATCTCTTTTTCCCTATCACGATAATCTCTGAGTTTAAACAAAGGAATCCCAATATTGTCCCGTAAACTCTTTAAGTTTATATCGAATGGTCCGTGTCGAAAGGCAAGTTTGCCAATTCGAGTGATCTAAGTACTTCAGAAAAATTTGTGCGTCTAATCCTACACAGAGATGTAAAATCATCTGCATTTGACGACAAATTTGATGGATTGGCCAAAAAAACTCAGACAATTTGCATGGATTATTGAGGCAACCAAGTTTATCAATACGATCGAAAATTTCCGAGTTATGCCAATCTAAGTAATTCAAAAAGGTCAAGGGTCGAAACCAGCGCAAACCTTTAAACAACTAATAAATATGCCTCACAGAAACAAAATTAACAACATAAGCAAAGGCAATGCAATGAATAAGAGCAGGTGTTTTGTAATCACCTTCAATGCTTCTTCAACTTCAAGTTCTCACCACCAAAGAGAAGTGAGAACAGGCGACTGACCTTTTAGGGACGGTCAGCGAAACTCGTCACTAAAGTCTGAATTCATTTGACTATGGTTGCTCTCTCCCTCTATTATACCTATATATAGCCACACACACATTCACAGTGACACACAGATATGCATGGTTGATTACGTGATATGTGTTCCGGCAGCAATCCTAATCTGATATGGAGTTGTCTGATGATTTCGAGGGCTGTGATTGACACACATTGAATGCGATTATTATCTTGGGAAAGGGAACGGCCGATTTTCCATCTAGACTGGATAGAGATGCCTACTTAGATAAGCACGCAGTTAAAACTTGATTATCTGCAATTAACACATCCTCATTAGCCAAGCATTTAAGATAACTTTTCTTTCCCCCTTTTCCAAGTCTAGTTGTTCTGACTCAAGACCTTTCTTGTATAAGGGCAACACAAATTAGAGATCGGTGGGATTGGGTTTACCGAGAAGTGAAGAGTGGTTTAGAGACTTAGCGAGAAGTGAAGAGATTAAGATTTGATACTGTTTAAAATATAAACGAATTTTTTTGTCCATGTAAATAGATTGATGAAAGAATTAGTAAAAGTCAGAAAATTGTTGATAAAGAAAATTACTTGACAACTGATTTCCTACCATAATATATATGGGTAAATTTAAGTAGGGCAATACTGGGAGGTTCCGGCTTGAGATTATATGCACCGAATACTTTTCTATTTCGATACACACTTAGGTAAATCTTGTCACATGACCTAATAGAATTAGAATTGTGAGGAAACTGTCGAGAGTTGTAACAACTCGATTCGACAATGGCAGGGAGTGATTGCCATTGTTAGAGGACTTGAACAAGAAGTGGCTCTTCACAGGTTTCTAGAATGGCCAATGGGGCATAATTAATTGAGTATAATTAAGTTCTTAAGCTTTTAAAAAATATAATTGAATCCTAAAACTTATTGAATCGGTCTAATCAAGTCATTTCTTTGATTGTACTTTTTGAAAATTTTAAAACTCGATTGCACTTTTGTGACAATTAGAACTCAATTGCACATTTGGAGAAAGAGGAATTAAGAAAATAGCAACAGCTAAAGAATTTCAAGATGCTAGACAAAAGTTAGCAAGGTGGTGCTTTGACTAATAAAAATTGCATCTGCTTATATTTCTTTAATTTATCAGTTATTCAACTATGGTACTGAGGACTATAAACTCGCCATAGCATAAATATTATACAAAGTTTCCTGGCTGAGGTTTGAAAGCTTATGCATATATATATTTTAAATTATATATTTATTTATTTATTTTAAATTCTTTCCCATTGGTCTATCTTATATGAACTTGAGGCCAATATGGTTTGTGCCTTTGAAATTTACTAAGAAGATAGGGATGGAAGTGGGACGGGTTTGGAATGACTTGCCTTGTCCCAAACTTGTCCAGTTAACTTTATTACTTTTCAAACGCGGTAGTGAGACTTGATGTGATATCCCATACACCGCCCAGTGAAGTAGTCGGGTATTTTATGAACAACGATAGTATTTAGTATTTTTTTTCTTTCATAGATAAATTACCTCGCATGAACTATACAATAAGCCGTCTGGAATTTGCAAACACTATCGTTTAGTTAAATTTGTAGATACAACCTGCAGAGTGGCGAAATATAAGGTCGACAATATTTTTGACCAATGGTCATAAAAATCTAAAACCTACCAATAACGAGAAGCTAGGTTTGAAATGGTGATTGATGCTGGAAGAAAAAAGAAAGAAAGATCATAACAAAACTTTTTGGGATTCGTAAATTTTTATAAAAGTAAACTGTCGCGGAAGTTCCAATAACTGTTCCAAACCTAGCAGGGTTCAATGAGGGTCTGTTTAGGATTATGTGAAAAGCAAGAAGCCCCCAATATAAAAACATTATCCGAATTCTAAAAAATGAAAGGAAAGTTATATGTGCATTTATGAATATATATATAGTGAAAGTTTCAGATTAAAAAAATTTATTATGCGTCCATCGTAAAATTTAGATTAAGTAAAAAGTGAAAACTACGAGCCTATCTCAATGCGACTTAAATTGCCCAAGAACGATATATGAAATAAAAGCTTTGGAGGAATTATACATATCGGGTTTAGTATATGAGGTTTACAAGTATAATATCCCGAGCCCATCCAAATCCCTACCTAGGGTTTTCTGCAATTGACTCCAAACGCATCCAACTTTTCCACATCCAAAACACGTTTACATGCCACTACAGTTTGGGTGAGTCATATTTGTGAGACGTTTATACACTACCTTAGTTCCTGTCGTTCTTTTACCAAAATTTTATTTGAAATACCCTAGTAAGTTCAATTAAGCAAAATGGAAAACGACCAGAATTCTGTTTGAAAATAACAAATAAGTTCGATTATTCAAATTGTTCCAATTCCTAAATCTTTAAGCCATCTTCTATCCAAATGACTACGAAGGTTTAGGAAATGAGATACCCTAAAAGGGTATCTCCCTATTGAATCTTGATAAATTGAGACAAAACTTAAAATCCAGAAGAACAGTTACACTCTCCCAGTATCTCCCTCACTGTCCCCCAGTGGGTTGGGTAGTAAGTCCGAAACCAAATGGGAAGAGCGGATCGTAGTGAGGGTCGCCTACGTTCATGGGAAGCTGATCCACGGTCTTGAACCACGTCCTCGGCAACTTCCCGGTGAATCCGTAGTCCCCGAACAAGACGTCGGCCACCCCGTCTCCCTCGCTCCCCGGCAGCCACGCCGCCACCAGAGCGTCAATATGCGGCACGAGTGGCTGGATCGAGAGTGGCCTCCCCGAGACCACAATCACCACGCACTTCACTGACGAACACACGTTGGAGACGATGTTCTCACCAGGCACTGCCAGCGTCAGGTTCGTGCTGTCTCCCGCTGTCTCTGCGTAGGGCAGCTCCCCGACCACGACGATGGCGTACGAGAAGTTTTGCGACTTGACGAAGTCGGCATCGGGGTTCTTGCTGAAGACAACTTCTGTGTCGACGTCCACGGCCTTACTTATCGCACCTAGGATAGTGGTCCCTATTTTCAAGTGCACAAAATCAACAAATCAACTTCATTAGAAACTCTCCACTTTGATAAAACATGTATAAAACTCATGGTGGCATATCATCATTAATGCGGACACTGCCTCGGCTACGTCCTCATCCTCCGCGCGACATCAATTGTTGCGTACGCAGTGTACTAAAGAAGAAAGGAAAGAGAATGTACCACTGGTTATGTTGTTGCCACTTTGACCCTGCCAAGTGATGGTCCAACCACCGCATTGGTAGCCCAGATTGTTGGCATGAGTCCCGGCGACGAGTATCTTAGAGGCGTTCTTGGCAAGCGGCAACACTGGGGGATCCGCATTTTGCCCGTTCTTCAATAGAACCAGTGATTTCCTGACTGCTTCCCTTGCTAAATTCCTATGCTCCTACAATGACACAGAATTGGGATAAAACATTGCTTGTGTGCACTTCATATGCAGTCCATTATGATAAGTAATGTGGTCTTGCATTATCTAACCTGGCTTCCAAGCTGGGAAAGATAGGTCCGATCGCCTATAGGGTTCTCAAATAGGCCCATCATGAATTTCACCCTTAAAATCCTCTGGACAGCGTCGTCAATCCGGCTCACGGGGATCACATTGGCATTGACCAATCGGGTCAGGGCATCGATGAACACCGTATAATTGTAAGGAACCATGACCTAGGAGCAGAAAGGGAACAAAAGAAGAAGAAGCAAAGTGCTTGCCCATTAAGATTAATTTGGCGATCTGATCCTTTTGCATAAAGTGAAAAGAGATAGCCATAGCCACTGACCATGTCGACCCCAGCTTCGATGCTCTTCTCGACGGAGTATGTGTAATTTACACTGGGTGGGGTGGTGATCTTATCAATACCTTGCCAATCGGATATTACAAAGCCCTGCAAGAATTCAGAACCAGTTGATTAAATTCGATCTTGTCCATGTCGATAAAAAATGGCAAGACTGAGGAGAGACTAGTAAGTGTACCTTGAACTTCAAGGTATTCTTGAGGAAGTCCGTGACGAGAAAGCGATCAGCGTGCATTTTCACTCCATTCCAGCTTGAATATGAGACCATGATCGTGGAGACGCCCTCGATTATGGCTTTGTAATAACCGGGCATGTGAATGCTCAACAGTCCATGCCAATCGATCACTGTGTTGTTCTCATTGATGCCCCTTGTGGTGCCCCCATCTCCCACGTAGTGCTTTGCACAGGCCAAAACCTTGTCGCTGTCCAAAGTTGATAGATATAACATCATAGAAATGGAGACAAGTATGAGAGTTGCGTATGACACTACCCAGCATCTCAAAATAGACACTGGAGCATTTTACATTGGTCTTGACACGTCGGAAGACCTTCGAATATACGGTAATATGACATTTTCGACAAGATGTTCTACTGTGAGGGCGATTGACAAACTTTTTCTTTGTAGGACAAAGCCAAATGGGATTTAAGTACCAGCTCAAACTAGTCTTATCAAAATAAAAGCTTACTTTCCCCCGAGATAAGGCACTCCCTTACGTCCCCCCGCCGGAATTTCGCCTTGCAATCCAGGGATGATTGACGTCAGGGCTTGAACAACGGACGTATCCTCGCTGTAGCTTTCATAGCACCTGCCCCATCTCGGATCTCTGCATACCTAATATAAGGTTCCGAGATTGAAAAAGAGAAGCGTAAATAATCGTACTGAGAACACTCAAAACTGGTTATTTGTCCAAATGATCAGATTTAAATTAATACTTACGGCAATGGTTGGCGCAAACACATAATTAATCCCCGTCGCCCTAGCTTCGAGTGCAGTTGCTGCCCCGATTCTCTTCAATAGATCCGGATCCCTAAAAAGATAAACAATGACTTTTCCTTAAGTTATATAACTTAGAGACTGAAAATTATTATGATACCATATAGAATCCACTTGAGATACGTGATCAAACAAAAATAATTTCGTTCATAACATTGCATTCGGGCACCCTAATTATCCATTAACATAATGTGATTTGTTGTAATTCCGACAGCTATACTAACTTCTCAAGTAAGTATCTCTTCATTATATTGGGCTGTTACGTAGAGCGGAAAGCACATATGTCAACAAATGTTGATTGATATATACATAGAATGCTAAAATTTGCTTACCTTGTAGCCCCGAGACCGACATTATGCGGGAATATAGTGGCTTGATACACGTTGTTGTGCCCATGGACCGCGTCGATGCCATAGATAATCGGGATCCCGAGGCGACTGGAGAGAGAACCGTTTTGGAACTTGTTCACCATGTCCAACCAGTCTGCAGCCATGGCTTTGGGGAACGGTACGCTCCCTCCGCCGCTGAGCACGCTGCCGATGGAGTAGTCCCTCAGGACTTCAGGGGTGACCACGGAGTAATCGACCTGCGTCATCTGGCCAATCTTTTCTTGAAGGGTCATTCTTCGCATTAGATCTCTTATCCGCGTGGGGATGGGTTGACTCGGGTCCTTGTACCTCGCCTGGCCTTGATGGGCTGTCGCCGTTCCGGCAATGGCGGAGCAACAACAGAGGAAGAGGATCATCCCCATTGAAAGGAATGAAAGCTTTGCCATCTTTGTTTCGCCAAACCCTCGTAATAAATCTGCCTCGCGAAAACAAATCATCAAACATAAGCAAACGCAGCACAACGAACAATGGCAGATCTTTTTGCGAATTACCTTCAATGCTTCTTCAACTTCAAGCTCTCACCTCCAAGAGGAGTGAGAACAGGCGACGGACTTTTTTAGGGAAGGTCAGCGAAACTCGTCACCGGTCAGAATTGCTTTGACGCTCCCTCTCCTAAAAACACAGATATATATAGTTAATTACGCTGTAATGTCTTCGGGCAGGAATCCTGATCTGGGTGGAGTTGTCTGATGATTTCGAGGGCCGTGATTCGAGATCATTATCTCGAGAAGGAAACTTCTGATTTGATTTCCATCTAAGCTCTTGGGCTGGATTACAATGTCACCTTCTTTACCTTGGATGGATAAGGACAAGCACGTAGTTATGACTCGAACATCTGCAATTAAGATCTAAATCTTGTTTTCCCTAGCTGTCCTGATTTACTACCTTCTAGGATAAGGCAACAAATTGGGTTTATCAGATAGCTTAAATATAGCTTAGAGAGTCGACAAACCAAGCGAAAAGTGAGGAGATTAAGATTTGATCGTCCGGTTCCGAAAGAACAGATTTTTTTTTTTTTTTCATGTTAATAGATTTACGAGAGAATCGGTAAATGTTGGAAAACTATTGATAAAGAAAGTTATCTTTATTTATTTATTTTTTTTAGTCGAAAATAACTTTGGATTACTAACTCAAAGATGAATTACAACCAGTACCAAATTCAAGACTTAAAATTAACCAAAGGGAACGAGGGGGATAAGCAACCCAATTGGATGGTAGGGTTCCAGCTCGGTGGGCATTGGCTACCCAATCTGCAACACTATTTGCTTCTCTAAGCTCATATTTTAGTTTAATTCTTGCTCCTCGTTGGGCCAATAGAAGACCATAATCCTGGATGATGGACCTAGAAGTCCAAGGGATTTCCATTTGGCCCATGACACAATTCATGGCATCTAAGTTGTCTGAAGCTATCTGCACACGTGCAGAAGACTTTGACTTCGGTGTACTTGTGCAGAACTCAACTCATGCCTCAATTTTATCCACGAGAGAGCTTCTTTGATTGCTAGGGTTTCAGCTACAAACGTAGAGGGGGCTCGAATTTGCTTTGCGAACCCATCTATGAGAGTTCCATCTTCATTTCTACATATCCTTGCAACTGATCCTCCCATTGTGGAGCTACACCATGAGCCGTCGACAATTAGTTTCAGAAATCTCGGAGGTGGTGGGTTCCAGCTTCTCGTTAGAGGATGGATAGCTGAGTTTGATCGAGCCATGTTGGTATTCCATCTTGCAAACAACTGGGTTATATGATTAGCTTCTTCCACAAGTTGTTTTGGACGAGGTTTGCGTCCTTGAAAGATGAAGGCATTTCTTGACTTCCAAATTAGCCAGAAGACTCCTGCAAACAAACAGAGCCTTGGATGGAGGGGTGGCTTTCGAGGTAAGGACTTCACATACCTTTTTGTCGATTCGAGTAATACTTGTCGGGGAGGTATCGATTTCAAGCTTGGGATTTGACCATATCTCCTTTGTCCAGGCACATAAAAGGAAAAGATGTTATGTTGATTCTGGAGCGTGGTCGCATAGAGGACATAATGAGTCAGGTATCATATTCCTCCTGGTAGGAAGATGCAAACACTCCACAATAGGAATCTGATTTTGGGATAGATCCGTAGTTTCCAAATCTTAGTCCACAATCTTTTGGGATTCTGGTAAGAAGTTGATGCTGAAAACTCTGTTTGAGTTGTCCCTTGATGTGGACTTTGTTATAGCCACTTTTTACTTTGTACAAGCTTGAATTGTTCGCTGTCCAAAGTAGTTTGTCTGGCCTAGGGTTTAAGCTTAGGGGAGTAGCTAATATTTCTTGTACAATACTCTCTCCAAAAGTCTCATTCAATAATTGTAAGTTCCATTTCCTGGATCTCTAATTAATCAAATTAGCTACAAAGTGGGGATCACTTCGATTTGTGGGACCTCCAATTTTCCTAGATAGCAACCACCTATCCTCTCTAATCTTGATGTTTTTCCCATCTCCTACCTCTCATTTGATCTTCGGTTCAATAACATCTCTTCCCATTGGTATACTTTGCCAACCCCAAGAGGGTCTAGGGCCTTTTTTAGTGTTCCAAAAATCTCCTCTAGGAAAGTAAAGTTCTCTAAAAATTCTGCTCCATAAGGCATCTTGGGCTTGACTCAATCTCCAGGCTTGTTTCCCAACAAAGCTATATTAAAGTCAACTAGGTCTCTAAATCCCAAACCTCCTTGATCTTTCCTAGACTTCAATAAGTTTCAACTTTTCCAATGTACACCTCTTCATGTTGCATTTTGTTTCCACTAGAAGGCTGAAATTCTCTTCTCAATTGCTCTACAAATGGAGATAGGGATTTTAAACATTGACATGGCATATTGCGATATTGCTTGAACAACTGTTTTGATTAGCACCTCTTTGCCTGCCTTCAAAATTAATTGCTCTTTCCATCCCTCTAATTTCCTATCAACCCTTGCTAATACCCAAGAAAACATTTGTTTTTTCATTTGTCCCCAATCTTAGGGTATGACCAAATATTTCCCTGTTTTCTCAATAATAGGCACTCGTAGTTCTGTTGCAAGGTTCGATTTCAGCCCCCGAGGACAGTTTTTCCCAAAAAAGGGACTTGACTTGTTAAGGTTAATAGACTGACCTGATGCAAAGCAAAACTGGTTTCCTACCATGATATATGCGGGCAAATCGAAGCGTTCCACGTGCAATAACGGGAGAGGTTCAAGCTGAGATTATTATTTTTATTTTATTTTATGATAACCTAGGGAAACCCGTACAGTTGGCAACCGGTGAGCAAACCCTAGGGCCACACGAGAGAACCACCACCTCAAGAAAGTGGTTAAGGCACCAAATGCCTCCGCTAGGTTTCAAACCCTTCACCTTGAGGGTAAGGATCAACGAGTCTTATTCAGCGGAGCCACCGCGACAGGTGGTTCAAGCTGAGATTATATGCATTGAATATATTGCCGTTTCCTATCAGACCTGACTTGTTAAGATTAATAGACTGACTCGATGCAAAGCAAAACTGGTTTCCTACCATGATATATGCGGGCAAATCGAAGCATTCCACATGCAATAATGGGAGAGGTTTACGCTGAGATTATATGCATTGAATACATTGCCGTTTCCTATCAGACCTGACTTGTTAATAGACTGACCTGATGCAAAGCAAAACTGGTTTCCTACCATGATATGTAGGCAAATCGAAGCGAACGGGTTCAAGCTCGAGATTATATGCATTGAATACGTTGCCGTTTCAATAATACCCAACATACTTAGGAAGTCTGACGAAGCTGCTGAGAGTAGTTGTTCTGTCTTTTTGTGTAATTGACTGAAATAAACTGTAAACTCTCACGATTGCAGCAAACAATTGAAGAAAGATTGATGTTGAACACCCATTTTGATCTCACCACTGAATAATGAATTACACCCATGATTGCAGAAATGAGTGTGATCTTATAACAATCGGAAAAAAATTAAGATACTATTTCACTCTTCTCACTGATGAAGGGAACATAAATTATACAAATACGTCATTCTTTTCAAGAATATGTAGTAGGATCGCTCTCCTTGGTGCCCTTGGTCGTCAGGCCAAACCCAAATGGGTAGAGTGGGTCGTAATGCGGGTCCCCGACATTCATCGGCAGCTGGTCGACGCTCCTGAACCATGTCCGTGCAAGCTTGCCAGTGAAACCATAGTCACCAAACAGGAGATCTGCAACTCCCTGGCCTTCGGTCCCGGGAAGCCAAGCGGCCACCAGTGCATCTATGTTCGAGACATAGGGCTCAATGACAACGGGGCGGCCTGAGATGACAACCACCACACACTTGACTGATCCACACACATTGCGGATGGTGCTTGGCCCGGGCTCGGGGATGGTCAAGTTCAAGCTGTCGCCAAATGTCTCTGCATAAGGCGGCTCGCCTACGACGACAATGGCATATGCAAAGTTGTTGGACTTCACGAAGTTGGCATCAGGGTTCTCGTTGTAGACCACCTGAGTATCAGGATGGACCGTGCCCTTGACCGCATTGAGGATCGTGGTACCTGGCAGCATGTCAAAAATAAACCATCAGTTATATCGAAATATTTTTCATTCAACTTGATCCAACAAGAAATGCTCAGACCATACCGGTCGTGAGATCGTTGCCGTTAAGGCCTTGCCATGCAATTGTCCAACCTCCACATTGATTGCCCAAGTTGTCGGCATGACTTCCCGCGACAAGTATCTTCTGCGCTTTCTTAGGAAGCGGAATCAATGGCTTTCCCGAAGATTTACCGTTCTTTAGAAGCACCAGTGATTTTCTAACAGCTTCCCTTGCCAATTCTCTATGTTCCTGTTCAACATTGGTGTTTTAATTTTAGCCAGAGACTTTGGAAAGATCGATCGTGTTGCTCATTTAAGCCAATTGATGCACAACATACCGGGCTTCCTACTTGGTTGGCCAGGCTGTTATCGGCCAGTGGGTTATCGAAAAGTCCCATGACAAATTTAACTCTCAAGATCCTCTTCACGGCGTCGTCGATCCGACTCATCGGGATTATGTTGTTCTGCACCTGTTTAGTCAGGTCATCAAGGAACTCATTGACCTTGTAAGGCACCATGACCTGCGAGAAAAAAGGAAATGAAGATCAGATACATATTCATCTTCTCGAGCCAATAAATCATAACCAATCAAGAAAATAAGCAAAATCCATAGTCTGAGAGACAATCCTTGTTGAACTCACCATGTCGATTCCTGCACTGACACTGGCTTGAACAGAGTAAGAGTAGTTAGAATGAGGAGGAGATGTTATCCGGTCAATGCCCTCCCAATCTGATATGACGAAACCCTGCAAAATTCATATTCTCAGCTCTGTTTGTTCATTAATAATAACAAAACATCGTGAATTTATTTAATCCGAATCTCTGGCTCCTTTTTGTTTCCTTACCTTGAATTTTAGCTTGTTTTTCAGGAACCCAGTAACAAGATCACCGTTCGCGTGCATCTTCTTGCCGTTCCAGCTCGAATACGACACCATGACCGTGGCGACCCCCTTCCTAATGGCATCCAAGTACGCCGGCATGTGAATGCTGAGCAGCCCATTGTAATCAATGACGGTGTTGTTCTCGTTTATGCCCTTTGTCGTGCCCCCGTCTCCCACAAAGTGCTTGGCACAGGCCGCGACCTTGTTCCTAAGCGAAAACAAACATAATAGTAAGCATAGGACCCCGAGAATGACGAACGAGAAACTTTCAAGACATTCAAGATTGGAGATCGACAAGTCAACCCGTGAATTACAGCACTCTTGACCAGGACAAGGGTAGAATTCATGACTGTTCAACTTTCATGTACTCAACGTGCTATGCTCTGTATCTAGAGAACAACATGGTCCACCCCGAAGTGCTTCCCATGTATGAACAATAAAGAAGTTATCCAAGACCTCAGCATCAGTACTAAAAGACAGCGCGTGTTTACATGGTTTTTTAACACTAAACTTCATAAATTACATGACTTAATCTCAATTAAGCCGTTTTCTCGAGTGCCGAATTATCGACCACAATCGCGTGATTAGCTCACAAGATTAAGCAAGTCCGCGCATGAGACAAACGAGCGTCATCATGCCAACGGGGCTTATATTCATCACCATTTTGGTCTTCGGATGAGTTAATGGACATCCCACTCAGGCTTGAAATATTACACGCATCCGGTCAACATCAATCAGCGAGCCAATCATGTATACATAAGACAAACGTGAACAGCACTGACCAAAATGATTGGAATTCATATCATGGATAAAGCTCATGACAACCTAGCAAGAAGCAGATGAAAACAGAATGGGAACAGTAGGCGTCATTAGTTAACCGCGAAAAAGGCTCTTACTTTCCGGCGACAAACGGAACACCCTTTTTGGAATTGGCAGGAAGGTCTCCTTGTAGTCCGGGTATGATCTCGGTCAACATCCGGACGATCCGGTGATCCTCGCTGTAGCTTTCGTAGCACCGACCCCATCTCGGATCTCGGCACACCTGTGAACAACATCGAGTGGTCACGCATCCAACAAAACTTTCGGCTCGAGCTCAATCAAGACTTTTCTTTAGAAAAATCTCCCTCTCGTATTCAAAAGGTCGTCGAATTTACCGCAATGCACGGCGCGAAAGCGTAAGGAATACCGGTTGCTCTAACTTCAAGTGCCGTGGCATCACCAATCTTCTTGAGGAGCACAGGATCTCTGTAAAACAGTCCACGAGTAAGCTTGAATCCGAATGAAAATTTACACCGACAACTCTTTTCATCCGAATTAAGACCAGTCAAGAGAATCGTGCCTGGTGACACCGAGGCCGACATTGTGCGGGAAAATGGTGGCATTGTAGACATTGTTGTGACCATGAACCGCGTCGATCCCGTAAATCATCGGGATTCCGAGTCGGGTGGAAAGAGCAGCCTTTTGGATCTCGTTCACCGCATTCACCCAGGTCTCCGGCGAGGCCTTCGGCGCCGGCACACTCCCTCCACCACTCAACACGCTCCCTGCAAAATATATCAAAATCACGAAATATTACATACCCATGATCCTCTCACATCACGGCAAGACAGATTCAATCAATCACCGTACAAAAACATTGAATCCTAGCCCACATTTTTCCTACATAACCAGTCCCTGATTCTTTTCTCAAACAGTGATTGCCGGATTGTTTCAGTCTAGTGGCTCGACCAACATCAACGAACATCAATCTCTCAAGCTCAATGAGCTAAAAAGTTGCAAATTTTTTCCCAAAAAGCACATAGAGCTAATAAAATTCGAAGCAAGCTGATCGATTCACATTACCAATGAAGTAATTCTTCATGACATCGGGCGTGGCAACGCTGCGCTCGATCTGGGTCATCTGGCCAATCTTCTCGGCCAGCGTCATCCTGCGCATCAAGTCCCTGACCCGAGCACCCATCGGCTGCTTCGCGTCTCTGTACTTCACGTACTCGGCCTCCGTCGTGACAGCCGCCAAGCAGCATATCAGCAGGAACGCCTTAATGGGTACCGAGTATCTCCCCATCACGCTCATCACCCCAAACCGTCCTTCTGGGTCCGTAGCTGGAAACCGAAAAAAGAACGCACGGCATCAGTAACACAACAACAAGACGGAATGCAGACGCGGGGAAAACGAAGCAGAGGTAGAAGAAGACGCACGTACTCTAAGGCAGTGCGAGAGAGAGAGAGAGAGAGCCAGAAAAAAGATCGTGTTTTTCCCCACTTGGGTTCGGGAATTCTTCTTCCCTTCTTCTCTCTGTTTCTCTCTGTCCCGAGCTGCGCGTGGTGGAGCGACAGAGACGTCGTTTGACGATGATGGGTAGGGAGGGAGATAGAGGGCGATGGCTTGGGGATGTTGAGAAAGGGAAATGAAAAGCGCCACTTCTTTATAGGGGAGGTGTCTGCACTATTCAATCCATTCCTGGCGTGCTGGTTTCGATATCGACCGTGCTTTCTTTTCTCTTTTTTTTGACCTTTTTTAGGACGTGTGAGAGACTTCATCCTCAAGCCGTCCAACATGCTCGAGTTGGGGGGCATGTCTGAATCGCTATCCTATCCGTTGGAGACAGAGAGGAGAGAGAGAGAGAGAGAGAGAGAGAGAGAGAGTCAAAATTACGCGGCTAACGTTAAGTGCGATTAGCTTTTAATTGCCGCTTGTGTCGGAAGGATCAACCATGATTTGGATTTGATAATTCAAGACCTCTGCTTTTTTAAGAGAAACGGAGTGGACGGAATTAAGTAATCTTATCGTGAAAGGAATGCGGACGAGGAGAGTTAAATCACCTGGCGTTTTGAATTTCGGATATGTGTGATCTTGATTTGAAATGGATAGTATAATTCCGGATTTCAAATACAATCCGAATCCATGCACTCACCCACCCGGCCTCTAAGATAGGTTCTCAAATTGGAGTCTCAAATTTGTGTCGAGAAGTTAAGACCGAACTCATTAAACATTTACTTAATAAAAGGTTAAATAAGCATACACATCAACATGAAGAAAATATGATTGATTGAGTATAATAGATCATTTTAGTAAAAGGTTAGTATAGTTAGAATTTTAGGAAACCCACAAATCAAATTCTTAACCAATTTTATATGAGATCTCGCGTGTGTCTTATTATTTGAAATTCAACTGTAGCTCGGCAGCTTTATAATCTTGCTCGACTTCATTTATTACATTTATTGTCATGTCTTAGTGTTGTAAATTGCTTTCATACAATGTGTCGAATCGTCTTATCAAAAAACAAGCTCCTCCCTTTTAAATAGATTTTCTCATGGACAAAGAATCCTTAAAAGTCTATATCACAATTATTCCCCACAAAAAAAAAAAAAATAAAAACATCTAGCGTTTGAACTGCGCATCCCAAGACGCATTTCAAATATTATCATTCTCGAGGCAATGAATTTCTTGCAATTCCCTATTTTCCCGTTAAATATCGCAACCCTCCATCCAATAATTTCTTCAGAATCAAACGCATGGTGAGAAAAGAATGTGACTATAAAAAGCAAAACATAAAAAAGAAAAAGAAAAAGGGGATTGGAGGAAGCAGCGAGAGACGTTATCCCTACTGGCCGAGGCAGTGGCACGAAAAGCGATGCCCGGCAAAAAGGAAGGCCGAGCACGTGCGTCTCCCTGCCGCCCACGTGCGGCAGCCCTCGAATGTTACCGTTGCCGACAAAACGTCGCCGTATCCTCTCCGTCGCTGTCGCTGTCTCTGGCACTGTGCGCGCGTCGAGGTTGAGATTTTCGACGACGCGGATTGGCCGGGGTCGGGCAGAGCAGACGGCGACACCGTCGGCGATCTCCGGCCCAATCGGATTCGATCTGCTCAAACCCTCGGAAAGCGGTGGAGCCGTTTGGTGCAGCTGAATTCGGTACGGTTCCATTCCGACAAGAGAAAATTAAAAATTTGACAGGTAACACATTTTCATAAAGCTCACTACTGCTAAAAGGGGAAAAGAAAGCGTGTTTGATAAGGCTTTTTTTTTTTGTGTGTTTGGTAAGACTTAACATTGTCCTTTTTCAAGCCATGGGACAATCTGACACGGTTTTTAGGAAAAATAATTCGACACGTAGATAAATTTAAAAAGGTGGGTGGAGATTTTTATTTTTGAAAATTTTAACTGGTTATACATTAAATGTGATCAAATTTAAAACTAGTGGGAAAGACCACAAAGTGATCTGTCTCTCTCAACGGTTTTATCGAAAAAACGTACACAACTAGAATCGAAGATTTTTTTAGTCCAGCTGTTTAACATGTATTTTGAAAAGCACTAATTAATAAAAGTTATGCTGAATTAGTACTAGGTTTATTAAAGTTTATACCCGTAATCGATTTATTGCTATATGACCTTAGAGTTAGGATTTTATGATTTGAACTTTACACTGTAGAATGAAAAACGACGACTTTGTGAATGGATGAAAAGCATGAATTATCGAGTCCCTTTTTGAAGTCTCTTCGGAGTGGAATGAGAACATTTCCCATTTATGTGATACTTGAGTATGTTTCAAGCATACATAATTCCCAATGAAGTGAGCCATATGAGCCATTGTTAAGTACATCAAGCCCGAAATCCAACTCAAATGAGCCATTGATCAAGTGAGCCATACATGAAATTCATGTGCTTTGACGACTTGTGAGTTGGTGTCACACAAGTCCAGAGTACCAAATGAAAAAAAATTCTGGCATTTTCTTTTCCTGTTATTCCTTCCACATTTTCTAGATCGGACATTGAAATTTAAAAATTGCTGGGACCGTTGAATATATGAATCACCGACAACTATGATCGTAGAATTTGAAATAATGAACTGCAGGCTTCGGATTTCTCGGATCGAAGAAATCATATGTGGAATGGAAAAAGTCCACCGAATTGAAAAGCTGGAGACGCGCCTTCTCCTTTTTAATTATATTTATTACGAATTATATTGTCCGAGAGCCGAGGACCTTTGACTTCATTGAAGAAATAAAATATAAAATATTGCCCGAGACTTATTCCGTAGAAGATTGAATAAAACCGTTTGAGAGTCAGAATTTTATTTTGTAATGATAAGGATTAAGGAAGTTATGATTATCAAAAAGAGTCATAAATATTTTTTGGCACATATTATAAAAAATTTTAAGATAGCAAAATATTGATATACAGAATACAGGTTCTCAATTCTCCTTAGGTCATATAAGAAGAAGGCGTAAATGACGATTTTTTTGAAGAAGACGCTCTAAATGAGGTACTTCTATGCAAATTCAATCATAAGCTTTCAATTTGACCATTAATCTCAAACCTTTGGACAATTTTCTAATATAGTTCATTTGATCAAATTTAGCCGGAATTAAAGACGTTGATACCAATTGTTTTACGTGGCACAATCGATGTTGAGGATGGATAATTTTTGCAAAATTTTAATTTTTTTGTTCTTTTCTTCTCTTTTTTCCCCCTTTTTCCTTCTCCTCCACTAGTTACCATCTTCCATGATGGTTGACGATCGGCCATAGGCAAGAGGTGCTAGCCTTGGGCAACCTCATTCTTGTGAGGGTTGACCTTGCAGCATTGCCTAGTGAGGTTGACCCTTGCTAGATACAAGTGACCTCAGCGAGTGAGGAGTGAGTATTGTCGGTTCCCGTAAAGGAAACTTGATGACTGATAGAGGAAGAAGGGTAAAAAAAGAAAAATACAAAAAAATTCAAAAAATTATAGAAATTATCCATATCAATATCGGCTATATTATGTAGAATAGTCACTATTTGTGTGATCGATTTCTTACAAATATTGATTTGATTGAATGAACTACACTAGTAATTTCCTTGATTAAGGTACATCGTCTTACATGAGGAAAATAGAACATGAATTATGCACCTAAGCCAAATGCTAGTAACCTCATTGCGGAATAACCGCCTATTTAACTCTTCAATCGGTAACATCGAAATGCGTCTCGAACACCACACAAACTTAATGATTTGAAAAAAAAAATGTAAAATATGATGATTTGAGTAGGTAATGGAGTGAGAAGTTACATAAGGGTCATTTTGAAATCGGAATAATTGTCCAATTTATCTTAAACTTATTGTATAAATGGTCCAAAATCTCTATAATTTTACTCTATAATGTCAAGTTATTTTAGGTAGCAATGTGATACTTTTCTTTTTGGTACAGCGGTTAGTGGTATTTTGAGCCGGATTTTGCGCAATATCCCGAGACCCACTCTCCAGGTCGATCGACGATAGACCACGGGATGTTGTCGATTATTGATAGTATTTTGGAGTATTGTCGTTTCATGGGGTGTTGCGATTATTAATGCCCCAGCACATTTCAATTGTCAATATGAAAATAATTTAATTCTTTGGGCCGAATTCACGAGTTCACCCTCACTTTTATTTTTCGTAATTAATTGTTTCTTTTTAAAATTCTCATCTTTTCTTTTTTGGTCGAAAAAATTCCCATCTTCAAAGGCCTATTTTTTTCCCCTAAAAATTATATACGATTTCTTTTGCCTACTTCTTTGCTTTATTATGCACCCTCAAGACTGATAATTTGTATCGACATATCATGGTTGTACTTAAATTGTGTTGATTTGTATTGGCCTAAAACTTCTTGTTTTTTATTCTACTTTCCAATTGATTGTTGTGACCTTCCCTAAGATAAACCACCGAAGGATGGCCAATGGATTACTAACCATGATGTTTAGCACAAGCCCTACCAACCACAACTCGATACTAAATTCTTTCATGTAATTTTTTGGAGTCATCACTAATCAGTTATGATCGATTAGGCACCTAAGTAAAATGTATGATTATATTTTACTTCCACGAATTAGAGATTCACTGAATTTAGGAACTTGATTACGCTAAAGTTAAGTAAGGTTCTCTTGGCACTTTTTTGCTTTATTCCAAAAGTGCTTTGCATGCTGTTTTTGGCTGCGTTTGGCAACCACTTTGCCAAGGATCTTTAGGGGTCTAAACGCCTTTAGGCCAAAAATTGGGTGTTTGGGAACCAGCTTTTGAAGTCCCTTATGGGAAAGTAAATACTTGGGAAGGCTGAAAGCCCAAGGCAGCCCTGAGGCTGCCTTGGGCTTTCAACATTCTCGGCATGCTGGGGATCACTGTTCACTTATTTTTTTTTTTCCAAATTTGTCCTCACGAATTTTTTGTTTTTCCGGTGCGTGCCCTCGTATGAGCACTGTTCATCTTCTCCAGGATGCCGGGAGTTGCCGCCAGCCGCCGGAGGTCGCAGGTCAGCCGGAGGTCGCAGGTCCTCACGGCGACCCAAATTTGGGTCGCCGGAGGTCTTGCGACCTCGCGGCGACCAGATCTGGTCGCCGGATTGGTCGCCGCGAGGTCGCGCGACCTCCGGCGAACGTCTCCGGTCGCGCGACCTCGCGCAACCAGATCTAGTCGCCGGAGGTCGCGCGACCTCGTGCGACCAGATTTGGTCGCTCGACCTCCGGCGACGCGCGAGGTCGCGCGACCGGACCCGCTCCCCGCGACCCGTCCGGGGTTGCCGGAGGTCCCGACGGCATCGCGTGACCTCGCAGGCCCAGATCCGGGGTCGCCGGAGGTCGCAACGGCGTCGCGCGACCTCCCCGGCCCAAATCCGGGGTCGCCGGAGGTCGCCGGGAGTCGCCGCCGGCCGCCGGATGCCGCCGCCCTTGCTTTGGTTTTTCATTTTTTCATTTTTTTTATTTTTCTTTTAATAATTTTTTTTTTCACAAAAGTCCTTTGTCCCCCAAACACCATTTTGCTCAAAGGTACTTCACAAAGGGCTTTTAAATTACAATTTACCAAATACAGTTTGCATTTTGGAAAACACATTTAACTAAAAGATCTTTGCATTTTCCTAAAGACTTTTCCCAAAAGTCTTCCCGAACGCACCCTTTGTCAGCTTTTATCCTATGTCACTAATATGTGAAATGATTACCGTGCGGGTGAAGATAATATAACACTCAATAATCAAAACGTAAATAAATTACCAAAGACAATAACGAACCTGGAGCGCACGAGTAGACATCGGTTCCTATTAATCATTTAAAAGCAATAGGATCTGCAAGCTTAAACTTGGGAAGCGATGACATGCAATAACACGTGGGCTTTCTATTTTATGGAATGATGCATGACCAAAGTTACATGAAATAACTAAGATGCAATGTCAATGATTCTTTTCCTGTTTTCTTTGTTTAACATGATTTCATTCAACTGCTATAAGTAAATGAATTCTATAGAGCATGCATTGATGCGCTCACATGAAATCTTATATGCTCTGTTAATTAAATTGAATGCAACCTTTATGATTTCATTCAATTGCTGATCACTTGGATGGTGGAGTCGTCCGATCAGGTGCCTGGTCATTTTCTTTATCAACAGCTTTATGACATTTACTGATTCTTTCATAAATCTATCAACACGAAAAAAAAAATTCCTGTTTTTTTTGGAAACGGATAATCGAGTTATGCAATCTTAATCTCCACTTTTTGCTGAGGTCTGTAGATCACTCTCCAAGCTACTCGATAAACCCAAATTCAACAGATCCTTAATTTATTGCCTAACACTAGGAATAGAAAATTTAAATCTTAATTGCAGATATTGTCTTGAAACTACGTGCTCATCTTTATCCATCCAGAGTAGAGAAGTTGGCAGTAATCCTAATCCGGATAGCAGTTGTCTAAAGGTTGATTACATGATAATGTCTTCCGGCAACAATCCTAATCCAGGTAGAAATTGTCTGATTATATATATGATGGTTGATTACGTGATAATGTCTTCCGGCAACAATCCTAGTCCGAGTAGGAGTAGTCTGATATATATATATAATCCTAATCCGCGTAAGAGTTGTCTGATGGTTGATTACGTGATAATGTCTTCCGGCAGCAAATCTAATTCGGGTAGGAGTTGTCTTATATATAGAGAGAAAGAGAGGGAGATTAAACCACAGTCAAAGCAATTCAGACTTTTGGTGACGAATTTCGCTGACCGTCTTTAAAAAGTCTGTCGCCTGTTCTCACTTCTTTTAGGGGTGAGAGCTTGAAGTTGAAGAAGCATTGAAGGTGATTACAAAAAGATCTGCTTTTGTTCATCGTACTGCGTTTGCTTATGTTTGATGATTTGTTTCTGCGAGGCAGATTTATCAGTTGTTCGAAGTTTTAGTGGTAAAGTAGATTAATGAGTTATTCTTTGTGCTGGATTCAACCTCGACTTTTTTGAAATACTTAGATCGGCGGAATTGGGAAATTTTCGATTGCATTAGTAAACTTGGTTACTTCACGAATCAAAACTGATAATTTCTCTTTTCTTAGACCAAGCAAACTTGTGGGCATTCACTTCTTCATGTCGACGATCATCTTCATCCTGCAGGATCATTGACATTAGCGAAACAAAGATGGCAAAGCTTTCATTCCTTTCAATGGGAGTGATCCTCTTCCTGTGCCGTTGCTCAGCGATCGCCAGAACGGCGCCAGCCGATCCAGGCTACTCGAAGTACAAGGACCCTAGTCAACCCGTCCCTGCGCGGATCAGAGACCTCATGCGAAGAATGACTCTTCAAGAAAAGATTGGCCAGATGACGCAGGTCGACTCCTCCGTGGTCACCCCCGAAATCCTGAAAAACTACTCCATCGGCAGCGTGCTCAGCGGCGGAGGGGTCTCTCCGTTCCCCAGAGCCAAGGCTCGAGACTGGATGGACATGGTGAATAGGTTCCAAAACAGTTCTCTCTCTAGTCGCCTTGGGATCCCAATTATCTACAGGATTGACGCGGTCCACGGGCACAACAACGTGTACCAAGCCGCCATATTCCCGCATAATGTTGGTCTCGGGGCTACGAGGTAAGCATATTTTAGAATTCTATTTGTTGACATATGTGTTTTTTGCTCTACGTGACGGCCCACTATAATGAGAAGAGACAGTTCCTTGAGAAGCTGGTATAGCAGGATCAAGTATTACTATCAAAATTACAAAATATCACATTATGCTAGCACGCGATTTGGGTGTTGATTGCAATGTCATCAACGCAATTATCTTTGTTTAATTACTTATCTTGAGCAGATTCTGTGTGATATCATAAAAATTTCCAGTGTTTAAGGTGATAATCTAAGGAAAAGTCGATGTTTATCTTTTCAGGGATCCGGATCTCGTGAAAAGAATCGGGGCTGCGACCGCACTTGAAGTCAGGGCGACAGGGATTAATTATGCGTTTGCGCCATGCATTGCCGTAAGTATTAATTTAATAATGATAATTTTGACAAGTATCCAGTTTCGAGTGTTCTCAAGGCATTTATTCACCATTCTCTTTTTCAATCTCGAAACATTGAATTAGGCATGCAGAGACCCAAGATGGGGCAGGTGCTATGAGAGCTACAGCGAGGATCCATCCATTGTTAAAGACATGACGTCAACCATCCCCGGATTGCAAGGAGAAATTCCCGCCGGCGGGCGAAAGGGAGTGCCTTATCTCGGCGGAAAGTAAGCTTTTGTTTTGATTAGACTAGTCTGAGCTGGTAATTAGTTCCTATTTAGCTTTGTCCCACCGAATAAAGGTTTGTCAATCGCCCTCTTGGTATCATATTTTGTCGAAGGTGTCGTATTAGCGAATACCTTAAAGTCTTCTGACGATGTAAAAGGCTCGAGAGAGTCTTGAACAACTCTCAAACTATTTGACTAGGTTAAATAATGTTGTTATCTTATACTTTGGACAGGGACAAGGTTTTGGCCTGTGCAAAGCACTATGTGGGAGACGGCGGCACCACGAGGGGCATCAATGAGAACAACACAGTGACTGATTGGCATGGACTGCTGAGCATTCACATGTCCGGTTATTACAAAGCCATAATCGAGGGCGTCTCAACGATCATGGTCTCATATTCGAGCTGGAACGGAATGAAGATGCACGCTAACCGCTTTCTCGTCACGGACTTCCTCAAGAACACCTTGAAGTTTAGGGTATATTTATTAGTCTCTCCTCAGCCTTGCCATTTGTGATTGATACCGACTATGAATTGAATTGAATCAACTTACTCTAAATTCTTGCAGGGCTTCGTAATATCCGATTGGAAAGGAATCGATAAGATCACCACCCCGCCTAGAGCAAATTACACATACTCTGTTCAGATGGGAATTGGCGCAGGGATTGACATGGTCAGTGGCTATGGCTCCTTTTTGTTTCATGCAAAAGTATTGGATCACCAAAATTAAGGGAAAATTACCAAAAAAATCCTAAACCTATTGTAATTGTGTCAATTCAGTCCTAAACATTTTTTTTTTGCCAATTTAGTCATAAACCTTTTGTTTTTGTTCCAGTTCAGTCCATCCGGCTATACATAGTCGAAAAAATCTGATGTGGCGTTCTAGTCAGCTCCGGTCGGTGTTGCCGATGTTGACATGGCACCAGAGAGCAAAACGTCGTCGTTTTGCTTTAAAAAAAAAAAAAAAAAAAAAAAAAAAGCCAAAGAGAAAGGGGCGTGAAGAGAAAAAGGGCGTGGGGTTGGCGGGGTTCTTTCCCAAAATCAAGCAGGGAACCCTAAATTGAGAGGATCTTCCCTTGATTCATGGTGCTTGACATTGATTATTGGTAGATGCCTCCGTTCAACACCTCCGTCGAAACCCTTTGGCCTCCGCTCGCCCAACGCCTCTGTTTGAAGCCTCCATCCAATCCTTTTGGCTGACGCTCGCTTGACATCTCCATCCAACATGTGCGTCAGCCCGACGCCTCCGTCCGATGCTCAACTCACCCAACATCTTTGTCTGATGCTCGCCCGACGCCTACATTCGACGCTTGCTTAGATTTGCCTGCTTGCTTGACGCTCATTGAATGCCTTGATTGTCTTCTTGAAATTGCAGTGCTTTATATTTATGTTGTCTTGATTTCACTTGAATTTTATTTTAAATTTCGTTGACATGGGTTTGTCACAGTAATGAGTTTGTGGTTGTTGAACTGGATGGCTGGGCAAATTGCTGACATGAGTTTGTGGATGGTCTCGCGTAGAATGTCTCTGTCTTGCCTAGAATTTTTGGTATTGTTACTGCTTTTGGCTCATTTGGGAAGAATATATTGCTTTGAATTGCTGCTTTTGGCTCATTAGGGAAGAATATATTACTTTGAGATGCTGTCTTTGGTTTAGATTGACAAAGTTTGTCAGGTATATGGAGTTCCTAATATACTTCTCATTCAGATTTTCCAAAACTCATTTGGATCACCTAAATCTCATTGCAATTGCAGCAATTTTGGCCTGCTTATGTTGTGGATTTTATATTATACTTGGAAGGATTTTGTATATATCATCAATGAGCACAGATGTCATATGATTTGATCATGTTTTGAATTCAATCTGCATTAGCTCCTTTTAGTCCCAGATGTCATATGATCTAATCATGGTCTGAATTCCCGATATTGATGCAGTCATTCTTATAAGAAGATTGAGAGCACAATTATTATTTTATTATTGGTTTCTGACTATGCTTTTTGTTGTGCTAATCATGTCCACGCTGACTGATGTTTTCAGTTGGTTGGCCGGCTCGACAACAGTGCTGTCTCATTAGCCGATGCCAAGTTGGCATTCAAGTCCAATGAAGAAATAAAACTTCAAGTAAGGTCCATCCCACTAGATGAAGTGATACCAGAGTCAAAACCAGTTCTTCTCGTCAAAATAGATGTTCAAGGTTGAGAGCATCATGTTCTGAAGGGGGCCATGAAGTTGCTGTCGAGAGTGGTAGGCAAGGCACTGTCTTTGATTTATGAGGAAGATGAATGGTTGTTGCAGGCAAGTAACAGCGGTTCTAAAAAGATTCGAGAATTTTGTCACTTTGTTGGGTATCGTCACTGCACCCAGCATGGTATGGACGCAAACTGCACCAAGAATAGCTGATAGTGGATTAATTTACTTTAGCCTTGTTGATGTAAGATCACCAAGTCAAGCATGAAAATGGACAATTCTTTAGCAGACTCCTTTGTGAGAGTTTTGCCTACTCTTAGACAGAACTTCCACTCGGTTCTAGATGGAGAATTAGATTTGAAATTGTAATGAGACACACTGTCTATTGAGGGAGCCAATTATTGAGTAAGTGAGGAAGCACAGATATATTAAGGTTTTCTCTTGGAGTATAGTTAGGGTTGTATCTATCGCCATTAGATTTGCCACACCCAATTTGTTATTATGTTTATTTATTGCAATTCATGCTTTGTATTTGTAGCAAATGACCTTGTGATTTGCGAGTGAATGCAGAATAAGTTGTTAACCAGAGCTTATAGAGGCATATTCACTTGTAGTCTTGTTTTTCTCGTTCTTTTTTTTTTCCTTTAAAGCTTTCAGAAATAAATTAGTATGTGCTCCCATACTCAATATTATTCCATCAAACTTTGCACGCACCTAGTTTAAAATCTCATAACAAAATAAAATTTGGCATCCAAACCCGACACCTCATTTTTTTTTTAATTTCTTGCCCAATAACCCTTTTTGAAATAAACTTGGCCAACTTTTTTTTCTTTAAAACTTTCGAAATAAATTCGTATGTGCTCCCATACTCAAAATTATTACATAGAACTTTGCACGCACCTAGTTTAAAACATCATTATCTTATTAAAAAAATAAATTTTTGCGTCTAAACCCGACACTTTTTTTTTTAAATTTCTTGCCCAACAATCATTTTTGAAATAAACTTGGCCAATTTTTTTTTTCTTTAAAGCTTTCGGAAATAAATTTGTATGTGCTCTCGTACTCAAAATTATTCTATCAAACTTTGCACATACCTAGTTTAAAACCTCATTGTCTTATTGGGAAAATAAAATTTGGCATCTAAACCTGACACTTCATTTTTTTTTTTTTTTTGCCCAACAACCATTTTTTAAATAAAGTTGGCCAACTTTTTTTTCTTTAAAGCTTTCGGAAATAAATTCGTACGTGCTCCCGTACTTAAAATTATTCCATTAAACTTTGCATGCACCTAGTTTAAAACCTTATTGTTTTATTGGGAAAATAAAATTTGCCATCCAAACCCGACACCTCATTTTTTTTTTTATTTCTTGCCCAATAACCCTTTTTGAAATAAACTTGACCAACTTTTTTTTTTTTAAAGTTTAAAGTTTTCAGAACTACATTCGTATGTACTCTCGTACTCAAAATTATTCCATCAAACTTTGCACGCACCTAGTTTAAAACCTTATTGTCTTATTAGGAAAATAAAATTTGGCATCCAAACCCGACACCTCATTTTTTTTTTTATTTCTTGCACAACAACCCTTTTTGAAATAAACTTAGCCAACTTTTTTCTTTAAAGTTTTCGGAAATAAATTCGTACGTGCTCCCGTACTTAAAATTATTTCATCAAACTTTGCATGCACCTAGTTTAAAACCTCATTGTTATATTGGGAAAATAAAATTTGGCATCCAAACCCGGCACCTCATTTTTTTTTTAATTTCTTGCCCAACAATCCTTTTTGAAATAAACTTGACAAACTTTTTTTTTCCTTAAAGCTTTCAGAAATAAATTCGTACGTGCTCCCGTACTCAAAATTATTCCATCAAACTTTGCAGACACCTAATTTAAAACCTCATTGTTTTATTGGGAAAATAAAATTTGGCATCCAAACCTGACACCTTATTTTTTTTAATTTCTTGCTCAATAACCTTTTTTGAAATAAACTTGACCAACTTTTTTTTTTGTTTAAAGTTTTTGGAACTAAATTCGTACGTACTCCCGTACTTAAAATTATTCCATCAAACTTTGCACGCATCTAGTTTAAAAATCTCACTATTTTATTGAGCAAATAAAATTTGGCATCCAAACCCGACACTTCATTTTTTTTTTATTTCTTGCTCAACAACCCTTTTTTTTTAAAAATAAACTTGGCCAACTGTTCTTTTTTTTTTTTTAAAGCTCTTGGAAATAAATTCGTATGTGCTCCCATACTCAAAATTATTCCATCAAACTTTGCACGCACTTAGTTTAAAACCTCATTGTCTTATTGGGAAAATAAAATTTGGCATCCAAACCCGACATCTCAATTTTTTTTTTTATTTCTTGCCCAACAACTCTTTTTGAAATAAACTTGGCCAACTTTTTTTTCTTTAAAGCTTTCAGAAATAAATTTGTACGTGCTTCGGTACTCAAAATTATTCCATCAAACGTTGCACGCACCTAGTTTAAAACCTCATTGTCTTATTAGGAAAATAAAATTTGGCATCCGAAGCCGACACCTCATTTTTTTTTTTTATTTCTTACCCAATAACCATTTTTGAAATAAACTTGACCAACTTTTTTTTGTTTAAAGTTTTCGAAAATAAATTCGTACGTACTCCCATACTCAAAATTATTCCATTAAACTTTGCACGCACCTAGTTTAAAATCTCACTGTTTTGTTTAGCAAATAAAATTTGGCATCCAAACCGGACACTTCATTTTTTTTTCTTATTTCTTGCTCAACAACCCTTTTAGAAATAAACTTGGCCAACTGTTTTTTTTTTTTTTAAAGCTCTCAGAAATAAATTTATATGTGCTCCCGTACTCAAAATTATTTCATCAAATTTTGCACGCACCTAGTTTAAAACCTCGTTGTTTTATTGGGAAAATAAATTTTGGCATCTAAACCCGACATCTCATTTTTTTTATTTCTTGCCCAACAACTCTTTTTGAAATAAACTTGGCCAACTTTTTTTTTTCCTTTAAAGCTTTCGGAAATAAATTCGTACGTGCTTCCGTACTCAAAATTATTCCATCGAACTTTGCACGCACCTAGTTTAAAACCTCATTGTCTTATTGGGAAAATAAAATTTGGCATCCAAACCCGACACCTCATTTTTTTTTTATTTCTTGCCTAACAACCTTTTTTGAAATAAACTTGGCCAATTTTTTTCTTTAAAACTTTCGGAAATAAATTCGTAGGTACTCCTGCACTCAAAATTATTCCATCAAACTTTGCACGCATCTAGTTTAAAACCTTATTGTTTTATTGAGCAAATAAAATTTGGCATCCAAACCCGACACTTCATTTTTTTATTTCTATTTCTTGCCCAACAACCTTTTTAGAAATAAGCTTGGCCAACTGTTCTTTTTTTCTTTTTCTTTAAAGCTCTCGGAAATAAATTCATATGTGCTCCCATACTCAAAATTATTCCATCAAACTTTGCACGCACCTAGTTTAAAACCTCATTGTCTTATTGGGAAAATAAAATTTGGCATCCAAACCCGACACCTCATTTTTTTTTTATTTCTTGCCCAACAACCCTTTTTGAAATAAACTTGGCCAACTTTTTTTTCCTTTAAAGCTTTCGGAAATAAATTCGTATGTGCTCCCGTACTCAAAATTATTCCATCAAACTTTGCACGCACCTAGTTTAACACCTTATTGTTTTATTGAGCAAATAAAATTTTGCATCCAAACCCGACACTTCATTTTTTTTTATTTATTTCTTGCCTAACAACCCTTTTTAGAATAAACTTGGCCAACTTTTTTTTTTTTAAACTTTTGGAAATAAATTCGTATATGCTCAGCTACAAGTTTTTTGTTTTCTCGGGAGAATGGTTTCGTTTTTTCTTTTAAATTGAAATGGACTTTTATGTGGGGCGCTCACAATTGTACCACATCCCGGAAAAGTACTCATCCATTAAGTATAAAAGAGCAAATGATAGCATGCACAATCTCATTACTTCATGAACAAACACTAGCTATACATTATTCAAGTAAAAAATAGATGAATAAACCTATTTTACTATAATAAGATGGTTCAAAAGCACATCATCTCACTAATCCCAACCGTTATACAAATGGCCATATAAGACAAATTAAAAAGATACATGCACAACCCTACTTCATTGATGCCATTATCAATGGAAAGAACAAATTGATCAAAACCACTTCACCGAACCCATTATCACAAAAGATATTCCCAAATGTTGTCACTTTTGTCTCTTCGAATAACTTCTAACGTTTGTGCTCTTGACATTAGTAGGATGATCCATAATAGTAGAGCCACCAACACTGCCACTTGCATTTTTATTTGTACGTCTCTAAACCTACAAAGAATATATTCTTTTAAAGTATTATTGACAAAACAAACATGACATAATAGAAATGGAAGTACTAACTGGATTTTTTTGTCTTGAAAATTGTGTTTGGGAAGATGTGAAATAGCTAGTACGAGTACCTAGAGGGGGGGTGAATAGGTATAGAAAAAATTTTTCTCGAAGCTTGCACGATATTTAAACAGTTAGAGGATTTGCAACAGTTAAAAATTCAATCGCAAGACTGAGTAAGGGAAAGAGAGAATTGAACACTCGGTTTATAGTGGTTCGGCTTGATTCAAGCCTACGTCCACTCTTCTGCACTGACAGCCGATTGGCTGGATTCCACTATGATCAAAGAGATGTTACGGTGTTGATCTTCCTTGATTTCTAGGTGTAGATGATCTACCACACTCACTCAAGGCGTCACCAAGTATAAACACTCTCTCGTATACAATTTCGCTCGAACAGTCTCAACTAACAATCAAGGATCTTCGGACTCGGAATTTTTCTATCGATCACACACTTAAATCAACTAGAACGACTTCTTTTTATACTCCTTTATGCCATCATAGCCGTTGGCACTTACCAAAGGAATTCCTCCAATCTACCCGTTGGACGGAATCAATCAAGAAGATCATCCGAGCTATTTAAGGAATCGATGATAGCCCATCAATCCCGTTCGCCCATACAATTAGGATCTCGGTTTCCAAGAATAGAATATTCCAAGATTATTTCGTCGACCATCGGATCTTCAATCGATCTTAGATAAGAATTAAAGAATTCGAAATGATTATCCAACCAAAGAATCTATTCCAGAGGATAGGATCGAATCCTCAACCATAAACCTCGGCTTTGGATTTCCTTCGTCACTGGATTAGAAAGACTGTCAGTGAGAATAGACTTAAGTCTTGAGTCCTGAGTCTTGAGTCTTGAGTCTTGAGTCTTGAGTCTTGAGTCTTGAGTCTTGAGTCTTGAGTCTTGGGTCTTAAGTCTTGGGAGTACAAAGTCTTCAGACTTTAAACTGACGGTCTCCGAACATCCAGACTTAGACTGAAAGAAACGTTTTGTCAACTTCAAAATATTCTGGAAAGATTTCTCCAACAATCTCCCCTTTTTGATGGTGACAAAACTTTCTTGAAGATTTGAACAACTTTGACCCGCAAAACATTTCTCAAGCAATATGGCTAACTCATAAAGATTAATAAAACAACCAGACTCGCATCCACAGAAAATTGGTTAGTCTTTTATGAGAAACACCATATAACAACACTTGAATAAATGCAACCAGTCAAGCATCATAATCCACAATCAATTCGAGTCAAATTCACACCCAAGTTCAAGTTCTCAAGTCATACTCAAAAATAAACATAACCACAAAGGTCAAAGTTTAAAAAATGAAAGTTCAAATTGGTTCTCCCCCTTTTTGTCAGCATTGAAAAGGGTGAGAAAGGAGTCATGTCTGCTTGGGAATGCGCACGATCTGAAAATCCCCAATGGACTGGACTACTCCTTCGAGCTTCTTCAGGTCTTCTCGCAGATGAGCTACCTCTTCTCCCTTGGCATTGGCTTGAAGTTGCGTAGCGAGGTCTTTGAATTTATCTTCCGAGAGAGACCGAAGATGCTTGTCCAAAGCATGCTTCAAAGCTTGGATTTCACAATCCAGAACATATATCTCGCCTACGCATTTCCGAAGAATATTCATGATGCTACGAAAATCTGCAGAATCATCCGTCGTGTACCGGCATTGGCTTTCTCGAGATGGTGTGTATGCGACGATGGCGCTTCCGTATGGTCCGGCAGATTTGGAATCGATGTATCACCTTCTTCGGCAATTGAGAGACCTGAACTTCTTTCCGGGTCTTCGGAGATTGTCTTAGATCTTCGGCGCATGAGGTGTAGACCTCTCTTGCTCGCTAACTCCCCCGTCTCTAGGACATCGAAAGGGGAAGAGTGATGATCATGCTCTTTATTTCCCTTCTCTCCAGTTTATCAGCCAGACCGTTCTTTTTCTTCTTCTCCTTCTTCTTCAACTTCTTTCTCCTTCTGTCTCTGTTCTTCTTCTTCTCTCGCTCTGCTGAAGTTACGTCGGATAAGACACGAACGTCTTGTTCTTGTCGGTCTTTGGGATAGTGGGATCTTCATCATCTTCATCTTCATCTTCATCCTCCAGGATAAGAGTTCTTTTCCTCTTTTTCGATGAGGCACCAATGGCCTCCTTTCCTTTCCTTTTTGAAGCGTGATGGACTTTGGAGATTTCACTTTGAATTTCTCCATTGCCTTGGAGAGTTCTTGCGACGCATCTTCATTAACATTTTCAATCCTACCACCATCTTATCACACGGTCGAACACAAAAAGTATGTGGCGCTTCAATATTCGGATGTCGAAGATCTTGGTCACCAGACCAGGATAAGGCAATTGTCCTTTGTCTTTTGACACTGCTCTGTACATATGGAAAAGAATAGTATGCGGGAGAGAAAACTTCCGTCCTGAGTTGATCGCATACATCAACTTTGCTTCAGAAAGAGACACGAAGTCTTTGACGTAGACTTCGGTCCGAGACAGCTTGATCACAATCTTATGAAGCACAATGTTGATGGCATTCATCCTGGAATAGGTAATTTTCTTATCTACGTCCCTATCTTTGACAAGATCCGAGTAGTACGAGCGGTGAGACTTTGATTGGGAGATAGCGTCCCCGTTCAACTCCAACTATGTCCGGCAACATATTCACATCTACCACATAGACTTGGTCTCGAACACGAATGAAATTCTATTCACATCCAAAAAGCTAAGATTTGAATAGAAATAAGCGGTCGATTGATCATACCCGTCTCAGAGTCGAGCAAAAAGTCTCAAGTTGAAGCAAATTCAACTTCTCTCTTAAGTTCAAGTTTATGGTATCCGGAAGTCAAAATCGACACTTCTAGGGTTGATTACCCCTCTTTTCAACAGCTTGAAATACACTTTTTCTTGATCCTTGGATTTAAACAAATCCATCCGATTTCCTTTCACCTTTGCTGCCACACCCGTTCTAGGTTTAAATTCAAGGAACATTTTGTCATCATCGTTCCCGTCAATCAGATTTTGTCCTGGCATACGAGGATCACTTGGAATGTTCGCAAGAGCCTCCTCTGCTCTTCCTTTCGGAGCAATTCCCAACTCTTCCATTTTCCGCAGAAAAAGATACTCATTTCTATAATTTTTGTCCTTAAGGAAGTCATCTATATATTTTAATGAAGAACCGAGGTTTTCAACGCACGATAAAGCTTATAGATAAAGGAGGGTCTTTGGACTCTTGCTCGGGTCGGCATCCTCGATTATCTCTTCTTCCAGATTTTGACTTGCACCTTGTGGGGCGGAGATGCTGAATGACGTGGAGGAGAGCGAATCGGACTTTGTCGCCGACTTGATAAGTCTTCTTCCTCGCAAGATCGAAGTGAGTCGGTCCCTTCTCCATTCTCTCGTGGTCCCCGTTTGCGATTCTTGATGATTTCCTCGAAGACGACATCTTTCTTTGTCTATTGGAGGATTCCTTCACTTGCTTTTCCCAAGAAAAATGACCACTTTCTCGACGATGAACAAAGAGTAGAAACAGTATCGGGAGGAGAGTGCCTTTTAGGGTTTTGAAAATTGGGCGTAGAATAACTGTATATATATATATATATATATATATATATATATATCTCGGATTTGAAAAGAGAAGTTTAATCGGTACAAAGAAAGTGTACGAACACTTCTTTTCAAAATCAATAACTCCAAAATTAACTTTCTTTAAAAAAGACAAGTTTTCAAATTTCACACGAATTATATCTGAATGAAAGAACGTACCTTTTCGAGATAAACGAGAATTCGTACCTTTTAGTTAAAACAGCAACTTACGGTCTTTAGCCATGAATGATTGAGTCTCGGATTTAAAGTCTAAGAGATCGAGTCTTAGAGTTGGTGAGTCTCTAGACTTTAACTTCTTCAAGCTTCAAAATGTTGAGTCTTGAGCGGATAAAGTCGAATTGATTTTTCTCCAAAGGCTTTGTAAATATATCTCGCTAGTTGACTCTTTGAATCAACAAATTGAATTGAGATTTCACCATTTTGAATATGATCTCTAATGAAGTGATGACGAATCTCAATATGCTTTGCTCTTGAATGAAGGATTGGATTTTTGGTGAGATCGATCGCGGTGTTGTCACATCTGATTTCGTGCATGAGTCTTCAATGCCAAAGTCTTGTAACCGTTGTTTTATCCATAGAATTTGCGAACAGCAGCTTCCAAGAGCTACATACTCGCTTACGTCGTTGAGAGAGCTACGATGCTTTGCTTCCTTGAAAACCAAGACACCGTCCCGTTTCCAAGCAATTGACAAGTTCCGAAAGTGCTCTTTCTATCGACTCGCAACCGGCGATCTCGCATCTCGAGTATGCTAGAAGATTAAAGTCTCCCTCTTTGGATACCAAAGACCGATGCTTGAAGATGAAGCAACGTATTTGATAATACGTTTCACGGCAATGAGATGTGATTCTCTAGGATCTGATTGAAACCTAGCACAGATACAAACACTAAACAAAATATCGTGTCTAGAAGCGAAGTAAGATAAAGAAGTGAACCGATCATGCTCCTGTACAGCTTTTGATCTACTTTCTTCCCTTCTTCATCCTTGTCTATCTTCTGAGAACATGACATTGGTATGTTGGTCTTTTTGCACTTTTCCAATCCAAACCTTTTGACAAGATCATTCGCATATTTTTCTTGATGGATGAAAGTTCCTTCCTTCATTTGTTTCACTTGGAGTCCAAGAAAGAATGTTAACTCTCCCATCATACTCATTTCAAATTCATCCCGCATAGACTTAGAAAATTTCTTGCAAAGACTTTCATTAGAGGATCCAAAAATAATGTCATCAACATATATTTGAACAAGTAAAAAGTTTTTGTTTTCCTTTTTGATAAACAAAGTAGTATCTACTTTACCTTTGACAAAACCATTCTGTAATAAAAACTTACTTAGTCTGTCGTACCAAGCTCGAGGTGCTTGCTTTAGACCATACGAGCCTTTTTCGATCCCCAAGACCGAGTCGGCTTCTTTGGGTCTTCAAATCCAGGCGGTTGTTCCACATAAACTTCCTCATGGATAAATCCATTTAGGAAAGCACTTTTGACGTCCATTTGGAATAACCTGAAATTTTTGTAACAAGCAAACGCAAGTAATAGTCAAATAGCTTCTAACCTTGCAACTGGTGCGTAAGTCTCGTCATAGTCTATTCCTTCTTCTTGCGTATATCCTTTGGCCACGAGTCTTGCTTTGTTTCGTACGACTTTTCCTTTTTCGTTTATCTTGTTCCTGAATACCCATTTGGCTCCAATAACGGTTTTACCTTTTGGTTTAGATGTCAATTCCCGACATCATTGATGTTGAACTTTCGAGCTCTTCTTGCATAGCTTCGATCCAGCTTTCATCATATAAAGCTTCTTCTATGCTTTTTGGTTCAATTTCGAGATGATGAGAGCCACAAGACTAGATTCTTCATGCCTTTTTGATCCGTGCGGATTCCTTCATTAAGTTCGCCAATAATGAGATCTTTGGGATGACCGGATTTGTGCTTCCAGTTACTAGTTGATTTGCCAGGTTGATGATCTCTTTCTTTATTTGATTCTCCATGAGCGTCTTGATGATGGACTTCCGTAATCGAGATGCTTCTCGAGATGTAGACATTGAAAGGTCTAGAGCGGGTTCGATCTCTTCGTCTTGCGAGTCGGCTGGATTCATCTTACACCGAGTCTTGGAATTTGACATTCATTGATTCTTCCACAGACTGGCTTTTCTTGTTGTAGACTCGTAGGCTTTGCTTGATGTAGAATATCCAAGGAAGATGCCTTCATCCGATCTTTCTTCAAACTTACCAACTCGATCATTTGCATTTTTCAAAATAAAGCATTTGCAACCAAATACATGAAAGTATGAAACAATAGGCTTCTTACCTTTGAACAATTCATAGGGGTTTTCTCAAGAATAGGTCTTAGAAAGACTCTATTTATAATATAGCAAGCAGTTTGAAACAACTTTCAAATTTCCAAAATCGTGAAGAAATTTTACTTTCAATTAAAAGTGTTCTAGCCATTTCTTGAAGAGATCTATTCTTTCTTTCCACAACTCCATTTTGCTCGGAGTATACGGAGAGGAAAACATGTGATTAAAACCAGATTTATCACAGAATCTCGTAAAATCTTGATTTTCAAATTCACTTCCATGATCTGTTCTTATACTAGAAATAGCACATCCTTTTTCATTTTGAACCTTTTTAGCAAACTTCTCAAAGTACGAAAAGGTTTTTGATTTATTTGCAAGAAAATATACCCAGGTAAAGCAAGAGTAATCGTCTACAATTACTAGACAATATTTCTTACCTCCAATGCTCGGGTTCTTGTTGGTCCGAAGAGATCCATATGAAGCAACTGCAGTACATGATTAGTAGATACATGATTTATTTGCTTAAATGAATTTCTTACCCTTTCCCGAGAATGCATGGAGTGCATAAGTCGACTTTTGGTATGCCAATTTAGGTAGACCTCGAACAAGCCGCTTAGAAGAGATTTTGGCTAATTGCTTCTTGTTGATATGGCCAAGTTTTCTGTGCCATAGAACTGCTTCATCTTGAATTGAGATTAAGCATTGTTCTTCATTTGGCTTTACATCAAGGAGGTAGATGTTTCCATGCCTTCGACCCATGAAAGACCGAGTCGAATCTTTGCTAATTCCGAACATATGCCTTCTTGAAAGGAGATCTTATAACCGCATCACACAGCTGGCTAATGCTGAGTAGATTGTAGTTGAGTCCTTCCACTAGAGAGACATTGCTTATTGTGAGATTTCCAATTTTTACAGTTCCGAATCCCACAATACTTCCTTTGCTATTTCCTCCAAATGAAACTTTTCCACCATTTACTTGAATAAGCTTAATGAAACAATTTGAGTCTCCTGTCATGTGTCTTGAGCATCCGCTGTCAAGATACCACTTTACCTTCTTTTTGACAGAGACCTGCATTCAAAAGAGAGTCTCAAGCTTTCTTTGGTACCCAAATTTTCTTGGGTCCTTTGGTGTTAGTAGGATGAGCATTATTAGGCCATACTCTCTTAACAGCTTCCAAACCATAGGACACTCTTTTTCAAAATGATCCCGATCAAGTTACACTTAGAACACCTTAAAGCATTTCGACCTACAAACTTTACAAAAACTCTTTTGAAATGATTTTTATAAGCCTCCCTCGACGGTCTTTTCTTAATTCTTTCTTTTACTTTCGGAAAATCAATCAAGGGGATCGTTTTTGCTGTCATACCTAGACCAGACTTATTAAAGTAAGGTCTTTGGATTGAAAGGACTTTTTCAAGTTTTTCAGACCCTATTGAAAATTTCTTTGAAATATTTGATAAATCAGTTTTTAAGAAAGCATTTTCTTTTGAAAGTTTGTCTTCATTCTCTTTAAGAGTAGAAACATTCAAGTCTAAATTTTTTACTTTTTCTTCTAAAATGTTTTCCTTTTGTTTTAAAAACCGAGTTTTCCTTTTTAAGTTCGGAAATCCTTTTAAGAGAAGTCTTAAGACTAAAACATAATTCATCAATGTATTTAGAGACTTTGACAAGGATTTTATAATCACTTACCTCAAATTCACCGTCCGAGTCGATCCAGTCCGAGTCCGATTGCGCCATCGACACGGTTGGCATATTCCTCATCACTCTCTTCACACTCGTATCGCTCCGTTTTCGGCTTTAAGAGCTTTTCGAGACTTCTCGCTTTTTCCTTTTTCTTTTTCGAAGAGGACAGTTGGGTCTCGATGTGTCCCTTCTTTTTACATTCGAAGCAAACTACATCTTTGTTTGGTTCCTCATCATCAACGAGACTTGGTCTCGCTGTCTCTCGAAAACTTTGTTTCTTTGGGATGAACCTTCCGCCTTTTCTATTCGGTTTTCTGAATCTTCTTATCATGAGGGCGAGCTCCTCATCATCCATATCATCTTCAGAATCTGCATCATCGAATCATCATTTGATTTTAGTGCAATAGATTTCTTACCTCTTGGATCTTCGTCTTCATTAATTCGTTCCACTTCGTAAGACCGAAGAGTTCCAATCGGTTCGTCTACGAGATAATGGCATGATTCTTTGCGTCTCTCTTATTGAAGTCTTTATATGATTCCAATCCTTGGAAAGTCCACGCAGAAGCTTGTTCACCTCCATGGGATCAGAAATTTTTTGTCCTTGGTTCTCAAGACCATTGACAATATCTATAAAACGACTAAACATGTCGTTATAGATTCTCCTGGTTTCATTTTGAAGGCCTCATATTGACCGAGGAGAATGTTAATTCTGGTCTCCTTCACTCGATCCGTCCCTTCATAGGTGATGTGTAACTCCGTCCCGGACTTCTTTTGCTGTAACACAAGAAGATATTCTGTTATATTCAGTTGGTGACAAAGCACAATATAAAGAATAAATTGCTTTAGCATCGAGTGCTTGTCTCTTGTTTATTTCTTCTTGAGACATTCCGCCGGCTTCAACAGTTTCTTTCCCTCTTTCGTAGATTGATGCAGCGGCGGGAGTGATTCCTCTTTCCACAACGTCCCATTCCGGAGGATCCTTTGATCGTAGGAAAGCTTTCATCTTGTTCTTCCGGATGTTGTAATCCTTTCCATCGAAGTAGGGAGGTCTGGTATTGCTTTGCCCCTCCATCGCCCCCGGTGCTAGCATACTAGCCATGGATCTTTTACTCAAGTAAAACACTTCAAACAAAGTAAGAACACGAGCTCGATACCAATTGAAATAGCTAGTATGAGTACCTAGAGGGGGTGAATAGGTATAGAAAAAAATTTCTCGAAGCTTGCACGATATTTAAACAGTTAGAGGATTTGCAACAGTTAAAAATTCAATCGCAAGACTGAGTAAGGGAAAGAAAGAATTGAACACTCGGTTTATAGTGGTTCGGCTTGATTCAAGCCTACGTCCACTCTTCTGCACTGACAGCCGATTGGCTGGATTCCACTATGATCAAAGAGATGTTACAGTGTTGATCTTCCTTGATTTCTAGGTGTAGATGATCTACCACACTCACTCAAGGCGTATACAATTTCACTCGAACAGTCTCAACTAACAATCAAGGATCTTCAGACTCTGGAATTTTTCTATCGATCACACACTTAAATCAATTAGAACGACTTCTTTTTATACTCCTTTATGCCATCATAGCCGTTGGCACTTACCAAAGGAATTCCTCCAATCTACCCGTTGGACGGAATCAATCAAGAAGATCATCCGAGCTATTTAAGGAATCTGATGATAGCCCATCAATCCTGTTCGCCCATACAATCAGGATCTCGGTTTCCAAGAATAGAATATTCCAAGATTATTTCGTTGACCATCGGATCTTCAATCGATCTTAGATAAGAATTAAAGAATCCGAAATAATTATCCAACCAAAGAATCTATTCCAGAGGATAGGATCGAATCCTCAACCATAAACCTCGGCTTTGGATTTCCTTCGTCACTGGATTAGAAAGACTGTCAGTGAGAATAGACTTAAGTCTTGAGTCCTGAGTCTTAAGTCTTGAGTCTTGAGTCTTGAGTCTTGAGTCTTGAGTCTTGGGTCTTGAGTCTTGGGAGTACAAAGTCTTCAGACTTTAAACTGACGGTCTCCGAACATCCAGACTTAGACTGAAAGAAACGTTTTGTCAACTTCAAAATATTCTGGAAAGATTTCTCCAACAAGATGTAGACCTAATCTTTTTAATTGGACAAGTTGAATTATTGTGTCCCGTCTTCAAGCAAGTTCGACATGTCATTTTCATTCCTATCCTCGACATCCTAGTTCCACTTGCCACCTCACCTTCTTCTCTTGATCTTTTCTGTTTATGTCTACCGCGCTTCACCCCAGATGGAAGTGGTTCAGGCGACTCCCTATGAGTCTTTTTCCAAAATCTCTCTCCTTGAATTGGCATCATCATGTTTTCATACCCAAATAAGAACTTGGCCTTCTTATAACATTCATCAATAGAATTATATACATCCACTTGTCTATGATTTATAGCAGAAATTGCATGAGGACAAGGGATGCCAGTAAGTTGCCATTTTCTAAGAGAGCAATCTCTCTTGAATACATCCACTACATATTTGTCACCATTATCCATTACCTCATATCCAGCATCACCATTCCATATCATTTGACAGTATGTTGCACCAATTCTATTTTCTTCTATTTTTTTTTTTTTATGATTCTTGGACCACAATTTCTTTTCCACTTAGCACATGCATCGCTCTGTCTATGCATCCTTGTCATTATCATTATCCGCATTTCCTCGAACATACTTTATTTGGACTTACACCTAGTATGTATAATTTTTCCATTGAATACTCCACATAAGTTATTGTCAATAATGTCACATTTCACATCAGTATTAAAGAAAGCCTTACACCAATGTTTTGGCTCTGTTTGCACCAGATCATGATATGCACAATGACTAATTTTCTTCAATGCCTGAGAGTGTTCATCATACTCCGTCCTAATATTGCTCTTAACACACTGCCAAAATAGTCTTTGCATTTGTATTCCCTTATGTTTTTTGCCCCAATTAGCATAGATATGTCTAGCACACATCCTATGCTTAGCTGCAGGCAGTAAATCAGCCACAGCTCCTATAAGGCCCTGCAAAAAATGATTGCAATGTAAAACATATCTTATAAATGTGGCTATTTAAGAAGTATAACAAATAAAAATTAATTAAAGAACTCACCTTTTGTTTGTTACTAATTATGACCCAACCTCATCTATATGTGTCAAAAATATTAAAATCATACATCAAATTTCTTAAGAACCACGTTTAGGTGTCGCTACTCTCAACTTTGACAACCGCCCAAGCAGTTGGGAACATCTGATCATTTGCATCCCTTCCAATAGCACAAAAGATCTGACATTGACAAATTCATTTCAAGAAACAACCATCTAATCCCACAACTTGCCTACATCCACTAAGGAACCCTTTCTTACAAGCAGCAAAACAAATATACATTCTTTCAAACAATGCTTTGGAGTGCTTATCTAGCTTTTCAACATTCAATGTAATAGTACTCCCAGGATTTTTCTCCCTAAGCTCTTTTGCATAATCCTACAGTTTTGCATATTCATTCTTATAGTTTCCCATCAACACTTTATAAGCAAACAACTTAGCCTTCGTATATTGAGATATACTTACATCTAAACCCAACTGTTCCTTGATTAATTCCTTGAAAGCAATATTTTTAATAGTTGGCATTGCTTTTATTGTAGGAAAATAATGATTTGCCAACCAAGAACTTGTCACCCTCCTATTTTTGAAGCAAATGCTACAAGTATGCTCTGAATGTAAGGTCTTGACATGAAATGATCTGGAACGAGCATCAACAGAGCTAGAAATCTTCCAAGGACAACTCTCATTAACACATTTTGCTCTAACAAACTTCTTATCATTCTTTGTAAATTTTATCTCTCTACGTTCAATCATTGAGTACTTTATCAAAGCATCTTTGAATTGGCTACTACTATCAAATGTCATAGCCACAGTAAAAATAGGCACAACACAATTAGGATTATATCTTAGAAACCTACTTCTCTTTCTAGTAAAATCTTCTTCTCCCTCTACATTAGACCCCAAACTGTCATAGGCATCTGTATCATAATACTCCGTCTCGTAACTAGCTCTAGCATCAACTCCACTATTCACATCTAATGGTTGACATGATACTAATGCTGTGGATGGTTCCCCTATAATTAGATCCTTTGTAACACTCCCATGAAACTCAATTATATTCTGCCTTGCTTCTAGAAGCTCTTCATTATCAATATCATCATCATCAATCCAAAATCTTACATCGCCAAGAAAATTTGTCTCATCATCATTGTCATCATCCAGAATATCCCCCTCTATGTCTATGAAATTACCTTCATCAACTAAGTCATTAGGATCTAAGTCATCCCCGTGCTCAATAATTGTCTCATTTGCTAAACCAATATCATTGCGAGCACCCACACTAATCCCTTGACCAACACTCTCACTTGGGCAAGCATCCTCACCCTCACTACCCTCGTGACCAAAACCCTCACTTGAACTAGCACTCTCACCCACACCCACACCAACACCCACACCAACCCCTTGACCATCACCCTCAACTGTCTCATCGATTGCAAAATTTTCTCCATATATCCCAATTAACTCACGATGGAAATAACTGAAAAGTAAATCAATGACTCTGCTCTCATTCCATATATATCTCAACCCATCTTCTAGAGACTTTCTAGGAAACTTAAAATAAAGTTTTTCAAATTTACAAGTTACCCCATTCTCAATGTCTCTAATGAAGCTTTCATAGCTCCTTGAACTGATATCAATTTTTACCAAATCAATCTTACGCCCAACATATTCAAGCATTGGGCTACGGTAAAAATTTCCACCATGGAAAAGGCAAGCCCATGCTGACTTGTCACTCATCTCAACCCTATACAAAAGAACGCAATATATGTTGTAAGAAGCCACATAATGGAGATTTTAACATGAATGGCCAAAAGTGCTAAATAAATATAAAGAGCTTGACTTGAGCATAAGTGCGAAATCCTTCCCGTCTCATAATTACAAGTGAAATTTCTCTCTAATTTACAGGAATTAACTAGTTCAATTAATATCTAGTACCTATGATATGAGAATTCAAGGTGAATAGTGGCATAAAATTAGTTTGCTTTCAAGTTAGATATTTGGTTTGTATAGCTACTTGAAGCCGATGCCAAAAATCTTAGGGTTGATAAAAGAAATTTTTCTCCCATAGTAGACGTGATCTTGTTCTTTTGCAACTAATGAAGGAGAAAAAAGACCATGATGCTAGGTTCTTTGTATATAGATATAGCAGGTCAATGTATTACAAGTAGCATGGCTCACAAGGCTTTAATTTTAGAATGTTACTTCATATTATCTCAATTCTTTCCTACCATCACTTCCGTGGATATCATCTTTTGGCTTTTCAGGATTTTTAACAATAGTTTCATTGTTTAGGCGGCTGAAGAGTGTACTTCTATACTTAAACTTTGAAGTTAATTTGCTCAGAATCACTGATCTACTTTCAGTTTAAAACCAAACAGTTGGTTTGTTCAACGCACGCGAAGAAATAAGATAATTTGGGAACACGACAAGGACAATCATAGAGACAAAATGATTTGGGAACACGACAAAGACAAACATGGAGACAAAACATAGTTTAGGACCACGACAATATACATTTTGACAGATTTTGATTGACTTCACGACCACCCACGACATAGCTCACCACTTGCCAACAACACAATCAAATTGGGTTGCTTGTGTTTGATATGGATGAACGAATCAGGTCAAGTTGTGGGCGAATTGAGTCTTCGGGTCTTCGGGTCTCTCGTCTTCTCAATTGTAGCAACGAACGAATTGGGTCAAGTTGTGGCCGAATAAGGTCTTTAGGTCTTCAGGTCTTCTCGATTCGGGCAAGAAGCGACGAACAATGGCGTTGGCCAAAAAGAGGCTTGATTCATGAAGGATATTGAGGAAATCGTAATATGGGATCAAATCAACTCAAAACCTACAAGAATTTTGGAGGAGATCTCACTAGGGTTTTTTAGATGATTTTGGAAAGAAGCAAGGAGCAGCCGCACGGCTTTTCTCTTTGGCTTTTATTTTTTTTTAAAGCAAAACGACGACGTTTTGCTCTTCGGTGCCATGTCAACGTCGGCAACGCCAACCGGCGCTGACTAGGATGCCACATTAGATTTTTCCGACTATGCATGGTCGGATGGACTGAACTGGAACAAAAACAAAAGATTTAGGACTAAATTGGCCCAAAAAAAAAGTTTAAGACTGAATTGGCACAATTGCAATAGGTTTAGGACTTTTTTGTTAATTTTCCCCCAAAATTAATCACCAAATTATTGGATCACCAAATTAATCTTAATGGGCAAGTGCTTTTTTCCCCTTTCTGCTCTTAGGTCATGGTTCCCTTCAATCATACGGTGTTCATTGATGCCCTGACCCAACTGGTCAATGACAATGTGATCCCCATGAGCCGTATTGACGACGCCGTCGAGAGGATCTTGAGGGTGAAGTTCATGATGGGCCTATTTGAGAATCCTCTGGGTGATCAGACCTATCTTTCCCAACTTGGAAGCCAGGTTAGACGATGCAAGAGCAAATTACTTATCAGAATGGATTGTATATGAAATGTACCCAAGCATTGTTTTATTCCAATCCCGTGTCATTGTAGGATCATAGGGATTTAGCAAGGGAAGCAGTCAGGAAGTCACAAGTTCTGCTGAAGAACGGGCAAAATGCGGATCCCCCGGTGTTGCCGCTCGCCAAGAACGCCTCTAAGATACTCGTCGCCGGGAGTCATGCCAACAATCTGGGCTATCAATGTGGTGGTTGGACCATCACTTGGCAAGGTGGAAGTGGCAACAACTTAACCAGTGGTACATTCTCTTTCCTTTCTTCTTTAGTACGCAAAAATTGATGTCATGTTGAGGACTGAGATGTAGCCAAGACAATGTCCACATTAACGATGATATTGCCACTGAGTTATATCGAATGTACAATGTCACGGTAAAGACATGACGTTTTCACATTTACATATTTGATCAAAGTATGGAGTTTTTGATGAAGTTGATTCATGATTTTGTGCATTTGACAATAGGGACCACCATCCTAGGCGCGATAAGTAATGCTGTGGACCTTGAAACAGAGGTTGTCTTCAGTGAGAACCCCGATGCTGACTTCGTCAAGTCACACAACTTCTCATACGCTATCGTTGTGGTCGGGGAGCTGCCCTACGCGGAGACAGCTGGGGCCAGCACGAACCTGACGCTGGCTGAGCGGGGTGAGGACATCATCTCCAAAGTGTGCTCGTCGGTGAAGTGCGTGGTGGTCGTGGTTTCGGGGAGGCCAGTCACGATCGAGCCGCTCGTGGCGAACATGGACGCACTGGTGGCCGCGTGGCTGCCGGGGAGCGAGGGGGAAGGGGTGGCCGACGTCTTATTCGGGGACTACGGATTCACCGGGAAGTCGCCGATGACGTGGTTCAAGACTGTGGATCAGCTTCCCATGAACGTGGGTGACCCTCACTACGATCCTCTCTTCCCACTTGGTTTCGGTCTTACCACCGAGCCCACTGGGGGACAGTGAGGGAGACACTGAGAGTGTGACTTCGTCATTCTAAATTCTAGGTTTTTATCTTATTTTTATGAACATTGAGTAGGAGATTCTTTTTGGTGGGTATTTCTTTTTCCAATCCTTAATCATTTGGGTGGAAGTTGGTTCGTGATTTAGGACATGATTCGATTTGAATAATCGTCACTAGGGTTAACTTCAAGTAGTTAATTCTGGTTGTTTTCCATCTTGCGTAATTGAACTTATTAATAATTTTCCCATTTGTCATATGGATTTGTTGCTTATTATTACTTTGGGGACCTTACGTTCCATCTCCAGAATAGAGCATGATAGAGCATGATTCTTGCCGTGTGGCATATATTAACAAAGTTGCTGATATTGGATATGTCATGTCATATTATATTCGATTCTCTCTTTATATTTTGTCTTTTACTCCATTTTATATTTGCTTCGTGCGAACAACTCATGTCTTGCATTGTCCACCTTGATTATAAGCTCCGGTCAGCTGATCATTGCCAAAATAAAAATTAAGGAAAAAAATTCACCTCGCTTGAAAATTTACTAATCAGCTAACTCGGAATGTGGTTTGCTGCACGAGGTTCTTTTTAATTCTTTCTGTTTATGATTTCAATGTGAAGATACCTCGTATACTTACAGAAAAGCGTCCATTATGCAACCAAACTATTTGGGAAGAGCTTATGCTTGAACCATACAACATGTCAATTTAAAACAGCAAAGAAAGAGTTGCTCTATGCAATCATATGACCGTATCCTGAACATTGGCGTTATAATCAAATGCATCAGAAGTGAGACTCGGTTTTCTATATGCGTATACTCGGTTAAGTCACACGTACTTTCCAGCTACGAAGGGGACACCCTTTCGAGAGATGGGAAGAATATCTCCCTGTAGACCGGGTATTTTCTCGGTCGTCGCCTTGACAATTGCAGGATCCTCGCTGTAGCTTTCATAGCAACGACCTTATCTAGGATCTCGGCACACCTGTAAAAGTACAATAGTTGGAAATCAACTCGAGAGATTGTCATTGATACAGAGAAAGAAAAATTGGCACTAGCACGGTTTTAGGAATATTAAGTACTTCCAGGAAGAGAGATTACAAATGAGTATTCATCATTTCTCTTACCGCGATACAGGGAGTGAAAACAATTCCAGTGCCTCTGACCTCTAGAGCCATCGCCGCTCCTATCTTCTTCACAAGTTGAGGGTTCCTAAGGTATGAAATTACCTTAGTGAGCTCTTCGGAGTAAATACAAAGTCGTACCTTTTTTGCTCCTGTTGAAGACTATGGAAATGTTACAGAGTACGTAAAGAAATAGGACCACATGGCTAGGAATACGGAATATGTATGCATACCGAGTCACACTGAGGCCAACATTGTGAGGGAATACAGTTGCCTTATATACATTGTTGTGGCCATGATCAGCATCTATCCCGTAAATCATCGGAATGCCAAGACGAGTTGAGAGAGCTCCCCTCTGGAACTCGTCACCATATTCACCCAAGCCTCGACTGAGGCGTTTGTGGCCAGTACGCTTCCGCTGCTGCTCAAGACACTCCCTGCACAAACCAATAACATTTAATGCTGTAAGGTATAGCTATAACTTCCACTAATAGACTTGAGATGAGCACGAAATATAAAAGATTAGATTCAGGTTTTGATCACATTCCCCAATTTTTCATAATGTTAGTCAAGAAAAACTAACACTTTTACCTATGAAGTAGTTTTTCATAACTGATGCATAGAGCCGTTAAACGGGTGGGTGGTCGGGTTTGGGTCGAGTCATTAATGGTCCAACCCAAATTGACCCATTAACCCATTTATGACCCATTTATACTTAATGTAAATTTTTCGACCCAAACCCGACCTGACCCATACCCAACCCATACCCGACCCAACCCAACTCATATTAATAAAATACTTTCATATTTAACAAATTTAGAAAAACTTATTCCTATGTTTTTTTTAAGATTATATTATTAAAATACTTCCAACCTTTGATAAATATATTATTTTTTTTAAATTGTATTGCTAAAATATTTTTATACAATATAAATTTAATTGACAATTTTTATAAATTTTAAAACAATTATTTTAAAAAATCGAAATTTAATTATTTTCTTAAAAATTAAATTTTTTAATTATTTTTATTTTATTTTTAAATTATAATTTTATTTTTCTTTTTCTCTTTTCTTTTTTTCTTTTTATCTTTTTCTTCTCCTTCTTCTTCTTCTTTGGCCGGCCGCCAACCACGACGACGGCCGGCCACCGGCCACAAAGGGGCGAGCCTCGAGCTCGCCGATGTCGAGCAAGCTTGAGCTCTCCCCTCACCCGACGCCGGCGAGCTTGAGGCCCGCCGATCGCCCTCGCCAGATCCGGCGAGCTCGAGTCTCGCCAGATCGGCGAGGCTCGAGCCTCGCCGGGCGTCGACGAGGCCTCCGCCTCGCCAGATCCGGCGAGCTCGAGGCTCGCCAGATCGGCGAGGCTCGAGCCTTGCCCGACGTCGGCGGGCTCGAGTCTCGCCAAATCGGCGATGCTCGAGCCTCACCGGGCGTCAGCGAGGCCTCCGCCTCGCCCGATGCCAGCGAGCTCGAGGCTCGCCTAGCCGGTCGCCGCCGTCGCGACCGGAATGAGGAAGGAGAAAGGGAAAAAAAAAAAGGAGAAAGATAAAAAAGGAAAAAAAAAGAAAAGAGAAAATAAAAATAAAAAAATTATAATTTCGATTTTTATAAAGTTAAAGAGAGAAGGGAGGAATTATAATGTTTTTGTTAAAGATGAGTTTTCAATCCAACCCATTTAAAAACCCACTTAAGACCCACCTATCTTAAACTTTTAATTGTGAAACCCATTTAACTATCTTTTGTTGTAAACAAGTGGTCCATTTATGACCCATTTTAACACCTCTACTAATGCAACAGTCAGCTCAATCTGAGTCATCTAGCCGATCTTTTCGGCTGGCATCATCCTTTTCATCAAATCCTTGATTCTCACATTGATGGGCTGTTTTGGGTCTCTGTACTTCACGTACTTCGATTCGGTGACCGAAGCAGCCCAAAAACATAGCAAAAGCAGCAATGCTTCCAGGGGTCAGCGACGTCTTGAAATCTCGCTCGCCATATTGCCTTCTAGCCTGATATTTCGGGACAATAATAGTAAACTGTTCGGAAAAAGAATGCAAAAAAGCTATTTAAAGAATGAAAATTCGCTATAAGACCTATTAAAGAGGAGAAGGCAATTAGGCATCATCAGAACTGATGCAAATGAACCGATACATGCTGCGTGGAAAATAAGCTCGTTAAAAGTGAGAGAGAGTGTGTCAAATATGTGAAGTGGTGAAAGTATGTTGATCAAAATAAGAGGTACGAGACCGAGGCATGAAATGTGAAACAAGCGAATGCGTGTTGAACTTACTAGCTGCTTGAACTTCTCTGCACTGTGAACCGAAGCCAGAAGGTTGAGGGTTTAATGGAGAAGTCCTGAGCTTCTCGTTTGCTTCTCTCTCTCTCTCTCTCTCTCTCTCTCTCTCTCTCTCTCTCTCTCTCTCTCTCTCTCTCTCACATGTCCCAAGCCACTGGGAATATAATAGCACCACCCCTCACGAATCACAACGTTGGGAACAGACATGGAAAGTTCACTTGAGCTACTTGTCGAGGGACATCATTTTTCTAAGCACTCCACCTCATGTGTAAACCTCTACACACATTGAGAATTCACGACTAGAGCTTGCTTCAAATCTGCAGTACTCGCACGAATCACCAGCATCTTCCCTTCCGGCCATTCTTTTTGTACTACAAGACAAGAAAAGTGTTAAATTGTTAATCAAATTTCTAGAAACTTCAACATAGACTTGAGCTAGAGAATTCAAGAAAAATCCTAAAAGAGTATAAAATTATCTCTGCAAATGGCAGAGATATTTGCCTTAAAAAGTCTATTGTTCAAAAAAAAAATTGTAAGAGAATCTACTAGAAGTCAAAAATGGTGGGCCGTTAGTCGGTGGAGCACCCTTATAAATAGGAAGGGGGGAAGCGTAGCAGACTAACAAGTAAGCAAGCTCCTTCCCCTTCCCTCTGTACTTAAACTAAATAACAAAGTACTTTTTTTTTATTCCCTTGTACTTTTTTGCTAGCACTCTCTTCTACACATTCTTATTATTACTTTGTCTAACCATTTCTTGCCCACATTGTTCTTAGTTTGCTCTTTTGATAGTTCACACACAAAACATTCCCTTGCACACACATCAAACACACGCTTCTGCAAATGCCAACAGTGGTATGGAGCCACGTTTTTGGTTGGTATTGGGCGTTTGTCCTACCTACCCATTCCTAAAACTACCCTTTCCAAATAACTAACGACTAAACTATGGCCAACTCTACCTCATCTTCATTTCTCATTCACATTTTTTATGGGAACAACTATGACTTTTGGAGCATAAAAATAACTACATTCTTGATGGCCCAAGACTTATGGGACATCATGGAAAAAGGTTGTGAGGCTCCACAAGGAGGTGCAAGTGTTTCAAAGGATCAACTATAAAAGGATGCAATGTCACTATACTTTATCTAGCAAGCACTCTTGGAAATGGCCAAGAATAATTGAAGCAAGGACTGCAAAAGGGGCTTGGGAAATACTACGAGAAGAATTTCAAGGATAAGAAAAGGTAACACACTATTCCCCTTCAAACTTTGAGAAGAGATTTTGAGAATTCTAAAATGAAAAAGTATGAGACCGTATAAGAATATTGTGGAAAATTAAAGGAACTAAATAATCAAATGAGAGCCTATGATGGAATAACTGATCAAAGGGTTGTTGAGAAAATATTGGTGTCACTTACTAAAAAATACAACCCCATATTCACAACTATAGAAGGAACTAAGGACTTGATGACCCTATCAGTGAGTGAATTAATTAGCTCTCTAGAAGCACATGAGAAAAGACTAATGGCACAAGATGAAGATTTAGTTGAAAGTGCATTTCAATCTAAAATAAGCATAAGGTCTCATCAATCTAAAAATGGTGGAAGTATAAAAGAGGAGGAGAAACTACACAAAAGGAAAATTATCCACCTTGTGGTATTTGCAAGAAAACAAATCATTTGGAGAAGGATTGCTGGTTTAAAATAAAAAACAATGCCGCTTTTTTAAAAGATATGGCCACGCAAAAAAAGATTGTTGCTTGAAAACAAATAATCGAGCAAACTATGTGGAAGAAAAAAGAAAGTGAGGAGAATACATTCTACGTAGGCCAAGTGAAAAATGATAATAAAAATGAAACATGGTACACTGATAGTGGGTGTAGCAATCATATGACAAGGGACGAATCTATATTCACTAATATTGATAAGTCAGTAAAATCCCAAGTAAAGTTGGGCAATGGTGCATTAGTAGATGTCGAAGGAAAAGGCACCATCACCATGGAAACAAATATAGACCCAAAATATATACATAATGTATATTTAGTCCATTGTCTTGCACAAAATCTCTTAAGTGTGGGCCAAATGATACAAAGTGGGTATTCTCTATATTTTAGTGGAGATGCCTGCATTATCTATGATAAATATAAAAATGTCATTGCCTCTGTTAAGATGAAAAATAAGAATTTTCCTATTCGATGGAAATATGTCAAAGATATAGCCATAAAAGCTCAACTTGATGATTCATAGCTATGGCATCAAAGATTTGGCCACTTCAGTTTTGCTAGGCTAAAAACTCTTCATTAGAAAATATGATGTGAGACTTTCCAGCTATTTCAGAAATTTCAGATATTTGTGAAGGTTGCCTCCTTGGAAAACAATAGAGACAATCCTTCCCATTTGGAGGTGCATGGAGAGCTAAGAAGCCATTGGAGCTAGTTCATATGGACGTGTGTGTTCCAATGAGAACCCCCACACTCAATTAGAATAAATATTTTATCCTATTCATTGGCGATTACTAGAGGTGTTAAATGGGTAGAAAACCCATTTATCGACCCATTTATGCTTAAATGGGTCGTTAATGGGTCAGTCTTTTTTTCCCAAGACACCCACGTGGGTTTTAAAAATAAACGGACTGGGTCTTAAATGGGTCTACTATATACCCATTTACCAACCCATCATTCCATCAAAATAAACCCAGTAGGCAGTAACCCACAAAGGCCACACCCACGAATCCACGATTGAGAATCGTACGACCCCCTCTTCGCTTTCGATTCGCTGCCACCTCCATCACCTCGTTGCCGCTTGCCACCGCCCATCGTCGCCTCGTCGCTGCTTGCCGCCACCCATCGTCGCCTTGCCACCGCCCATCGTCGCCTTGTCGCCGCCCATCTCTAGTGGCCGAGGTTTTTCAACAACTCAATCGTTGCAGTGTCACCACCAGCGGTAGGGTTCAGGTCAGCGAGGATGGAGGAGGGTCGTTCGTGCTAGTCAGCAGCGGGTGTTCCAAGAAGGAGGGAGGGAGTCGAGGGACTACTTCCATCAGCAGCCGTATGGAATTTGTCCATTCAATCAATTGGGAATTTTAGCGCCACGATCAGTCTCGCGGATCAGTTGGACTAGGGCATTCCTCTTGATTTCGCGAAGCACGTCAATCGGCATCTTCATTTGACATTGAATCCAGAATTTGCAAAACCCTAAAAGCAGCACTCTTCTGCTCGCCGCGAACGGCTCGTGGATCCATCGTCGGAGGACGGAGCCGCTCGGTTTAGGTACTCCGTCTCAACACGCAGTCGTGGATTTCATTTCGAGTTCAGGCTTGCTGTTTTACGTAATCAAGTGCGCATGTGCGGCGGGATGGTCCCGACGACATGTTTGATCGATGACCGGATGCTTAGTGTCGTCAATTCGTCTGCAGAAGTGGTGATTTTGCTTGAGTCGATTCGACGGTGGAAGTGGTTTGTTCTATGCTAGGTTGATGTGTGTTTTTTCTGCTGCGAACTTGGAAGGGTGCCCGAAATGCGGTGTTAGAGCAGATTGTGTTTTCTTATGTGATAAACGAATGGACTTTTTGGGGGAATTCTGTAATCGGATGATGATTACAAGTACCGGTGTTTTTGTTTGCATTCATCTGATTATGTCTCCTTAGTCTTGGTCTCCTTGTGTGTTTTAATTCTAGGACTTGAAGATGGAGGAACTCTTTGTGGCCATACTCTCAATGCTTCTCGTTTTGGCGCTTATTCCGTTGTTTGTATGGAAGCGGCGAAAGGATTCTTCATCAACTGATACGCACGAAGAAGGACAATATCAGGTTTATTTCCAATACTTCTTCTCTACATTCAGTAGTGCATTCAAAACGGATAAAACCATTTGTTGCTAGGGCTGTGTGGATCAAAATATACTCTGTCCAGTCATTTTATGAGTTACGGGATAACCATGTACTACAGTTGATCTTCATTTTTTATTTCCCTTATGGGCAGTTTGCTCTACTGTTGGTGGTGACCGCTTTGTGAGTTACGGGAGAGCCGAATCCAGTGGAGTTGCAGCTGGTGGTATCTTGCGAATAGAGAGTTGTTGCGGTTCCTCAAGCTTAGGCCCAGAAAGTTCTAAGTGAAGGTAAGGATGAATTTGATGACTGCTGCGATTTTTCAATGTTCTAATGAATAGAAGTTGCTCTTTCGACATCGTATTCCTCAACTCTGTTGTTAGAGCTTCTTTTCGGCAGCTCATACTTTACCCTTTATGTTAGATTCATAACATGCAATCCTAAACCCTGAACCTGTTCTAATTTATGTTTTCTCCAACTAACTAGTTGACATGTCAAGAGATAACGAGGATCGAGAAGAATATTCAACTACGGAACAATTCGAGAGACGTAGAGTTGCATCCTTAGTTCATGAGGACGAGGAAGATAACTCTACTTACTCTAAGCGTCGAAGAAAATGCACTTCGATTATATGGTTTGAATTTGAAAAGTTCACAGATGGTGATGGCATGAAGAGGGCTAAATGTAAGTGGTGCGAAGTAAGTTACACGGCTAGCCATGGGACAAAAAACTTGTTGCGTCATTTAGATACTTGTCCCAACCGAGAGGTTAATGTTGATGATACTGTAGTACAATTTGACCAAAGTTTGTTTAGAGATATGCTAGCAAGAACGATAATCAAACACAATTATGCGTACTCTTTTGTGGAGCATGAGGCTACTAGAGAGTTGTTTAGTTACCTCAACCCTAATGTGAAGCACATTTCAAGGTTTACAGCAAGAAGTGATGTGGTAAAAGTATATGAAAAAGAGAAGGGAATTTTGAAATCCAAATTATTGTCTCTTTCAAGCCGAATATGTTTGACTTCTGACCTATGGACTTCTGTTACTACGGATCATTATATGACTGTCACTGCTCATTATATCGATGAGGATTGGGAATTGCATTCAAAAGTCTTGTGTTTCTCCTATGTGCCACCTCCATATAGTGGTCCCATACTTTTAGAAAAATTGCTGACTTTGTTAAAAGAGTGGGGTATTGAGAGAAAGATTTTCAGCATTACTTTAGATAATGCGTCATACAATGACAATATGGTTGATATTTGGAGAAATACACCTTCTATGAGATTCTCTTTGTTATGTGATAGACAGTTTTTTCATGTGCATTGTGGTGCACATATTTTGAATCTTATTGTACAGGAAGGTTTAAAGGTTATTGATAGATCATTACATAATATTAGAGAAGCTGTCAAGTATGTGAGGGCTACACAAGGGAGGAGAATAAAATTTGCCAAATGTATATCGCAGTCGTGCTTAAAGGCCAGTAAAAAGGTACGCCAAGATGTGATTACGAGATGGAATTCTACATACCTAATGCTTGAGGGTGCCCTTTTCTTTGAATGTGCATTTTCACATTTGAAGTTAATTGACCATAACTTTGTCACATGTCCATCTTCTGAAGATTGGGTTAGAGGAAAGAAAATTGCTTTCTTGTTGAAACCCTTTTATGATATTTCTACTCTGTTATCTAGAGTTAGATATCCGATGGCGAATTTATATTTTTATGGAGTATGGCAAATTTAGCTTCGTTTAATACAGGCAAGGGATACTGAGGATGAGGCTATTAGTTCTATGGCTAAGGCAATGCTCAAAAAGTTTGAAAAATATTGGAAGTGTTATAGTGTTGTCTTATCATTTGCTGTTATATTAGATCCTCGCTATAAGTTACACTTGTTAGAGTTTTGTTACTCAAAGTTGGACATGGATGATCATGTGGAATTTGTACAGGGCATTCGAGAAAAACTCTATACACTTTTTGATGAATATGTGACTTCTATGTCTAGAGATGATCGTTTTACTTCTTCAACTAGTCGAGGTAACATTTCAGTTGAGGGCATCGATGAGAACATTGGGGATGACATTGATGAGTATGATGCATTTGAGAGTGAACACTTTGGATCACAATCTACTAAGTCACAATTGGATTTGTATTTGGAGGAGAATAGGCTTGATAGAAAGAAGTTCCCGGATCTCAATGTCCTTGATTATTGGAAGACTCATTCTCATCGGTATCCCGAGTTATCCCTCATGGCACGTGATATATTGAGCATTCCTATCACTACCGTTGCCTCGGAATCAGCCTTCAGCATTGGAGGACGCATTTTAAATAAATATCGTAGTTCCCTTTCCCCTGAAAGCGTAGAGGGTGAGCTGTGCACTAGAAATTGGTTATTTGGAGTTCCTTCGAGGAAGATTTGGATGAGAAGTCTCTCATCATTGACTTTCAAGACTATTTGCATTAGGTACTTTCTTTCATCTCATTCTTTTCGTTTGCTCATATGATTTAATACACTTGTCTTCATAGTGATGTATTCTTTTCAGGTTCTGGACTAGTTGTTGGGTCTTAATTTGAAATTCCTTTTCCTCAGGTATCAAGTTGATACCGATGCTTTTTTGTTAGTGCTGGCGCTTCAACCTATTCCAAAGATGGAATCGGTGCCTACCATTGTTGTGGGGCTTCCTTTTTTTTCCTCTTTTACCCCCAAATTGACAGTCAGAGACGATTGGATTGGTGGATTTTTTGTTTTGTGAGTGATGTTCATGGGGCGGTTTGTGCTAATTGCGAGTTGGGCTCTGATTCTTGTTTCTTTCTTTTTGCATTTTCGTTGGCTGATTGGTGGGCTTTTCTGTTTTGCAGAGCAGACAGAGCCGTATGGACGAAGAAATTTACAATCAGCTAGTTTGGAAGGCTAAAGAAGAAGGGTATGACGTGAGCAAGCTCCACAAGACTCCACATAGCAACAGTCCACCGGAAGGACCCAAGGACACCGAAGGCGTTTGGTGGATCAAGTCCATTCTAGGAAGATAGGGGGAACTCGATTTCACAGCCAGCTTGATGAAGATGATGCAGTAGAGGCTTCATGGAGTTCTAAGTACATATGAGTTTTCATAAATAATCAGCATATGATGTACCCTTGTTTTAAGTCAGATTGAAATCTTTTAGTCTTGAGACTACCATGCGTTCGTTTTGTTTGATGTATATTTTGCTTCTACTGTGTGCGGATATTGTATCAGTGATGAGAGATTGGCAATGAATAGGAGCTGTTCAATTATGAGATCCTTCTGGGATTCCTTTCCGCTTGATGGAATGTGGGTCAGTGGCAAATTTCAATACTTGTGACCTCTTAAAATTAGTCTAGACATAAAGGTGGCACCTGTAGAGAATGTTGCATCAAAGTTATTTGTTCAATGCTCTCGGCAAAAGGGGCTCATGAAGATCTATAGACACTTGCTCAACTATCAAAGTATTGCACTAATATTCCTTAAATTCTTACATCCATTGAGACACATTCCATCTGTAAAATTAAAAAAAAAATTAAAAAAAATTCTTTAGAAAAATCAGTCACTTGGCCAATTGGAAAAATGATACTAGAGAAGGATAGATTGGATTCACTTTTTACGTTGGAACCCTTGTGAGAATACTTACATAATTTGCTCAATCATATTATATATATATCCTCTAGAGCTCGTTGAGCAAGCTCGAGGCTCGCTTGTAGCCGATTGCCAGCCGTTGTCATGGCCGGCGGCCGGCCAAAGAAGAAGAAGAAGAAAAAAGAAAAAGAAAAAGAAAATTTATATTTAAAAAATAAAAATAATTAAAATTTTATTTTAAAAATAAAAATAATTAAAATTCGATTTTTTAAAATAATTATTTTAAAAATTATAAAAATTGTCCATTAAATTTGTATTGTATAAAATTATTTTAGCAATGCCATTTTTTTAAATATATATAATAAATTAAGTTTAGTTAAATGGGTCGGGTATAGGTCAGGTCGGGTATGGGTCAAAATTTTTGCATTGTAATAAACGGGTCATAAACGGGTTAAATGGGTCGATTTGGGTCGGACCATTTATGACCCGACTCAAACCCGACCTGACCCACCCGTTTAACGGGTCTAGCGATTACACAAGAATAACGTGGGTATACTTTCTTCGAAAAAGGTCAGATGTTTTCTCTATCTTCAGAAAATTCAAGAGCCACGTCGAGAATCAAAGTCCTAAGGAGTGACAAAGGCACATAATATAATTCAAAGGAGTTTAATAAATTTTGTGAAGATGAAAGAGTCCATCATCAACTAACTATTGGCTATGCCCCAAAGCAAAATGGAGTAGCCGAAAGAAAGAATAGAACCGTTATGGAAATGGCAAGGTCTATGGTAAAGGAAAAAGGACTTCCTAACTCATTCTAGGCAAAAGCAATCTAAATGGATGTATACATCTTAAATGGGTGTCCAACTAAAGCAGTCCAAAATAAAACTCCAATCGAAGCATGAAGTGGACATAAGCCTTTAGCAAAGCACCTCAAGGTGTTCGGATGCATATGCTATGTCCACATCCTTGCTCAGAAAAGGAGTGAGCTAGATGAAAAGACAGAAAATGGAATATTCCTCGGCTACCGTGACCAATCAAAAGGTTATCGGGTTTACAACCTAAGAACTAAAAAGCTTATGATTAGTTGAGACGTCGAGTTCGATGAGAATGTTGCCTGGATTTGGGAGAATGAGAAGATCGAGAAGAAGTACATCACCTTGCCAAACATACCACCTTTGCTCAAGAGGAGTCAATGTCACAAGAAGAAGGAGAAGTACCGGATTCGACCACTCACGACATAACTCCACCAACCTCTCCAAGAGTGACGCAAGAAGAATCTACTCCAAAGTCTCCAATGCTAAGGGTAAAAACTCTTAGAAGAATTTATGACACATGCAACTTTACTTGTTTTGGAACCAGAAAACTATGAACAAGCATCCAAAAAAGAAGCCTGGATAAAAGCCATGGAGGAAGAGATCAAGATAATCGAGAAAAATGAAACTTGGGAACTTGTCAATCGACCCAAAGACAAAGAGATCATTGTTGTCAAGTGGGTTTACAAGACGAAGCTCAACACGGATGGTTCAATCCAGAAGCATAAAGCATGGTGAAACGATACTTACAACAACCAGGTATCGACTATATTGAAACTTTTGCCTGTGTCGCTTGCCACGATACTATTCAAGCACTCATAGCCCTAGCAACACAATAAGAACGGAAGATCCATCAACTAGATGTGAAGTTGGCATTCTTAAATGGATATCTTCAAGAAGAAATATACATTGAACAACCACAAGGCTTTATCCTCAAAGGCCAAGAAGAAAAAGTTCTCAAACTCAAGAAAACCCTGTATGGGTTAAAGCAAGCACCACGAACATGGTCTAGTAGAATCGATAAGTACTTCATCAAGCAAGGATTCAGGAGGAGTATGAGTGAGCCAACACTCTATATCAAGACCCAAGGTAAGTCCAACACTCTCATTGTCTCTATATGTAGATGATCTCATATATACAGGAAACAATGAAACAATGATTCAAGAATTCAAAGAAGAAATGATGAAGACATTTGAGATGATGGACTTGGGCTTGATGCATTACTTCCTTGGCATCAAGATCAACCAAAATGAAGGAGGTTTTATCTCACAAAAGAAATATACCATGAACATCCTAAAAAAATTCAAGATGAATTATTGCAAAGTAGTTTCAACTCCGCTCATGACAAATGAGAAACTATTGAAGAAAGATGGAGCAAAAAAACCCGATGCCTCCCTCTACAGAAGCCTGATTGGTAGTCTGCTATATCTCACTCCTACATGATCGGATATTATGTATGCGATAAGTCAACTATCATGATTCATGCAAAATCCGAGTCAAATTTACTTTGGAGTTGCCAAGAGAATTCTCAAATATTTACAAGGAACTATAGATTATGGCATTTGGTATTGGCCAAGTGCAAATGCTAAGCTCATTGGCTACATTGATAGCGATTGGGCAAGTTCAACTAATGATAGGAGAAGTACTATTGGCTATGCCTTCACACAGGACTTTGGAATATTTTCATGGGCATCCAAAAAACAAAACTCAATGGCATAGTCTACTACAGAAGTTGAATACATCGCAACTACTATGATTGCCAATCAAGCAATATGGCTTTGAAGAATTCTAGAAGACATTGAAGAAATATAGATGGATTCAACCTCATTACTTTGCGACAATAAGTTGGCGATTGCTATATCAAAGAATTTAGTATTCCATGGAAGAACCAAACATATCGACATCAAATATCACTTTCGTAAGAGAGGTGCAAAATAATAGAGAGATCAAACTCAAATATTGCAAAACCGATGATCAAGTAGCGGACATATTCACTAAAGTGCTATTGCCAGCCAAGTTCAAACATTGCGGAAAATGCTTGGAGTAACATGAAATTGGATCAAGGAGATTGATCCAATTTCTAGAAACTTCAACATAGACTTGAGCTAGAGAATTCAAGAAAAATCCTAGAAGAGTATAAAATTATCTTTGCAAATGGCAGAGATATTTGCCTTAAAAAGTCTATTGTTCAAGAAAAAAAGTTGTAAAAGAATCTACTAGAAGTCAAAAATGGTGGGCCACAAGTCGGTAGAGTACCCTTATAAATAGGAAGGGGGGGAGAGTAGACCAACAAGGTAAGCAAGCTCCTTCCCCTTCCCTTTGTACTTAAACTAAATAATAAAGTACTTTTTTTTTTTATTCCCTTGTACTTCTTTGCTGGCACTCTCTTTTACACATTCTTATTATTATTTTGCCCAACCATTTCTTGCCCACATTGTTCTTAGTTTGCTCTTTTGATAGTTCACACACAAAATATTCCCTTGCACACACATCAAGCACATGCTTCCACAAATACCAACAAAAAGCTTATTGCGACTTATTCTAAGACCAATTTGAAACTGATTTTGGTTATTCTTTTTCTCACCCACCGATGAACCAAGTCGTACATGGATCAGAGTCAATTGAGCCAATGGATTCTAAGTCTACAAATGCTAAATCTAGTGATGATCTAGCATTATTCTATATATATATATATAAATATGTCATATATATGTCATGATTTTATTCTCATATGTTCTTTTAACTTCCGATTTATTTTCCTTAACTACAAATAATGCTTCTATTTCACACAATTCTTGGCCCAAAAATGAGGGCTAAAATTGCTTAGTTATGCCTCTTTGTTTATTAAATATGGAATCTAATTGGGCTCATGAGTAGATAAAACTCCGTCCACTTAATCATTTAAGATAACAAAATAAAAAAAGGGAAATTATGTAAGTTTTTATGTGAAATTAATCAAGTGTCAATTCTTTATCTTATGAGCTAGATCTGTACGGACTAGTTAACATGCGCATGTCTTCCATCTTGGGAGACGATATGCATGTGCACATTTACCCACAAGGTCCATGTCACAAGATTTTTGAACACGTAATCCATGTTTGATGCATTCTCATCCAACTTGCAATAGTAAATTTTCGACCATGAAGAAAGCACAAATTTTCCGGTCCTTAACTGCCTCTACTACTTAGGACGGGATCTTCAAGTTCATTATGTATTTCATTCTATTCTTCGTTTTTGAATTCTGGGTTTTTGGTTGGGATCGGCGTGCGAACTCAGATGAGCGGTGATCCTGGGATATCCGCACTCCCGACGAAGATAACACATTCAGCTGGTAGGGAACAATCGCCGGAAGCAAAAGACACTGTGTTTGAAGGAATGGAGCACAAGCGCTCTCACACAATCAGAACGATAAACTTTAAAGCAATCTCTGCAGTTAAAGGTATAACATTAGGGCACGCAGTAAACAGAATATCTCCATAAAGGACTTCAGAAATTACAATAACAGAAACGTTCGTTGCGCAAAAATGTGCTTGAGAAACATTAAAACATGTTTACTCCAGGAGAAGAACCAAATCCTTCTTATGAATAACAAAAACCCTCGTTCCAACCTCCAAAAAAAAAAAAAAAAAAAAAAAAAACCATCGTTGCAAAAGGAAAAGTTCATATGCAGCAATCAGCTTCATTCTTTTCTTACTTCATATCTCCATATTTTGGACAAACGTTTGTTTTCAATTATTGAAAAGTATTATAATATGTCCGTTCCATGTTTGCTTCCTAGATAATAGTCTATATAGTGTTAAACCACGTTAATTATTACATTTCTCCATTTAATTGAAGTTATTAATCATCTTATTAGTTCATCATGACATTGCTCAGGTGTGAGAACATAATTAATTATCATGAAAACATGTTAGTTCATGTTAACATATTATGAGAGGCATATTGTGTCATATCATATTCAGATTTTCTTTTTGTAATTTGTATTTTATCTCCTGTCATATTCGTTTTGTGCAAACATGTCCGGTTCAGACCTTTTCTTTGATTCCGTCGCTGATCATGCCGCCTTGAACATTAATAACAAGACTTTGCACAGAAACAGTTGGACCGAAAATTCATGACTAAAGTCTTATAGTGTAGGCGCATTTCATCAATTCTCCCACAGGTAATTAGTGAAGATTAGCTGGTGAAAAATCGTGTTGTAGAAGCAAAATTGCTGCTATGATGATAGTAACTTTTGCTGCAACATTTGCTTCTGTTTCTGTTGAATTGTTGATCCAATTTCTAGAAACTTCAAGATTGATATTAGCTAGAAAAGTTAAGAAAAATCCTTAAGAAAATCTAGCTTAGGTGGCAAAGAAAAATGTAGAAACATAAATGTAGAAGTCTCTAGAAGAACTACAATCTAGAATTTCCTAGATAAAGCCTACATGGACAACATTCTACAGAAATCTAGAATGTTGTACTAAGGCGGTGACTCATGCCTATAAATTGGAGTTAGTGGATGCTTGTGTTGTAGAAGAAAACTAGAAATACTCCTTACTTTGTAATACAAACTATCATAATAAAAATTCTGCTTTCTTATTAACCATACTCCCTTGCCGTTATAGTCCACTTATACCCACCCATACTTTACACATACACACTTGCACACACACACGCTTCTGCAAATACCAACAGTTTCCTTGATTTTTATTCGAAGAGTACAGGAACATGGCTTGTCACCCTGAGAGGGAAACCGGAATTCAGTTATCTTTCACTGGGTTTGTCATCAGACCGAACCCGAATGGATATAATGGGTCATAATGCGGATCGCCCACGTTCATTGGCAGCTGGTCAACTGTCCTGAACCAGGTGCGCGCAAGCTTGCCGGTGAATCCGTAATCACCGAAAAGCACGTCGGTTATGCCCAGGCCTTCGGTCCCCGGAAGCCAAGCTGCGACAAGCGCATCCATTTGGGCCACATACGGCTCGATCACAACTGGCCGGCCTGATATGATTACAACGACGCACTTAACAGATCCGCACACGTTTTTGATAATGCTTGGGCCTGGGTCGGGTATCGACATGTTCATGCTGTCGCCATACGATTCAGCATAAGAATGCTCACCGACAACGACAATAGCATAGGAGAATTTTCTCGACGCAACAAATCCCGCATCCGGTTCCTCGTTGTACACAACTTCGGTGCTTGGATTGACCGTCTTTCTCACAGCATCCAGGATTGTAGTTCCTGCGAGTAATTATTAAGTGCAAAATTATGCTAAGCATTAAGTTCCTTTCTAACACCAGCTACCCTTTTTACCTCTTTAATCAGTCCCGATAATAACTTCAACCAAGTGAAAAATAGTTGAGTGAAAGTTGTTCAACACATTACCTACTGAATTGTTATTGCCACTAGTGCCTTGCCATGTGATGGTCCAACCTCCACATTGATAGCCCAAGTTATGAGCATGAGTCCCGGCCACTAGTATCTTTGGCGCCTTCTTTGGAAGTGGAAGCACCGGTTCTTGACCAGGCTTGCCGTTCTTTAATAGCACGAGTGACTTCCTCACGGCCTCGCGCGCCAACTCCCGATGCTCCTGTAAACAAATTAAATGGTTAGCTGGGTTAATCTGTTGTTAGTTTATCGGTGGAATTTCGAATTGTGCACTCAGGGTCACAAACCTGGCTACCGAGTTGATGGGACAGGCTTAGATCGGCAATTGGGTTCTCGAACAGGCCCATGGTGAATTTCACCCGCAAGATCCTCTTCACAGCATCGTCGATACGGCTCATGGGGATGAAGTTTTTGTTCACAAGCATTGTGAGGTTGCCAATAAAATCGGTGTAGTTGTAGGGAACCATGATCTATGTCACCGTTGGAGAAACTATTCAGGAGTAATACTTATGGTTTCTTTGGAAGAACATATACTCGCTAACTTGTGAAAGAATTTACTGTCATCCTGAAGCAAATGGATCATTACCATGTCAATTCCAGCTAGAACTCCGGTTTGCACTGAGTATGTATAGTTGCTGCCTGCTATGGGCGTCATCCTATCGATACCCTGCCAATCGGAGATGACGAACCCCTGAAGCCACATAATAAAAATATGTTACTGGCTTCTTAAGCATTTTCCTAGGACATAAGAAGTTCCTCAGCTATGAGAATGACCAAAATTTTCACAGCAAAAAAGAGATCTCGTCGGGCTGTATACTCGTGTATGATGCTTACCCTGTATCTGAGCTTGTTCTTGAGGAGACCCGTGATTAGATCATGGTTGGCGTGCATCTTTACCCCATTCCAGCTGCTGTAGGAGATCATTATTGTGGAGACGCCCTTGATCACGGCGCTAAAATAGCCCTGCATATGGATGCTAAGGAGCCCGTGGAAGTCAATCACCGTGTTGTTCTCATTAATTCCATTGGTCGTGCCGCCGTCTCCAACATAGTGCTTAGCACATGATGCGACATTATTCCTTTCAAAGAAAATATTACTAATTAGCTAACTTTGAATGTGGTTTGCTGCACGGGGTTCTTCTTGTTGTTTATGACTTCGGTGTTAAGATATCTCATTCTCCCAGAAAAAGCGTCACTTATGCCACAAAACTATTGCGAAGAGCTTATGCTTGAACCGTATCATGTCGATTTGAAACAGCAAAGAAAAAGGAGTTCTGTGCAGTCGTACGACCCTATCCTGAGCGTTGGATATATTATTTCAATATGCATACGGTTTAAGTCACGTTACTTTCCAGCTACGAAAGGGACACCCTTTCGAGAGCCGGGAGGAATATCTCCTTGTAGACCTGGTATTATCTCGGTCATCATCTTGACAATCGCTGGATCCTCACTATAGCTTTCATAGCATCGACCCCATCTAGGATCTCGGCATACCTGTAAAAATACAATAAAGGGAAATCAACTTGAGAGATTGTTGGTGATACAGAGAAAGAAAAATTGGCCCTCGCATGCTTTAAGGAATATTAACTGATCATACGGCAAGCTACTTCCATGAAAAGAGATTATAAATGAGTGTTCATCATTTCTCTTACCGCTATACAGGGAGCGAAAACATAGGGAATTCCAGTGGCTCTGACCTCTAGAGCCGTTGCGGCTCCTATCTTCTTCACAAGTTGAGGGTCCCTGAGGTATAAGACTACCTTAGTGAATTTTTCGGAGTAAATACAAAGTTATACCTCTTTTCATCCTGTTAGGACTACGGAAAATGTTGTGGAGTGCATAAAGAATTAGGACAACATGACTAGGAATATGTGTGCATACCTGGTTACACCGAGGCCGACATTGTGAGGGAATATAGTTGCCTTATAAACATTGTTGTGGCCGTGAACAGCATCGATCCCGTAGATCATCGGAATGCCGAGACGGGTTGATAGAGCTCCCCTCTGGATCTCGTTGACCATATTCACCCAACTCTCGACCGAGGCGTTTGTGGCCGGCACGCTTCCACCGCCGCTCAAGACACTCCCTGGTCAAACTAATAACATTCAGTGCCGATAAGTATAGCTATAACTTCCTCCAATAGACTTGAAATAAGCATAAAAAACAGAAGACTAGATTCACTATGTGGCCTCGCCTCATTGCCCACAAAACTGGCCTCGAGACTGAGGTTTTGACCACATCCCCCAATTTTTCGTAATGTCTGTCGATAAAAAAACTGATACTTTTACCTATGAAGTAGTTCTTCATAACATCAGCTGATGCATTAGACCTCTCAATTTGAGTCATCTGGCCGATCTTTTCGGCAAGCGTCATTCTCTTCATCAAATCCTCGATCCTCACATTGATTGGCTGTTTCGGGTCTTTGTACTTCATGTACTCTGATCCGGTGACAGATGCAGCCCAGAAGCATAGCAAAAGCAGCAATGCTTCAAAGGTTACGCGACGTCTCAAAATCTCGCACGCCATATTACCTTTGAGCCTGACAAATCGGGACAATACTAGTAAACGCTTCAGGAAGAGAATGCACGAAAGCTATATAAAGCATGATAATTCGCTATCAGACCCATCAAAGATGAGAGAGCAAACGGGCATCATTACAGCCGATGCAAATGATCCAACGCATGTCCCGTGGAAATAATCTTGTTCAAAGTGAGAGAAGAGCGTCAAGTATGTGAAGTGGCGAAAATATGTCGATAAAAATAAAGTGGCATGAAATGTGAAGCAAGTGAATGTGCGTTGAACTTACTAGCTTGTTGAACTTCTCTACAATGTGAATTAGGAGCCACAAGGTCGAGGGTTTTATAGAGAAGTCCCGAGCTTCTTCTTTGCTTCTCTCTCACTCTCTCTCAGATGTCTCAAATCACTAGGAAGATACATGAAAATAAACTTTTGCTAATTGTCAAGGGGCGTCATTTTTCTAATGGAATCTACCCCATGTGCGAGTCGCTACCCTTTTTAAGACTTCACGATAAGAGCATTGCTTCAAACCCTGCGATATTCGGGCCAATCTCCTGCACCTGTCATTCTGGTCGTTCCTTCTGTAATAATCTTAGACGAGAAAAAGCTTGCTGCAGCTTACTATGAGACCCACTTGAAACCCATTTTGGTTATTTTTTTTCCCTCCACTGCCGTGGGGCCGAGCTGTGCATGGATTCTAGTCATCTTTGGCGGCAGAGCCTAATTCTGCAAACGCCAGATCTGGCGACGACCCAGCATTATTCTATGTTGGTAATAGCCAATCAATTCTCTGCTGCGGAAGTTCCGCAGATCAAGATCGAACCCATCTCTTGTCATAAAGACTGGCCACGTGAGTCACGTGGATCCTCACCTGCTCTTTCTACTTTTGATTTTTTTTATTCGACCACAGTTAACGCTTCTGATATTTTTACGCAACTCTTGCCCAAAAGACAAGGGCTACAGCATGTTAAGTCATGCAATGTATAGTCGGGCTTGTGATTACTTATGACTCCATTCACTTAATCATTTAAGCCGGCAAAATAAAGAAAGGAAATCTTTTCGGTATTTGTGTGAAATTTACATCATATCCTTAACATAATCAAGTTTCACTTCCTTATATTTTGAATTAGATATGTAAGGAATTGTTGTTACGTACATACACATATGACTCCATTTATTTAATCGTTTAAGCCGGCAAAATAAAGAACAGAAATCTTTTCAGTATTTGTGTGAAATTTGCATCATGTCACTAACATAATTAAGTTTCGATTCCTTATCTTTTGAACTAGATCTGTAATGACTTGTTGTCACGTACATACACATTTAATAATCAAGTTTTTATTTATCTTCTGAACTAGATCTATAAGGATTTAATATTATGTATATACACATTCAATGCATTATAATCCACTCATGCAAATAAAGTGCTAATTTTCTACTCCTTAACTAAGAAAAGAGACATCAACGACTTTTGACGGCCATTGGCTAAAAAAAATAACTTGAAGTTTCGTGCAAAAGTCTATAATTCTATTGACAAAATTAAAAAAATTTATGAGTGAACTGAAATTCGTATCACTATATTTGAGACTGATTGAATAATTATTTTATTTTAAACAAATATTTAGTTATAAAGTAGAGAAATATTCTAAGATATCTAAATCCATTACGACTCTCAATATATACTAATAAATTTAACTCTACTATACACGGTAGCACCCCTTTTTATACTATCTTCATATCGTTTGAATATATTTTAGGGAAATGACTTTTTTGTTAATTTATCTCTGTTTTATTAATTTATCTTAATAAATTTATTGAAGAAGAAAAATATTATTTCTCTATCTTATTACACCCCTTTCTCAAAAGGCATCGTAATCGTTCACTTTCCAACACTCTTCATGTACTCCTCATACATTCAGATTTCTATCATACCCACCTCTGCAACTCCCATAAAATTCCCATCAGATCCTTTGCTCTGTCTCTATTTTTTTTTTTTTTGGATTAAATAGCATGAGAATTTCGTCTTATTCCTCTGTATTTATGTACTCGGAGAACTATAGGGAAGATTGTTCGTACTCATAAACTCCAATCAATATAGCATTTTTTTTTTTTTGGTAAGTCCAATCAATATAACATTTTGTCCGAAAGTTAACAATAAAAAGCCGTCTTTGAATTTATTAGATCGCTTTTGAGAGAAAAACATTGCAAAGTAAATGTTTTCTCTTTATTATATATAATTTTTTTTATTATCCATTGTTCTTTTGGCTATTACAAAAGTTACGTTAAGAGTAATTTAGTGGCAGAAAGTATATGTCACTCGTAAAGAGAGCCTTAAGTCATGCTATTAGAGAAATAATTTTTGGCTTTTGAAAGCGTGTGCTAGTCAATTGATTTTTCATTTTTCATCACCAAATTTAACTCCGCTCATTTTATGGAAAATAACTTCTAAGAAAACATTTTACGGATTTTTCAATGTTTGTTTCACAAAAAATAACTAGTTAAGGAAAATGTTTTCTATTATTAAAAAAAAAAACATGTTCAAAAATAGGGAAAATATTTTTTATTTCTAAAAAATGGAAAAAAATTTCCATAACTTCTTCCATATCGCATTCTTTCACTAAATACATTTTCTTTTTCTTTTTTATATATATTTCTTATTTTTTCTCTATTTTTTAATTTGAGTTTTTAATTATTTTTTCTTTTTCTTTCCTTTTCTCTTTCTTCTTCTTTGGCCAATTGCCAACCACGGTAGCGGCTGATAGCCGACCACAAGCCAACTCCAACCTCGCCCAAGGCCAAATTTGACGAGGGCAAGGCTCAAGCTTGTCGAACTCGGTGAAGCTCGAGCTCGTCTAGACCAAGTGAGCGGTGAGCTCACCGGCTTCGACAAAGCTTGAGACTTGGCTAATCCAAGTGAGCCGCATTTGTCATGCCCTGAACCCCAAGCGCGTGTCCATCCCTCTTTGGTCAATAATATTTTGCAACTTCCTAGGACGAGTCGCTGACCGCATTGATTTTTAAGCACATACAAAAGCGAAAATAAATCCCCTGACAATAATCATCTCGAGATAGAAAAGCAGGATATCAATTCACAAAAGCACACTTTTATAAACAACGAAATTCATGCACAAAACGAGTTTAGCTGAAAGCTTACAAAAAGGTCGACTCTCACAAGAGGCTATCCTACGACATACTGATATGACATATCCACCGATCTTCAATACTCCTCCTCCTCGAGACTTCAAGACCTTGGTCCTCCACGACCACATTCTAAGGACCCGAAAATGGTTATTCAATAACCAGTGAGACAATGTCTCAACAAGTCCACCCACTAAACTCCGATTATGAGGGAAATACGCTTTAAGGCGCTCTAGTCACACAACCACATAATTTAAACAGGGAACTTACCTCGCATCAGTTCCTTCCTGCAGGTTAGCACAGTTTATATCTCAAATGTATGCAATTTATGCATACGACAATTGAAACGCCTTACTTTTCTCAATCAACTACAGGGGTCTCAACCAAATCCATCACAGTAGTCTCAATTATAAGACTAAACCGTTATGATATGACCCATACCATGCCACACGATTTTGTCTCACAATCAGACGCATCAAACTCGGACAATAATGCGTTCCAATTGTTAATTAAGTCACTCAAGGCACTATCAACATTCATGTTCAGCAGTCTACTGGCATAGCTAGGCATCATCTCTTCCCCATAGAACACGGCTACGTCACATTAACGGCTATCCCGAAAGATCTTAGGTCTAGAATCTACTACGACCCACTACCCTAATGCATGGGTAATTCGAAGGTGGGATTTAGTAACGTCCGGCGTAAACGCTAGGATGGGTTCACTTTAACTAACACACGACCACTCACTGTACATTGTACACAAATGCCTCAATTAAAATAGTGATTCTGGCCTATTTTCTTTGTATTAAAAACATCCTGGAAAATAATCGTGTGTGGGTACATGATCAAATTAGACCTAGAAAATTCATAACATTCTTTTCAAAATCCCACTGGTTTATATAGTATATAAAATCATTTTTGGTGTTTAAAACCCCACACACAGGGATTTTCTAAATAGATAACAAATTTTATAAATTTTTGGAATAAATGTCCAAAAATCCAATCAACACTCAATTTACGTAATTTAACACTTGATTGTAGAAATTAACCACACCATTGCAATCAACACGAAATTCCAGAAAATATTTAATAATGAATTAATTTCTAAAATGCAATCAACACGAAATTCCATTCACCGCTATCCGCCTAATTTCCAGGAAAATATTTAATAATTAATTAATTTCTAAAATGCAATTAACACGAAATTTATCCCAGCCTAATTTCCGGAAAATATTTAATAATTAATTATTTCTAAAATTAATTAAATAAATCAACTTAAATACTAAAATGCCAACCTAGGCCAAAATCACTAAATTAGATACCAATACGAACTTGAAAAATTCCCGAACCCTTCTAAATAAATAACACAATTTATCTAGGCCTCACTTAATCTAATCTAACCACCTAACATACATAATTGCATAATTAAATCACTAAATTAATCTAACTAACCACCTAATTCCTAATTAAATAAATCTAAACACCCCTTTGACGTCATTAGCCTACTAAGAAGAGCTTAGTGAATAAACTCACTTGTTAATTATGGAAACCGGTTCACCGTGACGACGCCGCGACGGCGACCTGAAATCCGAATTTTCGGCGGCGTCGCGGACACTCAAACCGGGCCTAAAACAGGCCCAACAAATCTCAGCCCAACTGAGATTTGTTGCTGAAACGGGCCGGGCTTCGCTGGACTGAACAGGCCTTGAATGGGCTGAACGGGCTTGACTGTGCAGGCCTCAAGTGAGCTCGAATTTGGGCTCGTGGGTTGAATTCACGTGGATTGCAGGTTGCTGGAATTTGCTGGCCGAACTGCATGCAGTGAAGATGGGCCAAAAACACACGGACAGGAGCTGGGCTTGGGCTTCAAATGGCGCGGCAAGAATCACGGTGATGCTGGGCTCATTGGACGGTGCTGCTTCGCTTGGACTTCACGCGGCCGGATTCGCTGGCAGAGGAGACCGAAGATGCTGAGCTACTCGCGGACGGAGGAAGAGGAGCTGGCGTCAATTGGAGTTGGCTCGGTCAAACAATGGGCTTCTGCGACGTTGCTGTTGACCAGGCGTGAGTGGAGATGGTGGGATGGATGAGCTGGCCGAAGGAAGAGGCAAGATGGAGGGTTCGGTCAAAGATGGGCTCCGTTGGTTGACTACTGAAGATGCATGGACGAGGATGGCAGCGAGAGAGAGAGACGGAGGGTCAGTGGAAGAGGGGACAACGCTTGGTGAAGATGGGGCTGTCTTCAAGAGGAAGCAGCTGCAGATTTTCAGTGAAGGAGGAGGCGGCTTCGAAGCACAAACGAAGGAGAAGCAGACGTGTGAAGGTGAAAGTGAAAAGGAGAAGCAGCGAAGGAAATGAGAGAACCGGTGGGGTGTGCGTCAAGGAAGATAGAGAGAGGAGGGGAGAATTAGTCATGGGGTGTGCGTCGAGGAAGATAGAGAGAGGAGGGGAGAATTAGTCGATCATTATCCATCTAATTAAATGCTTTGCTCCCTTAAAGTTCTCAATCTTATCCTACAAGTCTCTCATTACTTTCTTGCAATAAAAATCCACCAATTAGGCTGTGAATGACAATGCTTCTTGGCTGGGGAAATTTTTTTTTTTTCATAAATAGTTTTTTTCTATTTCTATTTCGGAGAACAATTTCTGAGTAAAAAAACCTGTTTGGTAAGTACACAAAATTTCTACTCATGGATACAATTGTGTTTGGTAACATAACAGTTTATTTTTTGTACTTATTCGTTTTTTATTCTTGCTCATGGATCACCGACCGTCAACCGTCGGCCGCCGTCGCCGCTGCATGACCACCGGCCGACGACCGATGGGCTGTGCAGTGGCGGTCGATGGTGACGGTCGATAGCCGACGAGCTACGCGATAGTGGACGGATGGATGGTGGGCGGCTACGGTGGTGGCAACCTTAGCGCCGCGCGGCGGCGGTTAGCGGCTAAAGAAACGACGTGGCGACAGTCAGCGATAGCTCCAAGTAGTTGGAGGTGACCGTGGCAAGAGAGAGGAATAAAAAAGAAAATTAGCTTATTTTTAGAAATTGTTCCCGGGAACAAGAAGCAACTTTTTTTTGCTTCTTGTTTCTGCTCCAAATCTATGCCCATGCTAACTTTCTATTCCGAAAAATAGAAAAACAACTTGGCGTTACCAAATGGATTTTTGTTATTTTTTTGTTCTGGGAAACGAAAGAGCAGAAATTCGGAGGAACAAAAACTTTACCATGCGCTGCCTTAATCCATTTTGAAGCCAAAATCTAGTCCCTCTACGAAGCTCCGAATTTCACATTTTTGGGACATCAATTTCTTCAAAAAATTCCCAAATTCGACATCCAAATTTTGATGTAGAAAAATCCCACGTAATTTCTACAATTCCCTTTCGCCAAGTAGCTCGGTTTGCAAATCGAAAATCTCTTCAATTTGGCCAATCCAAATTTCCGCTCATTTTTCGAAAGTCCGAATCCATTTTCCGTAAAAATTCTGGAGTCACCGAAAGTTCTTAAGAGGTCGAGTCAATGTTTCTAAAATAGATCGTGACACCACAGAACTTTCAATTTCTGAAATCGGGTTCAAATTCACGGTTAATTTCACTTTGGCGAGCTTTTAGCGTGACTTAGTCTACCGAGTAACTTTTATGAATTTTTAGTGCAATTGACCCGTGATTGATTTATCTCGAGTCACATCGTACATCTTCAACACATTGGCGACTCTCGATTATCGTGAAAATCTCGAGGTATCAACTACGAGTATCGGGTACTAAGACGATAGAAAAATCAGTCTAGTATTGATTGACGATTATCTTGCAATCATGTGAAATCACCCACACTCTGATCACACATCTTAGTCAAGTCGACCTATCTCCGGTCTTTGATCGATTTCGATAACGTCGTAATGACCTTTGCAGATCAACACAGTCAAACAGTCAATTCCTAGTCGAATTCTCAAATCCATTGCATTTTAATTCCTTAATTGCTTTCACAGATCCAGTTATCTTGTGAGTAATCGGCTCAGAGAATAGCACTATCAGCGTATCGACGAAATGCCCAATTTATTTAATCGAAAACGAATTCTGAAAATTCAAGTTGTCATAGTATCGATCGATTGGCGAGCTTGCGGCTCACTTGGATTGGTCGAAACTTGAGCTCACTGAATCTGGCGATCTGCATCTTGGTCAATTGCGTACTAGTCAACCATCGTTAAGGCACACGGCAATAGAGGAAGGAGGAGGAAGGAAAAGAAAAAGGAAAAAAAAAGAGAAAGAGAAAGAGAAAAATTAATAATAATAATAATAATAATAATGATTTGATTTTTTAAAATTAAAAATAAAAAATAATTAATTTTTTTAAAATATATATACATTAAAATTATTATTTTTTTCATTAATTAAAAATATTAAAATTCAATTTTTTTGGTAATTTTCCCAAAAAATCAAATTAGATTACGAATAGTGAAATATATTTTTTACTCAAATTTCAGGTCTCAATCAAACACAAAAAATATAATCATTTTTTGGGAAAATGGCTTCCTATAAAATATTTTCCGCGAAATGAATTGACTCTTAAGAATAACTAGAAATCACAGCTTTTCAAAGTGATCAGGCTTGATTCCTCCTATTTTCTAGTAATTTCATGTTTGTCAAGAGATTCTATAAAACAAAAAAATTGTCCTAATAAGACATTTAAACGATAAAATTTTGTCTCCCGAAATTTTAGCCTCTCAAACTCCTTGCAAAGGGACATATAACAGGAGTGAATAAGAGATTCCACCCAGTTTTTATCAATTTTATGTTTGCTAAGAGATTCCTATTGAAACGTTAAGCGGAATAAATAAATAAAAAATTGCCCGAAAATGATTCCTGAACAATGAGATACCGTCTCCCAAAGTCCTCTCATGAAATTCCATGTTTCTCGAAACAAATAAGCTCAATTGCCTTATCAATTCGATTAACCCTGCAAAATATTCGTGCAACGTGATATCGTTGAGCAAAAGGATAAGTAGCAACGTCATTTGAAAACTTATCCTCGTATTCTGTTTGTTTATTGGATGCCTTACAATTCGATTAACCCTGCAAAATGTTCGTGCAACGTGTGTTTTTGTTGAGCAAAAAGATAAGTAGCAATATCATTTGAAAACTTATCCTCGTACTCCACTTGCGTATTGGAGATTGGTGAAGTGAATAATACAAAAAGAAAGGTCAACTCCTTGAAGACCGAAACGCGTTCTCGATTATTTTACTTAAAGGAGTACGATGTATCAACAACAGCAGCGACTTTTCCATGCACAAGTACGATGTATCAACAACTCCTCGACTCCAGCAGCTGCGCATCGAAACCACACTTTGTTCCTCCGTTACATATTCAAAGGAGTTACATCACGTGGCGACGTATTATTGAGCATCCTCCCTGGTAAGGATTCCTCAAGAATCACTTCAGAAGATGAAAGTTACGTTACATCCTTCCAAAAAAACCCATCTGCCATCTCAGATATATACTGTATGATGAGTATACTTAATCTTCTTCTGGCACCTGTGGTAGGGAAGGAGATGGTCAGGCTGGTCTCATGCTTTCTGCTCCTTCCCTAACCTCCAGTCCAAGTAACTCTCCACGCTATTTAGCCCACAAAGCCCCTTCACGACCGGCATTGTTGCGGGGACACCCAGCTGGAATATCGAGTTGCACTCGTCATGACCACTCCAAGAATGGAGCTGTTTTCTGGCTTCTTTTATAGCTGCTCTTGCCGCACAGTGAATCGACACGGCTAGAAGTAAGGGTGGCTCACCGGAAGCTGCATGAGAATGTGAGTTTGCTGGGTTAGCGTAGTAGTGCAACAATCCCGTGTCATGCCAAAAAAAAGGGGAAAAATAGAGCCAAATTGACGTACATGTCCTAATACTAAGCTGGTGAAGGATGATTACCCTGCCTTCATTTTCTAAGTTTCTGTTGAGGACCCATGGCACCTTTTCATGCCTAAGTCCAACTAGTTAATGGTACTGTACTCAGCATCAGATCGCCACTGTTTAAGAAACTTTCAAAAACAGTGGCTACCACTTGTCGATATTTTGCATAACTTCTTGCTAGATGAAGCAAAGCAAATTATACCTTTGGAAGAGAGAACACGTTTCTGGTGATGTCCACTGTTAAGGATCTCAACATTAAATTCTTTTGGTATAGTGTCTAAAGTTGGGATTTTGTATGTCCAAGTGCCTTCTGCCACGACCAGACCTTCTGAATTTGTCAGGTACTCCTCAAGCATAAAAAACCCAAGTCCCTGAACAAATGCACCTTCTATCTGCAATAATGAATTCAAAAAATGTCAGCTAAAAGAGTTAATTCGAACTAAAACGATCCTGTGACCTTTTCTTCACAATATATTTTAGCTGATGTCCTTTTATTTGAGTTGAAATGACATATCAAGAAATTGCACCTCATTAATTAAGATAAAGAGGAACACATTTCATGTTAATTCTATTTGAAATAGACTTAAAACCTGAAGCAGATGGAAGATGCTTCAATCATAGGTAAATGGCATCAAGCACCTTTTTATGATGACAGTAATCATTAATGATAGGTTTAACTATTAATGAAGTGCTTTTATGCCACTATAGCAATTCATGTTATGAAGACCAATACAGAAAGGTCTGTCCTTTTCTCTTAGACTTCCCTTTCAATTCCTCTTATTTATGATGTTTTCCTATTTTGCAGTTCATAATCTCAGCAGATGGAATGAATTTCCCAATAGCCAAGATAACATAAAGCCAGATACACAGTCAGGCTTAAGCTGTCAGCATAACCTGTCCAAGATCAATAGCAGGATTGAGGCTCTTTCCACAGTCATAGATGATATCTACCCGAAGGATTCTGGTTTCTCCTGTCAGAAGATCTACCTCAACCTGAGGCATCAAAATTTCAGTCACATTTAGATGACATTGAAAAATCTACAGTCAAGCAAATAGGGAAGTATGTTTCATTCCAAACCAATACATATTATGTCTAGCGGCTTTACAGGGAACACTGCCCACGTAAGGTGGTTTTACATCAGGAGATGATCCATTAAATTGAACAGAAAATGCTGCATGTCAGAGGAAAACTTGCCTCACTCACAGCAGCACCATAGTTCAGATATTGCATGGAGCCCAACTCAGGAGCATAATACGTACTGGCTGATAAGTTAATAGATTGCTGGTATGCCTGCAAGTGACCACAAAAAACAGATAGGTTGGCTCAGCATCATAAAATGGACATGTAGATCAACCCATACTTGAATGTAAAAGGGAGTACACGGATTTGGGCTGCCAAGTGATTAAAGGCAAAAGAGTAACTATTAGCAAATAGAGTCACCTGACCAACCAGCACCTCCCATGTAACAGATCCCATTTGTTCCTGTAAACTATTCTTAAGTGGCAAGATTCTTTGAACCAAAATATCACAACAAACTCTAACAGCTTGACAACTCGCTTCAGACGTGGTGCTCCCAGCTGTAAAACCCCCTTGAACAAGGCTCAACGTATCAGCTTGAATGACCCGTATTTTCTCCAAGAGCTCTCTAGTTCCATCACATTGGACTGAACTGAGAGCAAATGCTACCATCTGTTTTGCCTTTGTCCACAACCCTTGGCCAATCTCAATTCCACCAACTTCAACAACAATAGATCCATCATTTAAAATGCTCACCTTACCGGGGTCGCTCTCAATGACACTTCAAACAGTATAGGTACTCGGGAAATGCCCCTTTTCTTCCATAAGCTACATCTGTTGAACTCTTTTGCCATCTCAATCCTTTGGTCCAGATTAGAGGACAAGGCCAGCTTAGTCCAGATTGAAGGTACCGTGTATTCTTGGGGTTCTCCTGCAGCATGCTTATAAAACAAGCTAAGGCTGCTATGAGTGTGGAGATTAATGTCTCTCACAGAATCTACATTCATGGAAAGGGCAGATGCTACATGCTCAATCACGGCTTCGGCAATAAATGTACCTTGAACGTCTCCTGGAGCCCTCATTGCTGACTTACTTGTATGGTTTGTTTTGCATACCTTTATATCAAATGATAGAGCACCCCAGTCATACTTTTTTATAGCACCAACAATATTCATTGGCATCATTGGACTTACATCAACAGCATTTCCTCCGTTTATTAATATATCAAGTTGTAAGGCTGTAATCTTGCCATTGGACTTGAATCCAACACTGTAAGTTACTTTCATGGGATGCCGTCCTCCTGCCATAATCATATCTGTCTTGCGACTGAGATAAGTCCTCACCGGACACCGCAGTTTATAAGCTGCAAGTGCACATGCTGTAGCAACCTAACAACATCATAAATCCATCAACAATAAATCAATATAAGCCTTCCAGTGCTAAGACCCCATACCTAGAGCTAATGACATGTAACCCAATGTAGATAATGTATAGTAGTAAAATATGCTCCAGCAGAGATTGAGGAGGAAATTAACTAGCAAATTTGCACATGCATGCATATCCCTGCTCGAACTTCTTTTTGACAAAAGAAGTACTACAAAGTTGATCAGTGAAGGCTAAAAGTAGGACTTATTTTAACCCAACATAGAAAAGATATGTAAGCAGATACCGTAGAAGCAAACAATAAATCATCAGCTCCATAGAGATGTTTCTAACTCAAATCATAGTTTCAGGTTGCGATGATAAATTTGGATACTGTTTCCTTTTTCAGTACTGAGAAGTGAAAGAAATACCTAACGAATGATGGTACTTATACTACACAAATGTCCAACATCCAGAACTGAAATCAGTCCTTATTGTGCGTTGATCACCGGAAGACCCAAAGATTACAACAATGCCAAAATGAGCAAGATGTCTTGGCAGAACAGAAATTAGTCCTTATTGCGTGTTGATCCCCAGAAAATCCAACAGCAATGCCAATATCAGCAAAATATTTTGCAGCACAAACTATGCCGCAGATGTACATCTCTCTTGTCCTCTAACCTCGATGGTAAACTAAAGTTTTCCACTGCTATGATTAAATAAATCCACAAAATTATTTAATTCAGATAAAATAAAGTACAGATAAGGACTCATAATATAACCTCATTCATTGATAGAATTCGACCAAAGAGATTTGATCGCTAAAGGCGAGTTTTAGGACTGCAATGATTATTTAGTTTGAAATTTGCTACACCCATCAGTGAAAGCTGGTAAGTATTGCCAAGAGAAGATAAACTTGACTTGGGAAAAGAAAAAAACAGAACATCCTCCAACTTATGGTAGAAAAATATGTGAAGTCTCTTTAATCTAGGAACCTCATCAATTATGTAAAATTATCTTTGTTTCAGTGTTTTTGATAAGGGTTAATATCCTGAAAAACTCTAAACTGATACACATATGACAAATTTACTCAAAACTATTTTTTTAATATGAAAAACCCCAAACCGGTACACTTGTGACAAGTTTACCCAATTGACCATAAAAAACCCTAAATTGATACACTTATGACAAATTTACTAAAAACTAATTTATGACCGCCAAAAATCCTAAATTGGTACATTTGTAACAAATATACCCTTCGTTAAATTGGATTAATAACACAAAAAATCACAAAAATTGTATAACTATGACAAATGGATAGTAAAATCCCAAAATGGTACATCAGCCAACTGTCACATGTCATTCAACTTAATAATTTGACAATAAAATTTAACGGAAACTAATAGATGGTAAATTTATCACAAGTGTATCGGTTTGGGGTTGTCAAAGGTGTATCGGTTTAGGGTTTTTGACTGTCAAAAAATTAATTTTGGGTAAATTTGTCACAGGTATATCAGTTTTGGGATTTTTAGAATATTAACCCTTTTGATAATTATGCTAATAATTTTGTTCCTTTTTTATTATAAAAGGAAAACCTTACATATTACCGCGTAGAAGTACCATTAGAGACGATTATATCACTCACCGGCATGGCCTTTATAGCTTTTCCACCGAACCCTCCTCCAACCCTTCTTGTAATAACACGAACATTATGTCCAAGAATACCAAGACATGTTGCAATCGTGTTGTGTGCATATTCAGGGCACTGAATCGAACTATAGACAACCATGCAGTTATCTTCATCCGGTACAGCTAGTGCAGTCTGGTTTTCCATGTAAAAGTAGTACTGTGATCCCAGTTCAATCTGCATATATAGCAATTCATTGACCTTGTTTAGAAAATGAGTCCACCGTAGGCAAAATCTTGCTATTAGCAACAATGGAGCAGGTGAAGAAGACAATGAATAAATATCTGAACTGAAGTACCTTTGCAGAAAGAATTTTGTTATCTGCTTCAGCCATTCCCTTTGATAAATCCCCAACTTCATCAGGGTAAAGGAAAGAAGGCACCTCTAAGAAACTAGACCTCTCGACAGCCTCTTCTAAAGATAAAATAGGTGTTTCTAAATTATCCACATCATAGTCAACCACTGCAGAGTCTGCAGCCATATCAGCATGTTTCTGTGTGTCAGCCACCTACAGAGCAGTGGCAACAAAATTAAGTTAAGTTGACTCCATATTCCATTATATCGGATGTAAGCAATGAGATGATTAAAAGATAAGTAACTGGATTACCACAAAGGCAATAGGCTGACCAGCACAGTGAGCAAGCTCATCAGCAAACAAAGGATCGAGACCAAATATGGTACTTGATCCGACATTCTGTCCACCATCTGGAATGTCTTGAAAGGAAATGATCGAGGAGATGGAATTAGATGGTACACTAGATGGCATTCTGATACCCTCTACCCGCGCAAGAGGCTTGGTGCTGTATATGAATGCCCCATATAGGCAATTTGCTGGTGAAGGAATATCATCAACATATACAGCTTCACCTACATAAGAGATTGGGCTTATCTTTTAACAGTATGATTGCAGCAATAATTCTGATAAAGAAGAGATTAGACAATTCTTCAATTTGTAAGAAATATTAGAAATCTTTGCAGACGGTGCTAGTTGATCAAATAATCAGTGGTATGATTAACCAAAAGATATCTGGTGCTACACAGGTGCAACAAATTAACCAATTGGTAACTGAATATAATAGGTAAATGAGTCAACTCCACCTGATAATGACAGTGCAAAGTCTCATTAGTAATCCTTGCTGTTTAAACTTCCAATATAGTGAGAGAGAGAGAGAGAGAGAGAGAGAGAGAGAGAGAGAGAGAGAGAGAGAGAGAGGGAGGGAGGGAGGGAGGGAGACGAACCAGAAGCCTGAATGGCTGCTTCAGATTTTTTAATTGGCTCTCCAACAGGATAGTGCTCTTTGTTCAGTTCAACAACCTGACTTGATGATAATAGCAAGGAAGAGATTTGGTTACAGTCCTGAGATAGATTGGGTTCCCCAGCCGAAATCACACTATTGTAACCATTTAAACTATTATTGACTGTTTTAGCCCTAGACTCAATAAGGGGGCTAAGGAACTTAAAAACAAAGCCAACAGCCAAGCTTGACCTGTAAGCAGGATCCCTCGTTCCATAGTCCGCCACAATAGTAGCTTTAACTACTTCAATTGCCTCTCTTAAGACACTCAGACTCAGCACTTTTCCAGTTAAAGTTTCCTCAACCTTTCTTGCTCGAATAGCATGTTGAGTCCCATAAGCACCAAAAGTTAACTGACAATTGTTTATGACAATTTCATGAGGAGCCTCACTAACAGTAACTTCAGCCAAGAAAGCTGCATTTAAATAGGGCAATGCATTTCCAAGAGGTCGTGGTGCAGCTCGATATGTTTCAAAAAGTAGTCTTTTGGTGGCTTCAGAAGCTGTACTTCTTCTCAAGTGCCAAGTCGGAATTTTAATACTTAAAAGTACACTTCTGGAATCCAATGGAGATCTTTCTAAAAATTCCTCCATTGTAAGCCTTTCTTGCTCGGGTCCTGACATTACAGTCACCTGTGAATCTACAGCAAGAAGTACAGTAGCAATATCTGAAGGGAAATGAAATCTCTGCGCCATCACTAAATTTCCTCCCAGACTTGCTGTGTTCCTGATAAAGCCTGAAGCGATTTTCTCCAAGTGATCAGCAGTTTTTCTGAATATCATTCCTCCTTCTGTGGATGACATACATTTGCTGTGTTCCCTCAATGCTTCAATAGCTTTAGAAATTGTCACAGTTGTCCCAAAGTCAATTCCTGTTTCATCCGCTTTGACAATGGCAAGCTCAGGAATATTCCTGAGATCAATGTACTTCTCCCATCGCTTGACTTCCTTATAGTAACCCATCCCCGTGTTTCCAGAGACTAGTTTTATGAGGGAAGCATCGCAGTTTCCATCAGTTTCCAACAGGCGTTGAAGATCTTCAACAGTGGTCGGAGTATGCCAGTCATACCTCTTAGTATCCAAGAGCGTTGACGACTTTATTTCTTTCTTTAGAAACTCGGGAAACGTGCATTTCTCATCTTTGCAGAGATAAGGAGGTAACCTACTCATCTTGAACTCCTCACTATCCCCCTTTCTCCAAAAAGAATTGAGCCCCAAATCTTCCAAATCGACGTCAGCTGCAAAACTTTTGCAGGCATCAGCTATAGGCCGATACCCAGTACAGCGGCAAAGATTTCCCGTGATAGCCTTCTCGGACTCAAAGACGGACAGTTTGGAGAATCCTGGAGGAGGCTCGGGCATGTCGGTCTTCTCGGCATTGACGATTGCACCATATAGCGACATACACATCCCGGGGGTGCAGAAGCCACACTGGGAGGCGTGGAAGCCGGAGAACCTTTGGTGGATAGGGTGGAACCCGTCCCTGCTGTTCCCAAGCCCTTCGGTAGTCGTAACAGAGCATCTATTCACACTACATAGCAGGGTGAGACATGAACTTGCAGTAATGTCCTCGACTCGGTCGAGCATGGGATCGTATCTGGACAAGAGGACGACACAAGCGCCACACCCACCTGCAAAACCCAAATTTGCAAAAGCTCGCGTGCATTATACTTCATGATGCAACACTCCTTCACAACACCACACACCAAGATAAAGAAAAAGAACATGCAAACACGCTGCGATGCTGTGAGCTCCAACATTTAATTTTGCCCCTGGAACCAAATACCGTCCGGAGAATTTCAACAAGCAACAAAGGTAGAGAGTAGAACGCAGGCTCGAAAAACCAGCCAAACAACCGACTCCTCCAAACCTAACAAAAAACCCAGCTCGCGAACGAGCTGGAGCTCAACGAACAAGCGAAAGCAGAGAGACCCTCGAATCGGGGACGACCCACCTTCGCCGCAGCCGAGCTTGACGCTCCTGAAGCGAGTCCGGGTGCGGAGGAACTCGAGCAGAGTGGTGGAGGGCTCGACGCCCGAGACCTCGAACCTCTCCCCGTTGACGGCGAACACGAGGGCCCCGCCGGAGGCCGCGGCCGCCGCCTCTCTCCCTTGCATCTCGCGAGGTGCCGCGGCGACTCTGCAGCCACAGCTTCGGTGCTCATCTATTTCTTTACTCGCACGAAGGTTTTTTTATATCTTCAAGCACGGCCGGGATCCAAGAGTGACGTCGCAACTACGAATTTGTCCTATAGTAAACACAAAACTCCAAACATTAAAAGTGGGAAACTTGCAAGATTCCTCTCGGGCCGATCGAAGTCGAAAGTTGTCTCTTTACCAATGACTTCTTGCGGCGGACATGCGCATGAATGGAGAGACGTTGACATGACAGTGAGTGAAGAAAGGACAGCGAAGAGAAGAGAAGTGGCAGCAGCTAGACGGCATTGCCCGAAACACTGCAGTAGACCACAACGATCGGATCATCGACCGTTGGATGATCAATGGTTTCGCCAGACAAGTTTTAAGATCGTTCAGTACATTCATTAGTCAATTATAATAAGATTATTATAATAATAAAATCTCAACCCGGTGTCAACATATCCAACTAAATCTATATTCACTTAAAAAATTTAAGCTAATGACTTTTCAATCGCAACTCGACAGTAGGCAACATTGATGGACTGATTTGAATTCTTTATCATGCATCTAGGGTAAATATAGTAAAAATATATCGATCTAAGATTTTGATAGTATTAGATCATTAAAATATATGGCATAGTTGGTCCAGGCCCTTTGCAATAAAAAAAAAAATAATTGTCATGTTGAAAAAGTAAAAGAGAACAACTGAGGATTATCATATCTTAATTCGTATATGCTAGAGTGATCGAGGTTGAAAATTCGAGGCTTAGTTGTCAACAATGGAGCTCATTCGCTCAATGTTATCTTGAAATCTTCATCAGGGGATGGGGTGATGGAATATTCGATTTTTTTATACCTTAAGACTCGCTTTTTTTTTCATTTTTCTTTTTTTATCATAGATCAATGCAATAAGTCTCAAGTAGTCAATTTCACACGTCAATGTAAGAATTCAAAAAAAAGTTATTGATGATGGAGGGGGTTACGTAGTGAGCTTTAATCATGGAGCAGATATATTATAAATATGCCGCGTGATCGATCTCGTGATCGATTATTATAAATTAGTACTATGGGTCCCCGATTTAGGTGGATATACGATTGCTAAGCATTTATCTACCTGTGTTTATTTTTATTTATGTTAGCGGCAGTAATTTTCCATATGCGTTTTATTTGGAGCTCTTATTAGATTGGGTATCCGAAATGTGGCCTTGAGAGTCGAAGTTCTCTGTTTAGTTTAAATAGTCGTTTAAGAGAAAAAGAAAAGAAGAAGAGTTCGAATGCTATTAGCATATTACAAAGGAAAAAAATTTTAAAAATGCCCCAAAGTGAACATCATTTCAAATAAGAGTGGAAGTGATTATATTTGTTTCAAATAAGGGCATGCGATTAATTCTATTTCAAATAAGGGTCTGACTTTTCGATAGATAAAGGTATTTTCATCATTTATAATTTTTCCTTTTTTTTTCTTTTTTTTTCCCTTTTTTGTTTTGTTTTTTTTTTGGTTCCTCTTCTTCCTTTTCGCCAATGGCTAGTTAACCACCAGTGATCCCAAAGGCTGGGCAAGGTCACCCTCACCCGATTTGGCTAGGGCCACCCATGCCAGCCACAAGCGAGGGGCGACCTCCCTCAACCCTATTCAGCGAGGTCTCCCTCACTTGATTCGACGAGGGCTACCCACGTTGGCCAAAGGCGACGCACCCTTGCCCTAAGAGAGAGTTGCCTCTTGAGTTCATCTATGAGGTCGGCCCACGCTAGCCCTAGGTGAGGCCAACCCTCGCCTGGGGCCAACGCAAGTGAGGGTTGGCATGTCCTACCCTAGGCGAGAGCTCAACCACCCTTGCCAACAGGCTTGACAACCCTCGCCTCTAGCAAGCAAGGTCGACCCTAGCGGGGGTGGCCTCACTGGCCCTTCCCAATGGCCAATGAGGGTTGTCAAGCCCTCGCCGAGCCTCACCGACCGACACTAGAAAAAAAAAAAAGAAGAAAATATTTATAAAAAAAAATGAATGAAATTTTGGACGAAAATATCCTTGACTATTCGGAAAATTTAGCTAGTTAGCGACCGGCAAGGTAAGGCCCTTATTTGAAATAACCATGGCCACTCAGCCCCTTATTTGAAACCACCAAAACTATTTCAAACCCTTATTTAAAATTAGGTCCGCTTCAAGCCCCTTTTTTGGAATTTTTCCTATTACAGATTCAAGAGTAGGTGGATTTTCATATTTAACTACAAATTCTTGAGATGATATTTTAATTCGATCTTTATAATGGTTAACTTAAAACTTGAGACCGTATCTCCTTATCCACTATTTTCATGTAACTAATGAATTAAACTCTATGGACTTCTCATCTATTTATTATTTATAAGCTTATTTCAAGTGGATATTAAATAAACTAAGTTTCATTTTTTTCTAATTTTGCTGAATTTAGATTCTGTTTGTTTTACAAAAAATGAATAATGAAAAAAATATTCAGAAAAATAATCACTTATATTGTTTAAGATAATTAGTCAATGAAGAATGCTCAATTACTAATAACAATTTATGTCTAAGTATTTTCTTGGATGATGGAAATATGTTCCATTCATTTATTCTTATAAGTGATTTAGGTGATCATATTTTGGAAAATGTTCTCCAAATCATTCATTTTCCGCAAAACAAACGTATCCTTAATAAGTTCCACTCTTGGTAATAAATATTTGGTTGACATGATTTATTTGAAATTTAACTTGGATAAATGTCAATTGAATTGATGTAGTTGACCAATTGTGGAATACTGAGCTAATAAATTAAAAGTCATGAACGTATTTGATATATGAATTTTTCTTTTTAAAGTTAAGGTTAGTGAGAGAAGTAGAAAGAGAGAGATAATTGAAAATGGCAATAATAAATAATTTCAAATATAATAAAGAATGCATCTGAATATGGCATGATTGTGTCATCCGTAATGAATTGAATAAGGATGGTATGTGAAGGAATATAATACGAAAATCATAAAGTTTCAGATAACATTATTTGGTTAACCCTTTTTTGTTAATATCACCAAAAATCCAAAACTAATACTTCAAAGACAAATTTACTCCAATTTTTTATCATAAAAAATCTTAAACAAGTATATGTGTGACATATTTACCATATGTTAGCTTATGTTAAATTACTGACTTGGATGCTCCATAAACTTGATGCGGCAAGTCCATGTGGATGAATAACATGTTGATATCACAAAAAATCCCAAATTGGGAAAATTTATCTAAAACCAATTTTTAGTTATTAAGATCTCAAATTGATACAAATATGACATTTATTCTTCATTAGCGTCCGTCAAATTTTACTATTAAATTTAATGAGAACTCTAGATCGCCTACCTCTTCATCAAGTCTTTCATCATTGTCTCTGACCAAAGTCGTGGAAATTACCGACACCATTTAGCGCCAACTTTTTAGTGACATTTTTAGTAACTTCAGTACTACTCTTCACAAAATGGCCCGAACAAGTAACCACTATATGGCGTAACCATTGCCTAATGTGGCATCTTGTGTCAGAATATTAATGATGCATTAAACCCTTGCAAATTTCTTCTAACCCAAAATAAGAAAAAAAAAAAAAAAAAACCCTTCCAAATTTTGTTTGACTTTTGTTAATACTCCCTCTTCAAGGTGAGCATAGGTAGCGTCTGTTCACAAGGGTTAAACGGTAATTGTTAGACTATCAAACCCCATTCAAAAGAGAGTACTGAGCATTTGAGGTAATAACTTCTCTTCATAAATCTAAGTGAAATTTGACAAAAACTAATGGAAAGTAAGAATTTTACCTGTGACAAATTAACGTTAGCTAACAAAGACCATAATTTCTCTTTATGATTATTCAAGGACTGCTTCAAGGCACTTGTATAGTTTGGGTTAAAAACCCAAACTAATTTTACCCATGAAAATTTTTCAAATACGCAGCTCCACAAAGCAAATCCTAAATGTTTCTCCTTTGTATAGATTTTTCTAGTCAGCATAAATGTGTCAAGCACAATTCCTATGATTTGCCTCGAAACCCAAACTATAGTCCTCAAATAATGTGTAGTGACATAATTTTACCGAAATATACAAGTGCCTCGAAGTATAAAATTATGGTCACGGGTAAAATAATGGTCCTTAAATAATGCATGGTAACATAATTTTACCCAAAAATTTAGCATATACCTACTTCAAGGCACTTGATTATGCGGCAGAGAGATTATAATTTGATGGTAAAATACAACTAAAAGCTAACGGATGGTAAATGTGTCATGCATGTACTAGTTTAGGATATTTGGTGATCCAAAAATTAGTTTGGAGTAAATTTATTACATGCATACCAATTTATGATAAATTTGTCATGAGCAAAACAATTTTAGGTTTTCGTGGTATTAACCCGTTAATTAATCCAAGTGAACTACCCACGTCAAATCCACGTAATATCCAATTCAGTAATTTAATGGCAAAATTTGAAGGAATTTAATAGAGAATAAATATGTTACGCGTGTACCAGTTTAAGATTTTTTATGATTAAAATATTAGTTTGAACTAAATTTTTTACTTAAGTACCAGTTTGGGCTATTTTATAGTATTAATTCTTCTTCTTCTTCTTCTTTTCTAAGCATGCGACCCATTCAAACTAATACCTACTCTTGAGTATAGATTGAGCAATCTTATAAAGAAAATGACAATGAGAAATGTCAAGAACTCTTTGTGATGTGATCTTAAATTTTCAATATATATGTAATATGTTCCTAAATTTTCTTCTTCTTCTTCTTTTAAATATTAGCAATTCAACAATTTATATGGGATATTTGAAAAGTGGGATCCATCTATCAATCGCTTCTATCTCAACATGTTCTTGCCAATTTACTTGATAATCGGCCCCTTAACAAAAATATTAGTTAAATTGCATATAAGTATTAGGAGCATTTCAATTAAACCCATATAGTTACAATGAAGTTAATGGACTAAAGCAATGGGAGGGTTTTGAGCATACTTGAATTAACTGGATTGAGCTTGCAGCAATATAAATTCGGCCAAGCCCTGAACTATTAAAGAATAGCCAATTTTTTTTTTTTTTTTATGGGTAACGAAAGTTTGAAAGTTGGAGATTGTATCACAAGATTTCTGGTCACATGAAACACAACCGGCATAACCTTCGTAATTAGCGGTTGATTGGGAAATAAGTACGCGTTTGATTCGACTTTATCAAAGTCCTTTGGAGCCGTAGAAGCATTTTAGGTAAAGACACTTTACCAAATTTTATTTGCATTTTGAGAAATTCCTTCATACTTAAAACTCTTTTATATTTTCTCAAAAGCTTTACACCAAACGCATTAAGGAGAATTAATAGTGGGGTGGATTATTTTACGATTCTCTAGTCTTTTTTTTTTTTTTTTTATGATCCAGGGAACCTACGCACCATCAACACGGACAGTCCGACAGACCCAGGGTAACGGGGGTAAACTCTGGGCAATGCTAGCGAAAAACCCACCACCCTGACGTTGCACATAAGATCTCGTGCGGCCAACGGGATTCGAACTTCTCTCCTCTCGCAAAAGATCATAGGAGCACTTATCCAACTGGGCCACCGCAGGCGGTGGTTTGACCATGACCATGCAAAAGACGAAACGACCGCAACTATAGAAGAGTCCCCCACACACCAAGCTCGACGAACCTCCGGATTTGCACACGTTCGATGCAGGAAACGCACGCCGATGAGGACGGACGCACTACGGACGATAGGGGAGAGCAGCTGGAGAATACATGGAGAAAGGGCTATATATATGTTAAGACACTCCTGAGGCAGTCCACTGAGATTGAATCCGCCGCTAGCTTCGCACTGTGAAGGTCATCTGCTCCGGAGTTCCCTCGCTTGCCAGGCATCACACCTTGCCGTCGCGATTAGCACCCGCGCCAGGGCCTTTGCTGCTCCGGCCAGCTTGCTCCGGTGATCTCTGCAGCACCACTTAGCAGCAACGCCCATCCTCATTACGAATTCTCCGAGCTCTTTGCATTTTGCTGGTTTTCCGGCAAGTTCTCACCGCCACACTGTAATCCCGGACCACCCACCGCGAGCTACCTCCAAGCGGGTTCACTAGTGCCCCTTGGACAAACCTTCTGTTTTAGGTAATTTATAGAGCTATTCCTATTTCAAATATATTTAGTTACCTATTTTGGATTATATAATTCTAAGGTTTGGAGTGAATTTTTAGGCATATCCCAATTAGGAAGTTTTCCGTTTGCGTTGTGCATATAGAAGATTTTGATATTCAAGAATTAAGACGTTTGTTTCCTATTTTGAATTGAGGAGAATATATGAGTGCATGTGCTTGTCATATTGCATGTAGCTAATTTAGGAAATTTTCCTATTATGAAATATACAAAAAGAAATTGCATAATATTTAGAAAGGAAAATTCTAAATAAGACCTAAAATACTTTCATTTTCTCAAATAAGAGCCTGAGTAAACATAGTTTCAAATAAGGATTTAAAATGTCATCATTTTCTTAAATAAAGACTTGAAGAAAATATTATTTTAAATAAAGACTTGAAGTTGCCATATCAGTCTTAAGGAAGAGCTTAACTCACTGGTTGATAAGGATATTTTCACCATTTACTTTTTTAAAAAAATTTCCTCTTTTCTTTCTTTTTTTACTTTTTATGTATTATAAGAAAAAAAAAAAATGCCCTTAACCAGCTAGAATATTTAGCCAGTCGGCGAGATCAATTCATTATTTAAAATTATTATGGTCACTTTATACCTTTATATGAAACTGTCATAACTACTTCAAACACATATTTGAGAGAATGTCAACTTCATACTATTATTTGAGAAAATAATGTATTTCAAATCCTTATTTGGAATTTTTCCTCTTTAGAATAGACCGCATGCATTTTAGTTTCCTAATTTAGAATTGAATTATTTACTAATTTTAAATTAGGTAATTACATATTTTAGATATTTTTTCGTATGAGCCTTAGAAGAAAATCACAAAGATATAACCAGCATATCTCATTTAGGATTAGTTTCGTATTTCTAGGTCATTGTTGCCATGTCATCGTTGCCATAACTTCATTGTTGCCAAGTCGATTGCCACATCATCACTACCAAGTCATCATTATTGCCATGTCATTTAATTGTAGTGTGTTTAACCTTATATAAACATTGTCATTGAAATTCATCATATTTCGTATTGGCATAAGTCATCATTATTGCCATGTCATTTAATTGTAGCGTTTTTAACCTTATATAAACTAGATTGACTGGCATTGAAATTAGATTGCATATAAATTCGTGTCACATGGCATAAGTATAATTAGAATTCATGCATGTTAAACTTAAATTAAAATTTCGTATAGCTTAGTTTTCATAAATAAGAAGAACCTAAAAAAAATTACTTAAAAGTGTGCAAGTATTTAGAAATCATATTTAGACTAGGCATAATTTATAATTTAACACTTTGTAGATATTTGGGAAATTAATCATCATAAGGTTATGCTTTGCTTTGTATTAAGGTTAGCCATATTTCTAGCAATCAATTTATTGTTTTGATTTATTAAGTGTTACATTATTGATTGTACACCTGCGTAATCACTCATTGCATGTTATTAACTTAGGCTTAAAACCAACTAAATTGCTTGCAAAAATATTTTTGAAAATAAGAAAAGGTGGCCATGTCATCGCCGGCCAACCAATTTTGGCCAGAATGACTAAATTGGTACGATTGCAAAAATTTTAGGACTTAATTAGCCACAAAAAAAAAAAGCCTAAGACTAAATTGGCACAATTATAATAGGTTTATGACTTTTTTTGGTAATTTTCTCAAAAGGACATTAAACTTATTTAACGTAATCAAATCCCTATATCCGTGAACCTCTCTCTTGCATTTTACTTAGGTGCCCATTAGGTCATTGGCAACTCCTAAATAAACTATTGGCATGTTTAAATTGATTAAAACCCGAAAGTTACAGTTTGTATGGACTTAGAAGAGTTTGCTCTTAGTTTTTAGTTTAGCAGTTCATTAGCTCTCATTTTGGCGGTTCACCTAAAGAGGTCGCCACTGATAAATATAAAGAAATTAGGTTGTTTAGCATTTCTCAAATATACAATACGATACTTGATTTTTTAAATTTTCATGATTGAGATTATTTAAAGCTGATTATGCGTTCCTGCACTGCAAATCATTAAGATAAAGCCAAGCTAGATAGCCAAATCCTTGTTTCCTTGGGGTTTTTGTAATGCAGTGGAATTCCAATGGGAATCCTCGTTCCCCTCCTTGGGGGGAACCATGATTCCTTTCCAATTATAATATCTCCCCTAAGTAAAGTATTAAGGAAATCTGTTATTAATTAATATGCATAACGATTGGAAAAATATTCATTTTTAAATATTAAACTATAATAATAGAATATTTATTATTGCGATTGATATTAATTAATCACTACTGATGAATTCTTAATCAAGCATGTAATCATTAATATATTAATCAATATAAGATATTTTAAAAAATGTGACTATAAATTTTTAATTACTTATATTGTCTTTAGCATAAATTCTTTAACTATGATTTTAGCACAATGTTTAGTAAATTATTCTATGTCTGTTGGAAATCCTTTACAATTGACAAAATAAAGAGGCAAAAATCAAATGTTTGAGCGATCATTAGTAGGTTGATGGTGATCAAAACACAATTCTTTTCTCACATCATTTAGTCCTACCATGTTTCGTTTCCTATAGTTTACCAACTAATCACCCATTTGGAAAAATAAAGCCAAATCCGTGGGCAGTATAAGTAAGCTCGCCTTATATCTATTCATTTCATATAAAAATCGGGAGTAGACAATGTTTTAGCACTTGCTTCACGATGAAGCTATTCATCTCAATCGAAACCTATGACCATCATGCGAAACATACTTCAATCTTAAAAAAGAAAAAAAGGACATTTACAAAGCCTTTAAATTGTCGGAGTCGGGGCTTTTCTCAAGATTGAGAGAGCATCCAATTCACATTGTCAAAAGATATGACAAAAATATAAGAAAACCAAGAGAATTAATAGTCCTAAACGAAAAAGTAATACTATGAAATTAAAATTAAAATTATTGAAGTCATGATTAAAGTGCCCTATAACCGACCTCAGTGCCACAATAAACAAGGGAATTCTAGACGGGGAATCTCATTCTCAGTTATCTTCCTGAAGTGTCCACAAGAGGCAAAGAATATCAGCTTTTCTTCATGCATGGAGATGAACAAAGCATACGTGTAGCCCTCGAGCAGCCAACCAAAAAGGCCTAATGCACAGAACACGATCATTCAAGGGGAAAACCCAAGGAATAACCCCAAATCCCAATGGAAGCAATCCCCCCACTCTTGGCTTGTTGGGTTATAAAACTCACCGAATCCAAAATTTCTTTCTTCACCGGACAACAAGACCTTCCTCTAATTCAGAGAGCAGAGCGCGCGCACAGCAGAACACGAAAGGCCGAGGATGGGCACAAGAATGCCGGCCCGTGAGTACGAGGCATTCGAGCCGACCACAGACTGGGTACGAGAAGAAGGATTCGACACGTTTCGCATCCATCTGCCAGGTGATATGAGATTCGAGTCTGGGCATTTAGTCATCATTTCTTTTGAAAGTGGCTAGCCATCACCTTCACTACATAAGATCACAGATGATGTACCAAAAATAAAATACACATGCTAGTTAAGAAGAGAACATACAGAGAAGAGATCGGCATCTTTGATAACAACGATAATCCCTGTTGTCTATTTCCTTAGTTGGAAGTTGGTGTTATTCTGGCAAATAGTCTCAGAGTAAAAAAACTGCTTAAATGGAATGAATTGGTTATTCAACAGATTTTAGAAGGGACCAACTGAAGGTTCAAATCTCATCGACCGGCATATTGAAGGTCATGGGAGAGCGTCCAGTTAGCGACAACAAATGGAGCCGGTTCCGCATAGAAAGGCCTATTTCATCCAATTACGATGGTAACAACATCAAAGCACGGTTCGACGACGGCATTCTTCTTGTCACATTTCCGAAGATTATCGTTCAAGCCGAACCCCATGGAGAGGCAAAACCAGCAGTCCAACCTATTAAGCCCCCTGAGCCCACGCCTACGGTGGAACCTCCAAAAACCGGTCGAAAACAGGATACCAAGGAGCCGCCGAAAGCAGAAAAAGCGCCAGTTCCAGCAAAACAGAGAGCGGAGGAGAAACCGAAGAAATCGACAGAGGATGAGCAAAAACCCAAGGAAGTCAAAGAAGAGAGCAAGAAAGCAGATGAAACGGCTTTACAGAAGAAGAAGAGCCAAGATTTGGCTCAAAGGAAAGCAACTGAAGAGGATCACAAGTGGGGCGAAACTGCAAATATAGGCAAGAGGATGGAAAAAGCGGGAACATCGGACGCCGGCGACATTGGTAAGCCCAGAGCCGATATTTACAAGGAAAACGTTGGGAGTTACGTCCCAAATCCAAAGAAGCTAAGGAATTTGATGAACACCATGGTGGCAGCTCTGCTAATTGTGGTGCTTGGCCTGTACGTGAAGCACGTACTCAGGTCTCTTGGAACACCCAAATCCGACCCAGAACTTTAAGCTTGCAAAAACGATTTGTTGCTCCACAGTTCATACAGCATTAAATGTAATTCTAAGTGTGACGCGTGAATAATGTGCCTTCTACATATTATAAATGATTAACTGATATTCATTCTATTTTATAATTTGGGACATATGAACCAGTTCACAATTCACGGGCAAACTTCGCTCTTGACATATGATAAATTCCCTTAATTGTTATTTATTTATTTATTTTAAAGGGGTTGGGGCCGTCAGAGAGAACGATAAATCGAGAGTACAGAGAAATAGAGAGAAAACCTACTCGAGTACAAGTACGAGTACTCTGTATACGCGACCAACTTGTGAAACATGAAAAAAAAAAAAAAAAACAAAGACAAAAATGTGGAATGTTCATCTCGCTAAAAAAGGGAGGGGGAGCCACTTATTTGAGCTTTCGACGGAACCTTCACATCACAAGGATCACTAACGTCTCATAATTACCTAGTAAACTCACTTAGCACTGGCAAGCTGGGTGCGGAGGAGCTTGGCGGCGGCAACCATGTTGCTCAAAGCAGGCTTAACTTCAGAGTATTTGCGCGTTTTGAGGCCACAATCAGGGTTGACCCAAAGAATGTTGCTCTCAAGGACCGCAAGCATCTTGTTAATTCTATCAGCAATTTCTTCTGTGGATGGAATTCTGGGCGAATGAATGTCGTAGACACCCGGACCAATGCCAGCACCATATTTCACCCCTTCACGGAAAACTGAGAGCAGCTTCTCATCTGATCTGGAATTCTCGATGGTGATCACATCAGCATCCATGTTGATTATCGAGTGGATGATGTCATTGAAATTTGAATAGCACATGTGAGTATGGATCTGCAAATCAAATCAGGTTAGCCGTTCAGTACTAAAGGGATGCCGTCTTCGCTATCTTTTCCATTAAATCATAAGGCTGGAGCTAAAGGCTTGATTCCCTCTATATTTCCTTACTATAAGTTCATGCAGTGAATAACTAACAAGAAGATAGCAAGATAATAACAATCTTTACTCAGACAACAAATGCACTCTCAATTGTAAAGAAATCTACTAATCAGTTTCACAGCAGTTCCTAAATCTACAGATGGATTTCTAACATTTTCAAAGCAGGGGCAAATTCAGTCACCAATTTAATAGAACTAGAAATTAATTCCTAAGTTCTCATTCATCACAAGAATGAAAGAATGAATGGCATTATTATAATTGACCTTTTGGGATCTGTCATCAATTATCAAGAAGGGAATGGAAAGTAACCTGGGTAGTATCTTTAACACCACAATTAGTGATCCTGAATGAGTGAACAGCCCAGTCAAGATAGAAAGCCTGCTCAGACTTCCTAAGAGGCAAACCCTCTCTTAATGCAGCCTCATCAATTTGAATAACAGTGACACTGGCTTTCTCAAGATCCTCAACCTCGTCCTTAATAGCCAGAGCAATTTGATAGCAGGTTTCAAATCTGCAAGAGCCAGGTATCTTTGAGCAACAAAGGAAACAAGAAGAGAAGCCCACTAATCAGCAGGTTGAAAAAAATCTTGCTTCCTTTCTTTCATCTCTCCTCTCCTCTTCCTTTTGTTTACCTTGGTTGGTCATTTCTTACAAAAGACCAGTTCAGAATGGTAACAGGACCAGTGAGCATTCCCTTCATGGGACGTTTTGTCATGCTTTGAGCCATTGAAGACCAAAAAACTGTCATAGCCTTGGGACGGCTGACATCACCATAGATGATAGGTGGTTTAACACATCGTGACCCGTAAGATTGTACCCACCCATTGACAGTGAAGGCAAAACCAGACAATTGCTCACCAAAGTACTCAACCATATCATTTCTCTGCATCAGCAAGATCCAGGAAAGAACAGCAAGGAAACTTGTAAGCCTTCTTTCAGAAAAGCTATTTTATACAAAAATGGGATCTGAATATCCAGATTATACAAGACCTCACCTCAGGCTCTCCATGTACCAAAACATCAATGTCAAGCTCTTCCTGAAGCTTGACAACTTTGCTGATCTCCTCCTTGATAGCCTTGACATAGTCATCCTCAGAAATCCTAACATTCCAAGAGAAGTACAGCTTATGACTCACAAATTCAGGACTGAGTAAAAATCACTCTCAACAGAACCATAGGTGGCGCCAAGGAAAATTGCTTACTTTTTGGCCTTGTATTCCCTGCGTACTTTTCTAAGCTCCATTGTCTGAGGGAATGAGCCAATGGTGGTGGTGGGAAGAATTGGAAGGTTCAGTTTCTTCTGCTGAGCATCTAGCCTGGCACTCACATTTGTGGCCCGGCGGTGATCAGAGCCCTTTAGAGCAGCAGCCTATAAAATACATTTCCATGAATTAATGGGAACTGCCACACTGGTCTTTCAGAATCTCAGACTGTAAAATAGTTGGGTTAATCACTCACAGCCTTTTGGACAGCCTCATTTGTCACCCTTGGGGATGACTTTCTCGAAGCTAGGGCGGCAGCATTTGCAGAGAAAACAGTCTGAAGATGCTCAGAAAACAACAAATAAAGTGAGCTTATAATAATGTGCCCCAACTTATCCAAACCAAAAGATTTAATATCTTGAAACAAAGGACAGAGCACATACAGCAGGGTTGTTGCTTGGAATGAAGGACTAATTAAAGTCTATAACAAAAAAACTAAAATACATTTGAGTCCTATATTGCAGACAAATACATTCAAACAGTCACACATACATACTTAACATTGTATATGCCCTTCCTTTCTGGAAATTAATCAATTTGGAAAGAAAATAAAATGCTCATAAATAATCTCAGCATCTGCCAGTACCTCATCCTTCAGTCCAAATAATGCCTGGGCCAAGGCATTTACTTCAACAACTTTTTGAGCAGCAAATGCAAGCCATGACTTGATCTCTTTATCCAATTTAGTTTCATTTACTAGGTCCACGGCAGTGTGAAGAAGAGAACAGGATGTTGAAACAACAACCTTATCTGACAGGTCATACACAAAGTGTTAGTCACTTTGCAAATAGATTTCAAATTCACGCAAAATTCTATAACTATGCTATGATATATACATACCTTTTCCAACGATGCCCTCAAGGGCCTGCAGGGTTTTGAGAGATGAATCCAGATCGTTAGCCCAAATGTTTCTTCCATCTACTACTCCAGCAAAAAGATATTTTCCAGAAGGAAATCCACCTTTAACCAAATCTAAAGTCTTCGTTCCACGAACTAGGTCAAATCCAAAGCCTGCAATGCCTTTCAAAGAGGTGAGTGTCTTGTACGCCTCTGCAGCCACGTCAGCAAAGTATGTCTCGATAAGAATACTCAGGCCAGACAGGGATGACTCTAGCTCTGAGTAGGCATGAGTAAATGCTTGCAGTTGGTGAGAATCGAGATCCATCACAAGAGTTGGCTCATCAAACTGTATCCAGGTGGCACCTGCTGCCTTCAGTTCAGCAATAACCTCCCTGCATAGACAAAATTTAGTTGACACAACATCAGAAAATTCACTATCAATGAACCACAGGTCAGGAAACTATTTCAGAGAGGCTCAGCCCCCTACTTGTAGATTGGAACAATCTTTCCAATGAGGGAGAGAAGAGAAAAGGATTTCTCAACACCCTTGGCAGGTTTGGCAAGCAACAAGTAGGAAACAGGGCCAACAAGGACTGGAACCGTATCAACTCCAAGCTGCATCAGAGAGAAAATTAAGAGCTTCAGGAAACCAAGGAGAAATTCTCAGAGAGAGAGAGAGAGAGAGCAACGATAAAGTGATAAACTGATTTAGCACACTTACAGCTCTGGCTTCCTTGAACTCATCAACTGCCTTATGAGATGCATAAGAGAACTTAACATCTGGTCCTAGCTCAGGGACAATATAGTGGCTGTAAATAACAAAACAAAAACATTATAACCATTCCACAGACACAGCAACATGAGAATGAGGATATGCAGGTAATATGGTCACAATGTGAGCAGAGAACTCACTAGTTGGTGTCGAACCACTTGGTCATTTCCATAGCTGGGACAGAGGCATTACCCCTCGCCATGGAGAAGTAGGTGTCAAATTCAATCTCACCCCCAGTCCAGCCATATCTGGGAGGAACAGCACCCAGCATAGCTGTGGTATCTAACACCTGATCATAGTAAGAGAAAGTATTGCTGGGAATGTATTTGATTCCGGCAGAAGCCATCTGCTTCCAGATCGATGCCCTCAGGTCAGCTGCCACCTTCTGCAACTCCTCAGCACTGCTCTTCCCATCCCAGAAAGATTCCAGCGCAAACTTGAGCTCTCTCTTGGGCCCCATGCGAGGATAGCCAACGATGTGGGACGCCATAGCTCTGTTTCATAACATTCCGCAGATATCATTTCCATGAAGAAACATAATTGAAAAGGTGGATGCGCCATGCTACAGTCAACCATTTAAATATCCTTCCACTATGAACAAACGTCACATAATCATAAACTCTGAATTCATCTATCTGTCCTCCCATCAAGTGGCGTATCAACCCGACACCCCTCCAGCACAGAACGACAGACCAGACTCAAGGTTAATCTACATAATTACAGAACTGAAAACGCTAGCCATGTCTCAGTGAAATTACGGCAAACACCTTGTCTCCACCGTCTTGCGTGGGAGAGGGAGATCAAATACAAATTAGCGGAACTTCGACCCGACTTCCGTTTCAATCCTTGTAATCGGGAACAGATCGACCAGCGGACAATCATCCCCAAAAACGACCAAAAGAAACTATACCCTCCGAAACGAAACCTCGAGCACGGACTCCCCAGGGCACACTCATCCATCGAGAGCGTTCGACCCCAGCACAAATGCAACGATCAACTACTTCAGGCTTCACCTACTTTTCATCCCTCAAACACTTAAAGCCCGAAAAAGGAAAAAATAAAAAATAAAAAACCGCCAATCGAGCACCTCAAGCGCCGCGACTTCGGATCCTATTTAATCCTATCGGAGTCCATTTTTCATTTTTCTTTTCCATCATCGGAACGACTCGACCGCGCCAGTCGGATCTATCATAGCAGGAAGCAATCGCAAGCGGCTCCGTCCATCGCCGACGCGGGGACTGGGACGGCGAGGGGGCGGCCGAGGGCCAGGGGCGCGCGCGTACCTGACCGGAGGCGGACGGAGAGCGAAGCGGAGGTCGGAGAGGCGGCGGTGGCGGGTGCCGGTGCTGATGCGGGCGGGAGAGTGGCGGAAGTGGAGAGAGTCAACTGAAATGAGGCGGAGAGATTGGATGGACGGCGCGCGGGAGTGGAAAGAGACTTGGCCCATCTAATTTATACAACCGCCGATCCCACGCACGGGTCTTCTTCCTCCCTTGCTCGGATCCGAACCTGACTGTGGTGGTTGGATATAATCTTTCGGGTGCGGTTTTTTTTTATTAATGAATAATGACGTAAATGTGTTTAAATTTTGACTTGATGTAAAATGTGATTTTTGAATTTTAGCCTAAAATACATCGTCACCATTGAACTTTTAATTTATTTAATGTGATTTTTGAATTTTTTTATACATATGCAATTTAATATAATGCTTAATGTTGTATATTGAATATTGAATATTTTTATACAATCGAGGCACTAAATTGAAATATGTACCAAAAATTTAATGATTATATTATACAAATTAAAAGTTCACAGATGACATTATAAATTTCATTTAAGTTCAGTGACAAAATGTAAAAACCATTTATGTTATATACTCTCTTTTTAAAAATATTAATTAATTTAGTTGTTTATTTTTGGCTTTTGGTGATTTTTTCAATTTCTTTTGGCCTCAGAAAAATTGTTTAAAGTAGTTTATGTACTTCAAAACTATTCAAGGGGAAAGTAAATGTCTCGAAGCTTTTCATTCTAGAGAATGAGATTCCAATTCATGCTCAATTCAGCCTCTTCTTGATATCAGTCCAAAAGAACAACTCTAAAGAATGAGATTCCAATTCATGCCCATTAGACCTGTTAAATGGGTGGGTCGGGTCGGGTTTGGGTCGGGTCATAAATGGTCCGACCCAAATCAACCCATTTAACCCGTTTATGACCCATTTATTGTGGTGCAAATTTTTTGACCCATACCCGACCCGACCCATACCCAACCCATACCCGACCCATTTAACAAAACCTAAAAAAGCTTATATATATATATATATATATTAAAATGGTATTGATAACATGATTTTATACAATACAAATTTAATGGATAATTTTTATAATTTTAAAATAATTATCTTTTATTTTTAATTTTAATTTTCTCTTTTATTTTTTATTTTTCTTCTTCCTCTTCTTTGGGCGACCGCCGCACGATGATGGCTGGCGACCAGCCACAGGTGAGCTGGCTCGCTCAGCTCGTTGACATCGGCAAGGTCGAGCTCGCCCCTTGTTGGATTTAGCGAGGCTAGAGCCTCGCCTGACGCCGACAAGTTCGAGTCTCACTCGATAGGTGAGGCTTGGGCCTCAGCGAACGTCGATGAGGCCTCCACCTCGCCAGATCCAGCGAGCTCGAGGCTCGCCCGATGCCGGCAAGCTCGAGGCTCGAGCCTCACCGGACGTCGGCGAGGCTGGAGCCTCGCCCGACGCCGGCAAGTTCGCGTCTCGCTAGATCGGCGAGGCTCAAGCCTGGTCGAGCGTTGGCGAGGCCTTCGCCTCGCCCGATCCGGCGAGCTCGAGCTCGCCGACACCGGCGAGCTCAAGGCTCGCTTGGCCAATCATCGGCCATCGCCGTGCCGGCAACCGAAGGAAGAAGAAAGAAAAAAAAAAGGAAAGAAAAAAGAAAAAATAATTATAATAAAAAATAATTATAATTTCGGTTTTTATTTAAAAAAAATTGTAAAGTTAAAGAGAAGATAGAGAAATAGTGAGGTTTTGAGTGAAAATAAATGGGTTCATTTTTAATGGGTTGATAAATGGGTCATAAACGAGTTAGAGAGCTAACCCATTTAAAACCCATATATCTTAGTCTTGACCCATTAAAACCCATTATGGGTGCTTTATGAAATAAAACTTGATCCATTAATGACCCATTTAACCATAAATGGGTCCATAAATGGGTTGCACTACCCATTTAACACCTCTAATGCCCATATATCAATCCGAAAGAATAACTCTTTGCAAATCCTCAAATCCCGACACACATACGACGCACTTGTATATATTTGGGTCGATGCAAGTCAATTTGAAAGTTAACCTGATCATCATATATATTTTTATCATGACTTGAAATTTTATATGTAACGGGGCTCTGCTCAAAGCAGAACTCAGCAAATGCAAGTATTTACCTCTAATAGGACTTATCTTATTGAGAACAACTTTTAAAATCCAGCTTAATACTTACTTTAGACATAAGGCCTTTTGTCCTTAATTTCTGATGTACAAGATCCTTATGGAGATGATTACAGAGCATGCTATCGGATTAAAGTGCTATCTTACCAGCATGGATAGATTCATATTTTGGAAATGCGTAGATCTTGACTATTTATATTAGAAAAAATCATGTCTTTCTATGAAACGAATTTTGACGTGGTGGGAGGCAGCATGAATGGTGCCTTAAGGTGGCAGACGGGAGAGAGAGAGAGAGAGAGAGAGAGAGAGAGAGAGCGGCAAGAAGTGACCAGAGAGGAAACGACGATGCCGATGGTGGTCGGGGGCCGTGGGTAGGCGCAGCAGCGGTTGGTGCCCTGGTGGCAGGTGAAGTTGATGGTACTTGCAATTATCATAATAACAAAAAAATATAGATCATAGATTGTGAAAATGGTAGTGGAATTCTGATAGGCCACTTATCGGATAAAGGTGTATTACAATGCACTCAAAACATAACGCATGCATTAATCAATGAGAATTGCCCTAAGTTCTGATAGTGCAATCATTCAAATACGATATAATTTACACGATGATGCAAATATTACTCCAAAGATCACTGGGAATTCAAGTAAAATCTGATCGGGTCAGTCAATGATGTAGATATTGTAGAGGAGCTACCCGTGTCTACATCTCCAGTATCTACATCATTGACTGACCTACCACCGAGAGATGATTCAGCACCATCTGAAATGAGGCCTCTCTCTTTCCTAAAATCAAAACCTACGACAATTTTCTTTTATAGCAGTCCGCTAGTGTCCAGATCAACTTTCGTGCACCCAAAACAATCTTAAGGATGCACTTCCCAAATATGATATATTCAGAATCTCTCATTGAGTAAAGGCTGGAACCCAAAAAAAAAAAAAAAAACACAAGCAAACTACCTCACCATCCAAATCAACACCTTCAAGCATGACAGGTCCATCGCATTAAATATTACTATGTTTAAATTTATCAACTTATGATACTTTTGAAGTCGCTTTTAACATTAAAAAGTTGCTAAGAAACTCACTAATCACTTGTCCATATTACTAACTTTTAAAGTTGCAAGAAACCGTGACAGAAGTACAAATTTTTTATAGGAGAAATCTCACTTTCTAATAAAGAAAGTTTCTGGTCAATGTGAAAGGCAGATTTCCAATCATCCACGTTTAAACTGTGCCACCAACTTTTAGCAGTTTTAGAATAACTTTACTTTTCTTTTTTTGCCGTTAAGAAATTACTTTTACCTCTTAAAAGTAACAAAACGTGTAACAAAATCGCTAATAATCGACATGAGAAAACTTCTTTTTTGTTTAAGAATAGATTACCAACTAATTTGAAAGTCCTCTCTCCTGTAATATATAGAAACTTGCTTTTTCATAGGAAAAATTACTAATCGGGTTAGTAGGACAGACAGCATGCTAAAACTGACCCTTCACATCTACCCATCACCACGACGTCTCGCATTTTTGTGATGCAACTAAAGCACATGCGATGACTGGACTCTACTAATTCAAGAAAATTTTAAAGACTTCAAATCACCATTCAAATGTCAATTCGACCACATGACTTTGTTCCTTTTATTCAAAGTATATAAATAACTGTGTATTAGCAAGTGTTCATCAGATGACTTGTTACTAAGAAACTGTCCACCAACCATCCTCGTATCACGGAACTTGTTCACTACAGAGGCCATAAGCATGATAATTCTCAAGGTAAGCTAACACTTTGCCTACCAGTAGACACAAGACAGTTGTCATAATTTACAAGAATGAAACTTCACCTCAAACATCATCAGTGGGAACACGAACAACCACGTTCTGTTTTGCCGCCAGAGGCTGACTTATAACTATGTTCCCAGGTGTCCACGGGCACCGCTTGAGCATGAGGGACATGGCGAGGATGCTTCTCTCTCTTGTCTCCCTTGATTTGCTTCAAGGCGTGCTTGAGGGCGGGCAACAAAGCATCCATGCATTCCGCAACAGCATTTGGATTGCCAGGCATGTTAATGATCTGTGTATTTTTGGCGTCACAATTCACAATGAGCAGAAATCAAGGAAGTGAAGCATCTTCATATTTCTAATCCCTTGTGTGTTCGACAATATCAGAATGCTTCCACAAATATCATATGGAAACAGAGATATACAAGATGAGCTATTTCACATATAATAGGGGCATCTCTATATTAAAATAATAAAAATATGTCAGTGAATTGGAAATTTTTAGTGGATCATCCTTAGAACTTAAAAATCAGGTGAAATATATGCTGCTATGTTTTAAAGGAAATTCATACAGTTTGGAAGGAGAATTGACCGATGCAGCAATTTCAGACAGTTAATTAATAAACACAACTTCAGTTCAACTAATTTAAAAAGGGTAACTTTCCAACAAATTAAACAATAGAACACTTTAAGAAAAATCTGTATCCAGAAAACTGCTCTTTTCATCTTTGGAAGTGCAGCTATTAAAGAAGTGCAAAAACCAAAGTCGCCGAGTTCAGAAGCAGTTTAAGACTTCAAAAGCTATCCGAATGCTGGTTTGCCAATTTTCCACAATTTAAAGCTCAACAACAAGTGGGAGCAATTTGCTATTCTAATCAATTTACAGTTGGTTACTTTGTGGAAGGTCCCTAACAGAGGTTTTGACTTTTAACTGTGCAGTCAAATAAATGACTTCCCAGATATAAATGTAAAGCCACTAAGATTTTTTATTCCGTTGCACATTATCATCAGTTATGGAGGAAAATATTTGTAGCATTACCAATGAAGAGCCTCTTATTCCAGCAGCAGCACGGGAGAGCATCGCAAAAGGTGTCACCTAAGCAAATTAAGGACAACCAAGTTCAGTAAATTAAGGTAAGTAGATCGACATAATCTCAGTACAGAAAAAGTTAACTTTGACACTGAATATTTTCAATAATAACATAAGCATAGGCAATTTTTTACTGATATCTCCTAAATTAAACAGCAGTTGCTCAAGGCTAGTATGAGTCTCTTCCTATTGGTCAGCCAACTTCCTTTCACCCAGACAGAGATTTGACAGTGAACTTCAAAGAGTACAGCAAGTTTCTTACTCATGATATTAATATCGTGAAATAAATCAATAAAGTCATTACACAATAAGAATAATGCATCTCCTAAACAGAAATGGTGAAATAAACAAAAAAGAATGTATTCATCTAAGGAGGACATCAACTCTTGGCCAAAAAGGAGTAAATGTCAACTGCAACTATCCCTTAAATCCCTGACAGAAAACTTCATGTTGGACATCTTGCACCAAGCTGGCACTCGTCAAGGCATGTAGACAGAACTAGGGAGTTACCTTCAAACTTTCCTGCATCATTACATAGAGTAAACCCGGGTTTCTTTTTCAATCAACTCTTTTGTTGCTTCAGGAGTCACATCCCTAGGAGTAAAGCCAGTGCCACCTTAAAGAACAAATGACAGTGGCAAAATTCATGAGAACAACGTGAAGGCAGTTTCAAGATTAGAAACACGGTGAACTCACCAAGAGTGAGAATCAGATCCATCTTATCAACATCAGCCCATCTCTGCAGAATATCCTTAATTTTCGCCACTTCATCTGGGACCACGGCAGTTGCAGCTACTCTAGCCCCTCCTAACCTTTCTGACAAAGAATTAACAACCGTAACAGCCCTTGGACCACTGCAAGTTTGAACTAGTTCCAGATTATGTGTGTCAGGAAATCATGTTCTAATCTTTCTACAACTTATCAATGTCTTCAAGCTCCAAATGTGCAATAGAAATATGAGGAAAGATAACTTGAAAACAATAATTCATCATTCAAAGGTTAGCATCTTCAACTTGAACTCAAGAAAAGTCCTGTTCTCTCATCCCCGATTTTTTGCATACAACTCTGTTCACTTATAGAAAGAGGAAAGGCTTTATATTAAGAGCAGCTAGTCAAAACCAATTATATTTTCAATTTCCGGAGCCAAGTCAGAGAACTAGCTGGAATCTTTGGATAACAAAGCTTCAGCACCAAAAGTCTCTTCTTTAGCAGTAATACTCAGCTAATGAATTCCAAGAAAGACTCAATCTATAGTTCAGCGTTCCAGTCAATGTAGAACAACATACCAAGTTGATAAAGTAGCAATAGCAAAACTAGGAGCTGACTTTCAATAGACAAACATAAATATTATATTCTCCATCTCTTAAGAAATAGAAATGGAGATATAAATGCATATACTAAAGACAAAGAAAAAGAATTTGAAAGCAGCAACAGCTCTGCTGGAAAAAATCCAAAATACACAAAAAAGGTTGAAATCATCAACTACTGTTTGAAATAGTAAGAAAGGACAAGAAAAACACTAGAATTGATGATAGGGCTCTATGCCCTTAATCTGCACAAAAGTTCTCTTAATGAGGTGCAAAAAACTGTAGCAAAGGGTATAGTACTTCCAAGTCATACTTTGGTAGGAAGCAATATCAATTCTGCCATTTTGCTCTGGCATCAGCAAAGTGACCTCTTTAAAATAACGATTTAAAGAGGTGTATCAAGATGCATGTCAGAGACATCAGCCATACATTTAAGCCACATAACAGTTACGAATTGTCTCCGACCTACCAAGCCAGCTTAATTCACCACACGCAGATGTACAAACCTATTCTCCATCCATCGCAATTAATCAATAGGGAATAGAGAAAAGTGACTCCACAACAGCAGAATTCCAACTTTTAATTTTTCTAATATGGTGAGGCTTTGCTAACAAGTTACTCAATTTTTTGACTGACTTTAATCATTATCATTACCGATTAAAACAAAATATTTGTTAAAAACCTGTGAAAAGAGGAACAACTGCCACCAGGAGAACAAGGACATTTTCCAGCATGTTCAGCAATGGGTAAGCAATAAAGACTGCAGTAAGGCAACATTCTACCCTAACAAGACAAATCATTGAAATGCTACCTCCGATCAGGCCCAGCTCCGGATGCAACAGTGTCACTCACAGTCAAAATTGCAACCCTGTATGCACCTTCTTGATGTCCATCAGCAACAGTATCTTGAGATGGAGTTACTTGCACCACAGAAACTGAATCTGGCAATAAGGGACTCTTGCTAGGAGCACTAACACTTAGATCGGATATTGCAATAGCTGGGACTGAGGTTCCAGCAGGTATTACAGAGCCTGTTGCAGGAAGCACTAACAATGCATTTGCAGACTTCATGCTGAGAAGGCGGCTGCTCACTTGATGGCCAGTACTCTCAGCAACAAAACTGAAACCCACAAGTCAAGTTGACCACCAATCATTTCCACACATATTGAAAAGGCTTTCATCGACCAGTTTATAGAAATGAGGCCCTCTTGGTTTGGTTTGAAAATAGTAGAGCTCATCAAAGGGAAATATAGACTGCAAAAAGACTAACCCAGGAGTGCCAGATCCATCATTCGCCAACCACCTGATGATGCCACGATGATACTCAATCCGGACTGGATCTGTCTTTATGGACTGCTTAAGACGCGCTTGTACTCTGTGAAAAATACACCAATTAAGGGGGATCTATTTAGGCCTTTTGTGCAACAATTGTTAAGTGCAAGTAATTCGACAAAAACAGCTACCTCAGAAGCTTCGGGTTAGCCCATCCAGCAAGATACCGTATTGCTGGAACTACAAAGAGATTAAAGCAGACTATACAGCTAACTGGATTTCCCGGTAGTCCAAATGCAAGAATTCTATTTGATGTCCTACTTTCAGCAGTATTTGCAGTAATTTCTGCAAATGTTAGCGGTTTCCCAGGTTTCATGCAAACCTGAAAATGTAATCAACACCAGATAGAAGGTTATTTTCATCTTTCATCAACTAAGAAAGTGACTGACATAGCTGAAATAAAAATTCACTTTCCATCAAAGGAATTGCAGAAACTCAACAAATTAGTCTAAACTGATGTTTGCTAGAAATGCCAAAATGCATGCAAGTAATGTGGAGAGTTAAATTTCCCAGGAATTTAGCTGAAAACTTGTGCATGGCCGATAGTTACCTTATTGAAATATACTTTACCCTGCTTTTCCAGCAAAGGCTTGATAAAGTCTTTGTCTCCCATGGAAACACCGCCAGAAGTCAGCAAAATATCAATCCCAGAAGATAAGGCACTTTGGATGATCCTTTCAATTTCTTCTTCATCATCTCGAGCAATGCCAAGATCAAGAACTTTACACTGTTGTTGCATAGCAGCAGCTAATAACATTGCTCGATTGGAATCACGAATCTGTTCAGCTAAAACCATCTTAATCATTAAGGCTGCATCTCATGAACAACTAAACCACCTGTAACTGATAGGACAAATATGATCGAATGGTAGAGAAAAGGACTATCCAGCACAAAACACATAACAATACAAGGAAGAGGGAGTAACCTTTTAACAATCCTTCACACAAATTTATCTAAACATCTAATATAGGAAGAAGAACATCTATTTAATTCCGTGAAGCTATCAGCCATAGCACAGAAAGTCATACCTGGCCCCGATTCAGACACTTAGTACTCGAATCCACAAGTTCATCTCCAGTAGAAAGGACAGCAACTGTGGGGTAAGGATAAACCTACATGGAGACATTAAATATTAGCACAAGTACTTATCAGAGATTACACACCTATCTCATGAAATCATGGAAACTGGTGAGCCAACTCTAGCAAATCTGCTTAAAGCCATAATTTTTGCATATACACAAGTAGATAAATGCATGAACGCAGTGATTGGACACACACGCGCATCCATGCATGCACACGCAGAGAGAGAGAGAGAGAGAGAGAGAGAATGATGTACTTTAACATTGGTGACCCCAACTGTAGCGAGTAGACCAACTTCTGAAGGACCTATCCTTTCTCCAGCTGTAAGTACCATGGAATCTCTCTCAATATCATATCCCTAGACATGGCATTTAGAAAAAAACCTTTGACATGTCAAGCTTACGGTTTAGGAAAGAATTTTGATAACCAAGAAACCAAATATTCAAAATTATGCCTTCACTTGATGTCAAAATTAAAGGTCATACCACTGGACGAATATCAACCCCTTTGCTAGTTCGTACCAATATTTTGACTCGCTTTTGGTCAGTCAGAGAACCTTTCACTAATTCAGTGTCCTCAACTTGAACTACTGCATCAGCTCCATCTGGTATAGGTCCTGGAAGAAACATATCAACTTGAATGGAAATTCGGCAAAAAGAATCTTGAATAAGCTGTACAAACTATATCAGGGTAAGCTTTATGAGATTCTGATCCTATAATAAGGTGATACTTATTGGATTTCATTAACTAAAATATTCATGTGATTTAAATCTCATTGCAGTGAAACTAAAAATTTACATCCCTCACACCTTCAAATGAAAGAGTTCCAAAGAAAAATTCTCCAATCCTCACCTATAATTAGATAGATGGTAGCGAGTTGAAGATGAATGACTCACCTCCAGTTGTTACATAAGCAACAGTTCCTGGAGTCACGATAACACCAACTCCATCATTTCCAGCTCTTGATTCAGTAATTACAGGATACTCACCAGGCCCATCTGAAGCAACTACTGCATAACCATCCTGCAGGCAATCGAATTCACTCAAGGAAAAGCATATAGCCATTTTTTGACGTTCTTTACAAAACAAAGGCAAGCAGATGGCAGGATCCTATTTTCACAATATATGATGGAGTCTTTGAGAAAACCCAACAACATACGACATCATACTTAAGGGGTGCAACAAAAGAGAACTATCCATTTAACCAAACCCAATTAAGGAAAAAGACTCTGTTTATCATTATTGCAAGAGCTAATCACAACATCCAAACTGAAGATTGAAAGGGGACCTACTGAACATTGGTTCAAAAAGAACCTCCAGAAGCAAGGAGCCCAAGTTGCTATCTTAGTAGGACTTTACGCATCATCAAGTCTTAACCAGAAAATGGTTCCAATCTTTCTATTGCAGTTCAACAATGATTTCTGCCTCGAAGAGTACCACTGTTCATCCTCGAGATGGAAAAACATTTCCGCACAACAGCATTCATACTACATAGTCCGCTTAAAATCCAAGTCCCAACACAACCAATTGCAAAGACCTAACGAAAGGAATAGCTCAGACGGCCCAACAACATGCGACATCAGCATCAATTGCTTTGGAAGTTCTAAAACAGCATTACCTATTCCTAGCAAAAACAACAATCCGAACATCAATAGCTACATTGACTATTAACAGCGTATCCAATAAGCACGCTAACTCCCGAACGAAGACGCACATCTCGAACGCTCGATCATCCAACTCGTGCATCCGCGAAATGACCGGCGAAAGACATCATTCCGTTCGCACCGCAGAGCACACCCGCGCGCGCGCGCGCGCTTTTTCAAGAGCAGTTTCAAGCAAAGAGCGAGTAATCGAAAACTCGAGCTCAGACCTTGACTGAAGCCGGATACGGAGGCAGAGGATCCGGAGCTCGGATGTCCTCGGCGAGGACCTTCCCGAGAGCGTCGTGGAGAGGCACGGCGACCGGCGGCAGCCGCCGCGCGGCGCCGAGGACTATCCGGAGAGCCTCCTCCGGCGGTATCAAGGCCGGCTTGGCGGCGGCGGTACCGGCATTTTCTGCCATTTTGTATGATGGTGACGAGCCGGGAAGTCAAGGGAGAGAGAGATACCAGAAAGCTGAAGGTGAAAGGCGTTTTATAAGCTGGCTGAGGATTCTGATTCTGATTTGGCTTCTTTATAAAGATGAAATGATGGAGCATATATTATCTATGCCAGAAAAGAAAAATCAAATAAAAGCATGAAGTGAAGACAATGTGGAAAAAGGGAAAAGGGAAAAAGACAAAAAGCCAAAAAAAAAAAAAAAAAGGAAGAAAAGAGAAAAGGAAAAAAAAAAAAAGAATACTGATTCTGATACTGATTTGGCTTATTTATAAAGATGAAAGCATATATTATCTATACCAGAAAAGAATAATCAAATAAAAGCATGGAGTGAAGACAATATGGAAAAAGGGGAAAGGGAAAAAGACAAAAAGCCCAAAAAAAAAAAAGAAGGAAAAAATAATAATAAATTCGAAAAAAATATTATTTTAAAATATCAACAAATCGGTGTCGGTAATGTCAAGTAAAATTATCGGTGTTTATATCAATGATTTCTTATCAAAATTAACAAGATTGATTCAATTGATAAAATATGAAAATGTTCCATATTTAATTAACACAATTAAAATATTTAGAATTAAATTGATAAAAGTGTAATAAAAATATGATTTTCCATATAATTTTTCATCAAAAAAGGCAATCTCGTGGGGTAAAAGAGGTGACAAAGATCCTTTATTGCATCCAATCATTTATTAAGGTCACAAAAGATCTTAATTGTTTAGAATTTCCTAAATAAGTTCGTTCGTGAATTTATGATATTGAGACATCATACGAGACGCACTAAAGTAAAATACTTGAAAAGCAAATCGATTGCAAGTGAAGGTACAACTTAAGATATTTATCCATAGCCAGTCATAACATGGTCATAGATGCAGAATTTTCTTCCAAATCCTCAGCAACTCCTTTTCTACAAGATGCCCAACGACCATTGACCATATTTAATCAATTGAAGAGAATACTGGATTCCTAGAGATTTTCTTTGTCTTTTTCGAGTATGTCTTAAATGCAGAATCTGCTTCCAAATCCTCACCAACAAAATGCCCATTGACTACTGACAATATTTAATGAATTGAAGAAAATACTGGATTTCTAGAGATTTTCTTTTTGTCTTTTTCTGGTCGGTTTCCCAAATTATGTTGCACACTAATTGCAGGGAAAAAAAAAAAAAAAAAAACAAGGAAAAGCCCCTTCAAATGGTCTGTAGCATCTTTCTTTACCATTTCCAGAGGAGAGCTCATCCAGGAAATTCTCTATCTGGTCTTGCCTAGGGTCTAAGCATTCCTTTCAATCAGCTATTGAGGTAATCTCTCTCTCCCCCCTTTCGTTTTCCATTTTCATTTCAAATAAAAATAGAGAAATTTTTTTCTTAAATTTACTTGTTAGTGCTATCAATGTTTGGAAGTTTGACATTACCAAAAAATTCATAAACTTATTATACTTATAACAATTAAATTCTAAAAATTTTATTTTTTGTATTTTTATATTTTTGTAGGTTTTTTCTTCTTCGTTTTTAACCATAACTCACAAGCAAGAGTTGAGATGCCCTCACTAGATTGATGTGAAGGCCGCACGCCCTTCATTGACCAAGATCTAGGTGACAGTGAGGTGACTTTTGCCATGGCCAACCCCACCTACTCTTACTCCAAAAAATCCAAAAAAATTATAAAAACAAAATACTAAAACATTATTTAAAAAATTTATACATAGATACTTATCATGTTACGCAGAATAGCAATATTTGAGTCAACGATTTCAAATAAAATTGACTAAATAAACTCAATTAACAAAATGTAAAAAATATTTGAAACTCAATTGATATAAGTGTAATAAATTTAAGATTTTTTTATAGTTGTCCTCTTTATCAACCACTTCAAAATGAAGGATCTGCAATTGCCTTTTTTACCCTATCGGCATCCATCCAACCCTTTTTTTTTACCAATTTGAGGTTTATATTTAGACAGTCCTTTATACTCATAGCATTTTGTTACATCACCACAAGTTTCCAAATTTCAAAGCTTTTTGATACTATGTTAATTCCAGCTTTATTTCGAATTAACATGCGCCAAAATTCACATATGTGACTAGCGCCAATTTAATTATAATTTCAAACTGAACTATAAAGCTCATGCAAAAATAAGACTGGAAATTCACTCCTTCCGCCAGAACAATTAATTATTCCGAAAATCGAGCAAAAAAGAGCTCCAATTCGTATTTATTAAATATTGCCAAAAAAAAAAACCACTCGAGCAATTTCAGTTCCATTTCAACGCTTAATTCTCGTTAGACCAAAAATAAATAAATAAATAAAATAAAAGAAGGCTTGACTCTAGAAAGGACCAAAATGACCTCCGGAGCCTTCCAGACCGCCCGCACGTGCCACTCAGATGACCTCATCATCTTCCGTCGACGCCCCCACCGCCATCACCATCGTCCTCATCCTCAAAGCCCTCTGCAGAATTGCAGGAAGATAGAAACCGAAATCGCAATTGAAATCTCCGACCCCCAAATTCCGAGCCCTAATTTTGAATTCCCCATTCCCCTTTCGAAATCTCCGCCGCCGCCGCAGCCGCAGCCGCCGCCGCCGCAGCCGTCGTCATCTTCTCTCCCTGCGAATCGAGTGTCTCCGGTCTTATATGGACTTCGGCTTCCCGTGCAGGCGATGGCGCTAGAGGCGGAGGCCCCGATGCTGGCCGCGGCGGCGCCCCCACGACGTCGCGTTCGGTGACCGAGACCATCAACGGCTCCCACTGCTTCGAGATCAAGGGCTACTCGCTGGCCAAGGGCATGGGCATCGGCAAGCACATCGCCAGCGACAACTTCACCATCGGGGGATACCAGTGGGCCATCTACTTCTACCCCGACGGGAAGAACCGGAGGACAACTCGACCTACGTCTCGGTGTTCATCTCGCTGGCCAGCGACGGCGCCGACGTGAGGGCGCTGTTCGAGCTCACGCTCTTGGATCAGAGCGGGAAGGGCAAGCACAAGGTGCACAGCCATTTCGATCGGTCTCTGGCGAGCGGCCCCTACACCCTCAAGTACCGAGGCAGCATGTGGTGAGTCCTTTTTTCCTTCTTTCTTTTTTCATTCTTGAAATCTTGAATTTTTCTTTTTTTCTCTTTTTGTGTTCGTCTGGATTAGGTGGTGGTTTTCCTGCTGATTATTGTTGATTAGAATGTGGCATTTGTACTTTCGGATTGACGTAGTGTCGAATGTGTGATGAATATGGTGGAATTTGTATCCCATCGATTCCACACGACTAATACTCGATCAATTAGACTGAATGCTATCTCGAGAACGAGTATAAAAACTGAGTTGAAGTTTCGACCTTGAGAGAAGAGTGTCAATGTCCTCTTGAGGTGGTGGAGAAGTGAACATTGAGACCTCTTGCCCTGTATAGTGTTGTCTTTGTCAGATTAATTCTGAGCTGCAAGAGAATTGAGTTATTTGCTGCTTGTGATTTTTCATAGGGGATACAAGCGATTTTTCAGACGATCTCATCTTGAAACATCGGATTACCTGAAGGATGACTGCTTAAAGATAAACTGCACTGTAGGAGTTGTGGTTTCATCCATAGACCGTCCGATTTTGAATTCAATCCGAGTCCCAGAGTCCAATATTGGAGCTCATTTTGGCATGCTACTTGAAAATATGGAAGGCTCGGATATTACTTTTGATGTGTGGGGTGAGAAGTTCCATGCTCACAAGTTGGTGTTGGCTGCTCGCTCCTCTGTATTCCGATCTGAACTTTTCGATGGAGTTGGCGAAAATAAGCGAGAGATAGTTGTTGATGATTTAGAACCTGCAGTCTTCAAGGTGAAAGTTTTGGTTATTTACTTTATTTGAAGAAGGCGCTATAAGAGATATGCCCTTCATTGTTTTCTTTAAGCTTCTACGGTAAATTTTTCAAGATTCATGACCTAAGTTTCATTTTGTGCTAGACAGGCTTTGCTTTATTTCATTTACACAGATAATCTGCCAGAAGATGAAAAGTCAGTGACATCTTGCTCAGGTCATGCATATTCTATGTCTGAGACCTTGTTAGTGAAACTGTTAGCGGTGGCAGACAGATATGGTGTGGACAGACTGAGGATAATGTGTGGGTCGTACCTCTGCAAGGATATATCTGTCACCACTGTTTGTGAAATTTTGGCCTTGGCTGACCGTTACCATGCGAAGGAACTGAAAGCTGTTTGCCTGAAGTTTGCAGCTGAAAATCTTGCAGGTACATACCCTTTTTTTTTTTTTTTTTTTACTTCTTCTTGTCAGGACTCAGGAACAATGTTTCTACTTTTCAAGAAATTCTGGAAGGCTAATTTGAACCTTCTTTGGATGGGAAGCTGTCTGGTAGCACTACCATTTCTAGTTTGAAATATTGATTGTTTGCTTGCTTATTTCTTAGTTAATCCTACAGAGTGACATGACATCTGTTCTCTGACGGCGACAGATTCTGTGAAGATTTCAGAAACTTTTAAATAGAACAGGTGTTGGGGGCTTCTAGGTTTGGTTAAGTATTTCTTTTTGGGTAAAGCCATGTTTTTAGTTGGATTTTTTGGGGGCTTATTGCTAGTGAAGGCAACATAGTTTCGGTGTGAACAACAATTTTACATGATGCTTGACAAAAGGAAAAAAAAAAAAAAAAAAAAAAAAAAACTTTGAAGAGAAGAAACTGTCCCTTTGATTTTCTTGCGTAGTAGTGGTTGCAGGACATGGCCCACCTTAAGTTCTGGCTTCTAGCTAGTAGACTCTGCTACAATCCTTTAGCCTGTGTAGGATTCCCCTGCTGCTGTAGTTTGATTATGGTTTATTTCAGTCCTTGTAGTATTTGGGTGTTTTGTTCGGTGATCGTACTTGAGTTTTGAGAAGCAAAAGTCATTTTACCGTAGGAATAGAAGGGAAGATGAGCGAAAGGCTTCATTTTTTCCTGAATTTGGCACCGGGAGAAGAGAAAATTCGTGTCCTGGCTATGATGCTATTATGTGATGTTTTTGCCATGTTCTGTGGGATATCTGAGTGAGTTTTTATTGATTTGGATATCCTCCATTTACCCTGGCTCTCTTATTGCAGCTGTAATGCGATCAGACGGCTTCGAGTGTCTTAAAGAGAACAGCGTTTCTCTGCAGTCGGAGCTTCTTAAAATGGTGGCAGGTTGCGAAAAGGACTTAAGCCCCGACAGTGGAAAAACTCGCAGTGTGTGGGCACAGCTCTCTGATGGCGGCGACAGCCATGGGAGGAGGGTTAGACAACGGAACTGATCCTATGCCATCTATTTTCTGTAAATAGAGGTTGATGCGCAAATGGGAAAGACAAAAAAATTGCAACTGCAGGAGAAGAAACATTAACAATTGATCAAATGTTTGTCATGTATATTATGATGATTCAGTTGTAGTGCTGAAAGAAAATTGTTCATTTCAAATTGGTAGGAACTAATTCGTGCTGGTGTCTGAACCGTTTGCCATTGTTTGGAAATAAAAAAAAAAAAAAAAAAAAAAAAGCAGTATCTGGAGAAGTTTGAGTCCTGTAAATACAAGCTTGAAATGAGGAACTATTGCATATTCCAAGACTATCACTCTCTTTTATTACCATCTGATGAGGGATGCAATCCGGCATAGGGTTAGCATATGGTACTTGGATGGAAAAAATAATACTAATACCCTCTTGCCGGATGGAAAAATAAAACTAATACCCTCTTGCCCTTGCTGCGTCCTGTTGGAGTTTTGCTAGTATCGAAGTGGGGAGTTGATGAATGGTCTTTACATATAAATGAACAGAGCATGAGTGCTATCATGCTTAAAATTTCTTCTTGCGGAGGTAGCCGTATCAGCGCAGGCTAGACTTGAGCTCCTGGATTTTCTTCAGGCAAGATATGGCTCTGTCGAGAACAGCATCAATCCTACTCCGCTTCGGCGACGGGCCGGCGGCTCTGACGCCTGCCGTCTGTTCCACCGCTCTCTTCTTCCTCTTCTTGGAGGTTGATGATTCTGCTCGCACACCATTAAAGCTGATCAGACTTATATATAGTGGTCTAGAGAGCTTTGTCTTCACACGCGCGGGCTAAGAGAAGCACGCACGCAAGCAACCAAGCAAGCATGCACCATATCTGTTAAGAAGCAAAGCAGAACCAAACCTTGAGTGCCGACTGAGAAAGAGGAGGAAAGCGGGGAGGGGGTGTGGTGGCGAAGCAGGTGCTCGGACTCGAGGAAGAGGATGAAGGACTTGACCTCCTCCTTGAGAAGGCCGAGGCGGCCGGGGTGCTGCGTCTCGAGCGTCTCCAGCTCTTCCTTCGCCTGCGCTATCATCCCCCAGCACGAACAGTCCATTCTCCCCGTCTCTACACAAACGCGCACGTACACTGAGTTATTTAATGTCTTGGTGGCAGGGGAGCGGGGATTGGGGGGCATGCTTTTGCAGGGTGGGGAAGCTGGAAAGTGGAGGCTAATTTAATTTAGGTAATGAATGAATGTGTCTTGTCCGGTTGAGGGCTCGTGGTCCGAGGTTTGCTTATGGGAGAAGGGGAAAAGGCCTTCTGTCTTTGCTGACCGATGAATGGATGGATTTTTATTATTAGAAAACTGTCCTTTTGGAGGAGAAATTATGGGTTCTGACCAGGACCAACATGGGGATTTGACATTGTCCCTGTCTTTATCAGTAATGATGCCTCTCCCTATTTCTTTCTGCCCGTTCGTGTCCTGTTACAGTTCGTCCTTAGGAAACGTGATCCGGATTAGATCGATCCACGTCTGAATCCAGAAATCAACAGTACGATATTGATTCTTAATTTTTAGGATTAGGGATAGATGGTGTTGAGCTCGAGAGCTAGACGAGTCCGATCCGATATTAAGATTAATCCAAGACCAACATTTTTTAAAAGGGTGAACTGTATATATCTATTTTTTCAGCCAAAAACGTACATATACATTTTTTGTTTTTGTTGGGAAATTATATATCTATTAACAATGCGATATTGAACAACTAAACAATGAAACAAACCAACAACAAACAAATTACTTTAGTTTAATTGATGGAACATCTCACTACTTATATTTATCCAACTTCAATATGTGAACTCTAATTATCCATGGTAGTCCCCTTGATATGACAATCCATAAAAAAGAAGACAAAAAAAAGTATGAATTACTTAGATTTACCTAATCTAAACCTTTCTGGTATTCTCAATGTACTCTTCCATATTAATAGACTTACCCAACCCAAACCACTTAATCATACTCACTCCTTCAAGCAAATCTATTATGGCGTAGCCATGGCTATAACCATATCAATAACTCGTAGTATCTTGTTGTCTACAACCCTTGAATTCACCAAACTCAAAAGGGAAAACCACTAAAACCTTTTAAGTCCAACTTATTCAAAACATGGAGAGACATCTCCCACCGCCAATCACAACCAATTGAAACACTCCATTCCAACAAATCTAAGCCCGTCATCCACAACACCTCGTGATAGATGAATTAGCAAAAATAAAAAGAAAAAACAAATGTGAATCGATGAAAAGAATCAAGGGCTCACCTAAAGCAATGAAGATTCAGCGAGCGCAAGCAAAAGCACAAACAAAAGGAGAAAAGAATTGTTCGCTCAGTTCAAATGAGTACAAACAAGACAAAGAGATGGAAATGGAAGATTTCAGCATCAATATGAGATTAAGGGAAAGAGTGAGAATGAGACTTTGAGAGAGGAAAGCGGCGGTAGGAGAGGAGAGGCACCTACAGTTATATACTTAGGGTTTGGACCAACTATAGGATTAGTCCAAGTTGAACCATCCCTAAAGCCCCAAATCTAAGGATCGACCAATACAATAAAGGTTTTGATTGCACCTAAGATCGGGGGATTTGGGGATTGGGAACTGGCCCCCAATCCCCTTAAGAATCGAATCTTGATTAGCCGAATTGGGCCAATAGGAGGCTACCCTTGGACCAATGCTCACCCTTACTCATCATTTCTCCGCCCAAAATTGACTTAGAGAATGTTATCCTCAAAAGGAGGATATGTTTTATTGACTTAGCTTTGCTATTAATGCCATGGCATGCCACTTTTGTCTCATCATCACCCATAATTAATTCAATACATATGGATCCAGATTCAAATGAGTATCATTAAAAAAAAGAATAGGGCAAAGTATCATAGTGCGCAAGCTCAATGCTGGGAACACCAACTCAATCCCACATCATTGTTATTTCTATTCATTAATTTAGAGAATCTTTGCTAGATTTTCTCAAGAGATATAAAGAAACGAATGTAACAAATTACTCCATAAACAAATATGTGTTTGAAACAAAGCCCCATAAAGTGTTTTAGTTTAAAAATATTCCATTATGAGAAGTGTTTTAGTATAACTCAATCCCACACCATTGTTATTTCTATTCATCAATTCAAAGAATCATTGCTAGATTTTCGCGAGAGATATAAAGAAACAAATGTAAGAAATTATTACATAAACAAATATGTGTTTGAAACTATAAAGCCCCATAGAGTGTTTTAATTTAAAAATATTCCATTATGAGAAGTTTAGCAAACACCTTATTACTATCGCGGGGACGACGCATTTTCTTTTGCTATTGCGTTTGCAACAGAGAAATCGTTCAAAACACTCATAAGATAGTCTAATTCATAGAAAGAAAAAAGCAAGGACTTTTGAAATTCCACCAGCAATAACCCAACAGAGAGAGGGCCAACTGTCCAGCTTGGGCAACCTTGTTATCCACATCAGACCTGAGTCCATAGAACATTAAATGGCTGCCACATAATCCATCACATGTGCTCACAAAAGCAGCATCAATATCCTTTCTTTTGGCCATTGTATCAATACCCTTCACCAACCCATTTCAAAAACAGCTTCCCATATCGATTGTTAAAAGTGTTTTCTTCCGTTCTTTCTGAAATGGAAATGACTTCACTGTCTCTTTCCCATGCCAGGCTCCTTCCAAAGCCTCTGGTGACCTACTGCACTTCCTCTCTATCGGTCTCAGCTCCAAGCTTGCCCTCAAAAGCTTCAACCCCTGCTCACACTCCACTGCTCTTGAATTGCTCAATTAGCTGCTCAAAACAGCCTCGAGGAGCTAAGATAAGAGCCAAGCACCGGCAGCGAATTCTTGGGCCTGTGTATGCTTCTTCTGAAGCTGAAGGGCCTCCTTCAGCTGATGTTGTTGCTGAAAAATGGCTTCTTCAACCTGTTGGTCAGTGCCCATTTTAGATCTTTGTGTCTGTTCATTTTTCCTTTTTTTCTGCCTAACCTGATCTTCTCATGAGCTCTTTTTCCCACTTTTGATGGGACCGATCTTTTTTCTCCTTAGGGGGTTTTCTTGATATTTCTGAGGAAGATGATGTGGGTAGAGAAGTTTCGGTGCCGCCAAGGCTTTTATGAGATTGATCGCCAGAATATTTAAAAAAAAATTCTGCTTCACTATATACTCGAGCACTTCATCTGGTTAGAACTTGACAATTCTAGTCATCAATTAGGCTGGAATTTAGAGAATGGAAACAAGGATACTGGCCAATCCCAGTTTCCTACTTTTTTTCCTAATAAACACTGTTTGTATTTCCCTATAGCTTAAGGGTTCTGCACCGGACGCTAATTACCTGAAGGTGGCTGCAACTGCAACACCATTTTAGCCCCACTAAGAATTGATACTTATCCAAACTACAGCGATTCTCGTTCAGTTGGAAGTAAACTTGAGAAGGCTAATAACACTATCGAATCGTGTTTAATGGGGATTGAAGCAAGGAGAGGAGGATGGGGGAAAAGCAAATTTGCTTCTGATAAATAAGGGTCGAGGTGCTTCCATATGCAAAACATAGTACAAATAAGAGCTTCTTGTTCTACTGTCCAGCTCCCTTTTAGAAATATGCATTTAACAATTTCTCAACCGAAAGTTTGAAGAGGTATAGAACATTCTCATACATCATTTTTCCCGAATTTGATCCTCTCCCATTCGTGGCCTTTGATGCCAACTTTTTGGGATTCCCAGTGTTTGCAAAAAGCTCCTTGGGAGAAATAGTCCTAAGTTTGGTTGCTCTTTCTAACTTCTTGTGTCATATGCAGACGAGTCTTCCAACTTCTGCAATTTTTATCTGAAAGGACGACAGTCTCACTCTTTTTTTCGCTCGTCTGTTAGGTGATGGAGATACAAGACACATAGGTTTCAAGGTTGATATGCCGGGTGCCTTTGAAATTGCTTCTGTAAGTACTTTTCTATCTATCCTGCACAATCATCCGACAATGTACAATGAAGGTAACTGAATTGCATTTGATACTTCTAGAACGTGGTCACCGTTGGTCGTCTCCCAGAAAAAGCAGATATGGTGATTCCAGTTGCTACAGGTACATATCTTCCAACCCGAGAATTTTCTTTAATTGCTAGTCCTCTGGGCAATTGCTCCATTCCTGCGGAAGCTGCAACTGTCTATGCCCAGACAAGCAAATTCTTGGCCGACCCTTACCAAAGTCCGTCGTGGATAGTACACATAAGTCAGAACCCACTTTGCTGCCCTGTGGTTGGAGTTTGCAGAGACATTTTGAGGGATGTACTCTTATGTCTGATACAGCAAACGGGAATTCACTTGATGCAATGACACCTACAGTAGAGAAGCAAGTCTTCCAACAATATATGCTGAGAGTGTCACGGTGAATTTAATTCATCAGCCTACTGAAGAAGTGCCGAATTGATGACAGGGCTGGTTAGACCGTCTCTGCTAAAGCATGTAGGCTACTAAAGTCACTAGGAATTAAGGATGATGCCGCTTTGCAATCACACTAAGGTTTTTCCAAATTTGGCGTGTTCTGTCTTAGACATAGTGTCGTCGATGTTGTTGTGATTAGACCGTCAACAGTTGCTCTCATGAGAAATTCCCTATCCTGTGCGCTCGTGACCAATATTCATGGACAATTATTGGGGAAGTGCATCATGTTTATTCTGCTTGATTGTGGCCAGGGTCAAATCCCATATGTCCCCAACTTCCTTCAGACAGCGTTAGAGGGAAATCCATAGTGTCCTTGTATCATCTGAGTCATTGAGTCTCCTCTTTTAGGAAAACCATCCTGTTCATACCTTTGAGAGCTGAATGTTGCCTTGTCCTTGACTCGAGCAGTTTCGGGTCTTCATGCGCGCATCCAGAAGAAAGAAGGGAGCCTTTTGGTCACCGACTTGGATAGCACTAACGGGACATTTATCGACGACCGGAAGTTGAGACCTGGAGTTGCAGCCACCGTATCACCGGGGAGTTGCATTATATTCGGTATCTCCCCCACTCTCGACATATATACGTTTGCCCATTTTGGTCTCCTACTTACTATTTTTCTTCACCGATTTTGCGGTTTCTCGTGTTTAATATCAAGAAAGATGTCTGAGGTCGAGAATGTCTAATGACAAACTGCACGAATACGCTGATAGAAAGAATTGTGCTGGCTCAAACGCTGACAATACCATTATTATCTTTTTTCTCATATAGGGGATACACATCTGGCGATGTTCCTCGTCTCGAAACTGCAAACCGCGGAAGCTTCTTCCAAAGACGAAGAACCCGAAGAGAAACCAGAGCCCGAGAGCTCAGAGGGTAGTACTGAATCGGCCACCTGAAAGCACCGCGGCTCTTTCCCACCATCACCTGGAAATAAATGCGGCCTTCACCGCATGGTTGAGATGTATCTGCACGATTGTACGTTCTTCTTCGTACGCTCGAGCCATAGAAAAGAGGGTTTTTTACATGTCCCCACAAATTAATTAGAGGGCAAATGATGGAACTCCTACGATTGCGAGATGACCATCTTTGTCTACTACCAAAATAGCTTTTGCTCTGGTCTTTCTACAATGTCTTCACTTTTGAGTACTTTTTTAAGTGAAAAAACATAATGGCTTGAAAACATGCCCGAGTCCTTTGACACCCTCCCGCACATGAGAAACCATGACCAGCTGAATAAATAACCTAGAAAAATTCTTAATTATAAGCGGATGGTGCACAATTACGTCGGCACAGTCCATAGCATCAGGGAAACTAAAAGGTTGCGCAGCCAAAATTTAACATCACAAATAGATCTTTTTATCCCACATCAAATATCTTCAATTGCCAACCAGCAATCATTAGAGGAAGAGAATCACCGTCCTTATACAAAAATTTGATTAATAAATTGACCATCCCATCCAAAGCCATCTCACTCTGTAAGATTCAAGCAGGGTCACACAGGTTTTGAACCACGACCCCGGAAAGGACTGGACGATGAACACTGGCACAATGATAAAGAGAACTAAACCGCTACAGAATCGTTTCCATGGTTCTGAGCAGCTCATCGCCTTCTCATTCCACGTCCACGCCCACCACGGAAAGCAGCTCCTCCACGCCCTCTGCCACCCATAGCAGCAGCATCTCCTTGGGCACTCTCAGACTGCAGCAGGATATAAAGAGAAGAAATAAATAAAACGTTCCTTTTTTTTTCACTTACCTCACCCAAAAATCCATACAACGTATCTCAAACAAAATATATAAGAAGTCAACATAATCATAAATTGCCCAATCCTTCAGCAAAAGAAAGATATTATCTACAATAGTCTGCATAAGCCACAAAAGCATGGAAAGGTGATCTCTGAGCGCTTGATAAGCATTTGCCAAAATTCCAATTCATGAAAGAGTTTAAGACATGTTCAATAGACAGGAGTATCTGACACTATACTAATCCATCGTAAATCGATGTGTCATGAGTCATGACCATGGCGAACAACAGACTTACATCCCACAACATAATTCACAGTCACATATATACAGTTTAAACTTCAAGTTCACATATTGAGAGAACTGCAAAACGTTGATACCTATAAGACCTATAGGTTCTATACATCCTCTGCGCATACAAGACATTTCTAAAAACTGAATACCACTAACAACGTACTGGGAGTATGTCATCTATTACCTTAAAACAACACCACACACGACATGAAAAAAATCACCTCCCAAAATCCACAAGTTAATAAGTTGGCCACAGTGGGAATTCCAAAGCTTTTATCGTCCCCCAGAGAGCAGAATCCATGTGGCAACTAGCTAGTTAATTAAGCCTAAATATATTTGCAGAAAGCAATTTGAGCATAGGAACACTATAGCCGGAAGACTTTTGAAGTGAACCTAATTAAACCTCGCAGGAAATTAACAAATCAAGACACTCATCCTATGCTAAATCCTCAACATCTAAAATTTTTAGAAAGTTCAAAATATTATATCCAAATCAAGAGATCTGCAGAAAATTACATGCAATGAATCTCCAACTCTAAGAATACATAAAATCAATTATGTTGGCAAGGAAAAGAACCGACACAAGGGGACAGTAACATTACCTTAGGGTTCTTTACTGTCTCATCCACACTTAATACAAGGCAAGCAGCCTCAGTAGCCGCATTTATTGCATTAACCTGCAATACACAGTACACATTGATCATGGATGTCAAAAGTGTCAAATCCAGCAATCAACTCATACTCTCATTGCAAAAATTAATCTTTCCCAGGCACCTTCACAACAGATGGCTCCCAAACAAAGTTGGCAAAAGAATCAGCAATTCCACCGGTGTTAATATCCACTCCATAAGGTGCACCTTCTCCTGTTGGAACCACATTATGAGTGCAAATAATGCATTAAAAATCTCACTTAACCTCTGTAATAAGTTTAGCCAGATAATCATATCCCCAAGGAATGAAAGCATACCATCTCTACTAAATTACAAGACTCATAAACATATGTATCACTAAGTGCAAAAGAAGAAAGCTATAAACCCATATTTAGAAGAGGCCAACCAGATGGGAGAGCATGCTTCTGCCTCAATTTGTTCAACACGTCAGTTGCATCAAAGCCAGCATTGTCACAGAGTTGACGAGGAATGACCTGTAAAATGTGGACGATCGTCATGATTAAGGTGGTGTCCAAAATAACTTCTGCTTTTGGAATTTGGTGCATATTCTACATCAAACCCCTTAAATCTGAAAGCGTATACACGCGCACACGCCCACGCACACACAGAGATAGTTGAGTCATCTTCATAAATTTTCCAAAAGTGCTAATCTGGGGCTCAAAGCCATACCAAACAGGTCCCACATGTTCCATAAACAGTTGCAGCCTTCATACAAACGTACGAGACCAAAATGCTCCCAGTCTCTATGCACATCTTTTACTCTATATTACCTATTGCCCTTTGAGTTTCACAGACAGATGCCAATATTTCATGCATTATGGCACTAATTATCTATCAATGGCAATAAATCATATGACCGTACCAAATCCGTTCAATTAATTTTCAAGTTGGTAAAATGAACAAATTTGCACATTAACACTATCTAAATTAAACTATGCATTTCTTGCTGACTTTGTATTGGGATAATATTCTTGTTCTTAGCACATCCAGAAATTGCCCAACACAGTAAAATCAGCATATGACAAACTCTAGACTATCACTTCAAGAATTATAATGATCCAAACATCTCTCATGCATTTGAGCTTGCTGGCATATCCTCTTGATACATTAGCTCAGACAATAACAAGAACCAAGTGTGGAAAATTAACCATGCATTCTCACATGCAAAAGAAGAGGAAGTATATGCACACCCCTAATTCCAACAACAAAATTTCCATTTTTTCGCCAGACCATTGGCATCAACTTTATTGGCCATCCCATATTACGTAGGAAATATTTTTTTTCTCATCCATTTCTTCATTAGTAAAGGCCACAACCAGCTCCAAAACTTCATTATTACAGGCCTAGTATTTTGTCAAACAAGGTCCTAACAGCTTAAATTAATAGTCATGCACGAGTTGTCTCAATGAAACTATTGAATTTTCAAGACATCACATTTTTTCTTATATGACAAGGTGACAAATGCATTGTCATGTGAAAATTCAAACGCAAACAATGCATCCTATAAGCATCTCAGCAAGAGCAAAACGAGATACAAGCAATTTTACCTCAAGTGCCTTGGCATATGAATTAATAAAAAGCTGCGATTTCCCTGCAATTGTGCGTGCATGCTGCCTCAAATATCGACTTATCTCCATCTACACAAGGAGTAATGGCACGTCAAATCATCAAGAGCAAGACCACCATCATATGGGAGAAACAATTTTTACCACAAAAAATAAAAAATAAAAAGGAGAAACAACGACTGTGGTCATACATCTATAGCACCGCCACCAGCAACAACAGTGGAGTTCTTCAGAGCTCTTCTAACAATCATGATTGCATCATGTAGACTCCTCTCAGCCTCTTCAATGAACTGATATCAAAGCAAAAAGCCAAAGATCTATGTAAATGTTATCTACCATATTAATACAGCTATTTGGCACTGCATATTGTGGCCAAGAGCAGACCTGATCCGCTCCACCACGAAGAACAATAGTTGCTGTCCGACCTGATGGGCACCCACTGAATATGTTAAACCTTTCATTCCCAACTTGCTTTTCCTCAAAAATTTCGCAAGTACCAAGAACCTAAAAGAAAAAAAATACTCAAGATCAGTTCGGGTAGAACAAGACAGTCTAGTCTTCAACTCAAACCACACACAAGGATTCATAAACCTTACAAAATGGCATCAGAACTCATCTGACAACATAGATATGCAAAATAGAAGTAGCACTGAAAGCTATATACCTCATCGATCACATTGTTAACAGATGTCTGTACAGTTCCACCAGTTGCAGCAGCAACCCTTTGTAGATCTTCCTCAGTCACACGACCAGCACAAAAAATATCTCGGTCTGCGAAATACTGCTCAACAGGGGTAAAGTAGAGAACATAAGAAAAAAATTACCAACACATGAATGGTGCAGATGATATTCTCTATGAATTAAACGGAAAAATCCCCATTACTATTTTGGAATGGAAACTACTGCTCAACCATTGAACAACAATGAGCAACATTAAAGCTAACGTACACAGGAAAATATATATATATATATATATATATATATATATATATATATATATAAAAGATCCCATGGCTTTGAAAAGACCAAGTTAGCAGGCACCTGTGTAGCTAAATCGCCAATGGCTAACCGTGACAGAACGACTTTTGCTCCACTTTGAACACATTTATCCAGTTTGTCATATATAATATTCCATTCAGCATCAACTATCGATTGATATTGTGAGGGATCTGAAAGTCTGCAGAGAGTGAATGGTGCTGAATGTAAGAAAAAGTTTACTTGGCATGAGATTAATTTAATCTAGAAAAGATCTCACCTGATCTCAGCATTTTCCTTTTCAGATTTCAGTTCCAGTTCAATGTTCAACAAAAGTATTTTGGGTTTTAGAAACTTCTTTGGCTGCTGTTCGAAACCTGCATAGGAAAATGTCTTCTTAAAAGCAACACCGTCAACAAGGAATGAATCTCTCATGCTACCACCTGGCACCTGGAAAGGCAGACAATCACAATTTTAGATTCACATCAATCTGTGCAACCAATCTGAACCCAACTAACTAACAAATCAAGCTTGCATAAAACTTTGCTGAACATGACTCCAAAGACCATTGAAGAACTTCCAGAAGTCAGACAACATATTAATGCAGGTCAAAATGAAGTTGCTTCCCGTAGATCTCGTCTTCATCAGTAAAAAAGGTGTGAACATTGAGGAGGAATTATGGCAAAACCAGTATAACACTTTTTTTGGACAAGGCAAAATCAGGGTAACTTGCTAACATATGAAAGTGAAAGGTATTGAAATTCATGCTAACACTTCTCAACATGAAGCTATAACCAGCGCTTCACGTAATAATCATCAGCTAAATACATGAACCATGTTCCAGAAAATGACTAGGACAACACATCAGAATAGGCAAGAGATGGGAAGCAATCAGGAGAGGACATGAGATGAACGGGAGCAAGAAATTCCTCTTAGTCTAAAAGAGGAACATCAATAGACACCAAGTTCTCTTTCATTATGCATGGTAAGCTTCTAGGAAAATGCAAACTACCTTCTTGATTCCAATCATATTCAGTCTGTCATCAGTTCCAATTGCAATAACAGCATCAACGACCATTAACGCAAAAAACTCCTTCTCTCCGCCAATCAGTTTCGAAGAAAGTGTTGTAGCAGCACATTTAGCCAACAAGCTCTTCTTCTCCTCTAAGCTTTTCCCTTCTATACTAATGGCTAGTTCTTTGACCTTCTCGATTGCCTATGATTCAATAATTTCACAGTAAGAGACGGAAGGACATCTCAATCATGTGAAGAACAGGAAATTAGTTCAGTGCACATACAAGAGAGCATGCTGTCCGATAGCTACGAATCAAATTCTGAGGATGGACCCCCTCTTCAATGAAAGGTTTAGCCTCTTTCAAAAATTCTCCCGCAAGTAGAACCACTGTAGTTGTTCCATCACCAACCTGCGCAAGCAGCAAGTGAGGATGTACCTTAAGTAAAGAAAAATTCAAGACAAGAAGCAATAAGGCAACAACTAAACAGCGCCCCTCCATTCTCTGCAAATCCATAACTTAAAGAGAAAAAAATGAAGCATTATAGCCATATGATACCAAGGATCTCGCATAATGTATAATCCCCAACATTCATTTGGAACCAATTGATTCTAAAGCCACTTAATAGTAGAAGCTCTACGACATTCCCGATGAATTCGAAAATGTGAGCAGCCAATTCAGCAAGATATCAAGACACTATGGAACAGTGGAAATTACAAAAACAGCAGTTTTCGCTCACAAGGTGACTACCGATAGACTCAGGAACGCCTGCAGCATTGATTATAAACTAGACATAACTAAGCGCATCTCGATTCCAGTGTAGAAACTAAAGAATCCACCATCACAATGTTATAAAACTTGAAAGTTGCCAAAAACACACGCGGCTACTGTCCCAAAACAACGAAGAAATCAATCGTGACCGGTCGCTTAGACTTCACAAACAAGGACAAATTAAGCACAGCGGAAGACAAGAGGAACACTATCATCTCCCAAAACCAAGAGAAAAGATCCATCCAGGAAACAACGGAATCGGGGGGGCGCACCTCGGAGTCCTGGGACTTGGCGATGTCGACGAGGATCTTGGCGGCGGGGTGGACGATGTCGAGAAGCTTCATGATGGTGGCGCCGTCGTTGGAGATGGTGACGGCGCCCTTGTCGTCGTGGATCAGCTTGTCCATGCCGCGGGGGCCGAGGGTGGTGCGGACGACGTCGGCCACCACCGTGCAGGCGTTGATGTTGCTCACCAGCTGCGCCTTCCCCTGCGACGTGTCCGTGCCTTCCTTCAGCAGGATGATCTGCGGTTGCTGCTCCCCCACATTTCGCACACCAGAGCCAAAGACAAGAAGAAGAAGAAGAAGAAGAAGAATGGTGAGCATCGTCGAGGCGAAACGCGAGCGAGGCTCGTCGTTTAGGGACCGAGTAGGGGAAGAGCGGGACTCACCAGCATGGCTGCCATTGTCGCGGATCGGAGCTTGCAGAGGAAGAGAGAGAGAGAGAGAGAGAGAGAGGGAGGGAGAAGGAGGGAGAAGGGGGACTAGGGTTTTTGAGTGGAGTTTGTTTTTTTGGCTCTCTGGTGGATTCTAGACTGGTGGGGGTGGAGTGGAGTGAGGGCCAACTTGGGAATTTTCGTTGGATTAGAGGGAGGGGGTGCAAATAAATAATAACTGTTCGATTAGAGTTTCTTCTTCTCCGACCCAAAACTGATATAACTTAAGATAAATTTACTTTAAATTAAACAAATTGATTTCGTTAAAAAAAATTAAACAAATTGATGACAAATATTTTATCCGTTAATTTTCGTTAAATTGAATCAGTATCATAAAAAATTATAAAATAGTATGCCCATGACAAACTATGGGTTCTGATAAAATTTTAACAGAAAATAAATCTGTCACTTGTATACCAATATATAATTTTTGTTGATCAAAAAATTAATTTAAAATAAATTTGTTATAAATGTATTGACTTATAATTTTTTGTGGTATTAATCTTTTTCTATTTTCTTGCAAAAAACCAGATAAAGAGAGAGTTTATTTGTTGGTTACTAACTTACTATAAGAGAGATTAATTAACTCGCCAGATTTCCAAATTAATCCCCTTTTTTCAGGTAATTCCACAGATTTTTACTTCCAATCAGTATCATTTTGTTGACTTATGGTGGACCGGTGGTCTACTATCACAACAGAGAAGTCCAATGAGCATCCGCAGCTCTTTCTTCACATTCGAATCTTACCCAATGATTGGATATTTAAATATTAAATTACATATTTATTTAAAAATCTAAAAATTTTAAATAATTGATAAATCCAATATTATATCAGAACTAGAGGTTCAAAATTCAAATATTACTAACCTCATTTACCTTACAATTAAATTTGTCCGCACTTAGAGAGAATGACGAGATTGGATTATGTGTGTTGGCGTCGCAGGCAATGATCTATCTCTCGTCCCATGCATCAGATTTGGGTTGCCCATCCATTTGGGCCTACGCGGAATCAGCCCACATCTCATCGACAGGCCCGTGATTCGGCGAAGTAATACAATTTTCCTACGTATTACTAGCGTCAATGGGCCGGTTCAGTTTAGGTCTCTGTCAGTCCACAACCCCACATATAACCCTTCGGTTTGGTTCGCATATCCTTCTTCTCCTCCTTTTTTTAATTGTTATTAAGAAAAAATGCATTGAAAATCCTAAAACTTGTCATGAAAATGCAATCAAAGTCCTAAATCTTTCAAAAAGTTCAATAAAATCATTTAATTTGTCAAGAAAGTTCAATCAATGGAATGAATAATCGGATCAATTTGATAATTTTTATAATTTATTTGCACTTTCTGAAATTTTTAGAAATTAATTGCATCGTTGTATCTAGTTTTAAAACACCTATATCTTATTATTATTATTTTATTTTGTGAGAACTGCCAGTGCCGAACATCAGAAAGAAGATTTGCTATGCAATAGGTAGGCCCGCGCGCCAGCTCCCACCACCATACGATCACCCTCAGTGATATCGAACCCTAGCTTTCGTCAAGAAAACCAGCTGCCGATGCTCATCAGAGCATGGCGACATCGCACAACTGTCGATCTCAGCCATTTCAAAGAGTCAAGATTTTTATAACAAAAGATCGCAGCTGAGCGAGCTCTAAGCAAGAGCTACATGTATCATACTATCATTATTCCAACAGAGTCGCGATCTTGTCAAACAATACGCCAGTAGAAGGCTGTAAAAGAGCATAAACTAAAAGAGGAAGACACAGAGATATAACACCAAGGCACGCCATATTGCATCCCGTCTGTCTACTCGTTTCCAGTCAAAAGATAAATATCCCAACTGCTCGTCGAACTTCCCGTGTGGTAACTCGATCCTCTGCAATGTCAAAGGAAAATGTTAAGACATGTTTTTGGCAGAGGGAAAGATCAAGTAGTGAACAAGTTGCATATGTCCGTTTCTTGTTTCAATATGAATGAACCAACTCATTTTTGCTTTTTTTAGATGTAGTTGCTCCTCCAGCCATGCCGGGCAGCAAGCCTGGGTCACAGGGGCCACGTCGTTCTAGACCAGTACGAGGGGAAGCACCACCATCTCGACTAGTCATCACCAGAGCAACCCAGCGGTGACGGATTCAAGAAGGTGATGATATTATGGATCGACGGCTTCTCTTTTGTTTCATTTTGTTCAGCAACTTTGTTGGTGAACCAGCAACTGCCAATAGTAACGCAAAAACTAAGCAGGAGCTTGAAATTTTCCCTTACCAGAGTAGAGTGATGATGTCGGGCTTGCAGCTCGGGGTGCCTCTGAGAATCATCCAATCGCGATCCCCTTCACCGTCAGTCGGAGCCGTGAAGGTCACGCCCATGCACGAGACGTACACGTCGAGCACGGGCACCCACCAGGGACCCAAGTGCAGACTCCGCTTAGATTTCGCCACCACGTCGATGGTCACCTCCCCGCCCTTCAACGAGCTCACCAGGCCCCTCACCCCCACGTCGTTGACAATAACCAGCACTGATAGGGCCTCAGCTCGGACCGTGGTCACGTTGTCGGGGCCCTGCGTGAAGGCGGGAACAAGGGAGGGACGAGAGAGAGCGAGTTGGCCATCGAAACTCAAGAGGAGCTTCATGTGAGGGTACTTGACGGCTATGAGCTTACTGGGGTTCTTGATGGAGAGAGCGATGTTCCATCGGGCGGTGATGTGGGTGGTGGAGATGTTGAGGGACGAAAGGGAAGAGCCCGGGTCGAGCCAGAACTCCGGGGGCATTAGGGCGGGTATAGCAAGGAAGATGACCATGAGGAGGCCGAGACTAGTGGGTATGGCAAACGCGATACAGCGGCCGATGATGGGCTTGCATCGGTTGGACTGCAGCAGCCCTCGTGACGGTGACGCCGGATCGCTGGTAGCACGGGGCGGGACGGCATGGGAGGCTCTCATTTTGGAATTTGGGTCGTGGGTTTGTTTTTCTGCAAGTATTACTGGGGGAATTTGTGTTGGGACACAGGAATTTAGAGGAGGAGAATCACGCAAGAGAGAAGGTTGCTTCCTCGACACCCGGACTTACAAAAAGGTGATATTGACACCCGGGGAATGTTGTCAGCCAATGACCCACAATCGCGAGCGGGGTCCTTGATGAGGCGAACCTCGTGCCGGGTTTGCTAGATGCGGGTTTGTATAGATGAGGACAAGCGGTTGTCCCCGCTTGTCCTCATCTAGCAAACCCGCATCTAGCAAACCCGGCACGAGGTTCGCGTCGCTTGTCCTCATCTAGCAAACCCGCATCTAGCAAACCCGGCACGAGGTTCACAGGAACCCGCTCGCGATTGTGGATCATTGGCTGACAATGGCCAATGTCTTGATCTGACACACCCCGGGGGGAATGACTTTTGTTTTATATTTAAAAAGAAAAACACTCTTAGAGAATAAAAGAGTAGATTCTGCAAATGTATGAACGAGGTCTACTCCTACCAAACTTTCAATGTGTTAAAAAGTGAAGCAAGGCCATCTCGAGGAAAACTGTTTTCCCGCATCATCATTTCTCTGCCTGCTTTAGTCTTATCCAAGTTGATCATCACCCCAGATTTTTTTAACGGAGTAAGTTTATGGTGTTATAATCTAAGGACATTCTAATGATTTCATTTTTCACATCCAAGAACTCATGCATTAATTGAGATATGTATACCTTATGTTTTTCTTGGTTCTGTTTTTGCAAAAGATAATCATACCTTTCACCTCAAATGGATATTGCTGAACCTAATTATCTTTAAAAAGCACACAACTTTCATTCAGATCTAAATTCTATCTCAAACTTATTTTTTTATCTCATAAAAAAACACAAACTTTTAATTGATATTTAAATCCGACCCTTGTGGGATTTCTATTCAATGATGCTACTGAAGATGCGACGTGTCATTCTACGTGCACTTGGTGGACAAGGCTGTGTTGATGTGGAAAGATCGCACATATTTCTCGAGCTTTTCCTGATTCTGGAAAAGCCAATCGCAAGTTCAAGGTTCTATTTTCCTCAGGTTCCGGACATGCTCAGATCCCACTAATTGCTCATTTATGCCATGTTTCCCTGGGTAAGTCATTTCTTTAATTTATTTCAATTCTTGTCGCCAAAATACAAGCTTGAATGCTCACGTTCCTCCTCTTGCTTGATTTGAAACTGTTCATATTCCAACAGACGCTCCTAAGGACAATATTTGTGAGTCATCGGATACAAGTGGAATGACACGCCAATCCTTTAAGGGGCATCACTGGGTGACTCAATTTGATCACCGACTGAATTGATATCCAAATTAAAGTTGGTACTATTTTATGAGACAAAAAAAGAAAGATAAGCTAGAATTGGTAGCCACATCACTAGTTATATTCATATATACATACATAGATATATACATATATTTATATATTATGACTCAAGAGACGAATGTTGTCTAGTTATTTGCCCGCTGACCTTAAAAAAGCAATCGTTAGACCATTATCACGTCTTCTAGCATATCATTCAAGTATGAATATGTGAAATCTTACATAACGATTTGGAGAATAAATAGGCCATTTTAAAAAATAATTTTGGATTACAAAAGCATTTCTACATCGGATCATACACAGATTATATTTCCAATCAAGCACAAATGCATGTGGTATTAGGCTTAAAGATGGAGCCTAACTTCATGATAAACATTACACAATATAAGTTACTAGAAAATAAACTCTAAAGCCTTCGATGATATGCTTATGATACCCTCTAGATTGTAGCGGTTCATTAGTACACAAGTGAATCTCTAGCTCTAGAAATGGAGGTTACTCATTCGAATCTCACCAACTATATACAAAATGTTTTAGACTAGAACCATTTGTATAGGCCAAATGTCTCGACTTCGTCAATTCGTAGAATTTACTAATCGGACTTGAAATATCATAAAAAAGAAAGGACTGCCAATTAATCGGTTTGCATAGAGTTTTCAAGAGTGTATGTAATGGGGATACAATGAAACAAATAATCCAACCATTAATACAAAAACAGTTAAGACAAGAAAGATAAAAGGAATTTGGTCACAATAGGGGGAAGAAATAGAAGAAAACCACAATTGCTTGAGTAGGCAAAGTTCAGCTATTAACTAGCTTTGGCGCTAAAAAAACTCACGTTAGATGAGATCCAAAATATAATAGTATGATATGATCTTCATTTTGATTGGAAATATCAATAAAGAATAGGATAAGATTTATTTGAGTCGTTCTCTGACGTCCTTCTTTTAGGTAATTTATTAATTTTATATTCATCTACCTTATAAGCATCTTAAATTTACAAGCTTCTATATGAGTTTATCAATGTGTGATTTACCAGCTATTGAGTCTCATTTAAGTTGCTTACCAATAACTATTTTGTTTTTCTTTTAAAATTGGATTGATCCACTAAAAATCCTAAACCGATACCTCAATATACATTGAAGCCAAACTAAACTTTGTCTCTCAAAAATCCCCCGGGATTTCACTCAAGGAGTTTCAGATCAAGACATTGGCCGTTCAGATCAAGACCATTTCGGGTGTACGCCCCATGGTGTCAAATCAATTCGATTTCGACCCTCGAAACCTGGTTTCGATTTGACACCATGCGGATGACCACCCCCAATAGTCAATAGGGTCCAAATCGAATTGATTTGACACCATTGGCTATACACCTGAAAAATCGTCATTTTGAAGAGAAAATGAAGATTTGAAGGGTCGTCGACCCGTCGACCACGAAAGTTTCGACCCTTTTGACGAGGTCTATACCTACCGAACTTTCAATACGTTAAAAAGGGAAGCAAGGCCATCCTCGATGCTTCTTAAGCCCAACGAGGAAAACCGTGTTTCCCCGCATCATCATTTCTCTGCCTGCTTTAGTCTAATCCAAGTTGATCATCATCCCAAATTTTTTAATGGAGTAAATTTATGGGGTTATAATCTAAGGACATCTAATGATTTTCCTTTTCCCCATCCAAGAACTCATGCATTAATTGAGATATTTATACCTTATGTTTTTCTTCCTTTCTGTTTTTGCAAAAGATAATCATACATTTGACCTCAAATAAATATTGATGAGCCTAATTATCTTGACAAAGCACCAACTTTAACTCAGATCTAAATTCTAGCTCAAACTTATTTTTTTGTCTCATAAAAGAACACAAACTTTCAATTAGTATTCAAATACGGCCCTCATCGGATTTCCCATTCAATGATGTTGCTAAAAGTGCGATGTATTATTCTACGTATACTTGGTGGACATCCCTGTGTTGATGCAGAAAGATCGCACATATATCTCAAGCTTTCCCTATTTCTGGACAAAGCCAATCACGAGTTCAAGGTGGTTCTGGACATGCTGAGATCCAAGGAATTGCTCATTTATGTCATGTTTGCCCTGGGTAAGCCATTTATTTAGTCCATTTCAATTTTTGTGGCCAAAATACAAACTTAAATGCTCACATTCCTCCTCTTTTGCTTGATTGGAAACTGTCCATGTTCCAACAGAGGCTCCAAACGACGATATTCGTGAGTCGTCGGATCAAGTGGAATGACACGCCAATTTTTTAAAGGGCATCAATAAGCGACCCAATTTGATTACCCCCGCTGCCTCTTTTTCCTCCCCCTCGGCCCCCTTTTCTTTTCCAGAGCACGCACCGATTTTCTTCTAGGTTTACTCCGATTCACACACCGTACGCCACCGCTCTCGCCTTTCCTTGCTTCCGTCTCGGTCTCGTCTTCTTGCCTTATACCGCTCGCTCTTCTCTCCTTTCTATCCCTTTCCGCTCGTCCCTTTTTTGTGGGTCTACTTTCCTTGAAATTGCCTTCTCTTTATTGTTATTATTATTATTTTTTCCCATTATTCTAGGAGGGCTTTGCCTCGCTTTCCCCTTTTAAGCCCATTTCCTCTCTGCGTCTCGAGCTTCCATTTTAATTCCTACTCTCTGTCTCGCCCTCTTTTCTGCTATCTTTATATCTCCAAAGAATTTCTCCGCAATCTTCTGCCCCCTCGGCTTCTCAAAATCTGATGCAACCCTTCTGCGAAATGATGCCTCCGGTCAAGTTCACTGAACACTCCACCCACACCACGCTCGTGAGACACGACCGCCATCTCAACAGCCCGAAGACTCGACCCGAGATGAGCTGGAGAGTCCTCAGAATATCGTACCCACGTACATAGCGAATGTTGTTTAGTTATTTGCCCGATGACCTTAAAAAAAAAAGGAAAAATTCCAAATAAAGATATAATATTTTCTCAAATAAGGGATTAAAGTTGATGTTATTTCAAATGAAGACATGAAATTGAATTTGTTTTATATAAGAGTTTGAAGTGAGTATATCAATCTCAAAATATGACCTAACCTTTCTAGCTAAAAAATATTTTCATCTTTTATCTTGTAAATTTTTCCTTTTTTTTTTCCTTTTCCTCTTCCCTCCATTGGTCATGGTGGAGGGAAGCTTGACTTGGGCGAGGGTGAGAGTTGCCCTTGTCGAATTTGGCAAGGGATGCCCTTGCCCAACACAGGCAATGGCGACCTTTGCTAGCAATCAACGACCATGTCCAAAGAAGGGAAGAGGAAAAGAGAAAAGAAAAAGAAGAAAGGATGAAAAAAAAAAAAATTAAAAAAATATAGTTACAATTTTTTTTATCAAAATATCCCGTCTCCGATGGCTATAAAAGACACTACCAACCAAAGACTCTTATTTAAGATGATTTGGGCATCTTAGGCCCTTACTTGAAATAATTTGGTCACTTTATGGCTCTTATTTAAAATAATGTCCATTTTAAGTCCTTATTTAAGAAAACTAAAGCACTTGAGGCCTATTTTTGAAATTTTCCCCTAAAAAAATCGTTAGAGCATTATCACATCTTCTACCATATCATTCCAAGTATGACTATGAAACATTACATAACGATTTGGAGAATAAATAGGATGTTTTAAAAAACCACTTTGGATTACAAAAGCATGTCTACATCGGATCTTACACAGATTATATCTCCAATCAAGCACAAACGCATGTGGCATTAGGCTTAAAAGATGGGGTCTAACTTCATGACAAACATTACACAATATAAATTATTGAAAATAAACTTCAAAGGCTTCGATAATATGCTCACAATGCCCTCTAGATTGCAGCAGTTCTTTAGTGCACAAATGAATCCATAGTTCTGGAAATAGAGGTTACCCATTTAAATCCCACTAACTATATGCAAAATGTTTTAGATCGAAACCATTTGTATAGGTCAAATGTCTCGACTTAATCAATTCATAGAATTTACAAGGCATTCCATAAGTCTCCACATAATTGGACCTCCACTCCATGCCCTTGAATTATCAAAAAAAGAAAAAGAAAAAGACTGCCAATTAATCAATTTGCGTATAGTTTTCAAGAGTGTATATAATAGGAAGACAGTGAAACAAATAGTCCAACCATAGTTAAAACAAGAAAAATGAAAGGAATCTGGTTACGATAGGGAGAAAAGAGAGAGAAAAGGAAACCATAATCGCGTGAGTAAGCAAAGTTCAGCTTTTAAATAGCTTAGGCGCTCAAAAAAATTATCGTTAGATGAGATCCAAAATATAATAGTATGATATGATCTTCATTTTGATTGGACATATCAATAAAAGAATAGGATGAGATTTATTTCGAGTCGTTCACTGACGTCCTTTTTGGTAACTTATTAATTTTTTATTCGTCTATCTCATAAGCACCTTAATTTTACAAGCTTTTATATCAGTTTATCAATGTGTGAATTACCAGTTATTGACTCTTATTTGAGTTGCTCACCAATAATTATTTTGTTTTTTGTTTTTAAATTAGATTAATATCATTAAAAATCCTAAATGGATTTTCCATGAAATACATCAAATCCATTCGCATCACATATAGAAGCCAAACTAAACTTATTGATCCAAACTTGTCTACACATGAATTTTCCACAAAATCCTTTACGTCGAATTCATCTCGCAGTTATCTGTCATGCATGTTGACATGAATATACTTTACTGGAATATTGGTTAGAGTCTCTTCTTCTCCTTTTCTATTTTCTTTTTTAAAAAATCAGAAAAAGAGAGTTTTTTTTTGGTTTACTAATTTACTTATAGAAAAATTAATTAGCTGACCAGATTTCCAAATGAGTCCCCTTTTTTTTTTTCAGTAATTGCACAGATTTTTACTTCCAGTTAGTACCATTTTGATGACTCATGGGTCCACTATCGCGAGAGAAAAGTCTGAGCGAGCATCGGCAGCTCTTTCTTCACATACCGGTCTTATCGAATGATAAAATATTTAAATATCAAATTATAAATTTATTGAATAATTAATAATGGTTCCACCAAAATTTAATATGATATCAGAACTTAAGCACCTAAGTTTAAATTTTTCCAGAACCCATTTGTCTTCCTAATTAAATATATTCATACTTAGTACTAGACAAAAAAAAAAAAAAAAAAAAAAAAAAAAAAAAAAAAAAAAAAAGCACTACTATTCTAATAGGTCGCTTCATGGATTTACATAAGACGGCGGCGGCAGACCGACACATTCAGGTTTGCGCACATTAACTTGTTGCGAGGTCGGGCGTTCGTCCAATGTATGTGGAGCCTCATCTCAATCCCAACCCTGTCATGACCAAAATCCCACCCAATTCAGGCATAGAGCAATGAATGAGCAGGAGCTAAAGAGGGAGTGTTTTTGACTACAGAACTATAAGTCGGAAGTGTTGTTACAAGGAGAAGCAAACGCCAATCTCTCAGGACTATCTCTTGCTCTCTTTCAGGATGATTACGGACGGTGACTGCTTCTTTTGTTCAATCAAGAAGCTGTTAACATGTATGAAATTCTTTTGTATTCAGTGGGGCTGAATGCCGGCATCTCGCGATCCTTGAACAGATGCTGCATGTGTTGGCTCCCTTGAAAAGAAGGAATCCTAAGCAACGGTTGGCTGATTCGGTTGAGTAAAGAACGGAACATCTTCTAGCCCTGCAACACCTGATTCCTCATATTCGACGGGTGAATTCTTCATCTGTAACCAGCTTAACAAGATGGGAGAGTACCTAATTTGCCACCTTCTTGCGGCGAATCCGTACCAGACGAAGGAAAAAAACAAGCCCAGTTGATTAAGAATAACCCAAGTTGGGAATGGCGTTACTGCATCATGGCAGCATTTCAGCGGGAGAACGAGGTCGACACCAATTCCTGGATATTGACAGGGCGGCATATACTGCTTAACTCTTGCCCAGACCAGGCTGATTCGGCAAGCAAGCTATTGACAGCCTGTGTCGGATTGTAGAGATCCCACCATACATGAGCTGATTCTTCTTTGCAAGCCATCTCAATCGAAAGGCAACCTATAAGCATACCTTCCCGGCCCAGCCCGCAGCATGCCGTTTCTACGTCTTCAAACCCTGCATCAGAAGGAATTGGGCAAAAATAAGTACATGCTTTTATTTTGTTTTGCAGAGAATTTAATGACTTCCATAAAACTCATATCAGATTACGTGCGGTATTTTCCAAATGGCAAATTGGTAATCCACTAGATGAAACAAAACCTCGAACACCGGAAAATCGGCTGGTTTGTTGATTTAATAGCTTCTGTACTTTGTTTTATCCATGCTTCAACGTCAACAGCAAGCAATGACTAAACTGATTTTTTTTTTCAGTGTGTTTATTCTGACATTGAGATTAATGTCTGTGAACGTCAATGAACTAACTTGCATGAGAAATATCTTGATACAGCATCCTAGTCAATCCAATGTCTCTGAGGCAACCGCATCTTCATTCATCTGTGTGAACATGTCGATATCTTACCTTTCTACGAGAATTATATGAACTTTTCACCCAATAAAGTTTCACTTCATTTAACAGAAGAAGCTAGTCTGACAACAATTTGTGATTTTTACTCGCATCAAATATTTCATGTATGAATCATGGTTTTCACTGGGTTCCTTCAAGCAACTGAACTTAGTATGGAAGTGTACAGATAATTCTCACGTTACTTCTCAAACATTCTAGGTTCATATTGGCAACACACGGAAAAACAGGAAATGATTGAAAAGTATCATACCATGTCGCTGCGGGCTAGTGATGACCTCCAGAATGCCGTGGTACGTGTTACAGAAGACTATCTTAGCATCAGGTAGTTCTGCTTTGAGGTCAAAAATGCGCCCCTCCAGCATAGAATTGTACTCCAAAATTAGCTCATTGATCTCTTCTGCGCATATATTTCTCTCACCGCCACTTGAAGTTGAATTCACCCATTCCCATCTTATACGCGGCGTGCACCCCAAGGGTAAAATACCCATGCATATGATCTTTCTGGCATTCGCATTATACAGACTCATTACGGCATCGATCATTTGATCAACAAGGACACGAGCAAATTCTTGGCCAGTAAATTTGTGGGTTATGCCAGAGGAGGTGTGAAGGAAAAATTCGATGTAATCATCCTTTCCAAAAGACAGGTAAGTTATAGACGATTCCATGAACTCACGAGCACTTTCCTCGGCTAGGTGAAGCTGTACCAACTGAAACGTCTCCAGTACTTGGCGCAGCTGCTGGTTTAGAGACTGGAATTTCCGGCCACCGAAATTCAGAATCGTTGCCTCTGCTGACCCAAAGTTCATGCCCCTTAACAAACTAGCAATTGAGCCATTCTGAGCATAGAACGGCAGAGTATTCTGTATGCCCATTTTTTCAGCTGCAACACCAAAATTTGCTGTCATGCTTAATATTTCTAGGGAGCTTGGCCAAAGCAACAAATTAGTTCTTTCACTGAGAGCAAAGCATGTGGGAAATCAAAAGTTGGAAACCCGAACAGAGCTTTTATGCATCCCTGATTGCTTATAAAACTGGAAATGCAGAGAGGACAAAAAGAGGGGCCAAAAGAAGATCAATTCAGCCTGCTCATTCTGCCAAAGATCAATTGCAATTATGAACATAGATTAAGAAACAAGTTTAGGCAAGTAACTTCCAGTTCCACTGGTAGTTTAGCTTATTTCGACCATGCCGCAGATTGTTTTCTTCAACCAATAAAGAGGGAAGCCTAAAACAGTTTATAAAGGGTAAGAGCTATCTCAGATCTTGCGCATCGGCACACAAGAACATCATGCCGATGACGAAATTAAACTGACTAAACATAAGCGACCATAAACTCACGGGAAATGTATATCTCCAACCGAAAAAGCATTTCAAAATACTGCTCCTGAACATTAACTCATGTAGAACTGATACTGGGGTCAATCTTTAGAATGGATGCAGGAAAAATCCTCAGTCTCCCATAAAACTCAGTACACAGAGAGAAACTTAACGTTGCAAACAAGGATTTCCAAAAGCAAAAAGCCACGAAACCACAAACAAAACGATCACCACCGTTGGACCAAGAAAGGAATTCCCATATCGACACGAGCATTTCCAAGAAAGTGAGCAAGAAAATCAAGAACCGCAAGAAAGAGAGAGAGGGCGGCGCAAGAATCGACGCCGTACCCAGAAAATGCGGGACGAGAGTTTTGTCAGCGCCGCCGCTGCACGGGTGAAGAGACAGGTCCCCGTGGAGAAAAGGGTAGAACAGAGTATTGCCGCCGCAGTCCACCGAAGAGTCGCCCAGCACGTAGAACGCGGATACGTAGGACCCCTTGGACGGGCTGATCATGCCCGCCGAAACCGCGAGGAACAGGATCAGCATCGCTCGACTCGGAGTCCGCGACTTCGACTTGTCCTCGACACGTCCTCGGCCGTTCCCCGAGCGAAGTGAGCGTCGGCGCCGGTTACACCTCCGCGGCTCGTCAAGACCGTCGTCGCGGTCGATCGGCCTCATCTCGCTTCCTCGATGACGATCGGCGGGAGGAAAGAAGGGAGCAAGGGGATTCCGAGAGCTGCCGTGAGAACTGGGAGGCGAGACGGGAGAATTCGTCATGAAGACGCGCGGGAAATGGACTTTCAGTACTTAACAATTTTCATTTATCTTTCTTGAAGTTTTAATTTCCGAACGATGAGATGGTCCCCAAAAAGTAATTTTCGAGTGGTTTTATTTATTCACCTTTTCCATTTTTTTTTTTTTGGTTTTTACGTCACCTTGCGGAAGCATAAAAAATTTTGTTATGTGAAATTCCGAAAATCATATATAATATTTATATATTGATCGGCCTAACGTTTTTTGATTACAAGTCCCTATTAACCGTATTTAATAAAGAATATTACGTTATTCAATGCACCGATTACATGTAACACGAGATACGAGATAAATACACATCCAAGAACCATCACGCTTTTTTTTCCAAATTCATGCATCGTAATTATAGAAATTAAAGTAAATTAGTTTTACACCTGAGTGAACCATAAACATCCATCTATAAAATTATAGACTAGAAAACTTCAAATTGCAAAAAAGAAGAAGAAGAAGAAGAAGAAAAATAGAGAGTGACTAGGAATGCATTACGCAAGAAAACCATCGTTCATGCCGCCTATCTTGCTGTGCTCGTTCAATTACATTTGTTGATGTGATCGTATCATTCAAATTTGAGGCGATCAATTCGAATGTTCAAGCAGAAAGCTCACTGCCAGTACGGAGATAAATCCACTTGAACTCACTTTCACCAGTCAACTACACAGAGCATTAGTGTCCGTGACCGAAGAAAGACCCAACAGTCAAGAAGATCACAGATAATCACCCTTCTCAATCAGACATGAAAGACCCAACACTCAAGATGATCACATATAATCACCCTTTTCAATCAGACATGATGTGGGAATTGCAGGCCAATGGGCAATGCGCATAATTCATGTTGCTGTGGCAGGATTACACAAGGGAACTGAAATCAGGAAACTGGCGTCAAAGATAAAGTATTGATTGCTATAACTAATGGAAGTGATTGTACATTTTCTCTGCTTTCACAGAAACTCAATGCTTATCAGGCAACACACTGGAGTTTTAAGCAAACAATCGAGTTAAAGGCACCATCAGTCCTTCATCATGCCTTCAGCTTGCCACTCATACCTCGTTTGCTATGCCAAACGCTGTTCCTGTCACCATTTACCGAGTTCTTGGCTGCAACGGAACATTGATCAGTCCGACCACCCTTACTGTTCATCTCTATTTGAAGCCTACGCCGCCGCATCCTGTTTTCCAGTCGGATTCCTCTGAGTGCACGGGCCCTCCGTTCGATTTCCAGAGCTTGCGAGAAGTTCCAAATTCTAACAACTCCTTCCTCTCCGCCACACACAATCCGATCTGCACCAATGTCCACTGAGAACAGATCGCTAGAAAACCCATGGAGCATCCTCTGAGGAGGCTCCACTTTGGTCCGGTCGACACTACCAGTCTTCAAAATCTTCTTTGCAGAAGTACTTTTCTTAGTTCTCAGCAACTTTCTCACATCAACCAGTGCAAGCTGTCCATCAGCAGAAGCTGAAACGAGCCAGGGAAACTCGAATGCAAGTGCATATACAGGCCCTGAATGAGGAATCCAAGAAGCAACATGGGAGAAATCACAGTCGATGAGGTGACTGATCTCAAACATGTGTATGGCTCCATCTTCCCCACCAGTGAAAAGGAAATCTCCCGTATGGCTTCTAGCCAACGAATAAGCATTACCACTGTGCGCATTCTGAATGACAGTCATCAAAGTCCCACTGTTGATGTCCCAAACATAAACATCTGAACCTGATGATGTGGCGACAGTGGTATCATGGGGGACAAGTCCCCAGATCCAATCACTGTGCCTCAGGACCCTCAAGCATTTCAGTGAAGCGCGATCCCATATGCGCACGGTCATGTCCCATGAACCACTATAAATCTTTGAAAGATCCAAAGCAAGGGACGTAACAGCTCCTACATGCTCCCAAAGCCGGAATTCACTATCTTGACTCTGATGACCCCTCAGGTCAAACAAGTGTGGAATTCCCTCAACAGCCCTCCAACATTGAATAAAGCCATCAGTGCCACCGGCAACCAACAGCTTCGTATCAGCAGCAACTGCTCTCATCGTACAACCAAGAGGCCTAGACGACGCTATAGACAACCCTTCTTCCAAGTCCCACATTCGAACTGTCGAATCATAACCTGCCGTGAACAAAAGCTTTGCCGAAGCCAAAAGGAAAACAGTCCGTACAGCTTCAGTGTGGCCATACAAATACTCATTGTTATAACGTCCCATAAATGTCCTACTCCTAAAATCCCTCTCCACAAAGAGCTCCTTCCATGACTTTTCATTGGAACATCCCGAGCCCAACAATGCCAGGGCACCCGGAAGGCCCCAGCGCTCGCGGTAAAATTCCTTCCAAGCATAATGCTCGGAGGCGAGCCTCTGGAAAAGTGTAGACACGCAGGAAACAATGCCCAACTCTTTCGGGTCAAGACAGTTGAGGATTTCAGACACTAACGCAGGAGGAAGGTCGGTTAACGACCGAGGAAAACACGACACGACACCATGAGACAGTACCTCCTTCCTATCGTGCAAGCTAGTATTTCCTTTCTTGAATTTAAACTCCGACGCGTGTTCCGATTTCCCGGTTTCCTCTACAGTTGTTTCCAAGTCGAACACTTTGCTTTCCAAATGCTCCACACCACAGTTCTCTGCCGGATCACTTATCTGCACCTCCGAATTGATGCGCTCTCCCAAAGAATCAACAACAAATGCTGACAGACTCTCAGATACGTGACTATCTCCTTGGCATTCAAATGCCATAAAAAGAATTCTCTAACCCTACAAGCGAATTCAAAGGGACTAATTCGAATCCCCAAAAACCAGCAACAAGAATGAGCAAAACTTACACCCTGCAAACACAAATGTCGAAGGGATTAATATCCGATCCCAATCGTTCCAACCCACCAAACCCGATCCGACAAGCCCTAGGAAAAACGACACCAACGCCCAAACGAGGTCAAACCCAGTAGCTAAAACGGCAAAACAATGGCTACAGAACGAACAAAGAATGAAGATGGCACCGAAAAAGGGTCCACGAAACGATCATCGAGCAAGTAAATAAACCCAAGATTCGAACTTTAAGTTCACCCCGGAGCAAAATTTATACAAATTACGGGGGGAAGAAAGGGGAAATTATCAGAAGCTAATGATTGATTAAGAGCGACGGCTGATCAGAAGCGGTACCTCTGCAATTTATTAGACGATCCCTGCGATCGAGAGCTTGGAAAATGAAATTAGGGTTCGGGAGGCGCACTTTACAGGAGGAAGGACGGAGGAGGAGGAAAAACGGGAGGATGCTGTAGCGTTGATGAAACTGAGGGGGAGAGATCGGTTTTTGCGGTCCAAGGGGTGGGATTTGCTGGCGGGGGGTCTTCATCGCCGTCGATGGTGTCGGGGATCGTGTGATGGAGATCGCGGGAACGAGACGGTCGGTCCCGTGGGGCGCATCACAGGGTAACGAAAAACCTTGTTTCTCTGGGATTCCGGTTGGTCGAAAATGAAAATAAATTTTTGAAAAGATTTTTAATAAAAGCATAATTGAAATAAGAGCATGACATAACTAATTTTAACCTTAAATAAGGACCTGAACTCATTCGCTGGCTACATTTTGCCAATTGATCAGGGTCAATTTTTATGAGGAAATCAATGTCCAATCTTCCTTATATGCGCCTGCTCTTTTTATTCTTTTCTCGTTCCGGAAAGGTTTGAGATGAGCAAACTAATAGGGACTTTCTCGAGTACTTAAGCACTTTCTATGCTCAATTCAATTCGAACCACGGAATGTTGGCATAGATGCAACAGCCTAACTACTTGAATAGAAGTTATGGATCTCTCTTTGCTAGAAGTAATTCCAAGGCATGGCTTGTTTGCAACATTGTAATGCAATAACGACAACAGAGAGACGGTCATGGGATTTCATCAAATTTCATTACTGCCGAGAAGCTATGAGGAAATTGTCATCATAATCAAGCCCTAGGACACAACCTTAGCTGCACTATGTTAGTAGCAGGCTCGCGGAAGCCACTTAGGTCTTCACGACATCATTCACCTTCACTACCTTAGTCCCATTTTGTAAGGAAAATTTTAAATAAATGCCTAAAGTATCATCATTTTATCAAATAATGACCTAAAATAGATTTTTATTTCAGATAAGAATCTGACGTAAATATGTATGTTTCAAAAAATGGCATTATTTTCCAATTGGTCAAAGGCATTTTGTCTTTTTATTTTTTGAATTTTTTCTTTCCTTCCTTCCTTTTTATGGTTTTCTCTTTCTTTTTCGCCGATGGCTAATCCCAAGCAATGGCTAGCCACCAACGATACCTGAGAGAGCCGGGGAAGGGATAGTCTCGCGATGGCCTCCCTCAGGCAAGGCAACCCTTGCTAGCATGAGGCGAGGCTAGGCCTCGCCAACGCTCGCCAGAAAGTAGTAAAAAGAAAAGAAAGGAAAAAGGAAAAATAAATTAAAATTAAAATTATATTTTGACAAAAATACCCTTGACCAGTTTAAATATTTATTTAATAACTAGCGAGGTCAAACTCTTATTTGAAACTACCATTGTTACTTTATGTTTTTATTTGAGATTGACATGACTACTTTATACCATTATTTAACACAAAGTCCACTTTAAATCATTATTTAAAAAAATTAGAGTACTTCAAGCCTTTATTTATAAATTTTAGGGATGAGCATCGGTCTAGGGTTAACCCTAGACCAACCTAACCCTGCCGTTCCTGGTCAATTCCCAAGGAGACTGGATCAATCATTGATCTTGGAATTCCTGGATCAATACTATGCAAGTTGGTCCTCGATCCTAGGAGTTTAGGGTCAGTCTAATCTTGACCAACCCTAATTATATATATTATATATCTACTATGTTATTTATAATTTTTATATAAAGAAAATTCTAAAATAAATAGCGTCAATAATGTTAAATAGCTCATTAGTGAGGAGTTCAAGTAATTTTACATTTTTTAATAACTTAGATCTTTTAATGTCTTTTAGGGCGTTAACAACGATAATTTACAAAGGTAGAATATGTTTTTGTGAGGAGTTTTCACGGCATTTAAAATGACATAAATAACTCATCACGGCATCCTCCTCTAATATTCGTTATCTTCTGCCTTATTTGTCATCTTAGTCTTTAATTTGTCAAAATTGAAATAAACAACTTCTCCACTTGCCACTCAACACTCTTCTCACTTGCTTTAGGTCACGTGATGCTCGCTTGGCTTGTTGCTCCCTGCTCAACGCTCACCCCACTTGACACTCATCACTCGCCTCTCTTAGTTGACCTCGCTTATCACTGAACCCATACGGTCAATCTGATCCTTGCTCATATTTTTAGGGAGTACAAAAAATGAAACAAAAAATTATCGATTGGTCTTAGGTTGACCTTGGAGTCGAACAAAACCCATTGGGTCAGTTTGGTCATCGGTTGCTTATTCAAAGAGTACAAGAAATGAAATAAATAAATTATCAGTTGGTCCCGAGTTGACCCTGGAACCGGACCGAACCCACTGGGTCAATCCGGTCCTTGGTCCCAAGCTTAATAGAATCGGTTCTCGGTTCCAAAAATTAAGGACTAGTACTATACGCATTGATCCTAGGGTTAGGGGGTGGGCCGTCCCAACCAAGACCATGCTCACCCCTAATAATTTTCCTTGTTTTATATTCACATAGGCCACTTATGATCACTCATTACCGACTGAACTTCCGCTCCTATGTCAAGACCACCATAATAGAAATGTTACCATAAAGGTCACTCATTGTTAATTGGCCTTAAAGCATGTCATTCCACATCTAAGCTTTCTTACTCAAAATAAATTGTTCACTTCAGAACTTTATTTAAGATCATGTTTACTCTAAATCATTTATTGAGAAAATGGCTCAATATCATACTCTTATTCAAAACTTCCCCTTAAATTATGTTCCCCGTGAGATTAGTAGATCTGTTGTGTCATTGTATTTGTATTTGGATTGAAAACTAGCGTTGTTTCATACATAAATCAAAACATTTGGACATAATTACAAGGTACCTTCTTTTACAAAATATGGGCGAAAATATGTTGATTCATGTTAGCTTCGATGACTATACCGACATTAAATTTCTCTCCGTAAAGTCGTGAGTTGTCCGCGATATTATGCAGATATTGGATCAAAAGCTATCATCCCTATTTGTGATACATTTGAACATAATGATTTGATGATAATATTATTTCCCATTCTTTTTATATCAAATTCAGTTCTCTATAACATCACAGCTATTTAATTTTTTTTTTGGACACAGCTTTTTAAGTTAAGCCAGCATTTTTTTTTTTGCTTGAATTTTAATGTGGCGTTTTATTTTAATGTATATATTTAATTTGTTGTTTTGGTAATTTGAAAATGATATATTATTTGTTCTAGTTAACTTGTTTTAGAAATGGGTTTCTTTTTATATGTCCATCGTAAAAACTCGATTTTTCATGGTGTATTTATCCTCCGGTTCATTGTTGTTGCGAAGGCTACGTAAATTGTAATCTGCATTAACTTAACCTGATCGCTGTTGATAAAAAAAATCTCATCCTTCGCCATCATCTCTAATTGAAAAATTATGAAATAATGTTAGCAAATTTAACTATTATATATTCATAAAATCGGTGCTGAGACTATAAAAAAGAAAAGAAAATCTAAGTTGAGAGGATATTCGTTCATGTGCTCGTCACGTGGCACTTAATTATTATCAAGCAAATCAATCATCAAATGGCCCAAGACCCAAGAGGTGATGTGATTATGTCACGATACGGAAGAAACGTATTGAGCATCTAAAAATATATCGAACACACATGGTATAGGAATAATAAATATAATCAAATTAACATGAAATAGCTGTTTAGATTCCTTTTTCTTCTTTTCTTTTTTTTTTTTTTTTTTTTTTTTTTTTTTTTTTTGGGGCGGTTCATCGAGCGTTTCTTTGCATTTAATTGTTCATTTACAAAGTGTTAACGATCATTGTCGATGTCTTTCTTCCCATGCGTGTATAATTGCCCTTTATTCTTAGTTTACAAAGTGTCAGTATAATCGAGGAAAAATTGTCGATGTCATACGAGTTCTTAATTAATTGTTCTATATACGACAGCACTCGTTGTATTGCACGCGCGCAGCACATGCATGGAAACTAATTTCATCACAAGAGAGATGGATGATTGAGTACATTCGCACCAAAAATCTCCTTTGATCCCCCTAAATTACCTATCAAAATTAACAAAATCCTCGATCACGTATCGAGGGGTGTGGCCCTTTTGAATTCCAAATTTAATGGCCAATGCTCGATTCATACAAATGAATTAGAAAGGAGAGTAATCTTCAAGAATCAAATGAAAAGTTGGATTGAAAAAAAAAAATTCCTTTTGTATTTTTCGGATCTAAGAATTAATTTTATTTTATTTTATTTTATTTCTTCTCATTTTCCCAACGAGCTCAAGCTACCGGAGGAAGAGGAAAGAACGATGACGTTTTGCGAGGGTAATTCGGTGTGATCGGCCTCCGGCCCCGAATCCAGCCCGATCTTCCTCAACCTCAGGAGACTCCCCGTCGCCAGAACCGCCTTCGGATCGATCTCGTGCAGCGACCGCGCGTACAGGCTCCGGCACGCCGCCACCGCCGCCGCCTCGAGCCGCTCCTTCTCCTTCTCCTTCTCCTCCCCCGGCGCCGGCCGCAGCATGCAGTGTCCCAGTATCCTCAGCGCCGGCTGCAGGAGCTCCCACGGCATCGGGATCCTCCCCGATCCGGTCCCCTGACCAGAGATCGGCGACCGGTCCGCGTCACCGCCTCCGCCGATATCTCCGGTGTCGTCCTTGTACGGATCTCCGGTCAGGCCCGACCAGACGACGCAGAACTCGCAGAAATCGATCTTCGAGCCGACCGGCATCTGCGCGATCCGGCTGTGGTAGAGCTCCAGCGCGACGCCGACGATCCGCGACCGCCGGGACGACCGGACGGTGCCGTGCGGCTCGAGGCTCGGGGACACGACGGCGAGGTTCAGGTCCGTCGCGATGCTGTTGGCGGAGCTGTCGCGCGTCTCGTGGTACACGCTCGGGTGGGAGACGTCCGGGAGCGTGACGGTCACGGACTGGCCGCCGCGGGCGGTGGTCGCGTGCGCGTAGAGGGCGAGGAGCACGCACTCGAAGCCGGCGTCGGGCTTGCGCTGGGAGGCGCGCGAGAGATAGACGCCGGCGACGGTGGGGACGTGGCGGAGGACGACGAGCTGGAGGTCGGGGTCGCCGGAGTGGAAGGTGTCGTAGAGCCAGCGGCAGAGGTTGTCGTCGCCGGAGCCGGAGCCGGGGCGGCGGAGGAGGGAGGAGACCTGGGACGCGACGTCGGGGTCGTGGAGGAGGGCGAGGGCGGGGTTCTCGGAGGAGGCCAGGGATGGGGGGGTGGCGGTGACGATGGAGGAGAGGGCGAGGATGGCGGCGCGGGCTTTGGAGGACGGGCCCGTCGGCGAAGCCGCGGCGGCGGCGGCGGCGGCGCTCTGCTGATCCATCGAATTGCACGGTGTAAAGTGCGAGCGAGATCGGAGAAGAGCGTGTCACGAGAAAATAAAACGGAAACGAGAATGACGGAGCGTACGGAGGAGATTTGGTGGGAGAAAAAATAGGATCTCATTTTTGACTCTCATCTGGCAAGCAAATCTATCGCCATCGAAGGCTAATTTTTCGGCCAAAAACCAAAAGGCTAATTTTTCGGAAAAAAAGATAAAAATTCATTTTAATATCACTATACGAATTATCTGATTGGTTAGAGTAATTTACAGCTGATTGAATTTGATTGCACCGATGGAGTGAGATTATCATTATAGCACATCAAATTAATTATCCACTATATCATTCACAATTTTCAACTTCCACCATTGCAAGAAAGATAACAAGACTCGTGAAGTATAGAAGCCAATGCTTCAGGTAAATTTCGAGCTATTGGCGGGGGAGAATGGTGATAATGATAAACTGAATGTGAACTCGAATAGTCTTATTTCACACGGGAGACAGAAATCGCTTCAACAGTAATGAAGTTATAGAGATCAATCGAAAACGAATGGTACGAAATCAAGAGAGTATCAAGAGGACGGCTATTTTCAGACCCAAGGCCATGGCAAACGTCGATAGGGCGCCGTACGGGGTAGAAGCTCTGCCGCCGTCATTAAGCGATGGGTTTCCTGCAATTTGGCCAGTGTCTTTGTAAATTAAACTTCTTCCCGTTGCATGCACGGATTTCGGCATCACGGTAGAAGCGTAAGAACTATAACTTCAAATGAACAACTACAACACAGAACAAACTAAGACGATATGGTCGTGTTCGAAACCGAATGTGACCATCACGTCTCAGTTGCGGTGCTCGAAATCAGGAAATTTCCTGATGGTCAGAGCAAAATATTGCAAAGACAAGCTGAACATGTGAGGATGGGTATTGACATAGAACGACATCAATTTACATGTATGCTTTTTTATACGGTCGAAAAGATTAGTGAAATTCATTAAATGTAATTAGGTATGAAGAGATTACCTGGTCCGCCAGGGACGTCGCTAGAAATGGGGACTCCAGCGGCTACATGTCAAAAGATGAAAAAGGATCAACAATGACCAAACCATCCGTGGCAAATCTAATTACACATGGGTTATGCTTATCCAAAAATTAAAAATAAAAAGCAAAAAAAACCATCAAATATCCTAAATTATGCCTATTGTTAGACATTTATCCAAAACTTTTTTTAAGACACAAAAAATCCCAAACTTATATACATATAACACATTTACCTCTTTTTTTTTTTTGGTAACATGAAAAACCTTAAACTTATATGAGGACGCGAGGTTTCAAACCCTTCCCTCATCGATGAGGGAGAAAGATCTAACTATCGCAATCACCACGGACGGTGATTACCTCATTTTTTTTTGACACAAAAACCTTTTTATATCCCATTTAAATTATGCCCACAAACTTGTATTTACATGATACAAGTTTAAGGTTTTTATTAGGATAAATATGTAACACCAGTATAAATTTGGGAGAAATTTGTTATAATAGACAGAATTTATAATTTTTGGTGGCTTTTTCTCAAAATAAAAACAGGAAAAAGAAGGGACAAAAAAGGCCGCAATTAGAGGAGCAAGTTACAGATTCCCATAATAATTAATTTCACATTTCGAAACACGAAATGACCTTACGCAGAACAAATAAAAGTTTATATTATAAAACCCACATGAGATCACGTGATCAGTCGGAAAAGCATCTCCAGATCACTTGATTACATATTTTTGCGAATAAGATTTTCTTTAGGAATCAACAACTCCACTGATTGCTCATGATGGTTCTCTTTACTTTTTTTTTTTCAAAGCACGAGTAAAAAAAAAAACAAAAAAAATTCATCATGAGAATAAGGTGAATTATGACTTTAGACTCCCTATAATTATTATCCCCCCAATTCGGTTCGGAAGCATGAGCTGTAAATAATAATTTCGATAATTTGTGTAATTTCAATATATTTTTTTATGCCCTTTATACCATCGAACCATTTCAAGAACTAGTGAAGAAGTTACGCCGCGCCTAGAGATGGAAGATCGTGCATTGAAATGTCACAAATCAAACGCTTGAAGCTAATTTTCGCCCATTCCTAATAAAGATTGACAAGACCAAGGAGTGCAGTATAGCAGCAACAAGAACCTGCGCACAAGTTCGTGGGCGGAGTGACGACGTCGCAGGCCGAGGGGAGCTTGAGAGCTCGGTTAACGTCAACGTCAATCCCGAAGCTGCTGGCCTTCCCGATCAGCTCGCAGAGGCAGATGGGCCTGCTCTCCACCATCCCCGCCAGCTCGGGGCAGCAGGCTTTATCCGGCGCGGTGATGTTGCTCCCCGTCTCAACGTACGTCAAGCAGTCCGACATGTTGAGCACGGCGTTGAAGCAGTCGTCCGACGGCGCCGGGGCCGGGGCCTGGCCGGAGACCCCGAGAGACGCCACAAGGAGCGAGGCCGCGACGACCAACGCAATGAACCGAGCGGTGGTCATGTTAGTGGAAGGAGGAGGAGGAGGAGGAGGAGGAGGAGGTGGTGGCGGTGCCAAAAGTTCCCAAAAGCTTTTATGGAGTTAGAGAGGAGTGGTTAGATAGCATAGAAAGCAAGATGTTATGATGGAGAAAAATGTGTGAGAAATTTAGACGAAGCCTCTTTTGAAGTGGTGGCTTAAAAACCTTGCATTTGCTTAGAGGGCTAGGGCAAAAGTCTTAAAACCCCAACCACCAGCATTTATCTGCGGTGCTATTTAATACTTTGTCAGCTGAGCTAGCTCCCAATCACAGTCACATGCCGTGTTAAACCCAATGGCTGTTTGATGCTTTCTTCACTAACTTTAGTTTGAATATCTTTTGTCATGAAAAAAATCTGCTAAAACATTAAACAATGAGTGTAAGCAAAAATCATGCCATGATTTCTTCAGCTCATCCTTGCAATGAACGGAAGCCACGAACTCAGGAATTGGTCTTGCACCCACCAGCCTCGATTATTTATAACACGCGGTTGAAGTGTTAGCAATAGATTACGACCTGGCCATCTTTAATGGCACAAGTAAACCGGTGGAATCACGAAATGGACACTTGCCTTGCACAAGAAAGGTTTCGCGACTTTTATGCGTTGAGGTTCATCCGTCGCTGTCACAAGAAAATTGGGCTCTCCTTCACAATTCCTCATGCACCTTGCCCAAAAGGTTTGTCTGCTTTTTGTAAAAGAATTGAGCGTTGCTCAAGTGAGTCAACAGGGCAATTCCATGACCACTCTACCCTCGATCAACAGTTTCAATGTCCTGCTCCAATGTTTGCGGCGTCACTGCAGGAAAAGATCCGTCTAGGGTTAACAAAAAGACAAGCCTTTGCCACAAACCGATGAATGTCATTAGGGTCTTGTCAACGAGTGGTCAGATGCATAGTGAATTAGGAATCTTTCGATTTTCAAAATACGGCTCGCAGCCTCGCACGGCGCTAAGTGAAATAATGAATTAGAAGACCGCAACCTCTTTGACAGGTCCCACAAGAACTCTCATCTTTTTAAAGGAAAAATATTACAAATGATCCCTATACTTTTGCTTAATATGTGATTTCGTCGATGAACTTTTGATCGACTTAATTTGATCCATGAACTATTAATAAATATCAAATCTAGTCCATGAACTTTTGATCTACTCAATTTGCTCATTGAACTATTCATAAATATCCGATTTAGTCATTCGTTATTGTTTTTTTTTAAAATTTTTTTAAAATTTTTTTTTTGCCTTTTCTCCCCTCCCTCCACCTAAGGGAAGCCGGCATCCGGCGAGGGTTGCCCTCGCCGGCGTCAAGCAAGGGGCTCCCTTGCCAGCGTTGGGCGAGGGCTATCCTCGCCAGACGTAGGTGAGGGAGCACCCCTAGCGAGGGAGCACCCTGGCGTCGGGCGAGGGGAGCCCTTTGCCAAATCTACGAGGGAGCACCCCGGCGTCGGGTGAGGGGCTCCCTCGCAAGATCGGCGAGGGAGCCCCTCACCCGATAGCGGCGTGCCTGCGTCCGGCGAGGACGGCCCTCGCCCGACGCCGGCGAGGGCGACCCTTGCCGGACGCCGGCTTCCTTCCCTCCGCCAGCTCCGGCGGAGGGAAGGGAGAAAAAGCAAAAAAATTTTAAAAATAATTTTTTTTTAAAAAAATAATTTTTTTAAAAAAAAAATTTGAAAAAGAAAAACAGTAATGAATGATTAAATCGAACATTAATGAATAATTCAAGGACCAAATTGAGCCAATCAAAAGTTCAGGAATTAGATTTGACATTTATCAATAGTTTAAGGACCAAATTGAGCTGATCGAAAGTTTAGGGACGAAATTGCACATTAGAAAAAGTATAGGGACCATTTATGACATTTCCCCCTTTTTAAATAGAAAATAGAACAGCAGCTGCAGCCTACAGCAGCAAGTGGCTCTGAATTTGTAAGTTGCTTCATCAAAGCCCTGAATTCTGCCCCAAAAGCATTCTTAAATCCTGGCACAAGCAGAGCAAGCATTTGACAGGACTCGTCATTTTTCTCCGTTGATAAGTTTCTTTGAACAGCCCAAAATAGATATTGACAGCCCCAGCGAGGACATGGTGATTCGGATGGCCTTTTAATTGTGTTTCTCAATCCACTCGTCTGGGGTTCATAAACAAAACTGGACAAACAGAGCAACAGCTTTTACAGATATATTTATAGATTTTTGAAGCGTGCACATGTCTGCACGAGTCCCATGCTAATTCATAAAATAAAAAGTTCACCCAAACCCTGACATAAATTTTTAAAGCAGACCAGAATATATATGTAAGGCCCCTGTTATATGGCATTATGCTCGATTAATCTCAAAGGTATCAAAATCTTCATACTTAGAAAACAGTTTCTGTAAGTATTGGTATACAGCTTATGACCTTTAAGCTTGATAACATGAGCTTGATGGTTCCAGTGCAGGAGGCTCAAGCTAGAGCAGTCATCAGCTTTCGTTTCATCCAAAAGCAACCATCTCTACACTGGAGATTGGAGCTCCAAGGAGGAAGATCCAGGTCCTTTCACTCTCTGCATCTTCTCAGGAGGTCAGTTTGAGGTGAGATTTGAGATTTTTGTCGTATTCTGGCAAACAGAGGTTAAATATCAAAGCCATTGCAATCTGAATCTGTTTCGCACACTCAAAATCAAAACATAAAATTACTTAGCACAGCTATCTGTTTTGAACAGATCAATCAATATACAGAATGATAAAAGTAACGCCCTGTTTTATACATTCATGTATATATTTTTTTGTGTCGATAAGTTATGCACATGTAAAAATGTGTATTCATTGCATTTCTGGTTGACATAAAGTAAGAGGAACACTGGAAGAAAATCTTAAATATCTGGTGAAATCTACAAGCAATGATATAATTTGTCAACTATATAAATCCCCTTTGAAATTGACACCAAATCTGAATCTCGGTCCTCCAGGTTCATGTTGAGTCATCTTCATACAGAGAATTATATCTATTTTTCTTGACTATTTGCATGCCTCTTCTATAAAAAAAGAAGTTACCTTCTTGTTTTTTTCTTTGGTTGGGGGGGGGGGGGGGCGCGGCGATTGGCTAGTACTTGTTAAAGTGCAGTTCTCTTGTTCCTGTTCATTCTTTGATGTTTTTTGATGGATGTCTACATAAGATCTTGAAGGACATTTGCAGCCAGATTCCAATTATGTATCAACTCAGACATAAGCAACTCTGCATCTAATAGTGAAGAAATTATGGTAGCAACTCTGCATTTAATAGTGTAGAAATTATGGTCTGATAAGTTTGATGGTCTGAGTTGTCCATGTCCATAACTACATACTAACAAAGAACACCACCTAGTGTCAATTTTAAATATTTGCCAGAAAAGGGCATTACCCTTACCCTAAGCTTGAGCTGAGTATATACTTATGTTAACTAAGCTGGCATGGAGGTATATCCACATCATTTTGGACTCTACCATGAGCTTTCAGATATTTCCAAGAGAAGTAGACAGTTTAACTCAACAATCAAAACCAGCAATTACTGAAACCCCTCAGACAACCAAGTCCTTGCTTATTTAATCACTTTGCTTCCATATAATTGATCAGATTAGAATCTCTCTTCCTCACATTCTTGTGGCAGTGGGCATCCTCTCACGGTAAGTGCCTTCTTATGATTGGTACGAAAAAGAAATTTCTGCATCGAATAATGGCAGATTAATTTCTTTCATGCTTCTTGAATTTTTCTGCCTGCACAGGCTATTACCAAGGTCTAGGTCATTCTCTTGAGGTTAGACCCATCAGGTGATATGGTTATGTCACACTGTAGATCATGAGAGTTGCTTTACCATATCTTCCATTTTCAGCTTCACTCATGAAGAGTTGTCATGTTATCATGCTAGATACATACAATTTACTCTGCAAGAACTACGCAAATCATAGGAGTTATGATGAATTTGCGCACAGCATTTGCAACTTCCACATCCCGTAGGAAAATTAGAGCTAGGAGGCGCCCTTTGTCTTCCAAATGCTATAGCACTTGTAGCATAATCCATAAGTGCATGCTTAGTCAGGTTCTTGAATCTATACTTTCCATTCCATCCCTTACTTTTAAAATGAACAAACTATTCAGAAACCCCGAAAACCCGATTCAAGGTCCAAATAGAATATCTCGGAGGGTTTCCAAAGCTTGGGCTTTCGTCGATAACTCTTAACAAGATGATGCCAAGTTCTTCAGTATTCTCAAGATACTCATTGACGTTTGCGGCGAACAAACCAACAAGTGAATACCCCGTCCATAGGAAAATCCATAGACAGGCTTCAAAACAGTGCTCTTGCCTTGTCAACTTTCTCCTCTTACAGAAACGTAAATTCTACGTGTCACACCCCAAAACTACCAGAAAAGGGTGATGACATGGTCGTCCTTCCTCACAAAGGATGCAACTTCAAATATAACCAACTACCTAATAACAAAATGTATATCTCTAAACACACACACATATATATATCAGATAAATCAATAGGTTTGTTACAATTTCAGAGTTTCTATAATCCACTAAAAAAAATATGTATAGTCAAAAATCAACCAACCCAACAAACTTATATATAACCAACTTCTTAAGCCATAACCAAAATAAACTCCCAAAAGTTTCCTAACAGCGTTCTCATCCTACTTGTTGCTAACTCTAGGACCTGAAAACATGGAAGATGAATTAAATGAACAACCACAGCTTAATAAGTAATACATACCATAAAAAACATATCGAACTTCCACATTACATATTTAAAACTCAAGACATGGCTCATTATTACCAAACAAAAATATAACAACTTGCATAAACAAAATGCATTATATGTTACCTTAACCTAGTTATATCAAATAACAAAATTTCTCATTCATCTATAATAACAAAACATGCATCATCAATTTGGTTCAATAATTGGACTCATCCTATCTCATATTGATGGTTCATTCCACGCTCAATATCTAAACTCAATGCCCTAGAAGTGACTCCCATGAAATTACGTTGTCATGTAACACTTAATCCTTAACCACATATAACAATAGTACAAAACCCTAAACGTGACTCTCATGTGACTCAAGTCACCTTGTAGCACTTAGCCCTTGACTACAAGGTCATAGAGGTGACTACAATGTCATAGAGGTGACTCTCATGTGACTCAAGTCACCTTGTAGCACTTAGCCCTTGACTACAAGGTCTTAGAGGTGACTCACACGAAATTTCATTGTCGTATAACACTTAGTTTTTTACTCGTTCACAACACATTTGATGTCCTCAACACAATACATATCATCTTTCAATAGTTATCACATAATTACATAAATCAATCGTACCAAAATAGCATGCATATTTGTTGAATCATCCCACAATAACTCAAAAGTACCGAACACTATATCCATCTTTATACAACAAATGGGTCCTTACTTCCCCACACAAGTATGTATCAATTACTCTTACCTTAGTATATGAGTTTCACAAAATCAAAGAAGACATTAGTACTACTCACCTGTGGATGCTCAAAATCAAATGACGCACGACACTTCGATCTCGCCATAGCGAGAAACAACATTAAATTTAGGTAACACATTAACCACGAAACGGCTATATTACACCTAAACGTTAACAAAACGATTCCTATGCACTAATAAATTGCACACTCAAAATAATTATTCAAGCCATTCGTAATGCGGCACTTGAGCATAAAACTTAATTACGCTATAACTTTTTCTATTGAACCTTGTTCCAAACATACTTACAATTAATAGAAAATCTTTCTAACATATTACAATAATCCCAACTTAATCATCCCAAAATCAAACTGAAAACTAACAAAATAAGAGCCCGAAGTTGCTGGATGCGCAGTGTTCATTGCATGCTGGAAATTTTGAAATTTTGTTTTGGACAAACTGTAAGTTCAAATCACGATCTGTAAATTCCCACAACTCCACAACACCTTAAACTATCATTTCTATAAAAAAAAAAAATGGCTTAGTGAATCAAAAATCGGACTTTGCCACTCAATTTTCTCAAAATTCCGAATTTGAACCCTAAACCCGTAAATTACTTCGAATGGATGAATGATGGGCTTAATCTCTTATAGAACGTTGTCTTATGGAGTCGAGTTAGTTTGACGAGATATTTGCAATGTGCACACACCAAAACCTCTTTCCATTCTTCCCCTTTATTTTCTTCTTCTTCTTTCTTTCCTTTCTTCTTTTCTCCCTCTCTGCCAAGTGATTCACGCTCTTAAAAGCGACCGACAACTGTTCACCATTTTTCTCTGTTTTCTTTTCTCTTCTTCTTCTTCTTCTTCTTTTTTTTTTTTTAAAAAAAAAATTTCAAGCCTTCTTTTGTTTCCCTTTTAAAAATAAGAGAAAATGTCACAAATGGTCCCCAAACTCTCATCTAATGTTCAATTTCATCCTAAGCTTTTGGTTTGCTCAATTTGGTCCCTAAACTTTCATCTAATGTTCAACTTCATCCATGAGCTTTCGATTTGCTCAATTTGATCTCTGAACTATCATTTAATATTCTATCTAGTCCCTAACTATTTGAAAATTGACCAATTTCCCCATTTTTTTAATACCAACCTGTTTTTTATAATTAAAAAAATAACAAATTGAGTTTTTTTTATATAAATAATGTACAAAAGCCCATCAATCGATTTTTCCCTTTTTGATGAAGTCCATAAAAAAAAAAATCAATTGATGGGCCCTTATATAAAAAAGAAATCAAAATACAAAATTCACCTTTGTTTATTATTATTGTCCATTTTTCCATTTGTTTTTAATATGGAAAAAGGAAAGAAATATTGACCTTTATTATTGTGCATAAATGTGGTATTTTTTCTACCAAAAAAAAAAAAAAACAGTTTGGTATTTTTTATTTATAAAAAATAGTTTGGTATTAAAAAAGGGAAATTGGTCAATTTTCAAATAGTTAGGGACTAGATGAAATATTAGATGAAAGTTTAGGGATCAAATTGAGCAAATCAAAAGTTTGGAGATGAAATTAATATTAAATTAAAGTTTATGGAACTATTTATGATATTTTCCCTAAAAGTAAAGTGGATCCACCTTAAAAGAGCCATTTATGATATTTTCCCTAAAAGTAAAGTGGATCTAAAAGAGTCCAACTATTACACTACAAGCCATGATCCCGGAGCAAATCACTGACCTCTGCTGAAATTCCTCGTCTTTCAGGTCAAGCCGAGAAAGCTCGACAACCCTCCATCCTACAACCGCGGACATGGCGACCGACGGGAAGCAGCAAACCGCGCAGCAGAGGTGAGTTCTCATTCTCATTCAATGGTTATTCGACACTGCGAGTCGCACTAAGTTCATCGACAGAAGCGTCGATCGCGGCTCGAACACGTTTCGCGAATCCGAGACCGGTTTCCGAACGGACCCGATCGAACACGCTTCGAACTGCGAAGCGGACCTGGAGCGATCGATGAACCTCCCCCGTGCGTCGGCGCCGAGATTCCGGGGAGCATCTACCTGCCGCTACTGGAGAAGCCGGATCGCCATTTTCTCCTCCTCGCGACCTCCCCGAAACTCCTCCTCTGTGTAACGAAGCGTTTTCGGCGGCTTCGGCAGGTACGCGGTGGTGACCGGGGCGAACAAGGGGATAGGGCTGGAGACGGTGAGGCAGCTGGCGTCGCACGGGGTGACGGTGGTCCTGACGGCGAGGGACGAGGGGCGGGGGACGGCGGCGGCGGAGAAGCTCCGCCGCGAGGACGGGCTGGCGAACGTGGTGTTCCACCAGCTCGACGTGCTGGACCAGGGGAGCATCGACGCGCTGGCCGACTTCATCAGGGCCCAATCCGGACGGCTCGATATTCTGGTAAGAGAAAAAAAAAGATATAGGAAATTAATAAAATTGTCCCCGGGTCAATTTCCCAAATACCCCGGACTTAAGATGTTTTCAGAATGAACCCCACAATTGGACAATTTTGTTCGAAATGACCCGAAAGCTCGTCCATGGCCAAAACGTTAGCCAGAGATGGTTAACACGTGCAAGTCGCATGTGCATTCATCGTCCGGCAGACGTTTTGGCCGCCAATGAGTCGAAGGGTTAGTTGGAACAAAGTTGTTGACTGTGTAGGGTCATCAACACCACAAGAAGCATTTAATTTGAATATAGTGAATTTAATGTTCAGATCACAAAAAATGATTTTGAATGTTAGTGGAGTCTCAATGTATATGAACGGGACGATCTGCATGACAGTGACTAATCAAGTTCGGTTATGATCTCTATGCATATGATCGGGACAATCTACATGAGAATGATCAACCGAGTTCGGTTTTGAAAAATCGATTATGCAAAAAATTGATAAATCCATTAGTAAAGTGGAAAATGGACTTTTTAAGGTCACATGTTTCTTCAAGAATGTCGTGCATTGTTGAGAAAATAACAATAAGGCCCTGCATGGTAATGTTCTTTTTTTTGTTTATGAACAAAAAATTTATTTTTTTGTTTCCGAAACAAAAAAAGAATAGAAACACGTTTGTTTGCGTTTTTGTTCAAAATCTGTTTTTTTGTTCCCGAACAAAATTGAAATGAAAATGAAAAACAAAAAAAAATTATTTTTTTGTTCCAAAAACACTTTCGAATAACGTTTTTTCTTTTTTTCTCTTTTCTTCTTCTTTTTTCTTTGGCCAGTCGCCGGCTTTGGCCATGGCCGACGACCAGTCGTCGAGGGTCGGCGACCTCGTCTGAGCCTTGCCGGCCCTTGGCGAGGCCGAGCCTCGCCATGGCTAGGCAAGGCCAACCTCACCCAGATCCGGCGAGGCCGAGGCCGAGCCTTGCCAGCCGGCGAGCCTCGCCGTGGCCGGGCAAGGCTGTTGGCCTCGTCGGTCGATCGCTAGAGGCCGACAACCGGCCAAAAGAAGAAAAAAAAAAAAGAAAGGAAAAAAGGAAAAATAAAATAAAAATAGTAAAAATTAAAAGAAATAAAAAAGAATATAAATTTACTAAACGTGTTTCTATTCATTTATTATTCTCGGAACAAGTTTACCAAATGTGTCTTTCTGGTCAAAAATTATTCCCCGGTTATTTCGTTCCGAAAACAATTTTTGAACAGAAACATTACCAAACGCGCCCTAAAAAATCCATGTAAAAGCAGCTTCTCAACTTAGGCTTCATGTAGCGAAAAAAAAAAAAGAAAAGAAAAAAACTTAGGCTTCATGTACTTTGGGCAGGTGAATAATGCAGGAGCATCAGGAGTCATGGTTGATGAAGAAGGCCTGAGGGCATTGAACATAGAGCCTGCCTCCTGGGTAAGTGAACCTCAATTCAGACAGTTTCCCATGGCAGGTTGAAGCAAAAATCAGGTTGTGTCCAACCCTAAACTGAAGCAAAAACAAGCAGATTTCTCCAACTTTTTTTTCTCTGATTGTCGCTCTCTAGCGACCCTCGGTTACAGGGCTTTATGCGTGAAATGCTCCTGCCAAGGAGCCGAAAAAAGGAAAGTTTTTCTAATGAGGAAAACAACTCTTAGCCTTCTTAGATACTGGAATGAAAGAATTCCGAGATATCTTCAAGATTAGATGTTCAGAAATTTTCCCATTTAGATGACGGATTGCCCTTCTTGACCCGTCAATGGAATCTATTGCATTTCTACATGAGCAGTAGTGACGCGGTCTCGTATCAAGATCAGTGTCCTACTTTATGGCCAACCATTCTTAAGTAGAGATGCTACATTACAAGCATAGAGGGGTTATCTGGAGTCAATTGAATATGGCTAATCTGTCCAAGTCCTTTGCAGCTCTCAGGCAAAGTGGCCAACTTGGTCCAGGGAGTGATAAAGCATACCTACGAGAGCGCACAACTCTGCTTGAACACGAATTACTACGGTTGCAAGAGGGTAATAGAAGCACTCCTCCCACTCCTACAGCTCTCACCTTCTGGTGCAAGAATCGTCAATGTCTCTTCCCTCAGGAGTGAGCTCAGGGTAAAGCATCTTCCTCAAATTCCCTCCTCCTCTGTTTCTATCTTAAAAGCTAGGACCAGGGAACCTGTCTGATGGAAACTTCACTCTTACGCAGAGAATTCCGAGCGAGAAAACGAGGAAGGAGCTGGGCGACCTGGACAACCTGACCGAGGAGAAGATCGACACGGTCATAAAAAGATTCTTCCATGATGTGAAAGAGAATTCTCTCGAGGCCAACGGGTGGTCAATCATGCTTCCAGCGTACAGCGTCTCAAAGGCCACTTTGAATGCTTACACCCGAGTTCTTGCCAAGAAGTACCCTAACATGTGCATAAATTGTGTCCATCCCGGCTACGTCAACACTGACTTGAACTGGCACACAGGGACCATGACCGTGGAAGAAGGAGCAAGAGGTCCGGTCAAGTTGGCGCTTCTGCCAGAGGGAAGTCCCACCGGCTGTTATTTCGATCAAACTGAAATAGCCGAGTTTTGAAGAGTCGAGCTCTTCTTTCACCATTGCTGCCAGAGCTGCTTTTTGCACTTCCTTTTCCGGCTGTTGCTTCACAGATGACAAGCGAAACATAATGCCCACTTTATTCCCTAATAATTACGGGCAAATAATGAACGCAGGATTCTGGTTTTCCATTTCAGCTCTCCTTCTTGAGATGAGACATTTTCTTGACCTTAATGGAAGCTATGCATACCTCTCTACTACAATCACATGAAAAAATGGAAGAATCGACTATCAACGCTGGCATTTTCTTTTCTTTTTTTCTTCTTCCCTCCATGTTGTGCACAAATAACAATAGAATGCCAGTTATTAAGTAGCAAATTGTACAACTAGGCACGGTAGGACATCTAGCTCAATTCACGACATCCATTACTATCCAAGTACTTTGACGATGAAAACAGTTCAGACTTCAGAGTGAAGTCGAGGGATGCCACAGAAACTCATTGTTTATCCATGTTAAGCAGTTAGTGACATTCTTCCCTGTTTGAGTAGCTTTCTTCAGCATCAAAAGCACACCACCACAGAAAGTGCACATTAAGAGAATTAGGTTATCAAGCCTAATGTCATCAAGCACAATTTTATGCTGACTGTCAAAATTACATCGACCACCACAAGGACAGTTTCTAGCAAAAAGAAGGCCCACACTCATCAGCCTCTTCCATCTATTTATTCAGGTGAAATGATCTGTTTCTGTTCATGGATTTTTCACCTTGAAACTGATTCGCTTTTTTCAACTAGAAGAGACTTCTATCAAGGAAATAAATCCTGAATATCCAGAATATCAGCAAGGACGCCTGCTGCAGTGGTATCATTTCCAGCTCCAGCACCTTGAATGACCAATGGTTGTTTATTATAACACCGGCTGTACACCTCCAGCTGAAATGGCAACATCACGAGGTTGTGACAGATCAGGTCACGCAGGTTGTGTGATCAGTATAAAAACGATTTATGATGAATTCAGTCATGGAAATTTGAGAAGAGAAACAGTCAAACGGAGATTTTAAATATTGTGCTAAAGCATGCGATGACAAATCAATTCACTTAAACATGTGCTCACTTGGTGAAGGAAATAAAGGAGGTTCCACATTGACTGCTATTGTGGCATAAAACGATAAAATCAATCTATTTTCCTAAGGAAGTTTCCACACTAAAGTACTATACTATGAATTTACACCATGAGTTATTTTCCTCTTTCTTTCTCATAAGTGTGCAACAAACTTTCTCGTCATTAACATTGACAAGTTTCAATGCACTCATCATTAGATACTGCTATCGTAAAATTATCATCGTAGCTCATACCGTAGATTAAGCAAAACTACTGCAGCTTTGCTTCTCCTAAAAAGCTAACCAGCCTTGTGACCTGGGAAACCATCTAAAAAAAGCCAAATTGCAAATCCTGTTAATTTCTATGCTTATGTCCTTAATCACTAATACTCCATAGAATTCTTCAATAACTTTTTCTAGATGCCCAATGAGTACTTTTGTCTTGTGTGATGAAGTAAATCTTCCACCATAGATTCTTTGACGGAACTGAAGCTTCTTTTGCTGCCTATTTACACTCTTCCTTCATCTTTAGTCATCTTGCTCCAGTTATGCCTAATCTTAGCATTGATTTACTTTTCCCTCTCTATGCTCTTTGTAAGGAGAAAAAGAAAAAAATACTTTCACCGGGCCAAAAGAAAGACTGAGAGAAGACAAAACATTGAAAGTGAGCTCACCACGTTGTCACTTCCTCTCAACCTCCCCAAAGGAGAATCTCTTGGGAGCTCTTGAATTCCAACTTCACACCTACCAAAGGAACTCGTTTTTCAGGATAAAGACAGAATGAACTTGAAAATACAAAAAAGTACCAAGTTACCAACATTTATATCTAAAAATGCATGGTATTTGACTAGTTTAGAAAGAAGATACCCTACAAGAATTTGACTGCACAAAAGAGGGGACTAATTCAAATAACTCCTAAGAAGAAGCAGATGTAGTCGAAACTCCTAATTCGTTTCTCATGTCATATTTGCTCCACCCACCATATTACCTTTTTTGATTTGGTCAGAAATAGAAGTTCGCAAAGTACAATTAAGGTTCTTCACGGCTGCTGAGCAGCCCATGCATTGAACATATCATCTGTAAAGATCAAAGGCAGTGCACCATGCAGAAACCCCGGCTCTCTCAGAAAGAAAATTCTAATGCTCAAATTCCAAGGAGTCCCTAACATATACCAAGTTGCAAAGAGCAGCACCTGAGTCCAAGATTAATGCAATATCCAACTAAGGTATACAAAGTTTCCAAACTATGTGACCCCATTTTCTATTTGCCTAAAGGAAATCGGCTTTGGTCACTTCTAACATAGACATTTCCAAAGGTAAAAATAAAAGGCCATGATAAACAAGAAAGCCCCTTTATTTCCATCTTGTCAACTGTTTCAAAGTACCCAAAAAAACAGAATCAGAAAGTGACCAATCTTCTAATAGATTCCATATTACTTGACTCTTTAAGTAATTTGATAAATATACCTTGTTCCTTCAATCACGCAGACATAACGGAGCACTTTCCCGCTTACAGAAGCCTTTGCAACTCTTTCACAGATACTTTTGTCAAGTAAAGGAAGCCCTTTGCTAAGAAAGTCATCAACAGACATCACAGTAGGTCCCATCTCATCTGGGTACAAGCTCTCAACCTACAAAGGTAGACATCCCTCAGCAGAAGACAAGACAATGAATCAGGTGTGGTGCCATGTACGAGATGCCGAAATGAGTTAACACGCCATTGAGAATTAAGAGCGAAGAAAACCCTACGCACAAACCTTTATGCTGTCCATCGTGATTCTCCTTCCAAGCAGTCGAGCTAATATTAATGCCTGTTCCAACATCCAAAAAAAATTGTTAATTAGACTGCAGCCTTAAATTCCTCTTATCAGTTAATGTTATTTCCCTGCCAAGGTCTGCAGCCAACTCGGTTTACAATTAGACGCTTTGTCAAATGTTAAGTGAGTATCACCCATAAAAGTGCAAAAAAAAAAAAAAAAAAAAAAAAAACCAAATATACCAACCTTTTTGCTATTAATGCAAATCAAGAGCCCACAATGAAGGGCCATCCAGTTATATGAGCAAACTTGAGGTTAATACCTATATTTTCCGGTCCAAAATGTACATTTTCATAATAGATGCCAAATAATGTAAATCTTAATCATCTTCTACAATTATTTTGCCACCGCGCCATTGAAATGGCTAGACAGAACAATGGCATTGTTTTTATTTTCAACAACATCTACCAAAGATTATCATAATTTTGCTCAACGGAGAGTCACAAAATGCATCAATGAGTTATACCTTTCTGGCTACATCCATGCCCCCGAGGTCATCACGTGGATCTGCAATCAGAAAATGAAGTTCATAAGATGATATCTCTAAGCATTCATGTAATGATCCTTGCCCTGCAATGTTCTAGAATGCAACTGAAAGGTTCACATAAGGAAAAACCTGGCTCAGTGTAACCCAAACTTTTTGCAGTTTTCACCACTTGACTCAATGGATTTCCATCTTCGACCTCACTCATGACATATCCTAATGTGCCTGGCAAATTAAATTGTAACATCCATGTATATTAGGAGATACAAAGATTATTACAGGAAGCACAAAGATATAATTTTCAAAGGTGTCTGTGGAATCAATGCCTGAACTGTTTGATACCACTCAAACTCCCAACTAAACGATGCACAGGATCTCCAGATGACAGTATGCGGTTCAATGACGCTATGATGGGAAGGCCAGCCCCTACCTACAATATGATAACATCTCTCATTACATTTAAACCTTGTAAATTAGTAGCACCGTATCAGCGAAACATAAGTCAGGACAAAGAAGTAAAATATCCAGAACAAAACTGAAAACACTGAAAATAACCATCTGAAAAGTAGAACTAACAAGATATGAAATTTGCATGCCCAGCAAAAGTTGTTTAATCTAGGTCAGAACGTGAAAATAAATGCAGAGCATCAGGTGAAAATGAAATTTGCATGCACAGGAAAAGTTGTTTAATATGAATAAAGCAGGAACTTTCTGCAGCAAGCATCGTCAAGCCAGGAGTAATAAACATGAAGCGAAAAAATCAAATCCTTGCAATCTGTAAGACGAGGTCCTCCAATCAATCCGCAGTGGCCAGTAAAGAAAATAAAAAATCCATATCAAATGATGCTTTGCCGATTTAATAAGTTCACACACTGTTCCCAAAATTAGGTTGAGGAGCTTTACCGTTGGATTATATTCGCATCATATTGCAAGATTGAGACAGGTACAAATTATTTTATCATTAGAAGATAAAAAAGCTTTGGCTTTCAAGCTCTAAAGAAACGGAGAAATGCACTTTCTTAGCAGAACGTCAGCAAAATAAACAAGATGGTCAGAGTCTCAGCGACATAATACACAAACCATATGAAAGGGCAGCCAAAAAAAAAAAAAAAAAAAAAAATTTGGATTGTCATATAATCAGCTCAAGCCAACATAACCTGAACAAACAATACAGGTGACAGTCCATGGTATTAGTTTGCTAGGAGCTCATGGGTATTCAGGGAAAAACGTAACTTACAGTTGATTCATGCCGAATCCGCCGTGGTTGTGACACGAGTTTGTCGTAGTACTCCTGCATATAGGGGGAAAAAAGATTTTCTGACGGTTGACCCAAACCAAGCAGTCAAAGGGGGAACTAACGGTAGGTAATGCACATTTTTTTTTTCCTTCGCCTCACATCTTCCATGGACAATGATGACAGATTCGACATGAAAGAGTTTCTCACCATTGTTGAAGTAAGAGGCTTTTTATTTGCCAGGACAATGCAACATCCCAGATCAATCGCACGACTTAAGATCTCTGTGGTCTCCGAACTAGCAGAGCAATCAACAACCGCCAAACCTGTTGTTATATATACTTAGTTGTTCCACACATTATGAGGTCACAATAAGACTCATGCGATTCAGCAGTCCAAGGTTCAGAACACATGCATAGTCCAAAGTATTCCGTTTCACCAATTCAAGAAAAAGTAATGCCAGGAAAAAAAAAACACAGAAAGTACAGTTGCTAAGCTCACAAACCTGTTGATTTACCAAGATGAGACGCGATGTCAAAAACTTTCGCTGTCAATTCAGAATTTGCGAATACTCGACAGGCACCTACATCAGATGGAGACACAAGAATAAGATAAGCACGAGCATAAAATTCTGCACCCATCACCATCAGTCCGAAAAGCAGAAATATCAAATTACCAAAGCCGCTGAGCTTGGACATCGAAGAACCATCCTCCTTTACCCTGCAAACTTCCAGCAAGAACTTATCATCGAACTCCAACATGTGCGCATCGGGCGAGACGACAAGCGACTTACTGTCGCATACGCCCACAACTCGCAGATGCACCCCCTGCAAGGCAATCAACCATTGTCTTCAAATGAGCAAGCAGCTAACTCCTCTCAACAACATGAAAAGAGCATATCGACAGTCACGTGGACAGCATGAACATGCTGCCATCGCCCGAACCAAATAAACGTAACCAACAGGTTCCGCAACCGTTTCGGACAGAATGAAATGCACTTCATTCCACACAAAAAGTTACAATTGCAGATCACTTGCTCACGGGAAGTTCATCTTCACATTGCACGCCTAAGACAGACTCGCCTCCAATCCGCCACTCGGACGAAAGCTCGCATTTTTCAAGCAATGCCGCGCGGGGAAACAATGCAGAACGGCGGAGTGTCGCGATGGGCTCGGATCGGAGCCCCGCGAATCGCCGCCGAGATGGCGAGACGCCGATCCGCGCTACGGAGAGGCGGCGAAAGATCGAAGGAACGAGGGGAGAAGATACGGTAAGAGGGAGGGGGACCTGAGTGGCGTGAAGCGATCGGCAGGAGACGATGTGGTGGAGGAGCTGGCGGCCGACGCCGCCGCACCCCATCAGCAGCAGCGCGATCTTCTTCATCTGCTCAATTGCTTCCTTTTCTTCTCTGCCTCTCTCTGCTTCTCTGCTTTCTTCTTCGCTTAGGTTTTACTGGTTTTGGTCTGTTTCGCTTCCTAAAACCCATGCCCGGTCGAGAAGAGTGATTTAAAAAATATTTTCTTAAATCAGTTTTATTGTTTGAAATAATTCGCCAATAAAAAATGGTTTTCTTTGTTAATAATAACTTATTTATACACGTTTTCATAGAAAAAAAAGTTATCTATTTATTTTTAAGGAATATAAGAAATCATTTTGAAGAAAATATTTTTGAATCATTCATCTTCTACAAAACAAATAAAACTTTAAATTAGTACTTTGCATTCGGAAATCAATGTCTAGATAATTCAACCCATGACCTTGGACTAGTAAATTAAGCCTCAATGAAAATCTAAAACTTACATATTGCGCACCTGAAATAGGTACAGGTTGCATTTGGGAGTGGCTTTTTCAAACCACTTTGAGCATCCAAAAGCCTTTTGGGCTAAAATGATGGTGTTTGGGAAATTTTTTTGCAAAGATGATTAAGGGAAAGTAAACCTTTGGAAGGTTGAAAGCAGGTATGAAAAACTAGGCCCTTGCTGGGAGTTGCCCAATCCCAAGTGACCCTTGCCAATTGTTTCCGAGGGCACCTGAAGTCTTACAACCTCATATGTCGGCCACTAGCAATAGATTTCAATCATCAACTAACTTCTTTATTTTTCTCTTGATGGATTTTTTTAATCATAAAAATTATTTGTAAATATAATCTCTTCAAATACTATTTTGTTTAAAGGTATTTTACAATGGACTTTCAAATTATAATTTAACGAACACAATACTCCTTTAATTTATTTTCTTAGAGATATTTTCTTAAAAGTTTAACCAAACACACCCCTAATATCTAGCCAAATTCAACTCAAAAAACAAGTTTCAAATTTTTTATAGAATGGAAATACCTCACTTTTCAAAACACCCGAAACATTTACAAACCCTCCACTATGGGATAAAAACACCATCGACAAATTTTCCGGACAAGCAATCTGGCGTGTCTAATGGCATTTTGATGTGTAAAAAAGACTCATCAGCAAAAGCAAAGACGTCATACACACGTCAGCAAAACCAGACCATGTTTTTCTCTAAAAATAGACAAGAAATTTTTTGGGAACATGTCACAAATGGTTCCTATACTTTTGCCTAATGTGCAATTTCGTCCTTGAACTTTCGATCGGCTTAATTTGGTCCATGAACTATCAATAAATGTCCAATCTAGTCCATGAACTTTTGATCGGCTTAATTTGGTCCTTGAACTATTCATAAATGTCCGATTTAATCCATCGTTACTGTTTTTTTTTAAATTTTAAAATTTTTTAACTTTTTTTAAATTTTTAAATTTTTTTAAATGTTTTAAATTTTTTTAAAATTTTTTTTTTTTTCTTTTCCTCTCTTCCCTCTGCCGGAGCCGGCGGGAGGGAAGCCGGCGTTGGCGAGGGCCGTCCTCGCCGGACACGTGCAAGGGCGGCCCTTGCCCGGGACGGCGGGTGCTCCCTCGTCGGCATCGAGCGAGGGAGCCCCTCGCCTAACGCCGGGGTGCTCCCTCGCCAACATCGAGCAAGGGGCTCCCTCGCCAACATCAGGCGAGGGGCTCCCTCGCAGATTTGGCAAGGGGCTCCCCTCGCCGGCGTCGGGCGAGGGCCGCCCTACCCGACGCCGAGGTGCTCCCTCGCCCAACACCCGCAAGGGGATCCCCTTGCCAGATCTGCGAGGGAGCCCCTCACTTAGCGTCGAGTGAGGGGCTCCCTCGCTAGGGGTGCTCCCTCGCCAGATTTGCAAGGGAGCCCCTCGCTCGACGCCGGCGAGGGAGCACCCCGACGTCGGGCGAGGGGCTCCCTTGCCTGCATCCGGCGAGGACGGCCCTCGCCCCGACGTCGGCGAGGGTGACCCTTGCCGGACGTCGGCTTCCCTCCTTGCGGCTTCGACGGAGGGAAGAGAGGAAAAGCAAAAAAATTTAAAAAAGTTAAAAAGTTTTTTAAAAAAAGGAAAAACAGTAACAAAGGACTAGATCGGATATTTATGAATAGTTCAAGGATCAAATTAAGCCGATAAAAAATTCAGGGACTAGATTGGACATTTATCAATAGTTCAAGGACCAAATTGAGTCGATCGAAAGTTCAGAGATGAAATTGCACATCAGGCAAAAGTATATGGACCATTTGTGACATTTTCCAAAATTTTTTCATCCGTCCAGTGAAGGTTGGTGTGCTTTTCGAGCCGTTTGGAAAGTCGGGAAATTTTTATTTCGCCAGCGAAATCTCAGGTGCTTTGTTGGAATTCGGCCGACAATACAGGGTTTACAGAGCAAACCTTTGCCGGCCCAATAAAGGATTACACGACTTTTTCGAAGTATTCGACAGTAATAAAAAGAGACAAGAAAATTTTTCAAATTACGTATGGCACCCACCTACATACGAATGAGGGAAACACGCTCCGGCTCGCGCCAAGGCTCGAGTACATTTATGACTCGATTTCCTATTCAAGCTGAACTGGAATGACAAAAATTCAATGTTCAATCAATTTCGAGTCGAGTTTGAAGCAGCAGATATGTCATTCGAGTCAACCTCAGGCTTGATACCCTGTGGGCTGGTTCGAATCGGCCCAACACACCCCAAGCTAGAGATACCGATCAAGTTCGAACTAATGACACTGGGAGCTTTTACCTCAGGTAACGCTACAGCCCCAGAAAAGGAGGAATCAACTAACTCAACCTGTCGCACAAAAAAAAAAAAAAAAATCTCAACCCAAATCGTCAACAACATGTACATAAAACTTCTGATTCTTGGATTAAAATTAATAAATGAAAGTGTTTAAAGCGCATTACGTGCTAAGAATCCAACTTTAAAGTTCACAACCATAATCAACCTTTCTTCTTTCAATTGAATGGAGCTGGACAGCGATTAGAAACATCTCAGATTTCTAGAATACATGCAACTAAACACAGCAGAAATCCAATCATCCAGCAAAATGTTCCTGCCCACTCATCCTTTTACACTAGATTGTCAAAACGAGATCGGATTATTGCCACCCCAGGGCTATCATTCGGAGGAAGCTCGAATCCTAATGACACGGCTTGTTCTATGACTTCACCACTCTGCCGGTGCTGTCGCCTACAAGCTCCTGTAGTCTATGACTGTGACTTCATCCTCCGGCGCATCTAAGTCTTGGTAACTGCAAACACATTGATAATAAGTCAGGCCAAGCATGTAGAAGTCTCCCCCACAATCTCATGGTACAGTTATCTACTCAAGATACCAGATGGTCAATCAACATCCTGAATCTGTGCGTGTCATGGATGGAGACTTTAAGGGCGCACATGATAAAATTTCTACTTCTCTATTCCTCTGTTTCTTTGTTCCCCAAAACAAGTTTGGAATAGAAATCCGTTTGGCAACGCAATTTGATTTTTCAATTTCTGGAACAGATATTTATTCCAAAAATAGATTTGAAGAAGAAATCAGAAGCTAAAATTTTTAACTCAGAAATTGAGAAATCAATTTCCGTTCCAGAAATTTGGTCATACACACCCTAAGTTTGATAAAGAATCTACAACCAAATTTCTTTAAACTATTAGAATTTGACATACACCATATTATGTGATACAATTTATCTTTACTGTTCTGACATGTTAAATCACAAACCGGCAGCATTAGTTCGACAGACACACTGTTAAGTCCATAGATAAGCTTGCAATTCATTGTCTCACCTATTTACTGGATAGATTTTCAGGCCTTAAAGGAAATTTCGACTACAAAATTCAAACAAGATAGAACACTAGATAACCGGTCCGAACGAACAACTGAAACAACAAGCTTGACACTTCATCAACAAACAAGTTGCATTGAGCATCATGATGAACTAAATGCGGACATGACAGAATATCAAATGTCTGTGGTCATCTAAATTACCTTCTTAGCCGTCGAGGATCCTGCCGAAAGCCTGGAAAAGATGCAATAATCGGGGCAGGACCACTTAACTGTGACCCAGGTCGACCATTTCTCCCTGCACCTTCAAAAGGAGGAGGTGCACCCTGCTCTCGGAACATCTGCATTGCAACTTCAGGAGGGGCGGGAACAAAAGGCCCCAAAGGACTGTAACAACAGTTGCATAAAAAATAATGAGACAAAGAAAAGCTTTAAACCATTATAGTTTCTCAACAGATCAAGGCATCAATCCCGAAAAGATCAACGTACCCAGCACCAGGAACAGGCATCAATACTGGTGGAGGAGGAATATCTGAGGCAAAAGGAGCAACATGAAGGCCTTGTCCACCGAAAGAATCATACATAGGGTCATCTCCATCCCCTCCATCTGCGCCATCTTTATCTGCTGACTGTGGATTTTCAGATCTATCAAATCTCTCACCACCATTGGCTCGGTTGTCACGCTCCCTGCGAAGGCCACGGTCATCTCTCAATCGATTTTCTAAACCCAGCCTGCGTCTCTGTGGCCTATCTCTCTGCACAATGAAAATTCAGCAATTACGGCAATAGCAATGGCAACGGCAACTGCAATTACTGCAAACGATATATAAAATTGTTCATAAAAGTTCAGTAGCATTTTGCTCTGACCAAGTTTAGTAGCAGTTCACTACCTACAATAATTCATACCAAAGTAATGACTGCAAGCAAACGTTGACGTCCTCATCCAATTTGCTTAGCTATTAGCAAGCAAAAATGCAATATGGCATAGATATATCAATACATCCAATGTTCATTGTGCACGTAATGCTTCTTTCAAAATGCAAAAAGCATTTTACACATGTATGACTTTTTTACCTTACCAACAAAATAGTCTCATGAAAAGACAACCAAACCACAATCTTCACGTATCTTCAGAATGTCTTGAATTAGTTTCAAGTAAGAGGTGTTTTTGATGTGCCTCATGTTCTTGCCAGCCCTCTCGATTACCAAACAAGTTTCTTTCAAACAAGAGGAGCCTTAAGTTGGCCTTACATCTGTATTTGTCCAATCTCTGAGAACTATAAATATGGTATCCTAGATTCCACATTTTTTTTAGAGAAAATTAGGGGGAAAAATTAAGCTGCTTAGGGTTCTTTAACGTAAATAAATTGAGTCAGGGTGCAACTTGAGCACCCTATTGCTGATCCCCAAAGAAAAAAAATTAAGCACCCCATTCCTCCAATTTTTCTCATAACATCATTCTCCGGGAGCCCCTTCAATAGCCTAATCCACAAATTCTCATTTCCTTGCTTGGAAAAATCACTTTACACCAGCAGCTAGAATGTATTTAGGATGACATGGAAAAAACTTAAAATGATAACTACCAAGATACTTCAGCAATAATTGTACATCTACCCGCATGCAGTTCTACATGCGTCCATGAGATACATGCAAGAAAGGAAGAAACAATCACGTATAAAACTAATAAGAAGCCAGCCAATAGCTGGTTAAATCCTACCATAAGGTTTTGCTGCATGACAGGAGTTCCACCAGGAGCATCTGGATCACTGCAGAGTGCAAACCATAATGAGGTCATCAATAATCATTACAGAAACACAAAATAAAGTTAAAAGGCCCTAATTAACTAACTTCACTTACTTCATGTAGTTCTGGAAATAGAGCTCTTCACGAAGTTTTGCTGTGAGCTCCATCACAAGCTCAGGATGTTTGAGTTTAAGATGCTTATGCACAAATTCAGCAGCATGAAAAAGTTTTGTGCATCCCTTGGCTCCACACCCATATTTCCACCCATACTTTTCATCCCTTATCTTCCGGACATAAGGATCTAAAACTTCGACAGCAGCTGCATCTATCTTCTCCTTAGCAGTCATCACTTCCAATGGATCTTGACCCCTTAACCTCTCTTGCCAGCGTGAGTCAAGCTTATTTTCCCAATCAGATCCATTATTTCCAGAATCAGCACTTTTTCCTTCTGCTCTAACATGACGGAGACCCTTAGCCTCACTTGTCTCAGTCATCCCATAGTAATCCAAGCCATGAATGCGCCAAAGGTAAGTAAGAAGAGTATCCAGCAAATCTGTGCCTTCCAGCCCCTTGACAGAGGTTAAACCCCTTATAATAATTACTGGGCCACTGGAACCACCATGAGATTTCTCTCTGTTTATTTTATCCTCGGGTCCACCTAAGATGTTTTCCTCAATACCTTTTTCAGAGTCAAGTTTGCGCACAAGAGCCTGTGCTTGTTCAATATCAACTTGCACTCTTCTGGGCTCAGAACTGACAGGATGAGCCTTTGGAGCAGCTGAAAGATCAGCCTCTTTAGTTTGTCCTCTTCCCTGCCGTCGTCTTTTGCCGCTTGTATCCATTTCATCATCAGAGTTTGCATCACTTGCCTGACCTGACTTACTTGTGGATGAGGGATTAGTGCCAGGACCCCTGGATAATAGCACATCAGTCATTGTCCAACATCGGCAAAGAACTAAAAGGCAAAATTTCAGAAATGAGAAGTGAAGAATTGAGATTTTACAAGTCCAATGTCCCACTCTGCAAATCAAGCAAAAAATCCTTCGCAACCCGACGTGCAAGTTCATTCCTCCTGAAAGCAGAATACAACATATAATGTCAAATAAATGGCCAGCTGATGAGTCATTAGAACACATTATCCCTAAAAATGGCTAATGAACGCTGAGACAGACCATAGCCTCTCCGACAAACAACTCATTAATCATCCAGCACCAACTAATTTTAAAGCCCATACTTTTGCTCTGGACTTATCTGAAATTAGTCCGACCGCATATTATCTGTCTGAATCGCAATCAAATATGTACAGAGAGGGGCACATAAAGCGTATCAAGAAAGCAAAGGTCAAAAAGGATAATTAAAATTGGGGAGGAGGAACAAGAAAAGATTCCGCAATTTCCTTTGGGTGTTTCAGCCAATTTAGCCAATATATACAGTGCTGTGTAAGCTCATTTTCCTCATTTGAGCTCTTCTCAGCTACACCAACATCTTCAACCGAAAAAAACTAGACCAACATCCACTTGTCTTTAATAATTTACACCTAAATTAATTTTCATCATTTATGGTGACAGATATCGCTTTGGCTTTTTTTGGAAAGGAGGGGAAGGGGGAAATAGGCAGTGGCTGTGCAAAATGAAGAAATTATTTAAATTTTCAGTACAGAGTGGGGTATTTATAAGTTTTCTCCCTTCCCATTTACTTCCTTCCCATACATGGCCATTATCTTCATCCGACAGTCTTCCTGCTGAGGATATATTCAATCCAATGTCAACTTTTCAATCAACAACTCTTCAGATCTTTTCCAAATATGCATCATTGTTTTCAAGGCGAGATTTTGTATTCTCAAAACAGGCAAGCTTAATAAGGAAAAGATCCAGTGACGGTGCGTCAACTGAAGAGTTGTCGACTGAAAAGTCAACAAGATTGACATGAGTCAATGCAATCATTTCTCTAAATACTTCAATCACATTCCAGTCTTCAAAAGTTGGCCCATCTTGGCAAGCCACTTCCACGCATAAATTTCCAGAAATTCTTTCTTTATTTTTGCCGCCACCTTCTGAAAAGTTCAACTTTCTAGATACTGCCCTTACGTATAGGGGAAAAAAAGGGGTGAAAAGATGAACTGGTGCTTCTTACCATTGTCTTCCGATCTTCTATTCTGAGAGAAACTTCTAGAGCTAATGTAAATGTGCATCACATACTAATGTATTCAAGGTGAGTAAAAGAAAATATTTAAGAGGCAGCCTAAAACCTCCTTGATTCAACCTTACGTTAAGCTGAAGTACTTTAGCTCTGAGAGTTTTCTTTCCATAGATATTTAGGCTCTTACTCAAGATAGAAAACAGAAAATAGTTTCTCATTAATTTTGCTTCATTTTCCTTCAAAATGCATGATCTCGCTCTCAAAAATATTAAGTCACCTTCTCCATCTCCATTACCCATAAATGAGACACCCCAAGAAGTATTTAGCTTTATCTTTATAAGATAGACATAATTTTTGGTGGATGCTACATTTTTCCTTTTCTAAGGTTGATTCAGACATGCCAAATCACATTTTAAAGAACCATCAGCTTTTTCAGGGACCTTTCAGACCTTATTTTCTTTTGTTTCTCTACATCATTGCAACCATTATAACTCCAATTTCCTGTTAAAATTTCCCCATGCCATTTCCAAATTTGCATTCTTTAAAGTTTCTTATTTAGGAATGCAGAACATTTAATTTCTTGATTTTTTGGTATATATCTCCACTTGCAAGTTCAAAATAGAAGAGTGCGACAAGATTAAATTTTGAAAGTTCACTAATCACCACGTTTATTTATTTACTTGGAGTTTTTTTCTCATAGCTATGTCTAATTTCCAAGCTGCCATAATATGCTGATGAGTTCTTGACTTCTTCATCCTATCTATCTCTAAATCTCAAGTTGTGAAGAGTGTCTACATTTGTATGTTCTTCAAACCTTCGCATCATTAGATTCTTCTTTTCAGTTTGTATCTTGCATTGTAGATGCTCTGAAGTATGAAGTGAAAAGGAAGTAGATAAATGGTAACATGATATGTACAAGTATGGCAGTGGAGGCCAGGAATGAGCATCTCATACACCTGCCTTGAACTTGAACATGAACAATACCAAGAAATACATAGATACTCGTACAGTGTAAGACTTCACCAGAGCATACCTTTCTATAACTGCAACTAAGTTTGTTGGATGATATTTGTCTTTCAACCTGTATGCAGTGGCTTGTTCAATTAAAGTGGTGAATGCCCCCAAAAAGAAACATTGTAAAAGAAAAGTACAAGATATACCATTCTTCATCTTTATGAGCATCGAAATATGCTCGTTTCTGAGTAGAAATGTACTCTGACTTGTATTCCTGATATCTACAAAGTCAACAGACGGGGATCACATCACTTGACCCTTCCCATTAGATAAAAGCTCAAAAAAGGGTAAACCTTGAGAAGTGAAAGTACTTCACATTACATACCTTCGCTCAGCCTCTGCTGGTAATATATCATCTTCAAGCTCCTGAATGAATTGCTTGTACGACATCATTCCTTCTCTGCATGAAAATCAGGGAACATACATCAAACTTCTGCTTCAGATAAATCCAACCTTTCTTGTGTTTACATTTGTATTAGGCTTTGAGAGGTACACTGCATCTATCCATTGATCATCTATCGTATAGAAGTACATTTGACTCTCAATGCAGAAAACGCTTCAATCTAGCATTCAAGAAATATAGAGAAAAGTTTGCACTCTCATATCTGATGATCCAGCTCCTTGTCCTATATTATTCCTTGATTGAACAAATACGAATACATATAATGGGCATCAACAGGCCTTCCTTAGAGAGAGTAAAGTTTAATTGAATAGCATAAAGAATCTAGTTGAATAAAACAAGATGACACAAAAGAACCCAATTTCAGTTCAAACAATCAATTAACAAGATCACAAGCTACCTTGGGACAGTTCCTGCAACAGAGGCATCACCATAGCCACCGCGACCAGTTTCCCACTCTGCAAAAAGCAAAAAAGCCTAAGATACTCAGCATGTAAGGTAGACAAATTCAACAGAAGCTAAAAGGGAAGATCCATCTTTATCAAATGAAGCTTAGCCATTTCTGTAAAACGTTCAAGAAATTAAAAACGAGAAACCATTCGATGCATACGACTGACCAAATTTACAGATGCATCACCAAAAGAATCTTCTTCTCATAAATAATGCAGATAAAGGAAACTTATAGTATTTGATTAGCTAAGACTTACCAAATGGACCACCCAGGTAGCCTCCAGCTCGACCCGGGTACCTACTGTGAAGCCTCTCATCTCCATACCTCCCCATCTCACGATCATATCCATAATCGTAGCCAAACCTATAACATGTCAGATTCATGTAAAAAACTGGACTCGCTGTGGAAATGACAAATTTGATCACACAAACCAATCCAAAAGGAATGAACATGACTAATGAATAGAGAGAATCGATGTGAGTGATGGTTCAGGACATGCAATTCAGTGAAAATGTCTGTACCAATATGATTCCCAGTATACTAACAGTTAGGGGAGACTAGCCTATTGTGCAGGTTATATTGTTTCAAGACTAGAAAATTAGCATGTTCTTCCCATGTTCAGCTTTCTCCCACTCTCTCTCTTGATAAAATGAAAGAACTCCTTCAATGCCATTAATGTACAGATTCTTGAGCACAAAATCGGATATCACAAAAGATAAAACTGACAACACACAACACATCTAGAAATAATTGAATCTGCAATCGCCTTATATTTCCCTCACCCGAACTCTCCCCCCAAAATTAGAAGATAACAAAAAGAAAAAGCCAGAGAGGCCTAGAGCAAATATTCCTTTCACATCTTATTTGTACTCCGCTACATTTTCAATGTGTAGAGACGAGCAATGCTAGAATACCACAACACGTATGCAAAAGTGATTTACAATCTGATGAGGCAAACGTGAGCGAGATTTAAGAAAGTGACCCGTATTCAAAGACCTACGAGAATCGAACAGTATCAATTTGCACGGCAATTTCGTATACCAGTCTCAAAATCTCTAGAACGATTTCCTCCCTAAACACAGCTTCCTCATAACCGTGATGACCACAAAAGTTAAACCTTTCTCCGAGAAAGAACCATACTGATTGATTGAGAGACTAAAACTTGAGAGACTTCACATCTCGTTCAAGTGACGAAAATCGCTCTTCGAATTTAAGCTGACAAACACCGCTCATGAAACTCCTAATCGTTCCAGAACACAACAAAAAAAAAAAACGTAAATGAAACCAGCACGCACCTTCTATCACCCGGTCCAAATCCACCTCTAGGGCTCCCCCTCCGACCCTCGTAACCGCCGTCCTCCCTCCTCGACCGCTTGTACGGCGGTGGCGGGGACCGCCTCCGGTCCCTGTACGGCGGCGGCGGGCTCGGGCTCCCTCTCCGCTTGTACCCCCGGTCCCTCTCCCGGAGCGGAGGCGGGGGAGGGGACGACTGGTTCCGATCGTAGTAATCGCCCCCGCGGCGGTTCGGGGCCGGTCCAGCTCCCTCTCGCGCGAATCCCTGTCGCGCCTCCTGGGGGCGGCAGGAGGGGGCGGCGGCGGCGGCTGCTGGGCCGGGGCCGCCGCCGCCGGCTGCTGCTGCGGCGGAGGCAGCAGCGCGGGCAGCGGGGGCGGCGGCGGGGGCAGGGGCGGCGGCGGCGGGGGGACGGGGACCGGGACTGGGACTGGGACTGGGACTCGGCGGGATCGTCGGAGGACTTGTCGTTGCCCTCGGGAGGGCCGTCGAGGGAGTCGGCCGGCGGGTTCATGACGTCGGCCATGGACGGGATCGGGGCTTCGCGGCTTCGGGTTGTGCGGAAAGCCCTAGAAGCAGCGGGGATTCTTGATGGGCGTTCGTTCGATGCGTCGCGCAGAGAGAAAGAGAGATGATGATGTGCGGCGACGGTTCGGTTTCGGGTGCTGCCTTTTGGGCTCGATTCGTCCCGGCAGCGGTTTTGTCTTTGGCTTGAGCGGGGCCTCGCGCTCGGACAACGCTTCCTCGCTCCCCGTTTAATTACCTCGATCGAGGGATTTTTGTTAACGCGTGTGGGTCGATCCCAGGATTTGTTTGTCCAAAAATGAGAGCTTGGGGAAGGCTTGAGTAAACAGTTTTTGGGAATGGAAGATCTTATGGCTTGGATGGAGAATTTTTAATTGGATTAGTTTTGATTGATCAAGCTTAATATGTCGTTATAACTGTTTAAGAGTTCTCTCGAAGAGGAATTTGAACACGAGCAGGTTCGAACCATGCAGCCATACGTACACAAATGTGAGCTAGTTAACCACAGTCGTCAATATGACTTGAATGTGGCGAATAATTGATTGATTGCTTTGAACGGATGATGAGTTTGTCTAGGGTTCTTTTCTTGACTAAATTGCTCTAGTCATCTTTTATCTTGAATTGGGTACAAAGAATAGGGAAAGATTTTCACAAATTTAAAATAGTTACCATTGGAGATTTTTTGAAGCAATAAAAGTTGAATTTTAAACTCTCCTTTTGATGAGAGGACGTTGGCTTGTACGGTCTATTTTCTTCTTTAGATAAATATGACGCATGAAAATTGATAATCAATTTAGCTCAAATGTGATCACGAAATCAATTCAATACATGACATTTTTTTTTTTATGATTACTATTATGCAATCGATAAATAAATATGCAAATTAGAATCTCATCCTTGAAAGTGAATGATTAGAAATTCATTCATATTGGAGGTAGTTTATGAAAGATGATGAACAAGTTTCATAACCAATAGTGAACACCGAGTCAGTATCGACTTAGCAATACCCCAATCTCAATTAAAGCATGTTGATGGCCGAGTGAAATGTAAAGTCAATAAATTAAAGGGTGAGTAAAATGAATTACCCCAATTAGACCGGCCGGTTATGGGCAGTTATCGAGGGCATGGGTTTGATTCTTGGTTTTATAAAATAAAAGCCGATGAACTTTGGTTTAGTTTCAAATGTGAAACTGTCTATTTGGACCAATCGAATAGATATCATTTTTTTTTTTAACTTCTTAAAAATATGTAAAAGAAACCCAATCTATTTCCCATTTCATACTTCACTAAGCATGTAAATGCACAAGAATCACACTACTTCAATTTCACTCACACACTCAAGTAAGATGATAAGAATAAACTAAAACACAATAGTTTTTTTTTTAAAAAAGGGTAAGAATATATTGAGCTTTAACCAACGAACACACGAGATCCGGCGCCACAAAACTTGTACTCGACAAGACAACAAGTTAGAGTGAGTAGAAGGGAGCCGGATGCAAAAGAAGTCCGCAAAGAGCGAAGCAACAAGCAAAGAATAGCCTAAAACAACAAGCAAAAGGAGAACTAACAGGAGGCAGAAGAAGTCCACACAGGGCCAAAAAGACCCCCGAAACCTTAGGCTGTGTCCACCAACAACAAAAGTGAAGAATCTCCGAGGAGCAAGCAACTTGCAAGGATAGCAACAAAGCAAAGTACAAGCTAGGGCCTACGGGATCGAAAGAGTCCCCAATAGAGAAGATAATCGGATCAATGCCCCGGCTACACTGCAACCTCCTATTTCTAAACATATCGTCCACACTGCTGAAAGTGATGGCCTTGTCTCTGACGACTTTGAAGAGCTGTTTCTTCACCGCTGGAATGGCCAAGGTCTCTCCTCTAAAGAAGATGTTGTTCATATGCTTCCAAATAAAATAGCAAAGAGCGTCAAAAGAGAACCGGCCAATGCACCCGTAGAAGTCTTTGCCAGCAAGCAATTGAGATTATCAGCCCACGATCTATTCCACCACGAGAGGTTGCATCTCGCAGCCTAAAAGGAGGCAAAGCCAGCAGTGATGCGACATCAAAAAAAATAAGTGGTCTATGGAATCGGGTACGTCATTACAAAAGGGGCACAGGGCACTATCTATCCTACCATAAGATAATAATAGAGCTTGGATAAGGAGCCTTCATTTGGCGGTAAGCCAAAGGTTTAGTTGGTACCTTGGAACAATGGAGTTGCTTCAAATGAATGCATGCCAGAAGACCCGGCTCTTCTTCGTTCTAGTAATCTCTCAAGCTGAAGCCACTATGAAGAGGTGAGAGGAGTTCCCCTTCCAGCTAAAACGATCTGAGTTCTAGGTAAGGTTTAGTAAGGGATCCTCCCAATAATCCAAGATCATCTTGACTGTGTCACCATGAATGGTGAACAGGTCCACCACCGTTGCCTGCCTAGTAAGGCCAAATGCATAAATGGCTACGTTTGAAAAATAGAAGTTCAAGGGACCCTTGGAGTGCTAATTATTGAACTATAGAGACACCGATCGGCCATCCCCAATCCCCCAATAGAAGGAGTTTTGAAATTTAGTCTTGAGTTGGAGGATCTTCTTCAAAGCCCATGAACAAAAAGTCGATTTTTTTTTTTTTTTGGTAAAGGTAATGATATATATTGAGCTTGAACCAACAAATATACAAGATCCAGCACTACAAAACTTGCACTCAACAAGACAAAAGCGTCTTATCGAGTGAAAGGGCGCCAGACTCAAAACACCGCAACACGGTTAACTCAAGCAAGGGCAAAACAGAGAGCCCAAGGAACAACCACGTAGGGCCGAGACAACTAACTAAAAGACAAACTAACCAAAAAGCCACGCAGGGCCAAGAAAAAACAACCCGCAAATGTAGCGAAATGCGGTTTAGGCGGGCGGCATAGGAGAGTTGAAGATAGACGGGTCAAGGCCCCAGTTCCTTTGTAATCTCCTATTTCTCGAGCAATCTTCCACGCTTTTGAAGGTTAAGGCTTTATCTTTGACAACTTTAATAAGATGTTTCTTGATAGCCGCAACCACAACCGGATGCTCTCTAAAGAGGATGTCGTTTCTATACTTCCAAATAAGATGGCACGAGCTCCAAAAGAAAAATGACCAATGGCATGATAGAAATCCTTACCTAAGAGGAATCTCATCGCCCATTGAAGATTTTCTCCCAAGTCCCATTTCTCCACGGGAGGTTGCACTGGCCGCCCAAAAGTAAGCCATGCTAGCCGTGATGCAGCAATCAAAGAAGAGGTGATTGATAGAGTCTGGAGTGACCTTGCAAAAGGCACAAACTTCATTCCCAATTCTCCCATAAGACATAAGAAAAGCTTGTGTAGGAAGTCGATCTTTAGTAATCAACCAGAGATTAAATTGGTATCTCGGAGAGATGGCCTTGTTCCATATGAAGGATGACCATAGAACCCTGTCCTTCTTTCTTCTTAAGATATGCCAAGCTGAGGCGATCGAGAATACACCAGAAGGATTATCCTTCCACAGAAATTTATCCGGGACCTCTGAGAGAACCGGAAGGGGCTGGTTCCAGGAATCTATCAATGATCTGAAGGCCTGACCGGCCGGAGAAAATAGGTCTGCAACCACTGCATACCCAAGTAACCCCGAATTAGAGATAGTCTGCTCTGAACAAATAAGATCCAGCGGACCTCTCTGATGCCAATGGTCATACCAAAGGGATGTCCCCTGGCCATCTCCAATTTTCCAGTGGAAGTTGAGGCGGAATTCGGATCTCAGGTGGAGGATCCTTTTCCAAGCCCACGAGCAGCATCTTGGCGTCTTAGCCACCCAGAAGTTGGCCTTTTTCAGAAAAGTGGAATGAATCCATTTACACCAAAGAGACTCCTTGTCCGTGAAGAGGATCCAAATATGCTTTAGCATCGACGTTTTGTTGCACTCTCGCAAACTCCGAATCCCGAGACCCCCTTCTTCCTTTGGGAGACAAATATCCTCCCAAGAAACCTTAGCTCCTCCCCTACCAAGGCTGGGCCCCTTCCATAAGAATTGCCTAATAATCTGCTCAATACGATCCAAGATTGTTATCGGAATAATGAAAACACTAGCCCAATAAGCTTGGATTGCATGGAGTACTGACCTTATGAGCTGAACTCTCCCTGCAAATGAGAGAAATCGATGGGTCCAGGATTGCACTCTAGCCAGTATGCGATCGACTAGAGCTACCCAATCCGCCTTGCCAAGCCTTGAGGAAATAATAGGCACTCCTAGATAGCGTACCGGCAGTTTTCCTTCCACAAAACCGAAGGTATCCTTGATCTGACTCCTCAATGCATCTGATCCCCCTGAAAGGAATACCTCGCTTTTGCCGTTGTTCGGCTTGAGTCCGCTCCATTCCGAGAATGTATCTAAACCATCCTTCAAAAAGAGGATGGAGGCCATATCCGCACGGCAAAAGAGGAAAACATCATCCGCAAAGAAGAGATGGGATAAACGAGTGGCCTTGCACCTCCAAGAGAAGTTGAAACTCAGTTGCTCCGCACGAGACGTGATGATCCCCGAGAACACTTCCATAACCAAGGTGAAAAGATAAGGAGACATGGGGTCACCCTGTCTAAGGCCTCGGCTACTAGGGAAAAATCCATGGAGATCCCCATTCAAAGAGATAGAAAACATAGGAGTACGAACGAATATCATGATAAGACGAATAAAGTGGTCTGGGAATCGAAAGGTATGAAGAACCAATTCAAGGAAATCCCAATCCACCGTATCATACACTTTCTGGAAGTCTACCTTTAGTGCACACTTGGGGAGATATGGCTACAGGTGAAAACCGGCGAATAGTTCCTGGGCCAGGAGAATATTATCACTGATCCGTCAACCCTTAACGAACGCATTTTGAGAAGGGCTTATGACATCCTGAAGCACTGCGGCAATGCGATTAGCTAGAACCTTGGTAATACATTTGTAGATCGTATTACAACAGGCAATGGGCCTATAATCATTTACCGAGGTGGCATTAGGAATCTTAGGGATCAATACAAGGATGGTGGAATTAATCTCCCTTAACAGTCTCCCCGTAACAAAAAAATCTTTAACTGCTTCAACTGTCAGAGGCCCAACAAGATTCCAGTTACTCTTGAAGAATTCAACACCAAACCCATCCGGCCCTGGGGCCTTTCCACGCGCTAGCGAGAAAATAGTGTCCTTTATTTCCGTCTCCGAAAAGGGGCGGCCAAGAGAAGCGATTTGATCCTCTGAGAGAGGACGCCGAATGGCTTGCTGGAGGTCTCCCATAGACGGTCCAATAGGAGGCGTTCGTGATGCAAACAACTCCTTAAAGTGAGTGACAAAAGTATCCTGAACAAGGCTCGGCTCGGAGACAAGGATGCCATTCCTATCTAAAATCGATATAATCATATTCCTCAATTGCCTTGTAGTCACAGAGTGATGGAAGTACTTAGTGTTTTTATCACCCTTCTCGAGCCATTGGATCCTGGATTTCTGCCTGAAGAAGGCCTCCTCCTGACTCCTCAACTCAACGAATGTCCTACGATGACCTCTCTCTAGCTCCGCCAAGAGGACATTGGTCTGGTTATGCTGAAGGTCCACTTGAGCTAATTTAAGAGCTTCTCTGGATTGAGCAACCCTCTCGGACAGGTTAGAGAAAGAGTCTCTATTCAGTTGCTTCAAACGCCCCTTGAGCACTTTCAATTTGGTAACCGGATCGAAGATAGGTACTCCATCACCCGGGGCCTCCCACACACGAGTGAGAATATCCGAAAAGAAGGGTGTTCCATCCGGAAGTCAAAGAATTTAAAGGGCTTTCTTCGAAGAACTGGCTGGATCACCTTAACCACCATAGGAGAGTGGTCAGAAATACCATATGGTAAAAAGGAGGCTTCTGAGTAAGAGAAATGCAAGCTCCAAAAAGCGTTAACTAGGACCCGATCAATCTTCCTCGCTTTACGATTAGCTCCTGAAGAGGTCGACCAAGTAAATCTAAGTCCAACATATCTCAAATCCTCAAGCTCTGCCTGACGGAGACATTGATTAAATTCATCAAAAGAGGGTGGCCAAGCATTAGTACCCCCTAGCCTGTCAGACGGGTATCTTAGGGCATTGAAGTCACCCGCCACCATCCATGGTAGGTCGAAAATACAAGAACTCATCCTGATCAAGTCCACCCATAGAGGCCTTCGAGAAACAAAAGAATTCTTAGCATAGACGACCGAAATACAACAACAAGAACCGGTTGAAAATAGTTTGACTCTTCCATGAATAACCTGATCATTGGAGGATATCACCTCAAAGCCGACCAATGACGGGTCCCAACTTATCCACACCCTGCCCCTCGGAGAAGAATCATAGTTGGCAATCCACGTCCATCCCGGTAAAAGACTCGACGACAGAGGGCCAAAAAGATAATCCGGGACCTTAGTTTCCAATAACCCAACTAGGCACAAGCCACTAGAGAGAGCCCATCTACGGACCTCGGCTCTCCTCAACGGATCTAGTAGTCCTCTAATATTCCAATAGCCGAAATACATCTAAAACTATGTACAATCTACTATAAGCAACAAAGAGCGAAGGGCAGCAAGGCCTACCTCGGTTTCTGAAGCTTGCGGCGCAAAACTCTAGACTTCTCAACAGTCTCCATCGACTCCAGGTTATGGGCTAAAGCCAAAAAGTCGATTTTTTTGCCACCCAAAAATTCGATCATTTTAAAAAGGTTGAGTGAACCTAATTTGCACCATAATGATTCATTGTTCGAAAACAGAAGCCAAATATGTTTTAGCATGGTGGCCTTGTTGTACTTGCGAAGTCTACCAATAGTAATACCCCCATCCTCTTTTGGGCAATAGAAATTCTCTTAGGACACCTTTGCACCCCCTTCCCAACTTTGGGCCTTTCCAAAGAAATTACCTGAGGATTTGTTCAATTTGATCCAAAACAGTCATAGGTAACATGAAGACACTAGCCCGGTATGCTCGGATGGCATGAAGGACTGACTTGATCAATTGCAATCGCCCGGCAAAGGATAGGAATTGATGAGTCCAAGATTGTGCTCTCGCTGTGATGCGGTTGACTAGAACGCAATAATCCGCGCTGGTGATTCTAGAAGTGATGATGGGGACCTCGAGGTAACGAACTGGTAGGCTCCCTTCATGAAAACCAAGGGCAATGAAAATTTGGTTCCTCAAGGAAGGAGATCCTCTTGCAAGATAAATCTCATTATTAGCCAAGTCAAATGATTAGGAAATCCAAAGGCCAGAAGGGTAGTCTCAAGGAAATCCCAGTCGACTTTGTCATAAGCTTTCCCGAAGTCCACTTTGACTACGCACTTAGGAGAGTAGGGGTGGAGGTGAAAGCCTGAGAATAATTCCTATGCTAGAAGGATATTATCCTTGATCCACCGGCCTTTAACAAAAGCACTTTGACAATGCCTAATGACATCTCGAAGAACTAATGCAATTCGATTGGCCATAACTTTGATGATGCACTTGAAGATGGTATTGCAACAAACGATTAGCATATAGTCATTCATAGAAGTCGCATTCGGGCTTTTTGGTACTAAGGCCAAAATGGTGTTGTTAATCTCTCTTAAAAGCCTACTCAAGACGAAGAAATCTTTCACCGCCGTCGTAACCAATTGATTAACTGTCTCTTAATTATGCTTAAAGAATTCTGCTATGACATGAGCTTTGCCTCTAGCAAAGGAAAAAAGGGTGTCTCGAATCTCTAAGTTAGAAATAGGTCGATTAAGAAAGTTAACATGGTCAACACTGAGGGGAAACCAGATAACCTCTTGGATCGCCTGAACCAAGGGTCGTCGGTGCACTATCCGCAGGGAGAAGAGATATTGAAAGTGCCTTATAAAATGCTAGTGAACAAGCTCATGCTTAGTGATTTGGATGCTCGAAGTATCCATGATAGAGATGATTCTATTTATCAGCTGTCTCTTATTGACATAATGGTAGAAGAATTTAGAGTTGCAGTCGCCCTCCTTAAGCCATTTAATTCTGGACTTTCACATGAAAAAATGATTCTTCTTTATAGCGTAGGTCCAAGAAGGTTCGTTGTCTCCAAATCTGCAAGGGCAACAGAATTCGGGTCTTGTTGAAGGCCAAGCTAAGTAGTCTGCAGTGTAGCCCTTGCTTCAGAAGTCCTAACGGATATATTAGAGTAGGATTATTTGTTGAGGGCCTAAAGACGCATTTTGAGTGATTTGAGCTTGCATACCAATCTATACATGACTACTCCCTCACCCGGCTCCTCCCAAGCTCGGCTGATAATTGAATTGAAGTCCGGATGATCCATCCAAAAGTCAAAAAACTTGAGGGGTTTTCTTCGAGCCGCCGACGATGGAGGAGTAGCTTGGGCACATTGCATAGGTTTGTCTGATCTGGTTTTTGGTTTGGAGAGCTTCGCAATTATGACCAAAGTAGCCACACCCGCCGCACTCCACTGGCCTCCACTTATACTCGATAGCTACTGAGCGTACTACTTCCTCCAAGACAACGTCTACCGAGTCACACCTTGGCTAGCCTGCATGGAGTTCCACACATGCCCTAGCAAAGGAGATCATCTTCTTTTGCTCCGTTCACTCATCAACATGTAGTGGTTTCCCCACAACACTTGTAATAGCACCAATGGAGTGTGCCGACCAAAGGTCGAATGAGAGATTCTTCAACATAATCCAAATGGGGATCGAGTCTTGCTTTTCCTTTTTTAACTCCATGAGGGGCCTCCATTGCTTCAAAATAAGGGGCACCTTTGCAATCGTAAGGGAGCCATTTTCAAGGATTTTCCTTCGGAAAGTAGGATCTGAGACATGGAAATAGAAAAATCCTAGGTCATCTGCCAAAACTTCAGCAAATTTGATGCCCCAAGCATACTTCAAGGATTCATCCGTAAGCTTGAATAGCAACATTCTCCCTATGCAGTAATCAACGAGGTACTTGTTCCACAAGGGATTTGAAACCTCCAAGGCCGCCTCCGAGAAATGGATGATCGGCTTGTTGTCTACCAAGGTAGGTAGAACGTAGGATAGATCATATCCCTTTGTAATAAGGTGAGTCACACTTGCCCACGAGCAAGTAGGAGTTACTTGCGAATCGTCTAATCGCTGAGCAAGAGGCTGTGGCTTTTTAGAGGAGGACCAAGCGCGGCTTCAGCCTTGCGAGTAGCCTGTGTGGGCTAGTAACTTCAGAGGTTCTTTATGATTATCTCTCGATATAATAGGGGGCTTGAATGAAGCATCTTGACTAGAAAGCACTAGAGGAAGTGCCCGAGAGGAGGGGCTACGACCCCTTAAGGTTCTAGCAATTTACTAAGCCTCTTAGGGAAGTCCAAATGCAACAGAAATGACAAAGGCCATTTCACAAACATCTGGTGTGCGGTCCTCTCACAATAAAAAAAAAAAAAAAGCTATTTGAATGAGGGAAACTTACTAAGCACAGCTTCAATAGCACAATGCGGGATATAAGATAAGATAATTTAGCATTGAATCAGCCTAGCAAGAATCAACAGCCACAACAGAATCCGAAAATCACAACAGTAAGATCCGAGGAGCTAAAATGGTGAGATTTGAACTACTAGGCCACCTGATGGGAAATGGCTTGATGGGGATGTTTAAGGAGGCAAGGCAACTTATGCCTCCAAAGATGAGCTCAAACCAACTGCTATAACCACCATAGTAACCAAAACACCAGTCAGACGGACCAAAGTCGCGAGCACGCTTAGGGTAGGGGAGAACTCGACTTGTAGACCAACCCATTAGAATTTATTTAGTGGAGATCAAGAGGAAGGTCAGGGGAACCTATTCTCCAAATTTTAGCCCAAACCGATGGCTAGAACTTCGAAAACAAACACAAAATTATTTTGGATTAATAGTGCCATATTTCGCCTAGTAGAGATGATCCGATAAATAGTAACCCTACGTGGAGAAAATGGCAAAACTACTAAAACACGATAGTTGTTACTCATTCCAACCAAAATTTTGCCACATAATAAAGGATGTTTTAGAAGGCAAGGCAACATATGCCTCCAAAGATGAGCTCAAATCAACCACTAGAACCACCACAACAACCGAAACACTAGTCATACAGACCAAAGTCGCGCACACGCCTAGGGTAAGAGAGAACTCAACTTGTAAACCAACCCATTGGAATTCCTTCGGTGGAGATCAAGAGGAAGGTCAGGGGGACCTGTCCTCCAAATTTCAGCCCAAACCGATAGTTAGAACTCCGGGAATAAACATAAGACTATTCTAGATGAACAATGCTAGATTTCGCCCAGTAGAGAGGACCCAATGAACATTACCGCGCGAGGAGAAAATGACAAAGTTACTAAAACACAATAATTGTTATTCATTCCAACCAAAATTTTGCTACCTAATAGGGGGATGTTTAAGGAGGTAAAGCAACCTATGCCTCCAAAAATGAGCCCAAACCAACCATTGGAACCACCACAGCAACCAAAACACGAGTCAGACGGACCAAAAGTGGCGCGCACGCCTAGGGTAGGAGAGAACTCAACTTGTAGACCAACTCACTAGAATTCCTTCGGTGGAGATCAAGAGGAAGGTTAGGGGGGCATGTCTTCCAAATTTCAGCTCAATCCGATGGCTAAAACTTCGGGAACAAACACAATAACTTAGCTACTAAAAGACTATAGTTGTTACTCATCCCAACCAAAATTTTGTCACATGATGGGAGATTTTTAAAGAGACAAGACGACCTATGCCTACAAAAGTGAGCTCAAACCAATCGCTAGAACCACCACAGCAACCAAAACACGAGTCAGGCGGACCAAAGTCGCGCACATGCCTTGGGTAGGAGAGAATTCGACTTGTAGACCAACTATGATGCCCAAATTCTTTGTTTTGGTTTTTGTTAGTTAAATTGAGCATTTTTTTAGACTAAATTAAAAAAAAATTACAACCATAACTCACTTTGTACATGGTGGAAGGGAGGATTATTGTGAGAGGAAATTTTTTTTTCCTCTTCCACGTAGCATGGAATGCTACACGCATTTTATTCTATTTTTCTTTTCTTTTTCACTCTCTCTCTTTCCTTTTGGGGGGAATTGCATTTTCAGTCCCGAAGAACCCACCCTCACCTATGTTCTCTCTCCCTCTCTGTACCAATACACCCACTTCTTTTCTTCCATGTTCTCACTTCGTTTCACCAAAACCCGACCCAATTTCCATCCCTCATAGCCTAGTGCCTCCGTTCAGCAATGGAGTCATCGTTGCCTCGTCCCATTCAGAGCTTCTCCCGCCAGTCATGAAGACCCAACTTGCCCGATGCTTCCTCCCTCTTCTATTGATGAAAAATCCAGGCAAGTGCGGCTGTAATTAATGTCTTGAGTTCACGAAATGGCTGTGCCTAGCCATGCATGTAAAAATATGGGTAGATTACGAGATTGTGTGCGAGAAATTTGGGAATCAAAACTCGGTTTGAGAGTTGGAATGTGAGCGACTCAAGTTCAATTCCTTTTGCACTAGATTAAGGAAATCCTTTGGTTATTGGGCGAGGTGCCGTCGCATGTTATCCAGTGGGTCTTCCTCTCCTTCGGTTCTGTTTTGGTTCATCTTCACCAATGATGTGCTTTTTGTAAGTTGCTTGTCAGATAAATGGCCAGCATAAGTTTAGAAACTTTACAAGCAATCTGTGATACATTGTTTTGCTTGGTAAAAGGCTATGCGTATTGTGAATATTTGCTTTGTACCGAGTCGTGGAATATTTCTTTATAAGTAAAGATCTACTGTGATTATTTTTAGATGATGTGGAAATGTCTTAAGGTGTTGTAAAAGAGATTGGTAGAGAAATTTACGGTTTGGTTGAGTTAGAAACGAAGAAAACGGTATGAGATGTTTATGTTCTAGAGATATATAGATGGAAAGCTTTTTATTTTGTGTCACATTGATTTCTAATCATAAAGAAAAGGAAAAGAACTATTTTACTTAAGAGAGCATTCATTAGATTGAGTTTGAATTTTAGTTATAGTTATATGAATGCAAAAACGTGTAAGTAGAAGCAATTCTCTTTGAAACAGTAAGTTGTCTTGTAGAAAACAATAAGATCTTCGATGAATTTTCTGTAATTATCTAGATAGAATTGGATTTCAGACCCTTAGTAAAAGTTGTATGACACATCCTTAGAAATAACATATTAAAATTTGAGAACAAATGAACAAGGTTTGGCTAGTGAAACATTTTTCTTCTCGTAGATACCAAATTTGGAAGTTCTTTGTAGGATTTTAGAAAAAAGACAGAAATTATTTCTTTTAGTACATTGAGATATAGATTTAGGTTTCTTCATGGAAAATATTAATTTATATCTCTTCTATAACATACTAAAATTTCGTAATATTCCGTTAATGTTAGATATACTTTCTGTGTCTGTGATCGAAACTGTTCATTTTAGTCCACAGACTGCTTTGATCCAAGAATATGCAATAGTTGTTGTGTCTCTTGTACTTGATTCTCATGACACACATGAAGTTGTTGGCGCTGCAACAAGACAGAATTATAAATGTGTGGTTGGCTAAAGAGCCAATGTGAGACCTCGAATGTCAGGATGCCTGGAGAGGGGTGACGAAGAGTAGCGGTATTCTCTCTAGAGGTCTAAGAGGGGTTGAATAGCTTCTTAGGGGATCTCGTGATGCTAGGTTGGGTGCGAGGGGGTGTCATCTCCCCTTGAGTGATCATGGATCTCATGATGCCAGGTTGGGTGCGAGGGGTTCAGGGTGAAGTGTCATCTCCCCCTCGGTAATTGTTGTAGCTAGATTTCTACGGATTTAGCAAATTGATGAGTTGTTTACCTATTTGTCTTATTATTGGCCAAATCCAAGTTAGAACTAACTGTCCACTTGCTGAGTTTGATTTTAAAAACTCACACTTATGTATTATGTTTTTTCTTCAGACTAGAAGATGTCTTCTACACCACATGTTGCCATGACGACCATCTTATATGGTGCCCTCGCCGATTTTGTATGGCGGCAAGAGGAATTCCATGACCGACACTTCTAGGGTGTAGTCTTCGTCAAATGCATATCCCGTTTGACGGTAGACATGGGGGCACCTACAGGGTCGGCATACATGGCCTTCGGAGCCCGCTACACGCACGTGGATGGTCGATTGGTAAGACCCTTGGCGCTGTATGACGACAGACCGGGCCATGGTTGTGATAGCCCAATTTTCCAATTTTAATTTCAATAAATTTAGACGGGCATTTTGTTGGCACCATATAGTTCATTTCCTTGAGTCGGCCACTCATGTGAAAACTAGTCTATCAGGTGAAGCCGTTAAGAAATTCTAATGCATAAGACTCGAGAATTTGATTAGGAAGCGACCTTTCGACCGAGATAATCTGCAAGGATCATTACGGCACAAATAAAAATCAATTAGAGATCAGAAATAGGTTGGCTCGATAAAGGCATGCAATCAGGTGTGGGTGATTCCGCCGGATCGCATAATTCTTGCCGACCGACACTAGGCCGACTTTTCTATCGATTGGGTACCCTGTGCCCGTATTTGAAACCTTGAGATTACCCCGACAACCGGAAGTTGCCAATGCGTCAAAGATGTACGTTGTGGCTTGAATTGATCAACCGCAAGTCAATTGCACAAAAATTTCTAAAAGCTGCTCAGTAGATTCGAATGCGCTAGTATTGTGCCAAAGTGAAATTAATCGTGAAATTGAGATCGAATTCTGAAATTGGAAGTCATGGTGTGTCACAAATCTTATTAGGAACATTGGATTAATTTATGGACTTTAATTTGGGTTCAATTGGAAAAGAATTGATGAGAATTGAAGAAATTGGATTGTACAAGAATTGGACCACGGCGGAAAATGAAATTGAACCTATTGGACTAAAGTTCTAGAAGGTTGGAGTGAGTGGATGGTGACATCACAAATGATGACATAAAAGAGGCAAGATTGGCTAGGGTGGTGACAAGTGGAAGGTGAGGATGAGGCCTTGGAAAGGTGGGATGTCACTTCCCCCTTGTCTTCATCATCTTCAAGCTTGTGAGGAGAGAGATTGGGAGGGAAAAAGCAAGAAGCAAACCAACGGATTCGCCCAAGTCGAGCTACTCGTCCGCCTTCGCTCGCTCGATCGCCGCCGCTTGTCGTTCGTTGCCGAAGCTCGCCGTCGCTGCTCGCCCACGTGCGACCACCCGCTGTCCCTTGTGCGAGCCGCCTTGTCCCCATCCACCGAGCCTCCCGCGTCATCGTCTCTCCAAGCCAGTAGCTGTTCGACGTCGCCACGCCTCGCCAAAGCGTCCGTCGCCGTCGTTCTTCCGACCAAGCCACCGCCGGTTGTTGCTCGAGCTGCCGCCGGTCTTCCTCCGCCGTTCCTCCGCCCGTTCAACCGTCGTTCCATCCCCCTCCGAGCTTGGTTAGTTGTTGGAAAACCCAGCAAGAATCAGCCCCTTCCAAGCTCGATTTGGCCTCCTATTAGTTCTCATTTGGTGTTGATCCGTGTAGGTTTGTCGTTGATGTCGTCGTACTCTTCGCTGGAGACTCGTCGGAAAGCGATTCCGGTGAGTTTAACTCACTAAACCCTGACTAGTGGGTTAATCATGCCTTAAGTGCGTTTAGTTTAGGTTGATTGGAATTAGGTTGTTAGATTAGTTTATTTAAATATGGATTAGATTAAGTTGTTTAATTAAAGTAAAGCATGTTTAGTTTAAGGGTTAAGTAGGTTTATTTTAAAATAAGCCTTGATGTGACTTAAAGGAATTTATTTATGATTTAAATAAATTTTTCGAAATTGTTGGATTATTTAATAATAAATTATATTCCGAAAATCATTAAAATATTATTTATAAAAAAACTCGAAAAATTATTTTTGACCATAATTGCTCAGAATTTCGTGCCGATCGTCGCGGTATATTTAGAATTTGAAATTGATGAATGGTTAATGCAAATTGAGCATTAATTGAGGAAAATATGGATTTTATTTAGAAAATCTCAAATGTCGGGTTTGATATCGAAATTTGATTTTTATAGATTAATTTGTAATTGGAGTATGTGAATGATGTGTGAAGTGCTTTAAGTTGATTATGAGTTATGGTATGATAATTGTGATGAATTGTTTTGAACTATTAAATTGGATTTGCCCCTATATGGGATGCCCCGTACAACGGATGCGGGTCACAGTTGATTCTGGGCCCATGCTCCTTCGGGAACGCAGTCGATGTACTGATGAAGCCGCGCTCTAAGGGGGAAGGCGATGCTTGACTATATGTCAGTAGATAACCGAACTGCGAGTAGGTTATGCCCTTGTGTGGCACTAATGAATGATGATTTGAAACACTTGCTGTGAATGCGAAATTAAATGAAATGGATTGTGTTCCGATGGTTCACGTGTTTATTATAACTTGTACTTGAGTGCTATGAATTGTACTAATCTGCAGGAAGGCAAGAAGGCGAGGCAAGTCTTCTGTACTGTGTGGCTAGACCACTTTGGGGCGTATTTTCTTTCTAATAGGGGTTTAGGAGGGGTGAACTTGCTGAGACAAAGTCTCATCCCGGTTTGGGGAAAATATTACAGGACCGTAGATGGCGAGACCCCCGGAGATGAGGGCCTACCGACGGAGATTGACTAGACGACAGAAAGTGCTCCTGACCCTGGGAGTCTTTGGGTCTATCAGTTGGTTAGGACCCTCATATGAGTCCAGGTGAACGTGCATGACAGAGTACCGTACATGTTTAGGGCTTGGTTTCGTTCCGGAGTCGATGGTGTTAGGGTTGGCCCTCTGGATAGCATGGATATTCCGCTGGCTGTGATGAACACCATTTTGGTTGAAGGCGTGGTGGATCTTCCTAGCGGTGGAGTGATCAACGCCTTACCCCCGGCCTCTTGGGTGACAGATCCTGAGGATGTGGGATCGTCGAACGGGGTTGACCAGTAGTCCTAGGACTGTTGATTTTCTTTTTGGCGGACCGATCCATATTATGTAGGCTAATCCCTTTTTGATGCACATAAACTCTGACCCATTTTTGGTACATAGTCTCCAGATCCTGTTGGTGTATGTAAGCCTTGGATTGATGATGATGTATGAAATTATGTTTGTTTGATTTTGAATTGATTTTCCTATCGTCCTATCCCGTACGTTTTTGTTAGGGGTTTCTTAGCATGTTCCGCATGCGCATAATAATTATATAAAAATTGGGGTCGGCGACACTACCTGAGAATGTCTCATTTACATGACCATGGCGGGTTGTTTCACGTGTCTCGGGTTTAGGGCGTGACAACCCCGTTTAAGTGGTATCAGAGCATGGTTCATGTATGAAGTGATAAGGTGCGTGGGAGTCATGGGATAGTCAGTAGGATGGGCTTTTATTATATTGATGCCAGTGATTATTAGTTGTTTGTTAACTTGTTCTGAGGTCACTTAGATTCTAATGTTATATTGGAATTTGCAAATAGGCATCTATATTAAGCCTGTAACATGAGTGACCGAGTGCCGAGAGCTACTAGGAAGAGAGTAGTAGGCCTCGTGTTTCGGGGTGGGCCGTCGATGAGAGTTGGTGCTCAAGGTGCCTTGGGAAGAGCGCAGGCTGAGGTCAGTGCGAATGGTGCAGCATCGCCTCTAGAGGATACAGTAGCCCCTGAGGATCCGAGGTTTGTTGGAATCATGCAGATGCTTGAGATGATGGGTGACAGGCTAGACCAGCAGGCCGTCGCTTCAGCCGCCACTATCGCCACTGCCACCAATGCTGTTAATGTCGCCAATGCTGCCGCCGCCGCTAATGCCGCCGCTGCTACCGCCGCCGCATCGGTTCCTGAGCCAGAAGAGGAACTTGAGAAAATTTCACCTAAGGATGTGGCCGCTGGGAGGCCTAGACAGAAGCTGGTACAGCATTTTCTGAGGTTGAATCCGCTAACGTTCACGGGAGCGGGAGATCCTGAAGCTGCAGCACTATGGGTTCAGGAGCTAGAGAATGCCTTTGAGCTACTGATGTGCACTGAAGCAGAGAAGGTTGTGCTGGCAGCCTATCAGTTGAGGGGGACCGCAGCCACCTGGTGGAAGACTAATAAAGGGATAGTGTTTCCTTAGGCTGTAGCTCCAGAGTGGAATGCGTTTCTAGGGGCCTTCAATGAGAAGCATTTTTCTGATTGTGCTAGAGAGTTGAAGATGGCGGAGTTCCAGCGCCTTCGTCAAGGTACAATGACAGTTGATCAGTATGAAGCGAAATTCGCTGAGCTGTCGTAGTATGCCCCGGAGTTGATTCAGAAACCGGCAGACCGAGCTCGAAGGTTTAGAGATGGCCTCTGGCCAGAGGTGAGGAGCTTTGTGGTACTATTGGATTTGAAGGAGTACAAGGACCTATATAAGTGGGCCCAGCTGATTGAGAAAGACCAGAATAAGATGGCTGCCCCATTTGGGTCGCGATTTAATTCGAGCAGAGAAGGTAATCGGTTTGGGAATATGCCGATGTCTAGAGGAAGATATCATGTTCCACTCAACAGGAAGGGTGGGATAGGGAAGCCATCACCGAACCATCATAGAGTGTGTCGTTCTTGTGGAAGACGACACGATACTGGCCCGTGTCTCTCTAGGACAGGTGCCTGTTATGAGTATGGCTAGCAGGGTCACATATCCAGGAATTGCCCCAGGAACCAGATGGGACAACGCCAGTTGCCGCCGCCGTCACCGTTGGGTCAAAACAGAGGGGTCACGCCGCAGATCATGCCGCAAGGGGGATTGAACCAACCTCCAGCTCAGGGAAGGACTTATGCGATCACCAGAGGACAGGCAGAGGATGCGCCTAATGTGATCACCGGTATGGTCTCGATGAACGACCAACCTGCTTATGCTTTATTTGATCCTGGAGCTTCTCTTTCATTTATAGCTGAAAGATATGTTGAGATAGTAGAATTAATTTCTGAGTTGTTGGAGTCTGTGATTAGCATATCCATGCTATTGAAAGATAAGGTGTTAGCTACAGTGGGTTGTCTTGGTTGCAAGTTAGTGATTGGTGGGCGAGAGGGGAGGATAGACTTGATAGTCCTAGCCATGTTTGATTTTGATGTGATAATTGGTATGGACTAGCTCACCAAGCAACGAGCTAAAATGGACTGTTATCGTAAGGCAATTCAGTTTAACTCGTTAGGAGGTGAGAGCTTCGAATTTATTGGGAGTCGATGAGGACCCTCGGTTTCCTTAATTTCGTCGTTCGAAGCAACTCGCTTGCTAGATGAGGGTTGCCAAGGTTACCTAGCGACTGTCGTAGATACGACATGGAGGAGTTAAAGATTGAAGATATTGTAGTGGTACAAGAGTTCCCAGACGTGTTTCTGAAAGAGTTACCTGGTTTGCCACCAGAAAGAGAGATAGAGTTTGTGATCGAATTGGCCCCTGGGATAGAACCGATCTCTAAAGCTCCTTATCGGATAGCCTTATCAAAACTTAAGGAACTGAAGGTGCAGATGCAAGAGTTGTTAGATAAAGGATTTATTCGTCCTAGTGCATCACCTTGGGGAGCGCCAGTTCTGTTCGTAAAGAAGAATAATGGTTCCTTACGTTTGTGCATCGACTATCGTCAACTCAATCAGGTAACGATTAAGAACAAGTATCCATTGCCGAGGATCAATGACTTGTTTGATTAGCTTCAGGGAGCGTCGATATTTTCTAAGATCGACTTGAGGACAGGGTATCATTAGTTGAGGATCAAGAAGGAAGACATACCTAAGTCGGCGTTTCGCACCCGATACGGCCATTATGAATTTACGGTGATGCCGTTTGGGTTGACAAATGCCCCAACTGCTTTCATGGATCTAATGAATCAAGTGTTCAGAGAGTACTTAGATCAGTTTGTAATTGTTTTCATCGATGACATCCTGGTGTAGTCAAGGAGTACTAAGGATCATGAAAGGCACTTAAGGATAGTGCTTCAGACTTTAAGAGATCACGAGCTATACGCCAAGTTTAGTAAGTGCGAGTTTTGGCTAACTCGTGTGGCTTTACTAGGTCATGTCATCTCCGGAGAAGGAATCTCAGTTGACCCAGCAAAGATTGAGGCAATGATCAACTGGCCGAGACCGACGATAGTGACAGAAATCAAAAGTTTTCTGGGTTTAGCAGGGTATTATAGACGGTTTGTAGAAGGGCTTTCAAGGTTAGCATCGCCGATGACGAGACTTCTGAAGAAAGAAGAAAAATTTGTGTAGACGGATAAGTGCGAGAGTAGTTTCCAAGAGCTTAAGCATAAGCTAACTACCGCACCTGTGATTATTATTCCATCCGGTCCAAGAGGGTTTGAAATCTACAGTGATGCGTCGTTCAAAGGATTGGGTTGCGTATTGATGCAGCATGGTAGGGTTGTTGCATATGCGTCTTGTCAGTTGAGACCTCACGAGTTGAATTATTCGACGCATGACTTGGAGCTTGCGGCAATCATCTTTGCTCTGAAGATTTGGAGGCATTACTTGTGCGGAGAAAGATTTCAGATCTTCACTGACCATCAGAGTCTCAAGTACTTATTCTCTTAGAAGGAGTTGAATATGAGGTAGCGTCGATGGATGGAGCTCCTAAAGGACTACGATTGTGAGATTTTGTATCACCCGGGAAAGGCAAATAAGGTCGTTGATGCACTGAGTAGGAAGTCTTTAGTTGCTCAGATGGTACTCAAGGAATGGGGTCTAATCGAAAGAGCGTGAGATTCAGATTTCAAGTTTGAGGTAGGCCACCTTTCGAATCTTGTCGCTACCATTATAATTGAGTCGGAAGTGCAAGTCAGAATCAGAACGCTTCAGCAGACGGATCTAGATGTTCAGAAGATCTTGCAAGAGGATGCAGAGAAAAGGAATGCTGACTTTCAAATTTTTGATGATGGAACATTGAGGTTCCAAGGACGATTGGTTGTACCTGACGATGTGAAGCTTAGAGAAGAGATTCTATCTGAAGCACATCGTAGCAGTTACAGCATTCATCCTGGTAGTATCAAGATGTATCAGAATCTGCGTCAACACTTTTGGTGGCGTGGCATGAAGACGGACATCGCCAAGCACGTCGCCAAGTGTTTGACGTTTCAGCAAGTGAAAGCTCAGCATTGCAAACCGGAAGGACTTCTGCAACCCCTCGAGATCCCAGAATGGAAATGAGAGCATATCACAATGGACTTCGTGACGGGACTACCGAGGAGCCAGAGAGGGAATGATTCAATTTAGGTAATAGTCGACAGCTTGACAAAGTCGGCTCACTTCATTGCAGTTCGAAGGGATTTGAATTTGGATAGACTTGCAGAGTTATATGTACGTCAGATAGTTCGTATGCATGGAGTGCCTGCCACAATTACTTCAGACAGAGACCCAAGGTTCACCGCCGCTTTTAAGAAGAGCTTGCAATCTGCTTTAGGAACGAAGCTGCAGTATAGTACGGCCTACCACCCGCAGACTGATGGCCAGTCTGAGAGGACAATCCAGACCTTTGAGGACATGCTGCGAGCTTGCATCTTGGACTTCAAAGGAAGCTGTGAGGAACAGCTTCATCTAGTCGAGTTTGCATACAACAACAGTTATCAGCAGAGTATTCAGATGGCTCCTTTTGAAGCATTGTATGGCAGAGCGTGCAGAACGTCAGTGTGTTGGGATGAAGTTGGGGAAAGAAAGATCACCGGCCCAGAGTTGGTTCAGTAGTCAGTGGAGGCAGTTGCAGTTATTAGAAACAGATTAAAGACCGCTCAGAGCCGTCAGAAAAGTTATGCCGATAAACGTCGAAAGCCATTGGAGTTCCAAGTTGGTGAGCACGTCTTTCTGAAGGTGTCACCGACGAGAGGTACTTCCCGCTTCGGCAAAAAGGGGAAACTGAGTCCGAGGTACGTAGGTCCCTTTGAGATTTTGGAAAGAATAGGGACTCTGGCATATTGTCTTGCACTACCGCCAAGGTTGACACAAGTGCATAACGTCTTTCACGTGTCGATGTTAAAGAAGCATGAACCTGATCCGGCACACGTCCTAAATTTTGAGAAATTAGACGTGGATGACAGAGTGTCATATGTTGAAAGCCCGGTTCAGATAGTGGATCGCAAGGAGCAGGTTTTGCGCACCAAGACCATTCCGTTGGTCAAAGTGGTCTAGCAACACCACAGTACCGAAAGAGCAACTTGGGAAACTGAAGATTCGATGAGAGAATTGTACCCTTACCTTTTTGATTCAGATGTGTAATGATTTAAATTTCGAGGACGAAATTTTTATAAGAGGGGGAGAATTGTGACAGCCCGATTTTCCAATTTTAATTTCAATAAATTTATACGGGCATTTCATTGGCACGCATATAGTTCATTTCCTTGAGTCGGCCACTCATGTGAAAACTAGTCTATCCGGTGAAGCCGTTAAGAAATTCCAATGCATAAGACTCGAGAATTTGATCAAGAAGCGACTTTTCGACCAAGATAATCTGCAAGGGTCATTACGGCACAAATAAAAATCAATTAGAGATCAGACATAGATTGGCTCGACAGAGGCATGTAATCAGGTGTGGGTGATTCCGCCGGATCGCATAATTCTTGCCAACCGACACTGGGCCGACTTTTCTATCGATTGGGTACCCTGTGCCCGTATTTAAAACCTTAAGATTACCCCGACAATCGGAAGTTGCCAATGTGTCAAAGATGTATGTTGTGGCTTGAATTGATCAACCGCAAGTCAATTGCACAAAAATTTCTAAAAGCTGTTCGGTAGATTAGAATGCGCTAGTATTGTGCAAAAGTGAAATTAACTATGAAATTAAGATCGAATTCTGAAATTAGAAGTTATGGTGTGTCACAAATCTTATTAAGAACATTTGATTAATTTATGGACTTTAATTTGGGTTCAATTGGAAAAGAATTAATGAGAATTGAAGAAATTGGATTGTACAAGAATTGGACCCTATGGAAAATGAAATTGAACCTATTGGACTAAAGTTCGGAAGGTTGGAGTGAGTGGATGGTGACATCACAAATGATGTCACTTCCACCTTGTCTCCATCATCTTCAAGCTTGTGAGGAGAGAGATTGGGAGGGAAAAAGCAAGAAGCAAACCAGCGGATCCGCCCAAGTCGAGCTGCTCGTCTGCCTTTGCCCGTTTGATCGCCGCCGCTCGTTGTTCGCTGCTGGAGCTCGCCGTCGCCGCTCGCCCGCGCGCGACCGCTCGCCGTCCCGTGTGTGAGCTGCCTTATCTCCGTCCGCCGAGCCTCCCATGCCATCGTCTCTCCAAGCCAGTAGCTATTCGACGTCGCCATCCCTCGCCAAAGCCTCCGTCGCCACCATTCTTCCACCCAAGCCACCGCCCGTTGTTGCTCGAGCTGCCGCCGATCTTCCTCCGTCGTTCCTCCGCCCGTTCAACCGCCATTTCGTCCCCCTCCAAGCTCGGTTAGTTGCTGGAAAACCTAGCAAGAACAAGCCCATTCCAAGCTCGATTTGGCCTCCTATTAGTTCTCATTTGGTGTTGATCCGTGTAGGCTTGTTGTCGGCGTCGTCGGCGTCATCGTGCTCTTCGCCGGAGACTCATCGAAAAGCGATTTCGATGAGTTAACTCACTAAACCCCGATTAGTGGGTTAATCATGCCTTAAGTGCATTTAGTTTAGGTTGATTGGAATTAGGTTGTTAGATTAGTTCATTTAAATATGGATTAGATTAAGTTGTTTAATTAAAGTAAAGCATGTTTAGTTTAAGGGTTAAGTAGATTTATTTTAAAATAAGCCTTGATGTGACTTAAAGGAATTTATTTATGATTTAAATAAATTTTTCGAAATTGTTGGATTATTTAATAATAAATCATATTCCAAAAATCATTAAAATATTATTTATTTAAAAAAACTCGAAAAATTATTTTTGACCCTAATTGCTCAAAATTCCATGCCGATCGTCACGGTATATTTAGAATTTGAAATTGATTAATGGTAAATGCAAATTGAGCGTTGATTGAGGACAATATGGATTTTATTTAGAAAATTTCAAATGTCGGGTTTGATATTGAAATTAGATTTTTATAGATTAATGTTGTAATTGGAGTATGTGAATGACGTGTGAAGTGCTTTAAGTTGCTTATGAGTTGTGGCATGATAATTGGGAGGAATTGTTTTGAACTATTAAGTTGGAATTGCCCCTATATGGGATGCCCCGTATAACGGATGCGGGTCGCAGTTGATTCTAGGCCCATGCTCCTTCGGGAACGCCGTTGATGTACTGACGAAGCCGCGCTCCAAGGGGGGAGGCGATGCCTGGCTATATGTCAGTAGATAGCCGAACTGCAAGTAGGCTATGCCCTTGTGTGGCACTAATGAATGATGATTTGAAACACTTGTTGTGAATGCGAAATTAAATGAAATGGATTGTGTTCTGATGGTTCACGTGCTTATTATAACTTGTACTTGAGTGCTATGAATTGTACTAATATGCAGGAAGGCAAGAAGGCGAGGCAAGTCTTAAATGACCGTGTGGCTAGACCACTTTGGGGCGTATTTTCTTTCTAATAGGGGTTTAGGAGGGGTAAACTTGCTGAGACAAAGTCTCATCCCGGTTTGGGGAAAATATTACAAGACCATAGATGGCGAGACCCCCGGAGATGAGTGGCCTGCCGACGGAGATTGACCAGACGACAGAGAGTGCTCCTAACCCTGGGAGTCCTTGGGTCTATCAGTTGGTTAGGACCCTCATCTGGATCCAGGTGAACGTGCATGACAGAGTACCGTATATGTGGCATCCCGGAAATTCAAAGCCGAGCCTTAAGGTGTGTTAAATGTCTTTAATTAGGTGATAGAATTTTATGGCTTATGCTTTAGCCAATTTGTCTTTTAATTTGATGAATTTTGCTTGTGTTGTGGAAATTTAAATTTAAATGCTTGGCCATATGATTTAAATTTCAATAATTAAAAATATCCCAAGGTTTTGGCCAAGATGAAATTTGAATTTAGAAATATTAATTAAAAGGAATTCAAAAAAAAAAGAGAGAGAGAAAATAGGGTTATTTTCGAAATGGGCCTTGGACCCATTAGCCTAAAGCTTGGTGGGCCAAGCTAGTCAGCCATTAGGGCCCAAGAAGGGGAGCTCGACCAGCCCAAGGGGGAATGGCCTGTTGGGCCTAAGCCCAAGCCCATTGAAATTCAAATTCAAAAAAATAAAGATTACAAGTGGCCAAAGGAAGAGCATGCATTGGTTGGTCATTAGGTGGATTAATCATTGCAATTGAGGGGATATAAAAGGGGTTAGGAGAGAGAAATGGCCGGTTGATTGCTTCATTTCCGTCCAAAGAGAGAGGTGTGCGAGAGAGAGCTTGAGCGGGAGAGAGGAAGGACCGAGAGAGAGGAGGTGGAGCCGAGAGTTCCCGCCGCCCGTTCGCCGTACGCCCGCCTAGTTCGACCGCCGTATGCCGCCGTTCATTGCTGTTGGTTCATCTTTGAGGCAAGTGGGGTCCTTTACTTCTCGTGCATGTCTGTTTTGGTTGGTTGCATGTTCGGTTTTAGGTGTGATTTGGGCGAAAAACCGAGGTAAGGGTTGGATGTGTTCAAGCTATGTGACTGTTTTCGTTCGGTTTGTGGTAGTCAGTATCTTAGTCGAGCTTGCATGTGTACTTGGAGTGCGATTTTGGTTTCGGTGTCTTCATGAAAGTTGAAGCTAATGTCTTGTAGTATGACATACTCGAATTTCATGGAAAACGATGGTGATATGTGGGGTCAAAAGCTTTGTTATACGGAGACCTCAGATCTGCGAAATCTTCACTGACCTTTTGTTGATTTCTTGGTTGCATGTTGATTTCTGTTGGAGATCTCACTTTGTTGTCTTCTTGAAAGTTGTAGGAAACACCTAAGCTACAACATACTCGAATATGAGGCAAAAAGAACAAGTATAACTTGGTGAATCGGTTAGATCTTGGAGATGGTTGATTCTGGTGAGGAGTACCGAGACACCCGAGACTTCATGGGTTAAAATGGTGACCATAATCTGGTTATTTTACCTAGATCCCTTCATGAAACTTGTAAAGGACACATTGTTACATGAAATACTTGAATTTCAGAAGGAACGAAAGAGATTTGATGGGTGAAATCTAAGAAATACGGAGGAGTGTGTTCTGGACATCGCGGTAGAGATTCCAGAAGCTTCGTAGGGCTATGGAAATTAATCTAAAAGGAATTTGGCTTAAAGTTCTTAATGAAAAAGGTGCGAAAATGTGTTGGCTATCACCCTGTAAAGTTTCGTAATTTTTGGAGACCGAATGGATATTTTAATTTAATTTATTCGGAAACTGTGCAGTGGGTTTAAATCCGAGAATTTTAGGATGTTTTTGGAGGAAATTGTGAAATTGTGAAAAATACAACTTGGCCACGAATTTTATATAAAATTGTGATCCTATAAATGATTATTGAATATTATGATTTTGGGAAAATCATAAATATTAAATATTTATTTATGAAAATAAATAAATATAATAAAATAATAATAAAATAATAAAATAATAAAATAATAATAAAATAAAATAGATTCTTATTTGGCCATGGATTCAATTCCATTTGTGTGGCACTTGTGTGGTGAGGTCTTTGTACATGCATTAAGTTGAAATACTTATGTGATTAAGCTATGACATGTGCATGACACATGAATTGAAATACTTATGTGATTAAGCTATGACATGCGCATGACATGTGAATTGAAATGCTTATGTGATTAAGCTATGACATGTGCATGACATGTGAATTGAGATGCAAGTGCGATACGTTTGATGCCATGCCAAATTGCCATGTTAAATTGAGATAAAAGATAAATGTGGATGAGAATGAGGTTGTGGTGGAGGATGTTGTCTGGTGGCCTGGTGGCGTAATTCCGAGAGATTCCCAGGGAGTTTCGGGATGCCCGGAATGTGGGGGCCTAAGCCTGTCGGAGGTTTCTGCCCGAAGGGGAGTGACTCGCGATGCCGGGATTGGGGTGCGAGATCCCCGGCTAGAAGGGTAAAGGCCGGAAGCCTGTCGAGGTTTCGCCGAAGGGAATGCCTCGTGATGCTAGTTGAGATGCGAGATGCCCGGAATGTGGGGGGCCGGAAGCCCAGTGGCCATGAGATGGCTGGAATGCTGGGAACCCTGTCGGAGGTTTCTGCCCGAAGGGTGATTATGAAATTGATCATGGAATCCTGTCGGAGTTTTCTGCCCAAAGGATTGATAATGATACCCTGTCGGAGGTTTCTGCCCGAAGGGATGACAACGATGGTAAAATTTGATGATTTGAGAAAAGATAATGTGGGGATCAATTAATAAGTAAAAGTGGAAATTGATCTATGATGTGATATGCATGGTGATGCATGGATAATGATGAGATGATGTGATATGCATGGTGATGCATGGCTAATGATGATGTGATATGCATGGTGATGCATGGATAATGATGAGATGATGTGATATGCATGGTGATGCATGGCTAATGATGATGTGATATGCATGGTGATGCATGGATAATGATGAGATGATGTGATATGCATGGTGATGCATGGCTAATGATGATGTGATATGCATGGTGATGCATGGTTAATGATGATGTGATGATAATGATATAAGAGATGCCATGATGATGATGATGATGATATATATATATATATATATATATATATATATGCTATGATGATGCATGAATACGCTTGACATCAAAAAGGTAAGCAATGCCTGCATTGTATGATGGTATGCATGGTGCACTGAGTTGTTATTGGATTTCCCTATCTGCTGAGTGGCTGTACTCACCCCTTTTGGGGATAACATTTCAGATTAGCATTATGCCGCTACCTGCTGTTTCGCGTGGGGTATTTTACGGTCTACCGTCTGATGTTGAGGTGGAGTGTACGGAGATAGATTGTCCCTCTATGCCCGGATTGACGTTTATCCAAGTGCGATGCTTAGTTATGTATGATATCGGCCTGGCTAGGGGCCCTGTCATACAAGAGTTCATTTCTGTTCACGTCCGTCGAGATGGTGCTATGCGAGGGATGCTTTACGCCGCCACCACCCGACGCACCGGGTTGGGTGTGAGACTCCGACGCGAAGAGTAGGAGCTAGATCACTTTTTGATGTAGATAGTTGATGCTGGTGATGGGAGGGTTTTGTGTTCATATGATGTTACGGGTCGGAGTTCCTTTTTGAGATTTTAGGTGGGACATGGCAGAGTCTTAACCTTTCTGGTTTTTGTACCGACCCGAAGGAAACCCCATCTCGCTATATGTATGTATGTAAGCAAAGCGTCAACGTTATATATAAAATCCTGATGTGTAGCTGGTGTGTATTTGTATCATGGGTTAGAAGGGAGATAGATGATGATGTGAATTTTGCTTCCGCTATGAGTCACGCATGGGACCGCTTTAAAAAAAATGCCTGTAATATGGCAAGGCTTAATTTAGCCAAGAGATAGAGATGGTAAAAGATGTAACACCGGCGTTGGTGACGACCTGCGAAGGGTTCGGGGTGTCACAGTATATGTTTAAGGCTTGGTTTCGTTCCGGAGTCGATGGTGTTAGGGTTGGCCCTCTGGATAGCATGGATATTCCGCTGGCTGTGATGAATGCCATTTTGGTTGAAGGTGTGGCGGATCTTCCTGGCGATGGAGTGATCAACGCCTCGCCCCCGGCCTCTTGGGTGACAGATCCTGAGGATGTGAGATCGTCAAACGGGGTTGACTAGTAGTCATAGGACTGTTGATTTTCTTTTTGGTGGACTAATCCATGTTGTGTAGGCTAACCCATTTTTGATGCACATAAACTCTGACCCATTTTTTATGCATATAGTCTCCAGATCCTGTTGGTGTATGTAAGCCCTGGATTGATGATGATGTATGAAATTATATTTGTTTAATTTTGAATTGATTTTCCTGCTGTCCTATCCCGTACGTTTTTGTTAGGGGTTTCTTAGCATGTTCCGTATGCGCATAATAATTATATAAAAATTGGGGTCGAGAACACTACCTGGGAATGTCGCATTTACATAACCATGGCGGGTTGTTTCACGTGTCTTGGGTTCGGGGCGTGACAATGGTGGCAATCCCACAGTGTAAGAGGTGGCTGAAAAGCGCTCGACGTATGAGAGAACTTTATTTTTTTAATGTTTTAACAGCATGTACATACTCGATAGGAGGCGGGATGTTTAGTGTTTGTGGCTACTAGTGTTTTTTTTCTTTTTGTAGAAATCTCCCTCTTAACCACATCTCCTTACGTGTAAAGAAACAAAGTTTCACGATAAATGGAGTCGAGTGCAGCTCAGTTTCTTATGATTTAGCATGACTGAAATTTATTTTATAATTCCTGAAATTAAAGCAAGTTATGTGAAATAAATGTGAGATCCGGAGGGTTACACCAACCCACTCGAATTCCTTCGGTGGAGATCAAGAGGAAGGTCGGGGGGACCTGTCCTTTAAATTTCAGCTCAAACCGATAACTAGAACTCCAGGAACGAATACAGATGCATAGTGCCAGATTTCGCCTAGTAGAGAGGACCCGATGAACAGTACCCACGCAAGTAGAAAATGGCGAAGGTATTTAAACACGATAGTTGTTACTCATTTGAAACAAAATTTTGCCACATTATTAGGGGATGTTTAAGGAGGCAATGCGACCTATCCCTCAAAAAATGAGCCCAAACCAACCGTTGGAACCACCACAACAACTGAAACACTAGTCAGACAGACCAAAGTGGCGCACACACTTAGGGTAGGAGAGAACTCCACTTGTAGACCAACCCACTAAAGTTCCTTTGATGGAGATCAAGAGGAAGGTCAGGAGAACATGTCCTCTAAATTTCAGCTCAAACCGATGGCTAAAACTCCAAGAACGAACACAAGACTATTCTGGATGAACAATGCCAAATTTTGCCCAGTAAAGAGGACCCGATGAACAGTACGCGCACGAGGAGAAAATGGCAAAACTACTAAAACACGATAGTTGTTACTCATTCCAACCAAAATTTTGTTACATAATGGGGGATGTTTAAAGAGGCAAGATAACCTATACCTCCAAAGATGAGCTCAAATCAACTGCTGGAATTACCACAACAATCGAAACACAAGTCAGATGGACCAAAGTGGTGCGCACGCCTAGGATAGGAGATAACTCGACTTGTAGACCAACTCACTAGAATTCTTTCGGTTGAAATCAAGAGGAAGGTCAAGGGGACCTATCCTTCAAATTCAGCCAAAACCAATGGCTAGAACTCTGGGAATGAACACAAGATTATTCTGGATGAACAGTGTCAGATTTTGCCTAGTAAAGAGGACCCGATGAACAGTACCCGCGCGAGGAGAAAATAGCAAAGCTACTAAAACACGATAGTTATTACTCATCCCAACCAAAATTTTACCACATGATGGGGGATATTTAAGGAGGTAAGGCGACCTATGCCTCCAAAAATGAGTCAAAACCAATCGCTGAAATCACAACAACAACTGAAACACTAGTCAGAAAGACCAAAGCCATGCGCATGCCTAGGGTGGGAGAGAACTTAACTTGTAGACCAACCTACTGGAATTCCTTCAGTGGAGATTAAAAGGAAGGTCAGGGGGACATGTCCTCCAAATTTCAGCCCAAACTGATGGTTAAAACTTCGGGAATGAATATAAGACTACTTTGGATGAACAATGCTAGATTTCTCCCAGTAGAGATGACCCGATGAACAGTACCCGCGCGAGGAGAAAATAGCAAAGCTACTAAAACACGTCAGTTGTTATTCATCCTAACCAAAATTTTAACACATGATGGGGGTATGTTTAAGGAGGCAAGGTGACCTATGCCTTCAAAAATGAGTTCAAACCAATCGCTGAAACCATCACAACAACCGAAACACCAGTCAGACGAATCAAAGTCGCGCGCACGTCTGGGGTAGGAGAGAACTCGACTTTTAGACCAACTCACTGGAATTCCTTCGATGGAGATTAAGAGAAAGGTCAGGGGGACCTGTCCTCCAAATTTTAGCTCAAACTGATGGCTAGAACTCCGAGAATGAACACAATACTATTTTGGATGAACAGTGCCAAATTTCACCCAGTAGAAAGAATCCGATGAACAATACCCGTGCGAGGAGAAAATGACAAAGTTACTAAAATACAATAGTTGTTTACTTATCCTAACCAAAATTTTGCCATATAATAGGGGGATGTTTAAGGAGGCAAGGCGACCTATGCCTCCAATGATGAGCCTAAACCAACCGCTGGAACCACCACAACAATCGAAACACCAATCAGACGAACCAAAGTCGCGCATACGCATAGGTTAGGAGAGAACTCGACTTGTAGATCAACCCATTGGAATTCATTCGATGGAGATCAAGAGGAAGGTCAGGGGGACCTGTCATTCAAATTTCAACCCAGACCGATGGCTAGAACTCCAGGAACGAACGCAATACTATTTTGGATGAATAATGTCAAATTTCGCCTAGTAGAGAAATCCGATAAACAATACCCGCGCAAGGAGAAAATGACAAAGCTACTAAAATACGATAGTTATTACTCATCCTAACTAAAATTTTAAAAAATCTCAGTGAAACCTATAATATTACACATACTTCACTGATCATGGAAATGTCATGATCATCAATAACATCTTTAATTTTGTCTCAAACGTTAATGACAAGTAAAAAAAATTAAACATGCCACTAGTTCATTGACTCACTTAAAAACCGCCCCCTTTGATCAAATTCCCAATTTTGGGTGGGAACCGAATTGCCAACAGACCGATCACACCCATGAACAAGCTCATTAAGAAGTCGCAAAAGTCGGCTACCACCGATGGGCTTTGAGGGACCAAATTAGAAAAAAAACTGAGAGAAAATGCAAATTTAGCTTGATCGAGGGCCAAATTGGGGAATCGCCACAAACTCGAGCCCCTCAATTGCAAACAAACTTTCATAAGGCCTACTCGAAGCACGGCCCAGCCCAAAAGCCCAAGCCCATCTCATCCCCGTATAAAAGCGTCTCCCTACTCGTCGCCCCCTAGGGTTTTCTCTCCTCTCCCCGCTCGCCGCTCTCTCTCCGTCTCCACAGCTTCGGGCAGCGACCAGCGAGGAGCAACAATGGTGGCCTCGAAGAAGACCGTAATCTCTCTCTCTCTATCCCTCGTTCCCCTCCTCTCTCGTCGACGTCTTCGTTCTCCGTCTTCTCAATTATTTTTTTGATGGATGGATGACGAAGTTTTGATGGAAGCTGCATTTTGGCCGGTTTTCTCCTGCAGAAGAAGACCCATGAGAGCATCAACAACAGGCTCGCTCTCGTGATGAAGAGCGGGAAGTACACCCTGGGGTACAAGACGGTCCTCAAGACCTTGAGGAACTCCAAAGGTGCGTTTTTTTTTTTTTCTTTTACCGGCTTTGCTTCGGTGCTAGTTGTTCTATCCGCAGCGTCGCGATCGGTCGGTGGTTAGATCTCTCGGCTTAGATGTGAATTGGGGACGTGCTAATAATGCTCCCGCTATTGGGTCATCGAAGCTTGTGCTGATCCTGAGTCGTAGTTTGATCTCGAAGTGATGGATTTTGCTGTGGAAATCTTTGCAGGTAAGCTGGTCATCATTGCGAACAACTGCCCTCCTCTTCGCAAGTCCGAGATCGAGTATTACGCCATGTTGGCGAAGGTTGGAGTTCACCACTACAATGGGAGTAAGTTCGTCAACTCCAGATGATCTGCTGTTTATCAGTTGAATCCCTACGGTTCAATTTTTCGATTGGATTGGTATGCTAGCTTTAAGTTGGTCTAGACCTGGGCCTGTGTGTGAAGCTTATTCTAATGTAGATTGGTTTGCCATTTGTCCCCCTTCTCGAGTTTTGGAATCTTCTAAGCTGTTTCCTTTTCTCCCTTTTTGGGATTTAGTCCAGTCGAACAAAATCAAGTTAGTCTTTTGGCTTTGCTCATTTGGTTTGATGCTATAGCTGTCTTTATGTTTAGATGCATATATTTCCACTAATTATCAATTGATTCCGTCTGTACTTTGAGCCGAATCCATATCATCACCCGAGCCTTTTCCCTCTTAATGGAATTTGGCAACTTAATTAGGCTGGCGCAAAACTATGTGTTTCTATATGGCTATACATAGCGACCCTCTCCTACCAAGTGCAGGTGGAAAGTCTTGGAAAAACCCAGTCAACCTGATGCTGTCAATTATGATTATGATTTCGAGATGATGAATTTGCATAAGCTTGTTTTTCGTTAAACAAACTTAGATAAAGTTGGTTAAGGTAAAAAGATAGTTTTCTTGGTTGATGGAACATGTTGATCTAGGAATTCATGGATTGACTGTTGCTCATATGATTGTCACTTGAACTCCTTTTTTCTTAAACCATGAAAGGATTCAAAATTGAATATGTCTCCATTTTATGTGCCAGACAATGTAGACTTGGGCACAGCTTGTGGAAAATATTACCGGGTATGCTGCCTCAGCATCATTGACCCAGGTATGGAGATGGGCTGCTGCTGTTCTAGATTCAACTTTTTTATGCTAATGGTTCAACAACACTGTTATGCACTTCTACTAAACACTTATATCGATCTTGTTTCTTTTGTCTTCAGGTGATTCGGATATCATTAAGAGCATGCCTGGTGACTCTTAGGCTGTCAACGTCCTGATGCCATGAGATTTTGGTCTAGCATTCGTAGATTTATGGGTTTGGGCAAGGAGGGTGCCTCATGAAAAAGGCACTCTATTGTTGACAGGGAAAATCTTAAATATCAAGCTAATGTGAGATGCAGCTACTGTAACCCATCTTTAGTTGTTTCATTTGGCATTGTTCTAAGAATTCATTTTTCCAATACTATAAAGAGTTGAACCTTGTGCTTGTGTTTGTGTTTCTGAATTGCTCTGCATATCACATAAACAAAGAGAGAACATCTGTTGGCAACAAATTTAAGCTAGAGCTTTCCTGATCAGACTGCTGATGCTCAATGAGTGAAAGATCTGTTGATATGTGTGGAACTTTTCGGAAGGCCGTGTGATTGTTTCAGTCGGTCCTCTATGCATCGAAATCCTGCGAGTGTTTCTAATTGCTGAATCTTCACTTTTTGTTCAAGTTGCTGTGGCATCAATTGACTTCGGCAAAGCTGCCTTTCTTGCCGTGGTTGAATTGTTCATCGTTTCTCATACTGTTAACTTGAGCTTGACCTTGATAAACTGAGTCCGATGGGGGAGGGTTTGTTCTTGTGCCTCTTTGCCTATATTTTTAATATCTTTTTCTCGATTTTTGTTGATATCATGTGCTTTTAGCTACGAGGAAAGTCGAAACCTCGGTATTAATTAGATGAATAAGGCAAAATTTGCTCCTGGAGGCTGCTTAAGTTCAGGTTCACACCGCGCGGGGAATGAGAAATTTTTTTGAAAGTTTGTCCATTTTTGTATACTAAAGAATTTAGGTGAATCATTGTTAAAGTGGAATAAATATGGGGAGAAAATATAATTGATTGAAAGTGGTTGTTTTCTGAGTTGAGCAATTTAAAGTTTTATTTGTTTTGCGGATAATGAATGATTTGATTAATATTTGTATCAAGAAATATTTATATCATTTGAAATAATTAATTAATGAAAAATATTTTTATTATTCAATTATGATTTTTTTTCGTGTATTCATTCTTTTTTTTTTTTTTTTTTTTTGAGGGATACAAGCGATAAAAAATAACTAGGCGGAGCGATTGGGTTGAGGGTATGAGGGTATGGTTATTTTTGTACTTATTTTATTAGATGTAATATTGGAATGAATACAGAATGGGTTTGTTTTGGCCTCGTACTTAAAAAATATATTTTATGGGGGTTGTCTTCGGCAATGAATTGTCTTCGGCAATGAAAATTAACAAACACTATTTTCACCATTTAATGAGAATTTCAATTCTATGTTGAGATCTTTTTTCAGAGTATGATTTTACGTTGAGATTTAATTGTTATTTTATACTTCTTATTTTATCAAATATGATTATTATGGGTAAGTAATTTTAAGGTCGATACTCTACTTGGAACTTAGCTTATCATTCCTTAATTTTTAAAGTTTGGAATTTACCTTGTCAATTAGTTCCAAGGTTTATGTAGAGCTGACCAATTTCTTTTTTTTTTTGGTTTCATTTTTATCTAAGTAAAATAAAAGTAAACATGATAGCAAAAATCCACATTTATCAATTGCAATAATCAATAAAAAATGAACAAGTGAAATAAAGTGAACGATAAAAAATTCAAAAAGTATAATCGCAATTTATCAATTCTCAATTCGTGAATTGATTATTCAATTCTCAATTTCTAGTGTGGTTCTTATCAAGGAGATGGCAATTGAATTGCATGACACTTCAACATTTTTCAAAACTAGGGATGCGTTTGTTTTGTGGAATACATTTTCGAGGAAAACATTTTCCTCATTTTCCAAATTCAAAAAAATAATTTTTTTTAAAGGATCGTTTGGATGTTGGTTTACAAATAATTATTCTTAGGAAAATGAGTTAGTGAAAAAAAAAATTCGTTTTCCTAGTCACCCATCACTAAAATATTTTCCTAACAAAGCTTAAATTCAAAAAAATGATTTTCTTTTTTAAAGGATTGGAAAACGTTTTCTGAATCTATCAAAACTTAGATTTGATGCTTAGTTTACAAATAATTATTCTTATAAAAATATATTTAAAAAATTGAATTTGAAATTTTTATTTTTAAAAAAAAAGAAGAAAATAAAATTTGAAAAACATTTTTAAAATAAAAATAAAAAAAAACGAATTTGCTTCTTTTTCTTTTTTCTTTTCTTCATTTTTCTTTTTGTGCTTCTTCTTCACCCATCACTAGCCACAAGGACAGCCAGTAATTATTTAATTATATATCATTTTTTTTCTTGTGATGAAATGTAATTATTTTTTAATGGGATACAAACAACAAAAAATATTTTCAATTATATATCACCAAACAAAGGAAAATAAACCGTATCATTGGAAAATATTTTTTGGGAAAGTATTTTTTTTATCATTGAGTTTTTGTGAAATAAACGCACTCTAGGAATCACCCAATACTCGTGAGCATTAAGCATCTGGGCTGGTTCTCCTTTTTTCCCTGGACCCATACTCAATTCTCACTCCTCTAGAATGAACGGAGTGTTTTTGCTCGATAGTAGAAAACATGAAAAAATCGGCTCTGCGTCGAGAAAATAACAGAGACTCTCCAAAAAGATCGAACTCTTACGAGTCTTATCGAACCCAAAAACGCCCGCACATTTTCATTCCCGCCACAACCCTTTCTTCGGCCCCATCGATTTTCCGATCTGGCCACCGGCATTCGATCTTTCCCCCCACCCGACCATCCTCTCTCCCTCCCTCTCTCTCTCTTCCCCTCTCCCGGTCGAATTCCGACCATCGTTAGGGTTCCGACCTCTCGGTCGATGCTCTGATCCCGGCAACCTCGCTCCCGAGAACCTGCAAAATCTCGACCCTAGGGTTCATCCCGCGATCGGTCCGGCAGACATGCCCGAGCTCACCGACCGGCACAAGGTCCTCATCCAGGCCCTGATCTCGCGCGGCCCCCTCAGCGAGAAGGACTTCCACGCCGTCTTCAACGGCGTCGCCGGCAAGCACCCAGGTAACCCTTCGGAAACCTCCGGCGCCCGCGCCGCAGCGCCCGGGCAGCCGGAATTCGGAATCTAGAAGAGAGATGGATCGGGAAGTGTTCCTGATTGTCCTGATGGCTTTTCTTCGCGCAGCTGATCATCAGCAGCTGTTCAACGATTACCTCCTGAAGATAAATAAGGAGCTCTCGCACGTCCAGTGCGAGCTGCGCGGGTGCAGGGACCAAAACGACGGCCGGGTTTTCTATGGATTCGTCAATAACGTCGCCGACGATCAATCGGAGCTCGGGACGAAGTACTCGGTTCCGCAGATCGCTTTCTACAAGTGCATTGTACGTTCTCGCTGCCTATCAGTTAGTCTGATGTGCTAACTCGTTGTTTGGACAGACTAATTTCTCTTGTCTGTTCGGACCTTATTCCTTCCTTCAATTTCGGGTAAAAATTGGAAAAACGAGAGAGGCGGTGTTCATCTCTGAAGGTTGCGTAAAGCTGACAATCTCATTCATCGTTGGAAATCCTGATCATTTCAGATGAACTGGTAGTGCAAAGGCTTAGCTTGCGGAGGCTTGTAGAATGGGTTAACTTGGAGAAATTGTGAAATAAGTTAAGAGTCTCTTGTGAAAAAATGTAATCTTGTCTAGAAGTGGGAGATGTATGTCCCTGTGGCTTTGCCTGTCTATTCCAGGATGCCGTTTGAACACGTCTTTATAACGATTTGAATTGCTTCCCACTTCTATCAAAGTGAAACATAATGTCGTTTACATTTCTCATGCTAACTTAAGCGTGATTTTTATGTTCAATGATATTCAGCTTATTTCTGGTAATCACTGTTTTCAGGTAGAAGCAATAGTGCAAGATGCCACTGCTCAAGGCTTTATTTCAGATATTGATGCTCTAAATATACGGCTGGAAAATCAGGTTGAAGTTTCTGCCTCTGCATACATACTGACTAATATGAATTGTCATGCCACAATTGTTTAGAGGAAAGTATGTCATGCATCCTTATGACAGTTTTTTGCATGGTTTCACAAAATTATAATTATTGATAATTCAGTCACAACTTTTGCATTGATAAATTAGTCAAGATATTATTTGTGGATTGCCAATGGAGTTCTGGTGAGAAAAACAAAGCTTGGGTTCAGTCCTGCTTTATGTTTGATAAAATGCCAGGACTATATGTTTATTTCATTCTTAACTACTAAAGTGCATAGATACAAGTGAATAGCGAAACTATCCAAGTTTTCTACGAACTTTTGCATATCCAAGATTTCAGTAATTTCTTAAATTTCTGGTTAGTCTCATCATTTCATGACGAGGGCCTCTATTTTATCTACAGATGCTGAATGGAGCTGTGCCGCAGTCACAGGACAACTCTCTTAGTGTCCCTCCTGCATTTAGGAATTTTTCTATATCCCAGAAAGAAAAAACCCTTGAGCAACTTGTGCGGGACAAGTGGCTTTTTTCTGACTCAGATGGTAAGATAGGACTTGGCATTCGATCTTTCCTTGATCTGAGAAGTTGGTTCCGCAGTAATGATATCCCTTCATGTGAAGTATGTAACGAAGCTGCTATCAAGGTTAGCTCCTTCTCTTTCTTGATGACGCTGGTCAACAATTATATGTTTCATGGTGTTTCACACGTCCACATCTTCTGTAATTATGTGATTGGTAACATGTTGCTTTTGGAAAAAAAGTGACCCACCAATGAGTTCTTTTGCCATCATTGCCTATTGCAGTTTATGTTGAAACATGCATGGAAAATTTATGTTTACATATGGTGCATTAAACTGTGAAATGTGAACCAGTGAAAGTGCCAAGCACCATTAAGTTCCATAGCAATACACTAGGTTAACAATAGTTACGATGGCATTATTTTGCTGAACTATCTGACTTATCACAGACATGGAAAGGCAGGCCACATGCACATCAAGTATTTATGCTTTTACTGTAAAACAAAAGACATTGCAACACATTACTAATGGTTCTGATTTCTATCTCTGTCCAACAGGTGGAATTGTGCCCAAATGATGATTGTAATGTTCGAATCCATCAATATTGCCTGAAAAAACGATTTTCCCAGAAGAAGGTATGTCTTGAAGGGTTCCTTGTTGTGTCACTGTCTAATTCAGATAATTTTCAGTGCTGAACTAAATTATATCTCGCAGGCTGAGCGAGTTTGTCCTAGTTGTGGCCAGCAGTGGAGATGTGTACTGCCCAAAGCGGAAGAAATAGAGGAAGAGGATGCTCAAGATGTGCAAATCCAAAGCCAACCAGTCCCGCGTCCAAAGAGAAAGAAGCTTCGAAGCGGGGCAGCTACAAATGCTGACACTCTATTACCAACTTCAAGTCAAGATGCCCCTAATGGTCCTGATCTTAGAAGGACAACTCGAAGCTCTGCCCGCCTGAGATCATGATGCCATCCGTTTATAGTGAATTATTCCCTTTTGTAGTGCAGCAGAAGGGCTAGCGTTCTGTAATTAGCTTTGAAATTTCTGGTACTAGATTTTCCTAGTATATGTGGTGATTTTTGGATGCCGCACATTTTTGCTCGGTTGCCCATCTGGAAGCTGCAAGCTTCAGTATTTATGCTGCAACGAATAGCTACCCGGAACTTTGGTCAGAGTTATCATTTCATTCAACTGGGCAAAAATTGTAATGCGCGTTGTCATCTTTTACCTTTTGCATGTCCGGAGTAAGCAAGCTTGGGTCCATCACAGACACGAGAAACTCTCGGATCTGATCTTCGGTCCCAGGCGTCGTCAATGAATTCGCGAGGAAGTCTGTGGGACGAGTGTATGTCGACCGATGCCCTGTTGTTTCCAGAGTGAGCACGTCATATCTCTTGGGAACCCCAGGGCGACGAATCATTGATCCGATGAAAGGTCCTCATCATCATCATCCACGAACTTCGCTTTAATAATGTCGCTGGAGGTTTCCAGTAGGAAGCCAAGCATTATTCTATTCGCAAGCGGGGGAATAAAGTAACGATGCTGAGGATGAAAACATCATCCGGGCTGGTGTGATGTTCGAAAGACTTACTGCTCCCGTCGCTGCTGACATATCATCGGCTCGAAATCGCTTGTGCGAGTCGGACTCGCGAATCGGATGCTCTCGATGCAGTCTTACGTGTACATCCCTTATCTCATGCAAATCCCATGACATGACGGCGCCAATCGTTTTCGAATGAACGACGTGCCTGGCTCCTCATAACTCCGCCTTTTCCAAATTTTCGCCCTTGCGAACTTACGCGCGAGAGCGTATCATTTTGGACTTGCGAATTTCTCGGCGCACGAATTCGCTTTTCTAAAGGGTGGAGGGTCTGCTTTTGTTAGGTATAATTTCATCTTTTCCCCACTAATGATTTTTGCCCTAAACCTTGGCGGCTAAGTTAAAAAGGGCGGCTGGCCCTTTACAGCGACAACGGCTTGGAAAAAAAGAACATCGGTAACACGAAGGCCTTTTTGCCGACCTCTTTAACCAGTTTCGCGCACTCGCTTGCATGGAGGCTCCCTCGAAAGCGACGCTTTCGTTCCTTCGACACAACTCTCCCGTTTTCCCTTCTTTCTTCTTCATCTCTTTTACTTCGTCAACCCCGAACTTCTCTCTCTCTCTAAGCTGACCAAAGCTGACGCCCCGACGCGCGCCTTCTTCTCCTGGACTCCTCCGAGCTATCCATCCTCCTCCGGTCCGGCGCGTCCGTCGCTCGCGTCGCTCGACGGCGACGACTTGAGGTGAGCTCGAGCTTTCGTATTTCGATCGGCTCTTCCTCTTCCGACGCGTGCCTTGTGGTTGTACGCTTCCGTGCGGTCGCCTGTTTGTTACGGCTGTCGTTGCTTCTTCTTTATGTTGCTTGCTGCTTGTTTGCTTGTTGCTTGTTGGAGCGCGTCTCTGTTGCCCCAGCGGGCTCCGGCGGGCTCCGGCTCTGTTTCCGTCCTCTTGACTCGTTCTTGTGCTCTTTCCCCGATTGATCGTCGTCTGCAGAATCGAGGACTCCTCGATCGGTGTCGTGAATTTCGCCAGGTTCTTATTGAATTTCCGCAGCTCCCCTGTGCTCCAGCTAGTCTTCTTAGGCTTTAATAAGTTGCAAAGTTCCCTTCTTCTTCTTCTTTTTTTTTTTTCTAAAAATTTTTATCTTCCCTTCTTTGGCAAGAGCTCGGTTTTGAATTCGGTCCCTTGTAGCCACCGGACGCTTCTGGAATCCTGTTGGCTTGTTTTCTGATCCCGTCGGACCTTTTTGTTCCCAGGTCAATTTGATTTGATGGAGTTTCCCCTGTTTAGAGTCCGAGGAAACGTGAGAAATATGAATCATCGAAAAGTAATTCGATGTCTTTCGCTTCATGTCTGATGATGATAATGGGGTTGACTTCGTTTCTGTTCGAGCATAAGGGCTGGAACAGTCGGCTGTGTCCTGTATCGGTGGTCACCTGATCACTAAAATTCTTGAGAGGCAAGTAAACGTGTGAAGGTGAAGATGTTGGTTCGGAGGAATTAAAGATTGTTGGCTTTGAAAACCATTTCTTTAGATTTCGCACTGTTAGAAGAACTTTGTGGAACTGGTGGATATTGCTAATGAGCAAATTCTCTCTCTTCATCTTTCGTTTATTTGGTTGTTAGCTTGTTCATCTGAGTTATATTCCTCTTCGATTTTCTTTTCCATCGCATGTAGTGCCAGCATGTATGAAGGTCAATATATCTTGAAAGCAGACGTGAAAGCTGAGCATTGATCGCTTTCTCTTCGCATTTGTTCTTGATTTCTTCTGTTTATACTGTGTTAGGAATTTTAGAGAACCTATGTTCTCCTGCTGCTTGTCATACTCGTTGAAGAGCTCACGGACTAAACATGTAATTTTGTGCAATCTCAATTGATTGCAATATTCTTCTTGTTCCCTTACCATTTTGGAAAAGAAAACAATGGGAACCTCGTCTTTTGCAATGCTGATTCTTTGTGATGATCTGCTGTTCTGTTAGCTGATCATATCTGGAGATATGTGTAGATGTCAGTGAAAAAGGTTTATCTGGGACCACTATTAAACAATATAAGATCTTGAGTTGCCAGTTGGTCGGGATATGGAATTATATTGAGAGGTTCCATTCTCAAATCTTCATCCCTGTCTAATACTTCGATATCTAAAACCAATATGTTTAGTCTAGTATTTTGGCCGAATGAGGAGTATAGCACACTTTAACCACTGCACTATTGTTTATTTTTAGGACTGTGCTTTAAGGTCAGATGGTGTTCACCAGATCTAAAGTGACGGTCCTTGTACTTTGGATTTATCTGATAAAATGGAACTAATATTTTTCAGGGTTTCCATATAATTCACTTTAAAGAAGCTGCAGAATGCCGTGGAAAACAGGACTTACCGGCTCTAAAGTGGAAGAAGATAAGGCCCTGCAGCTTTGTCGGGAGAGAAAAAAATTTGTTAAGCAAGCTGTTGATGGTTGGGCTTCCCTTGTGTATGCACATGTCATGTATGTGCAATCATTAAGGAACGTAGGGACAGCTCTCACAAAGTTCTTTGAAACAGAATCTCCAAAGGGGTCTCCCTCGTATGCCTCAATGAGTACAACACCTGAGCCAATCGCATTAACCGAGAAGTCCACTTTCCAATTTTCATCTTCACCTCCCTCAGGGTCACACCGCTTTCGTAGCAAGGGAGCTCTTTCTCCATCTCTATCGCCTACTTCCTCTTCTGTCCGAGCCAGTTATATGAAGTTTCAAGGTAGCTGTTCTACAAAAGTTGAAGAAACACTTGCTCCGCCTGCTACACAGACAGTGACTTCATCTTGTACTCCAGAAAGTGTTCCACATTGTTCCTTAAAAAAACCAGAAGCCTCGCCAGTGAAGAATCCCGCTGTCCCTCCTGGAAGTCCATCGTGGGATTTCTTTGGTCACTCCCATCCAATCGACCATCAGTTTCCATTCCTTGAAGGGAAGGGAGCGACACAAGGATTGGAGAATTCTGATGATGTAAGAAAACTCATGGATGAAAAGGAAGTTTATGAACCAGAATATGATGAGGAGAAGGATTCTTTTTCTAGTGCTGAAGGATCTCTGGATTCTGAATATGAGTTCAGCGTGGCTTCCGTTGATACTCCAGTTGGCAGATCCAAGAATTCTAGAGAGGTGAATGATGAGGGTAAGCCTAGTTTATCACCGACAAGAGCTTCAGGAATGAATTCCTTGAAAGGAGAAAAGGGCTACTCCCCTGATTTATCACCCCTGAGGAAGACATCTCCTGTGGCTGATCTGGAAACTGACGCGGAGAAAATATCTTTCGAAGAAGATTCTAGTGGAGCTAAATTTCATCCAAAGGACTTCATTTCAAGCATCAACGATATTGAACGTCTTTTCCTAAAAGCTTCAGAGTTTGGAAAAGAAGTTCCACGGATGCTAGAAGCAAACAAACTGAACATTCAACTAGTATGCCCGAGGAAAGAGAAGAAAGGTTCTCTCTCTCTCTTTCCCTCTCTTTCTCTGCCCAAATTTTTTGTATCAAAGGTCGAGACTTCATTGTCCATTGTCTCTTTCACATCTAGATTTGAGAATGCATTTATTACTACAAAGTGCTGGTACACCTTATTTGCTGGATATTAATTTGGCGTGGCTGATTTATTATGCATTCCAAAATTTATGTATGAGAAGTTTACGCGGTTGATTTAAAAGCTGATTGTTCTAAATTCCTTAAATCATAAAACTTCATTAAGCATTTTAAGAATTCTATGCTTGAGTTCTTATTTAGCTTCTGTGCATTGTACTTTTGGATCAGTCCTTTTCTACCATTGTCCATTCAATTTCCAAGGGTTTTAACCGCAGAAGTAATGTGGCAGGTGAGCCAATTGTGGTAAAGTATCTTCGAGCTTGTTTCTCTTGTGGGAAAGACTATCAGCAAGTTCAAGGTGAGCCCCCCAAATCTCTGTGACTGAATTGTGGACTTGTGCATGTGATCAATGCATCGTATCATTTTTTATTCCAAAAATGAGGCCATCTGGTTGATAACTTCATTGTGATTATAAGGTAGCCTTTATGCTCGTTTTATAGTACTTTAGAAAATCCCCATTTGGATTGTGTCTTTCACTTATATAGATTGTTATGGCTTCTCCTTCAAATCATCTGTTCAGAAACAACCCTCGAGAAAATTACGTTGCTCAACTTACATTGCTTGTGTTATACGAAAAGACACTTCTTTTCTGAAGAAACTTATATCTCCATCCTTATCAAAAATGCCAAGGGCCACCTTTTTTTATTTTTTTCTTTCCTTCTGTAAAATCCAGATTCAGTCCCCATGTCTGATAGATTGGCTTACAGTGCCTATATGTAATGAGCAGATTCTCAAATTCACAAGAAATGCTCAAATTTGATACAACAACTATGAAAAGGCAAAACTCTGTCTTCTGATGTTGTCTCTATAACTGCCCCAGATATTATGGGTGGATCGAAATTTGTAGTGTTTTAAATGCTTGAAAGTTTTCAGAAGTGCTTAAAGTTGCTGTGGTTTTCCTTATCTGTGTTTTTCTAAGCAGCATGAAAGATAAATAAGCACACTCTGCTGAATATACATGGGTTCAGTTCCGGCAAATTTATGTGAAACTCTCTGAAGTCTTATGCAGCATGTGTGCATGTGAATTATTTTTCTTCATGGCATCCTCTTGTATATGAGGAGTAAGTAATACTTTCGCTTGTTGGCAAGAACAGCAATATTTTTGTCCCTGACATGTGTAAAACTGATGCGTTCATTGCTTTACTTTCGCATCAAACCTCTAGGCTAATTTTTGCTTGTGTCCTTTAGAGTCTGCTCAAACTGCAGTGAAGTATATAACTTGGCACGGAACTGGTTCTTCTCGTTCTGTTTCTTCTTGGAATCCTCCGAGGCTGAATTCAAAGGATGGAATAGAGGAGCTTGGTGATAATTTTGATAATTTTTGCATGATTTCGGGCAGTCATGCTTCCACACTGGATCGCCTATATGCATGGGAGAGAAAGCTTTATGATGAAGTCAAGGTATTGTTGAACTTCTACTGGATTAACTGGTGATTGTTTTAAGGTGCAATTAATTTAATACGATTATGACATTTGTTTTAAGGTGCAATTAATGTAATACGATTATGACATTACTCTGATGAATTAGAGGCTAGTGGCACAAAAAGGCTTTGAATTATCATGTTAATGAAATGAAAAGAAGATGCACAGCATGCTATTATACATGTTGAACAATCCTCGAATTGTGAGCTAACATGTTACTTATTTTTTTCTTCCCAAATATGTCAGGCAAGTGAGATAATTAGGAGGAAGTATGACTTGACGTGCAAACTTCTAACAGAACTTGAATCAAAGGATGCCCGAAGTATTAGAATTGATAAGACCCGCGCAGAGATCAAAGATTTGCACTCAAGAATCAGAGTTGCGATTCAGAGGATTGATTCAATTTCAAAGAGCATTGAGGAATTAAGGGACAAAGAGCTGCAACCACAACTTGAAGAGTTGGTTGAAGGGTATAACCTGTCATTTCTGCCTACTCACCATTATGACTGCTGGTTTTTCTCTCGTTGCTTGGCTGCATGTCCCAAAATTTCGGGGCATGGACACATGTTTGCACAGGAATTTGGGAGCTCCGTCTCCCTTCGAAAAGATTGATCTCAAGCTGTCCACAACCCTCATTCCTGCTATTGTCCTTTATTCTGCCTGACTATGATTCGGAGTTATCTGAGTTTTCTGGTCATGAGACCATGCATTCAAGTCACACCGTTTGGGATCTATTGCTCAATATTTCTTCTGGACCTTATTTTGCAGGTTAAGTAGGATGTGGGAATTGATGTCTGAGTGCCACAGTCTTCAGTTTACCATAATCTCAGTGGCAGATAACAACAGCAATGCCAAGATTACCATACAGCGGCAGAAGACAGTCTATCTTCAAAGTGAGCTGGGCTCTCTCTCTACGAGTTTTATGAAGTGGATTGCTGCCCAGAAATTCTACCTGCAGGCAATAGACAACTGGCTTTATAAATGCGTCTCAATTCATCAAAAGACTTCAAAACGAAAGAGAAGGGCAAAACAACCCCCATCAATAAGGGACTTAGGTCCCCCAATATATGTAACATGCGGTGTCTGGTTGGAGAAGCTCGACTCCTTGCCTACCAAGGAAGTTACAGATTCCATCAAGCGTTTAGCAGCTGAGGTTTCTAGCTTTTTACCACGTGAAGAAAAAAGCCAGAAAAAGATTAGAAAATGGCCTCATCCATCATCCTCAAATGCTGATGATGCGTGTGACCCGGCTCTTGATGTATTATTGAGCAACGAAGCTCCAGATGAATGGACTTCACACTTCGATTATTTCCGATCAAGATTGACGGACGCCCTCTATCAGTTGAATAATTTTGCAAAGTTGTCGGTGGAGAAGTACGCAGAACTTGGGAAGGCCATCCAGGATGCAAAAAGCCACTATGAGCACTTGAAGTCCCAATGACAGGTCCAGGTTCTTTGTACAAAGAATATAGGCTCAGAAACTGTAAAATTCAATTCCGGAAATCTTTTAGACAGTTTAGAATACTGAGTAAGGTTTTACATTTACTAGAAGATGAACCACAGCAGAGATGAAGAAAACCATACATTAGTCTTTCTTTAGCTTTCTCGAGCCTTTGTGACAATGATAGAATCCCTGCACAAAGATGAATTTGGTCAATGTACATGTTTTACAAAATGGATGTAAATATCGGTTCAAGTTGCTTGTGGTATGCATCTAGCTGCATCATACTGGAACGGTTCTGTACAATATTGATCAATAATTAAAGGTTACAATGCGTCAATGTTGTTTTCTTCTGCATTATAAATGTCATGTGTGCCTGTCAGTGTACGCATGCACACAGCTCTTGCATCTCGAATCAGTTTTTCTTTGAGCAGGCTATATCTAGAGAAATCTATGGAGGTCGGTTCATGAAGCGGCCGTGGTCTCTTTCAGCTGGCCAAGAACGGCAGAATTTGGCTTGGGAGACTTGGAAAATCTCACGGTCGTTGGGGATTTCACATTCGAGTCCATTCACGATCGATCAGCTTGTAGCGTGAAAAGGGTCTCGCGCTGATTAGTAGCTCTCTGCTCGGAAAAAGCAGAGCTTTCTTTCGAAGAACTTTATGCAGCTCTCGACGTCATTTGACTCGCCGTGGGGATTTGGGTAAGCAAAAAATCACAGCCTAAGGAAGTTTTTCTCTTCCCTTCTTCTTTGTTTCATACATGGCAATCGCAATCAATTGCAATTGCTGTTTTCCTTGGCAGTGTTGACATTGTGAATGAAGCTGCTCTCACGAAAATTCGCCCTTCGAATCCATCAGAACAAGAGCCGGTCGTTGCTTCAAGGTGGCTTCCTGAGCTGAGCAAAGATTTTTCCGCTAGTTCATTCCTACCTCAGTTGAATCATTCCGGCTTTCCGGAACTTGATGTTCAACCGATGTCGAAACCTACTGCATGTCGTCTTTGTGGCCATAACAACTCCGGATGATGTCAAATGTTCTCTCTGAGCTTCTGATAATCCTAATCTAACAAACCAAGTCAACATAGGATTTTCATCAACCGCACAGTTTGTCTCGGTCTAAGCAAAGACGGGGAAACAACTTAAATGATATGGTTTGATGTTGACTTAACGCTTCTCAAGGTCGATTAAAGTCGCAATTGGAATGTGAAATTGTACAAGGATCATAAAAGTGCCAGGATTGCTTACGGAGATATTAGGCAAAATCCGACGCTAGAAATGATATGACCTTCATTTTTGATCGCATCGGCGCATGGAGAGATGATACTTTCCATTAGAAACCATGCAGCTTGCCATCTACTAATGTACTTAATCTTGCATTTCTATTTGGAATAAACAGTTTAAATCGAGATCATATCAATGATTGGTCTATATATTGATTTGTTCAATGTGAACTTTCTTTTAATAGAGTTTAAAGTTTGATATCAATAGAATCAAAACCATGTCAAGTCCCAGAACTCACCAATTCAATTGATTCTCTCTACATGATTCAATTTCATAGCATAGACATCTTCCAACAAAGAATTCCCAAAATTACTAGATAATTAATGCTGGCAAAGAGGTGGTTTCGTCACACTTTGACAATCACTCAATGACCCTCTTTTAATTTTAGGTATAATATATGGTTTTCGGGTCAAATAAAAATATGTTATATGGTTTCTAGATAGATATCAACAAAACGATTGTCCAAGTAGTACCTCCATTTTCACACAAGGATGTCACTCGTGTACATAAATTTCATCTGATAATCATAAGATAAACATATATATTTTTATATTTTATACCGAACTTTATATACTGACTCAGTCCTCAACAAACTCTACAGGCTACCGAATATATAACCCATTTTTTCCACGTATTATTTAAATATATTTACACTATAATCGCAATCCTCCTGCAGAACCTTCGCTGACGCCGTCAGCTTGTCCACCGTCACGTCGCATGACAGCTTGACGGTGATCTTCCACGTCTTAACGGCGCCGACCTTGAACTTCACCGGCGCCTTCATCGTCAACTTTAGCGGCACGCTTCCCTGGCTCTGCTCCGCCGTCAATCCCCGAAGCGAATCGCTCGTCAGTACGACGTCGCTCCCCGTCAACGTCACGTTAAACACCGTGTAGCTGTTCGACGACTGGTACATCGCCGGCAAGGCCCCGCCGGCCAACCTAACGCCGTCGTAGTACGTGTTGACGGAGCTTCCGCCGAGATAGTAAATCCCGATCTTGTCGTTGGGGTTCTCCGCCCGGACGGCGAGGATGATCTCCGGCGACATCGCGGAGGTCGTGTTCAGGTCCACGCCGCTGATCGCCACGCCATCGACGGCGTACTTCGGCGGCTCCGGCTTCAGGATGAGGTAGAAGAGGCCGGCCGCGGCGCCGACGAGGAGGACGAAGGCGACGACGGCGAGGAAGATGCAGCAGCAGGGGTTCCCGCGGCGCTGGCCCCGGCGGGTGTAGCGCTGGAAGAGCTTGGCGTTCTCCGGGGGCGGGACGCGGTAGACTTGGTCCTTGGGGAGTTGGATGACGTAGGTGAGCGGGGGCGGGACGGGCTTGTCTTGGGATGGGAGCGCCGGCTTCGGCGGCGACTGCGGCTCCTGAGGAGGATTCTCCGTCGGGGACGGCGGCGATTCCGGCGGGGAGTCGCGCGGGTGGACTCGGTCCGCCATCGAGTCGAGTGGATGCGCGGTGGACCTTCGGGGGAGTGGACTCGGTGCGCGCGTGAAGTAACTGGAATTCAAAAAACCAGCAAGAACAGCAATCCGTTACCAATGAAATTTAACGTTGTCTTATGAGGGAAAAAAAAAACATTCTTTTTTATCAATTTATGATCTGAGGTTTTACCGGGTAAACATAACTTTAAAAAATTCATGTTTTTTTTTTCCTATTTCCAGTCACCCTTTTTTTTCCCCCAGTCACTCGTTAAGCAATGCTCGTTGTTCTTGTGATATGTCAAATACTTACTATTAACTCGTGAGGATATGCATATCTGCATATCCGCAAACAGATAAATATCACGATTGTGAAGTATTTCATGAAGCCCGGACGAGCGAAGACTATCAAAGACGAGATTTTTATTGAGAAGGAATATCCGGCTGCGCGCCGAAATACATACTTTCTGCAAATGGAGGTTTCGAAACACGAAATGGGTTCGTCTCCATGAGCTAACGAGCGACCGAATATATATTGATGGGAACTTTTTACTTTTAGTAGGAGGCAGGCGTCACCATGGCTTATTATGAGAAAAGATCAAGAAGAAAGCAGAGATAAAGCGCACAAGTTGATGATGATGATGGTGTATGTCTGAATCATGTTGCAATATGCAGAATCAAGATGTTCACCTGATTCGCTGCCTCGGATATGTGCCCGCCCTCTTTTTGGAGAGCAGACCCGGAACTTGATCTGCTGATCTCTGTTTTGCTGTGTTCGTGCTCACTGCTTCGTTTCTTTGAGTATGAGAGAGAGAGAGAGAGAGAGAGAAAGAGAGAGAGAGAGAGAGATGGTTATAGTTGCATGCAAAGAGCCGAGAGATGAGACTAAGTAATCGAAATGCGAATGGAGTCCAGGTCATTGTCTAGCGTGTCAATTAATAAGTTTTTTTTTTCTTGAGCACCCATCGAAAGAATTGGTTGTTACTCGAGAACAAGTCCACAAGCAAACCTTCCCCCTTCGTAGTTCGTTCCCATTTCTTGATGCTGTCATTCTTTTCTTTCTTTTTCTTTCGGGTATATACTAACCAGAACCTTCTCGACAGTAACGAGGCGAAGTCTCTGCCCTTAATGGACAGAACCACCCCTTCCTACTGACTACATTCGGCGTCATCGCCATCTCTACTGCTGGACAATTTGGTCATTTAGAGAGAGAGAGGGAGATTAGTGTTGCTCAAGCCATTCACACACTCTCTCTCTCTACAAGCCAAGTTGGAATTTTCTTTGGAGGAGATGGTCTTGATTTTCCCACTGTCGCTTTCCTCAGAAAACGTGGGGCAAAGCGTTCTCACGGCGTTAGGTCGAGGAGCCTCTCAGGCCGGTCAAAAAGGAAGCTTCTTCGACCTTCTTTCCTCCGCTATTATAATATCCTCCGCCAGCGAAAGCTACAGCGTAACAGCACGAAGAAACCAGCGCCTTCATCTACAAGCTCTCGCTTAACTAGAGTTTGGTGTTTCCCCCTTCTCTTGGACACGATAAATCAAACCGGGTCGCGATCGACTTGTACTTGAGCTTGCATGCATTGTCAGACGTACGATTATGCTGGCGGGCGCGTGCTATTTCGTTCAGACGCACGACGCACCAACTGAACGAAGGGTTATGGTTGCCGGTCAACACGCCTCGCGCGACGTCACGTGCTGTTGAAATTTTCTCGAAGTCAGGCGAGAGAGAAAGAGAGATGTTTATGGGAAGAAATAATTAGGTGGTTTAATGCCGACAAGATAATTGTTTTTATGTTTTGGGTGTTTATGATAGTTCAAGCATCGGATGTCCTTGTCCGGCCCAAAACTTTCAGGAAGAGACGACGCGATCCAGATGGACGCTCGCAAAATATTACACGCAGAAAAAACTAAACTGCATGCGGTTCCACAAGAACAGTGCATTCACAGCCGCTTATATGGACCGAGACAAAACTCCTCCGGTCTGCATATTTTTGTGGGTGGCCGGGGGGAAATGGCACATTGACTGGATCAATATGGTGGGACTCTTTCTGCAGCAAAAGAAAGAGGAAGGAAGGGCAGAGGAAGATCCCACAGTAGACCGTCGTCGGTCCAATTTCGTTCGTTTTGCAATGCGATGAAACAGGAGTAACCCGACTAATGGAAAGTGGTGCAAAAGTAATGGCTCGGCCCGTTCGGGTGCGAACCTGATTCTTTTTTTTTTTTTTTTTTTTTTTTTTTTTTATGCAGAAACATTCCGGTAGAGAAAAGAATGGCAATCATCCCCTTTACATCTCGATGCAGCCTTATTGATGATTTCTCCGAAGAATACCAAAGGAAAGAATCTTGGCACCGAACTAAAACTGCTAGCCCTATTCAAGTGAAGAACTGAATATAAGGATCAAATATGGATCAAGTGGAAGAAACCAAAAATAGAAAAGAATGAGGGTTACTACAGGAAATATCAATGGCCGAACTAGTCGTTTTAGCTTGCCCTGCCCATCATGGCCGTAGAGAAGCAAGATCTTCGAAAACTGTCTTAATGTCTGGCCTGTCGGACGCCGGAAGGATGCATCTCAGAGCCACCTGCAACATGTCATAGAGATATCTTGGCAAGTCCTCCTCCATGTCATATGCCTCCAGAATCCTTATGTCGTAGCACTCATTGCTGCGGCCTTTTCCTTCCATCAACCTAACCCAATCCGTCAGGTCGACCACTCCCGGGTCGCCACAAATTATTTCCCCTGAACTTCTTCCGGTCAAAAGCTCCAACAATATGACCCCGAATGCATAGACATCACTCTTCAATGATGGCCACGGTTTACTCGAGCTGGCAAATTCAGGTGGTCGGTAACCAAGGGCGCCAGAGTTTAGTACCTGCTCGGTGGTACCACCCGGCGTCATTATTCTGTGGAGACTGTAGTCCGTGACAACGGCATTGAAGTTCGGAGCTTCTAATAAGATGTTAGTTGATTTTAGGTTGCCGTGCGGTATTGCCTTCTCATTATGGAGGAAGTTCAAGCACCGCGCCACATCAACAGCAATCCGGAGCCTTGCATCTAGAGACAAGGGCGGTAGCTTCCTTGGGTCCTTCTCTGCTGCAAAGAACATAAAACATGTCATAGACTCATAGGTGTCTTAATCGATGCTAAGTAACATTCAATTGTTTTCAATTTTATCTTCAGTAGTATCTTGATCCATGCCAATAGGAATTTCCAGAGTGAAATGACAATGAACAATTTCGATTTCCAAATAGATAAAGATATATTATATATTGCCCAAACATAGAAAACTTCGATGTAAAAGCACCAACCCTTTGTATAACTAACAAAGTCATTCTACTCATCAGGTCCACTATGACTGTCTCTAGGACCAAAAACCTAGCCAGGTGAAATATCATAATGCTCTAGCTTTTATTCATTTAACCAGATGGTTTAGGTGCTCTTCAGTGGATGACATGTCTTGACTCCTGATGACATATTCCATCTTTTCTAGAGATACACTTCATTTGGAAATAGTTCACTTGCAGAAGATCGTGCACATGGTAAGACAGCACTAGGAACTCCAAAGATGATTTTCTGACTAATCTCTCCCATAGACCCTAAGTTTAATGAGGATAGAGCATCACGCAAAGGGCATTGCAGTTTATATAATTATAAAATAATCAAATCGAAAATGAACTTTCAACTTCTGCTTTTTTAAGCAACAGTTTTTTACCGGTTTAAGCTTTAAAAATCACGAGCTAAAACACTGTCACATGGAACATATGTAACTATAACAAGATCATGGTAATGTTTGAATCACATATTGAAGATTCTCAAGTCAAGCACAAAGATGGGATAAGGTTACCTTGAACATAAAGGTCCAAGCTTGCTGCATTGATATAATTAGATATGATCAGCTTTTCATGCTCCTTTGGTCCCCAGTAGTAACCCTGTATAGAAACTAGATTTGGATGTTTGATGCTCCCAAGTTTCTTGACTTCCTTAGCAAAGTCTTTCCTTCCTTTTGCTATCCCCTCCCTCAACCATTTGACAACCAAAATCCGGCCCGAATCAAGTGTTGCTTTACATGACGTTCCATGACAACTCCTTCCCATGACTTCTGCAGGAGCACGCGAAAGTTCTCCTGCTGTGAACATAAAGGACCCATCAAATAGATGCAAGTCGCCATCCATCTTATCTGGAGAACCAACCCTGAGCACACTGGGGCTCTCAGGCAGATACTGGTTGTTAGAAGGTGATGGATTTGAAGAAGACAACAGAGACATAGGAGAAGAAACCCATTCATCTTTTCTTTCAGGATGGCTAAGATTTTTACTCGCTTTTGCGACTGATGAATTCGATTCTGTTTGAGGTACAAAGCCCATCTGAGCAGGTGGCAGCTGATCTGGATTTAAAGTAACAGAGGACGATGGAGTCTCCAATATCTTTTGGGGAGATGATGCAGGATTGGCTGCAGAATCGCCCAGAGAACGGCCACTTTTCCCAATAGTTCCTTTCAAATCTTCACCTTCCTTTCGTTTTCTGCTGCGCGAGATAATGAAGCATAGAATAGCTATCATCCAGGCACCTCCAACCAAACCCGCAATAAGGGCAATCTTAATAGCAGTTCTCAAATGATGTCCCCGAGGTCGCTCAATCCTGTCTGGAGGGCCTTCTGGAGATTTTGGTGAATAAGGAAAAACCAGCAAAGAGTTTCCTGGATGAAATGCTGAATCAGGAAATCTTCTCAAGTTTTCAGGCACAGTGCCTGAGAAATTATTGTAAGAAACATTAAATCCTTGAAGTTCATCAGGCAGATCATTAGGAAGGTCGCCTTCCAAGTAGTTGCGAGAAAGGTCCAGATATACTAAGTTGCGGAATCTGTCGATTTCCCGAGGGAGAGAGCCACTTAATGAGTTATTTGACAGATCAATAATCGAAAGGCTGAAGTTCTGAGCAGAACCTACAGAAGAATTACCTAAATTTTCCTCAAGAGGGATTGAACCAGTGAAGTTGTTTCCCGACAAGTTAAGATCAGTCAATTTGGTTGAGCTAAACAAACTCGGAAGAAGGGATCCACTAAGCTGGTTGAGGCTAAGATCTAATACTTTCAGTTCTGGATATGTGCCTAAGACTTGGGGAAGAGTGCCCTCAACTGAGTTGCCCGAGATCTGGAAAGAAGTCAGTCTCAAAAATTGAGAAGTTTGGACAGGTAATGTTCCTGTCAATGAGTTGGAACTCAATTGAATGGCTTCCACGTAGTTACCCCAACTCTGTATTCGTGACACATTCCCTGAGAACAAATTATTGCTCAAGTCTATTGTGGCACAATGCCCTACACTGATGGGTAATGCGCCCAACAGTCTGTTAGAAGATAAATTAAGCTTCTTCAGAGTTGCAGAGGTAATACTTCCAACTGGGCCTGCCAAGACAATCGAATTACATCAGAATGACCATAAGTACTATAATCAGATTCAGTTTTGTGAAGAATCTGAAAATCTCTTATGTTAACTATAACCTGTGTAGCACATAAAATATTGTGAAATAAAACAACCAAATTGACATGGCACATCGGCTAATCACAATAAGCAAATTCAGATTTCGCCCTTGTTCCAGTGAGTGATGTTAATCGAAAAATTTCTCACTTTGTGTCAATACATTATTGCATGGTAAGAGCAATGGCAATATAGTAGAAACCACATCAGTGCTTTTAGAATAGTCATTTCAGAATATCATGCCTATTTCAAACTCCGTGAAAACATGCAGAGTGCGCCTCAAACAAAGTTACTTTTCCAAAATTATCATGAAAAGTTGGTTATGGTACGACACATACCAAACATACAGTAAAAGCATTAGAAATTTAGCACAGTTTCTCCAATTTCTTTAAGTTTCAAAGGAGGCGCAGAGACTTCTGAAATTGCCTAATATAAAAAGACTTCCAGTGGTTCCTTTAGATTTATGAGGGGTAAAAATCTAACAGATAAATGCATATATATGTTTTCAGGAACATATGCTTGTCATAGCTGAAGAAACATGTCATCTTCATTTGGCAAGAAATCTAGCTTCATTGTGGATCTTATCATTCCCTGCACAGAATGGTTCTGAATGGACAGAACAAAACCAGGCAAAAGAATTTGGAGAAAGGCAATCGAACTGGAGGTGCATTAAATTTATGGATCTAGATACCTTCAAGCTGGTTATCACTGAGATCCAGCTCAGCCAAAATCATAGAGCTCTCCTGTAACAGCGCCTGCGGTAAAGAACCTGACAACTGGTTGTTTCCGAGCCGGAGAATCTGAAGAGACACTACAAAGTTGAAGGAGGGTATTTTACCCACCAACTTATTGTTACTAGCATCAAACACCTCCAAACTGTCGAAAAACGGCATCCCGTCATGCGAGAAAAGCGCCCCTACTAAAGCATTGGAGCTAACATTCAGATAGCGAATCGAGGAGACAAAACTAGAATTACCAAGCACCAGGTCAAGCGAACCAGAGAGCTGATTATGGCTCAGATCGACGTACTCTATGTCACCCAAAACAGAGAGCAGCTTCGTGACATCGCCGGAAAATGCATTACCGTGCAAATCTAAGTATCTCAATTGATCTAAGCCCGAGCTAATCTCTGAGACAATGCCTGTCAATTGGTTGTTAGATACTGACAAATTCTGGAGCATGGTGAGACCAGAAACAGCAACAAAGCTGAATTTTCCAGTCAGGCCCACATTGTCGAGGACAAGTGATGTGACATGACCTTCACTACACGTGACACCGTGCCAATTCTGCGGACAACCATTAGAGGCCAAGGACTTGGAATCCCATGAATCAAGAACTTGCCCTGAGCGGTCTCTCTGGAAACCTTTCTTGAGCTCCAAAAGCGCTTCCAAGTCCGATCGCGCAAGAGCATTGACCAAGAAGAGGCAGATTATCAAACATATCATCTGCATTCTGCATTCCTCGTTCCACAGTCTCCAGTTCTCCAAATTCCAGCAGGCCGCCAGCAAGGATCGACACACAGAAAGAGAACGAAGAGATTCTCAAAATGTGGCCCAAAAAAGGGAACTGATTGAGCAACGGATCGAACTTGGAACCGCAAGAAGGGGTCACCAAAGAAGATCAACCCGCAAAATGAGAGAATCTAAAACAAAAGAAACAGAAAAGAAAAAGCAAGAAAACAAATAATTAGAAACGGCCACGAGCTGGCCAAGTGAAAGACCTGAAAGAATTAAAGCTAAAAAGGTCTCCCAAAAAGAGAGCATGAAAAGTCGACGAAATCCGGAATCTCTGAAGCTCAAGGACGCCCAGATCACGCCATAAAAAACCACCCTTTTTCTCCCAAAACTGTAAATCTAAAAGCAGCAGCAGTAGGCAATCATTGAGACAGAGGAGAGAAATGCCCATGATCCCACGTCTCCAACAACGAGGAGTCGACGGAAAAAGCAGGCACCATTACGAAGCGAACATGCAGAGGCCATGATGGGCGACTGCCGAAACCAAATCAAAGCTCGAGCTCTCGACAGTAGACGCACACACACGGAGTAGCAGTGCCAAAGGAGTGGAGGGCATAAGCGACCAAGAAACCAAGACAAGATGTCGACTTTTTCCGCAGCGAAAATTGGGTAGTTCAGGGAAAACGCGGTGGGACTGGGGGAGGAGTAGATGGATAGACTCTCGGTTCAAAAAGAGGGAATGCAAACGAGAGAGAGAGAGAGAGACCGAGAGCGAGAGAACAGGGGAGTGAGTGAGCCCACCGAATTAAAGTCTTCTTTTCCGGAGAGTTAGGTGGTGTGGGATTCTCTTCCCTTCAGCATAGGTGCGGAAAAAAGAGGAGATGGACACACATTGGTAAGAGTTTG